>OU744316.1:77887343-79175672 GCA_916610145.1 Eristalis arbustorum | reverse complement strand
AGTCGCTCGCATTGCAATCGTTACTCGCGCATTATAAAATGAGCAAAATAGGAGCAAAAACAATGCTCCGGTGGCGCATTCAACACCATCTAGCGAGCTTTTCTCAATTGAAGAAATCAATGCTCTCACCGCTGAACTGATTAGGTTGCTAACGCGCTAATATCGACTAAACTTCTATCGGATTCTCTTTTGTGATTTGAAGCTTAATTAACAAACGGGATTGTGCAAACCAAGCTACTGGAATTTTTTCCTGAGTTGTTGTTACGTTTCACCACCCTTGGCACAAGATGGAAGAGCTTGCTGTCACAATTAGCGTGTGTAAAAACTGTCTTACTCCACTTGTGAACTATGGCAGATCGACTCAACACCATCTCACAATTCGCGATTAAGTATTGGTACCAACAAGGTAAATAGGTATGACTCATGCTCATAATATTTTGTTGAATACTAGAACTAATCGCATTAAACTATAGGGTCACAGAAACATGTCTTGATCAGAATATAAAAATAATGCCAAACAACGAATATACGTTCTGTCATGTAAATCGACATGTGAGAAGGGGTGGTGGTGTTGCCGATGTAAAGAAACAATACTACGCAAATTGCGCGCACTTTAAAAATATCGTGTATTTATTATCCAGGGAGACTTGTTTTACGACAAGAACGTTACTCTCAGTCGCTAGAGAATTCATAAGACAATGTTGTCTTTCTCATAAGACGAGATCTCAACTGTTGGCACAGGAATTGGGATGGCTTACGAATAACATAAAACGAACAGAATAGCCCGTCAACTCTAAATCTAGTTTCTCCTATTAGGGCAGGACTTATTAAGCTGTGTTAAATGACTTAAGCTCGGATAGTTCATCACTTAAATGTAATATTATTTTGTCACCAGTTCAGGCAAAGAATATAGCTTTCAATTACTAGAAAAATAACTGAAGCTTATTTAGACACAAAATTGGGCCAAAAATGACCAAACTGGAAATCTTAGCTGAAGAAGTAAATCTGTGTCACATCGACTAAGTGGTGACTGAACCTGTGGAACAAGTTTGGTACTGGAGTAAATTGTTATTCGATGGTACAAAGCAGATGTGCCTACACTCTATTTTAGAAAGTATTAAAAAATCAGGAATATTGCTAGGTCGACATGGACAGACAATGCATTTTTAATGATAGTAATTTATTTAGTAAGTAAGTAAGTAATGCATTTATTAATAATTCTTAACAAAAGAGTGTTTTTTATGTAATATGAATTTAAGAGCTATGGCTAAGCCGTCAGACTGGTTAGCAGAATTTTAAATTTGTATTTTAAATCTTTACGTGCAAACTCAAGTTACAGTTCAAATATATTCAGTCATCAACAGCATTCTATATTTATAAATTGATTTTAAAAAACTGATAAGAATTTTCCCGTCACATTCGTTTAAAAGTTGCAAGGTTTCGAGCAATGTTAATGTCTGTTTTCCAAAGAAGGTTATCCTTTGTGGTCTGAATATTGGGCATATACTTATAATATGAAAGCAGTTTTCCTTCGATTTCAGATTACAAAGTGTACAGAATTGGTTGAGCTTTCCATTATAGAGGTTACCATTTAGTGAAAGAACTTCACATCTTGGTTTGAATATCAGAGATATTTCATCATAACTAAACGAGTCATGGAAACAGTTTCTTTGCTTCAGATCATAATTTAGTTGACTGTAGTATCCTGCTTTCTGACTCTCGAGCTTTTATTTTTAACGTATTTCGGATGTTGTTTTCGTTCGTTTGTATAATGCGGTACATGGAAGTTTATTTTTTAAAACACGTAGATTGTCCATGTCAATATGTAGGGTCTCGCCACAGTCGTTACTAATAGTTTGCCACCTTGCATACCACCAATCTGCATTCCTTAACTCGTACAAAAGCAGTTTCTTTGATATTCGTGAATTGTCATATCTGCAAATTTTAAGTATGCAGTCAGCCTGTGACTTGAGTGTGTCCGTTGACAATTTTGGTAGACCTGTTTCTAAATGTATAGCGTAATTAGGTGAAGAGTTTATTAATGAAGTTCCTTTGGAATGCTTTAATATCTTCATACTCATCAGTCCCACATCGTTAAGATTATTAAAAAAAATCATTCAATTCCAGAATGATTTATATCAACCACTGAATTTGCGGAAACATAATCAGCAGCAAAGAAAACTTAGTGCAACAGACCATACACCATAACAGCAAGAAACCGTCATAAAGCATTCGATGCAGTTTGGCATGAGGGCTTGCTCTATAAACATCACAACCTCAAACTCCCACTTTATTTAAAAGCTATACAGTTATTTTTGTCCCATCCCCTGTGCCGCAGGTTAGGAGTCGATTATTCTTCAGGTCGGAGTTGAGTTCATGATTGAATCTCCTCTAAGACCGTATCATTGTGACGCTTTGTGCATGTTTGTTCTTGTTGCGGACAGCATATACTTCGTTTTGCCCTTATGTTTTTAAACGGCAGAGTAAAACATAGAAGTTGCCGTAGATGGTAGTTTCGGATGTCGCCGGAATCGGTTAATCAGTTGCTCCGAAATATTTTCAGTCAAATTTACTCGGGTCGGGTATTTCAGTACAATATGTTAAAGTGAATGTAAAAGTTCATAGATAATATCTACGTGCAGATGCCTCTGCTGCGCAGCGCCGTGCCAGCGCTTTAGAATCCAAAGAAAAAAATATTACCGCTAGTTTTCATTTCGCATTTCGTTCACTTCCAAAAGGATCAAATTATAATTATCATACTAATGTGAACTAAAACAAGAACTAACGTTATGAACAGAAATAAAAAGTCTAAACAGAGAAACAGAAAAGAATAAAAAAATTATTCACTAATTTCTTCAAATTCCTTTGCACAACGATGTCGAATGATTTAGTTAGCATTGGTTATGATTTGGACAATGAGTGAGCAGTATTATTTGCAAGTTTACTTACTTACTTATCAGGCAGACGAACCATGAAGGGTTTGATCCTGAGCAATTGCTGCCTTCCGTCTGTGACGGTCCTGAGCACGCTACTTCCAGTCATCAAGGCCAAGCTGTCTTGCATCCGCGATGACTTGGGCTTTGTACCGGAGGTTCGGTCTTCCTCTCCTTCTCGAACCAGGAGGCTCGGATTCGAAGATCCTCTTTGCTGGAGCATTGTTGTCCATTCGCGCGATGTGGCCGAGCCAGTGTAGTCGACGGATTTTTGCCTTCCGGACTAGATCCACATCCTTGTACAGCTCGTAGAGTTCGCGGTTGTGTCTTCTCCTCCATTCGCCTTCCTCGCAGACGGGACCATATATCCGACGCAGAATTTTTCTTTCGAAGGCACCAAGTATCAGCACTGCAGCCTTACTTAATGTCCAGCTTTCGGCTCCATAAAGAAGAACTGGCAGGATAAGAGTTTTGTAGAGCATGCCTTTGGTCCTTCGAGTCAGGAGTTTCGAGCCCAGTTGTTTTGACAGACCGAAGTAGCATCGGTTGCCAAGGGCGATTCCACGTCGGATCTCCACTACGATGTCATTCGTGGAGTTTATATTTGCCCCGAGGTAGACAAACTCCTTTACTACCTCGAAATTGTAGCTGTCGATTGTGACGTTTTGGCCAGGGTGGTGTGCGGCGGATTGTTTTTTGCTCGACAGCATATATTTTGTCTTGTCCTCGTTGACCTTTAGACCAGCTCGTTTCGCCTGTTCCTCAATTGTCGTGAAAGCTTCCACTACGGCGTGTTGTGACCGCGCGATAATGTCGATGTCACCAGCGTATCCCAACAGCTGGACTGACTCGTAGAAGAAAGTGCCTTCCGTGTTGACTTTTGCCCGCCGCACTATCTTCGCCAGTACCAAATTGAAGAAATCACACGACAGCGCATCTCCTCCCCGAAATCCGGTGCAGGTTTCGAACAGATCGGATCAGTTTTCCCAGGCCCGAATTCGGCCATCGCTTCGAATAGCTCCTTGCGATGAATGCTGTCGTATGCGGCTTTAAAATCGATGAACAGATGGTGAGTATCGATTTGAAACTCGCTGGTCTTCTCCAGGATCTGCCTTAGCGTGAAGATTTGGTCTATAGTCGATTAGTGCGGTGCAAAACGGCTTTAGACGTTCACACAGTACGCTGGATAGGATCTTGTAGGCGACATTGAGCAGGGATATACCTCTGTAGTTCTTGCAGGAGGTAGGATTGCCTTTTTTGTGGATGGGGCATATGGAGCTGATATTCCAGTCGTCGGGCATGCTTTCATATTCCCAAATTCGGCAAAAGTTTGGTGCATGCTCCCTACCATTACATTGCCCCCGGCTTTGAAAAGCTCTGATGGTAAGCCATCTGAGCCTGCGGCTTTGTTGTTCTTCAGCCTTTTAATGGCCGTACCGACTTCTTCAAAGCTAGGTGGGAGGACTTCTTCGTCGACTGGAGTTGGGATTTTCTGGTTCCCTTTTCCTGGTTTCCCTATCACACACTCAGGCCCGTTAAGCAGCTGTTGGAAGTGCTGCTTAAACACATCCACTATTCCCTGTGGGTCCGTAACTAGGTTACCCTCGCAATTTCGAAGAGCCTGGGTGCCTTTCCTAAAGCCTGTGGCTAGGCTTTTGGCTTTTTTGTAAAAGGCCCGTATTTTTTGCTTGTCCCTAGGACCTTCAATATCCTTGAGCTGGGAGGTTGCGAGAGACCTTTTCTTCAGGCGTAGAAGCGTTTTTTCCTCCCGTCTTCTAGCTCGGTACTCCTCTTGCGTTGCTATTGTTTTCCGTTGCAGCGCTTTTTGGTATGCCTCGTCGGTTTCATATTTGCAAGATTGCTTGTGCTATATTTAACAATCTAGTCATTTGGTTACCTTTACGATCGACGCAATTGCATTACTTGTTTGTTTGCTTTTTTTGGGCACTTAATGTTGTTTTGTTTTGCTGTGCAATCGATTGCTCCTATTATTCTAGAGCACCAGCGGTTTTATGGGGCGGTTGTTTAGTATCATTGTATTACACAGCTGATGTAAGATACTTAATGAAACGGGTCTATAAACATGCAATTTACTTTGAAGTGGTTTTTATTATTTTGCCGACAGTTGACTGTGAAATTACATTGAATGCTCCTGATGTCTTAAGTTAAAAAAGCATCATTTTAATTATGGATGTCATAATAAACATTGAAGTTTTACAACAATTTGCACACATACTGTGTACTATAGTATCATATATATTTTACAGATTCTTCATTCTCTAAGGGTTTCTGTTTTTAATCGACGATGTCTTCGGCCATTTGTCTCTATCGTACAGGCGAGTCCGAGTACAAGAAGTATTTTTCCAACGAGGTCCTGTACAACGAGGCAACGTTGTTGATATGATGATGATGAACAGGATAGATAATTTTAGTATCAAGCTGATCAGAAGTCATACTGCGCGAGCTATGACTTCTACCAGCAGCCTAATCTTTGGGGCTTATTACCCAACTACAATGTGACTCAATCAAAGAGTGCGACTCAACGGCTTTATTCCTCCTGAAGTATCCTCTACCGCAATAATATTGGCCTGATACAGGATGGCGAAGGATACCTATTATATTGTACGCCGAACAGTGGAGAGAAGAATCCGATATGAATGGGATGTCGCTCGTAGTCATGAAGACCTCCTTGGGTTCAGTAGAGCTATCTCTGCTCGAGATAGCAAAGAGTATGCTAAAGAACTGCACTTTTAGTGATGGTTACACCAAAATCAGCCTCTGCAGTCGATGGCTTCTCAAATTGACGTTGTAGTTGACCATAGTGGCCAACTTACATAGATTTTATGTTACTTTTAAGACTGAAATCAAAAAATCCAAAAAAATGTGCACCAAGACGTATGTATGATATATGTTATACATATATTACATATATGCCCGGTGCACACGTCTGTGTCAACGGACATAGTTTAGTTAGTTTAACGTTTAAGTTACCAAGTTTTAAACAGTTTTCTTGGTAATTAAAAATTCAAAATCAAATGTCTATCAACACTATAAATAAATGAAATATAAGCCGAGAGGCTAAAATACAGCGCTTAGCGCGCCCAGAGAGGGTCAGTAGGTTAGGATTAATTTCATTAAGCTAGCCTGAAGTACTTTTATCTAGCAAGTAAGTAATCATTGAAATAAAGACAAAATTTTATGCGAAAAAAAGTCGGAAATACTATAAGTAATTTAAAAACTTTTTCTATACGGGAATACTCTTTAATCATTGCAAGTGACTCCAAAAAAGTGAAGGCGTGAACATTATATTTACGCGGAATCAAACCTAGACCGTAGGATTAAGTGCGTAGGAGTAGACGCATAGACTTACAACGCCATGGCCACGTATACCTACAAACATACATGTATATGTACACATATTTTAATATGAAAAACAAACACAATGCTAGTATAATTTTTTTCTCGATCAGTCAAGTCTTTACATCGACTCAAAAGATCCCTCCTTAAAAACAATATATGGTAAATGGATTGACAAACTATTATATTGCGAAATTAGAAACGATGAGAAGAGGAATTACATGACATACACTAAAAGAGATCTCCATATATCTATCAGAAAATAAGGTCTGAATTTATAAGTCTTCTGGCATCAGATAGCAAAAAACAAGAGATGTTAGTGATATTAATAGTGTCGGGCGGTTGGAACTTTCAAAGGATAGGTATTAGGTTATTATGAGTAAGTGCGTCAAATATGGCCTGCCCTTACATTTGAATACAACACTTTTAAGTTTTATTCATTCATTGTTTTCTTAAGCAGTCCTACAAATCATTCTTATATGTATCAGTCGTTAGATATTCCAATAAAAAACACAAAACAGTTATACACAAAAACATTCATGTACTTTATATTTTAGTTGTATAACAATTGCCGCCTACTTGGTGTAAAATATGGCCCATCATGGGGTTTCAGAGAAGCTTTGTTGTTAATACCCAATATGGCAGCCATCATTCCATCTTTCCGCCAAGCCTTCCGTGGTTCGGGAAATTGCTTTGACATTCAACAACAGTTAAGTTGCAACTAAGAAAACGTGTCAAATATGGACTACTGGTCCATAGTACCAATACATTGGGTTGGCCATATTAACCACGCTGTAATATTTTTGCTCATCTGAATTTTCAACACGCTTCATAAACTTTTTTTTAAAATATGATATCACACAAATTATACAAAATACATAATAGAATTTAATAACACACAATTCTATTGAAACGTACCAAAAAATTAAAACGAAAGTAAAATACCCTGTATAACATTCAAAACCTTCGCGCCACATCCAGCACGAAATACTGAGAATTGAACTGAATTTTGTTTATTTCGCTGTGAGTCTTGATTTTGGAAATACAGTGGTATGCTATAATTCCCACGTAGGCCATTTGCCGCACTTACTCTTTTAGTTACGGGTAAAAGTGCGATTGGTATGCACTTTATTTCGATATACAGCTTATACATAAGACTACAAAGCTTCTGCTGTTTAGTTAAATTTTCAATTTAAAGTGTCTCACGTTTTAGACTCTCAAATATTAGCAGTTTCCACAGTTTGTTTTTGGTTCATGTCCACATCATACATACACAATAACATCACGGATTCCAATTGGTTTATAGACAAAAACAACATAAGTCAATTTAATGTTGGTTGTGCTGTTTGGTTCAATTTTCAAAACTGTCAAATATTAGCAGCTCCAAAGCAGGTGGTGCCAAATTTGTCCCGCAGATCAAATTTTAATTACACACAGTCGATGCTCTTGAAATTCATAGATTAGATATCTTTGGCAACCAACTACTCGATTCTTCTAAAGGCTTGTTTTGAAAGGTGGGATTGAATCTGTGGGCAAGCCAAAACCATACACGAACAAAAAGACACTTTCCAGAGAGCAATCCTGATTCCAGAAAAATACAGATAGACCCAAGACGGAATCTGGATTGGGCTGTGGAGTGTTTTCAGAGTGTTTAAATTACGAGAAATCTGTTCGTATCCCCGATCACTGCAGCGTCTTCCAAGATTGGTCAAGCCCTGTTTTCAAGACAGGAAATACTCTTTGAGCATTGTCAGTGACTCGAACGAGGTGGGGCCGTGAAAATTATTTTTGCCGCATACCTACAACGTCATGGGCCACCACATAAAGTAGGTATGCCAGATGTAAATGTCTGTCCACATATTCACCAAAAGATCGAGAAGCCTTATTTCAAATAATCAAAAATTAGCACTGACTTTCGCATAAGCTGGAGGAAAGCACCCAGCATCTTCTCTGGGACTGTCATACCATACCAATTATACAAATTCATTTTTTAATTTTAGATTTTTTTTTTGATTTTTGATCACAGCACAGCTAGTGATTTAGAAAACTACAATCCATGTTGCCGGAGGCTTATTTATGTTTTCTTCTAAAAGTTAAAGTGGTGCAACATCCTTTCTCTAGTAATTCCAACCTTGCTTATACACATTTTCTGATGGCAACAATTCCATTATAAGTGGAACTTGTGTTTCGCAACATGAATATTTGACTTCATATAATCTCATACACATTACCGTAGGCAGAATGTTGCTGAGAGTGAGAGAATCAGTTAAAATGTCGCAGAGAAAGAGAACCATGGCAAAGAGTATGTAGATGGAAGTGTGTTTTGAGTATGAATGGAAAGGAAAAGAAAGTCATACAATAATAAAAACATGCGTGCTGTTCTCATTTCATCTGAATTTAGTTGTTCCTTTACTCTTAATCAGTGCTGGTGGTGTATTTTGTACCGATTTTTATTTAATTTTTCGAATAGATTCTTTGGAATTGAGGATGTATGTGGGAATTTTTAATTCGATTATGATGTTCACAAATAAATCGTCATTGCGTGTCAATGATTGTTTTACACCTGATTTATTTTAAATTATTCCTACACTTTAAACGTTGATGTCAACGACGAAGTTATTTATTTATTTACATATCGATCTGTCGTTGAAGATGGATTATGTATAGCTCCAATAAATCCCTGAATAACAAAATGCGCCTACAACGACTCGTCAATATGTCATCTTTCTTGATATCTGTTGAGTTGAGTCAAATGCAACTTAATCCGTATGCGGAGCTTAAAGTGTCAAACAGTGATGACAGAGATGAATGTGAATGATATGATATGTATCTTCTTTCTCCGCAAAGATGATTAGCTATCGGACATGGTACTTATGCAGCATTAGGCAGTTTTCACAGATTTTAGCTGCTTGTGATATATGTTTCCTGCCATAAAGAAACTGATAGTCATATAAGGAATTGTACTAATTGATTGTGGGACGGGTAATTTAATTTTATTAATGGTGACCACATATTAAATAAAATAATAAAGGGATGGATCTGTGGTTTCAAATTATAACTGCCTAAGTCGGTTCTTATATTTTTTCAGAGAACCTCAAAGTTTTAAAACAGCACTACAAATCAATCAAAAACATACATGTGCTTTTCGGCTATAAAGATAATATTTAATTATTTGGGTGGCGCTACAGCCCATAGAGGGCCAGGGCCTAGCTTCTCATCAACCTCTCGTGTTGTGCGTGCTATTGTTCTTTCACGAGTGGAAGGGACCTACAGATTTATGCCGATTCCGAACGGCCAGATTTGAGAAGCTTTTTCTAGACAGGAAATACTCTTTGAGCATTGTCAGTAACTCGAAAGAGGTAGGGTCGTGAAAATTATTTGTGTCGCTCAGAGCTGGTATCGAACCTACGACGTCGAGGTTGGGCTCGACGCACATACCCACAACGCCACCACATAAATAAGGATACTGACTTTAACAAAAAATTTAGTGGCAGTAAAACACATAACTCATGTTTGGCCTAAGTTGAGTGAGGTGGTTGTATCTTGTGATATCTTTAATACATATGTTTGAGTAACCAGATATACATTTTCAAGTATTTCTTTCAGATAGCGTGGTGGGCTGTGGAGTTGTGGGTATATGCGTCGACCCCAACCTTGACGTCAAAAGTTCGACTCCTGCTCTGCGCGACAAAAACAATTTCCGCGGCCCCACCTCTTTCGAGTCACTGACAATGTTGAACAAGTAGTTCCTGTCTAGAAAAAAAAGCTTCTCAAACTCAAACAAAGCACATTTCTTCTTCTTCTTCTTGTGGCGCTACAGTCCGGGGTGAACCTGGGACCGCCAGGTCCCCTTATGGATGTTGAAGTATGGGACGTACGCATATACTAACATAATAAACTAAAAGTATAATGTGTATGTTTTAGACGAAATTTTTCCCAATTCCAAATTTTTTCAAACTGCCGGTTATTTTCTTGTTGAGGCCGTAGTAAACATAATCGAGGAATCAAAGGGAGAAGGATCGATCATACTTCGTTTTACAGTTTCATGTCTCAAATTCAAATTTAAATACTAAGTTGAAAAGTACATATTTAACGCGAAGTCGACTGTGGCAGCCATTATTGTGTTTCAGTCATAACGTATGCCTGAAGAATATAAACACGCAACGCTAAAATATTACCACCAAAGCAGGGTAAGCTACGGTTTTGATGTACACCATTTCGCAGTCTCTTCGGTGCCTTGTTCGTCAGAAGAAAGTGTTTACCCCTTCTGTCTATTGATGTTTTAAACCTTTCCATCAATGGAATATGTCTGACTGGACCTTCATACATTTTATATTACAATTTACGGAACTCAATGAAAGAATCTAGTTGTTATTTCTTAAGTTAAAAATTCTTGTGAAACATTAGGTGTTTTTTATTATGCTCATGCCGGATTGAATTCTGCGCATATCAAAACAGGCCAAAGCCCATATATAGAGGGTAGAAGTTGCACTTCAACTTCTGTCAAAACGAACACAGATTTTGTTGAATTATTGCATGTGAAGTTTCTATGCCAAAGAAAATATTTCGTACGTTCGCTTTTTTTTCACATTTCCTTCACGTGCATTAAACATTTAAGCCAATTTGAAAATTGTATACTATACTTATTCCTAAATATTTTATCCGAGTTCACCTCACAAAACAATATTTCATATACTTAGCAGGCAATGCTGCACATTTCGTCTCACAAATGAACTTGCCAACTAGGGCGGAGAGTACTGATATGAGAAGTCAGCTATCGGGATATTGGAAAATGATCCTAGTCGAATGAGAAATAATTTGCTTGTAATACATGCTATTTGTGAGGCGATCCGGAATTACAGACATGAAAACCAACTGTTATATATTACGAAATATGTTATTGACTTAAACATTAATGGCATTTGTGTATTTTAAAGAGACAAGGTCTTCGTATGCAATACTTGCCAATTTATTTATTGCTTGTAATTTGGCGTTTGTTCTGCAAGTTCTACACGCCTTTTCCTGGCTCATTGACACGTGGCTAGTGCTGGGTTGTGGAGTCCTATTTCGCATTGGTGCTTCGAAGAAAGTTTAGATGCCATTGCGAATGGAAAATACACAGCTCTGCTCTGGCTTTTTTGTTGTTCTAAGCAAATCGGTGTCATAGTGAATTTTTCAGCACAAAGACACTGCAGCGATATTGACTG
This sequence comes from Eristalis arbustorum, assembly GCA_916610145.1. Lineage (NCBI taxonomy): Eukaryota > Metazoa > Arthropoda > Insecta > Diptera > Syrphidae > Eristalis > Eristalis arbustorum. The sequence goes on along the minus strand of OU744316.1, from coordinate 79,164,175 downwards.
TAAGTCTGATTGTGTTGAGTGACCACGACCCGGAAGCATTTCTTTTGCTCTTCTTATTCCATCGAATAGCGGCCATATTTTCTAAGTTTTTACACTACCTGTAAAGAAATCCCGTCCAAGTTAGCTTTTTTTCCTCATTTGGGATGGTATGTAATTGTATGGTCATTTAAGATGTGTACAAGAGAGGACAAACACGCCCAGTTAAATGCATTTATTCCGTCCGTTTCTAATTACCCTCAGTAACGATTGATACTTTTACTCACATATTATGTACCCATAAATTGAACAAAATTCAAAAATGAGCTAATGATCGTACTATTTGGAAACCGGATGTTATAAACGATTTTTAATCGGATATTAGAAAAACTTGGTTTCCGTCACCCACATCGATTTATATTTGCAATTATTAACACTTATATTATTCAACATAATACGTACGCTTCAAAAACATTACATTTGATGAAGGTAGAATCAATGAGAAATAAATGGTTTCGAAAATTTAAAAAGTCTGGCCAGACCTACAAATCGATAGAAGGTTTAAAGTTGAAATTGTTTCTGATACTTTCGTTTAAATGCGTTACAACTAAGTGGAGTTGATCATCTACATATTAAATATATAACCTTGTACCCAGTTATAACCAACTTATTTTTAAATGTCTGCTTGGTGTGCATTCAAAGCCCAAGAAGTTACAGTGCAACAAGGATATAAGAAAGTCTGAAAATCCAACATATTACTTTTCTTGTATTAAATCGAACTGGGAATGAAGTTAAGTATACAAGAAATCTCCATCTAATATATATATATAAACACAAAAAACTTGATGAAACAATAGTAAAATAAATAAACAAGTAACTGAAATAATATAAATATGCTATTAACTAGAAAGTATATAAATATGTGTATGGGTACTATTTTATTTATCTCTCTTGGTTATATTGAATAATTAATCATCAATTTGTTTTTGAATAAACGTTTTGTTAACAGTTTGCAACTAAGACCTTTTTTACTATGGGCAAGACCTTGAGGCAGTTTAATTAAGAATATTTTTTTTTATAATTTGCGCGTGCTCAAGGGGTTATTAATACCCTTAATTGTCCGGGGTCAAGACACACCACGGGCCGATGGTGTTGAGGGAGAGAGAGAGGAGGTACCTGTGCACATTGGTCTTAAACATCTGCGGATTGTAATCTATGGGAAATATTGGGCTGGGAAGTGTGGTGCGGCTAAAAAACGAGTCTCTAAATTTCACTGTGCGTCCGAAAGCAGGCTTAAGGGTAAACTGATGTGCATTCCTGGCGAGACGTGTATTGAGGGTGAATTCAAGGAGAGGAGGAATGCAGTTGGCTAGCTCACTTGAGCATCGTTTGTTAAAACAACGATAAAACACGGACAAGGAAGACACGGTACGTCGATGTTCAAGCGAGTCTAATGAACTCGTGATATCGTTGTCTCCAATAAGTTTTATCTCTCGCTTTTGGATTCTATCTAGTAGGAGCAGGGTGCTCTTGGGGGCACCAGACCAAATATGAGCGTTATACTCAATGTGTTATACAATATTTCAATGCTTCAATAGTAAGAGTTTGTCCTTGCACCAAATTGAAATACAATGTTTCCTTTTTTTCCATCGATGTAAGCAGCCTTAATTATGATACAAATCAATCAACATCAAATTTCCAATTCATTTAGCATTCAAGTGTATTCATAGAAAGACACCGTACAAGAGGGCTTATTGAAAGTTCCAATTTGTATGCACATCCTGCTTCCATATGTTTTAATTTCAACCGGCTACTCAACTGCACTGGCTAGCAATTGTTTGATTGAGTATCATGCAGTACGAGGGATAACTGAATTGTACGTCTAAACTCGTTACTAATCCTATTAAATTTGTTTTTGGGTTAATAAAAATGTAACTTCATTATCATCATCATATTAACACTGTACCAATTCACAACTTTAATACGCTCAAAATGTCAGAAGTTCAAGTGAGAGCTATGAAATATTTGATTTGAACTCTAGCATTTATGAAAAGCACGCAAAGGGTACCAAACGTATTAAGCGGTATCAACCCACGCTGTAATTTAAAGGAAAAATCACTCGTACACAGAGCATAGAAATCATTACAAGGAAAATGAAAATATTATCACTGAAGAACCGAGTTCAAAGCCAAATCAATGTAGAAGGTATGCGGAAATTGTGATTACATGCAAAGTACCTTTTCTAATGGTATTGTGCCCGGCGGACAACTATTCAAGAGGAAATAAATGCCAGACATGAAACAAAATATCAAAAAAATAAGAAGTAAGGACGCGCTTTTATATGCAAAAAAACGAAATTAAAGAAGGATGAAAGGAAACGGAAAAATGAACGATGTCCTTCCAGACATCTTAACAACCCGGTGAGACAATGGATAAATTAAGTTGCACAGGAGAATCATCACAGCATTCATATAACCTATTCCGGGGTTCAGACATGCTCACCAAATTGAACTCTTTGCGCGTATTCAAATTATTAATGGTAGAATTATATTATAGCATGCAACAAGAAAATGACTGCACAGCGGTGAATCCTTGAATGTCAGTAAAGGAGGGGATATTCCCTCTTATTGTTTTTACTGCTACTGCAGGACAACTATACTTAGATTCTGTCTAGACGCCAGAGAGAAAACATTAAGCGTAATGGAATTCTGGTCGTTTATCCTTTTATTCTTTAACGACCATCGAAAAGATCGATCAAATGCGACATAAAGATAAGGAAACTTGAATTGAGTCTATTGGTAGACTGTGTCAATACTTATGTGAAAATTACCATATTTTTGTCAACATCTGGTATCAGACAGACGGTAGTATGGCCGTGTTGATATTATAGGAAGGAATATTAAGCGACTTTTCGATGTGCTATTTGACTCGCACACCATTAACGTATACGGTTTTATTAGTATTGAAAGTAATCGTATTCAAGGATTTTATATGTACAATTTTGCATTTCACGGTGTAAATAATTGAACATTAAGTTGTTTTTTTTTGTGACAAATATACAGAAATGTAAAGTGACCAGGCAAGAACACTAAAATAAATTTCAATAAAACAACAACAGTATGCTATATAAGACTAATTCTGTATTTAATATGCTGACCTACAAATGGCTGCCAGTTGTAGTGACTAATTCGAGTAGTTTTGCGGCACGATTTCCTTTGTTGGTAAATGGAGAGCTAGTTTGTTTACCTTTATGCATGTTTCGCATACACTGTTCGTGTCTCGTAACAGAAATAGGTGTAGATCTTGAGAAGTAATTAAGTAATTAAAGCTGCAAGTCTGAATCGTTGTTGCTCAAGTATACAAATTGTTTGCTTTTTTATGTTAGCAACGAACGATTTTACATTATGTGCAACACCAAATTGAAATAACTTAAACTTGCACCGGCAATGACGATTCAATTTGAATAACATATGTTGCACTCGTCTATTGCAAACAAAATTTAGTTATTACACTTGCACTCGTTTGGTAAATGATGAACAATGGACATTTTAAGCCACTTTATTTAGCACCATATTGCTTGACGTTGCCCACATTGGCTTATCTTGGCCAAAACGAAACAAGAGCAGAGCATCCAATACAAAAAACAAACAAAATTAGCATAAGCCGAAAGGCACAAAACACATTATTAAGAAAATCGCTTAGAGTACCCGTGTAGGGTCAGTAGGTGAGATGTAAGAATATTTGTTAAGTTAGTTAAGCTAGTTTTAAGTATTTTGGTCTAGCATGTAAGTAAAGTATTAAACATTAAACAAACATGAAAAAAAAAGAAAACAAAACCACCCTAAGCTTTTTCTACACAGGTACCCAAATATGTTTTGTTATTGATTTGTGCTTTGTCATGTGTACCAGTCCCTGTCAATGTGCTAATTTGATGACATTCCATTGGATGAAATTTCACTTCTCTAAGTCTTATATTGAGATTTTATCCAGATTTGTTTAATTTTTTTCATTATGGCTGTCTCGTTTGAACTGTCATCTTCAAAGACTAAAGCATGCGACTACATGTTCGTGATAAAGCCAAATGTACTTCATCGGGTTATATTCTAAAGGTAAACAACATACATCAAATGGTCACTTCAACGTCTAAATTAAAGTTCTACTTTTTACTTTCTAATAAAAAAATAATTTTGTATTCTGGATGTGAAGCCTCTTTATTCTTTGGATAACTACTTAAGACTGATTACAAAATGTTCTCAATGCTAACTTAACACCTATGCGGCGGAAATGTGGAACTGAAAGAATGTGGGAAGGTTTTTGTAATTGGAGTATTCCGAGTGTTCGTCCCAGACGCGAAGTCAGCAACATGCACACAAAGCATGTCGTGTCTGGCTGTTGCAGATGTGGGAAGGTGTCAAATGATCTACAATTCTGTGCTCTGGACGTTTTGCTGTTGCGGGATAGGGATGTTTCCATAATATTGTTTGTTAACTTCTATATTGAATCCTGTTGTGTTCAGAACACAACGTAATGAACTCAATTGGTCGCCAGTATATTATCATATGTCTCCTTGCATTGCTTGTTGCTTCTATATGATTATAGTTGCACATATCCGGCAATAAAGTTCACATTCCCACAATATATCTCCTTTTGAGACTACTAAATTAAGTTTGTGACCTTATTTTCTCAAATTTTCTCGCTGAATCTTCAGAAGAATTTAAGTAAGTAAGTCGTTTGGTTAGATACTGCTATTATTAAATCTGTTACCTATATATAAATAGGTGCTGCCCATTTTCGTCGTGCGCTGATCCACCGTTCTACTCGACCTAATGGCATGATACTTACATCTTTGGAAGGGTTATTTCGGGTTGATCTGCATAGTGGTACATAATGAAAGTAGTATAACCTTGGTAAAAACGTACTCAAAATTTGGTCATTTTACAACATATGTAGCATTTAACGCAGCGTACTGAAATTTTTTTTTCAAGTCTGATCACTTTTGAAATTCAATAGTAAACAAGACGAGAGATGTATACTTATATTGATAATCGTGGGCGGGAGAGCATAGTATTTATAAAAATGAGATTTTGTCAGCCAAAAGAAGAAGGAAGTTTGCTATGGAAAGTATTAAATATACATTTACAGATAGTAAAATGTATAATAAGAAATGTATATTCAAACCACTTAGCTTTAATAAGATTGTAGCCATTGTCTCGTGTGTGCAAAAATGTGGTGAAGTAGTTGTTTCCAATTCCAGTGTATGGACTTGATTGCTTAAATAATGATTTCAACATGGCAAAACAAATTCATTGCGTAAACAAACAAAGTATATTTTTCTTCCTTTTTAAAAAAGAAACATTTGAAGTTCTGATACTAGATTATTATAATAAAAAAATATTAACGAGAACAAACTGTACATAATGTACGAAGTCGGTAGCACAATAACAACTATAACCAAAACAAAATTCGTCAAGTTGAGCAAGGCCTCATGAAGAAAACTGTAGTGAACTGACTGATTTGTAAGTCAAATGAAAGAAAATACTTTAACGATCAATGTCGCAATCTTTCCTTTTATCTATGTGCATATATAATATAAAAAATATAGAATCAGTAGTGCCTGTCGATGCACGGTACGTTAAGGGTAATTGTTTTCTTCGACATTTCTCGGAATTTGAGATGAGCTTTTTGAGAGGGGAGTTTTATTACTTGAAGCACATGCTACCATTACACAGATTCCTGAAGCGGAGCATGTCTGGATTAAAGTTAAACTAAAGAAAAATAATTATTCTTCGGACAAACCTTGAAATATAACTTTTATTCCAGAGTAAAGATAGCAAATGTGGCAGTGCAAAATGCAAAAAAGATGAAACTTTGATGCGAATTTATCCAAGTGTCCCAATTAGAATAATCATACGTCATTCTTTTCTGATTGGTCAATTGAATTTTGCGGCATAATTCTATAGATTCTTTAACTTGCTAAACATAAATACTTAGAAGAATTTCGTTTTGATTATAATCCCGTAAAATGTTGTTCCTCGAAAAGAAATATGGTAATCCGGAAGAGATCCTTGTGAGTGGCCTTTTCCATTCTTAGATAGTCACGAGATGGAACTATTTAATATCACATCCTTGTGCTTTAAAATGGGGAAAAGTTCGCAATAATGACACTCTTAGCATGAATTGTATTACGCGCAATATGCTTTCAAATCTACTCAAAATATTGTAACCATCTGTGGAAGAATAGACAAACGAAAATCACTCGGAGTAGTTGCCATAATTAGTCGCCATAATAAAGTTATACAAAAACCTCCACAATCAACAAACATGGAGTAAATCCATTCATGTTTGGACATAGTGCAAGAGGAGAAATTCTTATTGGTGGTCATTGTATGTCAACCAGTCAACCAGACGTCATGTTATCCATAAACAACACATGGAGTATATATACGGAATATGTGCCAATAGGAAAATTCAATTGTCTTAGGGCGACAGAGATTTCTGGAATGAATACAGGTTGGATTTTAGTTTGTGATTTTGTAATTATAAGGTTGATCAAAGTGTTATAACCTCTCTGTGATGAGCACGCGTTTCCCACACCTCAACATCCATAAGGGGTCCTGGCGGTCTCCTGATTAATCAACCGTCAACCAGATTGATCACATTCTGATCGACGTCAGAGACTTCTCCAATATTCTCTATGTCCGCACGTTCCGAGGAGCCAACATCGACTCGGACCATTTCCTTGTTGTAGCCAAGGTAAGGATGAGGATATCGAGAGAAGTACGGAGTCGAGAAAGAACACCACGGCTTGACGTCGCAAAGCTACAACCGCAATCGACCGGTAGGTAGGACCGCCGACCGAGTCTCCCTGAAACTGTCTGAAAGTTCGACGCTGCCTGCACATACAATAGAAGAAGAATAGAAACGTTATCATAAAGCCATCAAAGAAGCTGTCACTGATGTGCTGGGTTTTACAACACCACCCAGAAGGAAACCATGTTTGTACTGTACGATGAGTACGTATGCTGCCAAACCGCAAGCCTACAAGGTAACGCTACATCAAACAACGAGAGCTGTTTGTGAGCCTTATAGCTCGAAGCAAGGGCATCGGCTTCTCAGAAAGAAAAAGAAAGAGCATGAGAAGTGTTACGACAGGAAGGAGATCCGAAAGTTTTACCGAAAGGTAAAACAAGTATCCGGAGGATATAGACGTAAGACCGAAGCCTGCAAAGACGAAAATGGACAACTAGTAGTCATAGCAATGACGGCACAAATTCCGCTGTCAGGCAGAATGTTTTGCTCAATTTTGACGACGATGAACACGATATCCGTCCCCCCGACTTAGACGAAGTCTAGTGAGCGATATCGAGACTGAAGACGAACAGAGCTGCTGGAGAATACGGATTGTCCGCGGAACTGTTTAAAGCAGCTGGAGATTATTTGGTTGGGCTGGAGATTATCTGGTTGGGCGCATTCACCAACTCATCTGTAGGATATGGTCGGAGAAAAGCATGCCTGACGAGTGGAATCTCAGTATCGTTTGCCCGATCCACAAGAAAGGAGACCCCTTTGACTGCGCCAACTATCGAGGGATAATTAATCAATAATTAATATCGCCTGCAAGATCTTCTCCGCCGTTCTGTGTGAGCCCCTGAAACCATTCGTCAACAAGTTGATAGGTGCTTATCAGTGCAGTTTCATGCCTGGGAAGTCTTCCATCGATCAAATATTCACACTTCGGCAGATCCTCGAAAAGACTCAAGAAATGCAGATCGACACCCACCACCTATTTGTCGATTTTAAGGCTGAGCTATACAGCGCCATGTCTAATTTTGACGTTTCTGCCAAGCTCGTCGGGTTGTACAGTATGACGTTGGAGAACTCTCGGAGCTCCATCAAGGTCGGTAACGAACTCCCCGAGACCTTAAATGTCAAAAAAGGTTTAAGGCAAGGCGACAGGCTGTCATGTTCTTCAACATCATATTTGAAAAGATCGTGCGAAACTCAAACGGGGTTACCCGATGTACAATCTTCCAAAATTCCGTTCAACTGCTGGCTTACGCGGACGACTTTGACGTGATTGTACGATCACAGCGAGCTGTCAATGAGGCGTTTGCTGGCATTGAAGCGGAAGCGGCTAATATTCTTCTTCTTTGATTGGCGCTTCAGTCCAGGGTGGACCTTGGGGTCAACCAACATGCTTTTCCAGCCAGCACGATCTTTCGCCAGCTGCCTCCAGTTGCGCACAACAAGTTGGTTGAGGTCTTTTTCCACTTGTGTGCGCCATCTAGTGCGAGGACGTCCTCTGTTGCGCTGTCCCAATGGCTCGGTGTCCAAGACCCTTCGGGCTGGAGCTGTGGTGTCCATCCGCTCTACATGACCTAGCCATCTTAAGCGTTGGATCCGAAGACGCTTAACTAGGTGCATGCCGCTGTACAGCCTGTATAGTTCGTGGTTGAACCTTCTCCTCCAAACGCCATCAACGCAAACAGGACCAAAGATCGTACGCAGAACTTTTCTCTCAAAACAACCAAGAGCTTCTTCATCCGCTTTCAATAGCGTCCATGTCTCTGCGCCATAGAGCAGGACTGGGATTCACTTTTTTATTTATTTTTTTTCTCTTTGTATGAGGTTTTGCTTTTTCGTTGTTTCCTCAATTTATATATATATATATATATCTGTCAAGAAAAAACACTAATATGTTAAAACACCCTTCTTCCGTAGTAAGATTACATTATGTTAATCATATCTCTGTGCAAATAATGTAAATTGTGCTATAACTAAATGTAATTTTGAAACGAAATAAATATATCTATCTATCTATCTATTATTTGTAATAAATAGTGTAGGATACCGAGAATAATAATAATAATATGGTGGCGCTACAGCCCATAGAGGGCCAGGGCCTAGCTTCTCATCAAAAACGGAGATATCTTCGCTTCTATCGTTTATTACAATAATTCATATATAAAATGTGCTATAATACCAAAAATGGTGTACCACATACAAGATTGTGTGACGTAGATCGGGATGAGAGCCTTTGAAATTTGGCTGATTTTCTTAAAGCGTAGTCTCCTTTGGGTGATTCTTGCTATAGTAGTATGGTTACATAGAGCTGTTATATGAAAATAATAAAATGACTTTATTTCATTTTAAATAAAATAAAATCTCTACCAAATCCAAGTAAGTACGACTTTGTAAGTTAGCAGATCAGGGAGTACTCCGTCTATTTCATTTATTTCATTTATAGCCCCTATCGAATATCATAAAATGATGAGGAAGGATGATAACAATTACACATTCATCAAAAGTATTGTAATCCATGGTTTATTCCGAGGCCCCACAAAATCTCAACCACAAAAGAAAATGTACTTTACAACATTATTACTGTTGTTCCACAAGTCAATAATGCTTATTGATTTGCAATCTCAGGTTTGTATAGCAGGTGTATTTCTTGGTACAAATCAGATAAAACAAAACTTTATGATTGGTCCAAAACCAGAAAAGTAAATTTATTATGCACCCCGACTGAAGAAATATAACAGATGCCAAATTAATAATGAACTTTCCGAACGATTCTCATCCTCATCAACTTTAAGTGAAAAGAAGAACAAAACGCTTCACCTTACACCTAACAATTCATTCCAAATCGCTTGAAAAACTTTTTTTCTTTAAAACTTTTCCGATGAACGGAGAAAAAAACGAGGAAATAAACCTGGACTTGAGACCGAAATAAATACTCATATCTTTCATTACCACTCAACTTCCTTCTGGTCATAAAAATCAACAAACTCCACCACAAGGCTGTAAACATTTTCCTCACCGACCGTAGACACCCACTCACCCAACCGCCACATCGTTCATCGTAAAGTATACTCCTCTACATTTAATCCATCATCAAACTCGAAGTAGTATTGACCTCATTTAAGGCTCTCATATATGCATATCCTGGTATCCCTGATTTTCTCGCACAATCAAATCGAAAAGAAGGAAAGAATAAAAATTGTTCATATATTGCACGTTTTCTTTCAGAGTTCAAATGAAGGAGGATGACTGAAATTTATTCACCATTCCGCCAACATGACGGTGCAGAAAAGTTTACGCAGTCTTCGATAGTAAAAACCGGAAATTGTTGAGGGTATCAAGTTCACAAAGGAAAATCGGTTTACTAATAAAAGGGACAAGTGCAAGAGGCAATACTCGCGCATATGAGTTTCCGTAAGTACTCGTAAAATTCTACAAATTCTGACAACAACAAAAATAACACAGAAGGTCTGGGGAGGCGAAACTAAGCCGACACCGTTTCTCACTGTTACATACATAAATGAATGTCCGCGGGTTTATACCCGTTTTACCAAAAAGAGGGAAAGTTGTTGCGCGAGTGAAGCATGATAAGCATGTGGGCGGAGGGTATAGCCCGATTAAACGATGTGGTACACTTGCGTTAACATTTTTAGTATCCTCTACTCGTTCGCCTTCTCAAGATGGAGCGCCTAATGTATTTTCCCTTTACTTTCTCGGTAATATTGCTTATAACATAAACTCCTGGACTTCGAACTGTTGTGGGATGGAGGTTAGTTGGAAAACAGTGAAGGAATGTAGCAGGATATGTTATCCCAAATGCTGCAGAAATTTGTTGCGCACAAAGTTTTCAAATTATGATCTTGATAATTTGGATAAGGTATCCGAAAAGCTAACGAAAGAATCTCCTATAACGGAAACTGTTCAGAGTGAGGATTGGAGAGAACATTTTCCGTCAGAGATGAGCTTCTTGTGGTAGACATTCCAAAAGGATTCTGAGATCTATAGTCTTTCGTACATTTATACACAGTACAAATCTAAAATAATGACGGTGCTTTTAGTTATTAAACATAAATGGTGTGTTCGATTATATAACATATGTATGTACATATAATAAGGTGGATTAATGCTTTTAAATAAATTTAATATATACTTCGCAACAGTGTGACCATGAATTACCCAGTTAAAAGTTCGGAAGATGAATTGTTAAATGTAACTGTCACTCAACACACTTAACAAAGTAAATTTAACTAGAACAATTTAAAATTTGATTGTAAAAACAAGTATACTACTAGTTAGCAATGGAGATATACTAATGCTACTTATCTTCTCCAAGTTGTTTAGTAATAGGAAGTTGTAGAAGTAGTTTTGCAGTAGCGACGAGGTTGGATGGCAGTTCGTCATCCAGAAAGAGAGATGTTTGCGTGCAAATTCGTCCGCTCCTCTTTGATGTGTAAAGTATTATGGTATGCCTTGGCAGTGTGGGTATGTGCTTCGAACCCAACGCACTTGAATCTCGACGTCTAGGTCCGATCCCTGGTCTAAATGAAAAAAAAAATTATAATAGTAATAAAAATTCTCCACCTCTTTTGAGTCACTGACAATGCTCAAAGAGTACTTCTGTCTAAACAAATCGTCTCAAACTTGTCCGTTCGGAGTCGGCATAAAGCTGTAGGTCCCTTCCACACCACGAGTGGTTGCTGAGAAGTTCCTGCACCTCTACGGGCTGTAGCACCACCCATATTATTATTATTATCATTGTGGCACATTCATAGATTGGATATTTGCATACTTGCCCATTTTGTAGAGAGATAATTGAATTCAAGGAATTCTGGTTTTGGAGTTGAAAGTGACCGACTGTCAGAATAGATAACCATATTTGTACTTGCTTTTACATTATTTTTTAGAGAGCCAGCGACATATTTATTTTTTACTGGACCATGTTCATATTTTTTTACTGAAATTGAACACAGGGATTTCGACGACCTCGTGTTCATGCAGGATGACTCGCGATGCAAAACACTGACCATGCCACAAATGATATTTTGCACACTAAACTTATCCGCAGTCTTGGTGATGTGTATTGGCCGAGCTGCGATGTGATCTATCGGATCTATCGTCAGAAGATCAAGGGGTCTGTTAAGAGATGTAAATAGGGTTTTTCTGAGAGCTCCGCATACAAATGTCATCGTTTATTTCAATTGATATTTTTATCCTGTGCAGATGACCTAATATAGGAACAATCAAAAGAACAGCTCTGACTATACTCCCCATGTGCAACCTAAATGCTTCTTACAACAGTATTGAGCAGTGATGGCCCCCATCCACACGTTAAGAGTGAGTCGACTTCTGGCTTGCTAAGTACACAATCTTGTCAAGTCCTCGGTGCCATCCGCACTTGCTTGCGACCTTCCTAATAAACCTCCGTTTTTTCAGAAGCTGATCGTTGACTTAGCTTAGTAGTAAAGCCTCGAGAAAAAACTAAATGCATTTTATTGTCTATACCTTCTAACAACTTAAAACAAAAAAATATTTTCACTGTCAATGCCAATGATATTTATTTGATGATCAAATTGTGCAAGTACATAAAAATCGTCTGATCAATAAAACAGATACCCTGTTATTTCCTTCCAATTGTATTTAAATAAACAGCTCAAATGCTTTTTCTTGAATTCTGGCAAAGTCAATTAAAGTGGTACCCTGTAAAATTACCCGTTTTCCAGTCAAATTTTGATCTTCCTTCCTTGCTCATTAACGCTTGACATGTTTCTGCTGGTATTTCACACCAAGCATCTGAACAAATTGTTACAATTTGCCTTTTTAGTAGTTGATTCGCAGGTGAACCCACAAGTTTCCAATAGCGCTTAGGTCTGAGAAATCACTTGCCTTGGCCCAACAGGGTTATTTTTCTGCTTTGTTTAGCCAATTTAAGAGTCTTCTTTGGGTTGTTATCCGTTGGAAGATCGAACTTAGTCTCAAGATTTCCTCCATATATGGTAGCATATGGTTGTAATTTTGTCTTCAAAAAACTAAACCTCCAGTCGTCGGAAATGGGTTCATCTTTTAAACTCTGTGTATGTTTATTTCGTTTCAAATTACAATTAGTTATCGCACAATTTCCATTATTTGCACAGAGATATGATTAACATAATGTAATCTTACTACTGAAGAAGGGTGTTTTAACATGTTAAATTGTTTTTTCTTGGCAGATACATATATAAATTGAGGAATGAGGAAAAAAAAATAAATAGAAATATGCAACAATTACATATTTCAGCATTTATATAAAGAATGCTATGATAATAATGATAAAAATAGTTATTATAATAACACGTAAATAAATAAATAAATAATGCAAACAAAATTTCAAAATAAATACATAAATAAATATATAAATAACTACTAAATAAGGCAATAAATATATATGCCGACATAAAATATAAAGTTTTAAGACATATTTCAAGACTACAGCACTATATTCATGCACACATTGCAAGAGTAAACGACACACTCCATTACGTAAAATTAGGTAAGGAGCGCGTTTATAAGATGTTTATCAGGGATGCCGCACCTGACTGAAAGATTCAGAGAGCCTATGTATTTTGTTAGAGATCAATTCAACATCAGTCTTATAATGTAAGTTCATAGTAGTAATCTTCATACCAAGGAAGATTCAACATCATTTTTAAGATTTTGTTCTGTGATATTTGTAATTTTTTTTATATATCACTTAGCACAATTTCCCCAGACTTGGCACCCATACAGAAGAATTGCTTGAAAAATAGCTTTGAATATAAGCTCTTGTTTTCATTTGAAAGTGAAGATATTCTGTTAATAATGTTCTTAAAGTAATGTTATACTTTTTAAGAACTTGTGAGTGGTGTTCTTTAAAAGTCAGTTTTTTTTTATCAAGATATATGCCTAGATATTTCACGGAATGTTGCCATAATATTAACTTCCCTAAGTTAGCCTAAGGCTTCGTAGCTGTGGCCTAATTTTAACATTTATATGTTCGATTTTTGAATAAGTAAATAAATATATAATAAGTTCTAAGATTTTTAGGTTATTTGAAGGAAGGAGGAAAGACTTTCATTTTCTGCTAAAAAAGATAGCTTGAATTTTATCGACATTAATTTTTATTTTTCATTTTGAAAAATATTCGAGTAACAATTTAACCGCATTTATTAAGTTTGTCTCAATATTGAGACTGAACTCATGCGAAATCAAAATTGCTGTATCATCGGCATATAATGAATACGATGTGAAATTGAATAAATGACAACAATTTATATCATCCACCTAAATGTATTGACTTGAAAAATTCTTCGGTGTGTAGAAAGTTATAAAGAACGCATTATTTTTGCAGCACAATTTGTTTTCCAAATCCTAGTAGTAGATATTTCCTTTGTGTAAATGTCATATGCATTATGCGCACACAATACTTCTCGACGCATGGTATGTAGTTAGTCATGGACGTGCAAGACACAACTTATGGTGTCGGCATGTAATAATTTTACAGCACATACTCTTACATGTATGCCCAAACAGAAACATTCAAAAATATTTTGAATTAATATATATTACAGATTTACATACATCCTGTATGAGTTTCAATTACATTCAATTTTTGGATATCTATTTACTGCATTTTCCTCCAAATTGAAAATCCTCTTTTCTAATATTTCAATAGAAGATAACTTAATATCAAATATCTGTACACATAATATGCTGTGAAGGTCATCTACAAGCTGCAACGCCACCCATATTATTTGTATTCGTATGAAAATGTGTGATGCTTCGGTGTAGTTAAAGACTTTGTCTATATAGGCTCAGCAATTTACTCCGGAAATGACGACACCGCGGAGATCAGGATCACTGTGTTTTGGACTAAGGCGGCAATTAAAAAGTAAAGATCTGATATTGATTGTCCCAGTCGTGCTGTATAGCGCAGAAGCATTGACAATGTCAAACGAAAGATGTTCGGTCGCTTCAAGAGAAGACTGAACAACGAACTCTACAAGCTGTACACAGACATTGACTTTCAAATAAATTCGATTGTCTAGACTCAGTTGGCTAGGTCATGTGGAGAGAATGGACACTAACGCTCCTGCTCGGAAAGTCTTCGAGGCCAACCTCGACTCATGGCGTAGCCAGCTGGAAAGAGGTAGTCCAAGATCGCGCAAGGTGAAGAGAAACACTGACTGAGGCCCAGGTCCACACTGAACTGTAGCCCCACCCAAAGAACAAATGTACGATGATAAGTCACTGCTTTGTTTTGCGAATCACGAATAAACTAACTAAACTAAGCTTAAATTAAAGAAGTGCACTGGACAATTTTCAGGAGATAAGACATGTACCTTCTTATACAATGATTAATTATTTTAATTTTTCGAATTTGAAATTTAACGTACTGTGGAAAAGAAGATATTCATATATTCGCTCCTTTTGACGTTTTCTGATAATTATTTGTAGTTTCTAAAAGCATGAAATCGAACAAATTATTCAATTCATGATTTTGCTGCGATATTCTTCACGTTGCTAGACAATTATTACATTCAGTGAAGGAATTGCATCTCATCATTAGAGACATCAGGCATGGACCCAAGTACAATAGCGTTTATGCCACGTGGCGGCACTTATTATGAAATTTGAAGCATCACATTTTTCATTTAATTCTTCAGGTCCCAGCAGCAGCGAGCTGCACTAGTATTGACAACGGCTAGACGCTTGGTCTTATTTTTCACTAAGCTGGATTCTTCCAATTTATTTTAGAGTTTTTGATATCTCCCACCTTTTGTTGAATTCTTATGCCGCACGTTCTTGCACGTGCGTATTTTCTTCGAATTTATAGTTATTATCCATGCAGTTGTGGTTGAGTAATTTGGTACACATCGCTGAGTTCAAAATATTCAATTAAATGATTGTCCTAGTAACGCCACATTGCCATAGAGAAGACTAACACCCAGTTAATGGGTAGCTTAACAACCCATACGTCTGTAGCTTAGGTTGAAGTTATTGCTTTTCAATAATGCCAACGGACAATACTGTTCCTCTCCCTTATTATTTATTTCAAAGAAAACTACTAATTCTGTGCATGCATCCTCGCAATTGATGGAATTATAGAGTATTAATTGACACGCGGTTGTGTAATTTTAGGCATAAGGGTTGGAATTATGACTGAGCCACTGCATGGGGAAATATAATAATTCTCTATTTTATGTCTCACATTGGCTTCCTTTTACTTTTGCGGTTATCCAAATTTTTTTGCAAATCGCTCTACTTAAATTTCAGAACATATTTCTGTAAATGAGCTTTTCTCAGATCGCAGTCCGGTGTGTCGGGTTGCCTGCACAATTGAGTGTGAAAACTATATTTTACTGGGATTGATTTTGATTTCACAAATTAAAGCAACATTCTACATAACTCTCTAATTCCTGATAGTATTCGAACCAAGGATGATATGGATAGTGCTTGAAAGAACTGGAAACCTGAGGGCCAAGACAAGACCATCCTTTTAAAGTGCCCCACCTACGCCGGAGAGAAAAACTAAGATTTGTTCTCTACGATGTACGGCTGAAATTATGTACAAACAAACCAATGTGTCTAGTTGTACACCGTATAATTGTTCGTTATATTTTTCTGTACATAATACATATACATTTTTCTTCTTCTTATTTGTTTAGCGCTACATTCTGGGGTGGACCTGGTCATCAACCAACAAGCCTCTCCAACTAGCGCGATCTCTGGCTAGCTGTATCCAGTTTCGCACACCAAGTTGGTTGAGGTCATTCTCCACTTGGATGCACCATCTTAAATCCGGGCGTCCACTGCATTGCCCCACAGGTTCGGACTCGAAGATTCTCCGGCCGGTGCTCCGGCTCTACATGACCTAGCCACCGCTTCCGTCTCAATGTTAGCAAATGCATCATAGACGGCTAGCTGCAAATCGCGTCAATGTCATCGGCATATGCTAACACTTGCACGGACTTCTGCAATCGTGCCTCTAGTGTAGGCGTGTGAGTTTTGCACGATCTTCCCCAGGACGATGCTGAAGAAATCACAAGACAGCGCGTCGCCTTGTCTAAAGCCTTTTTGACATTGAAGGTCTGAAGCAATATCATAGACTATATCTTACACATGAGTTGGTGCATGCGCTCTACCAGATCACTTTCAGCTGCCTTAAATATTTCAGCGGACAGACCGTCCACTCTAGAACCTTTGTTAGACTTCAGTCTTGGTATTGCTATCTTGATCCTTTGAATGCAGCGTTGCCTTGTAGGCCTTCTGCTTGGCTTGGCTGCACATGCAGATGTGCCTGCCTGCACGTCGTCAAGCCATGGATTTCTTCAGGGTAGTGTCGTAAAACTCAGGTCATCAATCGCTTATTCTTTGATGGCTTCTTGACAACAACTTCATTCTTCTTCGGTGGTTTGTGCAAGCGGCGTCGAACTTACAGAGATTTTTTGGGAGACTACTTCGACTCGGTATCCTGATCCGTACCTTGGCTACAACAAGAACATTTTTCCGAGTCAAAATGAACTCTTCATAACGTTCGGACATTAGGAATACTGGAGAATACTGGTGTCCGACGTCGATCGTCGTCGTCGATCAACGTGATCAATTTGTTTGAAGGTTGATTAATCTGGATACCGCCAAGTCCCTTTAGAGATGTTGAGGTGTTGAAAACGCGTGCTCATGACAGAGAGTTTGGACGTTGTTTCGTGTAGGCTGTGTTTCCCGATGACTTAAGCAAAGATGTCTTCCTTACCCAGCTTAGCGTTGAAATCTTCTAAAACGATATTAGTGTCGAAGCTGGGGCATTGATCGTATGTTCTTTCTACGAGACCATAGAAGTCATCCTTGCTGCAGTCATCTTTGTCCTCTGGCGTGGCATGGGCGCAAAACAGAGTGATGTTACCGAATATTTGATGCGAATGGTTGTGTGGCATTCGCTTTTAAAGACAAAGCTTAAGACTATTTGCCTAAGTCTGCCTCGAACTACAATCCACATCCAAATAAACGACTCGCTCTGCTGCAATCTTTTGTTTTTTATTTTATTTTATTTTATTATTTCTCTTTTGATACAATATATAATGACTGAATAATATGATAATATTTTACAATAATGAACATGTGAGAAGTATATAAGATATTTATATATAGAATAAATAGTGTACTATGTCACTTCAGTTGTTATACAAATACATTGTTTATGACGGGTGGGGTGGCCCATGAAAATCATATATATAATTTATTTTTTATTTTTTTAAATTTTTTATAGTTTACAATACAAAAGATATAAGTTAATAAGGAAGAAAAGTTTATAAAGCAAAATATTACAAATTAATAAGTTTAGGTTATAAAATCACAAGGAGAAAAAAAAACAAACTGATAAATAACACATGATAGACAAGTAAACCAGAATATTAGAATAATTTATGAACAATATACTACTGGGCTCGAAGAATCTGGTCCAAATTATCTAAGTCTAAACTGAACAGTCATTTCTTAATATTTCTTGTAAAAGCAGCAGGATGTCTTAGTGTTCTGATGTATAGAGGAAGCTTCTTAAATAGCCGGCTCGCTGTTACATTAAACGAATTACGAAAGGTTGTTGGACGAAAGTTAAGAACAGACAATGAATGAATCACCGTAGCAGATGTCGCCCTATTTCATCACCTATTCCCGACTATTTGATCGCACTTCCTGGATGGGGGTGATAGAAGCCTGCAGAACGGAAAAGCATGGTCATTTGTTCGTTGGCTGGGATCGTCAACATTAAATCCGTCAGTATCCGGGTATTACTTGTGTCGTGGTCATTACTTGGTTTTCCACTAAACTTGAAATTTTGAATATGATAGTTGAATTTTGATGAGACTCTCTCTAAACCTGGTCTGTAAGCGGTACTTATTGCTCAACTTTAAGCAAACAAAAGTTCAAAATTAAAAGAAAGTAAGAAAGGTTGTAAACATTCCCGGTAGATTTGATCGAATTAACTTTAGTATCTATTTCTGCACAAAATTCCTCTGTACGAAGGTATGATTAGTTTTCGCGGGGGTTATAAATGTACTAATTTAAATTGTGTTCACTGTAATTACATAAATAGAACAGATTTATTGACTGTACAACATTTCCGTTTTCAAAACACCTTTGTTGATATTATTTTAACCTTTCACATAATTCTTTTCTGTACGCAATATGCATACCAGGTACAAGCTCATCAGTAGTATCCTAAATATAATCTCATGCAATCACCTTTCACTCCAGCACTCTTTATTAAGCGCTGCAAATAGCAAAGAGGACAAGAGCTCCGACAATATGTTTGTTGCCACCCCAACGCACCGTGCCACTTTACCCCCATGCAAGTCCTTGTCGTTGGTTTTATTTATCATCTCATAGAAATACAGACTCTCATTAAGTTCATTATAATGTGATCCTTTTAGGATATCCCCTGTCTTCTATTTAAGCATGCCACATAAAGCGACACCGGGAGTTGTTTGGTTGTTGTACTCATTGTACAACTCGATTCTCGTGCGGATATGCATGGTATGCAAAACATGGCAACTGATTCCTGGGGTACGGCGCGACGGTCGTCATTTAATTTAAAAGCAACTTGATTTGAAATAATTTTAATAATATTTCGCCATTCAGAAAAGGAATATATGAAAATGCCACCCCAGGACCGTTGCATATTATGCTAATTTGATTTCGTACGAAATCAAATATATGAACGTGCAGACACACAGCAAGAGATTATCTCTGAAGCAGATTCAGGCACAACCTGCGCTTTATTGAAATAACCAGGTCCTTGACGTTTCCTTCTGTACTGCGTTATGTCAAAACTTTCGTCCTTTCAAAATCATGGAATATTGTCAGTTTAATGCCTCAGCCGGAGAGGGTAGTCTTTATTTATACAAACAAGAAATGAAGATTATAGATAATACGTGTTAGTAAATGCATTAAATGAAAGGCAGATAAAATCTATTCTTTTGACAAAAGAAAACAATATTTCTGTTTATATCATCATACAGCGTGTCTTGCGTCAACTTCGTCCTTAAACATCAATGATAAATGCCCGTTAATATCTTAACTATGCACATTTCCGGTGCGGACAAAGAACTTTAAAGGTAGATTCCACAAAAATACTAATTTCTATTAAAAATACATCAATTTAATTAAGTATTTTAAGTAATTTTAAGAAATATATAATATTGACGCAATATACGGTCTAAGTAAATATAGCAACCACTTGAATTTGGTTATCGGTGAAGATCGATATTTGCAATTGGTGAAGATCGATAATGAGGATACAAGGCAGAGTGAGTCAAACACTCCGACGACAACAAAAAATATCGCGTCCACACCTTGAGACAATTCACATTTTTATAAATTAAGCATTATATTCCAACATCTTTTCCATTTTTTTTTTCATTTTTTTTTTGTAAAACTTCATTCCAAGCTATCGGTGTATATTATTACAAGTGATGGTAAAGCTAAGGAAGACCTAATATTGTTTCAATACAGACTTTTGAAAAAAACAAGGGTTAAAAGGGTTTCGCCTAAGGAAAAAGGCAGGCTACTGAATTTCGATGATTTGTTCGTTAATAAACAAACAGCAAAACGAAAATGATATGCCGTCAACTTTTGGTTTTGGTGGTTGCATAGCATTTGTATAAACAAAGGGTTGCGATGACACAAAAGTTCATTAGCAGGCTAAAGTAACATTAAGAAGCGATTGCCCTATCCACCCCCATAGGCCAAGCCACACAACTGAAACGAATCCATTTCCACCCCTTCTCGTAAATCAAATTTAATTAAAATCTGCCGACTGTTGTTTATAATTTCGACAAGACAACAAGCACGAGCATCGGTAGCGGCTGTTAAGCCACTTAATATTCAAATGCGCCTACCTAAATCAAAATTTACTATTTTTTACGATTCAGATGACTGGCAGAATGATGATGACGCCTGGCGGCTTGCAACCCTCGTTTTTCTAGTTAAAATAAGCACTTACCGGACGACCCTTTTCCAGCAAATAACAGTCATAAAATATAAGACCCATTGTTGTGACAAGAACTCAGATGACACAATAGTAAGGAAAACCCTTAGCCTCTTATTGTGAATGCAGTGGCAATCTTAAGAGGGCGAAAAAATGGGGGAATTATGGTCCTTGCCCTTTATTGTGAGGTACGGATCTCCTTGGTCGGTTGTAGTTAATCATAATAACAAAATTTATTGTTTCTTTTTTTAAGATTCTCAAATTCAGTAAAGTGGAAAAGAGCATATGAAAACTTTAAGACATGATGCCAAAAAATGATCAAAAATAACAAAACAATTCAATAACACGTTTCGATAAAAAAAACAATGAAATGATTTTTTAATATTATTCAACTCTGAAAAAGATTTTGCTTTTAGAGGTAATATCACGGACATCCGTGTTAAGAAATTAAAGTTCTACTGTAGGAACTTTAACCGCTTAGCAGACGACTATCAGTGTTTGAGCAATACTACCAAGAAATGTGGTACAAAGAATTTAGAGAAGCCAGTAAAGGCGTTCAATGTTAATATCGCCCTGGAGAGTTATACATTTTTGGTACGCAACAAATTATAGCGATCTTTACGCAGTCAAGCAATAGGAAGTTATTTAAGTTAGATCGCGATTGGTTGTTGATAGATACTGAATTCGAAATGTATTATAAAAAATGCCTGATTATCCTTCTATCATGCAAATTCGGATGTGCCAAAATTGCTTACCCTTAACATTTCGAAAGGCCGACTATAAGAAAGGACGTCTAGTATACGCTTTTTGGCAAAATTATATTTTAATTTTTATTGCTTATTATTCTATTAACTATACGTAATGTTCTCTTTTTACATAGTTCCATTAATATTTTCGATTTTTTTAAATAATAATAATAATGTGGGTGGCGCCAGAGCCCATAGAGGGCCAGGGCCTAGCTTCTCAGCAACCACTCGTGTTGTGCGTGCTATTGTTCTCACACGAGTGGAAGGGACCTACAGTTTAATGCCGAATCCGAACGGCATTTTGTTTTGAGAAGCTTTTTCTACCATAGACAGGGAATACTCTTTGAGCATTGTCAGTGACTCGAAAGAGGTGGGGTCGTGGAAATAATTTTTGTCGCTCAGAGCTGGAATCGAACCTACGACGTCGAAGTTGGGGTCGACGCACTTACCCACAACGCAACGGGCCACCACGATTTTTTTTATATTTAATAGAAAAACTGTGTTAAAAGATTATAATTTTTTGTTCCAAATAAGCTATAAATTTCATTTTAAACACGAACAAGCTATGCTGTGGCATTAGTAATCCATGCACTTTTTGAGGAAATGTGTCAGGCTGTTTTTCGTAAAACTACCACACATGTACAAATGAGCCCGTATAAATTTGGATAAATATATTAAAAACTCTACCAGACATTATACTCCTCCAAAACGGATAGTGTTTCACAGACTTAATTAAGAGTTTTTCTTTTGAAATGTGTTTGTTTCAATTTTTTGACTTTTGTCCACCTAGAATGTACTAGACGAAACGCGGGGGGCTTGTACGAGTGAAAAAAGAGTTAATAGTAAAAAAAACTGTATCGCATATATCTTAATCTTAACTTCATATAAAGCAGAAAATTTGTGTGTCTGATCGACAAAGGCTCTGAAACTACTCGTCGCAGATCTCTGAATATTTCAATAAAAATCATTCTAAAATTTAGATGCTGAATGTGACAATTTTGAAGTCGGTACGATATACGGTTCGGAAGTTACGAGCACTTTTTAAACGGGAATACAATTCTCAAAATAAGGGTGGTTGCATCAATCCGGTATGAAACCATTACAAGTTGCGTAGTCGTGGATATCAACCATCCCCCAGTGTGCTGTAACTTCCACATATACACAGACTTTTTTCATATTTTGGTTTGGTGCAATCTACATTTTTCTCTAGGGCTCAGTTGAACATATATGAATGACTGCCTGAGTCACCAAACGAAAAGGAAACAATAAACATTTTCGCACTTAACCTATTTTGTCATACCCAAACTATATATGCATGTACCTATACACAAATCATTCAACATTGCTGACATTGTGAATATTGTACTTCTGAACGCATTAGCCGATAGATGAAATTTCAGAGCTAGACTAATTACATAAGTTTGACTTAAATTTACACAACAAGTGAACATCTCGCGCAGGTATATACATAGAAGGGATTTCCAAGTACTTTTTCTTATAAATCGCTTGATATCTCTCCACGTTGTGTGTAAATGGTTGAGAAAAAACCGTAATGTCCGTCCGTTTTGCTGCAGCACACATTGATAATTCAAACTTAAAAGCCAGTTTCGGATTTCATCGCATCTACCCGCTCATGCGGAAACAAAATGGACAAATGGTTCCCTATATGGCATACCATCTCCAAGACCAGCATGGAAAAGCTTTCGATATTTGAGAGGAAGATACTCCGAATATGCACCGGTCTCACCTATGACAGGGACCGGCAGAAGTATCCCAGCAACAAGAAACTCTACGAGGAAGACCGCATCGTCCCCATACAAGAGGACTTAGTGACACTGTTCCAGAGAAAACTACATGACATCCGCAACCACCCAAACATGGCTATCAGGGACCTGAGAAGTTCGACCCCCGGACAACGATTCCTCAACGCATTGAATCTGTCTACTGAGCAGACATTCAAAAGGACACTAAGCAACGGGCTGTATCCCTTCTATCAAAGCAGTGATAACAGTCACCATCGCGGCTAAATGAGCCGCCTCACCACCACCCCATCCCTAAAGGAGCAACAAGGATACACGGACTTGAACACCCCGATGTTAAAGATCTTTATTCATAATTGATAAATTTAAAATATTATAATTGACAACATTGTAAACCTTGTAAGCATTGTACATCCGTTGGGCCCCTATTGTTGAGCCAACCCCTATCTCGCTAGCCTAAGCATTTAGCATGTAAGACCAATTGTATAGTTTTTGTTCAAATAAAAATTCAATTGCAGCTGAGCTCATTCAGTAATAAAAAAGTAATTCAAACTTCAACATGTATGCATACAGTCAACGAATTGTATTCATTATGAGTATTGATGTGAATGAGAGATTGGGATAGGCATCAATGACAAAAGAAAATTCAAATTCTTCTCTGAGTTCTGAGAGCTGTCTAATTATTGTTATAAATTAAGTACAAAAAAATAGTCCTCAGTGCATCTACAACGGAAAACTTTTTTCCACATTTTTCTTAAAAATCACATCATCGCAAAAATGTATTTTGACTACAGGTAAAGTACCAGTTGAAGAAACAAACCCGGGCAAAGCCGGGTACGAAATCTAGTACGAAATCGGGTACGGAATCTAGTATATATAAGAAAAGAAACTGAAAACAGTTTCCTGTATTTGGAAAGGCTGGAGGATGGATCGTCTTATCATTTTGTGCTGACCGCATTTTTACAGTAGTTATTTAGCTAAGATTGCAGCAATTTCAATAATACATTTTGCAAAATTGGTGACGGCTTTGCTGACGATGGACCAAAGATATTTTTATGGTGAAGGCTTACATTTTTTCTCTTAGGCTGATTCTCTCATGTCGAATTCAGTGGTGACCACACTCATAGGGTAAGGAAATGAATTATTGACATCAAAGATGTGGTCCAGTTCATGCTCTGAATAATGCACATTATCCGTAGCATTGGAAAACAGCGATTGTACAACCCATATCCAAGCGAGGAAAAGATTCTTGACAACCATGCAACCTCCGGTCAATTTGTCTCCTTCCGAACATCAGCAAGATATTCGTGAAGGTGATAAATACAGCTCTGATCGACTTAACAGAGGACACACATACAATCCCGGATAACCAATTCGGTTTCAGAGGTGGTTAGAATGACTTTTCTGCAAGCTCAATCGGCTAGGCATTAGTAAACGTATATGTATATTCTATATCTATATATATCTATATATAATATGCTTACCGGTTATCGGTTCATCGTCAAGAATAGCAACGTGACCTTTACAGGTACAGTTGAAGTAAAAAATTGTCTCCAACAGGGTGCCGTTAATTCGCCGATACTCTTTAACTTGAGCGATCTAATTAGTTCTCTTACTCACGCAATTGCGTATGCCGACAAATTGATCGTGCACAGATCAGGCAAAAAGATCGGCACGGGCAGCCACTGTCGCAAAGGATTCTAATCAGATACCTGCGATCTGGCTAGATCACTATCTATATTTGAACAAACATGCAGATGCTGCTCTGGCCATTGCCCGAGGCGCTTTCGCTCTGAGACTGTTTTACAACAGCCAAGTCGATGCGAGGGTGAAGGTAATCTGCTACATGGCGCTCATGCGGTCAGTGCTCACCTATGGCTGTCCCATGTGGTTCAACGTGGTAAAAGCTCGGGTGTTGGAGAGGGCTTGTCTTAGGACTTGCCTTGCCCAATACAGAACACCAGGGTCCTAATGCATAAAATTCTACTCCAATGGGGCTTAATACAACAGAGCGAACCTCATACGAGTGGACAATTTCCTGGTGAAGTTGAGAGGCGAGAGCGATGAACTCGGTTAATAACATCATCTCCGGGGCTTACTACCCCAATCTACAGTAGCACGAAAGGTACATCACAGTGGCTTCGTGCCACCAGAAGTATGGCTTGATACAAGACAAAAATGCGGTACAGCTCCTTTTTCACATCGCCCGTTCAACTGTAGATGGGCGACTCAAACTCGACCGTTCCGTTGCACAACGAGCTGGGGAGGATCTCCTCCGGTTCAGTATAGCGGTCTCGTTGTCGGGGTATGCGAGATGTTGCGTTGCAACATCGAATGGTCTGGTGCCTGGGGAGCGAAAACCTCGAGTGTCGAACCCTTTAGACCCAGTGTAGAGAGGGTAGTGCGTACCCCTTGCAGCGAATTGGATCTATGTTCATCAGCCGCAACCTATGGCCGACTAATACATCTTACTGTAGTATTAGGGTAGTTTGTAAGCTGTAGACTTGCAGTTATATAACAAAAAAAAAACGGACAAAGTATACACAGGACACCAGAGTGTATATATGTGTATACCCTAGGTACAGGTAAGTATATTAGTATATATGTATATATGAATGTATGTTCAATTAAGGCAGTTTAAAGTTATTTTAAGGTAGTATGTAAGTTAGAATATACGTTTTAAGCAAAATTGTTCTGTTTTTAAGTTATTTGTTTAACAATTTTTTTAATATTAATTTGTGCACTAGAATTCATAGTTAATAACATACTTGTACAGCGTGTACATGACCTAGCCATCTTTAGCGTTGGATCCGAGGCATACACCGCTTAACTAGGTGCATGCCTCTGTACAGTCCGTACAGTTCGTGGTTGAACCTTCTCCTCCAAACGCCATCAACGCAAACAGGACAAAGATCGCACGCAGAACTTTTCTCTCAAAACAACCAAGAGCTTCTTCATCCGCTTTCAATAGCGTCCATGTCTCTGCGCCATAGAGAAGGACTGGGAGGATCAGGGTTTCATACAAAGTCAATTTGGTGTTTCGAGAGATGGCTCTGTTACTCAATTGCCTCTTGAGCCCAAAGAAACAGCGATTGGCAAGAATAGTTCTGCGCTTGATCTCGGTACTGGTGTTGTTGTCCCTATTTACTCCAGAGCCTAGGTAGACCAAGTCCATGACTACAAGAGTGCCCGCCGGGAGTGTAATTTAGAAGTAGAATTGTACGCCCAACTAGTTCTAAACATTTTTGTCTATTATGTAACCTCATTATGAATAATAAGAAAGAATTAAGATGAAATGAAAAATGCAGTTTGTTGGTGAAGCTTATTTTATCTAGACCATTTTTCGATATTTGGAAAGAACTTGAATATGTACGTATGTATGTCCTGCCGGCGGAAATTGTCATTGTAATCCAGCAACCTGCAGCTATGCCTCCCTCACGCTTGAGCTCAGCGTCCAGTAGACAAATAATTATGTCAGTGCACATGACATGACAGATTCCGATCATAAAAAATATGAAGCCTGAAGGATAACAGGACTTGTAAAATCCACATTTAGTACACACAGTAAATTGTATCATGCCTGTTTTTTCCTTTTGTCAGTTTTACTCGTTTCTAATTCGATTTACCTCAAAAAACCAGTCCCATCCTCCAGTTCCGTATTCTCAACTACCACTTCAGATTTGCGAATTTCCTTAATTATTTTATTGTTTCACCCCAGGTTATTCTCCTGCTGTAATCTACACGCCATCTTAACATTCCAACCAAGTTATTTTATTTTCCCCAGTTCTTGTCAAACTAATTACACAGTAAAGTGAATGCAGAAAATACACTGGCAGCACAAAAGGGCATTCCTGTCGTCCCTTGTCACCACCAACCACGTCAGCTAGCTCGAACTGCAGTCTAGCCTTTGTCACCGTGCCAGGAGACAGGACTAACACCTCGCCTTTTGGGAAATCGCTCCTGTATTAAATTTCTTTTTTCTCCTATACTTTCTCCACACTTCTAGAGCACGTTACGTTCCCTGTTAATCTTCCAAAGAATTTGTGTACTGGTAGTCGGTTGCTAGGAAATGGAATCAATGCAAATCCTTTCATATTCAACTTTTTTCTCCTTTTCGTCTTGTTACGCTGGTGTTAAAGAGATATGGACAAAGGCTGCGACACTTGGAAGTTCTGTTGTGTCGAGTTTTCCCTTATTCGCTGGTCCTGCAACCGTTCTCTGGATTTTTTTTTTCATTTTTACGTTTTTATCCTATTTTCTTACCATTCTTCCTATCCTATGAGGTTCACCATTTTTTGTTGTTGTTAAGTGAATAGAACCCCAACTTAAGGATAGCCGCGTGTCAGAAAGCGCGGTTCATAATGTTGAAATGGGAAATGTCATCACACGTAATAACACGTTACAAAGAAAGTACACTTCGCCGACACAATTTAACTTTGGCGAGAACAAAAAAAAGGGATTCCAGTGGATACTTTGAATGGCTTTGTGGGAACTCTGTGGAATACCTAGGTGTATACCTGCCGCATAACCACTATGTAATAAAATGCGGTTACAGTTCATAATAGTGTCATACCGTCGGCGTGAGGGTAGTACACACCTAATAGAGAACGTAAAATTAATCGAGGTATTATTCGTACCTTGTTTTTGTGTTTTCATTTGTTTGCAAAGTTGTGTCATTAGAGACGGAGCTTTTCTAATTCTACAACAGTTCCATAGTTTAAATTGTCATGAACTTGTCGCCATAAAATCTGGAGAATCTGGGGCTTAAGGCTTTTATACATCATTTCTTCGTAATAAGTTTTTAAAAAAAATAGTCGACGATCTGAGTTCTGTCTTTGTCTGGGCCCATCTAAAGATCATGATAGAGGTGCAAGTACTTCTGCTTAGGTGTGTCTCTCGGTGCAAACTTAGTTCAAGATATACAGTTTTCTACGACAAAGTTTTAACTGTCTTTATTTAGATATTTAATGAGCCCTCATATTTGCCCTCTCTTAATTCAGAAATCTTAAATCTCTGCAAAAATAATATAACTAAGCTAATGAAGTAATCTATGGACAGTTTCCGATTTCAGCGAGCAATGGAAAGAAACACATACACTATTGGTTTTAGCCTTAAGACAAAAATTTATTTCTCTCTTTCATTCAAAATTTTCGAAAACTCCCTCTAACTCTACTCAAAATCAATGATGGTATCCTGTAAAAATTCAACGACAAAATATGGAAACTTCCTCCTGACTTCCAGTTATTAAAATCAAGTTCCTTGAGACCCCAATTGCTTGGTATTTAAACAAGAGGTTCGGTCTTGCTTTCTCCCTCCGGACACTTGGATCAGGAGACTCTTTTAGCCAGAACAGCTTTTCTGCTCCCTCGAGGAGCCTTACGGCTCAATATAAATTCGAACCGAAATTGCAACATCTATGGAAACTGGGTTGAAAGAATATTTAGTTATTGTTGAATTTCATGTTGGTTCTGATACAGCCAAGCACTTATAATTAATATCAGTCATTTGTAACTGCTAATTGTTTCATTATACATACCATGGTAATCACTTATCAGTTATATCAGTTCAATTTTCTTGTTCGACGTTATAGTTTTTTCCACACAGTCTAAGGCAACAACTGAACGATTTTGTGGTGGCCATGGCGTTGTGTATCCGGGCCTTGACTCTTATGCACTTGAACCGTTGGTGTATCTTTGTTCTATTCTATCGTACGAACATTTTTTTGTTCTTAATTTTTTAATCTGTTTCCATTGCATAATAAAAAATTGTGTTTCATGGTTATAACCACCCCTTACATTTTGGTTGTAAAGAGCCTAACGTTACATATAAAACTGAGCAGGAGGTGAACAAAATGGAAGCAAGTGGACCATCAGGCTAGACATTTTATAAACGATTGAAAAATACGCGTATATCTGAAATCATATTTGCTCCCAAGGATTATTAATTATCATTTTCTGGCATTAACTTCAACCTACTTTTCTGAAAGTGGAAGAAAGTAACTTATTTCATCCATCGGCAAAATAAAAGCCTTTGACTAGTCATACGATATAAATTTGTGTTCGTAATGGAATGGCTTGTCCACTCTTTGACGTACGACATTGAGGAGGACATCCATGTGGATCCTGTAACAGGCTAATCGTAATCGATATAGAGGAACGCATCGGGAGGAACGTCTCAGAACTGTCCATAGGGGATGGTGAATCCTGTGATAACTAAAATTGAACCCCATACATATAAATATGGTTTCATGAACTAAGAAAAAAAAAATTCCCTTTGAAATTTTATCTCAATCGGCCAATCCCTTAGGAAGTTCAATATTTATAACACTAGAAAAATGTAATGGTATTGTTGGAAACTCTTTTCCGATACAGAAAAAAATATTGCGTCTGATATTGGATATGTGTTTTCTGGTTTATTTGCGTTTGTTGAATGATGATCTTTGAGAAAGAGATGTGAGTGAGTGATTTCCTCCATCCGACCAACCTTGATCCTTCGTTGTACTGATCCAACGTTATCTGCCAACAAAAACAATGTTCATTGTCTTAAATTGGCGTGAGACATTTTTTTATTCCTTGTCTGTGGTTGAAGCTTTCTTGCTGACTGCACCCAATCTGGTAGGATGCCAGCGCGATCCCTGTGGTATGCATCACAATAACCGTTGTGTGGTGAATTAATGTATGTGCCGGTCCCCCTCTGCCCGAGGGTCAAATAATGGGCCTGGTGTACCATTTGTAGGTTGTGCGTGAGGTTAACTTCCTCACCACGTAAAAAAACCACGGTTAAGAACCGACGGATAGGGACGAATTCACAGATGACGACCCCAGCAAACGTTTGAAGGACAATGATTTTAGGCAGCCGACTAACTCGCGAACTGCTACAAAGCAGATGAAGCACCGCCATCCATGAGATGCGATGGGATGGGCCGAGCAAAAGGAAGATGAAAAACTGCGACATCTACTACGGTGATTGATATAAGGAGGGAAGGCTGCGCTTGTTTGGATGCGAATTCGTACGTTCGAGGCAGACTTAGACAAAATCACAACAATCATAATAAAGCATAATCTGCGCCCACACCCCGACGGAGGAGAAGGATGGCGATAGCAAGGATGACTTCTATGATCTCCCAGAAAGAACATACGATTGATGCCCTAGCTATGACATCAAACTCGGTCTAGGAGATTTCAACACACAGCTCGAAAAAAGAAATCTTTGCTAAAATCAACGGAAAAACACAGCCTGCTGATAGATTTCGCCCCGGGGCGTTACCCCTTTGTGATGAGCACGCAGTTCCCACAGCTCAACATCCATAAGGGGACCTGGCCCTCTCCTCAACAATCAACCGTCGACCAGATTGATCACATTGGTACAGCGCAACAGATGACGTCCTCGCACTAGATGGCGCACACAAGTGGAAAAGCACCTCAACCAACTTGATGTGCGCAGCTGGCGAAGGATCGTGCTGGCTGGATGAGCATGTTGGTTGACCCCAAGGTCCACCCTGGACTGAAGCGCCAATCAAAGAAAAAGGCGGTTGAAGCTTGCTCAATCCGCAATCTTTGGATTTAGTATATTTCTCTATCCGTGGTTTTCCGTGGCGTTGTGGAAATGAGCGGCGATGAAAACCTAGACGACGAAAATAATAATTTGCACGGTCCCGCCTCTTTCAAGACACTGATAATGCTTAAAGAGTATGTCCTGTAAAGGAAAAACTTCTCAAACTTGTCCATTAAGAATCAGCATAAGACTGTAGGTCCACTCGTAAGAGAACAATAGCATGCACAACACAGTGGCTGCTTAAAGGCAGGGACCTGACCCTCTACGGGCCACTATAATAGGCAAATACAGTAGTCGGTTAGTTATCGTACACTGAAAATATGGCTTTGAAACTAAAAGTTACCAAGGTTTGGGTATCTGATAATTAACGTCTGAAAAATGAATTATAATGCTGTCCAAAAGAACACAGATGTTCCATGTTTGCGTATACTTAATATGCTTTGTTTCCAATGCTTTGCTTAATACATAAATGGGTGGGCCGTACCCATTGCCATGTTAGCATTCTTCATTTTAGCTCTGTAAGTATTGTCAGGCACTAAAGTGAAGGTGCGAAGCACACCCATTCAAGCAGTCACGTTGCGGCTTTTCTCATCCAAAAAAAAAAAATAGATACCGGTGATCCTTTTATTTTGGTATTTGATAATCATAAATAATTATTAAATCCTATAATATTTTACAACTCACCGTCATATCAAGGCTGCAGTCAAACCAATTTGGGACATTTTGCGATACTATTTAAATTTTCAAATTCTTACTTTAAGGTAGCATGTTTTAGCACTCTGAAAATATTCAGTTTCATGAAGGAACTAATAAGAAGTTTGTACAAAATATATAGGGAACATACGGATGCTTTGTATTTGTACTTGTGTACACATAAAATTCTACGACGATCTAATCAAAAATGCACTTAAAAGTTTTGCTACTCAACCCAAAGGCATGTAGAACATAACGAAATGATATTACCTTTCTTCGAAATGACCTGCCAAGCCCTTGGGAAGGACCATTTAGACATTCTTCCCGTATCCCATGCAACAATATAAGCTATTACAAGTGGAGCACGTTTCTGTTTTTGGCCGGACGTACAGTCGTACACGGACTACGATGACAATGGATGCTTTTAATTTTTTATTAAGTTAAATGCATCGTAAGATATTCAACCCTTCACCTGCGTCGCACTCGTTCGTCTGCACCGATTCACAGACGAAACTTCATTTAACTTTGAGAAACCAACCTACGAGTGCTCTCAGTGGAAAAGTTGCACAATGGTTATAGAGATTGGTAGTGAGGCAAATGAAGAAGACGAAGATGAGCGTTCCCCTCTTCACTTACCTGCGCATCAGTTAAATTATTTTCACTCACTCACTGCCGGTTGCCCGAAAAGCTATTAACTTTACTTTGAAGGCGGGAACGGTGA
The DNA here is from genome assembly GCA_916610145.1 of Eristalis arbustorum. Lineage (NCBI taxonomy): Eukaryota > Metazoa > Arthropoda > Insecta > Diptera > Syrphidae > Eristalis > Eristalis arbustorum. The sequence goes on along the minus strand of OU744316.1, from coordinate 79,131,928 downwards.
GGCTGCTAAAAAAAAAAACGATAAAAGATTGCCATGACTTGGGCTTAAGGATGGTACTGCTTTCAGTAGGGGACAGCACTTCAACTAGCGTCCGTCGTTTGCAACAACGTTGCAATCGAGAGAAAGATAAAACAAAACTTGTCCGTCTTTCTCGACAAACAATTTGTTTCAACGTTTTTAGTGGTATTCTTCGGACTACCTTGTTTTTTATTATTTATTCATTGTTCCGTTTAGTTTGTGATTTTCATCCCAAAATTCCTTTCGAATTATTTCCCCTTGTTTTGTCCCTGCTAGACTTCAGGAAGTTGTTAAGTAACTTTGTACCTGATGAAGCGAACGGAAAAGCATGGTTGAGGTCTTCTGCTTTTTTGGTGCTTTGTGAATCTGCAGATATGAAGGTTCCTTCAATTTTGCTTACAAACTGATAAAATTATTTTGTGTGTAGAAGTAAGTTGGGATATTTACTAAAGACGGAAGAACTCCCCAATGTAAAGTGCACGGGTTACATCTTCATTGCATGCGAAGATACAAACTGTTTTTTAAATACATAGATATTACCGGCACTTTTTGATTATTCAGTTAAAAGGTTTCCACTCTTGTCTGGCTGCGAGGGCAACATGTGATGCAGTTAAAATAAGGACAAAATATTGGATATTGGTAAATTGTATTGAGTATATGAACGTAACAGTTCACAACGAGGTTTCATGAATTCGCCATACCTTTTCGGAAATTCGAGAGCTACCGATTTAGGCAAAAGCCAAATGAGCTTTCTGAGTTCATCCGTCCGATTAAGCCGAAAAAGGTTAAAAGTGAAGTTCAGTTAATTCTGTTGTTCATTTTTAAATGTAAGGACCAGGTCATTTCGAAGAAAGGCAACCGGATAGAGGTAATATTTTCAATACTATAAATTATTATTAGTCTTTTTAATATATTAAAGGGTGATTTTTTAGATATTATCTTTTTGGCAACACACATACAGCTGACTCACGTTTCGTGTTTTTTCACTGTCCAACATCTTCAGTTTGGTTTATAATTTAACCATAGATCGTCTTACAAGCGAGCAACGCTTGCAAATTATTGAATCGTGCAATACAAAATGCGTGCTCTGTTAAGAATGTTCATCGCGGACTTCTGCCGAAAAATTGTGTTCAGCGATGAAGCTTATTCTTGGCTCAATGGATACGTAAATAAGCAGAATTGTCGATTTTAGATTGAACATCAGCCAGAAGCATTGCAAGAGCTACCAATGTATCCAGAAAAAGTCACAGTTTGGTGCGGTTTATGGGCTGGTGGCATCATTGACTGTACTTCTTCAAAGATGATGCGAATCGTAACGTAACTGTGAATGGTAAGCGCTACCATGAGATCATATCCAACTTTTTTTTGCCCAAAATGCAAGAGCTTGACTTGCATGACATGTGGTTTCAAAAAGACGGTGCCACATGCCACACAGTGCGCGCAACAATGGACTTATTGAAAAGCGAGTTGGGTGAACATTTTATTTCACGTTCGGGACCGGTCAATTGGTCGCCTAGATCGTGCGATTTAACGCCTTTAGACGTTTTTTAGTGGTGCTATGTTAAAGCTCATGTCTATACAGACAAGCTCGCTTCAATTGGCGCATTGGAAGACAACATTGAAGCATTTATTCGTGAGATACCCGCCGAAATGTTGGAAAAAGTATGCCAAAATTGGACTAAGCGGTTGGACCATTTGAGGCGCCGTCAAGATCAACAGTTGCATGAAATAATCTTCAAACTTAAAATTATATGGCCCATACTGTCGATTCAAATAAGGATTTCATGCATTTTTCTGAATTTTATGTGTTTGTTTTTGGAAAAAGTTTCATATAGCTTTTAAAAAATCACCCCTTAGTTTCTGTCAACATACAGTTCATCAAAAGTATGGAATTTCGCTTCTATCGATACATGAATCACGTTCAAGCGCTACGTATAAAGATTCATCATTCTAAAATGGCAGAAAGATCACTGCCCTTAGAAAGTATTTGAGTCGCACAAAATGGCCCTGGGTAATACGATTCAGCGAATCTCTTAAAAGAACATGTATAATTAACATGCACATGCAGAGTATTGGATTGCTTCTATACGACAATATGTATGCCTTATGTTTATATTTTTTGCTGTATTTCAATGTCATGTGTTAGACGAAATGTCTTCTCAATTGTACTTATCAACGATCTATAAATGGATAGTGCAAAGTGAGGGATAGCCGCCTCTGTGGCAAGATCATTATCTCTATTGAGTAATTAGAAAATTTAGGGATAGCACCCTGTGGTGATGGATTGTCGATTCCCTTTTCTCGCGCTACCCAGTTAGAAAACTTTTAATCACACATTCGTCATATTCGTTTTGAAAATTATGTTTTGCATCAATATTGAGTCAGTGCCTTTATTAGAGTTGGCTTGTTTGAAACTATCTTAAGGCTATCTTAAGTTTCGGTACACCTGAATGCAATACGTAATGCAATACATAAGTCGGAAGAACACATTCAAAAAACATATAACTGGGATGCTTTGACAACCATTTAGATTCTACATAAGGGTCATTGCGGCTGTAGTAGGAAGCCAAAATTAATATGAAGTAGTTGGCTGTAAGATGATCAATAAATTGAGTGTGTATTTCATACATTCCATGTCAATACCCGTAGCTTTAGTATCGTCACTTGTTAATTTTGTTACTTTCAGCAAAAATTGCTATATTTATGTTAAAATTGATTATTCTGATTTTAGAATTTCGAAAAACAACGCTGTTTTTAACTGAACGAAGAATTTAAATAGAAATGAATGATATCTTCGTTTTATTGTTCATAACGTGTTTTGATAATGATATTTCATTTATTCATCTGAGCACTGTCGGTCAATTGTGATACCCAATGCCCCAGTGCAATTATTTTAGATTTGTAGTCCTCCACACACAACATGCAAAATACGCTCTTCAAAGTCAAAATATATATACCTATACCGTACACAGACAGCACAGTGATGGTAGGTTTGTTATCAAACCATACTCATTTGTGATGCGCCAGATCTGTGTACACATAAAAAACAGATCAGAAGAGAAAAGCCCGTTATGCACACTAGAAATCAGCCATGGATATGGTTTAATGGCAAGCCTACCCTTTTCGTGCTGTGAACATATCTTGTATGTCCATGCGAGAGTGAACGCATCGGTTATATATATATATATATATATATATGGGTGGGGCTACAGCCCATAGAAGGCCAGGGCCTAGCTTCTCAGCAACCACTTGTGTTGTGTGTGCTATTGTTCTCTCACGAGTGCAAGGGACCTACAGTTTAATGCCGACTCCGAACGGCCAAGTTTGAAAAGGAAATACTCTTTGAGCATTGTCAGTGACTCGAAAGAGGTGGGGTCGTGAAAATTATTATTGTCGCTCAGAGCTGGATTCGAACCTACGACATCGAGGTTGGGGTCGACGCACATACCCACAACGCCACGGGCCACCATGTATCGTATCGGTTATATACGATACAATAATTGCAACGATATTATTGAAAGGTAACATTTCGAAGCGTTGACAAGCGACTTATGCAGGCACAGGCGTCTGCACTTAGCCTCTGTCAATGAACTCCTACTCTCACCTCCCCGTGGTGAAATCCGAGAGCCGAGCACCATCGACTGAAGATGGGGTACCCAACCCCCGTGGGACGTCATTGGCGGCTGCAAACGAGAGAGGGGGAGAGTGGATGAGTCTGTATTAGGGCTCATCTTCTCTACGGATGGCGGCGGAGGAGCTTATCATCAGATTAGCCAACAGCGACATCCAGAGCTACCTGGTACACCTCCTTTTAGAGCTACTCTGACATATTCGGAGCTCAGATCTAAAAGGTTGCCTTCAAGGTCATATCGGGATTTTGGAGTAGAGTTGGCGGCGGAGGAACCCTATCGTGTAGGGTCAACGGCGGCACTCACAACCTCAGCGAGGTTACCGATACCGGAGTCATCCGGACCCTTCGCCCAGGGGTAAAATAAATGGGCCTGGCCTCCCAGCTGGGGGTTGTGCGTGGGGTTAACGCCCTCACTACGTAAAAAAATTTTTGTTCAGAGACGACTAATTGCCTCGGATACTGACCGATCTACTGTTGACGACCCCAGCAAACGAACAAATGACCATGCTTTTCGGTTCTGCACGTGGAATGTGAGGTCTCTTAACAGGCCACGTGCAGCCGAAGAACTCGCGGAGACCCTTAACTGCTATAAAGCAGATATCACCGCCATCCAGGAAGTGCGATGGAATGGGCCGGGCAAGAAGAGGATGAAAAACTGCGACATCTACTACGGTGATTGCAGCAGAGAGAGGCGCTTATTTGGATGTGGATTTGCTGTTCGAGGCAGACTTAGGCAAAAAGTCTTAAGCTTTGACTGTGAAAGCGAACGTCTCATAACAATCCGCATCAAGGCTACATTCGGTAACATCAGCATGATTTGCGCCCACGCCCGACAGAGGACAAAGATGATAGTAGCAAAGATTACTTCTATGATCTCCTAGAAAGAATATACGATCAATGCCCCAGCTTTGACACCAAGATCTTTCTAGCAGATTTCAATGCTAAGCTGGGTAAAGGAGAAATCTTTGCTAAAGTCATAGGGAAACACAGCCTACACGACACCACGTCCAGTAACGGACTAAGGCTGGTGGACTTTGTCATGGGACGTAACCTCTCTGTTGCTAGCACGCGGTTCCCACACCTCAACATCCATAAAGGGACATGGCGGTCCCCAGATCAATCAACCGTCAACCAGATTGATCACGTTGCGATCGAGTCAGACACTCCTCCAGTATTCTTGATGTCCGAACTTTCCGAGGAGCCAATGTTGACTCGGACCATTTCCTTGTTGTAGCCAAGGTAAGAATCAGGATATCACGAGAACAACGGAGTCGAGAACGAACACCACGGTTTGACGTCGCAAAGCTACAATCGCAGCGGACTGCCAGGATCTTTGCCGACCGAGTCTCCCAGAAACTCTCTGTTAGTTCGACGCCGCCTGCACAAACCATCGAAGAAGAATGGAGTCGTTGTCAAGAAGCTGCCACTGATGTGCTGGGTTTAACGACACCACCTAGAAGGAACCCATGGTTTGACGACGAGTGCAGGCAGGCACATGCAGCCAAACAGGAGGCCTACAAGGCAACGCTGCATCGAACAACGAGGGCTGTTCGTGAGCTCTACGAACAGAAGAGAAGGGAAGAGCACCGGCTTCTCAGAAGAAAAAAGAAAGAGCATGAGAAGCGCGCGGTCGAGGAGATGGAGAGGTGTTATGGCAGGAATGACGTCCGAAAGTTTTATCAAAAGGTAAAACAATTATCCAATGGATATAAAACTCGGACAGAAGCCTGTCGGGATGGAAATGGACATCTGGTAGTAGAGTCGCAGTCGATACTGAGAACCTGGAAAGATCATTTCTGCAGACTGTTAAACGGCGATGAGGACCAAAATACCGCTGTCAGGCAGAATGTTCCACTCAATCTGGACGATGACAGACGTGAATATCGTCCCCCAGACTTAGACGAGGTCAAGGTAGCAATATCAAGACTGAAGTCTAACAAAGCTGCTGGAGTGGACGGTCTGCCCGCTGAAATATTTAAGGCAGCTGGAGATGATCTGGTTGGGCGCATGCACCAGCTCATCTGCAAGATATGGTCTGAGGAAAGCATGCCCGACGAGTGGAATCTCAGTATCGTTTGCCCGATCCACAAGAAAGGAGACCCCTTCAACTGCGCCAACTATCGAGGGATCAGTCTTCTTAACATCGCATATAAGATCTTCTCTGCCGTTTTGTGTACCCGCCTGAAGCCATTTATTAATAATTTGATAGGTCCATATCAGTGTGGCTTCAGGCCAGGAAAGTCCACAACAGACCAAATTTTCACACTACGGCAGATCCTGGAAAAGACCCAAGAAATGCAAATCGACACTCACCATCTGTTCGTCGATTTCAAGGCCGCATATGACAGCGTGCATAGAGACGAGCTATACAACGCCATGTCTAGTTTTGACATTTCTGCCAAACTCCTCAGGCTGTGCAGGATGACGATGGAGAACTCTCGCTGCTCCATCAAGGTCGGTAACGAACTCACCGAGACCTTCAATGTCAAAAAAGGTTTTAGACAAGGCGACGCGCTGTCATGTGACTTCTTCAACATCGTGTTGGAGAAGATCGTGCGAAACTCACACGCCATCACTAGAGGCACGATCTTCCAGAAGTCCGTGCAATTGTCCGTGCAAAAATGATTGGCAGAACTCAGCGAGCCGTCAGTGAGGCTTTTGCTAACATTGAGACGGAAGCGGCTAAAATGGGTCTGGCGGTGAATGAGGGCAAAACGAAGTATATGCTGTCCTCAAAAAAAGACATACAACATCGACGTGTTGGACAGAGCGTCACAATGGGCAGCTATAACTTCGAGGTAGTCAAGGACTTCACTTACCTCGGCTCCGGAGTAAACTGTACTAATAACATCAGTACCGAGATCAAGCGTAGGATAACTCTTGCCAACCGCTGTTTCTTCGGGCTCTAGAGGCAATATAGAATAGAGCCCTCTCTCGAAGAACCAAGTTGACTCTATATAAGACTCTGATCATCCCAGTCCTGCTATACGGCGCGGATTCATGGACAATCTCGAAAGCGGATGAAGAAGTCCTTGGTCTCTTTGAGAGAAAAGTTCTACGCACGATCTTTGGTCCTGTTTGTGTTGACGGGTTCTGGAGGAGAAGATTCAATCACGAACTGTACGGGCTGTACAGCGACATGAGCCTAGTTAGGCGTCTACGGATCCAACGCCTACGGTGGCTAGGTCATGTAGAGCGTATGGACACCACAGCTCCGGCCCGAAGAATCTTCGAATCCGAACCTGTCGGGCAACGCAACAGAGGACGCCCGCGTTTAAGGTGGCGCACCCAAGTGGAGAAGGACCTCAACCAACTTGGTGTGCGAAACTGGAGACAGCTAGCCAGGGATCGCGCTAGTTGGAGAGGCATGTTGGTTGAGGCCCAGGTCCACCCCGGACTGTAGCGCCACACAAAGAAGAAGAAGAACATTTCGTTACACTGTACTACCTATAAATAGCTACCGCACTAGTGTCATCAACTTAAAGTGTCGTCAGGAGCTATTTTTTGATGTTATGGGCATTTGTCGATCTGCCCAAAATACACTCGAAATGAATGAATAATTTCTGGATTAAAAGACGATAGCTTTAGGAAATATTCTGATGATCGTGAATGTTTCGTCAGTCCTTCAACGGACTCTTATAAAGGGTGAAAACAATTTCAGCCCATACTTACTTTACCTTACTTAAGGTGGCGCTACAGTCCGTGCTGGACCTGGGCATCAGCCAACGAGCGTCTCCAGCCAGCTCGATCTTTAGCTAGCTGTCTCCAGTTTCGCACGTATAGTTGGTTGAGGTCCCGTATAGTTCGTCGTTATATCTCCGCCTCTATTTTTTTTTTCATTCATTTTTATTTCGTATTTCATGACATGCTTATATACTAGACAAAAATGCTTAAAATCAGTTGGACGTACAATTTTTACTATTTCTAACTTACTGTCCCTCGGCGGGCACTCTAAGCTAAACCTAATCTTATTCTATGTCTTTCGACTTAAGCTAACAAGGGTTATTTTTTAATTCATTTCGATGGATTTAATTGAAGGATTATGAAATAAGAAAAATTGGAAAAAAAAACTTATTGACTGAACATTTTTTGTTTAAAACTTATCTCCTAACATACATATATGTATACTATATACATTTGTATACACATCAGTACACATTAGTGTATAGGTGTGTATAGATTTTTTTTTTGTGTATTTATTTTTTTTTTTTTTTTATTTATTTTTCTATATACACCTTAAGAACTAACTTAAAAACTACCCTACGCTATGTGGGTCGGCCATAGGTTGTGTATGCAACATTACTGCCGCAAGACAGCGACTGACTGCTTTCCCATTCGGGGATACGTACTGAATATTTTTAACCCGGGTCTAAAGGGTTCGAAGAGAGAGTTCCTTTACTCCAACAGCGTTTTCGACGTTGCATTGCTACATCCCGAACATCGCGTCTTGAAACCGCCATACTGAAGCGGAGGAGGCCTTCCTCAGCTCGTTGTACGACGCAACGGTCGTGGTTGAGTCGCCCATCCACATTTGACCTGGCGATGTGATAGAGGAGCCGTACCGCATTTTATTTTGTATCAGACCGTGCTTGTCGAAATGGAGGAATGCTTCTGAAGGGACGAAGCCGTTATAACGTACCCTCTCGTGGTATTGAGGGTTGAGGTAGTAAGCCTCAAGTGAAGTTCATCGCTCTCGCAGTGTGGCCTCGAATCAACTTCACCAGGAAATTGTCCACTCGTATCAGGTTCGCCCTGTTGTATAAAACCTCATTGGAGTAGAATTTTCTGTACTGGGATTCTGGTGTTCTGTAGAGGCGAAGGCAAGCCCTAAGACAGGCCCTCTCAAACACTCTAATCTCTTCCATCAAGCTTGCACTCACGTTGAACCACACGGGACAGCCATAGGTGAGCATTGGCCGTATGAGGGCCATGTAGCAGATTACCTTTACCCTTGCATCGAGTTGGCTGTTGTAAAACAGTCTCTTTGTAAGGGCGAAAGCGCCTCGGGCCCTGGCTAGAGCAGGATCTACATGTTTGTTAAAATATAGATACTGATCTAGCCAGATCCCCAGGTATCCGACTACAATCCTTTGCGCCAGTGGTTGCCCGTGCCGTCCTACAATAGAGAACTTTCGCCAATTCTTTTTCGTATCCGCGGAAGCTTTATACAACGGCGTTCTGAACAGTATGGTTTCCGACTTCTGAAAGTTGATATTCAACTTCCAGTCATCGCAATCTCTCATGAATGAGTCGAGGTCACCTTGCGTGAGACTGGTGATGTCCTCGATCTTTTTGCCTGATCTGTACACGATAAAGTCGTCGGCATACGCAATTGCGTGTGGAAGAGAACCTATTAGATCGCTCAAGAAAATGTTGAACAGGATCGGCGAATTAACGTCACCCTTTTGGAGACCATTTTTAACTTCAAAAATACCTGTAGTGCTCTGTCCAGTTGATCAGAGCTCTATTTATTACCTTCTCGAATACCTTGCTGATGTTCGGAAGGAGACTAATTGACCGGAGGTTGCACGGATTCGAAGAATCTTTTCCTCGCTTGGCTATGGGCTGCACAATCGCGGTTTTCCAATGCTCCGGATAATGTGCATTATTCAGAGCGTTGTTAAACAGGATTGTGTACATGGTAACAACTTCCAGTGGCAGGTGTCTACTATATACACAATCCTGTTTAACAGGATCCGCCTCCACTCACCATCTATGCAGACGGTACCGAGACTCACCCGAAGAATTTTCCTCTCGAAGCAACCAAGAGCTGATTCATCCGCTTTTGACAGATTCCATGCCTCCGCGCCATATAGCAGGACTGGAACGATTAAGGTCTGGTTAAGCGTTGCCTTGGTTGTTCGAGAGTGGGCTTTGTTTACCAATTGCTTTCTTAGCCCAAAGAAGCAGATATTGGCAAAATTTTTCCTCGTTTGATTCACTGCTGGTGTCCTAGGTAGACAAAATGTGTGACTACCCCCAAGTTATATCTGTCTGTTGTGACGTTCTTACTGAGACGTCGGTGTTGGTTGTAATTTCTCGTTGGCAGCATATACTTGGTCGTACCCTCGTTTTCCGTCTTCGCGGCCTCCGTTGCAATACCCACAAAAAGCGCCATTGACATCACGCTGCGTTCACAGTAAAAGCTAAATTATGAAAACGTTAAGGTATATCGGGTGGATATCGATGTTGACTTAATAAATGGTATTTAGCAAATTTCTGTGATGGTTTCATAGAACTGTCCCGATGATGCGCTTCTTTGGAAGCTATGCCACTATTGAAGCATCAATAAACTTTTAGTAATTACTTTGTAAGAATACAATATTTCGGTGGGAGCCAGAACAACGAACGACTTTCGAAGTCTTGAAGACTTGACACACCTTAGCACCAACATCTTATGGCACCCAGTGTAGGTGTGCTAATACAAATCACAGATTGGAATCGGAAACGTTAGCTCTCGTAGAAAGCCTCGAAATATTTCGATTTCACTTGCTGGGGAAACACTTTCAAATCTACACGCATTGTCAATTCTTATCAATACGATACTATTATCAAATCGATACAACTTTGAAATAATTCATCGCCCTGGTTAGATGTTACGTGATCCGGAATTTCAGCAATTGAAATTGAAGAAGGGAATTGGATATCGGTATTCCAGACATATAGATAAAGATGGATCTGGAGGACAACGAAAGAAGCCTGAAAAAGAGCATGTCTTAAAAAGCAACCACCTACACATGAAGATACAAGAAGGGTGACGTTTTGAAGTACCAAGAGGCGTTGGACTTCGAATAATAAAATATTGGCATGAGGATGTTAGACACTGTGCTACTTAAACTACAAATTGAGCTCAATTCAAGCTATGCATTCGAATAAATCATTGAATTAAAGCTCAAACCGAAAGTAGAGTAACTGCAACCTGAGCACTAGTAGTTGAAGTTGATTAACGTTGTTAATTTGTATTACTAACTCTGATGGACCACTTCCTTCAGATATACATTTTATTATTCATGCACCATACATTATTGGTATTGTCATATGAACATTACACGTTCATAAAGATACCTACAGTCTTTTATCTGTTACGGTTACTTTGTGGTGAGCAGTTATTTTGGTATGCAAATTGTAATACATTCAGTGGTTAGTTTACAAGTGGCGATGTGCTTTCATTTTTAATAGGCACGATAATAGGTTGGAATTCAAGAGATGCGGTGGTTAACTACCTCACTTTAAGTTAATTACTACCCAAACCACACTCCATTTTTACAGTATGTGCAATTATATCTCATGCGAGATCTAATTATTTTAACCTGGAGCGCGTTTAAATGGTTTGGGTTTTATTATGCGGCAAAAAATACCATCTCATTTTGGACCGTTTAATGGCTTGGAGCGACTTATCGCTTATTCGGACATTTCAATGGTTATATACGAGCTAAGGGCCTTCTCTTCTCATGTATATTTCGTTTGAGAGACACATTAACTTCACCTGTTATACTCTGGGAAGTGAGCCTTTAGCAACAGTCGTACTGTAATTCGAAAGAGGTGTGGGAGACGATTTACTGAACCTATGAGTAGTCCAAGGAAGTTATGATTTTTTGTGTAAAAACCTTTACAAGCGTTTTCTTCGGACACCTCTCAGATGTTGTATAGCTCTTTATGAAGCCTTTCCACTTATGAAATGCGGATCCAGAAATATTTACATATCGTTTTTATTTATTTCTATGCAATCATAGACAAAATAAAGATACTTTTGTAGTTTCATACGTTTCCTGTCCATGATACAATTTATAATTTAATCTAATCCAAAATAAGTAAGCATACACAATGTGTCAATAAACTTCACGTTAGGTGCAGGACGGATTAACAAATAATCCAACAATTACCAAACGGTCTGGATGAAGCAAAGGTAAACAGAAGTCCCTTCGGTCGTTCATTTACTTAAGCTTATGAGACAATCAAGGCACATATCAAGAACTAAGTACATCTTCACTTTACTTTTATTAATGCACACAAGCTTTTGTGATTTTTCTATGGTATGAGGGAACCTTAACTCCAGTCTGTCGTACATTTTTTCCATTTTATCTTATGCTCTCGCAAGGTTTTATTAACTCTTAGGGATTTATTAAATCACAAAGGCAACTAACACACCTGATCTCTATACACCATTATATGGTCATGTAGTAAAACAATTTACGTCTTAATTTTTGTGTGACCGAAGAAATATCTGAACGCAACGACATGGCCGGGTGTCCACAGAATGTCCGAAAGAAATATGTCCACCTTTGAAGTTGCGGACAACTCCCGATGGTGTGACAAATTATTGTATTCTGTTCTAAGTACAATCTTACGAATGTATATATATAGGCCAAAAAAGTCTTACGTGAAACCACAGAAAAGGACGAAGTAAATGTTTTACTGTTCTTTTAGGAATACTTTTGCAAAAAAAAAAACAAAACAATATGTATCAGTTTATTGGTACTCCTACTTCAGTTTTATTACAGTCTTGCTCTTATTAAAGTTGACTTTATGACCAGTCACTCTTTCGAAGACGGTTTCTATTGGTGTGACACAAGGGTAATACTCTTGTAGCTGATACAAGTTTGTATTTGGGACATTGTTCTTTTATTAAAAGGAAGTGTTTCTGGGGAATTAAGGTGAACTTGGATCTGGTTAGTCGTAAATCGATTTCGACGATTTTACATCCCCGTAGAAATTCCGTAACTTGAAGATTATATGCTATTTTGAGTCAAAGAAGACGTAAAAAGGTCAGTTTAGTTGCGATAAGCAAAGACAATATATATAAGTGACGTTGATATAAAGATGCTCCAACATTGTTTGGAGTAAGTTAATATCGACAAGGACGTAAATTCATTGTTTGGTTGCATTTTTTGCTGTAAAGGAAAAAATATATGTCTCCTACAATTTAATACATATAATACATTTTGTTGCGATGTCCTTTTACTAAATTTCAGGCATGAATCAACAATTTCTGGCAGTAGTCTGGTCGTTCGCTTAGTAGATAAAACTGCTACCCTTTCGAAGTAATCATAGTATGCAGTCGGATCTGAGATTGGTTAGAATATTTCAAGTGAACAACATAGCAGTGACCTACAGAACTTTCATAAAATGTGAGAAAAAAACTGAATTAGTTTAAGCTACTAAACCGGAATATAAAAGTGGTTTATTTACATGTAGGTGAAAATAACATGAGTGAATGAACAAAAGAGAGTTGTGTGAAAGTTCCCCGAACAACAACGAAAAGTACTTTTTTTCAAAACTGTAATGGCCATGTTAGGGCACTGCAAGTTATTTACCAAACAGATTACAGATTTTTCGTAACAAAAGCAACTGCATATTTCTCTATAGCCTACGAACTTTTACTAATGAAGTGCAAAAACTAAACAAACGGAGTAATTTTGAAGAGAAGGAAAATGTATTAACTTTTTTTCATGTGTTTTTGGTTGACCATGTTCAACAGCTTACTAATGATAATTTAATTACTCTATATGCTGAATTTTTAAAACATTTATACCGTGCTAGTACTACTTAGCAGCTTGTTTGCTATTTATTGCAATGTTTTTTTCTCTGAAGAACAAATTGTTCATTCCTGAGCGGCGCAACCTTCTTGCGTTCCGAACCAAAATGCGATGGAGTAGGTTTTTTCTCGGATCTGTAGGAGGTGAAACTCGAGCTGTGTCCTTCAAATAAATCAATCAATCATTCGCTTTGTACATTTTGTATGACTGCTATGCATTGATAAGTGGTTAAGTGCTATGGGGATCGTGTAGGCATAAATTGGCGTCAGGCTTTCGATGGTCAGTGTTGTTACTTTTCCTACACATGAGTTCTACTTATTCTACCTCCTAGTGGTAGCCACCGGGTACTGGTTGTCGTAAACCCGAACTGAACTTACGGATGTTAAAAAAATTAACTCCATGTTGGGGGCTATCGAAATTACTGTACGGCAACGAAGAAAAAGCGACGATAAGCCTCGGAAACGGTGGGATGTAAGGTACACAACATGCAGCCGAATGATTCCAGGAAGTTGTAGACTACTACGAAGCAGATAAAACCACAATCCAAGAAATTGGATGGAATGGGATGGAAACAAGCAACAAGCGCTGTTTTGAATGTGAATGCGTCGGGATAGACAGACTTAGGCAAGAAGTCTAACATTAGCCAAATTAGTCTTTATATGCGCAAATGCCCCTATAAGAAAAAAGATGCCAAAGACAGTTTCTATGAGCTCTTAGACAAATTACACGAGCTGTTTCCCAGTTATGACAATAGAATTGTGGTGAGTTTATCGTGAAGCTAAGAAGATTCAACGTCCTTCCAACACTTTCGATAACATATTTGAGCTGATCGATTCTGCCCCTTGCAAAATATTGCACTAGCCACTACACGGTTTCGAACGTTACCTTGCTGTAGCCAAGGTAAGGTCCGAACGTTACCTTGTTGTAGCCAAGGTAAGGTCCGAACGTTACCTTGTTGTAGCCAAGGTAAGGTCCGAACGTTACCTTGTTGTAGCCAAGGTAAGGTCCGAACGGACACCACCAGAAAATACTCTTAGGAAGTTGGTCATCTAGTAGCAAAGATTGCCACATTCTTTTTCGATAGAGTTTCTCTAAATTTTATAAGAGGTCCCAAGCCGCCAGCACCAATTATTATTATTATTTTATTACACCACCAAAATGCGATCAGAGATGCCGTCTCTAATGTTCTACGTGGTTCTCTAGAGAAGTATTACTGCAGGAATGAGGAAGGGTACAGATGATCAAGGCAACAGACTCCTCTGTAAAATATGGTAGAAAGAAATCACTCCTATCCACAAAAGTTAAGACATACTAAGTTGTGCCAGCTATGGAGGGATCAGTCTTGCAAGCATCGCGCATAAAATCTTATCTACTGTACTATGTGAAGCACTAAAGCAGTATGAAAAATGCAATCACTGAAGTCTGGTAGCGTTACTAGATTTTTTTTCTGGTGGCGCTGGTGCCCATAGCGGGCCAGGGCCAAGCTTCTCAGCAACCACTCGTGTTGTGCGTGCTATTGCTCTCACACGAGTGGAAGGGACCTACAGTTTTATGCCGAATCCGAACGGCCAGATTTGAGAAGCTTTTTCTAGACAGGAAATACTCTTTGAGCATTGTCAGTGACTCGAAAGAGGTGGAGTCGTGAAAATTATTTGTGTAGCTCAGAGCTGCAAACGAACCTACGACGTCGAGGTTGGGGTCGACGCACACACCCACAACGCCACGGGCCACCTTTCGTCTAATACATGAACAAATATCTTACACTTTAAAATTCTCATTGCCGCTTCCATCCCAAACTATAACTCAAACAGCAAATACTCCATTTATTTTACTGGTTTCTGAGTGATTCAATACAAATACTCCCGTATTTACAACTTCGACCCAAAATTTGGTGTCCAAATTCTTTGCACGGATCATTGAGTGTGCAGCTTCAGCAATTGTCCTTATTTAATGCCTTGTACTACGGAATGTACGGTACTGTCCTTTGATGAAAAATACATTCTTTAATGGAAATTTCTTGCACACTTCTATCAGTGTACTTCGGACAAGTGTCTATACTTATATTCTTAGAATGCTTGCCCATTTCTGCTTCAAGAAGTTTCAGATATTTCCCAATGTCAAATCTCACTTTTTTTCTTTAAACAAAAACACGTTTCTAAAGTGTCAATGATGATGAAAATGTGCTAATCAAAGCTTTATGTATTGGAAACTTAAATTATTTCGTTTCTCTTGCGGCAACTCCCAAAACATTAATTCTATTTAATAACTGGAATAAAAATTAATATTGTCTGTAATATAAAAAAACTGGACACAGGTAAAACTGTTCTACGTGATACATTTGCACTAGATCCATTATTATCTCCATTAAGCGATATGTTGTTGTTTGGATATGTATGTGCACATGTATGATCATAATACAATTCGATTGACCTGGTACTAGCTGCTTATCAAGTTCAAGCCTTCCTATTCAGATACTTGAGCTTTTACTTACAATTAGTGAAGCCTTTTCAAGTTCAAGGGTGTTTTAGGGTAAGCGGCTCAAACTCATTTAAAAAATGTGATCGAGAAACTCAAACCAAAGCCAGCAAAATAAAAACTAAATAAATATCACATTCAAAAAGATACACAGCTGAAACAGATAGAACTTCATATTCCGTCTGAAACGTGTAGCAATGCCGTCCATCTATGGACGAAATAAAGATGATGTAGAAGACTCTGGTTATTTACTTATTTGTGTGAGCTCCCAATGTCGTTGGCCGACAATCGAATAAGCCCTTTACATTGTTGCATTGGACCAGATTTTTGATAATGATAATTGTATATACTCTTATTTGATATAAAA
The DNA here is from genome assembly GCA_916610145.1 of Eristalis arbustorum. Lineage (NCBI taxonomy): Eukaryota > Metazoa > Arthropoda > Insecta > Diptera > Syrphidae > Eristalis > Eristalis arbustorum. The sequence goes on along the minus strand of OU744316.1, from coordinate 79,115,901 downwards.
CACTGTAAAACGTACCGGTTGCAGTCTCCCATATTTCGAAAAAGAAAATTAAACGATCATTTAAGAGTTCCACTTATATGTCTGATGGTAACGTTGCGTAGTCCTTATCGTCATCATCCGGAGTAGCATGTGTACCTCCAGGAAAAACTTTGATTCGAAATTTCGCTTTTTTTCAGAATTTAATTCCGGAGGCGTATGAAACCATGCCATATCAACTGTGGTTGACCTTGTCTTCCTGCTTGCGTATAACGGACTCCTCAGGCCATTTACTGAATTCCATCATTACGAGGATGTAGCGATTTCCATTTTGGGTTTCCGGAAACGGCTTCCGATGTCAGTGGCGATTCGTTCAAATGGCATTCCGACATTGTACTGATGCATCCTGCCTCCTGTTTTCGTGTATTTGCAACACACGATGGCGACGTCCCTTGGATAGCGAATGCAAATTAACATCGAAACCCGCGTCTGTGAGAGGCAAATAATGCGTACATACTGAATTTATACGCCTTGACAAATATCCTTTTCGGCCGTTACCATTTTATTTCATTTTTTGTTTCTGCCCACATTTTCATCAGTCCTCATCAACCAGTGAAATTCTCACAGAAAAGTGATTTAAATAATTGCAATTTTCATTTTATTCTACTGAGCCACAGAAGGGAATTCTCAAAACCAATGAATCGGATTTATTCTCACTTAAGTACACATGAATTATAATTATAAGGTTTTGTTGAATGTGGAGCGTCTGTTTTTTTTATTGCAAACTCCTACCAGATTTGTAAATTTAAAAAAAATAATTTTGTTTTGTTCAGCCTGTCTTAACAGACACCGTTTACGGATTAACGTAGGTCCAAACCAAACACATAATTTTCGAACACATAGTGAAAGGAGTTTGTTTATTGTGCTGAATTAAGAGATAAGACATGTTTTAAATGTGTTAAGGATGCTGAATTTAAGTAACAAATTTGCATTCATTCCTTAAGAAGAAAAACTGATTGTGAAATCTCATCAGACAACGAATCAAATTATTTTCATCAAGACCTCATGGACTAGTACATCTAATTAGAACATTCGATAAGGGAGTAAGTGTTTTAATAATGTTTGGACTAAGGAGAACAGCGCCAAGAGGCCCCTGTGGAATACCAGAGCTAGAAGCGTACTCTATACATGCTGTAAGAATCATATGCCACAAGAGACAGTGCTCACTAGAAGAAATGGCAGGAATCATTTGACCCATTTTTAAGTTTTGCGTTTTAAAATTAAAAACTACTCATTTTTATGGTATGTCTTTTTGTGACTTTTATTAAAATAGTTAAAATATAGTTTCACTGTAATATCTTCATAAGGAAACATATAATTTACCTACAAGACGGCGAGGGTCCATTGATGCATATATACTATATTTGGCGCTCGTACTCAGTAACAAGTCAGAAGAACCAGCTAGTTCCGAAGAAAACAGCTAATGTTCGCTGACTGTGATTACTTTTTTTCCCAAAAGTTGACAAGTGCATTCAATGCCATTACAAGGTATTTTTTAACCTACGCAGGTATAAACACGTCTAGAAACAACGTCGCGTTCTCCTAGGATGCGAATTAGAAGCATTGTTAGACTACAGATCGTGCATATTACTCTTTAATATCATTCACAAGAAACATCGATCGATTCCTAATATTACCTTTAGGCCCCGCATTCATACTTGTGTAATGTCACGCTGGAACTTCTTCATTCACGCTGTCCATTTCTGGAATCACCTACCTTCACAGGTACGGTCAAAGACCGAGTACAGACAATTTTGTAACGCTTGTTTCTCCCATTTCTCTCGACCGAACTGAAATAATGCCCGAAAAAATGTTTGTTTATGTACTTAACAAAAAATTTGCAAACTTGCACTTTTCCAACATAGTAATAAGAATTGTATAGAACTTCAAACATGTCATTTGAAACCTTATGCCTAGTTCAATTATACCTGTACTATTAAAATAATATATGTAATATTCTTGGTGGTGCCCCGTGGCGTTGTGGGTATGTGCCCCGACCCCAACCTCGACGTCATAGGTTCGATTCCTCCTCTGTGCGACGAAAACAATTTTCACGACCCCACCTCTTTCGAGTCTCTGACAATGCTCAAATAGTATTTCCTGCCTAGAAAAAAAACTTCTAAAACAAAGCCGTTCGGATTCGGCATTGAACTGTAGGTCACTTCCACTTGTGAGAGAACAATAGCACGCACAACACGAGTGATTGCTGAGAAACTAGGCCCTCGCCCCTACGGGCTGTAGCGCCACTCATATTATTCTTATTATTATTATGTAATATTCTTAAGGTACCGCAATATAAAATCAATAAACAAATGGAATGGAAAATAATTCTTCAACACAACCGCAATACCGATTCAGCCGTCAGTTGTGAAAGACGTCCCTGTTATATATGCAGCTTTAATAATAAATCTAGCTATGAGTGCGATATTTTGAAAAATCCATTATGTTTGCAATGTAAGCGGTCAAAAAGAATTATTTGTCATGATGTCGTATACGGCAAAACTCGTGACCCCTACGAAAACCGGTTTGGAAGTGACATTTGCATTGGCAGATAAGAAAACTTCCTTCTTAAAACAAGGATTTGACAATTTGTTCATGTTCATAAATAACTTAAACGCACGCAATATGGTCAAAATTTATAAGAAGGCCTTATTACTATCTGCACAAATGCGGTTTAAAAGAACAAATGAGAATTGGTCACTGCAAGAAGGTGTTGACCAGAAACACGCAGTCGTTTGTGAAGTGCGTGGAAAAAAGGAATTGATGTCAATGGTTTAGATTGGCCATCACAGTAGCTGGATGCAACTCCCATTGAGCATTTTTGGGCATTCATGAAGCTAAGGCTCCAAGGAAAGAAGATCTCGATGGTCGAACAATGATCACGAAAAATTCGAGTTTTATGGAGATCTTTGCCTCAAGATATGCTATGAGATTTGTAAAGAGTGATTTTTTAAAAGCTATAGGAAAGTTTAAAAAAAACACATAAAATTCAGAAAAATGCATGAAATCTATATTTGAACCGATAGTACGACCCATATAATTAATTGTTTGAAGATTTTTGCATGCAAATGTAACTAATAAATGTGAACTAATAACCTTGACTGCGTCCCAAATGGTCCATCCGCTTAGTCCAATATTGGCATACTCCTTCCATCATTTCGGCCGGTATCTCACGAATAAATGCTTCAACGTTGTCTTCCAATGCGCCAATTGAAGCGGGCTTGTCTGTATAGACATGGGCTTTAACATAGCACCACTAAAAAACGTCTAAAGGCGTTAAATCGCACGATCTAGGTGGCCAATTGACCGGTGCCGAACGTGAAATAAAATGTTCACCGAACTTACTTCTCAATAAGTCTATTGTTGCGCGTGCTGTGTGGCAGGTGGCACGGTCTTGTTGAAACCACATGTCATGCAAGTCAAGCTCTTGCATTTTGGGCAAAAAAAAGTTGGATATGATCTCATGGTAGCGCTCACCATTCTCAGTTACATTACGATTCGCATCATCTTTGAAGAAGTACAGTCAATGATGCCACCAGCCCATAAGCCGCACCAAACTGTGACTTTTTCTGGATACATTGGTAGCTCTTGCAATGCTTCTGGCTGAAATTCGTTGTTCGTTTGTAAGACGATTCGGGGTTAAATTATAGACTTCAGTTTGGTCTATAATTTAACTGTTTGATGTGAAACAAAACACGAAACGTGAGCCAGCTGTTTAAACCAGTGTTGCCAAAAAGATAAGATCTAAACAATCACCCTTTACATAATAGAGGAGAGTGGACAACATATTAATTGAAAAACATTCAAGTAAATAAACAAAATAAGAAGGGGCAATTGATTTTTCATTATTATAAGTTCTTCTTTAATTTCTGCCGTGTACGATCTAAAAATACTTTAAGACTTCGTCTTAATAAACTTTAATATGACAACAATTTTATTTTACCTTTTAGTGATTATCATTTTCAAATGACTTACTATATCAAAATCTAAATTGTTTGTATGGGGTCAATTGACCCTTGAAGTCTTTCAAGGTAAGACGATTTTCCTTTCTTCTATTGTCAAGCGTATACTTGTAGCAGACTACGCATGGGGTAAATGTTGTTTCATTTGTTTGGCTATTTAGCTTTATCCTTAGCATTATAAGCCACCTTAGATTGCAAATTTTCCACGGAGCGGATATTATTTCATCAGGTGCATTGTCTATGGGGTCCCTATCAAAGGAAGCCCAAGTGACAATTTACAATCTGAGAGTAAAAGTTTTAAATTTGTTATCGAAACCAAGTCATTTAGAGCCTTTTCTTTTTATACTGTTCATAATTGACATTATTTTCTCAATTAGTCATAGCAAACGCTTACTAAACGTAGATGACTTGAAAATATATAAGAGTAAAAAAAAATTAATGACAACATATTAATTCAATCTGATATTGATAGCATCTTGGTGTAGTGTAATAAGAACCGTTTAAATCTGAAAAATAAAAGACAATGCACAAACTCAACAAGCGTATGCTTTTTTTTTATATTTATTTAGTGGCACAAATTTTACAATGTGTTGCATACAGTTTGTTGGGCAGACAATCTTTATATAATATATCACAGAAAATTTGATTTAAGTCTGAAGGAAAAGCCATTTAAAAAACCTTCATGGCTAAGCGTAGGCTTGTGAAGATTGTTTTTTACTTATACTGTTGACGTACTGCTTATGATTTGTATGTAATTTTTGTAAGGGGGGAAATTGTATCTAACAATATAAAAAGTCCATATCTTCTTGCGTTACTTAAATTTGCCAAAGTTCTAAAAGTTTCATAAGATTTCACCACAAGAATAATCATAGTTTTTAAAGTAATATAGAACACAGAAGATAATAGAAAGTATAGAATTGTCTAATAGTTCTGGTTTAAGTGAAAATAGATACAAATCACAACAAACACAATTTAAATGGTCCCTTCCTATCTAATATTCACAAAATGTGGATACAGTATTTTAAACTTGCCACAGATTTAAACCCACTATTGAATAGTGGGAAGACGATACCTCAAAGCGGAGTAGTCCACTAAGCCCATGCCCTTTTGATTCGAAATCACGTTGGCGAATATATCTCCCTATTTGGCATGTGATATTTCATTCACAAACATATATTAGCAAACACAAAAGTTAATATATAAAGGAAATGTAGAAAGTTTCCTTTTCTATTAAAGCTTCACATATAACCGTGCATCGTTTGTTTCACGTGGTACATTCTCTATAAGCAAAATTCTATACTCCACCGTGCATATTACAAGATTCGATTTCCTTTATTTCGAAAAAAATATCTTAGAAACACTATCCCCTTGAAAAATTCACCAGTCATCTTCGTCCGGTATATGAGCATGAAACCACCCCAAAAAGGGGACACGAAATGGAATACAATTCCATTTCTGCAATTTATGAATGGATTTAGCGTCACGCTTGTGCACCCACCCATTTAAAGAACAGAATTTACAGGACCACCTTAATCTTAACTAACGCAGAGAGCGTATAAAGGGCCGGTCGTCATCGTAACACTGCATTGAAGACTCAGAATCTTTGTAAAATTATGCGAAACAGGTTGCTATGATTCGTCCAGCATGACTCTGCTGCGAACACTGAGACAAGTACAGCCTAATGCAAAAAAGGGATAATAAAGAAATGTGATAGTCCCCATACTCTGATGGAATAATAATAGCAAACCACTAATGGGCCATGAAATTAGATATCTCCCTAAGATACATGTGTGTATATGTATATATTTATATGTGACTTTTCTTAAATCATGCGACGTCAAAAAGAAGCTGTGTAGTACAAACGCTCTACAATAAAGTGCGCCTATCTCTTCTTACAGAGCCCTTGGCAGTGAATTGAGAGCAATACTGATGGATTTTCATCATACTTTGGGAGTAGATTAGTTTTCGTAAAAAGTGCGTTGAACTTTCTTGGGTAATGTGTTCTTGGGTGAATGTTCATGCTGATGTTCTTTTATGAGAGCAAAGGGCCCCCTATGAAGTTGACGTTGATTTGATTTGATTTGAATGGCATTGCTACAGCCTCCTGTTGCGAAACGGCAGACTTTACGGCGGTGCCAAAAACCACGGGGATTGTTATGTCAGGCTTTGAAAAACATTGAAGGCAATTCACTTCTTCGGGGACTTGGTGTCTACAGGGAGTAAATGTATGCCTTTGGGACTACTGAATTAACAAGTGTTCATGTATACAATTTAAAATTGAGTATGTATTTTTGCTTGTCCTCGAGCAGCATATAGAGTGAATGGTGCTAAAAATTGATTGTGTACTGAAATAGCCGAGCAGCAAAATCTAAAAATGGAAATCACGACCTGAGAAGCGATCATGTATTATATGAAAGTCAATGAGAATCATAGATATTTTTGCCTGGAGCACAGACGTAAGAATTAAAATTATTTAATCGCAAGTGCTATTATTCAAGAGACAAGGAAATAGTGTAAAATGTAGATAAAATAGCAAAATATGCATGTATATCTAAAGCAGTGGTTCTTAACCTTTTCGAGCTCACGGAGCACTTCTAATTACATGAAACCTTCACGGAGCACCTTACCAAATAACATTGATTCTAGTAATTTGTATTTTATTTTTTTATTTATTCAACTCAAATAACTACAATATACAAAAAATAAAATATATTCAATATATTTAACAAAACTAAATTGTTACAAATTCAAAATGACTTAAAATATAATAAAAATTCAATGGGATATTTGAGCCTGGTGAGTTTTACATATTTCGCCAATGTTGGGTTATAAAAGATATTGCTACCCTCATTTCCTCTTCTAAATCGAGAAGTCTTTCTCGTTTTTTAGTTTTTATATTTGTTAATGTTGAGAATCCAAGTTCGCAGAGATATGATGTAGCAAATTGTAATAATATTGCGATTGCCTTCTTAGATAAAGATGGGTATTCATCTTGGACGGAAATCCAAAATTGTTCATTAGACAATTTTATGAACTCCATCTTCAGAGATCGATCTGTAGACAAGGAAATTATTTCTTCTTCTTCTTGTAAAGACAGATCAAATTAGAAAATTCAAATGTCCCAAACGGATTTCGTATCCAGTCATAGGATTCTAATTTAAGGGATGGGAAGTAACATTCGATTTTTTCTTCCAATATTGTTAGATGTTCTATTACGGCAGGAATAATATCTGCGACATTTTTAGTTTGAATTGAAGGAAACATATCAAGCGTATTGTTTTTTATTATTCGATTTTTCCAATGCAATATTTTTTTATTGAATCCCAGTATTTTATCCGTGGCTGTTAAAATATTCTCATTTTTACCTTGAATACTTGTATTTACTGAATTTAAGTATTTAAAAATATCAGCTAAATATGCCAATTTAGCACACCAAATATCATTTTCAAAATTTTTTGCAAATTTATCCACAGCGGCATTTCGGAAATAACACAACAATTCATCTTTGAGCTCTAATAAACGACATAGGACTTTACCGCGAGACAACCATCTTATTTCAGTGTGCAATAGCAAACTTTCATACTTAGCATCCAAAGATATACAAAGCTGTTTAAAAATGCGTTCCTGCAGAGGCCTTGATTTAATATAATTTACTATTTGTACCACTTCATCCAAAACATATTTTAAAGTGTTTGGCAATGTTTTTGAAACTAAAACTTCCCGATGTAAAAAACAGTGTGTAGATATGATATTTGGATTATTTTCCTTCACAAGTGTAACACATCCTTTAATAGATCCTGCCATTGATGGACATCCATCTGTACAAATTCCAACGCAGAAATCCCAGGATATTTGGTATTTTTCTAAATATGTAGTAATACAATTAAAGATATCTTTTCCTTTTGTATGTCCTGTAAGCTCTCTGCAGCAAAGAAATTGATTAACTATTTCATTTTCATCAATGAACCGAACGAATGCAAGTAATTGAGCTTTACTGCTAATATCAACAGATTCGTCTATTTGCAAAGCAAAAAATTTCTTTGAAAGCTTATTATTAACCGTTTCCTCGATATCAAGTGACATGTCTTTTATTCTTTTTTTTATTGTATCATTAGATAGGGGAATTTTCATAATCTCATTTATTGCATCCTCTCCAAACATGATTTTGACTATTTCACAACATGACGGTAAAATTAGACTTTCTGCTATAGTATGTGGTTTTAGTTTCAATGCAATTAACTCGGCTACCTTGTATGATGCAATTTGCGCCTTATCAGATATTGTCATGGCACATTTAAATTGTTTTGCTTGCTTATCTTGCATGCCCAATAACCTTTTAAAGTAATCCTTATTTTTTGAAACAAGATTAGCATGGGTAGTAGTAAGGTGTCGGTTTAATTTAGCCGGAAACATAGCACTATTGGACAGTTCTACACCGCATACAACACATTTAGGAATTGGACACTCCTTTTCACCGGTCCATGTAAATCCCAAATTGATGTATTCGTCAGAATACTGTCTATAAGTCTTCCTTATTTTATTACATGTTGACACATCTTCTGTATTACCACTATTAATACTACTCCGACTTGTACTTGGTCCATCATTAATATTTTTCTTCGAATTACATTTTCGTTTCAAGAACTTGTCCATGGCTAAATAAATTGGGAATAAGAATAAGTACATACATATATATATACGCGTAAATAGAGGTATTTTTCGAAAGTGTTTAATGCAGAATAAGAAAATTAAGTTTATGAAAACATAGGAGATTGATATTAAGTTTATTTAAATAAATAAATACAATAAATATGTATGTACACATATTTATTTAATTTTTTATTTTAAATTTATGTTAATTTACAATTATAACGTAATATACTTACTGAAATAAATTTTTTTCACTTTTTTGGCACAAATTTAATCAAATAATTATTGAAAACACATTGGTTTACTTTGTGTATTTGAAATGCGGCCTACTTGATTTAAATTTTTGTTTGAACTAAGTACATACCGCATATATGTACATATATTTGAAATGCGGCCTACTTGATTTAAATTTTTGTTTGAACTAAGTACATACCGCATATATGTACATATATTTGAAATGCAGCCTGCTTGATTTAAATTTTTGTTCATAACTAAGTACATACCGCATATACATATATTTGAAAGTTTGTTCTAATAAATTTATATGTATATTTTTTTATACTATATGAGTTTAGCTTTCGTTTCGCGGAGCACCTGCGACAATCTTGCGGAGCACTAGTGCTCCGCGGAGCACCGGTTAAGAATCACTGTTCTAAAGGGTGTTTATAATTTACTTTGTTCCAAAACGTAAACTATTGTCAAGAGCATTTATGTACCGCCGAATTCGCCAATTTTGATAAAAGCGGTATAGGACCTTCTATGTATCATCGTGTATTATTAACGTATCTTAATACTGATTAAATGTGTAGGAGATGTTAAACACATATGTTGCACGTTAGAGTAGCCATTCAAAGAAAAGCGCCCGTGCTGTGTCTTGACAGGTCTTACAGAGTAAGCTTATCCATACACTAATTTTGAAAAATGGTGTCATTTCCTTAAGCGTGGTTGTTCATTGCAGTATTGCCTTAAAGCATTGATGAATTTTAACCGATATGCAAACTTTTCAACAACAATCAGTCGTGGCTTGAGAAAGTTTTTCTGAACACCAACAGCGTCACACTGTCCTAGACTCCAAAGTGGTGGACATGTGAATTTTGAATGTTATTAGTGTTGGGGATTGAACGCGGAAATGAATCAACGTCGGAAACCACTCTGCCCACTATCATTCGTACATGATAATTTATTAGGATACAGGGAAGTTCAATTGTCCAGAGACTGTTGTATATACCAGCCCTGACTATTTTCATTAACCATTCCGTTGACTTTATTTAAACGTGCGTACAGCGCAATGAATTGCAGTTTGTGGCCTTGGAATATGCGCACGGCCTTAGCACAATAGTTGGCACACTCTTACTGTATGGAGGAAGGTGCAAGGATTAATTACAGCAAATTAACAATTCATATCACTCATGAGACCAACCTACAATAATTGTAGAGTTTTCTTGAGAAATTCCACTTGGGATACAATTCCTTTTTTTTTTAAATCTCGTCACATTTAAAACCAACTCAACCAACTTTCGTATTGTGAATACATACAACCGCGATTATATATTGTCATTAATCAAAAGTGAACATCCTTCTAAAACTATTGTCTGTCAACGTTTAAATAAGCACAGGCTTGAAAGTATCACATATACATTGTATGGGATTAAAATAGTATTTCACTTGGAAAATCGATCCATTTACATTGGCATTCCACTTCACCGGTATGTCGAATGCTTCATTCTATGATGGCGTGCATCTTGTAGGTACATACATATGTACACATATTTAAGTACTGCCTGCTTCACAGTAATTAAACAGCAATCCCTCTGAGGGTTTCATCCTTGTAACACATTTCCTCATATTTACCTGAAAGAGGACTCAGTTTCACGGCCTAGTGCGCATCTACATATACATTTCCTGTGATATGTTAGCCAGCATTTTTGGATTTTCCATATGATTAGAAAAGCCTTGTTAACGCGTACATTTTGGGGGCATTTTTTTGCTCCTCTCTCCAAATGTTTCGACCCTTGTTTGAAAGGTTAATCACTTCATCGCCCCAATAAAGTGTCAGTCAAGTTTTCTACCTTGTTGCTTATAACCAACGCTACACTTATTGTTTAATCAACAAAAAAGGTATTTGACATATTAGTGTATATAAGAGGTTTACGATAAACGTTTTGGGGTATATATTCCATTGCGTTGAATAGGATAGCTAAATAAAAATATGTATTTTAAATGCGGTATGAACTCGGTAATCGCAACTGATAGAAATCGGGGTTGTTGCATTTACTGATGTCGTTGCACCCACCGAGAAAAAAATATATGGGTAGCAATATGATATGTGAAGTATATTTTCGATGTAGAGCAAATATATACTTAATTTAAACAATTTTTTCGTCTACTTTGAAAAACTTTTAATTGATTTTTTTAATAAAACAAAATTATCTTTTGCTGCTACTCGTATACAAAAGATCAGAAAAAATACATAGATACATACCATATAAAGAGAATGAAATAAAATTCCAAGGATACATATAATATTTGAAATGTGGGGAAAAAAAGGTTAAATACAGCATTTATGCGAAAGCGTGAATTTATTCATTTACAACAAATTCAAATTTCGCTATCTTTTAAACGTTTCTTGTCTAGCTATACATATGTTATTTAGTGTTATTTTTAAGTTCTATTCATTAGTAAATCTATAAAAACGGTTTAACGAATTGAACGCATTGAACTCTTGCAAAATTTCTCCCCGTCCACCTCCCCAATAATTTGTGTAGTTACTCTGGGCTACCAATATCGCAAGATATCATCACGCATCACTACAGGAGAACTTCATATAGTAGCAGTGCGCAAATTTCACTTTCAAATGTTAAGTAAACAAGAAAAAAAATATTTCTTCTCTCAAAGTATACGGTGTTAGTCAAGCTATCAAGCTTAGCAAGTTTATTGTGAAATTGCAATTGCAATAAAAATGTTCAAGAAAAACTGATGCCGGAATGCGTTGCATTTAAAAACAAGAAATATCAAGAAGTTGTTCCTGGTGCGTAGTTAAACATTTTAAAAAAATCAAAAACAAATTGGTACATTTTCCAGACAATTCTGAACAAAGTCGCCTCAGATATCAGTGCTCTGACCCTTTTGCGGGAATTATTTTCTATTTTTGATAAATAGTGTAAGATATATTTCAAGACAGTTGTTTTTTACAATTTTGTTGTACTATCCTCAGAAGTTATTAATTTACGTCAACTTTTGCTTAAAAATTTTGAAATATAGACTTTCTTTCAACGCAAAAAGCGAAAATCATCTATGCCAGCTTCGACACGACTTAAACAGTTTCAAACATCAGCTTAGAACCTAGTTTGAACCAAAGCCAAAGCCAAATGGATCAACGAATTAATATCATTTAAAGAAGTTTTCTGCTGGACGCCCCTTAAATCAAGCAGTCGATTTTGTAAGGGAAGAAACAACGTCAGCAAATTTTTCTACAAATGCGAAACCATTTTGAAGAACTAAGAAAGGAGTCTTCAATAAAAGCTTTGTCCTTGATGATTGAATCAAAACTATCAAAAAACCAGTAGAACATATGTTATATATTTTGCAATATATTGGAAGACTCCACCTCCTCCTCACCACCTTAAATAAACATGGACATGAGTGAACGACATCCCTCGGATATGGACGGATTCATATTTGACGACCCCAGCAAACGATCAAGGGACAATGATTTTCGGTTCTGCATGTGAAATGTGAGGTTCCTGAACAGACCAAGTGTAGCCGATGAACTTGTGGAGGCCATGGACTGCAACAAAGCATTCATTGTCGCCATCCGGGAAATACGATGGGATGCGCCGGGCAAAAGAAAGATGAGAAACAGCGACATCTACTACGGTGATTGCTACAAGGAGGGGAGGATGCGGATTCGTTGTTCGAGGCAGACTTAGGCAAAAAGTCCTTAGCTTCCGTTACATAAACGAGTGCAATCCGCGTGAAGGCTGAATTCTGGAAAATAAGTCTAAGATATCAGCTGACGGCTGTGTAACACATCTGGACAAGACATACGGAAATGGACTCAGGCTATTGGGTTTCACCTCGAGCGTAACCTCTCTGAGATGAGTACGCGGTTCCCACACCTCAACATCCATAGGAGACTTGGCATTACCTGATTAATCAACCGTCAACTAGAATCACATTACGATCGACGTCAGACACTCCTCCAATATTCTCTATGTCTACCTTGTTGTAGCCAAGGTGAGGATGATGATATCGAAGGAATTACGGAGTTGAGTCAAGACATTAAGGTTTGACGTCGGTAAGCTACAATCGCAATCGTTCGCTGGTAACTTAGCCTTTTGGTTTTGACCTGTAACTGCAATTTTTTCACACATTCGAGGAAAAAACCGAATATTAATGACAGTCACTGTATATATATATACGATTTACATTTTTGAGAGCTCGTGTACATTTTTGTTGTGCACTGAAAATGTGTGTATACATTAGAGAAACACACATATGTAAACAAAATTAAGCCCAAAAATGGCATATGGTTGCATAGTTTGCACTTATAGCAGATACTGTCCGTTGATTTAATAAGCTGGAGGGCTGCAGCCGATAGTTCAACACACTTGATGTGAAATTTTCTGAATCAGAATCCTCTGCGGCTAATTAAATCACTCTCCACAATTTTCAATCATTTTTGAATGTTTAATTAATTTAATAAATGAAATTTTAAATAAAAAGTTAATTACTACCACACGAACGATCTTGTGCAGAAAAAATACATCCCAATTTTATCTGATGATCTTCATCTTCCTGATTCAATAGTCATGCATAAACATCAAAAATTCAGTGTTTAAGTAAAATTCTTGGAAAAAAATCATCGAAATCTATATATAGAAAGATTAAGTGTGGGTGGGCCATATCTTCCGCACTTAATCTGCATATATATCGAACAGTTTCTATCAAAAACTTAACTAGCTTGGTTAGTGACCGATCACTTGTGTGATGATGATACAAAAGTGAATCACAAAGCGGTAAATTGAACATTAATATGTCCTTAAAATACAGTCTTTATAATATAAAGACATATTAATGTGTCTACGGTGTAAACAATTTAATTGCAAATTTTCACCCCAACATCACGTTGACTGGAGCCAATCCCAAGTAGTCGCCAATGTGAAAAACAAACAGAAACGAAAAGGAACAATTAATAACACGTTGGCTCTTCTTTATTGTTTATTACTTTCCGTATCTGAGTTTTTCCATGGAAAGGGCTATTTTAAAAAGCGGTGTCTGAGATTTCTGTTGGAAATGGTCCGTGGGCGAACATTATTTTCCAAAATGTCGTGATGTTCGTGATAATCAGGGCTGGCCGAACCGTACCGCATTTACATTTTCTAGTTTTCCAAGGTAATTATATGTAAACTAAATGAAACATTTTTAAAGTATTGTAAGTATTGTTTCTGAGTATATACATACATAACTTGCTCTCTTTTCAAACAACAAAATCCCAAACGTTACAAAGATAAGTTCATCTTTTCAAATATCCGTTCGATCAGTGTTTTTCCCGCATCAGCAAGGTTTTTAAAAAAAGAAGGTCATTCGAGTTCCGGGCCAGTGGATTGAGGAAAAAATACATCATAGGCAACCAGTTTGGACTCAAGGACATGCCGCGTCAAACTTGGTTTCAGGCATTCTGCGGCACAAACAGAAAAATGAAAGCACTGGTGCATGCCCGATTGATTTAGAGAAGGCGTTCAACACCATTTGGTTGGAGGACCTCTTCCTCAAGCTAGTGAGACTTAAAGTAAATCATTGCTGTACATGATCTGTGTACATAATATATAATATAATAACGGGTAGAAATTTCCCCTGGAAAAGTGGTGACGTAATTCTAACACCGTCTTTGACATTACATTTTTTCCAACAATGAGCGGCTGTTTCGCCAATCTTGTTTTCCATATTCACTGCGATTCATTTAGTTTCCATGCCGCACTTAATTGCTTACAAAGGTTGAGGTAATAAATGTCTTGATGCAGCGTGACTTCGATAAAGTTCAGCTAATTTGCAACGACTCGAAGTTGGTTATCAATTTATATTTTGTACATGGCAACGCTAAGACATCCAACGTACATACATTTTTAAGATAAAACACAAAAAAAAATATCCAAAAATAGGTACACAACGGCGTATAGATGTTAAATTTACATGACATATACGCTCTAGTGCCCAAGTTTGTCTCCACGGACATAGTTAAACTAGTTTTAAGAGTTATGTTAGTTAAGATACTTATAAGGATTATGGTAGTTCACTTCAGTTTTGAAATGTTTAATTTAGATAAATTGAACCAATTTTTTCTTGCTACTTAAAAGTGTAAGCCGAATGGTACAACTAAAATACATATTATAAAATTAGCTTAGAGTACAGGAAAAATGTTACGAATGCTTAAGCCTGGCTTATCTTAAGAATTCTTGACTAGAATGTAAGTGATCACTTAAATACATAAAATTACATGAAAAAAGTAAATATACAAAAACAATGTTTACGCAGAAGAAATAGCTACAATTGCTTTCATTGTTTTTAGTAAGCAATTATGAAAAATGTGTACAAATCGATTCTTACACTACTGCGGAATAGTGTGCAATAGTGAATTGACCTGGACCGACCACGTCAATAGCTTAGTTTCCAAGATATATATTTATGTACGCCCCTAAGAAGCCTGTCAATCAGCAAATATATTCTCCCTCTCCATGTGAAACTTAAACTTGACACAGCACTCATAGTGCCAAAATTGACATATGGAACCGAATTGTTCGCCGACTGTTGTTAATCTTCTTCCCAAACGTTTACAAGTGCAATCAATGTCACTACAAGGTATGTTTTTTACCTACGCAGGTATGAACATATCTCGGAACAACGTCGTATTCTCCTAGGATGCGAAATAAAAGCATTATTAAATTGTTCAGCCAAAGACACAGCCAAACTATCTTTTTGCAAAGGTCACTTTCTGTCGATCGAGTCGTAATAAGACTTTAAGAGCCTCAATTCATACTTCTTTAATGTCACGCAGGAACTTCTTTATTCACGCTGTCCATCTCTGGAATCACTTACCTTCACAGGTACGGTCAAAGACCGTGCACAAACAATTTTGTAACGCTCATTTCTCCCATTTCTCTTGTCCGAACTGAAATAATTCTCTAAAATGTCTTTTTTTTGTTCTTTTTTGGTATGCATTTGTGCGCAAACATTTTGCAAACTTACACTTTTCCAACGTAGGAATAAGAATTAATAACTGTATAGAATTTAAAATATGTCATTTAAAACCTTATGCTAATTCAATTTTGCCTGTACTACTCAATATATGTAATATTCTTAAGGTACAGCGACATAAAATCAATAAATGAAATGAAATGAAATGAAATGAAAAATATATGGATCATACGTATCTTGGCTACTGTACATTTTAGGACACGTGTAGATCCATATGCATGCTCGATTCGAAGGACAATATCTTGTAATTTTAACTCCAGCTGAGAAATATATCACAATAATTTTAGAATGCAAAAATTTACGTTCGCGGAAATTGTACTGCTATCATAATACTGGACATACCTCATCAAGCCAGTATCATTTTCCTCCATGAAGTTGTCATACAATACTGGTAATTGAGACATCATATCCACTGACAGCTCACTTAACGCTACACGCAGTGGGACATTTAGAATATATCATTCTCTGAAAGTGTCTCCTACAGCATAGTCGTGGCTTCTTTACATCTGTCCCACTTACAATGCAGCAACGTACGTGTGATGTATACGGTGCGTACGTCTGCTGATTGGAAATATATAGCTTACAGACCCATTGCCAATTCATGTGACACAATGGGTGGCATAAGACTTGTCAGAGGAGGATACAGAACTTGCATACGAAATACCTACAAGCCGCAAACCATGTAAACAACTCGAAACATTTTGTTAACGACCTGGGGTACTGTACCATACTACCGATCCTACACCGTGCCTTTAAATTATCCCTATGGGCTGAACAACACAAACTTCAACTTAAATTATTGCTTTCTACCCACGAAAAGGAAAACACGAAAAAAGATGGATGTTCCAAAGAAACTGCATAACAACACTACCACGTGAAGAATTGTCGCTGAAAAACAACACACAGACCCAAGGCAACGACGACGATAACAGCGGTCTGGCTTCAAGCTTCATGAAGAAATTGAGTAAGAGGAAAATGCGGTCGAAAAGGAATCTACCGCGACAACATCACGTAGGCCATTGGTGTTGGGCGATGTAGACACACTGACAGCCCCATAACAGTCATTTGATGCAAGCTGCAGAACTTGCTCATTTGCAATTATAAGTTGTGATTAATTGCTTTGGAAGGTAATGGAGCACAAGTGCGTGGACTGTGAAGTGAATTATATGAACAGCTTAAGTAGGTAGCAACGTTTTCGTGTCTGTAACACACTTGCTCGGGTAAGACAGAAGCAGTCAGATGTGTATATTCTATATTGTAGCTGTGCAGGTCATCGAATATGAGGGAAAGAAAATAATTTCTAAATAGATTTGTTATGGTTTTGGCTCAGTGTGATATATGTCTTCACTCTATTTTAATATACAATAAGATATATCAATTTATCCAGGAACTAGATTATAGCATATACTCTGCTTTTTTAATAACCACTAGGCTAAAGATTTGGTTATAATATTTAATTTAATATTTAGTTCTATGATGTGAGTCAAATATTTATTATCTATATCCTCAATGTTAGTACTTTTGTGATGATATGGTAGCCGATTTAGTATCGATGACTTCCTGATATCGCTGCTCTGGAACATGTACCTTGCTGTTGAATGTCGTTGGAGATTCTACTAATTCGGTGCGTTGAGGTAGGGTTATCCGGCGATTGTGTTTCTCAGGTTCTTGATTGCCTTGTTGAGACGGTTGCTGATGGCTACATTCTGACAGAGAGTTTTTTTTAACGTGTGTGCTTCAATATTTACCATTTAACGCAGGTATTTATCGTGTTATGCTTCCAATTCCAATTTTGAAATAACAAATTCATACTTATATTGTGGCGTTTTTTCAAACCAATGCATAATCACTTTTTTTATGTTAGTTGTTAAATTTAATAATGTGTACTATAAGTTAGATGTTAAGATGTTATAATTAATTTACATGTTTGACTATGAGTCTAGTCAAGAATCGGAATCGCTCTCAGTGTGACCCAAAAATTATTCGCGAGATAGTTCCTTTTATTTGAGCTGTAATTACACATAATGGTAAATAAAATTACATTTTTTCCTTGTTGGATACTACGCTTCCACCACAAATTTGAGTGTCTGCTAATAAAAATACTAGTAAATGTAAAATTGATTCTGACGAACTTAACAGGTAGTACAAGCTGATTAAAATTATTTTGATGATTTGATAAAATTCTTGATGATCAAGCTCTGCAATTTGAAGTTGACACAGTTACGGAAATTGATGTTGTTAATATAGTCAGAGATATTAAATTAAATGATGTCAGGGAGGATGGGATGTCCTTGCGTTTTATTAAGACTACTTACTTGTCAGACCGGCCATTGAAGTTTCTGAGTGCAAGAAATTTCTGCCTTCCATCGGTGACGGCCCTGGACACGCTAGTTCGGTCATCATCTCTTTCTCTAACTAGGAGACTCGGATTCGAAGCTATTACCCTCTTAGCTGGAGCGTAGGTGTTGATGGATGATTGCCTTCCGGTCTACATCCACATCCTTGTACAGCTGGTAGGGTTCGCGGTTGTGTATGCTCCTCCACTCTCCATCCTTGCAGACAAATATCTATCTGCATCTCCATACCCCACCTAACACAGGATACCCCACCTAACATAGGAATTTTGCTGGAAAATAGCAAGGGTACTATCGATCTACAAGCATAATCCAATGTGTGCAGTGGATCTTAGTCCTATTAGTATTCTTCCATGTTTGTCAAAAGTCCTAGGGAAAGTCTTTGCCAAACTATTCTTAACTAATACAATATGTACAAAAGTCTAGCTTCAAAGCTAACTACAGTACACCTACTGCTATGTTTAATATATTGAGGGGCATCAGGCAAAACTATGATAAAGTACTCATCTGATCATGTGCTATGCTGCTAGATGCTAATCAACTGATATGCTGATCCCGAATCGCTTCACTACATCAATTTCAAGTAGGTGTTGTTGTTGATGTTGTTGCTACGTACTGTAGAACACTCGAACCATTTATTAAGGAAATAGACATTCAATTTAAGCATTTTATCTGCATCCCGATATCAAAAAGCGGAAATATTGGAACCGTACCGATCCAAAAGTAAAATGCTCTTCCTCTTCTCCATGTAATCTGAGCATTTACTATCATAAAGCAAGCGGTGTGAGATCCAAAATAAATAATCTCAATAATAACTCTTCGCATACTTTCTATGATGTCACCATCAAATTGAAACTTGGCCCTATCCGAACAGAGAGATCTTCAACTATAATCATTAAAATTCGTTCTGACTGGATTGATGCAAGCAAAGGATCGAGGTGGCGGTGTCGTTGGTGCTGTTCGTACTGTTTTTTTTTTTGTAAATAAATCTCTTTACTGATGTTGAACAGATCTGTGTTCAGTAAGTATTGATACTCACTCAAGCAAGCACTTGCTTTTGCTGACCAATTGCATACCACCTAATGCAACAGGTCTATGAAAAATATGCCTCAAACATAAATTATGCCAACTATCCTAACAACGAATCAGACTATTTCTAAATATGCCTCAAACATAAATTATGCCAACTATCCTAATAACGAATCAGACTATTTCTGTCTGTGCGGACTTTAATATTACTAATATTAATTGGACTACCTCCACTCTTAAATGACTCTTTACTTCACAAGCAAATACACATTGAATTATGTTTACATAATTATCTTAAACCTGAATGTGAAATTAGTGAAATACATATTAACTTTACAAAAACCAACTTTATTGAATTAAATAATCACCTCAATAGCGTAAATTGGCTTAAAAAGTTTCAAAACTTAGATTTTTAAAAGGTGTTTTCGTTAGATTCGCCCCTTGACGAAAAAGTGTGTTTTTTAATCCTGCATGGTATAAAAGGCAATTATCTAGCAAAAACCATAAGAATAAGGCTTTTAAGAAATTAAATCCCAATTAATCAGTCCGATTATATGTTATTCAGTTAATTACTTAAACAATTCTTAGTGTTAAATAAGTATTTTTATAGCAACTACGTCATCTCGATTGAAGATAATATTAGACATGACAGCAAATCATTTTGGAAATTTACTAACACCAAACGGAAACCAGTTGGAATACCTAATTTTATGCATTGGAAAGAAGAAGATTCGAATAATATAAATTCTACTGTAGAACGTATTGCATTTTTTTTTTTTCAATCTACTTTCTGTGATTATTTAATTGCTATCGTTAGATTCGACTGACAGCATTTGATATCTAACAAAATTAAAGCCAAGCTGTATTTGTAGGGAAGATGGGATACCATCAGCCATTCTCATATATTGTTCTGACTCTCTCTCCAATCCCTTATTACTTATTTTCAACCATTCTCTATCAGAAAAGCTGTTCGTAAAAGTAAACAAAAAGCAATTCTGGCTCCAATCCATAGATCCGGTTCTAAAGAAAACGTCTAAAATTATAGAAGACGTCGTAGGTTCGATTCCTGCTCTATGCGACGAAAACAATTTTCACGACCCCACCTCTTTCGAGTCACTGACGATGCTCAAAGAGTATTTCAACGCCGTTCGGATTCCGCATTAAACTGTAGGTCCCTTCCGCTCGTAAGAGAACAATAGCACGCACAACACGAGTGGTTGCTGAGAAACTAGGCCCTGGCTCCCTACGGGCTGTAGCGTCACCCATATTATATTATTATATCATATTTCAAAAAGTAGAGCTCTTATTAATTTCCCAGTATAGTTGTCATAATCAGGGTTATAGAAGGGCTCTAGTCTACTGTAACGCATTTTTGTGGTGTAGATTTATTAAAAGATATTCCTTCTTAGGTGGAAAAGGTAACATAGCTGGGGCATTGATCTATCTCTTCCCTGGGAAGTAGGCGTACACTGCAAAAGCAATTCAATTTTGTCTTAATCTAGATTATGCTCGGTTATGCGAAATAGATCTACACACGTACTGCCAGATCATATTAGACTTTATCCAGAGAGATGAGGCTATTTGGCAATTGCGATCGTTGTTGGCATTTGGTCACATTTCCCAGATTGTACCTTAATTGTACTTCCTGTAAGTACATGGCGTATATGTTAGCACAAGGCGACACATTTTTGATATCGATGTGAAGCTCGATAGTCTTTTTTCGGATATGGCATAGTGTACATATTTAGTCTACAGTCGTTTTGCCGGGTCGGATGGAGCCCTAATATGTGCCGACTAGTGTAGTGCAAATTTGCTTTACAGGCTCGCTGAGCACAGAGCAGTTTTCTTCCAAACAAAAGCAGGTACAGAGAAAATGAGTAATTTTGCTTAGTTTGGTGATTAATTAGAACTTTCGAGTATTAAGATACATAATAACGTAAATACGTAAGAACACTTATTATATTTTAAGTGTAATATGAGCATGTAATTTACAATAATTTTGTAAATAAATAGGGTTAATAATTAATTTTTAAAATTCAGTCAGCTATTAGAAAAATCTTGATTTCATTAATATTCGTTAAAAATTCAAAGTTTTTAACGCGTAGTTTGATTTCGCAAGAAAAAAAATTGTTTTTTCATTCACAAATCACAGATGATTCTTGAAGTGCATTTAAGTGTATAAGAAATTGAATGTCATTTATTTCAATTAAGCTTAAGATTATTGTATTTGCTCCAATCAAGAATGTTGTTAATATCGAACAGTAACGGGTGACACAAATCATTCTTTTGAAAGACGAGGTTATGATCCGAATTATGGGGATCATAACCATTCCACTGCACTGCATCCCTACTGGTCCACCTGTGAGGTTCGCCGATTCAACCTCAAGAACTATTGGCAGGCCTCCTTCAGCATTGCGGCGATCAATTGCTGGTGTTTTTGCCGGACATACAACTGTGGTGTATTTTTAGGTCACAGAATATGGCTGAGTTTTTTTCCGGAACTTCATCCACCCTACGCCTACGCGAGGGTTGATATCATCACCCCAGGTTCCTTCAGTATTAATCATAGATTCCAAATATTTGAACTTTTCGCACTTGGGAAGCAATTTTACGCCTTTTCAAAATCAACCAACAGCATATGTATGGTAAACCCTTGAAGGAATCACGTTGTTCTTCCTCTAATATCCTTATACTTTGAATTGAATCTGTTGTTGGTTTGCCTGCGACAATCCCGCACTGGCATCAGATAACCGTTCTTTTTTTCGCAATCGGCGATGTTTCCCATCTTTTTCCAGAACTCAAAGAACTATCTCGTCCTGCCCAACCGATCTTCGGTTTTTGTAGTCTTTGACAACCCTTCCAACCTCTTTGACAGTAACGCCGGGTACTTCAACATAGTAGGGGACGACTCTTGGAAAGTATCTTCGAGGAAACTGTTCGTTCAAAAATCTTTCACAGTACTGTGGCCACCTGTATATTATTAGCATTAAAGCATTAAACCAAAGATTTACTATGATTGATTGAAAATGTAATATCATTAATAAATATGATAAAGTATAATGACACTGTAGAACCCCTGAGCTAATCTAGCTCTTAGGGTACCATTTAAGATACATTAATATATTTTTTGGACAAGGGAATGAAACCCAAATGCTTTCAGTTTTTTTTTTTCAGAAGTGAGTGGTGGACTGTATCAAATTCTTTTCTGAAAACAGTAGAAATTGCATAAACATCTTCAGATAATGCAAGATTGTACATGTGTTATACAGGGCTGCACAGGGAATCAGCACACTACTTGAGAATAATGGAGGGTATACCCTCCAGTCCATAACTGAAATCGAGATTTAAACTATAAAGTGCAAGAAGGACTTCAGTAGAATTTAAAATTAAAGAACCAATGTTCACAATGTTTATGGGGCTTATTCGAGTTATCAATATTCGACATTGGATTACATTAGAATTGATCTCATCACAGTTAACAAATACTACATGTAACAATTTCGGAAGAGAATTTGTTAGATGTTGATTTGTTTCAAATTCATTGACACTAATTTATATATAAAAAAAATATTCATTACTCTGTTTGATATTTAATGGATGAAGAAATGATGAAGAAAATATTTGGAATGAGAACAGAACTGATGGTGTCAGAAGTCAAACCGATACAAAAAATAAGGAAAGTTCTATATCCTGTTGTCAGTACCAGGTTCAACCTTTTCTCTATTTTTGGTATTTCATGTCATTAGCATTTTCGATATCAAATCGGATACTGGGACTACACATACGATCCTCATAAATTTAGTGTACTTCCCGAGACTGCGGTGAAGGATAATAATATGACACCTTGTAACGAAATTAATCCATTGACACAAGGATGTTATAACAGCAGTTTGGATATCTCATGTTGAAGTGCAAACTGGATTGCAGTTTGTCTCTTTATGGCACTCATTGGAGTGCAATGCAAATGAAATTGTCGCTTTAATGATAGCGTTTCTTTTTTCCCCTTTTCGGGGTGTGACTAGATCGGCGATGGTTCGTATGCAAATTTGTTCATTTGGCGTGTGGGCTGATACAATTTTGTGAGCGTCCATGTTTAACATTTATTTACAGAAAAAAATGTCTGGAAACATAGGCTTGTACAATGTGCATACACATATGCATACGTTCAGTTTAATTAAGGGAGGAGCTGGGGGCGTTAAAACTGAATCACCACGTCCACTCGTCATTTGCATTTTAACAGGATGTTGGTACAGTATCTACTAGCCATTGATTCTGAAAATACAAGCTCTGAAACAATGCCATGTCTGGCTAGTGATGAATTCGCCAACATTGTCACCCAACGTTCATATATGCACTGACTTAAAGTAATTTTTAATGAAAATATACCTAACCTGCTTACCTTTGTTTTCTCAAACGATTTCTTAAATAAGTTCTTTTAAATTTATACAACTCACAGTCACAAGACTGACTCTGGTAGTGGGATTAGATTGGCACATCTGACCGACCTTTAGGACCCTGAATACGTGAAACCCCATCGGGTGTTCTTCCTGTAAGAATTTGGTGAAGCAAAGTGAGAAAGCAAAAAGATGTAGAATGGATTGCTTTACGAAGGTGTTTCAAATAAATGTTTATTTACATTCGATTTATTACTATAAACTATCAAATATTGTATTAATTATGATTGTTATTCATTTGCAGACAACTTAATAATTAATACACATCCGTCCATACACATACACGGGACAAAAAAAACAATTTGTAAACTGAAGTCTATCAAAACTATCAATTGAATTTTTTATTGACAGTACCTGACGCATCTGTCGTATATGATCTCGAAGGGCCCGCACCTGGCCTACGAAAAAACCTTCAAGACATGATCTCTAAATATGACGGAGTGGCTCTAGGAACAGTGCACAAAAGGGGCATCCCTGGATGATGTTGGTCTACCCGTTGTTTCGTTCCTCTGCAATACGCGAAAACAGAAGGGCGCTACTACCTGATCACACATCCCTCTTCATCGTAACAGCCACCAACGGCTAACACCGTGCTAGGTGGAAGGTGTCTGCGTCCAGATATCAGCACATGCATACCACTTATTGCAGGAGATGTTGTATCAAAGCTTTAAAATCTATGAAAAATACATGCGTCTACAGCGGAAATATTCTCACATTAAATTGGTTCCAAAAATTTGATATTCAGTCAGCATTCTACCAGTGAAATTGTCCAAGAAACATTGGAATTGCATACATTCAGGAATGATACATGAACTTTGCACTTCCGCGTACATAGTTTTTGCATGTGTTGTATGGTATATGTATGTACATACATTCCCAATCCAAGAGACAGTACAGTCGAGCCTAGATTTATCCTTTTGTTTCCCTTAAAGCGCAAGTAATTATTTGCAATTGGGATTCACGTTGAGGGCATCGGTTGCGTGTGCTCCTGGTGTATGTAAAAGTAATAATTACTGGGTTTGCATCGGATGGCTGTGCAGTGATAACGGAACATGGTTGGACACAATGGCACTTCCGGTTGAATGGTAATTTGTGTGCACTGTGTTACTACCGTTATTATATATTTTTTTTTATATTTTACTATGAACAATTCGCTTTTAGTGATGCACAACTTAAAATATTATTTAATTCAATGGGTTTTAATTAAATTTATCAGATTTAGTTGTGCATAGTGACTACATGATTGAAGTTCTTTAAATCCACGTATACACTAAAACTGGCTGAGGGATGGTAATTTATTTACACTAATTTACGTTATAACTATTTAAACAATTTTATAACGAGCGTTGCATTTGATGTAAAATGTGAAAATAATGATACATTTAGTGGTATATGATTATTGCACACATGCACTAACATTACTTACATTTTTTTAACTAAGGCAAATGCTATTAGTTAATATTGCTTTTTAAACATTTTTTTAGTTATTGTATGCAGCGTTAGAATTTATTCAACTTCTACAATTTTAACAGTCATTTAGGTGCAGCCGTCAACCAAACGCCTAATGGCGATATCGTAAATTTGATGGGAGTTCTCAATGCCAAACTTGGCAGCGACAACACTATGCTTAACCACGTAATGCGAGCTCACAGCGTTCTAGAACGCAATGACAACGTCGAACCGTTTGTGGACTTCTGCAGCGTCAACCGCCTAGTCATTGGTGGTACGTTGTTTAAGCATAATAAAGGGTGTTTTTTTAAAAGCTATAGGAAAGAATTTCAAAACAAAAACACAAAATTCAGAAGAGTGCATTAAATCTTTATTTGAATCGATAGTACGGTCCATACAATTTAATGCTTGAAGATTATTTCATGCTAATGTTGACCTTGACTGCGCCTCAACTAGTCCATCCGCTTAGTCCAATTTTGGCATACTCTTTCCAACATTTCGGCCGGTATCTCACGAATAAATGCTTCAATGTTGTCTTCCAATGAGTCAATTAAAGCGGACTTGTCTGTATAGACATGAGCTTTAACATAGCCCCACAAAAATAGTCTAATGGCGTGAAACAGCACGATCTGGCTGCCGACCGGTCCCGAACGTGAAATAAAATGTTCACAAAACTCGGCTCTCAATAAATCCATTGTTGCGCATGCTGTGTGGCATGTGGCACCGTCTTGTTGAAACCACATGTCAGCTCTTGCATTTTGGGCAAAAAAAAAAGTTGGAGTTACGGTAGCGCTCACCATTCACAGTTACGTTACGATTCGCTTCTTCTTTGAAGAAGTACCACCAGCCCATAAACCGCACCAAACTGTGGCTTTTTCTGGATACATTGGTAGGTCTTGCAATGCTTCTGGCTGATATTCACTCCAAAATCGAAAATTCTTCTTATTTACGTACCCATTCAGTCCAAACTGACCATAAAATGACCATAAAGCGCGCGATGAAATTTCTTAACAAAGCACGCATTTTGATAATAAAATTCAATAATTTGCAAGTGTTGTTGGTTTGAAAGACGATTTATGGTTAAATTATAGACCAAACTGAAGATGTTTGACAGTGAAATAAAACACAAAACGTGAGTCAGCTGTTTAAGCCAGTGTTGCCAAAAAGATAATAGGTTCTTACCGTTTACCTGCTACAAGATCAGCTAGGTATCAACTGATAGGCAGCGAACACCTGACTAGATCGATCACATTGCGATAAGCAGCCGTTTAGAAACTTTTAGACGTCCGAAACAGACGTGGAGCCGATATCGGGCTAGAGCGAGATCACCATCTTATGATAGCTCATGTACGACTACGTACTGCAGTCAATAGCAATCGCTAGAATTTGCTCAATACCAGGTACAATTTCGACAGGCTCCAGGCTCAGCTAAGCAGCTCAAGACAGCAAAGCGTGGACGACCATTGGTATGCTGTGAAAAATGCTTTTGTGACTGCAGCAAGCACATTTGTCGGTAAAAAACAGAAACACCATTGTTCATTGCTTACAGCTGATACCTGGAGACGGATCGATGAGCGTAAAGTAATAAAAGTTCGAATTCATCAGCCTCAGCAGTAGAGAAAACCGAACTAGAAGTCCAATACCGGGTGAAAAAGAAAGAAGTGCAGCGTAGCGTAAGACGAGATAAACGTCAGTTTAACTGGCTTCTAGGGCTGAAGAAGCAGCGAATAGGTGCGACAGTAGGACTGTTTATAACATCACCAAGGAACTTATTGGTGGTCGGAATTCCAAACAACATCCAGTGGAATTAAATGGTAACCTTCTAGCTTCAGATAAGGAGCAACTCACTAGGTGGAGAGAACACTTTGCGACTGTTCTAAACCACCTACACGATGGCGGAATGCTATTGAGCTCAAATGAGTACTCTGTCGCAACAAATGCCCGAATTCGCATCGGACCTTCCAGTAAAAGCGAAATAATAGCAGCAATCAAGTCTTTCAAGAAAAACAAAGTAGTGGGTATTGATGGCATCCTTGCGGAATTATTTTAAGCTGCGCCGAATGTATCAGCAGACTTGCTGCATCCGGCTATAAACAAAACTTGGGATAAAGAAGAATTCGCACAGGAGTGGAAAAAGGGGATGATCATCAAGCTTCTGAAAAAGGAAAACCTTAAGGAATGCGGAAACTGGAGTGGTATTTGCGTTCTTCCAGTAGTATCACTGATGATGTTGGTCTCCTTTCTCATCGGATAATGGATTTTCATTTGATAGCCCATAACCTAGACGTAGAGGCAAACAAAGTGGGGCTAAAAATAAACACGGCAAAAACTAAAGCCCTTAGTTATTCTAACAACCACGCCAAACTGAACATTGCCGGTCAGGAAGTCGAGAAAGTTAACAGCTTTCTTCATTTAGAAAGTGTTGTCTCGGCTTTGGCACCGAACTTGACGTGAGCAACATCATCGGGAAGGCTAAGGCTGCGTTCGGAATACTATCTAGGATCTGGAAAAGCAATGTCATCAGCTTAAGAACCAAACTGCGACTGTTCCGGCGTAGAGTCGGCGCTGGTATATGTATGCAGTACCTGGAAAGTGAACACCATTACCACTCAAAAGCTAACGCAGACAGGCAGAACAGCGGAACGCCGTAGGCCAACATGGCGCAGAACAGTTGAAGAGGAATCGAGTTTTTTAGGAATGAGTTGGAGGGAGTTCAAACGCGTTGCAGAAATTCGAACGAGATGGTGCGCAGGCCTGGTTGACGCCCCATGCTTCCCGAGGGGGTAAAGGACTTAAGTAAGTAAGTTCGAATTTTCCTACTGGATCCAAAAATAGTTTCTTTCAACCTCGAAAGTGTTCAGCATATCTGGGACTCAGAATACCTTCTGCTGAACTACGGGAGAGGCGATAGGTTTTTGGTGAAACAATGAGTACTGTATGTTGAAGATTTTCATATCCAAATTGTAGTAGATTTTGCACAGTTGTGCATGGTAAATTGGATCTTCCATTGTTATGTAATAGCCAATGCATGCGGCTTTTCTGTCAGTGTTGGATGTAATACAATATTTTGCGTCAGAAAACCAAGATAAAAGGAAAAAGAAGTTGATTCGTTCGTCCGATGTTATCCCCTTTAATCGCATATGCTGTGCAATAATCCGCACTGTATTGATGGGTCTAATCTGATACATTTTCGGTCAAGTTATTGTCGTCAGTTACAGTTTTTGGTTTGTCACGTGGCGTGTTTTCAATTTAAACATATCCAGAAAGGAACTTAGCAAACTAAACCGTGGGATATAACTTATGTTTCTGTTGCACACATATCATAAGCAAACTACCTCCTCTCTCCAGAAAATGTTTAATTCAAGCTAAACTCCAAATAATTTATACTTTGAGTAAATTTTAGCAATTATAAAATTTTAAAATCTTTTTTGATGGCGTATTAATTGATTAAGTGTGTGTGAGCAGAAAAAACGTGCAACCGACGAGGCATACCAAAAAGCGCTGCAACGGAAAACAAGAGCAGCGCAAGAGGAGTACCGGGCTAAAAGACGGGAGGAGAAAAAGCTTCTACGCCTGAAGAAAAGGTCTCTCGCAACCTCCCAGCTCAAGGATATCGAAGAGTCTAGGGACAAGCAAAAAATACGGGCCTTTTACAAAAAAGCCAAAAGCCTGGCCACAGGCTTTAGGAAAGGCACCCAGGCTCTTCGAAATTGCGAGGGTAACCTAGTTACGGACCCCCAGGGAATAGTGGATGTGTTTAAGCAGCACTTCCAACAGCTGCTTAACGGGTCTGACCAGGAGAGAGTGATAGGGAACCAGGAAATCCCAACTCCAGTCGACGAAGAAGTCCTCCCACCTAGCTTTGAAGAAGTCGGTGCAGCCATTAAAAGGCTGAAGAACAACAAAGCCGCAGGCTCAGATGGCTTACCATCGGAGCTTTTCAAAGCTGGGGGCAATGTAATGGTAGGGAGCATGCACCAAATCATTTGCCGAATTTGGGAAGATGAAAGCATGCCCGACGACTGCAATATCAGCTCCATATGCCCCATCCACAAAAAAGGCGATCCTACCTCCTGCAAGAACTACAGAGGTATATCCCTGCTCAATGTCGCCTACAAGATCCTATCCAGCGTACTGTGTGAACGTCTAAAGCCGTTTTGCACCGCACTAATCGGCACGTACCAGTGCGGCTTCCGGCCCGGCAAATCGACTGCAGACCAAATCTTCACACTAAGGCAGATCCTGGAGGAGACCAGCGAGTTTCAAATCGATACTCACCATCTTTTCATCGATTTTAAAGCCGCATACGACAGCATTCATCGCAAGGAGCTATTCGAAGCGATGGCCGAATTCGGAATCCCGGGAAAACTGATCCGGTTGTGTCGCACCACGCTAACACTGCACCGTGCAGTTCGGTTCAAAAACCTCTGAACCGTTCGAAACCTGCACCGGATTTCGGCAAGGAGATGCGCTGTCGTGTGATTTCTTCAATCTGGTACTGGAGAAGATAGTGCGGCGGGCAAAAGTCAACACGGAAGGCACTATCTTCTACAAGTCAGTCCAGCTGTTGGGATACGCGGATGACATCGACATTGTCGCGCGGTCCCAACGTGCCATCGTGGAAGCTTTCACGGCAATTGAGGAACAGGCGAAACGAGCTGGTCTTAAGGTCAACGAGGACAAAACAAAATATATGCTGTCGAGCAAACAACGATCCGCCGCACACCACCTAGGCCAAAACGTTACAATCGACAGCTACAATTTCGAGGTAGTAAAGGAGTTTGTCTACCTCGGGGCAAATGTAAACTCCACGAATGACATCGTAGTGGAGATCCGACGTAGAATCGCCCTTGGCAACCGATGCTACTTCGGTCTGTCAAAACAACTGGGCTCGAAACTCCTGACTCGAAGGACCAAAGTCATGCTCTACAAAACCCTTATCCTGCCAGTCCTACTTTATGGAGCCAAAGGCTGGACATTAAGTAAGGCTGCAGAGCTGATTCTTGGTGCCTTCGAAAGAAAAATTCTACGTCGGATATATGGTCCCGTCTGCGAGGAAGGCGAATGGAGGAGAAGACACAACCGCGAACTCTACGAGCTGTACAAGAATGTGGATGTAGTCCGGAAGGCAAAAATCCGTCGACTACACTGGCTCGGCCACATTGAGCGAATGGACAACAACGCTGCAGCAAAGAGGGTCTTCGAATCCGAGCCTCCTGGTTCGAGAAGGAGAGGAAGACCGAACCTCCGGTATAAAGACCAAGTCATCGCGGATGCAAGACAGCTTGGCCTTGATGACTGGAAGCAGCGTGCACAGGACGGTCACCGATGGAAGGCAGCAATTGCTCAGGCTCAGACCCTTCATGGTTCGTCTGCCTGATAAGTAAAGTAAGTAAGTATTAATTGATTAATCCTTAATATTCATCTAATTTGTGTGCCAAGTCAGGGTGGGAGTTATCGAAGGTCGACTGTATGGACATATGTATAATGGAAATGTAGAGAAAATTGCTTATTAGCTTGCACAGACTGTACATTACTATATTTATATATGCTGCAGGAAAAAAAGGAACTTAACATGTGTGCCCCGATTTGTCCAAATCATTTCATTAGCAACAGGGGTTCGAGCACACATTCTTTGTTACTTGACGTTTCAATTCAACGCAATTTGTCAAGAATATTTTTAGACATTTACACATTCACAAACGTACCTACAGAAATATCTACAAACATATTATACCTTCACCTTCAATTGTGACACCTAATTATCTACTTCACTTTAAAACGCTCGACCCCCCAAGTAATAAAAAAATCACTTCAACATCAGCATACGAAACGTAAAACAAAACAAGAGGGAGAACAAGAAAAAAAATTCTATTTGAAGGACATTCAGAGAGTAGCAAGGAAGACGAATTATATAAACAAACACGGAGACCTGCAAAGTAGGGAATCCACCGGCAGCAGCTGTGCCCCCATCCATATGTTCCACCTCAGTTTCGTTGCTCTTTGGTGTCCCAATCTTCCATAGAAATACGTCCACTCAATCAATCACAAAAAAGAAACAATTTTTTGTTTGGTTGCTGTGAAATCGTCTGAAGATTGTAGCACACTTCTCACCAGTCTGCTGTCTGAAACAAGCGCTCCTATTCAGGCTGCTGTCGGGCAATTGTTTCAGTTTACCAAAAAGACGAACCGGGAGGGCTCATGAAGTGATGATCTAAAAATACATAGTGGCTCCACGCTTAGTGTTTTGTTATAAGATGTTGAATCTGAGAAGAAGTGGGTAGGGTTTCCAAAAGCACGTGGTGCTATCCTAAATGTATAAGTATTATGTCTTTCTTGACAGTCCACAAATGTTTAAACCGAAAAAATACAGAGAAAAAAATGATTGGCGCCTAATCACTTTTCACGTGTAACTTGTAACAATTTTGTATTGGTTTGTTTATAGCTAGAAGAGGGTGATGACTGTTGTTGCGACAGACAGTGAAGTGGTGCCTAATGCATTAAAATAAAATCGAAGGGAATTAAGAAAAAATAACACAAGTGAAGACTGCATGAGACAATTTCACCGGAAACACACACACACACATGCATAAGGGAAAACATACATACAAATTCACGAAACCAAATGATTGAGTGCGTGTCTACTCTCACAGGAAAGTATAGTATAAATCGAAGAGTGTTCGGTAACCGAATGCGAATTGGAGGAAAGACAGGAAATTTGATAACCTTTCAGTGGTAATGGTTAAAAGCTTTTTAAAGTGTTTCCATTTAGCGTGGCACTAATTGTATTCTCAGATTGTAATTTAAGCTAGCTCTAGATAATTAACATAGCTTTTATTTTACATGTATTTTAGTACTCTTCAATGTCTTCACATTCTTATATACATACAATCTTCTACAATGTACAGAGACAGATTCAAGACAGCAACAACACCATAGCTGATAGGAATAATGTTGCGAAATAGATGGTTTTGATCTTAGAGGCATTATATATCAAATTAATTCATTTAAATTTGTATACATAAGCACTTTCTGAACGGCATATATATTTTGGTACTTCATATATTCGTCTCCTTACCATTAGTGGGATTTTATGAATTACAATTTTGGTCGTTTTAGAATTTGAAAAAGGAACCGACAGGAGTGCTTTGGGTTCGGAACAGGTAATATGTTAATATTGCAGATATGTTGTCAGCAGCTTGTGCAAATAGATTTTCTGTCTGAAATAAGATATCCTATTGTGACCATTTAGAACATCCTGCACCTGACTTACTAACTCACTTATCAGGCCTGCGGCACATACCATACGTTCATATGCACACTGCCTTCAGTCATCAAGACCATGCCTGTCTTTATACCAGTATTGGTCTTCCTTTCTTTCTTGAACCAGAATGCTCGTATTCCAAGACCCTTTTGCTGGACAGTTGATGTCTATGATGTGTCTAAGCCAGTGTAGTCGATACCTTCTGGAATACATTCACATTTTGGAACAACTTGTAGAGTTCGCGGTTATGTCTTCTCGTCCATTTGCCTTCCTCGCAGATAAGACCTTAACGCAGGACTGGCAGAATAAGAGTTTTGTAATGCAAGTTTTCTTCCAGTGAACAGTTTACAGCCCAGTTGATTTGACAAACAGAAGTAACATCGGCTGCCAAATGCGATTCTACGATTCTATCGATAAGAGTTCATGTTTGCCCCTCCTTCACTACCTCAACATTTTAGCTCTCGATTGTGAGGTTTTGCCCCATGCGGATGGCGATGGATCGCTTCTTGTGTTGTATATTTCATGCTATCCTCACTGATCTCAAGACCAGCTACTTTCGACTGTTCTTCTACCGCCATGAAAACTTCCGCTTCGGCACGTCGGCATATCCTGGCAACATATTTCAAAGCCTAAGCTATTGTCTATTAGCGACATTCAAAGCAATTTTGCAGTTCATACAGTTTCCACTGCAGCTGAAATTTGGGGTTGTACTTGATGAGCGCCATGGCCAATAGGGTCACACGAAGCAATTTCACATCCACTTCAATCTACTTCCTTTTGCTTATTATTTAAACTTTCAACAAAATACCCACGTTATCCCTCAAATCAAATCTGTCTGCTATCAGGAAAGCAGACAGATTTTTTTTGGCTGCGCAAAAAAGATTTCTGCTTAGTATGTACCAATTTTCATTGTGAGAACTTCTACCTCTTTCATTTTTGAATATAAATACCGATTTTACTAAGATGACTATTAGTCATCAAATCATTGCAGCGATTGCAGTGAGTGTGCACACAATATAGTCCGAAAAGAGGAGGGCCTTAGAATTAATTCCGTCAAATTCAACTCCACCAGTGGACTATATCGTCCATGAAAACTGCAAATAAAACTGGACTTAAGCAATACCCTCCCCTATACTCCTGTCTGCGCCATGAAGCATTCTGAAGGTTTAAGCCTACAAGTCGACGAATGTGAAACATTTTCTGTTTTCAATTGCTTTGTTGATCACGCTTTGCAAATCGTTAGCTTTGCAAAGTTTGAGCCTCCGAAAACGCCCAATATCATTCTTAACTGATTACTAAAGGTATTTATGCACATGTGAACATAGTAGGTACGGTATTTAATTTTTAGTTCACTCATTTTTATTATTCATCTTGATGCCAAGGATCACTTAATTTTTGAGCTGTCTTTTGCCTAAAAAACAACGAAAGAAACCTAATTGGGTGTCTACTGAAGCTATCTATCTTACTACTTTCACCCAAATCCAAACAGCCACTCATCTGTTCAAGCCCATCCATCCGAGTTTGTTAGAGTTCATTTAGGTTAGTATCCTAATATTCACACACATATTGTAATAGAAAAAAATCGACGGTCCGCAATTTGGCTTTCAACATTAATTACCTATGCACCTTCTTCTATTTATCCTCTGGTCAGTTGTAGATTTATATTCCATTCCCAAAGATATCCTTATATCCTATAGCTTGAAACGTCAATTGTCCCCCATTTAAACTGGCAAGTAATACGTAAGCACATCCATGCGTACACAGGACTTGTTAAATCCATTCCTAAAAATCGTTAAGACCCCACAAAAGTTTGCAAGAAAAAAATTTAAAGAAGGATTCAGTCCACTCGAAGTAAAGCGAAATAAATTTATTATTATTATTTCCACAGTAATTGTTTTTATTGTTTTTCCGTCCCTCTGATCCTATTTCGGTAGCATAATCGTCGTCATCATCATCATCATCATTGCCCATAGGACCAACGTAAACATACAACGACCTTCATTATTGTGTAAACGTGCGTATTTGTATGTAGATATATACATAATCTGTATATTTGTATGTATAATAAGAGCAAACGGGAATTTATAACATTCCTATTCTCACATCTCAAATGGAGAGCGGGCAGAAACGTAGCATAACAACGACAAAATAAAAAATTAACGAATTGAAGAAAAAGAAAAACAAATCCTTCGTCACCCGCTGCGATCGTCGCCGGCCGACAATTACACCAGTTTCATCTGATTCCTCTTTGTGTGTACAGGAGTGAAAGGACAATAATGATTATTATCATCACAATCAGGACGAAATAATCAAAAGGGATTTTCAAAGTTTTTTTTCTTCCTTTTTTTTGTGTTTCTTTTCGCTCATTGTTTATACTACCATATCGTTCTTCTTATTCTTTATGCGCCTGATGAATTGTTAACACAAAGTCAAAGCAACAGCAAATGACCGCCAAAGTGAGAACGAAAGAGCCGCGACACAGGAAATGATGAAGAGCTTCAAATTAGATATGAAAGCTACGAGGGCACCGATACCATCCCATTGAAGTTCGTGACGAATAATCAAAAGGATGAGATAGCTCAAATAAAATCAGGGAACATGTTCAACCAAACGAAATGAAAATTGAAATCAGTGAAGCCCAATTGAGTAGATGAGGCAAGACAAAAATTGTTCTCGCGTGTCACTGATTTAATTCAACTTCATCAATATCAACATAAACAAAAATATTGATGATGACGAAGTTGATTTGAATCAGGGGACAAGATTGTCTGTTGTTAAGCATTTCTTTTATATGATGCACCCAACCAATATGACTGCACCCAACCTGGTAGGATCCCTGCTTGTCCGCAAGTCAAGTTGACATACAGCCTCCTAGTAGCGCCCCTGGATAGCCATCACAACAACCGTTGTGTGGTGAACTAATGTATGCAGCGATCCCCCTCTGCCCGAGGGTCAAATAATGGGCCTTGCCTACCAGTTGTAGGTTGTGCGTGAGGTTAACTCCCTCACCACATAAAAAAACCAACGGTTACGAACCGACAACAGGCCTCGGATATGGACGGATTCAAAGTTGACGACCCCAGCAAACGATCAAAGGACAATGATTTTCGGTTCTGCACGTGGAATGTGAGGTCCCTGAACAGACCACGTGCAGCCGATGAACTCCCGGAGGCCCTGGACTGCTACAAAGCAGATGTCACCGCCATCCAGGAGATGCGATGGGATGGGCCGGGCAAAAGGAAGATGAAAAACTGCGACATTTACTACGGTGATTGCTACAAAGAGGGAAGGCAGCACTTATTTGGATGCGGATTCGTTGTTCGAGGCAGACTTAGGCAAAAAGTCTTAAGCTTTGATTATATCAACGAGCGCGCCTCATAACAATCCGCATCAAGGCTAAATTCGGGAACATCAGCCTGATCTGCGCACACGCCCCGACGGAGGAGATGACGATAGCAAGGATGACTTCTATGATCTCCTAGAAAGAACATACGATCAATGCCCCAGCTACGACACCAAGATCGTTCTAGGAGATTTCAATGCACAGCTGGGCAAGGAAGAAATCTTTGCTAGAGTCATCGGAAAACACAGCCTGCACGACAACACATCCGGAAACGGACTCAGGCTGGTAGATTTCGCCTCGGGGCGTAACCTCTCTGTAATGAGCACGCGGTTCCCACACCTCATCATCCATAAAGGGACATGGCGGTCCCCAGATCAATCAACCGTCAACCAGATTGATCACGTTGCGATCGACGTCAGACACTCCTCCAATATTCTCGATGTCCGCACGTTCCGAGGAACCAACATCGACTCGGACCATTTCCTTGTTGTAGCCAAGGTAAGGATGAGGATATCGAGAGAAGTACGGAGTCGAGAAAGAACACTACGGTTTGACGTCGCAAAGCTACAATCGCAATCGACCGCTAGGAACTTTGCCGACCGATTCTCCCTGAAACTCTCTGAAAGTTCGACGCAGCCTGCACTTTCAATAGAAGAAGAATGGAAACGTTGTCAAAAAGCCATCAAAGAAGCTGCCACTGATGTGCTGGGTTTCACGACACCACCCAGAAGGAACCCATGGTTTGACGACGAGTGCAGGCAGGTACATGCAGCCAAGCAGGAGACCTACAAGGCAACGCTGCATCGAACAACGAGAGCTGTTCGTGAGATCTACGAACAGAAGAGAGGGGAAGAGCACCGGCTTCTCAGAAAGAAAAAGAAAGAGCATGAGAAGCGCGCGGTCGTGTAGATGGAGAGGTGTTACGACAGGAAGGACGTCCAAAAGTTTTACCAAAAGGTAAAACAAGTATCAGGAAGATACAGACCTCGGACCGAAGCCTGCAGGGACGAAAATGGACAACTAGTAGTAGAATCGCAGTCGATGCTGAGAATTTGGAAAAATCATTTCTGTAGACTGTTGAACGGCGATGACGACACAAATTCCGCTGTCAGGCAGAATGTTTCACTCAATTTGGACGATGATGAACACGAATTCCCTCCCCCCGACTTAGACGAAGTCAAGAAAGCGATTTCTAGACTGAAGTCGAACAAAGCTGCTGGAGCGGACGGATTGTCCGCGGAACTGTTTAAGGCAGCTGGAGATGAACTGTTTGGGCGCATGCACCAGCTCATCTGTAAGATATGGTGGGAGGAAAGCATGCCCGATGAGTGGAATCTCAGTATCGTTTGCCCGATCCACA
This sequence comes from Eristalis arbustorum, assembly GCA_916610145.1. NCBI lineage: Eukaryota > Metazoa > Arthropoda > Insecta > Diptera > Syrphidae > Eristalis > Eristalis arbustorum. The sequence goes on along the minus strand of OU744316.1, from coordinate 79,078,746 downwards.
AGAAAGGAGACCCCTTCAACTGCGCCAACTATCGGGGGATCAGTCTTCTTAACATCGCGTATAAGATCTTCTCTGCCGTTTTGTGTACCCGCCTGAAGCCATTCATTAATAATCTGATAGGTCCATATCAGTGTGGCTTCAGGCCAGGAAAGTCCACAACAGACCAAATCTTCACACTACGGAAGATCCTGGAAAAGACCCAAGAAATGCAAATCGACACTCACCATCTGTTCGTCGATTTCAAGACCGCATATGACAGCGTGCATAGAGACGAGTTAGTTTTGACATTCCTGCCAAACTCGTCAGGCTGTGCAGGATGACGATGGAGAACTCTCGCTGCTCCATCAAGGTCGGTAAGGAACTCACAGAGACCTTCAATGTCAAAAAAGGTTTTAGGCAAGGCGACACGCTGTCATGTGACTTCTTTAACATCATACTTGAGAAGATCGTGCGAAACTCAAACGTAAACACCCGAGGCACGATCTTCCAAAAGTCCGTTCAACTGCTAGCACACGCGGACGACATTGACGTGATTGGACGAACACAGCGACCCGTCAATGAGGCGTTTGCTGGTATTGAAGCGGAAGCGGCTAAAATGGATCCAGCGGTAAGCCAGGGCAAAACAAAGTACATGCTGTCATCACGGAAGGACATACAACATCGACGTCTCGGACAGAGCGTCATAATGGGCAGCAGAAACTTTGAGGTAGTCAAGGACTTCGTCTGCCTAGGCTCCGGAGTAAATAGGGACAACAAAAGCAGTACCGAGATCAAGCGCAGAATTACTCTTGCCAATCGCTGTTTCTTTGGGCTCAAGAGGCAATTGAATAACAGAGCCATCTCTCGAAACACCAAATTGACCTTGTATAAAACCCTGATCATCCCCGTCCTGCTCTATGGCGCAGAGACATAGACGCTATTAAAAGCGGGTGAAGAAGCTCTTTGTTGTTTTGAGAGAAAAGTTCTGCGTACGATCTTTGGTCCTGTTTGCGTTGGTGGCGTTTGGAGGAGAAGGTTCAACCACGAACTGTACGGGCTGTACAGCGGCATGCACCTAGTTAAGCGTCTTCGGATCCAACGCTTAAGATGGTTAGGCCATGTAGAGCGGATGGACACCACAGCTCCGGCCCGAAGAGTCTTCGACACCGAGCAATTGGGACAGCGCAACAGAGGACGTCCTCGCACTAGATGGCGCACACAAGTGGAAAAAGACCTCAACCAACTTGGTGTGCGCAACTGAAGGCAGCTGGCGAAAGATCGTGCTGGCTGGAGAGGCATGTTGGTTGAGGCCCAGGTCCACCCCGGACTGTAGCGCCAATCAAGAAGAAGAAGTGTAATTGACGCGCAACCTCCAACATAGCAACATAATTTACTTATTGGCCGACCTGATTTGTGTCACAACACAACCAAAAATGCAACCTTCTCTTACTATACGTATGCAGGTATAAGAAGGTTGTATTTATTTAGCAACACTGTGTTGCAATTGTATATGTATATAAAGAACAGTGCAAATTCTGTTGTTGAATAAACAGAGATACAATTTCTTACTCAAGTGCCCTTGACGGGCTGAAATCCTGACGAACAGGGCCTAGGTTCTCAGCAACCACTCGTAACGTACGCACTAACTGCGACTCAATATTTATGTTATGCATACTATTCTTCTCTCACGAGGTCAAGCTTTTCTAGACAGTTATACACTTTAACCATTATCAGTTGCTCGAAAGAGGTTGGGCAGTGAAATTTATTTTTGTTGAACAGACCAGGGTTGGAACCTGCGACGTAGAGCTTCAAGTGCATTGGACTCGACGCACAATCCCACAACGCAAAGGGCCATCAAACGTTCACTCTTAGCTAAAATTAATCTCAAACTATGTCGTTCAATTTAAGCTAACACAAAGTATATCATATGAAGAGTGCAGCACAGCCACAATTGCAAAAAGATGTAATCAATAAGACCATATTTTGCTTACAAAATATTTTGTGTCTTTTTTTTGTCAATGGGAGTGTGATAGATAGAAGTGATAGAGCAATAGTTACTACAGCTCTTCTTTCAATTTAATTAACCATGTTTTTTTCTTTATAATGTGTGCGTGCTCAAGAGGTTATTAATACAATTAATTGTTCGGGGTCAAGATAAAGCATTGGCAGAAGGTATAGAGGTTGAGAGGGATAGAAGGTAACTGTGCACATTGGACCTAAGTATCTGAGGATTCTAATCTATGGGAATATTGGGCTGGGAAGAGCATTTCACATGTACGTCCGAAAGCAGACTTAATGCTTAACTGATGCGAATTCCTGACGAGAATTGTATTGTGGGTTTCATGGAGAGCGGGAACTTGCGCAGCGTTTGCTAAAATAGCGATAAAACACGGACAATGAAAACACGGTGCGTCGATGTTCGATCGAGTTTAATAAATTTATCGCTTGCTTTTGGGTTCCGACTACTAATAATTTAGAAATTTTAACCACAGGAAATTAAATCCGGATACATCAACACGCACGTAAAGGCGTGTTTAACCTGGCGCCGAGATGCCTAGTTTATGAGGGGTTAAGTAGCCATACACGGCTATGTCATTCGCTCTGAGCCCGGGAACATAACTCGCATCAACTCTAAAGTTGCCCATAGATCACAAGCCGGGGATACCAAAAAACCAACTCCGACTGTGTGTGAAAGCGAAGTTCAGAAGTGTAAATCTCAAGTTATCTCCATCAACAATCGTTGTAGGTGGTATAACCATTTGTACGTCGATTACAGTTGGTTCACCAGCACATTTACGCTCCTAAATCCGCAACGTGGAGTGCTACGCACTCTCAGTCACCTCAACCAGGCTGATAAAAACGGGAGTTTCGATCGAGAATGGCGCAGCAGTGGCTTGTGAGGGAAACTTATTTGGAGATCGCGATGTTTCTTTGTGGATATTGCGATGCGGTTACTATGTGTTTTGAATTTGCTACACTGAAATAAAGCATAGTATCTTCAAAAAATAACTGCCGATAGTCTGATAACATAAAATATTTAGTAAATTGCATATTAAAAAAATGATCGAGACTACTGGTATCGTATACATAGACAACTCGGCTGGTCATTATGCAACGATTTATCCAGAACGAAAAATGCATTGATTCCATGTACATGTTTCAAGAATCAAGCAAAACCAATCATGCGTAATTTGGCTAATCTTCGATAAGTCGAATTCTAAACGGATATGGTCGTCAGGCTAGATACAAATACTGCGTGTTATTACAAGTTTTATAATGGATCGCCTTCAGAGGTACTCTGGTTACGTATCATTTTTTTCTTTATGCTCCTAGAATACTTATAACAAATTAATATTTTTTTTTTTAATTTCTATAAGTGTGAGTTTCAACAATGAGAAAACATATAACTGTGTAGCTTGGTATAATTGATTGATACGAACTTAAAGCTGTGTTTTTATTTTTGGACAAAAAAATAGTTCGCGTACTTCAAGTGCATTGCGCATTGTTAAATTGATATGAACATGCAGGGATGGGTAAAAAGACTTGAAGGATTATTCAAAGATCCAAACAGACTTGGAGGATTGATTTAACAACCTTCGAGCAAATTTAAATGAACAACAGACAAAGGCAGAATTCAAACACTACACTAATGAAATTCTGCCACATTTATGCATAATGGTCACACAACTTTTCGAATTTACTTTATGATTCAATTGAAATAACAATCTAAAGACTAAAACCGTGTTTTATGTTTCACTTAAATTTGGCGTTAATTTCGAAGAATTTTGAAAAAGCATATAAACGACACAAATTCTGATTTACATTACAATAAAAAATGTGCACGGCATTTCACAAAAATCCCGTCTGATTTTATTTATGAACCACAGATCAATGGTATTCGACAAATTGAATTATACTCCTACATGTACAGATCCCATTGAAGTCCCAGCAAAAGTATTGAAAGCATAATGAAATGCGCTACCTTCATCATTATAGTAATGGCATTGCTTAAATTTGTCCTTCGGTTCTTGTACTCACACAACTTTGAATGGACAATATGATGTTATGTGGCAAATAGCACTGGGATGTGCAAATAACCCAATTCCTGCCGCCGGTGTATTCAAATTATGCAACGAACATTTTGTTAAATTTTAAAACGTGCTTGGAATCATTCGCCTGGGTTTTTCATTTTACAGTTTGTTTAATTATTATAGTAGTGCCACATGTCCTCTTTTTTATGCTTCTGTGTAACACCTTCACCAGAAATTACATGTATAACCTTAATGTGTATATGATTAACGGTGAGATGTTATTCTCTTTTAAATGTATTTTTTTTCTAATAATTCTTTATCAGGCTGTTGAAATCCAAAACGAAGGTCTGCATTCTAAAACAGAAAACAAAACCATTTCAAGCATCGAGCATTCAAGCATTCAAGCATTCAACTGATGCAGCTTAGTTGATACTACATATTACATACGCTATATAGCGTAGGCCGTGGCGTTATGAGTATGTGCGTCGACCCCAACCTCGACGTCATAGGTTCGATTCCTGCTCTGTGCGACGAAAACAATTTTCACGGCCCCACCTCTTTCGAGTCACTGACAATGCTCAAAGAGTATTTCCTGTATAGAAAAAGCTTCTCATACTTGGCCGTTCGGAGTCGGCATAAAATTGTAGGTCCCTTCCACTCGTGAGAGAATAATAGCACGCACAACACACACACCACCCATATTATTATTTTTATATAGAATTATTATTATTATTATTATATAGAACAACATTAAAGGCAATGTAGTGTACTTTATATACAGGTGGATAGTAAAATTCCATATCGGTGAAGAAAGTTCTCAAGGATGCAGATAAAAGCTTGTTCTTGCACTGAATGAAAAATTATCAAGGTTGGCCTGATGCATGCTCTATAGCCGCCCGTCTCCAATCTCACAAGTCAAGTTGTCTTACTTGCGGATGTCTAGTGCGGGCCATCGGTTTCTTATGAGTCCTTTATTGCGTTGATTCACCGGTGAGGAGTCGAATACGAACTTCCTGGTCACAAAAAATCGTCACGCCAAGTCGTTAGCCAATTTCATGTAATTAATAATTATAATAGACGATCCGAAAATTAATGGCTCATGCTGTAGGCACATCAACTGTGGGTGTACTCTTGATTATTTAGACATTCCAACAAATTTACAAAAGCTATCACTTAAGTTAAACTTTTTCTTCTCTTAACCTTTCAATTACAGAAAATACCAAATGATTATGAATACCGAATTCCATTCAAATGTTTTTCGTTTGAATCTGTAAAATGTATATCTTTTTCACATTTTATGTGAAATGGACTTCAAAAATGAATATGCATGCATTGGAAATGTAATCGGCAGAAAATTCATGAAGAATGGCAATTTGCCATTTTAATTGGTACTTTACAGTTGACGAATGCATTAAGGGTTCAACAAGATGAATTGTATCATTTTACAATGTTATGTGGCGTGATTAATAAACTAATTTAATTTTTTTTAAGAGAAGAAAACCGTAAAAACATTGATTCTATCGTCGGTAGTGTCGGGTGCAGTTCCTATTGTAGGACTGCGTTGTGTCGGGGTTAAGTAAGTCATTAAATCCAGGATGGATGATTACCGTAGTGTGAATGTATCGGTGGCCGCGCGCGAGGGCAAGTCGTTGCAGCTCCTGCATGTCCTGGATGACTGGCAATATTACTTAACAGTTTACTGGACAATTGACGCATGTATTTGTCAATTGGTAAAATCGTTGCTTCTTCATAATCCTTTTCGTTGGGATGAATTTCAGCGTGGCAGGATTTCTGTGGAGACCGGCGCACATTCTTAAAATCTTCCGTTCAAAAAGACAGATTCTCTCCATTGATGTATTATGTACCAAATCGGGCATCTCTATATGTCATAAGTGACTTACAGCACCTTCGGCTTAAGACGAGATTAGTCTTTCGGAGATATAGTTGCAACAAATGTAGGACAAAAGCCGCCCTTTTAAGAATCGCATACCAGTCGTTCTTAAATTTAAATCTTTCGTTGAACAATACTCCCACATATTTTATGCCATTCGTTGGAGTGATTGTCGTGTTGTCTGGTTTGACAATTCGCGTATTATTAGCGATGGAATATGTTCATATCCAGCCAAAAGGGGAACATAGCATGCAGTTTATGGGGTTTGGAACAATGTGGTTTGGTCCGAATGAACATATTAACTGCTTAACGTTAAAGTTAAAATACAATAATTTCAGGAAATTATACATATGAAATAAAAATATAGTAACTAAAAGCCATTTCCTCCCCACTAGAGGAGGAGCGGGACACAAATGAATTACCGGGATGGGTATTTTCTTACAATTCCTAAACATTCTCTGCAGAATCCCATACTAGATCATTCCCACCAGCTCTAGCAGATTTCAAGAAGAAGGCTCTTTGACATGATCGAAGAGAGAGCTAATACAAAGAGAAACTTAGCCTGCGCCAGAGTGCAACAAACTCTTTCAATGCGACAAAAAATTGGCTATCGGTGGGAGTTGGAGCACTAACTGGCCACAATATAGTACCAGGAAATGTAAATGTGACTATCTTATGATGACATTGAATGCGGAGCTGCTGCGACTTTGAAGAAAGGGAGAACACTGAGCTGTCAATGCCCTAGTCCCTTCCAGTAGAAACACATTACACTGGGAATATATTTTCCAAAACCCAGAATCTATCTATATTGCCAGGAAATATCTTTTCAGGTTTATAAGGTTACTCGAATGGCTAAGCATAACACCAACCCCAACATAACATGCACGATGTAAGGGCTAACACATAATGTCACAGTATGTCCAACCGCCGCCTGAATGCGACGTGACTAACCCTCACCGACACACGTACCTATCCTTTCCTGAATAAGAAAGGTGTTAGGAATGTCCTCACATCTGCATTTTAATTTTCTTATGACACCACTTGACGCAAGCGATATTCACTTTCTTAAGGCCTTAAGGAATGTACAAGATAGAGTGAGAAATTATTAATAGCCTACTAGCAACATATGTAAAGTGGTAATTTATTTCCAAGAATTTGCATACTCCTGCCTTTTACCACCTTCCGCTGTGAAGTTAAAATCCATTGGACACTGTAAGATCACATAAATTTGCTGCGAAGAAAAATGTCCTTTCTGCGTGCTATAATCAATCAAAATTTCCGTAATCCGTTCCCCTACCACAACATTCGCAATTTCAGCAGGATTCTATTCCATCAGAATGTGTCAGGTGACTAAGCGCTGGAGCTGCCTCATAATCCAAAAATAATGCAATCCCTATTCTCCATACTCTCCAGTCGTAATTCTATCACGACTCTTTCGTTATCTTATGTGTCTTTGCTTTTGAGGTTAAACCACGCTATCAGTCGTTGGTTCAGTTCTCCTCACTTGTTGGGGTAACCACATTTCATACCCGTGCATATGCCAACGCTCGAGAAGACCGATAACTGAAGGAGTCAACGGCTATGTGCTACAGGCAAAAATACGAGTAGGAGTAAAAGTGATTTGCAGAATTTTTTCAGCAGCCATCATCACTTTTTATCAATTTGCCGGCGAGCCACACAATCCCGAGGGACAGGCAGAATGCAAAAGAGGATAGAAAATGTGTTTGCCCGGTTGAGACGACAAAAAAATCGCAGCAACTAAGGCTACGGTTGCTGAAAATTGCAGTGAAAAGCAGAAATCCAAAGGAAGACAAATATCCTTTTTTGGCTTCGGACGCTATGTATGTCTGCAGGATCGTTGTACGGACAGAGAAACTGCTGTCAAGATGTACTTTCGCAAATTTTCGCCCGAAAATTCAATGGATTCTCCCTCGGATTAAGAATTTGCAGTTGTGCATGGGCGCTGTCTATAGGTGCTTTATTTCCTAAGATAGAATGCAGAGCGTTCAGATCCAAAAAGCAGACCATTTCACTGACTTAAAATCGATATAGAATTGAGGAGCGAAATGACAGTTAGTCAGGTGTTAAGGCAAGGAGTGCTTGATAATTGTCAATCAATTTTTAATTGGAAATGTATGTAATACATGTGCGAGTATTCTACTAATCTAACAAATGAAGATTTATAATTTTTAGGGTTCATCTACCAAACGTTTTTCTTATCTTTTGGATTGTATTTTGAATCGAAGTTCTTAAAACATGTTCTTGTGTAGTTATTCATGTTACTGACGAATGATTCAATTTTGCCTTTATAGGGTGCCCAAAATGTTCTCAAGTTTGAATTTGTCGCCAATTTTGGAATAAGTTGTTGTCATTTTTAGAAAATACAATCTCAAAAATAATTGAACTGTATGTATGCTGGCATTGAAACGGAAGCGGAAATGGACACTACAACTCCGACTTGAAGAGTCTTCGATTCAATGCCATTGGGATGACGCATAAGTGGAGAAGGACTTTAACCAACATGGTGTGCGCTACTGGAGGCACCTGGCGAGAGATCGCGCTGACTGGAGAGGCTTTTTGGGGGTAGTATGTCACCGGCCATCACTTTGTTTTCCACACTATTTAAATCATTCGTCAATTTTGAAATATTTTGAGCTAGTCACCATTTTATAATTCAAACTATTGCTTGAAATTTTTGTGAATAATTCGTTGCTTAAATTTTTTTTACATTTCAGTGTTCAATTTTCAGCAGACGAACGAAGCCTACAAAAATGCGGGAAATACATTCAATAAGCCCTTATATGTAGGATTTACTTTCTGAAGCACAAGACCGATTACGTTGACATGTATATGTATTGTTGTATATAAATATTATAAATAAATGAACCTAATGTAACGCAAAACGAAATTATTGGCAACAAGGACGTAGAAAAGGGAAAAACGAAGGAGACCGGGCATCCTGACGGTGACTTTTATTCAGGATAGACGTTTATTTTATTGTGGAATATTTATCGAATTTTAAAGATCAGAAGTGGGAAGTGGATCTATTCCTATAAAAAAAAAAGAAAACAAAAGATTGAGAAAACTTAATTGAAAATTGTTTTGATACAACAATGTAAGTGGTGTGATTTCCTAAGAATTGGTGGTTTTGCGTTAATGTTCGGATATATTCGATCATATTCGTGCAATTCAGAAGTACTTTGAAATTAATGACTCGGTGTTCGAATCTGGTAGTGAAAATTAGTTTCTGAATATAGTCTGCAAAGCTGTGGTAGAAGTTAAAATTGAAGTGTTAGCAGAAACGCGAAATTAACCGTTATCTATTCCCCGGGAATGAGTAAAACAGTTTGCGCTTGCTATCTCTGTTGCCCAAGGAAATGAATACCGAAATGTGTACATGTATCTACTACTGAGTTAGTGGATAATACGAGATAGTTGTGGCTTATTTGACGGAATTTGTATGCATACGAAAAGGTATTTGCGTCTTTCTCAAACTGAATGTATCTATGTATGAGTTTGCACTTTCATCTCTCTTCGATGACGGAAGAATATGATTAATAGGCGAATAGGTTGCTTAAAAAAAATACAAACTGTTACGATTTTGAGATATGTTCGATGAAGCCAGAATGGCCGAATCTGTAACGCAAAACGAAACTATTGACAACAAGGAAGTAGAAAAGGGAAAAATGAAGAAGACCGGGCATTCTGACAGTGAATTTTAATCAGGATAGACGTTTATATTGTGTTGGAATATTTATCGAATTTTAAACTAATAATTCCAATATGATTCAAATATTTCCTTGTAAAATCAACTCTACTTCAAAACAGCTTCATTGCTAAAGTTATTCAGTTTTTTTTTGTTCATTTACTTGTATTTCGCACATAAAATTGGTTACTACAGTATTAGTATTGCACATTTCACACATTTCATATATTTGATACGTGAGTACCTTGCTACTTAGAAACTGATTTAGATTTTAGAAAAATTTGGGATCATTTTTAAGATTTTGTTCTGAGCAACTTGCCTTTTTAAACAATATTTGCCCATACCACGCCAAATCAGGATGCCGTAAGTTAATATTGGCTTTAAGATAACTTTAAATATAATAATTTTATTTGTAATGTATAGTGTGACTTCCTGTTTATTAATGGGTATAATAAAAAAGACATGACAACTAAAGGTAGGTTTCGAATCGAAATATATTCCAAGATATTTTGCAGACAATTTCCAAATTATCTGGGTTCCAAAAATTGGATTCTGAGAAAGAAAACAAGATTTTCTTTTTCTGGTGAAAAGGACAGCATGAGTTTTCTCAGAATTAATTTTTATTTTTCACCTGTTGAAATAATTATGTATTATATCACTTGCATTTAACACTATCCTCTCAACGTTGAGAGCATACTCATGCGAGGCGTATGTCACAGTATCGTCAGCAAACAGTGCCACCAGGCAATTAGGTAAATATGGAGGGTCAGTTGTGTATATATTTATTAATATGTAGAATTGGAGCGAGATATGAACCAACACCTATGGAAACGTTATTGCTGCTTGGCGAAGATGTATTAACGTGGACTTCGAGTGAACAACGACTATTTCAAAAACTTTGGACTTTTTTGACTAGGTATGGGGGTAGTTAAGATTTAGCATTTTAAAAATAGGATCAATATGCCAGACTGCATCGAAGGCCATCTCTACATCAAATAGAATCAAACCAGTAGATTTGCCTTTTAATCGATTAGATCTGATATGATTACATGGGATATTTCTGAAACCGAATTGAGTATCGGAAAATATATCATTTTCAGTTGTAAATCCTAGAATTAGTTTTTTCAGAACTTTTTCTAAGATTTTACTTACACTACTAAGCAGACTCTATAACTGTTGGGTCACTCCGCAGGTTTCCCTGGTTTTAGGATTGGTATAACTTTAGCCGTTTTCCACTTTTCAGGGAAATATTGTGTCTTAAGGCAAGCATTGACTAGAAATGAAAGATATTTTGTGCCCGATTGGGGCAGGCGTTTCAAGAACAAGTTTCATTGCTAAACTTAAACTCATTTTTGTTTCACAATTTTGTTTACCCTATGTTACTTGCGAAATAAGTCAAGTAGTCTTGTAAATAGAGTGTAGCAATACATTTTATGCACGCGAGCCATTAATGGCGGCCGTGTCGTTGTGTGTCTATGTGTCGACTCCAACACAATGGAAATTTCGGTGTCATGGTTATACTCCTGGTACCTCTTCCGAGTGACTGAAAATGCTCAAGGAGTGATATCTTTGTCTAGAAAAAACTTGACGATTCGGAGTCGGCATAAAATTGATGGTCCATTTCATTCGTAACAGAACAATAGCACGCACAACAAGAGTTGTTGTTGTAGAAGCTGCACCTCATCGCCATCCATATTATTATGGTGCAAGGAAAATGTTCATAAATATATGAGTTGCATTGAAGACCCTCGTTCAGTAACATGTGATAGCAGGCGATAAGAATCGGCCGCGATGTTCCATAGTAATTTTCAAATATGCCGTGACATTTTTGAAAGCGGATCGATAGACTTTATGAATTCCGAAAAGAAAATTCCTGGACAGTTTTTTGCAAACGTTATCGTTCGTAGCAAAAAAAAACGAATTTACTTGTTTTTCTGTGCTTAATGCTGTGGTCGGAAATCTATTATTTGTTTATATAAATATTTGTTTAAAGTCTGGTTAAAGCTTTGCATATGTTGCTATGCTTTAGTTAAGCGTGCGAACTTATTTGTCAATGATGGTAATAACGACATATTTGACAAATATGCAAGATACGTACCTCTTAAAGAAAATAAAGAAAGGTATCCCATACTTTGTTGGCGGTAATAAAATCCATTGAACACTACGGATATCATTAGTTTTATGCTTCAATAGTGAAAGTCAAACGTTATAGTGCAAATGCCCATAATATCCTTCCACATATATATTGCGGATTAGTTTTGTCTTGCACGACTTCTTTCTAGGAAAATACATAATACATTGTATAAGTCCACTGAAACCTCAAAAGCTTCCTCACAAAAGTGAGGAACCAATTGCTTTTGTTCTCTTGATGTCGCAACGAATATCTTATTTCCTTGGTTGAATTACGATGATGGTACGAAGTTCGTTAATTTCCTATCGTACTTTAGTGCAATTAACATGTCTGGGCAGATGTTTGAGATTGTGTGCACTGGTTTGTGGTGGTCAGTTCCTGTGTAGGAAATTGAGACGTCCAATTATAAATGAATGTCAATACCTTTGAAGGGGTTTAATATACCGCAGGAGTTGTACGTACGTATATCAAATGGATGAAGGAAGTTAGCTAACCAATTCCATGTGAATATACCAGGAAGCTCTCGGCCACAAGTAAAATTCATCAACTGTTAAAATGTGTAATGTATAATCTCTATGTTTTTCTTGTGTGATCATTTTTGGTTGCTAAGAGGCAACTTAAACACTCTAGGAAAATATTACGCTGTTATTATCTAATATTTTACAGACAGTGAGACAATATTTGCCGACATTATAGCACTTTGCTCTTCGGAAGATTTTATTGTAGACATTATAGCACTTTGCTCTTCGGAAGATCTTGTTGTAGACATCGTCAATCTTTTAAAGCGAAAACTTAAAGATAAAGATACTAAAAGATGTTGAATATACTACACGGAAGTTAAAATGATTGCATTGGTTACGTTCCTAATCCTCACCAACATTGTACTGAGTTAATGTAGATTGATAAAATTCCTGCAAGTGTTTTGTGCTTCCCGAATAGAAAAAATAAATCTCATCAACACAATTCTCTATCACGTCATTAATATAAAATTGGGGCTTATGTAGCGTATGAATCTCTCTCGCGTTTGGATTCTATGCCAAAGGGTAAGGGTTGAAACAGATACTCAGTTTAAAACCGTCTTCCTAAGATTGAGAAGCAAGCTTGTAATTGACTCAGCTTTGCAAATCCTAAGAGAAAGTTCATCATTCTTCCTATCACCCGTGAAAAAAGACCCGCAATATAGACTGTTCCATCTGCTTCAATGGGACGCGACTAACATGTAGAGTCCTTTCTTTTTCGAATTACGAAAGAACTCACGATAGCCTCTTATTTGTTCATGTTAACCTTTATCGCAATACTATCCAGTACTCGCTGGAGACGAGTGTGGGTGAATGTCAGGATTTCTAAGTTAACTACAACAAGCAGAAAAGTCGGTCCATTTCTTCTCTTTTTTCATGAGACACAACAGTCCGGTGTGGATAAAAACGCCAAACGGTCGCCAACGATCGCAGTCCCTGGCTAACAGAATCCTTCCGCATACCAGTCGACATTCTGACTAACAGAGTTATATGGATCCACACTGCAGTTTAACTGTATACAGGAGTGATCCATCCAGATTCTCAGTATCGACTGCGACTCTATTACCAATTGTCCATTTTGGTCCCGCTATCTATTGAAACCTAATGTCATCAGGCCTCTCCATCTTCTCAATGGCGTGCTTCTTTTAAGTTTGTTAAGCCATGGGATTTTAGTTGGTGGTGTCCTGGCTCAGCATATCTGTAGCAGCTGCGACGAACGATTTTCTTGAGCTAGATCGACAAGTACTTAAGCAATCCATTCCGTTCTCTTACCTTAAGCACAGTTTGCAACCTAACAAGCAATCAAGATACCTAATGCTTAATCATTTGTACATCAATTAATATTTGCGTGCGAATACCAGAAGGAAATAGTTCTATAAGAAAATCCAATTGGATATGTTCACCTAAACGTTACCATGGGTCTACAAATGCTGATTGGGAAAAGAAAAAAAATGATTCCTTAACATAATTTCTTCAGTACTTCGAATACCCCTTCCATATTCCGCTCTTTCATAAGAGTAAAACATACTTTCTGAGGGCGGTCACTAAGTCATAAACTTTACCCCCGATAGGAAGAATAAAATTAAACAAACACCCACACTGTGCACTATTAAATGCACGATAAAAATGGTGATGGGCCATTAATAGCCCAGTGATGACAACTGCACGAATCTTGTAGTGACAACAGATTCCATTCCAATCGGCCGGCTGTCACTCGCGTTGACATTCCCCTTTTTAAGATAGCATTTTCTCAAGGGAAACATTTTCATTTTCAGGAGGACCATCATTTTCCGTCACTTGATGATGCAGAAAATGTTTCTTCGATTTCCCAAAACATATGTTCTTTGTTGGGCGTTTTAAGCAGCAGCTTAATTGGTGGAATTAATTTATTTACGATATCGTTAAATTAATTAGAAGAGGACATTAGAGTGAAAACTTATGAAGCAATATCGGAAACGAGATTCCTTTATAAATGGTTTGGCCCCAATAAGTACTCTCTGATAGATCTTCAAAAGCGCACAATTGTAACAGTGAACAAATGAAAGTGGGCTTTTTCATGAAAAGACATTCGGTGGACAATTTTGGGAAATTGTAAGTCCTAGCATATATTGCTCTCTATTTGCTATACAAAAATATTTTAATTTGTTTATTCACGGATATGTATTTCAACAACGTTCATAGATTTTTCACCTTTATTATTTCAAATTATATATTCAGCAAATAATACAGTTCTAACGACCTCCACCACTCTGTGTACTTATGCTAATATGAAATTAGTCCCATTTGCAAAATCGCCTCTTTGTCTTAGGTTAGGATATGTAAGATGACTTGTATATTCGTTTTTGTTTTTCACAGTATAAAAAGAGTCTAAACATTGATCTTAATTATTATCGATCACCGTTGTTTAGCTATCGATGATGACACCGACGTCATAAGCGAACACCTCAAATTGGTGCTTGTATCAAAGCGATTTAGCTGACTTATATCGACGCTAATGTTATACTTATATACGAACACCTATCTTATTTTTGGTAATTTCTCTCTAACTATTCATCCCTTGAAATTCTTTGTACAATATTAGTTGGTGATCGCCTTTATAAGCTTGCGGACGTATGGGATTTTAGAATTAATGAACACTCGTTTTTTTAAAGGTATGTTCGTCGAATCGAAGAAGGATCACTTTTGGGTGTTTGTTTTCTTTGAACGGGTTTCCTACTTTTGTTTCTTGTTGTGTTTTCTTTTTCGTTAGAAAATGCGTTCCCACCAGCGACTAGGTGACGATAAAATAGAGAAATTTCTTGAAATGTGCGAAGACGATGATTTTTTTTCAGAAGGCCATGGCATTGAAGAAGACATTGGAAATAGAAGCGCAAATAACTTTGTAACTTTGTTAGGGAGCATACTGATGAACATGAAAGCGAAGCCACGTCTTTGGAAGATATATCTGATTATTATGAAGATAATATTCCCCTCAATTACCTCAGGAAAAAAAAAGAGGTCCAATCGGATTTACATAAGCCATTCTTCGTGGCAAAAACAATGACTAGTACTTACTTACTTAAGGTGGCGCTACAGTCCGGGGTGGACCTGGGCCTCAACCAACAAGCCTCTCCAGCCAGCTCGATGTTTAGCTAGCTGTCTCAAGTTTCGCACACATAGTTGGTTGAGATCCCTTTCGACTTGCGTGCGCCACCTGAGTCGCGGTCTTCGCCTACTGCGCCGTCCCTCGGGGGTGGATTCGAAGACTTTTCGGGCCGGAGCATTGGTTTCCATCCGCTCTACATGATCTAGCCATTTTAATAGTTAGTTAAATAGCCATTTCTTCACTCTTCGGCTAAGTCGATGTCGCTGAACAGCCCGTATAGTATAGTTCGTCATCTCCTCCTCCACTCACCATCTATGCAGACGGGAACGAAAATCATACGAAGAATTTTCCTCTCGAAGCAACCAAGAGCTGCTTCATCCGCTTTTGACAGAGGCCATGCCTCGGCGCCATATAGCAGGACTGGGACGATTAAGGTCTTGTAAAGATTTATCTTCTTAGCCCAAAGAAGCACCGATTGGCAAGAGTTATTCTTCGTTTGATTTCAGCGCTGGCGTCATTGTATGAAAGATCTGGTTCCAGAAATTAATAAACCTATTCTAAGCAAGTAGAAGCTTTCGTTGGTATTTCATGCTTGACAGCTGTCTCAAAAAGCAATCACCTAACTTAGGAGGAATTATTTGATTCCAGCTATATTAATGCTCGGTATGTTTCGACAACGACTAAGTCCAGATTTAAATGTCTTTTATTGTGCTTACGTTTTGACGAAAAAGCAGTCCGCATTAAAATGTCTAATGATAAATTCACCCCTATTAGAAAAATATGGGATACTTTTAACCAGAAATGTAGTGAAATTATACTCCTGGGCTCTATTTGACAGTCGATGAGCAGCTTCTAGTTTTTCGTGGAAGATCTTGGTTCTAGATGTATATTCCGAGTAAACCCGCCAAATACGGCTTGAAAACAATTATGTTATGCGGCAGTGGGAGAGGTGTCGAACTCCAGTAAGCTTCCTCTTGGAGAATTTTTCGTGAAAGAACTAGAGAATCCAATTCATGGCTAAAATAGAAACACTTATTTGCTTGCATCAACTAGGAAAAGAACCGAACATGTTTTGGCAAATAATCAGGAAAATGTTCCAGATCTGATTCAGGAGAAAAAAAAGAAAAATCTGCGCACTGTGTCCATATAAAAATAGGCGCTTGTCACAGTCTTCGTGCAAAAAAGTATATGTGGTGAACACAAAATTGAAGCTTGTGCCTCTTGTATTTTACTTCTTCTCTGAATTACTACTTTACATTTTTTAAAAATTTAAATTTATGAAAATGATGTAATTTTACTATTTTTTATTTACTTTTTTTTTAAACACACTTTGTGTGTATGACAAAATGAACTGATAATTTTAAGATTTTTGTCCAAATTTCAAGTGCCAAGAATCGAATCTTTTGAATGAATATGACAGAAGAATATGCTTGTACAGAGGTAATACAAATGTCGCACCAGCTGGGTTCTAAGCACATGCTCTTGCAGAACTAGGCGCATTCTTTTTTTGCCGGTTGGCGAAAGCGGTGTGAGATATTCACTGACTAAGAGCACTAACATTGAATTATATAAAGATTATTTTTCGTTTTATATAATTAACTAAAGCACTTATCCAACAGTTATAGTTCTCAATTGTTATATTTATGTTTGTTGTGGTGGCCCGTAGCGTTATGAGTATGTTCGTTGCCCTTAAGCATGGTCCTCATCGTAGGTTCGATCAATGTTCTGAGTGAAAACGATCCCTGTTCTGAGCGGCCTCACCTCTTTCGAGACTCGAACAATGGTTACTGAGTATTTCCTGGCTAGACAAAACATCTCAAGCTTTGCCGTTCGGCCCACCACTTAACGAGATGGCTGAGCATTTATACAGTTCCGGGATATTCCCGGAAACTGCAAAGCCGATGAACTCACACAACCTCATCCCTATCAAAAGCCTCCCATACCGACCGCTACAGCCTACCATCTTTTAAATATTGACACAATTAAAACCACCAAATGACATAAACCTACTACTTCAACAACCTGATTGAGCTAAACAGCATACTCCAGCTACATCACTTCACTTCAAGCACCAACTGGTTCCGATGTTGGAAGAAGACAATCCGCATGGTGTCACAATGGGTACTCTGGCCTAAATGTGACTGCCCCTAGCAGTCAGCCACTATAACCTTACCTAACCTAAGACGCCGCTCTGTTTGATTTTCCCTTGTCAATGGGTATAGTCATCATACATTAATAGTCTAGTGAAGAATAAAAGGTGCATTTATATGCCTATGTGCAAGAATCTGAAATTCATTATGGACCATCATTAACTCGCGTTGTCTGTGGAGTTCGTCTTATTGAAGCCACATGGGCTGAATTAAACCCTCACTATGACTTTTTGCCTGGCCTGCGTAAAAAATTCAAATACGACTGCAAGCTAATTTCCTAGGCTGGTTGAAAGAATAAAATTTGACAAGAACATCTGGCTCGCACAGAGCCAATATCTTACAGTGGAATTTCGAAATAGCAATTCATTATTTGTGAAATTCCCACGCAAATACTTCGATGGATCTAAAAGAATGAAAAGAGTGGTGACGATGTCTTCCTCAACAATATGAGTTGTAGAAATCCATCTAGTAATCACCATATCCACTACAGAAGAATGGTTGTGATGGGTGCGAAGCTATAGAAATGTTCCTCAAGTTGTTGAACTTGAAAGATACGCTTCTTGTTTGCAATGCGTGTCATTCAAGACTATTAACACAGACTGTGTTAAAATAGTTTAAAATTTAAAAAAAACTTAAAATCAAATAGTTAATATGCGAATGATTTTATTTTCCCCAAATATTTATATACATAAGTATAACAAAAATAAAGTATATACATATAAATAAAGGATCGCTGATTATTGCAATACAAATTGACTTGGATCAGATCCGCATTCAAGAACAACCTTTTCCGGTGTTGTTGGTGCTCCCAAATGTACCCATTCCTTTTTCAAACCTGCATCATTTCGTGCTGACTGAATGGCATGTTGCATAGCAAATATTGAAGACACTGCTAAGCATACAGCTGGCTCTCCAGTTGCTTTAAAATAAAATATATTACTATTAACTCGAAACATCAATTATTCATACCTTTTGATCTCATAAAACCAGCCGGATTGGCACTCTTCTGCAGAAGTTCAATCCTAAAATCGATGGGGATGTCTTTCGCGCCTGGCGGCTTGTAGTTCCACGTACGATTTGTCAAAAGCTCACCCGATTCGCGATTGTAGACCAGTTGCTCTGTCAACCAGTATCCAAGGCCCATAACGTACCCACCTTCAATCTGACCGACATCAATGTTTGGATTTAAGCTCTCTCCGGTATCTTCCAGGATGTCTACCCTCTTAAGCAAATGGTTACCAGTCAAAATGTCGACTTCAATTTCTGTGAGTGATAGCCCACAAATCGTATATGGTTCCATATCACCACTCTTGTAATAATCACTGGCAACAAGATTAATCATTTTCTTATGGGCTTCCTGGATCACAGCAAGCCAACTAGCATCTTTCAATTCCTCTCTTACCGGGCGTAGCCTTTCAACCAATAAATCACATGACTTACGTACAGCCTACGAAACGGAAAAATGATTGTAGAAACTAAATAAATAATCATATACTGATACCTACATAGCAAAGACTCTCACTTCCAACAGCACCACCAGTTACCATTGAGTTAGCTCCATTTATCGTGTCACTGGATTCAATTTTAATCATTTCCAAGGGTACACCCAGTGTGAAGGCGGCTACTTGGGCCACCTTGGTATTCATACCTTGGCCCATTTCAATGCCTCCATGCGATACAACCACAGTTCCATCACCATGGTATATAGACACCGTTGCTGGATAGTTACCAAAATAGAAAATTGGATATTCCATGATGCAGAGACCCAGGCCGCGCTTACGCCAACGGTTCTTTGAGTTGAACTCATTGATCTCTGCTTTTCGCTGCACATACTCCGTCGATGTCTTAAACTTCTTCATCAATTCAATCATTTTGTGACTTTCGGGGATATTATCAAATCGTACATCCATCGGATCACGTCCTGTCTCAAAGGCGATGTGTTCTATGATATTTTCTATCATTGCGATCCCTTCCACTGAACCTGGTGCTCTACACCAGGTGTGGCTTGGGGCGTCAGTGACCACTGCATGTCCATCGATCTTGTAATTGTCTTTAAATTCATAGCAATTCTTTGAGCAGAGTGTTGAATGGAAGGCAACAGGGGATTCATTGACCGACCAGCCAGCGTCTTCGTAAAACGTATTTCGTGCAGCCAAAATTTTACCATTGGATTTTACATGGAATTCATAATCGCTGCGACAAGCCCAACGTTTGCCAAGAGTACCCATCATCGACTCTATTGTTTGCACAATTCGAACAGGCCTGTTAAGCTTGGTGGCTGCCAATGCAGCTGCACAAGCTACAAAGTTTCCTCTGCTAATTTTGCCCCCATAAGCACCACCCAAGCGACGAACTTTTAGTTGAATATCATTAACTTTCATTTGAACCATCTTAGCAATGACGTACTGGGTCAAGTCCATCCACTGCGTAGCTGCGTAGATTTGTAAGCCATCTTCGAATGGTAAAGCAACTGTGGTCTGCGGCTCCATTGTGAAATGATATTGAAGACCGATATCAAATAGTCCGGATACTGTCAAATCGGTAGTCTTAGGACGATCAATCTTCTCAATATCAGACTTGACGATCAAATGAATTCGATCTACTTCGTTGGATGCAAGCACATCTTCCATTGTTGGGAGAATTTTTTTATCAACTCTGCTGTACATAACTTTAACCTTTTGTGCAGCCATATTGGCTATAGAACTTGTCAGAGCGATAACTACCCCAAGAGGTTGATAATAGTATTTGACAGTTCCTGCACAGAACAACTCTTCGTCGTCGACAAAGTCAAATGCCTTATCGACGATAGCATTCTTTCCAGGAATATCTTTTGCACTGTAGAATGCTATCACTCCCGGCATACTTAGCGCCTCTGACGCATCAATTTCTTCGATCTCAGCACCTACCTTGGTTGCGTGAACAAGAGCGCCCCAAACTTGATTCGGTTGAGGTGGCAAATCATTCATGTAGGTCGCTTCACCAGAGCACTGAATTCTGGCCTCTACTTTGGGAACAGGCTGTGTCACCGGATAGTTCTTTTTTTGTGTATCAAAGCTCTGTAAACCAGAAGAGAGGGGACGCTGTAACTCCTCTCCGCCAGTCTTCAACTCTGGCTTAATTTGAGGAGCATTACTGAGAATGAATTTATAGAAAAGTCCGCAAGCCAATTTTTTACGGTATTCCGGTGATGCATCAGGAAGAACTTCGTCTGGCTTCAATTCCTTTTGAAGATTGGAGAATAACTGTGGAATTAAGTCCTTAGTGAATAAGCTCTTATTCTTAAGAGCATCTTCCACGGAAGTTGCATGTACAAAGGTCGAATTTATGCCGCCAAAGCAAATGCGGGAGGATGAAACAACTTTTGATTTGGAATCTAGTTCCAACAGGAATGCTGCATTCACATAAGCATGTGCATTTTGAGCCCTGGGCATGATCTAAGATTAGGTTTAATAAATTGTAATCGGATGTGATTTTTCTAAATATCTTACCTTATATGATCCAAAGAGGAACCTGTCCTTGGGGTATGCTGGTAGAACAAACTCTAGTACCACCTTGCCACTCATATCTGTTTTCAAGAACGTGTCCATTGGCAGAGTCTGCTTTTCTCCAGGTTTTGAGGCGACCACTACAGAAGCATTTAGTGCTTCAAAAGTGATGAATATGTCCGAGGGAAACTCAGGCCGAGCATGCTTCATCATTAAATTACCAGCGAGAGTTCCAGCCTAAAAAAATGTATAAATCAGCAAAGCTAAGCCACACAATGAAAGTCCAGATGGCACGACAAAAGGTAATACAAGGTTTTTTTCGTAATGTATGCTTGTTGTACAAAAGCGACCTGTATTGTTTGTTTTATTTCTGTAATAAGTAAATGGTTGGCGTGTGTAAGTTGCCAACGATTTGTATTTTTGCCTGCCTTGCATTTTCACCATATTCAATAACACGGACAATAACATCACTTAAAGCGCAATTGCATTTAATTGACACCGATACTAACATGCAATGAATGGATGACGCAGATACATCTGTAGATGCTGCTTGTGAGTTGATTAACTGAATGCAACGACTAATGCGTCTGAATTTGTTAAATCATTATGCAAGATCGGGTTCGTAAGCTCTGTGTTGGTGAGGTAGACTTATCAGGAAGGTATTACCGTAATTGCTTTTCGCTTTTTTTAAACTGCTGAACGCAGCCTTGGGTTGGGCTGTTGGTGCTGATTTTGAGGTAATTAAGCGAGTACTCTGACCTTAACCTTTCTAAAATTTCAAATACTTTCGCCGAAAATGAATGAAACAAACAAATGATATTTTGCCTTCTAATCAGAGAACGTTAAGTTTTTTAAAACTTATAATGCATTTATAAGTTATGGAATAAAAAGCTGTGTAGGTAGTGCTTTACTTTGACCTCTTAATTGCATTTTCGTCATTAGTGCTCAGAATGTACAACAATTAAAAAAGATAATTATTACACTAATCGTTCAAGTCTTACTAAGTGTTCGCAATATGTTTGCATATCTGTATGCACCTTTACAAGCTAACACAACAGAATTGAAAGCAGTAAAATGTAATCACGAAGTTAGGTATATGCATATATGCAATATTCTAATTAGAAAAAAATACTTAAATGGTTTCGGTTATTACTTTGACTACCTCACAGAAAGAAAAAAAAGCTTTCATGCGAACTGTGTATAAATAATATGTTGTTTCTATTTAATGCATACTCATTCATTAGTAAAGTTAATACGCGTTTTTAAACTTTCCGTGTCCGATATAAATTGAGAATATGCCGGCTTATTACATTTGTACGTCATCAGGCATTTTTCTATGCAAATGATTTAACTTCTTTGATATCTTCAGATTTGCTAAACACCTAGAATTCATATTGATTTGGGTTGTTTCATGTAGGGGTAAGGAAACTCTCACATTAGTGAGTGCTAAGTGCTGAGGGTACAATAGACCCAAGATGTTCACGGCAAATCAGAGCCATCGACGTATGTCTGCCAATATGTCCGGTTTCCAATATCTAAAATTACCTTCTCACTAATGACAAAATGGAATTGTTTATTAATGGCGGTATTCACGCTTCTGTGCAAACTCTTTCCAAAACTCCAACATTTTCTTGTACTACAAAAGCGAAGTTCCATCACGTCATGAAATACAATTGGGATCCCTCTAAATACAAAATTCCTTATTTTTTATTGCTACTATGCACACCTTTCGATATGTACAGATATAGCAAAAGATGTGCTCACGATCTATGGTAGACAAATTTCATTCTGCAATTTGAATGGGGTTGGTTGCACTGAAGCGTAATAACGACAGTATGTTTTGGGTATGACTGTGTTGTTAATGTACCTAACCTTAGACTATACTTCAATCAACAAATTCAGATTTGGTGTGGTCTATCCACACTGTAGAAAATTCCACTTTTAAGATCGACTTGAAACTTTCGAATTACATGCTTTAGGCCAATGCATGCATGTGTAAATCATTAGTTTGAAAAATGGAATATTTCCATTTGCTTTAATTTAGACTGTGGCTTGTGCGCAAAAGCCCAAAGTGATCTAAATACCACAGGAAAACTTTCAACAAGATCAATTCAAATCATTCGTTTTGCAGTTACAAAAAAAAAATATTTCAAAAAGTTGAATAATCTCCTTTAGACTACTTTGATTTAACTACTTGATTTAATGATTGGCACTTATGAAAGTCAATAAAAGATAACATTATAATATTGTAGTTCACTTTATAACAACGTGAGGTAGGCGCAGATGCCCCGAAATAAGTTCATTTTCGTAATTTTCATCCGGAACCTTAAAATATTGTACTAGCACTGCGAACTTAATTGAATATGTCATTTTGGTTTACTGACTTAAGTGTAACAAAATTGTTGAGCATTCTCGCATTTTCAAATTAACTTCAGTTTCACATAACATATGATTGAATTGTTTACTTGATTTGTTCAAAGATAACGTTATTAAAAAAAATCAGTTGCCAAAGACTTTATCAATTTTTTGTTCACTTCTACTACTGCTACGCAATACATTTGTCTGATGATAATCCAAAAGTGAGCCCCGGACAGAATGTGATTCATAGTACTGCCTATGATTTCACCGTCACTTATAAAGATAAGAAAGTCAAGACAGATAGTGTAACTTTATTTTAAATAAGCACGCGCTGGGATGAAAATAGATTAGCTCAGCCAAAGAGAACTGTGAGATATTTTTGGAAATACATACACTACCTGGTAGAGAATGAATTATTGATATTTGGAAATGGAAACATTTTGTGCCAATTCTAACTATTCAACAAGAAATAAGACTTAGAGAATACGACATGAATGATGAATTACATACAGATATAAAACAAGCACAATGGAAACTATTTTATGTACGTGTATGGAACTTACATTTCTGACTGGAACGTTTGCAATCAAATCAAAGTGATGCCACAATTGCTTACAAAACTCGAAGCCGGGTTTCTTAGAGGCTTCATCGAAGATTTGCATTGCTTCAGTTAAGTTGATGTTACCTCCAAGTTTAAGGTTGTCTGTACCCAACGAATGTTGGCGAAGCTCAACAATGTGATTTACATCGATGAAATGTTCAATGTTCGGGTTGCGACGATACACACCGTGTCCGGTGTTTCCTCCAACAAGCATGTATTTGCTTTGGTCGACTTTGTTAAGCATTGTGAATAATTCATCAAGTGTCTTGGGCCAATACCACTGTTTTCCGTCATTACATACAACAGGCGAAGGGGGAACAACTGCCTTGCATACACCATTGCACTTTTGACCCGTCTTTGGGCATTTTGCTGACGCAAGATCCTCAATGTCCTTACATTCGTCAGGAATGGAAATGTTGCTATCCACTGCGAATGATTTCATTGCATCCAAAATGGGACGGTATCCTGTGCAACGACAGATATTGCCACCAAATGAATTCTCCACTTCCTTCATAGTGACATTGTTTCCCTTCGATTCCAGGAGACCATACATATTCATGATGATACCCGGCGAGCAGTACCCGCATTGAGTACCATTTAGGTCGGCCAAACGCTTCTGAAGTGAGTGATATCCATCGCGTTTGTTACCAAGGCCCTCGATGGTGGTAATCTCCTGATCTGCGCAGGTATTAAGTAAAGTCAAGCACTATTGAAAAAAAGAATGGGAGGATTGATAAGCCGACGCAAATATTTTTGATTGTATTCTTTACCGAATTGACAGACCAACTATGTTGTTCGCCCGTGACTGGATGAACGCCCTTTACAACGCAGATACACGCACCACATCCACCTTCTAGGCACATGAATTTCGTTCCAGTCAGCCCAGCATGCTCTCGAATAAATGTGTTTAGAGTCACATCGGGAGGCAATGTTTCCAGATCGACTAAAATTCAAAAAATCTACGGTTAAAACAGACGCCTTAAATAAGAAAATCTATAGACTTACCAGTGAATGACTTCTGATTAATTTTAAATTTAATTGACATTTCTGATGCCGAATTAATAACGCAGTTTTGATAAAAAAAAAATAGATAAGAGACAAGAAACAACTAGCCAACCGTACACACAAATAAAATGTTCGAGCGGGTCAGTAAAAACAACTGCTCCGCAGAAAAGTTACTTGATGAATGCCGCTAACGAATCCAACCAGTTCTGTGTTTAGTTGGCCACCTTACGATTAGAATGTGAAAAGAGGGAGGGGAAAGCATAAACACAAAAAAAAACACGAAAACTTTGCGAGAGAGGCGTACGGCAAACATTATTGTAGATTCTGGCATGCCATATGATTGTAAGGCAGCTCCACTTGTGAGTTTTACAATACATATTTTATTTAATACAGACACTACATTTAGAGTTAGCGGTCTGTGTTTGGTTTAGAAGTTGTATGATAGAAAATGAATTCTAATGTTCATATTGCGTAACAAATTCGCAGTGATTTTAAATTATGTAAGCAGTTAATTCTAATTACAACTGCTAATGGACATGCTGCTGGTTTTGCTTACGTTTGTAGCATCAATTGAGTTGAAACTATTAATATTGAGACACATGGCGAAACGATATTTAAATAATAAAAAAAATAAATATGCAAACAGTCCATTTTATATTTCAAAAGGTACTTACAATTAGATTAGTCTAAAGATTCTACCAATTTCTAGGATTGTTCGTTGGTGTAGGATATTTACCGTGTGGCTCACAAATAAACTCACAATTGTTTTGAGTAATGAAATTATATTTTTCAATTACGCCATAGGGTTACATATTTTTTAGGCTTGATTAGAGCGATCATTTGAAAGAGTTTATGCGGAAAGATGGCATGGCTATATCAGATACACAGACTGTAGCGCTATACATGTTGGTAAAATTATTATTTCATAGCAAAAAGAATAAAATAATGACTGCCAAGTATTAAAGTTTTAAATGTACGTAAATAACGAGATAGTTAATATTATAACATACGAAAATATCAGGCTGACCAAACATTCTGCCCCCAAAATGAATATTTACATTTAAGTTTCGAAATGGAAATATGTAGTTACGAAACAAGTTAGTTATTTTCAAAACATTTCGTAGAATTTCTTAAAAAGACGGAAATCTGCCATGATGCGTGATCATGCAATAGTTAAAGTTAAAATATAAAATTTTAGAAAAAGAAGCCTTTTCACTACTTTTGTTGAAAAGCTTACCTTCGTAAAGTATTTTTTACGCAGAAACAACCAAACTGGGCATTATACTGTTGACGTCAGGTGTGATTTTTTTTTAAGTAAATTAAAGCATTTCCAGACCGGAATGTCTTAGATTTCAAATCATCGACACAAATTGTATTCACCCTTATTCAACCAATAGTTTCCCTTCGCCAATTAGTAGTTTGTGAGGAATAGGCGCGTTTTGATATTTTTTGAATAAAGCACATGCTTCTTCTTAGTTGTTATTTGTTAGGCTTCTTTACACTCTTCTCGCAGTAATGGTATGTCGTAAATTTGTCCAGAACTCAGCATAGGGTGAGGTTGCTACTAACCGCTTTCTTCATTAGGGATAGACCGTAAAGCTCTATCGTTCCTGGACACTAAGTGACCAGACTCCTGAATAGCTTTATCTTTCGCCTTGAATACTCTGCAATGAGATCTACGACGGTTTTGCGGATCCGCCTTGGTATCATCCGTGCATACTCCAAAATTGGCAGGTTTTCTAAATATATCCTCTGCTCAGTCTTCTCTATCTGGGATAAGGATTTTGTATCCAAATTCGAAGTCTATGAAGGTTTGTAATGTGATCATGCGTTTCCTCCCGCAAATGATTGTGAAAAAATGCAATTAAACTCACGATGCTCAAATAAATCTACCTCAGTCCAGGTATTGATAGCCCACGTTTTTGTGCGAGTGCATGCAATCAGCCTACTTTGACAATCCTTAACCAGAAGTTTCTTCATTTTAGTCATAAATGGTTTCAAATTTAAGCACTACCGAATGATCGCTCATCGAACATCAATTCCAACATGGATCATTCGTTTTTGCAATATATATTGTACCAATGTATTATTAATATATTTTATTGAAAGTCCTTAGGCTTACGAGCACATTTTAATATGTTTGTAGGCTACAATCTAAGTAGGTCGAGGTTTTTATTGCCAAATACTTGGGTTAAGTTAAGCAGCCCCGTTAATGTTAATAAAATTGCATTATTGTAGATGTAATGAGCCAATTTAAAATTCCATATCTTATCAAACAAAATTTTAAATCACACAATCGGCCCATTTAACATTTTTAAAGTCGTTCAAAGTGAAATGTAGTTGTAGTACAAATACGTTATATTGGTTATCATACCAAGTGATACTTGGCATTCACAGCGTAATCTTGTATTCTGAGATAAAGACAGATGACTTGCATAAAAAATGTTACTGCTGGCTTCTCTATTCAAATACACACATCCATAGATACATTATAACCCACAGTACATATACATAGTATGAATGTAAATATGCATATGTATATTTCGAGTGATTGATATTCTATGAAGAGCATGTTTTATCAGCACAAGTCGCTGAGTTGCCAATTATATTGTTCTTCAGAGTTTTGTCGACAAAGTAATTATAAAAGGTGATTTTTTAGCTATTATCTTTTTGCCAACACTGGTTTAAGCAGACTTACGTTTCGTGCAAACAACGCTTGCAAATTATTGAATTTTATTATCAAAATGCGTGCTCTGTTAAGAAAGTTCATCGCGGTTCTTCTCTTTTATGGTCAGTTTAATCGACAAACTGAAGGGTACGTAAATAAGCAGAATTGTCGATTTTAGAGTGAATATCAACATTGCAAGAGCTACCAATGTATCTAGAAAAAGTCACAGTTTGGCGCCGTTTATGGGCTGGTGGCATCATTCTTCAAAGATCACTCTTCTTCAAAGATGATGCGAATCGTAACGTAACTGTGAATGGTGAGGTCTACCGTGAGTTGATATATAACTTTTTTTGCCCAAAATGCAGGAGCTTGACTTGCATGACATGTGGTTTCAGACTTTAGACAATTTTTTTGGGGGGCTATGTTAAAGCTCATGTTTATACAGACAAGCCTGCTTCAATTGACTCATTGAAAGAGAACATTGAAGCATTTATTCGTGAGGTACCAGCCGAAATGTTGGATAGAGTATGCCAAAAGAAAATAAATTCTCTAACTTGGCCGTTCGGAGTTGGCAAAAAACTGTAGGTGCCTTCGTCGTAAGACAACAATAGCACAATAGGAATTGAAGCATAATAATTTACTCACTTTTTCTGTAATTTCGCTACAAAAATTTTCAAATTACAAAATTCTACAATTTGAGAAAAACATATGATATCAAAAATGCAACAATTCTAGTATAAGTTTTAACGATTCAATATATCGGGATGATTTGCTGATTTTGAGGATGTCATTGTTAAATTCTGGTCGGATTTAATGTCTCAAAAGAACGGCTTAGCGTTTACGAACTTATATGCTAAATTAAGCAATATTACCGCATGGCAGTGCAGCACTCGAGAGATGTTATTGTTAACAACTTTAATTTAAATACCATATAAGAACATAAACAACCAGTCTAGGTTTCTCTAAGGATTTACTTTTAAAAAATAAAATTATATTGGACCCATCATGAAATTTAATATCGTCTGTGAACCAGAAATGACAAAGCAACTACTAAATTGATGTAAAAATAATACAAGTTATACACAAAAAATTATGTAATATTTATACTTCATTTCATCGGATTATATGGTATTTATAAACTCATAAAACTTCTTCATAAAAATTATTTCTTCATTATTTTTTTTTTTTGTTCGGGTAAAGGGTGCTTAATCAGTGGCTGAATTGATTTCCATCTTGCAGATGACTTAACATTCTAACAGACGCAACGCAACTACAAATTATAGGTTATGGCAGTTTCCAGATCGCCTATTCAATGCAGTCTGCATGTAGATGGAAGGATTTACGCTGAGTGTTCGTGTACGATTGGCCAAACTGGTTCAACACGGAAATCTCTCGTCCAATTGCAGACGTGGTTTCACGGAATAGATCTAGGTCGCCGCTGGCAAAAGATAACGATGAGACAGTTGACCAACTTAGTTAGCTTCAAAATAAAAAATAAGAAAATTCATAAGCGGCGTAGATTTAGTATATTATGCTATACACTTAGGGCTCCTGTGTTAGGGGCTTTACGTTCTTAAAGCATATATGAGAGGATTCCTCAGCCTGAGATACTGAGAAAGACAATTGCTGATGCGGAGAGATCAAGAACAGCACTCATCCTAGAGTGTGACTTCAACGCACGCCATACCATCTGGGTGAACACGGATGTTAATAAAAGAGTGAGGTAAGGTTATGATAGCATTTTCCTCGCAGAAATTCAAAAGGTTGAAGATCTTATCTCTCCCTGAATGGATCCTGCAGCGTTGCCTGGAGTTTGGTCATGTACCTAAGATCTGGAAAAAAAAAACAGCGTAGTCTTTACACCAAACACAGGGAATTGCATTTGACACCTTTAACTTTATCATATTTTTTTCTTAAGACATTGGAAATACTGATTGACATCTTCATTAGACAAGAAGTAATTAAAAAAACTGTCAATATCTGAGCTTGCTTACAACAAGGGCAAATCTGATGACACTGCACTCTATGTGCTTATCTCTTAACGAGATAGGCAAGTATTTTAATATCCTATATATGTGGGTGACGGGACACTGTGACATTCCAGAGAATTGCAAACTAAACGAAGTTCCAAGCTGGGCCCCAAGCTGGGTCCCAAAAACGACTTAATCTGATCAACATGGGTAAGCTAGGGCCCAATCCTAGAACCGTCATTGGCTTTATAACAAGCCACAGCGCTATTGGTACCCACGACTCTGGAATAGGCCTTTCTAATAACGGCTTCCGAAACCATTGCACGCCTGGTATGCAATTGTAGTGCTCTATCATCCCGCAGAAACAGACTTCTGGAAACCTATTGCTACAATAAACTAATGACAAAGTCGGTCACCTTTGCGCAATAGACACAGATCCACTAAGTGTAGCCTTTGTCCTCTTGTGCAGTCAGCCACTTCAACCTAACCTAATCTAACGCTTCCGCTACGTATTGTGATTTACTACAAAATATAAAGGATATTCATTTACTTATATCGACAAAGCGACTTTAATAATTTCGGTACACGAATTTTTATCAACAGGCTAGTAAGGGTTTAAGAGCAACTACTGTCCTGATTCTGAACAAACGCCAAAAGTATGTATACAATATAAGGTTTTTTTGCGTTATAAACACATATAAAATCCAAACAGTACTCCAAAGTGCAAAGAAAATAACCATAATGCAATTTCATAAAGTTATTAGTAGAGTTTAAGGTTTATGAGGATATTTCAAAAACGGTTGGCACTCTAAGTGAACAAAAAACACAAAGTAAACAAATTTACCTACCAACAACTGACCGTTCTACGTAAGCCTTTTTAAATGAAGGTTGAAAAGTTTTGCAGCATCACTGGTAGTACAGAAGTCTAAAAAGCTGCGTCTGCACATTTTCAAAATTCTCATTCTGAAGATATACTGTTTTGATACATAACATCAATAATAATGGAATCGGAAAATTACTTTTTTTTGGGTACAGACAGAAGGCAGACATTCTATTTTTGTAGTTGTCCTGAATTAAATTATCAGAGCTCGCTTATCATAGTTACATACATATATAGGCTTATTTCGAATTTGCGCTCTTGCGTGTATTCTAAATATTCCAGCGAATTTAAAGTTTAAAATCTGACCGTCATTCTCGTGAATAGCTCAATCTCTTTTTCATTTGTAGACAATCAGCATCTGTCCTGACAAATTGCCAAACATCTCGCAGAAAAACAACGCAGTATTTCATTGTTAATAGAGCCGTCTTCTGCCTTTTCAACCATCAATCTCCACCATAGAAATTGCTTCTGAACAAAAAAGGTAAAGTGTCAACGCGGCTTAATGTAATACCTAATTCTGTTCACATTTAAAAAAGCAAATTCTCACACCAATGGATAAGGCTAGCTAAAAAAATTGAAAATGTCCCTTAAAAAATGTTGGGTCATTTATCTTGTTACCTGAGGACATTAATTGTTCTCAGGTACCGATGTACCCGATGGTCGCGAATTTATGCCCGAATACATTTTTGGGGAATAAGGAATAAATTAACACTGCGTAAAGGATGAAAAAAAAAAGAAAAAACGTATGCGGAGGATATTACGCTTCCTAATCGTTAGATGCACGGTAGCCATATTCTCTCTACATGGATTTGGCTTAAATCCTGAATGATGACCTTTTAACATGACTTTGAGTTTTCCATTTTATACCCAAATTCGATCTTTTTCCATTTTTGCTACCACAAATGGGTTCAACACACATGTATATCGTATCGGGTATTAATAACATATACCCATTTCTCAAACTATATTACATTTGAATGTACAAGTAACATTGTTAATTATTTACAACACATCGTGTACAATGCTTAGTACTTATGACAAAATAAGTGATTTGGGTTACTTTCAGAAGAGATATCACAAAGGGTTGGGAACATTAATTGAAGACGGTTCATACCATGACACTTTCTGGACACGAATGACTCATCAAGTTAATATTGAATTAAATATGAGGAGGCCGTGTATAATGCTATAGTAAATCAGACTAAAAAGATGATGCGTGTTACGGATGCACTTACTCGCAGTGTTGTTGCTATTGCAGATAACTTTATTGTACTGTTTCAAAAGGCTGTTTTAAATTTTAAAATAAATTGTTACCTATTAAAACAGTCCACCTTCAATATCGTTATATGTCCAATATAATTAAAAGAAACTGCATAAGGAAATCTGTTGCCACGGTCCATCACAAAATGAACCCCTCACGACATCTGCATACATTTCGTAATCCTTTCGTACATTTATTACCCGAATCACAAATTAATAATAACTAATAAAAAATAAATTAATAAAATTTAAGTAAATACAATAAATAAATAAATAAACGTATTACAGAGAAAGGAAATGTAAATAATAAATAACTGAAAAATATATAAGTTAATAAATATATGGGTGGATAAATAAAACTACATTACTATTGACAATGTAAATATATTACTATGTGTACACACAAATGTATGAAATAGATTGTGGATTCAGTGGAATGTTTGTATTTAAGTTATTGACTAGTGGATTGTCAGCAAGCACGCAATAATCCATAAATTTATTTATCGATCCCGACATCCTTGTAGCAATGAGTTCAACATTAGCTCTTTTGTGGAGTCTGGTGGTGGAATAATCTCGTGGAAGGTTTAACATAATTTTTAAGATTTAGTTTTGCGTAAAGGATTAAAGCTTGGAGTATAACCTTGAGGATTATAACTTTGTTGGACATGGACAAACAAGACAACACATTTTCTTTGCAATATTAACCTTTTAAAGGGTTTGAGTAATATGTTCACGAAATGTCAGTTTGGTGCCAAGATGGATACCAAGGTATTTAACAGAGTTCTGCCACTCAACGTTGATTCTATTTAACTGAATACTAGAGGTAGGCAAAAAAAAGCTGTTCTTTTTCGAGTGAAAAAAATAAATTATTTCCATCGCATATTGAAGATTGCACTCAATATTAAGAACTAACTGATGAGATGAAAAAATAGCTGTGTCATCAGCAAAAATAGCCGTTTCACATTCAGGTAGTTCAGGAAAGTCCAATGTGTACAAGTTGTAAATAATTGGCCCGAAAGAGATCCTTGAGGAACACCTGCATTGTAGAACCTTAGTTCAGATACACCACTGTTGTTAGTGTGGATGCACTTGGAAACAACGACCAGACAAAAAACTTAATACTATTTTGCACAAGTAAGGAGGAAAGTTAAAATTATTCATTTTATATATATATGTCTATTGTGCCAAACCATATCAAAGGCCTTTCCTATGTCGAGTAAAATCATGCCGGTCGGCTTTCCAATTGCACGATTACTTTTTACATGATTACAAATCCGTATGATTTTATGAGAAGTGATATGATTGCGGTTTAATCCCAACTTCTTTCGGGAAAATGCGATTTTCATCACCGATTTTCATTAAATTCTCCTTCAGTACCCTTTTATAGATTATGCCTAAGCTGCTAAGCAAACTAATGTCACGATTTTCTGGGGGCTTGCCAGTCCTAAGTGTAGGTGTCACTTCTCCTTTTGTTTGGGAAGTATTGCTACTGCAAAGGCTACCATACTTATCCAATTGTGGGTAGTTCTTTAAGATATATATTTCTTATGAAATCAATCACCAGATTTCTTAGTAATTAGATTGTTAAGAAAGAAATTCTTCGTTAACATACTCGTTCACCAGTGTAACAGAGTTCATCAACCTATTCGAATGTACAGTACTATTCACAAGAGTATCTTTGTTTACATCACCCAAATGGCATATTGTGGTTACGCTCAAATGCTATGGCAAGTGCATTGGCCTTTTCAATATCCGTAAAATCTGAATTTACAGTGTCCTTAAGACATGGTATATGTCTGGTTTTATTCTTAATTATTTTAACAATTGTTTCGTTTCCAATTGACATTTTTTTATATCTTAGATATATTGAGTGAATTCCACACCAGGTTATGATCTGAGCTTAATTTATTTATTGACCCAGGTTGAGTTACATCGTTAGGACAATTTATAACAAAAAATTCAAGTACAGAGGGACAATCACGTGAATCAGCAGGAACGTAAGTTGGGCTACTGGGAAACATTAACGTAATGGGAAACGCCATACAAAGATCTGACAGCAAATTACCGCATGCATATGCACGTGAACAACCCCAATTTCCATGCCAACAGTTGAGGTCACATCCAACCAGATAATCATCACTCAAGGAGAATATTTTTTCAAACTATTCCTTCTTATGTTAGACACAGTGCCACCGGAAAAATAGGCAAGACTTGATTTACACAAGACTTTATTTATTATTTGGTAATCTCACCTCAATTCCTAAATATTCTACCAATTCTGTTTTGATAAGTTTTAAAAGTGAGTGCAAAACCGATCTTTTTAGAAAAATTGCAGCTCTACCACCAGTTCTATCAAGTCGATAGCATTTGAAATTTGGGGTGGATAAACGATATGATTGATTAAGACAAGTCTCAGTTACTACAGCTTTAGTAAACATTTTTTCTATTTAAAAAGTCTAATAATTCAGCGCTCTTGCTTCGAATCCCTTTAGCATTCCACGTTACAATATTCAAGTTACTATCTAATGTATTATTACTTAACATTGGAATATAAAAATTGTATAGCTAACTGCGCGATAACTCGAAAATTATCTACTTTTGCTTGACGTTTATATAATTTGGTTATCAGTTTCATAACTAAAACATTTTATTCATCCAAGGAGAATATGTCACTATTGTTGCTTAACAAACTCTTGATTGGTGAGTTACGACTGACAAAAGAATTTAATTTTTCGAGTGAGTACTAATCGAATCTGTGATAATAGAATTATGTTCCCGAAATAGAATCTTTTTCCAAAAAGTTGTCTATTGCCATCATTTGCCGTTTATCTACATATTTTAACTGGACAATAATATCTTCCTACACCCGATTTTGTGACACACAAATTACTTTTTAGTAAGGAAACTAATCGAAGGAACTAGGCCCGTCGTGGGCCGTTATAACTTAATATTTCAACTGCAGAAACAGAGACAATGGCTAAGAAGATGATTACTATATAATAACATCAGAGTTGCATTTTTTCATAAGTAAATTTGGCAAATCCATGCCAACTGTTCTCTTTCGGGAAATGGAAGGCACGTTTATACAGGGACTTCAATGAATCTGAACCAGGTACCCGAAATTGGATTTCACTTAATTTCTTTGGTTTACCGCCACCTACTGTTCAAACATTCTAGTGTAGATGAGTTTATATCGTCTGCAAGTGACAATATTTATTCGCAAATGCAACACATGGATTATTGACAGCACACTTATTTACGACACAGTATGCGGTACGAGGTTATTTCTTAACAGCACTACGAACGCGTTTTGCAAATGCGAACTATATTTCATCCCGTACAACTTAATAATAATGGAAAAAATTTGTCAATCCTTCCCCCTGTCAGACAGTAACTTAACCTCAACGATTCAAAGTCGTTAAAATTTTTTAGGTTTCAAGATTATCTGCGTGCATGTGACTCCAAGAGGTCTTATTTTTGTCATCATCAGTTCGAACCGGACCGGCGGTAATGTCATAATTAATTGTCTCTCATTACCCATTGTCAGGATGACACCCGTCTTGTGAAAAGTGCATCCACAAATAAGGTGCGATTGCATTAGATTTAAGTCCTTAGAAATACATTGGTGTTGTAATTAACATTTACTTTATGCGCTTCATGGCGGGCGTTTCAGAATGAGAAATGGCAACTTGAGATAAGCATTCATTTATGAATTCTGATTTTCTATTCTACATAACTAAGAGCAGAAGTTCCAGGATTGAATTAATTGCTTTCACTTATCATGGGATTCTTGGTTGCTTCCTTTTGAACGTCTTCTCGCAAATGGATATCATTTCGTCTTTCTCACACGCATAGTTAAAGCAATTATTGTAATTAAGTCATCACGTCCATGATTTTTTTTTTCTTCAAAGTTTGGTTTCAAGATAATGTGGACAGATACAGTAGCCAGCACTAGTACTCGGCCCATATGATTCACTAAAGAACCATTTATCCACAGTTGGGATTGGCGTCCGTAATTAATTGACGGACGACCTCGTCATTGGGACAGTGGAGGAGGAAAAAAGTACGTGTTCCCAACGAAAAAAGAAAAATAAGAGCAATTAAAAAGTTTTCAGATGATATCGCAGTGCGGTGGGCGTATCAAGAGGTCAAATGTTTGAAATGAATTAAACTTTCTGCGGTGCCACTTCTTCGTCTCCCCAACGCCATAGCAGAGAAAATGACGAAGACGTTGATGTTGGTGGTGACGATGATACTCAGTGTTAGGTGCTGCAAATTAAGGTGTGGCGACTGCTAGTAATAATTTGAGATGGCTGCAAAGTTCATGTTCAAACTTTCTCACAACTAGGGTAACTGCCACATTACGCCAACCCTGACCTTAATCATTAGTAGTGTACTCTTGTGCATTTTTCACTCAAATTGAATGATCTTAATATTGAGGGTTTGCATTTCTGGGTACTCAAAATGTTATTTCTATAAAATAAATTATAATAAATGTTGATACCTAGGCGTTTTAGTGGATACAATACCAGCTATTCCAAGCATACTTTTGCTGCTCATCTCTGCGTAGATTGTGTCATCTTAAACAAATTTAACATTTCAGACAGCCTAAGCTGTTAGGGAAGCGCCAACCAGAAAAAATGCAGCATTTGGACTTTCTGCAAAAGATTACTCTGAGGAAGAGTTGGTGTAGAATAAGTTCGGGCATTCAGGCGTTTCCATAAGAATCACTTTAAAAACTCCTATTCCAGTATATCAAGTATCAGATGTCATGACTGATCCCATCATTTATATTGTGATCATGTATAGAAAGGACACAAAGAGTTACTTCCAGAGTTGTGGGTTATGTACATACAATTGTGCAGGAGCATTTGTTTAGCGAATGTCTGCACTCAACTGGTGCGATTGTTCCCTTAGTATTAAACTTTTGTTGAAATCTCCAAGGAGCTAACAAATTTCAATAACAAATCTCTGCTGTGTGGTTATTATTTGTCTACTTACAAAATCTTTAAATTACTTCAGTTGTTTTGGGAAATTATATCACATTTCCCTTGAGCTAAAGTCATAGTTTGCAAGTGGATTGCCACCACATACATCGAGAAACAAAGGTTGCCTCTGTGTGATGTTGTAATTATTTCCGATGCAGTTTGCATATTACTGGTTATTCCAGTCGAAACTCTTGTTTGTTCATCGTAATTTTGTTACGATTGTGTTCCAATACAACACATATCTACAAAAGACTTAACAATTTTAAGCAATTAATTTTCATTCAATGACAAGAAGCTATTTGCTATTTGTCTTTTTCTTTTTTGTTTCCAAGTAAAAAACCTGTGATACTCACACAGTGCACGTTTTATGTCAGAGGCTTGCTAACTGCCGGCTTGTGTTAAACTGATTCATTAAGATTATCTGATGAGTGAGTCTTCACAGAGATGTGCTAGCACTAACTTAACTTTTGATTTCTCATCAAAAATGTCGACAATCAATTTGGTAATACACAAGACGGCCTGGGTGTTACAATGTGCTCAGAGGTGGAAATGCAGCGTTCTGATGCTGCCGATGTTGCTCGTATGCACAAATATTGCTTGGCCCCACAGCTAGGTTTGGGTATTATGTTCACCATTCAAGGGAAATTATGATTCAGCTGTAGTTCTCCCGCTGACCGTGTCATCGTCTGATTTGGCTTGAAGCAAGAAATCCAAGGCGGTACATTTTTTTGTTGAAACTTTTGTATTACTGTTTTCATTGTGTGCTGTGTTTTCGAATAAGATGTAATCTCCGCCCATTTCGAATCTGAGCCATAGATTTTCTTTTACAATTCTTACCAATCGTACGATACTTTCATCATCCTCTATGTTTGTATTCAGCTGTTAATTTATTAGAGCATATATACATAATTTGTCACAGAATCGAAAATGTAACATCTTCCTTCCTTGAATTGTATTTGCAACTTGTAATGGCTTCAGAATTTTGACCAAAGCCTATATATGTGGCCATTCTATTTCGCTTATTTCTAGTTTAAGTGCCACTACTAAGTATGTCACATTTCTATATGCCAAAACGGCAATGATAGCAGATCGATTGGTTAATAACCTCTCGCACATTAAATCAGACGAATTCGATCTTGTAGGACAGCTTTGAATCAGATTCAGCTCTTCTAATCCAAGTTATCTTTGCGACATGTTTTCAAAACGAAGTTTAGATAAAACCCAAAAGTAAACTGATAAGAACATTGTCATCGATGTGAGACAGCATATAGACATGTAAACACGTTGTGTTGTGCTTGTGACATGGGTTCGAAGTGCGAAGTTGGTCATTACCCGCAGTTATCGGGTACCCGAGTACCCGGTAGTATGCACATTCTCCATGTCAAGTTAATTCTACATCGGCATTTTTAAGTTCCAAAGCTTCTTTGGTTCGGCTGGTATTGTTTTGGCTTAGTTATCCATTTATGGGGGAATAGGTTTGTTACCGTGGTATTACTTTCGGTAATTGCCTTTTCATTACTTTCGTGGTTGTGAAGTGCTGACACAAAAATCTTAAGCGTTTGGGAAATATAAAGTCCTACAGATTGTAAAAATTTGTTCTTCCTACATGAATCCTTTTTTTGGTAACTGTACTGTTCTGTAACTTTCTGTTAGTTGAAACTATTGCACCAAATTTGGAACAGATGTGACGAAATATGTTGGTCCAAGAACCAAAATAACAAAATGCACAGTTGAGTATTCAGTGCAGATCAGTATTAGTTCCATAAATACAAACAAAAATACAGCAGGTACCTTCGAAAATTTATTCAGAGTTCGAAATTATAAATTATAACTAAGTATAATATATTAAGAATAAATATTACAACTAAGTATAATCTTATTTGGAAATGTTTATATTCCACCATTTACAAACGTGCAATTGTGAACAAGCGTAAACATTTTAAAATTGAAAATTGTTCTGATGTACCTTTGAGTCAAGTCGGGTGTTTGAATTGTGTCGATTCAAAGTAGCAGTAAGGCCACTCCTACAAATAATCATGGCATTTGTATGGTTATAGGTTGTAAGTCTGTTGTTGGTCTTTTTGATTCTACTATTCTACTATTCGTCAGAAGTTACAAAATAGCCCTTTCTCAATGCTATTCTAAATTACATATCGTAATTTCCTAAAGACCATACAAGAAAGTGTCATTTTTATTTTTCAGTGCTTAATTTTTCTTGCTGTACACCATAATCTTTCAATCAGACCCAAAAGGGTTGAACTTGCTTTCATCTTCAAAAATTACAATTTCACACCATACTTTATCATTTTCTCTGTAATCCTTAGCATATGTGTGTTTATGTAAAAAATATTAGTAATATTTGAAACCGAATACTAATGCACGAATTTTTTCATAGTTTTTCGATTAAATTGAGTATCTTGTGCTAATGTTAAGCTATTTTTATTCAAAAAAATTATAATTTCGAAGAAAATTAAGGAATCTTTAAAGCTTGAAAAGAATGAGTTAAAAACCATTTGGTCTTAACCTTGAACTGCAATTTTTTACAAATTCAAGTTAAAAACCGAATATTAATGAATATTTAGTTGAAGCCTTGAAGAATATGCATAAATATCTTTTTCGTTTACCTCAGTAAATTCTAAGTAAAACGTAGTTATTTGGTCAGATTTAAGTTTTGACTAGAATGTATGGCAAATACTGTTAATCAGTTTCATATATTTCCTTATTCATTGACCTGTTTCGTATTGTTGATTCCATGAAATGTCCAGTATTGAAGCAAAGAATGAATTTATTTCTGTCCCGGACAACAATCGCTATATGAAATAACGTATCTTTTGCCAGACATGAGCCTACCATATTTCCATTATTGCTTCATGTTATTCCATTGGCATGAGTCATAAAGAGAACAATTCGTCTTTTGATATTTTGATTTAGTCTTAATACTTTGTTTTTCGTCATTATTATCATCAATTTAAATTTTAAAGGCTTATGATAAATGTACAATCAAGCATTTAAAATAACAAAACTGGCTGTTTTCCAAGCATGTCACGACGCATTCCATTTTTCCAAGAGGCAATTGAACCTGTGGTGGCCCGTGGCGTTGTGGTTATGTGCGTCGACCCCAACCTCGACGTCGTAGATTCGATTCCTGCTCTGTGCGACGAAAACAATTTTTACGACCCCACCTCTTTCGAGTCACCGACATTACTCAAATAGTATTTCCAGTCTAGAAAAAGTCTGTAGGTCCCTTCCACTCGTGTGAGAACAATAGCACGTACAATACGAGTGGTTGCTGAGAAGCTAGGCCCTGGCCCTCTGTGGGCTGTAGCGCTACCCATATTATTATTATTATTTATTGAAAGACCAAGCTCACATTACACAATACTTTGATCATCCCTGTTTTGCTGTATGCGGATTAAGACGCACTTGGTCTCTTCGAGAGAAAAGATCTGCGTCAATCATTTTTCCAACCTTCAACGCAAAGGTTTCTGGAGAAGAAGATTCAATCACGAACTATACGGGCTGTACAGCGACAGGAGTCTAGTCAGGCGTCTGCGGATTCAACGCCTAAGATTGCTAGGCCATGTGGAGCGCATGTGAGCGCACACTGCTCCAGCCCGAAGGATCTTCGACTCCGAACCACGACAACCACGAAGCTGATGGCGCACTCAGTGGAGAAGGACCTCAACCAACTTGTAGTGCGAAATTGGAGGCAGCTGGCTAAGGATCGTGCCAGCTAGAGAGGCTTGTTGGCTGAGGCCCAGGTACACTCCGGACGGTAGCTCCATAAGAAGAACAAGAAGGCTTTTTAACTGATCTCTAAAATAATTGAATTATAAAGAGAGGTTTTCGTAATTAAAAGAAAATGAAAAAAGCAAATATTGATTTAAATTTAACTTAAAAATCATTATGCGGATAATTCTTGTCGAATTAATCGGAATTCTGGCTGTTATTTATCTAGAGCAAGAGATTCTCTCTCGATTTATTTTGGCTTCCGATTATTTTGTATATTCCATCGCTACCACAAAAACTGATATGCATAGCCACAGAAAAAAAAAGTTTGATTCACTTTCAGCGTGGGTTGGAATTCCATGGAATTTCGGGTTCAGTGAAACCGTTGTTATTACTTTTCCGAGAGAGTAAAACAGAAAATAAATCACATAATCACGAATTGGAATTCACAACATATCAAAATAAAACAAAATACCCATATTCTTAATGGTAAAGTTTGTTGAAGCAATCCATGTGTTCAGAATAGAATATCGTGGAAAAACT
This sequence comes from Eristalis arbustorum, assembly GCA_916610145.1. Classification (NCBI taxonomy): domain Eukaryota; kingdom Metazoa; phylum Arthropoda; class Insecta; order Diptera; family Syrphidae; genus Eristalis; species Eristalis arbustorum. The sequence continues at coordinate 79,037,768 of OU744316.1, read as the reverse complement.
CGTCGTGCACACAATTTCACACTGGGTATTAATACATAAATGTGTTTATTAAATAAAGGTGCATACTTGCAATCAACTAGAGTTCAAATTCATACTATATCATGGCAATCATAGCTGTTTTTTCGTTTAAAATGTATAAAATACAATTTACTACGTCCTATTGCATAACAAATTGATTTCTATTCTCCAAAGTGGAGTGAGTCTTCATTCCATTGGTAGTAAACCATTGCTCATGGCGTAGTGTGTAGTTGTGGCGGAACCGACGTCGGTAAGGTCGAAATTCATGATTCAATTTCTTTCACGTTTAGAAATGTATCTTCTCAAACTACTCTTTTGGATACGGCGTTAAACTGTATGAATAGGTTCAACTTGGACGATGTTTTCGACATATTTTTATACGCTTAACTACATTCATAAATATACCAGAGCTGTTAGTGTGTCGACTCCTACCCTAGTTGCATAGATTCCCTTTCCAATAGGTAAAAACTATAAGCTTTCACTGACGACGCTGGGAGAGCGTGGAATTATTTCCCAGTTTAGAATTACAGACATTAGCGCAGGTGTCGTATCGAGTGTCCATAGGCGAAAGTGACGAGTACTCACATCAAGTACACACAAGGTTTTAACGATAGTAGTGTACGGTACCAATTCAAAAGGAGCATTTTGGAACAGTTGCGGAATGTATTTGAAGTGTACGACGCACGTCGCTTTCTAGGACTGGAGATTAACCAAAATTCAAATGTATAAATTTTCTTGCGGTAATGGAGCTATGCTGAAATAATCGCTGCAAAGTTAAAAATGGCTGATGTTAAGCTAGTAACTTTACCATTGGATACATCAATCTATAAAGACAGCAGAGATGGAGCGTCAGCGGCTGAAATAATATTCCCATACCGAGAGGGTGTCGGAAGCCCTATGTACTTGGCAATTGGTAGCAGACCCGATATTTCTTATGCTCTCGATATTGCTAGTCGACATTTGGAACATCCGACCTTTCAGCACGCTAGAGCAATGAAACGTTTATAAAACATATCGTATGCAAGTACTTCGCATTATGGTATAACTTTCTAATTTAATTATGAGTCTACATCGATGTAGAGTTTGCTGGTGATCCTGACACACGACGTTCTACAGTTGGGTACGTTTTCTTACTTGGTCACCGATATCGATAGCGTGATCATCGCCGAGGCAGTCATGTGTGGCTCTATCAACAATGGAGTCCGAATATATGGCAGCGGCACAAGCAGTTAAGAAAATAATGTGGCTCAACCGTTAATTCCAAGATCTGCTCCCTCAAAACAGTATCCGTTCACGCATTTATGTTGACAACCAAAGTGCAATCAAGTTGGTGCGGAATCCTGAATTTCAAAAGCGTCATCCAAGAAAAATGAATAGAGAACGTTGAACTAGCGCACCAAAAATGTTTTGAGTCAAACTAAAACACGGAACTACTCCATTTACGTAGAAGCCAGCCTTGCAGCGTTTTTTTTCCAACTACTGGGAATATTCATTTTTAAATCTACTTGCACACGTATTTACCATAAATTTGAACGAATAACTACCTGATTTCATTCAGTTTGCACAATAAATATTTACGCATGCAAATGTTTACAAATATAAAGTACATGTGACATAGAATTTGCATCGATCGACGAAAGGGTGTCAGGGAAGCCTGAATTTCTTGGAATTATTTTCACCCCCTTTTTGTTTGCATAACAAGTATTTACACACAGTATGGTCAACAACTTATCCCAAAAAGGGTATTTGGGATTTGTAGTTTAACTTCTTCGAAGAAAATCGATTCGGATCTCAGAGTGAATCCAGGTACGTCGGTTATCTGGAGACACACCGGTATTTATTATGCATACATATATGCCTTCATGGAGTGTGGCAAACATTTATAATTAACTTTATTAGTGCTTTTTGTATATTACTGAGTTTCCTGAGTATCTTACCTAGCAATGGAGAAATGAGCTGAAGAAAGTGTTGATTTCATGGCAGTAAATTACGAGGGGGAAATAAGTGTATGCTTGCAGTCAGCATGAACATTCGCATTGGAACCTCTACGCACTTTAATACAAACATATAAAATTACTGACCTTATTTATGAAGAGGCACCTCGATCGTTGCCATCTCCATTCATCCGTTCGCATTGAACATTTGTGCTATGTAAGAATAAATGTTTGCAATTATACGAAAGGACGTTTACAAAACACGTCCGCGACACATAATCACTTCCATCCATCCACGCACCTATTTTAAATCCTTACATCGTTCACTCTGTTCTTCGCCCACTGCCACCAAAGCGCAATGAATTTCACGATGTAGAAAACAGCTAAAAGGGGTGTGGGCAAAGGCCCAGTTAGCGCAATATAGATTGGAATGATCTCACATCTCTGCCCATGAGACCAGCGATGCAATAAATAGTGGAGACCGAAGATGTGCTAATTTGTTTGTGAGCCGATTCTTGTCCATACAGTAGGCGTGTTGCTGTTGGATAAATAACATAAATATCACCTACCAAATCATGGGGACATAATCCTTGCTTTTCTTTATTTGTGCAAGCTTACGAATGAGTTGAAATGAAATGGTTAGTTCAGCTATGTGCATGCTCAGGAATACTGTATTAAGGTGATTTGGCATGCACAGACTTGCAAATGTGAATGTGAATACGAATGACATCCTTAAATAATATTTATAATAATCATAATTATTGTATACAAATTATAGTTAGTAAATAGCGTGAGAAACACCTGGTAACCAATACACCACATCTGTGGACTTGTATGCGTTCATCTTTGATTTCAATGCCGTCCTAGAATTTAAACTTGTCGTGAACTAAAACAATTGGTCGCATATTTTTTTTTTTAAATGTGTAAATTATTTTAGTTATTTTTGTGGTATTTGTACACATTTTTGGGAAGGAATCATTAGTCTATTAGTTAAGTGCAAGTTTTAAAGATGTTTATGGTAAGAACGTAACTGCATTCTGCAGTCAGCAGTTGCAATCTAACCTCGATTAGTTTTGGATGCTTAATTCGTACTGCGGTCAAAATGATTACACCACCCTTAATTTGTCACTTTGCCAAAACACCATAACCGCTTCTTGGTGCCGTTGAAAGAAAAATACTACGTTGAACCGCAAACTTTTCGAGATCCACCAGGATGTAAAGGTAGTTCGAAAGGCAAAAATCGAATGCACTTGCTCGGCCACATTAAATATACCAATTCCCCGGGAGAAATATCAGTCTGATATAATATCCCTCATTCGAGAAGAAATAACGTATGTGTGGTATAAGGACCAGCTAAGTATGACGCTTTGTTAGAGATTTTCAATCGACGAACAGATTAATTGTACATAACTTTAATAATACAACATAGCATAATAAATATTTTATAAACATTTATAGACATACAATCAAACTCGGTTTACGCAACTTATACAAATCAAGGCGGTTACAGTAACCGAGGTTATTGCACTTATTGGATTATATATCTTAAAATAAAATATCATAGTTCAAATGGGTTATTTATTTAGAGATAATGACCAGTATTACCACAAGGACTGTATAGAGTTAAAAGAACTCATCTTTATTAGTCTGACTAGAAGACTCATAATTTTTAGATTTGACCCATTTTTTAAGAAAAAAATTACTTCAACCCGGAAATGCCACTGGCTAGACTTCGAAAGGAAAGGAACGTAGTCGTATCTTCATGTATGGCTCCAAAACCAGTGAAAGGTCCGGCGTTGGTGTTTTCGTGGAGAGCGACAACATTAGATTGTACACCTCTTTAGGTAAATTTGCATCGGTTTTCCAAGTGGAAGCCTAATGGCAAAAAACTATATTGTGAAGGACAGGCAGAAATCTTTAACTACTTCCAGACTGAGGGTTTGCTCCCAAACGTTTGTAAGATATCCATGGCATGCTTATTGCCCCATTAACAAAATATACTGTAACGGGTCACAACACCTTTCCACACACTACAATGTACTAGGTTTAAGCGAAGATGCCCGCTGCGAAGTCTGTGGAGAGCACTTCTTCTGTCACTGTCCCGTCTGTGCTCGGATCAGGTGGCAGGTCTTCGGCGCTTATGTGGTGAGAGCTGATTCTGATTCATCTGCTTCTGATGGTCTTCCGAAGGAATTGTAGGTTGCTGCCTGGTAGTACAATGGACTAGTTTTTAATCTGAGTGCTCCAGTGTTGTATCAAAATGTATTTAATGCGTAATGGGTACTCAATTATTCCTTTTTTGAAAGAAATCAGATATTTTGGATTGAGTTTCTTGCGAGTCAATATTTTTTTAAAACTGCTCTCTCTTTTATTCTTTTTAGAGTTCTCTTCTATTAGAATGTAGTTCTCTTCTGCCCATTGTAAACATATGTTGAAGGATCGAACTGCAACTTCTGTTTTAATTACTAATAAAAGCGGAACCCATCTGCAGAAGATATTTCCAAAGAATTTCGTCTAGCTATAGACAAAACAAAATTACTGTTAGATAACGACTGAAGAAAGGCACAAGGGAGGGCGTCCAAATAAAATACACAAGAAGTTGCACTAATCGAGGTAGCCATTTTGAAAGGTTACACTAGAGTCAACACGTGCAGCGATTCAAGTGTTGCGAAAATCGAAAAGTTGCGCAAATCGAGGGTTGCGTTGACCGAGGGTTGCGAAACTGAGCGAAAACGGGTAAATGGCTTCTTATATATAAATATAATAATTCACCTATTCATAATAAGACTCCTATTTATACATACTGATACCAGCATTACGATTTCGTCTTTTTATAGATGTTTTATGACATTTTTTTAATATTTATGTTGTTATGAGATTGCAGTTTCAAATGAATGCAGAGGATTATAACTTAATGCGATTGTTATGTGTTTTTTCTCACACTGATATGAAACGTGCGCACGGAATTTCGTACTACCTTTGCCCAAGTTAATCAAGTCTTAATGATATTCAACTATTTTCTGTGACATGACAGCATTTAAGTGAAGCTATGATACATCTGGAGTTATATGATACATGTTTGCATGTCCTCTCATCGATTGTCCCTTAGATCTTAGAGAAGCCAATTTGTGTTTAATAAATTTAATTCATTTTGTTCAATTTAACAATCAACTCAACAAAAGTACCTTAGTCCAAAGAATCTTGCAGTGTACCCACACTTAATTGCTAACGCATCATATACCATTGTATAACTGTTTACTGATAATTTAATTAGTTAGCGACGCTTTTCTTATCTTCCATTTGTGCACTTGTCAGACAACTCAAGAAGTTCAACTTGTGTTAATATCAAATTTCAAACAAGCTTTCTATACATACATACATAAGAATTTTTGATCACGAAACAGCTAATTGAATAAGTCGCCCTTAAGAAAGTTTTACCAAACTTTGGCCAATCAAGAAGTTTATTGCACAGGAATATCAAGGTAAATTGAATCAAATCCATTCGCACTAAGAAATTGTTGACATTTTCTGTCGAACGAAATTGTTTTGAGTTTATCTCAACATTGACTCTATTAAATTTCACTATAGGTAATCCTTAAGGGATTATCTGTCAAAATAAGATCCTGTTAAGTACAACTTTCATAATTCCCAATGTCCACACGCGAGGCAGAAGCAGCACCTCTATATCACAACGTACTGGGCAACTGGTTAAGTTTTCTTTATGCTCAATAGCAAGTTCGCGTGAGAAGACAGAAGTGAGGAAGAAAATGCTGTGTGTGTGTATATCGCTCGTAATCCTCAAAGGAAAACGAACTAAAATATCAAATGTGTCTATCGACGAGAAGGACTAAACTTTTCCATCAGATCGGTCTAGGGAACTTTTAATCGAATTATTAATACTGCCAACGTCTTTTTTGCAGGTTTTCTTCCATTCTGCGTTCGGTACTTCCTTTACTGGATATACTGCTATTTGCATTCTTCTTCAGTCGGAATGATATTTGCTTGGCAAGGACAATAGGACGCAGCAGAAGTTCGATTTGATTTTCCAATACAGATAAGTGCATAACAGATTTTGTAGACATATACTCGTACAAACAGAAGTTTGCCCATAAAGAAAACAAAAATAGAAAATAATATAAGTTGACAAGAGATATTTTTGCGTAATGTGACGGCGGGGAAGTAAAGCCTTTAGTCGGACTTTCAACAACAGATTGCTTTTGCTTCAATAAATAACCAAACAACTTTATTAATTATCGAACTAATCGAAAAAGATGTCTTTTGTGGTATTTAGTAGCAGTTTGTGAGACGTCGTGGATGCTGTTACTTTTTGGGGGGAATTCAATAAATGTAGTAATTAATAGAGTATGGTTTACGTGAATAAAAGTCTTTTCCGAAGCAGTGTGAATGGAGAGCAGAAATTAGTTATTACTGACATATCTGACCTTAGAGCTGATTGAGCAATATTATTTAAACAGTATTTTAATTTTAGTTAAATAATCGTCCTTCATCTGGATTATTGTTCATGCGCTACTCCGTTTATTATAACCGACCGGAAATATCAAAATGTTAGAACTATATATGCCGTGGCATGGCAAAAAAAAATAATGTCGGATCAACTATCACCGCATCGCATCACAAAACCCCTTTCTTTTTTTAACTCAAAAGCCATCCAGAATTGCAGCATATCTCTCACCTAGATAAACAAGTAGATCTCTCTTTAACTTATTTGGGGCGGCGAACTCCCCAGAGATGTCAGTGCAATGAATGAATTCTTTATGACTACGGTAGGTAGCAGCCTTTCAACTTTCTGTTGTATTTGAGTATATGTTCAACACTCCAAAGAATGTTTTTAATTGAGGTACGTACGTAAAAAAGTAAGCACTGATTAGCATAACGTAGAAAATATCAAGTGATTAGGGTGTCAGGTTTCTTAAGCGTTTTTTTCAAAAATTTCCATCTTGTACGCTTTTCAGTTAACACCGGTGCAAACCATTGATTTTACGATTCAGCAGAAATGCCCTACAATTGCTTTTTGCAACATGTGTATCTCGAACGTGACTTTTAGCAAAGACATTTTTGGGGGTAAGAATCCTGCACGGGTTCAATTTCAGTTCGGATATTGGAAAAAATATTACCTTATAAGCAAAATATGTGAAATTGTTTCAACGAGATAACTTTAAGATGGGTTCAGATTTGGAACCCGGAATTGGAACCAGATAAATTTTGGACTTTTGAAAAAGGCAAAGTCAAATTTCGGCAGTCCTGTCAATTGTGTCATTTGTGCATTTTAATCTCATTTAATTCTTGTTTTTCTTTGGCTGCTTTTGGCCTTATTTATAACTATGTATGTATAACTCTTTATTTCCCAAGAAAAAAAAACAAAGTATGTACGACTATGACATGTTTGTCATTTCTCGGCAGTTTGACTTTTAATTATTTTATAATTCATAGAATATTTATTTTATATTTGTATTTAATATCTAATACAATGTATTGTTATGATTTCTACATTCTAGTTTTAATAGTTAAAATAATTATTTTATTAAGTTCTATATTTAAGAGCATCGATAACGAATTTGCTGAGCTTGTTCTGACTTCTTCTTCAGTGGATGTTATTTTGCCGAAATATCTATATCTAAATTCCCTCAAAATCGGACAAGTTCCAATGAAATGTTTTATTGTTTCTACCTCCCTCATATTACATAGTGAGCATAGATTACAATCACGAGTGCTAAAACTGCTCCCATTGATCAGATCTCAGTGTGCCTTGATAATCCATGATATTTTGGTCTGACTCTGGTTATCAGTGAAGTATGTTTGACCTTTCGAATAATCAAGTTGGCTATAAACTCTATCTTCGCTCCTTGATGTTTTATGTAGAAAACTTTGATATCTTTTTTGCTTTAGCTTCTGAAACAGCTATTGTCCTTTAGATGACCAATCAGTTCGCGTCAGATTTCCAGATTCCACAATTGTAAATCTAATTCCGCTCCGAGATTATTTATTTCTTTTGTCCAAAAAATGTTTTTTTCAATTATTTTCTTCGACAGTATATGAGGCAATCTTCTATCATCGTATTCAAACCATGTTCTATAAATGTATTGCAAGTGTAGTTGTAACGTGTACAAATGCTCACACTTGATTCCGGTCTCTAAGTACAGGACATAACTTGGTGTGTTAGCTGGAAGCTTCAGCACCCGCTTGAGGAAATAACACTGCAGTTTATCAATATCCTCAAATTGTTTACATCCCCATATTTGTGCTGCGTAGGCCTGGACTGCTCTACAGACAGCTTGGAATAATTGCCACTTCGATTTAAGAGATATGCTTTTTTGCCAAGAAAATTGATCCATGTTGCGTTGATGCGACTTTTTGCAGTGTTGTTTCTATTTTGAACTTGCTTGGAAAATGACATTTTTGGCGTAAGGATAACTCCCAAATAGCAATACTCTGATAAAATTTAATCTGTTCTCTTTCAAATACCCACTTTTCTGTGGATGATAATATTCCTCCTTTTCTGAATACCATAATGGCCGATTTATCCAAATTTACTTCCATATTCCATAGACTGCAGTATTCTTCTAAGCGTATTACCGTTGTCGTATTACCATTGTCATCCGCATACAGAAGCAGTCTTATATTAGCAGTCTTCATTTATATGAGTAAAGTTTTTTTTGTCTTAAAACGCTTTCGTCTCTTGTTCATCGAATCATTGAAAAAAAACACTCACCTATCTTGTCACGTTTATATATATATATATGTATATATGGGTGGCGCTACAGCCCATAGAGGGCCAGGGCCTAGCTTCTCAGCAACCACTCGTGTTGTGCGTGCTATTGTTCTCACACGAGTGGAAGGGACCTACAGTTTTATGCCGAATTCGAACGACCAGATTTGAGAAGCTTTTTTTAGACAGGAAAAACTCTTTGAGCATTGTCAGTAACTCGAAAGAATTGGGTCGTGAAAATTATTTGTGGCGCTCAGAGCTGGAATCGAACCTTTTTCTTCTTCTTTGTGTGGCGCTACAGTCCGGGGTGGACCTGGGCCTCAACCAACATGCCTCTCCAACTAGCGCGATCCCTGGCTAGCTGTCTCCAGTTTCGCACACCAAGTTGGTTGAGGTCCTTTTCCACTTGGGTGCGCCACCTTAAACGCGGGCGTCCTCTGTTGCGTTGCCCGACAGGTTCGGATTCGAAGATTCTTCGGGCCGGAGCTGTGGTGTCCATACTCTCTATATGACCTAGCCACCGTAGGCGTTGGATCCGTAGACGCCTAACTAGGCTCATGTCGCTGTACAGCCCGTACAGTTCGTGATTGAATCTTCTCCTCCAGAACCCGTCAACACAAACAGGACCAAAGATCGTGCGTAGAACTTTTCTCTCAAAGAGACCAAGGACTTCTTCATCCGCTTTCGAGATTGTCCATGCCTCCGCGCAGGACTGGGATGATCAGAGTCTTATATAGAGTCAACTTGGTTCTTCGAGAGAGGGCTCTATTACTCAATTGCCTCTTGAGCCCGAACAAACAGCGGTTGCCAAGAGTTATCCTACGCTTGATCTCGGTACTGATGTTATTTGTACAATTTACTCCGGAGCCGAGGTAAGTGAAGTCCTTGACTATCTCGAAGTTATAGCTGCCCATTGTGACGCTCTGTCCAAGACGTCGATGTTGTATGTCCTTTTTTGAGGACAGCATATACTTCGTTTTGCCCTCATTCACCGCTAGACCCATTTTAGCCGCTTCCGTCTCAATGTTAGCAAATGCCTTACTGACGGCTCGCTGAGTTCTGCCAATCACGTCAATGTCATCGGCGTATGCTAACAATTGCACGGACTTCTGGAAGATCGTGCCTCTAGAGTTGGCGTGTGAGTTTCGCACGATCTTCTCCAGGACGATGTTAAAGAAATCACATGACAGCGCGTCGCCTTGTCTAAAACCTTTTTTGACATTGAAGGTTTCGGTGAGTTCGTTACCGACTTTGATGGAGGAGCGAGAGTTCTCCATCGTCATCCTGGATAAAGGATCTAGGAAGATCCTAGCCTAAAGTGCTGTCTGTTACCTCCCTAACGGCCTAATTGAACTGCAACCACATACTGTTGGCATGATAACTACTTATGTTGTTGGCTCGGTTCATATTCAATGTGTATAGATGCCCAGGATATTTTTTTTTTGGTTTTTTTTTTATTTCATCTACCGAGTTAGACTCTTACAGATTCCAGAAATATATAAATATGTCTTAGTAACAAGTATATAATTAAAAGAACAACTCTGTTATAATCATCAAAATATATATTAATAATAAGGAATAAATAAGTTTATAATTTGAGAAAAAACACTTACTTACGTATCAGGCCGGCGACCCATGAAGGGTCCAAGACTGAGTAATTGCTGCCTTCTATCGGTTACGGCCCTGGGCATGCATATATTTGGCTTTGTCCTCGTTGACCATTAGATCGTCTCGTTTCGCCTATTCCCCCATTTTGATGAAAGCTTCCATTGCGGTGCCTTGGGAGCCCGTGACAATGTTGATATCATCAGCGTGTCCCAATAGCTGGACTGACTTGTAGAAGATAGCGCACACGTGCCCTTAACACACACACCAAAGCCAAATCGAAGAAATCACACGACAGCGCATCTCCTTGCCGAAAACCGGTGCAGTTTGCGAACGGTTCAGTTCAGGGACGGCAAAACAGGATACATTTTGTCCGGGATTCTGTATTAGGCCATAGCTTCAAAGGGCTCCTTGCAATGAATGCTGTCGTATGCGGCATTAAAATCGATAAGGAGATGTTGAGTTTCAAGATTTGCCATAGTATGGATATTTGGTCTATAGGCGATTAGCCAGGCAGCCGGGCTGATAAAGCTTGGTTAAATTTTAAGGACCAATGTTGATTTTGAATAAAACACAAATTATTTTGGAAATTATTGTCATATATTTTTATTGTGATAATATTGGTATGGTTCAATTATGTATGGAGCAAAATATCAGCCAAAAGGCCGCCGTGACTTAGGCGGCACACCTCCATCCGATGGCCCAAATTTTCGATGACGCTGAAGCATAATTGAGGTTCTTTGCCGTTAATGTGCTGAATTATCTCATCCTCTAGCCCTTGAATTGTTGCTGGCTTATCGACATACACATTATCTTTCAAATAACCCCAAAGAAAAAAATCCAACGTTGCCAAATCACATGATCTTGCGGCCAATTGACATCGCCACCACGTGAGATAACGCGGCCATTGAATTTGTCGCGCAAAAGAGCCTTTGTTTCGATAGCTGTGTGGTAAGTGGCACCGTCCTGCTGAAACCACACATCCTCCACATTCATATCTTCCAATTCGGTCCGTAAAAACCACGATATCGAACTCCTTTCAGAGTAACTGCCTGACCGGCTTCATTTTGGAAAATATACGGCTCGATGATGCCGCCTGCCCATAAACCGCACCAAACAGTCACTCTTTGCCAATGCACTCTAGTTTTTCGACAATCACTCTTGGATTATCATTCGCCCAAATGCAGCAATTCTGCTTGTTAACGAATCCACTGAGGTGAAAGTGTGCCTCAATGTAAATGAAAATGTGAAAAATGACCATCCACTGTTGCCATTTCTTGCCACCATTCTGACCATTATCGACGTTTGAAATGGTCAAGAGGCTTTAGATCTTGAGTCAATTGCACCTTGTAAGCGTGTAAATGCAAGTCTTTATGAGTCAACGACACGCACGATTTTTTTCCGATTGTACGGACATTTAGACGATTAAATTATCTACCTCCACAGGTACGGCCAAGACTGAGTGCAGATAATTATGCTTCGCCTGTTCTTCACACTTCTCCCATATACACTGAAAAAATACCCATGATTTAAAGTTTAATTTGGTCGCATTAAATTCTATTATACTAAGTTAACTTTTAAAAATAACTTGCAATGCTCTTAAATTTATTCGTTAAATTTGAAAGTGCCACAATCACTTTATGAAGTCAAACAATGTTATATTTGAAGGCCTGTACTATAAAAGAATATTACATTCTTTAGGTACAGAGATATAAAGGAATTAATGACCGAAAAAATCACGAAGTGCACGATATGCATTTTGATTAAAACGCCCATTTTCATAATAAGAATGAATAACTTTATCGCGTTGCTCGGTTGTGTATCTTTCCATGGTTCAAATTGATTTAGTCTGGATTGAGAAATGTCAAATGAAATGCAAAAAAAAATGTACGTTTAGGTGTGATTCACATTCAACATCGGCTCTTACAATTTAATCACCTTTACATGCCGATTAGTGCGGTGCAAAACGGCTTTACCTCTGAATTTAAGGGCACAAATTTGAGTGTCCAAGTTCTTCTATCTTTAATCATCAGCAATCATCATCCGAAAATTCAGCAGTACAGACATTTGAGAAAGCTTATCGCACACACCAAAGCACACATCAGTTTTATAGTATCGTATTCAGCATAAGCTGAATAAATCCAATAACTAATATATTCAGGATTTTAATATCTATATATTTAAGTTTCAAGCCGGAAATAATATTCATCCAATCAACTGAAACTAAATAACTATTTAAGCCTTGGAAGTTGCCTGTGGCAAAGTTATATCTAGTTTCAAAACTATTTAAATTTGAATTTGTTAATGTAGGACAGGAAAATGCTTAACCATAGAGCTACGTGATGAATAAAGTGTTCCATTAATGGACATATTACTTCTCTGAGAGAATAGTTAATGGATTTATTTACAAATATGAAATCATGAATTCTAATTATAGAGTTGTGACAATCATTCAATTGGAATACATTGTAAGTTAAACACTCATCAAAGTTGAAATCGCCCCTGACAACGAGTTGGTGTTTGTCAATTATCTGGTCAGCTACGAACTCGATGTTGGCAACATGTCGCTCATATACACTAAGTGGGTTGCCCTTTCACTGATGTTTACAGGAACACACAATTGCTCGCCCGCGAAGTCATATTGAGGAAGATCTATTACATCCAATAATAAACTATATACCTTCACTACGTATACTGCTGTGCAAAATAATAAGCACACCTGGTTCCATATTCCCTCTCGCTCTGTTTAACACTCTGAGTGCTGATGCAGACGCTTGATCTGGTATTATTTTTGTTGGATCTGAATAATGGTTAAAATAAGAGCAAATAGATGACTCTAGTTTGTTTACTTTAGTAGATCTGAGCTATTTGTGAAAGTAAGTCCATATTTACATGTGCAAAAAATAAGCACACATTTTTAGACGTTATCTTTTTTTCCACTTTTGCATTGTAAGTAATAAAAGTATTATTAACAGAATAGATTTGACAGTTGCAATTGTTAGTGTATTTGAAGAAAAATGGGTCGGAATAAGCATTGCTCACTAGAGCTATGAAAAATTATAAATCAGCTAAGAAATGAAGGCCAATCACTGAGAGCCATTGCCAAGTTCGGGTTCGGGTGGAATGATCAGAAATGCTCTGAAATTTAATTATTCGGAAGAAACTCGTGGGCGAAAGCGCAAAACAACTTTAAAAAACGAACTCTAAATAATTAGGTGCGTGAAAAATTAGCCGTTTATAACATCAAAACAAATCAAGACTTATGTATCTTAGATGAAGGTTGATAGAACATAATTTGAAAGCTTCACATCGTATTAAGTTTGCGGAAGTAAATTGCAAGAGACTACCTGAAAAATGGCGAAACGTACTTTGGTATGATGAGACAGAAATTAATTTATTTGGGCCGTATACATCAAAAATATATGTGAGAAGGCCAACCGGTATGCAATTTGACCCCTGGTTTACGGTTTAAACAGTGAAACATGGTGGTGGAAACATCATGGTCTGGGGATGCTTTTCTTATTACGGTATTGGTCCCATTCATTTGGTCGAAGATATTCTAACAAAGGAAAAATATGTGGAAATCTTAGAGACAGTCATGTTTTCAAATACAAATGACAACTTACCCCTACTTTGAAAGTTCCAAGAGGACAACGATCCTAAGCACACCGCCAAAGTAACGAAAAAGTGGTTTACTGATAAAAATGTTATTGTTCCTGAATGGCCAGCACAATCCCCAGACCAAAATCCCATTGAGAATCTATGGGGATATGTCAAAAGAAGGTTAAATGAAGCATCTAAACCGAGATTCGAACTGTGGGAAAATGTAAAGAAAATTTTGTATGAAATACCGACATCGTTATGCCGGAAACTGGTCGACTCAATGCTTCGTAGATGCGAGGCTGTTTTGAAGCTGAAGGGAAATACAACGAAATGTTAATAATAATAATTTACATTCTTATGTAATTCTATTAATACTTGGTTACTAGCTTCAATATGTTCATTGTTTTGTGTAAATATTTTTGTTGTTTGTTAAATGTGCTTATTTTTTTGCACAGATAAAAGTGTTGAAGTTATTTGTTTATTTAATTTATAAAAATTTCTATTGTTTGAAGTCCGTATTTATTTTTATACTATTCAGCCAGGTTACAGTAAGAACAGTGATGTCATATTTGTAAGGGAAGACGGCAAGTGAAAGATTTCTAGTTTTCAGTCACATCCTCTGCATTTTGATAGTAAACAGTTAGATTCTCTGATGGAGAGGAATCAGCTGGAAAAAAAACGAAATTCTCTCACATGATTAAATATCGGCCATTTGTCAGCTTCGATAGCTGCACTAATGATGCATGCTGGTACAATAAGACGAAAGTTTATGATTTTGTTTTGAGTTTGTTTTGATTATGTCTTAATATTAACTTAACTTATATAATCTATATATATCTTATATATAAAGCAGAAACTGGTCGACTCAATGCTTCGGGGGCAGGGTCTATGCTCACAGTGCAAAGTTGCTGATCGCTCTCAACTTGGCGGGATGTCAGCAACGATTTTTGTCGATGTATACAAGTTGACATGCCTCCAAGCGGCGCCCCCTGAATAGCTCTCACAACACCCGTTGTAAGGTGGACCAATGCATGCAGCGTTTCCCCAGCGGTTGTGCGGAGGGCTAACAACCCACCCACGAAAAAAAATATCTGTTACGGAAGAGCAAGCAGCCTCGGAAGAACGGACGGAATCCCAACGACAACACGGCGCGAAAAAGGACTACGATTTGCGAGTGTGCTCCTGGAATGTAAGAACACTCTACACTCCAGGGACCGCACAAAAGCTAAAAAATATCCTCAAGCAATATAAAGCGGATATTACTGCGCTCAAGTAAATACGCTGGATAGGACAAGGGATTATGAAAAGAATGAGTGCGGCATATATTACAGGTGTCACAAAAGGTTGCACATATTTGGATGCGGATTCGTCGTGGGAAAACGGCTAAGGTCGAAGGTCATCGACTTCAAACCGATAAGCGATCGCCTGGCTGTAATCCGCATCCAAGGCAGTTTCTACATCAGCCTCATATGTGCACACGCCCCTACCGACGAAGCTGAAGACTCTGTTAAAGAGGATTTTTACGACCTCTTGGATAATGCCTACGGAGCCTTTCCGGAGTACGATGTCAAAATCGAACTCGGAGACTTCAATGCTAAAATCGGTAAGGGAAACATCTTTGGCGGAGTGATCGGAAAGCACAGCCTCCACGACACGACAACAGATAACGGCTTCCGACTCACAGACTTTGCGACAGCACGTATTATGGTCATAAGTAGCACAAGGTTCCCTCGCAAAAAAATCCACACAGCAACCTGGCGATCCCCGGATGGTCGAACCGCCAGCCAAATCGACCATGTGCTTATTGACGGAAGACACGCGTCAAATATCCTGGATGTGCGAACATTCAGGGGGGCAAACTTCGACTCTGACCACTTTCTTGTTACAGCAAGATTCAGAGCTCGACTGTCCAATGTCAGAAAACTGCACCAGCCGACAAAGAGAACTTTTGACATTGGACGCCTAAGCACAACGGAGATTGCCAGAGCCTACGAACAGCAATTAAGTGAGACACTCTCTGGTATGGCTACGTCAAGTGCCAACGAGATGTGGTTGCATTGCCGCTCGGCCATCAAAGAGGTAGCGGAAACCACCTTAGGCTACCTTCCACCCCCGACAAGAAACCCGTGGTATGACGGCGAGTGTGAGCAGAAAAAACGTGCAACCGACGATGCATACCAAAAAGCGCTGCAACGGAAATCAAGAGCAGTCCAAATGAAGTACCGGGCTAGAAGACGGGAGCAGAAGAAGCTTCTACGCCTGAAGAAAAGGCCTCTCGCAACCTCCCAGCTCAAGGATATCGAAGAGTCTAGGGAGAAGCAAAAAAATACGGGCCTTTTACAAATGAGCCGAAAGCCTGGCCACAGGCTTTAGAAAAGGCACCCAGGCTCTTCGAAATTGCGAGGGGAACCTAGTTACAGACCCACAGGGAATAGTGGATGTGTTTAGGCAGCACTTCCAACAGCTGCTTAGCGGGCCTGACCAGGAGAGAGTGATAGGGAACCAGGAATTCCCAACTCGAGTCGACAAAGAAGTCCTCCCACCTAGCTTTGAAGAAGTCGGTACAGCCATTAAAAGGCTGAAGAACAACAAAGCCGCAGGCTCAGATGGCTTACCATAGGAGCTTTTCAAAGCTGGGGGCAATGTAATGGTAGGGAGCTACACCAAATCATTTGTCGAATTTGGGAAGATGAAAGCATGCCCGACTACTGGAATATCAGCTCCATTTGCCCCATCCACAAAAAAGGCGATCCTACCTCCTGCAAGAACTACAGATGTATATCCCTGCTCAATGTCGCCTACAAGATCCTATCCAGCGTACTGTGTGAACGTCAAAAGCCGTTCCGCACTAATCGGCACGTACCAGTGCGGCTTCCGGCCCGGCAAATCGACTATAGACCAAATTTTCACACTAAGGCAGATACTGGAGAAGGCCAGCGAGTTTCAAATCGATACTCACCTCACGATTTTAAAGCCGCATACGACAGCATTCATAGCAAGGAGCTATTCGAAGCGATGGCCGAATTTGGGATCCCGGGAAAACTGATCCGGTTGTGTCGCACCACGCTAACACATACGCGATGCACAGTGCATTTCGGTTCAAAAACCTCTGAACCGTTCGAAACCTGCACAGGATTTTGGCAAGGAGATACGCTGTCGTCTGATTTCTTCAATTTAGTACTTTAAAAGATAGTACGGCGGGCAAAAGTCAACACGGAATGCAATGCGGAATCTTATACAAGTCAGTTCAGCTGTTGGGATACGCGGATGACATCGACATTATCGCGCGGTCCCAACGTGCCATAGTGGAAGCTTTCACGGCAATTGAGGAACAGGCGAAACGAGCTGGTCTTAAGGTCAACGAGGACAAAACAAAATTGATGCTTCTTGGTGCCTTCGAAAGAAAAATTCTGCGTCGGATGTATGGTCCCGTCTGCGAGGAAGGCGAATTGAGGAGAAGACACAACCGCGAACTCTACGAGCTGTACAAGGATGTGGATGTAGTCCGGAAGGCAAAAATCCGTCGACTAAACTGGCTTGGACACATCAAGCGGACAACAACGCTCCAGCAAAGAGGGTCTTCGAATCCGAGCCTCCTGGTTCGAGAAGGAGAGGAAGACCGAACCTCCGGTACAAAGACCAAGTCATCGCAGATGCAAGATGGCTTGGCCTTGATGACTCGAAGCAGCGTGCTCAGGACCGTAACCGATGGAGGGCAGCAATTGCTCAGGCTCAGACCCTTCATGGTTCGTCTGCTGATAAGTAAGTAAGTAAGTATATAAAGCAGAAAAGCTCTGAAATTTTCAACAAAAATCTTTCTAAAATTCAGATGCTGAATGTGACATTTTTAAGTCTGTACGACATACGGTTCGGAAGTTACGTGCACTTTGTAAACGGGAATAGAATTCTCAAAACAAGGGTGGTTGCATCAATCCGGTATGAAACCATTTCTAGTTGCGTAGTCGTGGATATCAACCATTACCCAGTGTGTTGTAACTTCCATATATTTCATTTTTTTCTACGTCTCAATCGAACATCTACGAACGACTGTCTGAGTCACCAAACAAAGAGGAAACAATAAACATTTTCGCACTTTTCTTATTTTGTCATACCCAAACTATCTATGCATGTAGTTTCTGAAAATGTTTATATTGAACTTCTGAGCGGAATAGCCGATTTGGATAAAATTTCAGAGCTAGACTTATTACATAATGTGTTACAATTTTTTGCGTGGCTCATGAAGTTTGACTTCAATTACATTGATGGGATCTCTGAGATTTCCGTAATTTCCGTCCGTTTTGGTGCAGCATACATTGATAATTCAAACTTTAACATGTATGCACACAAAAAAGAATTGTACTCATTACGAGTAGGGATGTGAATGAGAGATCGGGATAGGCATCAATGACAAAAGAAAATTTAAATTCTTCTCTGAGTTCTGATTAGAGCAGTATTATTATTGTTTAAAATAAGTGCGGGTGGTGGCCCGTGGCGTTGTGGGTATGTGCGTCGACCCCAACCACGACGTCGCATGTTCGAATCCAGCTCTGAGCGACACAAATAATTTACACGACCCCACCTCTTTCGAGTCACTGACAATGCTCAAAGAGTATTTCCTGTCTAGAACAAGCTTCTCAAACTTGGCCGTTCGGAGTCGGCATAGAACTGTAGGTCCCCTCCACTAGTGAGAGAACAATAGCACGCTCAACACAAGTGGTTGCTGAGAAGCTAGGCCCTGGCCCTCTATGGGCTGTAGCGCCACCCTTATTAGTATATATATAAATTAGGTGCGGAGTAAACATTTATGCAAAATCGTCTTCAGTGCATCTACAACGGAACACTTTTCTCCACATTTTTTTTAATAATAACACTATCACAAGAATATATTTTCACTACAGGTGAAGTACCGCTTGAAGAAACAAACCAGGTAAAGCCGGGTATGAAATCTAGAAATTGTATAGTCGTTAATAATATTTTTCATCAATTTTATAATACTTTACATCGGACGTTACAGCACACTCTGCACAATTTATAGACATTGTTAACAATTAGCAAATTAAGCAAGTTATTACAGTTACTAATTATTTACTCCTCTGGGCAGTATCAAACACAACCTTGCGTCAATGCGCAAATTTTTGATCCGGCTAGCGATTTGACCGTCCGGAGATCGCCTGGCATTATCCTCTCCTACCATCGAATCTTTCTGCACTCATATCATATCATGACTAGTCGTCGTCGAAATTGGATGATTAGCTCACTCTAAGCTATGTTGTTGCAACTGTGTTTTATGTGTTATACCAAGTCTTGTTCCATTTTCTCCAATCAGCCAGTGACCTGAACAAATCCAGCAAACTAGGGATATCATTTCGAGTTCGTCGATGGTAATCTTTTGCTTAGGATCAGTTGTACTCCGGAAATATTGTCTTGGTGAATCGCAGTTTGTCAGCCTGGCCCATCTCTTCTTATTCTTCTTCTAAAGCTGATAGTTTAGCTCTGCATTCCTATTCTAGCTTTGTGTATGAAGCATAAGAGGTTGTATGTAGGTTAATTTCGTTATGAAATTTTTGGTGATCATAATCAGATAATCTGATACTACTGATTTTCTTCCACAAATTGTTTGATTTTCAACTGCCAAACTGAATTTGTAATTTATTATACAGTGCAAGTAATGGGCTTAACATATTATTTGCGGTGGTATCTATTAACTACATAATTGGCAGACCTTTCTACAAAATATGCTAATACAACATTATGCAACGCTTGCATTGTTGAATCCTAAAGGGATAATATCAACAAATGCTTTCGTAGAGTTTTTTTACGCCCACACTCTGTCACAACCATTGTTTTGCCACTCATCAAATAATTACACAGCCTGGGTGGAGGATTCATGCTCATCAGTCTGTTCATTGAACGACTAGTCAACTGGGTTAAAACTTTTAACGCTAAAACTTACCAACTTCCTTTTATCAAAAGGCTGTCAAGTTCAATTGGTTGCGCTGAACGCTTTTTGAGAATCAATCAATAATAACCTAAATATTTGGTAGGTGTAATCAAAGTAACCCAAATATTTTTTTGGATAAATCATCAATCAATGGTTTGTGTACAGTGGTTATGACATACATTCACGCCTCACATTTGCCTATAATTTGGATAGGTATTAGGTCTATAACTTAATTCATGCAGAGAAAATGAATCAGAGCAGAATATCAAAAATTTAATTGATTGATTCTTGGCTGCCAAGCCGGCGCAGTTCTTTTGAGATTGGATCCACAAATTGGAAAAGAAGGGGGAAAACTCATAGCTTCAGATAGGCAATCCTTTGAATAATACTACTGTACATGTTTATCTTAAATAAGCTTTCAAAAAACCGCACGTAATTAAGTTATAAACCTAACCTATAATATTATTGAACACCTACGTTCCAATTTGACAAGTACCTGAATATTATTCAGTGTTGAATGAAAAATAACCGGAGAAACAATTTTTCAGATTAGACTTACAAAATTCTCAGAGGAGACTTTAACGAAAAAGGTAAGAATTGATGTGTAACAACACCAGATTCTTTTTCTCATATTCTACTTAAGAAACTGTATTTAAAATGTCCTTGTAGAGCAATTCCAAATATCACCGTCTCACCTCGTTTGCACTGAAAAACCCATCGCGTATCCCTTGGTACAGCTAAAGTCAAAACTCAATCGTTCTGCTCCACCGCTTTCAACCCTCCTTTGCTGCTTTACCCACTTCATACAAACAAAGACAAAATACACCAAGAAAAATTCTTCACTTGCACCTGTTTCCCCAAATCCCCAGCCGCAACCACAAAACTTATCTCCGCTTGTACACAAGTTTTTAGGCACGGTGGGTAGGGAAAAATTAATTAAAATCCCCAAAGCACCATAAGCAGCCTCTTCATTGTAAGTGTAACCGCCGCATACATATAAGTTAACTCCCATTTGTTAGAAAACCCAACACAGTGACGGAGACGACGACGTCTTTTCAGGCACATCATATCGGACTTCCCTTGTTAGTTCCTTTTGCCCTAGTGCTACTGCAGAGTTTGCTCTCGTTTTTATGTTTTCCTTTTTGGTTTTTTTTTTTTTTTTTAATTTTTTCTAATTTACCACCATAACACCACCCACCTTAGGGCATTTTTCCAGGAAAACTTTGCCGGACGTTGTTGGTCGCCTTTTTGTATTGTTGCCGGTATGACAAAAGCGAAGTAAAGAAGGACAGTGTAACAAAACTGTAAAAAAGGACTATAGAAAGAAATTCTGGAAGCATGGTCGCCCGTATCACCTCCATCACCCAACGCCACAGACTCCACGGCTCTGTGTAGAAATTAATCATTCCGCTAATGACTTACCTAACTGACACTAAAGGTTTTGGCCCGGCGCACAGTGTGCTTGAAAATTAGTTCTCTTCGTTCATCAAATGGTGTGTGGGGGTCGGAAAAGGGCGATGGGAAAAGTGTCCTCCGGGTGAGTTTAGTTGTGAATTGGGTTAAGTAGCGGGAAACTACAAAAACAAAACAAAACATGAAAATAAAAACTCTTCAACCAAGTGCCTTAGATAGATAGATAGATATGTATTACTTTGTATGTATATTTGTGCTGGTTTTCGTCAACGGAAAAGCAAATGCAAACAGGACATTGCAAAAAATTGGGTTAAGCTAACCTCATTAATAATCAGGCAGTGAACAAGGGTGGTACCAGAACAAGAAAAAGTGGGATTTACAGTACCGAAAAAAGCTTAGAAACACACCACACGTTCGTGCAATTTTGGCCGCATCGAAAGCGTCTTCAACTAATTATGAAGCATTGGGTAGAAATGCTTTGATTTACTGTCGTAGCTGACGCATTTTTTAAAACCTTTTTTCAGGAGGAAAGACTAAAAATAAAAATCGGTCAGGTATATATATGTACACGGGTATGTTAAATAAAAATATTTAATTTATTTGACTGTGTATGTAATTTCTATATTTATTGCAGTCGAAACTCACTGTTGATATCACTTTCAGCCAGTGAGTTGTTAAAATTGTCGTCTAAAATTTGCATGTGTTTAAAACTCCTTCACGGCACTGTAAGATATACATTGACAGTGCACACTGGCACGTTATGTGACATGAGAATTTTGTTCCTGTCTGAAAAATAATAAAACACGAAATACACCCTATCCGTTGGGTGCAAACGAATCTCGGACCGAAAATAAAATCCTAAGCCTTAAAAAAGATCATGTATATAATTTATAATGTATAATTACAATGGTACGATTAAAGCATACATGTATTTGTAATCCTTAATAATAAAGCAAAGGTACCCATGTGTCAAGTCACAAGCCGTATTACGGGGATTAATTATTCATAGCAAATAATGCTGGACACAGCACAGTTCAAAAAATAATTTGTTATAAAAGTGGTGTTCTGCAAGACCACTTTTGTGGAAGTAAAACGTAAACTGACGTCTCTGTCTCTATGTGGCGGGTACAAGGAAGTATATGTTCATATATAAAACTAATATTGATATTATTTTAAAAATGTTTCTCTTATACATGATTTCACCACACAGTTTCAGGCAAGCTAAGGTTGTATTTCAAATTCCAAAAATAATTAATCAGATGTAGATCCAAATTTGTTTGTAAATGTTTTGATGTATTTGTAATTATTAATTGATTAATACGTTCAGCTATTTATATGACGGTACGGTCTCAGGTGGAAGTGGAATTATCTTTTAATGTAACCGCTGAATTGATTTGTACGATTAATTCGAAAGATATAATATATGTTTAATTTATTTTTTTATATATTTTCATTCATTGGCTCATATTGAAATGAAGTACAATCAAACTTCGTTAACTCGAACATTGGATAACTGGGACAGAATTAGATCTCTATAGCACCAAGACGGAAATTTGCATGTAATTTTCTTTGATAACTCGAATGTCTTGATGACTAGAAGAGATTATTTGCCGTCAACTTAGATAAGTCGAATTCGTATGGGATGTAGTCGTCTGGTTGGACACGTATGGATCGTTGATCGCTTTCGAAAGCATTATTTTTGTGGAATGCAAAATTTTTGCATATATACAAACGTAGTAACAGTCAGAAAACACATTGGTACATGCAGGTTAGTATATTGATCTACACGAATTCGAAGAGGATTTTTCATTTTTGGAAAAAATAGTAGGAGCCTATATATATAACACAACGAGGAAGATAAAATACACAGAGTGCAGCCCTAGACAATTGTTGGCCCATTGTGATACCTAGTACTGTTAATTTGATCCCACCGGCAAATGACGAGTGGACCAGATAAAAGAATGTTAACTTTTGCTTCCACTGGGATTCGAAAATAAATCTACTGTAACTAACGGTAGGCACTTAACCAACAGAGCCGTCAAGCCGTTGTACGCTCTTAAAGACGCTATCCATAAATAGCAAGCTATTTATTTTGTACGTTAGTGAATCTTGAGAGACTATCTCATCTATTACATTACACTATTACAAGAGCGCATTTGGATTGAAATAGGAAACTGTTGAAAGTTTTCAACATAAGAACACTGTATTTAAGAAGGCACATAAACATATACATACATATACATGTAGTTAGATTTGATACTTCTCAGAATTGAATTAATATCAGTATTCCGTCTTCACATTTTACGACACAATAACGCCAACAGTCTCAGTCCTTAAATGAATTTTTTCTCCCTAGGTGCTAGTTTCAATCAAAAAATTACGCAATTTATATGCACCCTTCAATTGGTATATGCACTGCAAAAAATGCTGAAAGATTACATTATTTCACCCCTCTAATTCGAGATATCCAATTTCATCCCTGCCATTTCCCAATTCATAAAGGGGAAAACTTTGTCTAACCTGGAATTTCTAAACGGCCCAGAGACAAATTAAACTTTTCGGCCATATTTAATGACATTACACAAGAGCTCCCCTTTAGAAAAAGTTCATTAGCAAGGATTATCTGAGAAGGACCTCCGCATTCGAATGGACCACAATTGGGTTTTAGGTAACTCGGTGACGCCGTTGAGAATATATTGTCTTTCAGGTCATTACTCATTTAATTGCCTGCTCCAACCGTTTTCCATAATCGCACTCACAACTTGGAACAATCGTTGAATTAAGTTTTTAATCCTTAATGTGGTGACGATGAGTTCCGTTCCTTAAGTGCACCCTTCATGCTTAAGTAATATACAACAGACAGGCGGGAGATTAATATCAGATACAAATCTGAGGCGGTACTAAAGAGATATAACAAGTAATATGCCAAGTTTTGAAATATCCCTCAGAAATGCTGCATGTTTGCGTATGATTGATAAAATAATAAAGTCAACTTAACGGGTTTAAAAGCGAAAACCCTGAAGTATTCGTTTACAAGATGAAACTTTTTTCGGTGGCATGAGATTAAGCAAATAATATGCGTTACAGCTATATTGTGATGGTTGAGCGAATAACTTTCTTTGCCGCTAAAAGATAAAATACCCACGATGATAAAAAAGTTGAAGGATTTTTCCTTGTTACACGACCGTCTACATCTGCCTTTTAAATTAAATATTTTTCTTTGTACTTTTTCATATAATTCCATTATGTATAGAGAGGCATTGGTGGATGTACTCTGAGACAAGAGGGCGTTTAGGGTAGACGATGAAAAGGATGCCTTTTTACGGAAGATACATTAAGATCAATCGATCCAGGTTAGCCAATATTTTGTGTAATCGATTGTTATGGTTTAAAGAAATTATATATAAAAAATTCACGAATGGGTTAGAAAACTGAACACTTAAGTCAGGAGGAGTCAGGAGTAATTCAACACTTGTGAAGGTTTTAGAATACGATTCATTAATTTATTTTTTGCGGACATTATTTAATTGCTACTCAAGCGGAATTAATAACGAATTTCTGTTCACTTATGTGGACTTATGTTTAAAAAATATTTGTCATTTCTATAGAATAACAAGGACATATAGCCTTATATAATGTTGCATAAATATTTCAGATATGTTTCTAAAATGATCCACTCAACTTTGATGACGAACAAATTGTCAATAAAGTGTCACAGCACGTTAATTCATTACTAAGGTTCTTTCATCTATAGCCAATTTCCCGTAAATTTGAAAATTACATTAAAAACAATCTCTTATGCTTGTTCTACGCACAAAAGAAAATTCTGCTCACAATATTTCCTTGACGTTCCATAGGTGTGAAAGCACGTCAATTCAATTTCTATTGAAATGCTGCGCTCGAAATAAATTGTAATTTAGTTAATTAACCGTTTAAACTTTTGCGTTTCAGAGGTTGCGGGTCGTTCGCACTTACCTTCATTTTCCTGTGAGTTGTGAAATACTCATTGGTTATGAAAGCACTTCACAGATACGTGGCAGGTTGTGACTCTTAATCGTAATAAAAAAAAATCTGTTCGGAACAATAAAATCACATAGCCTGAAGAAATGTTGCATGTGCCTATATGAGCGGGTGTGTCGTGCACAATTATGGGAAGTTATTTAAAATCAATTTCCTTTCTTTCTCTAATTGAAAGCTTTTAATGAAAATGTGACGAGAGTGCTGTTTTTTACCATTTCAAGACTGTTTGAGCAATTTATGTTTAAGTTGATTTACTGGAACTCTAATGAAATGAAAGTCCTCCAAGAAGAAAAGGAAAATAATAACAATATTGCAGAGCGGAGTTTTAAGGAGAAGTAATTCCAATGCTCGATTATAATTCATTTAATTTGTAGCATTGTTTGAAAATATGCACGATTTGCATATTTAGCATTTTGAGTTGATATGCTTAAAAAATTATGTTCAAATTGGACTCATGTACCAATCAAAGCGTTGTTATGGACGATGGTTTTTTGAAGAAATAATCCTTAGAAAGGTAATGACAAAATGGTCTTATATTGCTGAAAGCTGTGTACTCTAAGAAAGGCGGAAAAAATCCTGTACCAAGAATAACGGCAAGGGTCATTTGTACGTGCATCAATTATACATGTGAATCAATCAAAAATTAAATTAAAATCTGATCACTATAATCACATTTTTTAAGAAAACATTTTTTTCTTGATTAATTTATGACAAATTATTGCTTTTGACAGCTTACATTTTTCACATAATGGATTCTTACAAATACCGCACATATAATTAGATTTATTATAAGAGCTGAAAATATACCAGTGACCTATTTTATCTGAACCTACAACTGACGACTGCATCTGTATTGTGGTTAAGAAAACACCTTAAACCTTAACTTTAAAATGGTTCGAATGACATTCTTCCTGCTGTGAATGGCTTAAGTTCAAAGTTGTGAAATCTAATTGGATTGGTTTTTATAGCGTACAAAATAACGTAAGAGATAAAATAGGGCAATAATTTAATTATGACCTTGTCAGAAAGTTACAGTGCGACGCATGTATGTTATCGGTGCAAAGTGTAATGTCGTCGGCAATCATCGAAACAAGTATCGTACTGTATAGGGAATGTACCCGAACCAAAAACAAATAGAAACCATTTTAAGTTGTTTTCTTACTGAACAACTAGAAATTGTGGTCTTTTTCGAAGCTTTACAATTTTCGTCTTTGAGGTCTTCTTAATTAGTATTTACTTTTGGTTTTGGCGGTGTCTATTGATTTATTTTTTATATATTTGTATATTTGATGCTCGCCAAAAACAGTATCCTCGGATGTTCTATTCTTTCAGTAACTATTCTTTTTTTTGATGTCGGTGTTATTTCCTAAATTATGGTAAATCTTCGATCATTGAATGCTTTTCTTTAATCCACATCATACCCTGATCGCACCTAAATTTTACGTTCTTATCAGTGTGGTTTCAGGCGGGGGTTTCAGACCATGAACCAAATCTTAACACTGAGGTAGATACTTAAAAAAGATTCAAGAAATGCAGGTCGATACCCACCACCTATTCGTCGGTTTTAAGGCCGCATATGACGGCGTGCGTAGGGACGAGCTATACAGCGCCATGTCTAGTTTTGATATTCCTGCCAAACTGATCAAGTTGTGCAGGATGACGATGGGGAACTCTCGCTGCTCTAACAAGGTCAGTTACGAACTCACCGAACCAGATATTCGGTGTCAACAAAGCGTTTTTACAAGCCGACATGCTGCCAAGTGATTTCTTCAATATAATACTTGAGAAGATCGTGCGAAATAAACGTAAACACCAGAGGCACGATATTTTAATCCAATTTGTTGTATTGGTGCCAACTTTGGGGGAACGTAGCAAAATACCACATTCAAAAATTAGGTATCGCAAAACCAACTAAGATGATGTTAAATCTGCAATATTTCTCGACACCAAATCATAGAATACAAGGACTGAATAACTGAATAATAAGTTTTTCTTCAAGTGTAACATTGCTTAAGACTGAAAGAAAGACTGTGAAAGACTGTGTGTTTGCCTTCATACTATTTAGACGCAAGTAAATTACCCCCTTCTTGCAAATAGCTTTGTGGGTCACTACACTCTAGTCACTACACTCTATATAATTATCAAAATAGATTCTGCAGCTAACTTATTTTTTAGCGTTTTAGCAAGCTTACTTCGAATCTTAAATTTAATTCTTTCCACCTCAATTCTTTTTATAACTAGGCGTGTGACAGTTTCGTAATATTAATATTCCTACTTAAGTTATTGGTAAGCCAACAAAGACATATAAATTGTGGGGTGGCAGAGCTCTGACATGAAGTAAATTAAGAAATCAGGTGAGAAATGTATACCTTATCATCAAAGGCAATTGATTTAAGGACGACTTCGTACCATGGATAGGATATTGTTGTGCAGGAAATCATCATCAATATTTATAGTAGCAAGAATTAATCGTCCGTTTGTTTCTGAGAGTTCGTTATATCGGGTTTGCTTGTAGCCAGCTAATTTTGGAATGCATAAAACTGATAACACCACTCGTTCTCGGAAATAATAAAAGACTATGTGGAAATAAAATTGCTCATTGTTTTAAATTGTTATGTTTAAGCTCGGCGAAGATTAATAAAAACGTTTTTGTGCACCAAATTGAATAAACAATTTCATGATTCGTCAAAAGGTTTGTTTGTGTAACAGTTATATACAACGAGATTTGACTTCTCTTGAAGTATTTATGACGCTTAAGTGAATATCAACTATCTAAAGATACCGAATTTGGATATATTTTGTCCAACAGAACTAGAATTAACAATATACCTTGATAACGAAGACTCTAAAAGATGTAGTTTGAACGCCAGAGAATAGTCACTGTTGTTTTATATAGGTGTTATATTTGCTAGAGAGAGAGAAGGTGCGAGAGAAAGTAGTGATAGCTAGTATGTTTGCAATGTCTCAAAGTACATAGTGAAATTGTCACCAAGAAAGTGTAACTTGATTCTGATACAATTTGTTATGTACATGTGGTGCATGTGTAATAAAATTGTTAAGTTAAGATTGGACTTGGTTTCGTGTGAAACGTTTTGCGAAGCCTACGAAGCTTAGCTTAACTGCGATATTCGAAAAATGTTGACATAGCTAAAAACACAAGTTTCTAGACAAATTAAGTCGACTACTAGCAAGCATTAGTAGCTGGATGTCCAAAAATGGTACATATATGTATATCATATATGGTAGATAATGTTTTTATATTATATGGACTTTTAACGACGGCGTCAAGGAAGATACAATGTTAATATGATGGGAGATTTGCACTATCGATAGCTAGTAACTGAATGATTTCAACTATCGAATAGTTTTATTCGTTCATTCATTCATTCACATACTGGGTGGTTAAAGATCCATGACCAGGATTTGAAGGAAGGGGGTGCGGATTGCTACTCCGTTTCCATATTACCCATTTATGTTTTTTGAGTACACATTCCTCTGTATATAAATATTACAAATAAGAAAATGACAAAAACTAAAAAAACATTTTTCCAACGAATCGTTCTTTTGTTCATGGTCCAAAGTCCAAACGAGTGAAAAAACCATTCACCATTCAAATCATTTATTCAACTAAAACCATTCGAACATTTTTCCATCATACAAATGAATTCATTTAGTAAAAAAATTATTCGCACTCATTCCCAACTGAGTCAAACTATCGTCTCGAACCAAACAATATACGTGAACACAATGTCATGCAAATATTTGGAAATGTGTGTATGTGTACCCAAAATTCTCTCTCAGAGCTTATTACACACAAATTCTCGCTCAGAAAAGCTACAAAAACCATTTGACTCAGTTCAACCAGCTTTTCAATTTCAATGAATAAATCATTTTTGACTATCGAATAAATTAATAGTTTGCAACTATCGAATAACTAGATAGTTTTTATTCGATAGTTCCCATCACTAGTTATAACGAGAAAGTGCTCGCGAAGAAGTGAGAAATAATACTAGAGTTCGCTTTTAAATTTTCCACTTTTTATCGAATTTTTGTTAATCTACAATATAACCCACTAAACGCTAGTCTCAGGTACACCTTGATCTGTAGGGATATCTATATAATTAATATTGTCTTTCCTGCTTCAGGTGAATGGCCTTCAAGCAAAATAACACATTGTCATGGAGGCGGTATAGTTCCCTTTGAACTTTTAACACTTCAACGCTAGCAACACGATTGGAGACTGAAAGTAGTTTTGTAACTTCGTTACACATTGTCACCAATAATGTATGTGACAATTTGTGTTTATATACGTAGGAGCATTCATGTCTCTACAACTTCTTTGGAGAATAATATTTTTTGTAAACATGCTTGAAGCATTCCATGAGAATAACACTTTCTTCCAATTCAACACGAGTTTAGTATTTCCTAAGTAAAAAACAGTCACCAGCTTATATCAGACTACTATGCAATTTTCTAAACTATGTACTATACTTCGATATGAATGTAAGGCGTTATTTGTATGCAGATAAATAAACTTCACCATGCTGTTGACTCATCGCTTGCTTAACTTCACTTGGGACTCATGTATGTACGTTCACCAAAACAGCCACCACTTGGGGACTCACCGCATTTTAGCATGACTTTGCTTATTTTAAAATAAACAAATCCCAGAGAAACATGTTTCTGCACATATGTACATAATTCCACTTAGGATTCAATAACCATCAGAAGAAATCGTCTCCATAGAGAACCATACGACTGAGAGGAAGAGGTAGACACAGCTGCCACTGTTAATTACACAGCATATGCAAAGTGCATCGAACTAAGCAATTGAATGACTTGGACCCGGCTATAAGCAAACACCCATCATCCTCCATCTACGACGAAACAACAAGTTGGGATGAAACTTTTCATTATCCAACAACAACCACAACGCTGCTGTTGCTGCAGAAAGGAAGAGATTCACAGATAGAAAGAAAACCTTTCAAATCATCTCGGGGATTAGGAAGTTGCAGTTCTTCCACAGCATCATAGTCATCGTGCAAATGGCGAAGTCATCGATGTTTTCTAAAAATTCTGTCCGTTCAGATAAATATCGAGGCGGACATGCACGTAGGAATATTTACTCAGGAATGAAGTGGTTAAGACTAGCGACCATCCTACGTTTGAAGCATTTCACTTTCTGTATGTGTGCTTACGATGATGTGGAAACAGTTTTGTAGGGTATTGGGTGGCATTGGTGGGATGGTGGTTACAGTGGCCACGCAAAGGAAAACATACTGAATTCTCAAGTTGTATGAATAATTTGCTTCTGGGCATTTACTTACAGCGTTAGCATTCTTATAGGTATCATCATGGGATTGAGGCTTTTGATGGCTCACTCTGTATACGATGTAATAAATAACACTTGAACTATTACAAATGATCTGATTATGCAGTGGTCAATAGGTCTTTGGATTAGTATTTATAGTGTTTGTCTACACTTACAAGAAATTTTTGTTGTAACAAATACAGTTCGAGTTAAGAAAAGAAATGAAATTATAAAGAGAAGAGAAAATAAATAATGGAAATAATAAGAATATATTTAATTAAACAACATAACAAGATGAAGTTTCTGTGTTCGATCAGACTCTTACGATTGTTAGACCGATGTTTTCACAAATTAAAAGTGCGTGGACGATGTAATGCATGCGTGAATAGAGGGGTTTTATTAAGAGATTACGATTGGATTGACAAAGATATAATTCATTAAACAAATTTCCATGTTTACTTGTTTGTATTTACATGAAAAGAACAACACAAGCACAAGCAGATATGCTTCTAAACTGCACTCTAATTTTTTTTCCGCGAATGTGATGAAATGTATTCGTCTCTATTAAAAACATATTTGCCATTTCCATTAAAGGCAACTTACAGAAATTCGGATTTTCTGTCGGCAAATTTCACATTCATAAGTTATCATAATTAGTAAAATCAGGTATTTAGCCAGTTCTAATTAATCATTAATTGGCATAAAGTGGTTGGTGGTTCAAAGTCGTTTGAGTGCTTCGTATTCATTAAAAAACATTTGTGATGTGCTTATTCTATGTTAGCTTTTAGTTAAAAAACTATGCCAAGGTTTTTAACTTGAGAGACATATTCAACATTAATTGAATTAAACTGAATGGGTAGAAATGTGGGTGCTTGCAAATCTATATACATAACATAAATAACATTCCCGTAGACGTATGGCATTTTTACCCGATCGTAGAAGTTGGTCTATTAAGACCGGCCTTTAAGAAATGTCCAGGACAAGTTATGTGTAGATGTTGAGCGATATTGCACGAGGAACAAATATTATCTCTTTTCTCAATCGAATCAAAAATGTCCCCTCTTGAGTTAAGACGGAAGTTGGCAACGATTGACGAAACAATGATGAATCAGCGAGAACATGCCATAAGCGGTCATCTTTAGGTCGCGAAAGAGCACAGTCGTTGGCTGTCTCGTGGTAGAGCTTCGATACTAATGATGACATTGCATGTAATAACAATCCACACATTAATCAACACTTCAACAATCCTCTTAGAATAACATTTGTATCAGCAAAAGCGTCTAGACATTTGCAAGATACAAATCGCGCACAGAGAGTTTTACAGTATCCACCGACTGTTACTGGTAGTTAAGTCCGTTAACCCCTCGGGGGGCATAAGGCGTCAACCACGCCTGCCCCTTTCAACTCATTCCTTTTCTCGATTCCTTTTCAACTGTTCTGCGCCATGTTTGCCTAGGACGTCTCGCTGTTCTGCCTGCCTGCGTAAGCGTTCCTTTTCTCGATTCCTTTTCAGCTGTTCTGCGCCATGTTTGCCTAGGACGTCTCGCTGTTCTGCCTGCCTGCGTAAGCTGCATCCATATAGCAGCACCGATTCTACGTTGGAGCGGAACAGTCGCAGCTTGGTTCTTATGCTGATAACATTGCTTTTCCAGATCGTGGATAGCATTCCGAACGCAGCTTTAGCCTTTACGATTCTGTTGTACACGTCCAGTTCGGTGCCACCGCGATTAGCCGAGACCACACATGGACGGTAAACGACTAACAATGTCCTCGTAGAGGCAGCATCTCCCGATAGGTGCTGATCCGCTAAAAAACGAGACAGAGCCACTGCAGCCGAAAACCTAGCAGCTCTGTTAATAAGCCCTACTCACACCTCCTCGTGGTGCCGTCTGGGAATTTTATATTAGAATCAGTGTCGGTTGGTCTGGGGCCTAACGAGCCTCAATCGTAAAACAATATTTACTCCGAAACGAAAACCAACGCCTCAGATACAGACGAAAAAAGTTGATGACTACCTTCAGCTATCGTACACGGACAAAGATTGGATTCTGGAACGTTAAGACTCTTTTGGACTCACTTGTAACAGTACATAATGGAAATGTACTACATAAATCTAGTTCAGCTAAGTTTATTAACGTAGAATTTTGCAATCTCTCTATAAACAGCTTTGAGCAAAATTAGTTCTCTACGTTAGGGTTGTCTTTATATGGGGTCGTGACCAAGTGACTTTCTGCGTTCATAATAGCGTACTTTCATTCAGTAACACATCAGAAACTCTGTATACAGTACACCTTTTGTTTTTTTTTCAAGACAAGATCAGTAATTGTTTTTTTTCCGAATTGAGAATAAATTTTATCATTATATGTTCTAAGTAACAACCTGAATAAAGTTATTTGAAATCTCGCATATTTTTCTTGCATATATGAGAATGACATTTGCATACAATCCATGGTTGATAATTAGAAAATTGATCTAAACTCTTCCACTCTTCAAACTTTATCTCTGCATTTTATTGGAGATTAGCATCAAAATAAGTAAGAAGTTGCTTTGTATCAATTGAGTTCCGTCTGCATTCATAGCATCATGTATTGAATTTTTTGTTCAAGAAAATTGATCCACTAACTGGATCACTCTCATTTGACCGAATGTTTCTTAACTTTCCGCACAGAGTAATCAAACCATCTTCTTCTGGTTGTCTGCTGCTGTATTCTTGTTTGGGTTGCAAATGATGCTGAGATTGTACAAACACTGTTGGAATTCGAATACTATTTTGATTGCTTGTCCTCTTTGGTGTAGTGGTAATGGTTGAACTGAAAGTGAGTTAAACTTTGGTCAGTACTGTTGGGGGTTCCGGTTCTTGCTGCTGAAACCGGGATACGACTAAGGTACTACCATACCTTGGTGAACTAGACAACATTGTAAACTAAATGCAGAAATTGTCAACAAATACCATTCGTTTTGTTTACTAGACGTTTAATTGATGTATGCATTGGATTGATTTTTCAGCTTAGCAGATTACAGACTTATACCAGTGAATGTTGATGTCGAATAATTGTAAGGAAAATTTAGTAGGTTTATGTAAGTGTGTTCAGTACTTAAAGAAGTATTTATCTTATGCACAAATATTAAAGAAGGAAATTATTGCTAAGTCACATAGAGCAAAAAATAACGAATGTCTCTTTTTCAAGATGATTTTCCAAAATATTGACTGATGGGTGGAGCAGGTTAAGGTGTGCTGCCAATCGATATATTCATTCACTCTGTCGCCAATTGCAGTTTACTGTTGAGCATCGAAATGAGGATACAAAAAACTCAAACAGTGCGGTACAAGCATGTGTGGTGCAGGCGTTTGTGTGAGTTTTCATGCATGCAATTGGAACCAGAAATTAAATAGTATAGATATAGTGGACTTCTTTTCGACATATATCTGCAATCAGATAATGCCATCTGAATTATTTTGTGGATAACCGTCAAATATTCACCTTAAATCAGCTGTAAAAACGGCTAAGACTATAGTACCTGACTTCTGATTGGAACGCAGTAAAATACTTTAAATACAAGACGGTAAACCATCTTACCTAATCCAGAATATAAGCATGCTTTTTCTTTTTATTTTAATACTTTATTGAAATTCATAGTTACAATTTTTTGAGAATATTTCGGAAAATATGTAGCTTGCACAGAGATTTGATGTATACCAAAATTCATATCTCACAACTGAAACATTATATTTTTCGAATTGGATACAACATTTTGTAAAGAATTGCTAAACTTGTTTGAAAGAAACTGTATACTACTACACACCAAAAAGTTTCATTTAGTATGTTTTATGTTAAGATTGTGTATAAAATATTGCGAAAATCATTTAAATGAGTGTTGTAACGAACTTCGCTTAGAATGTATGGGAACTGTCAAAATGATATTGCTGACTATTCTTCAGAAAACCATTTTTATATGCTAACCTCAAAAGATCCAAAGTCCTAAACGTAACCGTACCTCTAATGTGATATCGTTAAGTTCAAAAAGCAAAAAAATGGTACCAAAAGATTGAATTTCTTCTCTTTTCATATACATATGAATTTTTATAAAGTAAATCAAGTGTCAATAGCTTACCTGCAAAGATAAATGCGTACCTGCAGGTGGTTATAAATTGATCGTTACTCATTTTGAAGTGGTTTTGAAGTACCTTTTTTTAATATAGCTTTGATATTGATACTTCTGACGAATTCGATTTCGTTGCTCTTGGTTGGTTGTGGACAGCGGTCAATTCGATGAAAAATTAGGAATTCGCCTTTGTTTTCGTAGCATTTATGACCAGGCCACATCACGTCCTGTATTATCTGCACCACCACCAAATACAAGTTTCGGTGTTTCACCACGGTTGCCATGTCGTCAGCATACTCATAAGCAGACATTTTTTTCAATAACTCCAGTAGCTCGTTTATGAAAAGGATGAACTAAATGAGGCTCAATTTTGAGCCGTGTGGAAAATCTTATTTGACTTCCGTATCAGCTACCTTGACTTGAATAGTCCTTTCAAACCCATTCTGCTGACACTTTCTACGAGCTTTTCATCGATAAATAGCACGTGATGATTCTGGTTAAGGCCCGCATTGACGACATTTGTAAACTCCCGCGCTGTGATTGGGTGTTCTTGCCTTTTTGAAGCCGTTCTGATTCGGATGTAGTAGTTTTTGTTTCAAACGATCAAATGTTTACACGATTAACAAGCACTTCTTCCAGGCAGGATAGGATTTAAATCGGCCTGTAGTTCTCTGTTTCGCTTTTTACCCCTCCCCTGTAAATTGGGCGAACTAATGACTTTTTCATTAGCCTTAACACATGACATAGACACATACTACTTGGTGGTAACTCGGCTGGGACACTTGGCATTCAGTTTGAGGTCTATTAGTCTGATGTTATCTGCTCCGGGATCTTCTGTGCAATTCCGCTGACTCAGTATCTTAAATACTTGTGTTTCAAATTCAAAGCTAGTCAAACTATCTCCATTCTATTTCATTTTAATCCTGTGACTACAGATAAACTAGTTCCATCAAGCTCTTTAAGAAGCTAGACCCTGCCCCTATATGGGCTGAAGCGCCAACCATGTCATATTATTGTATATATGTATACTAGTCTTGTAGATATTAAATATTTTGAACTGTGTAAGTGCTATAATCAACCAAGCTGCTATGGAGTACTTTTCATTGCTAAGAATTAGTTTTAACTTCGGACGTGATATGTGAATTTTTTTTTTGAAAATAGAATACCAACAAATTGCTTCTTTCTGTAATAATTATAAAGTCAGTTAATATTGCATCTAACCCGTAATTAGCTGACGCGATATTTCGCTCGCGAACTTACAGTAAGCAATGGCAATTTGGTATTGAAACCAATTAATCATATAAAGGTCTCACAACAAAAAATATACATGGGCGGATAATATGACCCACCCATCACGTTGCAGCTATTTTGAAGAATAGAAGAGGTGGTGCTGATGAGGAGCAATCTCTGTCCCAGTTCTTAGTAATCGTTTCGCATCTTAGCTCAACAGTTAGCTATTACATTTTGTATGTTACTGACAAAAATCAAATTCCATCATTGTCTATAATAAATTTAAACTATTTTCCAATTCTTCTATTAAACTCTCTCACAGGAAGAAGTTTTCTATTATGTAATGGCTCATATTGAACTCTGCACTAATGAAAGATTTCACTCCTCTTTCTATCTACCTAAATTTTCCATGCACAAGAATTTAAATAAGTTAATTGCAAAGGGGAAGCTTCAACCATTTTTTGCCTTCTTCTCTGCTAAGTGGTATGAAATTTAATCACAGAATTAGAATAAAAAGGAAAGCAAAAAGAAACTAAGCTAATGAAACACGATTGAAATGAAATGAAAAGTATACGTTTCCAAAGGTAGACAGAATTGAAAGAATTCAAAGCGAGGACCTTGTTTCAATTAATTACATTTTATCCGTCGCATATTTACAGTACAACGAGTCCTCAAACTTCAGACAAGGTGCTGATGGAAATTTGGTATACCTCATTAAAACAAATTAAACACATAAATCTGTTTGGTGTGAAGGTTTTATGTTATATTTGTGCTAAGAATACGAGTAATATTTGAAAGCTGTGTGCCGGATTAATGTACTGCATATCATTTAAATAGTAATATTAGCTTTGCTACTCAATCCCAAAAAGAATTTTTAATGTTTTTATTGATTTCAACAATGTATGTTTGCGAAGCACTAGCATGATAACAACTCGCTCTACATAGCTTTAGAAAATCCTGTTTTGTCCCGACAGTTCGATGGGTTATAAAACTAATACAAATGCAACAAATAAGGTGAATATGATTCAGTGCAAAACATAAACACATATTTTTACATATTCTTTATTGAAAAACATAAAATAATAACTTCTCTTTAGTGTAGCTTATTTACAGTCAATATATTTCTGGAAGAAAATTGTGTTTTTCTCCTCTTCAGCGGTGATAAATTAGTCAACATCTTTCTGTAGGCATTAAGTTCTGCACGCTACTGTATGCATTCTCGAATAACACACTATAATTCACTTAGAAATCTATCTACCTGATTTAAGAATATATTTTTACTAAAGCTTACATTTGTTAAGTGTGCAATATTAATTCGAAATGTCGGAATTGTTTAAGCAATTTATTAATAAAGCAACTGTGCCCATTCTAACGATCGCTGGTTTTGAGAACGGATGTCTCTAAGGTGATGTTGAAACTACGAGTCGAGGAAGCAGTTGAGTGCTATATGGATGAGAATCTAGAAGAACTCGTACGGGAATTTATGCCCGATGGTAAGCAAAATAACCCAGAGACATCCGTCGAACACGAGTGAGGATGTAACGCTAGACGAGGAGCTGAATAATCTACGAGAAGAATGCAAAAAGAGAGAAGAAATAATTGCACTGAAGCAAAGGCTGAAAGAGCTGCAAGTTGAAGACAATCAAGAAAACCACAGTTCCAGATCAAATGTTTCGCAAAACTTCAAGGACATGGAAGACTTATTGTGTCCATTTACTGAGGATGACAGCTTTCCCATTGGTCTTTGGATAGAACAGTTCGAGGAGAATGCCGAAAGTCTTCAACTGAACGATCGAAACAAGTTCATATTCGGAAAGAGGCTCCTTGGTGGCACTGCAAGGCTTTTCGTGAGATCTTTGAAAATACGAACCTGGACAGAGCTAAGAGATGCACTTTTGGGTGAGTTTAGGCGTATTGTTATTAGACCTGAAATATTTAGTGAGCTAGATGCAAGAAAGACACGCCGTGATGAATCACTACAACAATATGTGCTATGTATACAGGAAATCGCATCGCATAACCCCATCGAGGAAGAAGACTTGGTTCAATTTATAATCAAGGGCATAACCGATTCCGAAGTCAACAAAAGCATGCTGTACAACGCCAACAACATCGAGCAGCTTAAAATCGCACTCTGAAAATATGAGAAGTTCAAACACAACAGTCGCGATAAAAAAGAATACTCTAGTATTGCACCTGTCAACAGCTCATATGCGAAAAAAGAGTTCACTTGTTTTAAATGTGGTGTTCGTGGACCATAGCAAAGAATTGTCCCAGTAATAAACCAGTTTTGACAATCAATCAACAGAAACAACAGCCACCCCGCTCAAGAAAACGTCATGGATGATAAAGATGTCGATTTTAAATGTAAACAACATCTATGCAGAAAACGTCAACAACGTGTCTAATCGCAGAACCAGTTACATCATATCAAAGTGTAGCACAAGTCCCAACGAATTTGAGAAGGAAATTTGCTTGGATATTCGGAATATTCGTGTACTTTGACTTCGCTCTTGAATTCGGGAAGTCCCATAAGCTTAGTGCAAGAAAAGTTCTTGCCGCAGACTATGATTGTGGGTTGGACGACAAAAGTCATACATATTGTGGAGTAAACAACAGCCTGCTTCAAGTGCTAGGAAGTGTTATTTCGTGCATATATTTTGATAATATGAAAACTAATTTATGTTTATTTGTAGTGGAGAACCAATCAATGAGTTATCCAATTGTTTTGGGGAGAAATTTCATTGACAGAATTGGTATGGTTTTGCAGAGAGCAGACAAGAAGGATGAAAAACAATATCTGATTTTGAAAGAGCCATGCAGCTATAACTGTAATCGTTCTCCAGCTGTATCACTGTCGTCATCGAGAAGTTGTGGAGAAACTCAAGCAAATGTGAAGGATTTGTCGCCATCGTCTTTAAGTCAATGTATCAGTCCGCATATTGGTCATGTAAGTACAAGTAGTGAAGAATCTTTGTTCGTGGAACAAATTTTTAGTATGGATGTATATGAAAACAGAGACCTTGATATAAAAGTAAATCCGGATATACCAATAGATATTCACGAAAATGTTAAAAAAAATAGTTAAGCCAGCTTAGTTAAAATTTCAAAATGGTGTTGAGTAAAAATGCTCCGTTTCATAGTTCTCCGCGAAGGTTGCCGCACGCACATAAAATTGAGTTAAGAAGATTCTTAATGATTGATTAAACAAGGGTATTAAACGTGAATCTAACTCACAATATGCTTCATCCATTGTTTTGTTGAAAATAAAAATAACGAGCTTAGACTGCGCTTAGACTTTAGAGAACTTAACAAAATTACTCTTTAAGACAATTAATATTAATTGTCTGTGAATCGGAGTACAGGTATTACACATAGCAATTTGCTTTTTGGTAGGGATCAAAGAGGACAATTCTGCCATAGAGTTAAAGAGTTTTTAGCGAATAACATAGAATCTGAAGGCATTCATTTAGATAAGATCAGAGAAGAAGCTCAAAGTAAAATTGAGAAAGAGAAAATTAAGAATAGGAGATATTACACAGTCATCATACAAATCCTAGTGTGTATAAAGCAGGAGATTATGTCATGATCAAAATTGTTGACACAACCCTAAGCAAAAAGCTTTTGGCCAAATATCGTGGAATGGCTCACGAGATGAAAAGAGTATTGGAAAATGACAGGTATGTTATAGGTAATACATACGGTTTACAATTAACGGCTTAATGCGGTACCAGAAGCTGATTTAAAGACTGACGAAAACGACAAACTAAAAGCATAAATTAAACCTAGACAACTATCGACAACATTTACATTTGAATAACGATCACCGAAAAGAAAAGCTGTTTTATTCAAGTAATATATATGTTTGCATCTGCCAATATGTCGATGTATATTTCTTTCCTTATCATAAGTATGTAAGGAAATTGTTTATTATTGTTTTAAGCACCTTCAAGAAGCACAAATCTTGATAAAGTGAGGCTGTAGATCCGATCCAAGGTTTAACATACAATTGTAATGATAAATACGCAAATTCTGCATTGTGGCAAACATATTTTAAAATTGCTGTGCAGCCATGCTGATCTGCAAAATTCAAAACATGTGTGGCTTTAGCTTTACCCAGAATAAAGCCGTAGTTTTGCCACTACGAATGTCTGTTCATTATAAAGCAATGATTGCAAAACGTTAAGCTTTTGAACATCGTATATACATCAAATTTGGGTAATAGTTCGCTTTCAATAGAATGCGCTACTATGACCGTATCCCGAATGTAAACGAAGCGTCTTAACTGGCATCGATGTAAAGCTGCATCACCTCTTTTTGAATATTTTCAGGGTTAAAAATGTGTGCTTCGTCAGAATTTTCTGGAAACTATACATTATTTATAGTGGTTGTCAATGCAAAAGCCAATAATTCTGCTGGTTTAACACTTTTTCTCTTCTTTCCGACAGCTCATTCTTCTTCCTCCGCCAATTTTTTGTCTGAATGGTGTATCCGAGTTCTTCCTAATCAAAAGGATTATAGACTCATTAACACTCAGCTTGACGAATATTATAAAATAAAACAACTATAACTTATCGATTAGTAGGTAAACTGCACTGTAATAGACAAAGATAAGGAAAATATAATATTATCACCCCGTAATTCCACCGACAATAGTGTGCAATAAACGAAACCGTATTATTAATCTGAAGAATAAAGTATAAAATGGCAAGTTAAAATGTGGTTACAGGTTACAGCGCACATTTTTGACTTCAATCGTTATTTCCTTAATATACATCATTCCAATCATAGACACACCATGGACGTTATTACGGATATAAGCACCCTCCGTATCTATTATATTCATAAAAGCATCTGATTTGAAGCGTCTATTTTGTTATCTGCTATACAGCACAACACCTTGTATAAATTGCTGAATAACATATGGTAACCTTTGAAATCGATTCTGGCAGGAAAAAAACTCGAGCAAACCATAAAACAGATAGCTATCTACACAATACGAATAACAAATTGAAGAACACATCGAAAATGCGACTTGCTAAATTTTACCTTACACAGTCGAACCCGTTTAGATAAAAAATATAATCTTTCCCCATTAACATTTTCACAAATTTCCTACAAGCTGCTCCGCTTTATTGAAACCCGTTTAACTGAAAAACTCGAATATTTGAAAAAGAATTTCTGAAAAAATGTATTAAGTGAATTAAATAGAAAAACAAATAACAAATAAATTATGAGTGATTGTAAGAAACACAGAAGTTTCTTTATCAAAGAAAATTTAAAGACAGGTTAATGATGGTGAGATGCGGAAAACCATCTGTGAGCATTTTAATTGAACAATTGATATGTCAACAAAAAGATAAAATTCGCAATTTTACTGCATGGAACAAGAATTTATCACGATATTTGGATCTACTACAATACATTATTCGCCTAAATGAAATCTTTTTTCAGCTATTCGAGGGAGGTTTTGCATCTAAACCTCCACTTCTCCACTTCTTTACCCCATAGTTTACTAGAGCGTCCTCTATTTCTTTGCCCTACTGGTGCGGAATTGAAGCTTGCGCTTCAGGCTGGAACAGTGTTTTCCAAACGATATTGGGCGGACGGGAGTTGGTGCTAAGCCAGCACCTAAACAGTGAAGCATGTAATGAAATTGCGAACAAATTTGCCATGAAACATATTATGACCGGTGACATCGTATAACAGTTCAGGAACTAAGGTCGTGTTGAGTTAAAGCAACAAAAAGGCCAATCCCACAAATGAACACGGCACGAAGAACACATTGTGAATCAGCTATTGGTTGAATGTGGAAAGCATTATTGATTCTACTGTTTGCCAAATAAAAAATTTTAGAAGGGTTAAACATTCGAGTGGCTAGAAAATAGCCCTTCCTCAATCATGCACGACTGCAAAAGTTTGCTAAATACTATAAAAG
Organism: Eristalis arbustorum; assembly: GCA_916610145.1. NCBI lineage: Eukaryota > Metazoa > Arthropoda > Insecta > Diptera > Syrphidae > Eristalis > Eristalis arbustorum. The sequence goes on along the minus strand of OU744316.1, from coordinate 78,995,924 downwards.
AATGCGTAAATTCTGTCTTTATTCAAAGAATTGCTAATTTCGAAGAAAATTAATAAATGTACCAAGCTGAAAACAGAACGGGCTAAAAATCATTTGCCCTTTGCACGCATTCGAGGAAAAAAAGCGATTATTAATGACAATCACTATACATAAAGCATTCCATAATCGTTTAGACGGTAATTTTTTCGCTCGGAATTTGCCATGCGGATCTAGCGTTTTAACTACATTGATACTTTTGCTTTGGGGGATTCTTGAAGTCAAAGGTGTATGTATAATCATTAAGTCTTTCGAGACGTGCCTTAAATGCGACTACATTTGGAAAATCCATTACGAGGTGATTGGACAAGTCCAAAAACTCGCTTGGTTGCGTCTGGGCATAAATCCTGAGGAGTTAGAGTCGATGGCAGATAATAGAGTGGCATTGAGATCTCTAGTGCGTGGTTTACGCCCGAAATTTAGTGGATCCTGCGGGTCAGATAATGATAATGCAGATGTGGTCTATGCAAACCAGCCCGCGATTGCCAAATTCAGACACATTTGTGCGAAACGCCTTTTGCAATGTGAACCAAATCGGTCACCAAATTTTAATCAAATGCTTCGTTTACAATATCCATTCTGACTCTTGCAGTGTGTTCGGTTCCACCATCTTGTTGAAGCCATACGTTCACCAAGCCCCATTCGTCGAATGCTGGCAGTTAGAAGTCGTCGAATGCGTAACATTACATATCTCTATAAATAATATACGTATGTACATCTACACTAAAATCAATAGATAATTTAGAGTTATATATTGACTATTAACTGACGAAAAGCATGCTACGATTATAACTACTCATAAAAAGCGCCTAGAAGTATGCATATTTTGTATAACTCTAGTCAATGGTAACCATTCAAAGATTAATCAATGATAATTGTCGGCAGGAGGAAGATAGCTTTGGCTCCAAAAATTGATGCAATTGTTTATAGAGGGTTTGTTAATACGGGAGGGAGTTTGCTTAGATACAACTTGAACACTTGCAATGATATCTTGGGGTACATTTAGACGAAAGGTTAACTTTTAGTCTTCATATTCATGAAGTTATCAAAAAGATAAACGTAACGATAAAAATCCTCTATCCATTCATTTGCAGGAATTCAAAACTAAGCAATGAAAACAAAATATTGATTTTTAAGTCTATTTTCCAACCGATCATGTTCTATGGATCTCCTGTCTGGGGTAAGTGCGCCAAAAATCATCTGGGCGGACTCCAAGTAACGCAAAATAAGCTCATAAAAATGATTTTAAATCTCCCCTAGTCTTTCTCGACAACGGAACTTCATAAGATATCCATGATCGAAATGGTCACAGCTAGAGTTGAAAAACTTTTTCTACGATATAATAAATCGCTTTTATCATCCGGAAACGACTTGATTTCAAACTTAGCTGCAGAATGAGTGCAATTCTCATTTGTTTACTTATCTCTATATTTATTTATTTGTTTAATATATTAACATATTTATTTATTTATTTATTTATATATATATTTATCTATCTATTTACTTATCTATTTATTAATGAATTTACTTATTTGTTTATTTATTTACTTCTTTACTTGTTTATTTATTTATATATTTATTTACTTCGAGTTAATATTTGTTATTATTTATAAATTTTCTATATATCTACTTATCTTATTTATCCAGATTTTAATTTTATTTTTTGTTAATCATTTTTGTGTTTTCTAAAACATTCTAGTCAGCAATTTGAAATCAAGACTAACCACTTCTCTCTCCATAAAAAGGAATTAGGAATTCCTGTTGCCATGAAGGTTTTTTAAGTGGCTTTTCCTTCAGACTTAAATCAAATTTTCTGTGATATATTATATAAAGATTGTATGAAAATGTTAGTAGTTAGGTGATGCAAACCAAATCTCTGCCCAACAAACAGTATGCAACACATTGTAAAATGTGTGCCACTAAATAAATAAAAAAAAACTTGCAATGATGTACTATACCGGGTACTAAAGCCAGACACCACCTTTTCACTAATTCATTCTTTAATCCAACATTTAAGTAAAGAGTGATTTTTTAACTATTATCTTTTTGACAACACTGGTTTAAACACCTGACTCACGTTTCATGTTTTGTTTCACTGTAAAACATCTTCAGTTTGGTATATAATTTAACCATGAATCGTCTTACAAACTACAAATCGCTTGCAAATTTTTGAATTTTATTATCAAAATGCGTGCTCTGAAAGTTCATCGCGCGCTTTTTGTTGTTCATTGTGTTCAGCGACGAAGCTCATTTTTGGCTCAATGGGCATGTAAATAAGCAGAATTGTCGATTTGGGAGTAAATATCAGTCAGAAGCATTGCAAGAGCTACCAATGTATCCAGAAAAAGTCATTGGAGCGTACTTCTTCAAAGATGATGCGAATCGTAACGTAACTGTGAATGGTGAGCGCTACCTTGAGATGATATCCAACTTTTTTTGCCCAAAATGCAAGAGCTTGACTTGCATGACATGTGGTTTCAAGAAGACGGTCCCACATGCCACACAGTACGCGCAACATTGGACTTATTGAGAGGCGAGTTCGGTGAACTTCTTATCTCACGTTCGGGACCGGTCAATTGGCCGCCTAGATCGTGCGATTTAACGCCTTAAGACAATTTTTTGGGGAGTTATGTTAATGCTCATGTCTATACAGCAAGCGCGCTTCAATTGACGCATTGTAAGACAACATTGAAGCATTTATTCGTGAAATACCGACCGAAATGTTGGAAAGAGTATGCCAAAATTTGCAATAAGCGGATGGACCATTTGAGGCGCAGTCAAGGTCAACATTTGCATGAAATAATCTTCAAACATTATATGGATGCGTATATGGCCCGTACTACCGATTCAAATAAAGATTTCATGCATTTTTCTGAATTTTCTCAATGAAAAAATTTCCTATAGCTTTTAAAAAAACACCCTTTACAATTTTATTATGTACATATGTGAATTTTCATTGACCCCTCTGTTAAAAACCGTCATCAATTGTTTTTGTTTTATAGAATTAGCTCATAACACATACATTTTTTGTTTTTCTTCTTTTAATTGCCGCTTAGGACTTAGTAGTGCCGTACATTAAGCGTATATACGCTATCCTGTTGATATAATTAATACATTATCGAGTCTACGCGAAAAAAAAATCTCAAATCTCTCTGTCTTACAAAACAATAACCGTCTGAACTGCCTCCCCCTCCAATATATAAAACAACACACATACAATACTATGTATACACAAATAAATCTCAACATATCCCAAATCATTTTCATAATATATAAGACTGCGTTATCAAATGTTAACAAATCATATATTTAGGTAAGAAATAAAACGTTTCCCGGCAATTGTCTTTAAAAGCTCTCCCTTACTTACGACGTGGTGTTACATTTTTAATGTAGAATTTCCGAGTCGTTAGTTATCGACAATTTTTCAGGGCATTCACAAAGTAAATTTACTGTGTACTTCACTAGACAATTCACACAACAGTGGAACAATCCCTTTGCATTTGGATTCATCTAATGCGTGTACACACAAACAAGTAACACAGCACACAAATCCCAACGAAGTCGGCGCTTTTCCTATCCCACACCGACTCAATCAAAACTGACTCAGTTCAGTTTTTTTGTCGTCCTTTGCGATATAAAACGTTCACATAAACACACAACTTAGAGCACACTTTAAGAAATCACACTGCGAACAACGGGACACCATACACATCTGTATATAGCCGAAGAGGGAATTCAGCATCGTGTCAGAATAAATAAAAATTGAATTTGTACAATTTTAATGTTTGTCACCGCTGTCTGTGATAAGGATGTACTGCAGGAGTAAACGTTGAAACCCGACTACTATGAAACAATAACTCGAGGGGTTGACAAATAACGCCTGTTCAACCGTCGGCGGATTATTGAATGTGTACGTGTGTCGGCTGGAACCCCAGATTTTATTTTCAAAAGAGAACAAATCAAAACAGCGGAAATGCAATTGACGTGGCAGAATAAAAACTGATTCTTTTGATTCCTGGTGTCGGTTCCCATACAATTTTTGGATGAGAAGCTGCGCGGTCGTTTTCGGACGAACAACAACGGCGTGTCTCGTCATATGGAGGACTTAATGGCATTGCAACCACTCGAGTAGAAAGTGTCAGATACAGTAAATTGGAGAAATATACAATTCTTTTGATGGACACATTGCAAGTGCGGAGTTTTAGATTTTTGTTTGCCATGTCTGCGGAGAGATACGGACTGAATACGTATGCCAGAAGGACATCTATACATTCATATGTATGTATGTACATTTATGCATAATACACAGGCTGCTGTAGCGCGTAAGAACGTCTACATAAATCAAACGGAAATAGATTTTTCAAACTGTTTTTTTTTTTTTATTAAGAATGAAAGGTGGAGTGGATATGTGAATATGGAAAATCTAAAAGGTAACCAAACAACTTACCATACTCGTGATGATGGATTCTATAACGTCTATATTCACAGAAATTCACAGAAAAATGGAACAGCTTTTCATTTATTAATACATATAGCGCCACCCATATAATACATAATATGGGTGGCGCTACATCCCGTAGAAGTACATGGCTAACCTTATACAGCAAACACAGCGTAGCGTAGCGAACTTTGAATTCTATGCTGGACATAGTTAAGTTTGGGGAACGTTTTTCTAGCCATGCTGATATTATTCTCTGAGCTTTGACAGCAACTCCAAAGCGGCGGAGCTGTTAAAAATTATATTTTTTGCCGTACTTTAAATCGAACTTAAATACAGTAGGTTCATGTAGGTATAAGTAAACGCAACGACCACCACTCCGTACTTGGGATATCTTATTTGAAGGTTTCCTAATACAGAATTCCACAAACAATAAATGGATATAGATATAAAAAAGCCTGAACGTGGTGCATTAACCTCGTTTTGAGATCCTTCTTAGATTATACGAGGTATACCAGTATGAAATGTTTTTTTTTTTTTAAATAAAACACTAATTATTAATGGGAAAGTAAAAACATTTTATTCAAAGTATTGGCCATTGTTTTCTACACATTTTGACCACCTTTCTGGCAATTTGTGAATACCACGCCAATAAAATTGTTCGTCTTTTAAAGCGAACCAATCAGACACCCATTTTTCGAATTCTTCGTAGGAATCGAAGTGTCCCATCGTGTCCCATCGATGAAAACAAATGGTCTTCGGAAGGAGCCAAGTCTGGTGAATACGGCGGGTGGGGAAGCTGCTCCCAGCCAAGTGTTTTGTTCCTGAACCGGTTTTGCTTTGTGTGCAGGTGTATTGTCATGGAGCAAAATTACCTTGCCGTGTCTTCTGGCAAATTCTGGTCGTTTCTCGATCAATGCATGGTTCAAATTGATCATTTGTTCTCGGTAGCGATCAATATTAACGGTTTCACCAGGTTTTAGGAGCTCGTGGTATACCACACCTTTCTGGTCCCGCCAAACACACAGCATTGTCTTCTTGTCGAATCGATATGGTTTTTCAGTCGATGTTGATGGTTGTCCCGTGATTTTTTTCCGTTTAGGATTCTTAAAATAAATCCATTTTTCATCGCCAGTAACAATACGATGCAAAACCGATTTTCTTACGTGTCTTTGAAGCAAAATTTCACAAGTGTTTTTTCGGTTTTCCATCTGACTTTCATTCAATTCATGTGGCACCCATTTTCCACACTTTTGGATCTTTCCCATAGCTTTTAAATGGCCAGAAATTGTTTTATGTGCAATATTTAACATTGTTACCATTGGCTTTTAACTCAAAGTGTCATCTCCATCCAATATCATTATTTCTGAACTTTTGAAACCATATTTTGCATGTTGCTTCTGATAGAGCATGATCACCATATGCCTCGACAAGCATTCGATGCGACCCTGCAGCACTTTTCTTCAAATGAAAACAAAAAATTAATGCTTCCCGCAAACTATCACTTTCTGGTACAAAATTCGACACTTTTAACACGATGAAAAAATATGATTTTGTCTTTTCAAAGACTTGATGTATACTAATTATTTTTCACAGATGTCATAGCAAACAAACAAACAAAAATTAAGGGCTCGTTCACAACAAATGTTCCCTATCGAGACATTTGTATCTTGACACTCATTTTATACCGGTACACCTGGGTACTACACATGGTTGTAAGCAATTTTCACTGTATATGCTGTCCTCAAGGAAGTATGTAACATTGATGTCGTGAACAGAAAGTCATAATGTGCGGTTATACCTCCTAGGTAGTCAGAGACCAATGCTCCGGTCCGCAGAGTTTTAGAATCTAATCCAAACGAAGCGGACGACCATCTGGTCTTAGGTGGAGCGCTCGATTACACAAAACGTTTAACAAAACATTTTGGTCTATACAGGGTGGTTAAATTTTAAGGGCCGGTGTTGTATGTGAAACACACCTTGACGTCAAGTTTCTTTCTGCACTTCATGTGACATTTCTCAATTGCAGACTAACTCAATTTGAACCATGGAAAGATACACAATCGAGCAACGCATTAAAGTTATTCAGGCTCATTGTGAAAATGGGCGTTCAAATCAAAATGCCAATGCACTTCGTGATTTTTTCGGTCAATTTAATCGTCCAAATGTGCGTACAATCGAAAAAATCGCGCGTACAGCTCGTATTGCAGGAAATATTGCTGCTGTTTGCAATAGTGTGGCTGAAGAGCCGTCCACCTCAACTGGTCGCCGTGCCCCAAAATTGCACCTCTCACGCTCGTCGTTGATGACCATTATGCATAAAGACTTGCATTTACACGCTTACAAGGTGCAATTGACTCAAGAGCTAAAGCCTCTTGACCATTTCAAGCGTCGTCAATGGTCAGAATGGTGGCAAGAAATGGCAAGAATGGATGATCAATTTTCAAGGAAAATCATCTTCAGTGATGAGGCACATTTTCATCTCAGTGGATTCGTCAAGGCAGAATTGCCCATGCACTCTCAAAGAGTGACTGTTTGGTGCGGTTTATGGGCTGGCAGCATCATCGAGTCGTATTTTTTTTTCAAAATCAAGCCGGTCAGGCAGTTACAGTGAATGGTGTTCGCTATAGTGAAATGATTACGCAGTTTTTATGGACCGAATTGGAAGATGTGAATGTGGACGATATGTAGCTTCAACAGAACGGTGCCACTTGCCACGCAGCTACCGTCGTCGGACAGCGATCACCAGTTCGATCGGACTTATAGGTCAGCATATCCGGAGGCAATTGGCTACGCGTGCACGGTGTGTATGAAAACAACTTACATGCTAAAAATCTGGACTTTCAAAACACCAGATCTGAGTGACAGGGTGTAAGTTGAAGCAATCGAATTGACTCGATACAATCGAGCATTCGCAACACTCATTTTGGTTCAATCGAGTATCCTCAAAGTTTTCACTCGATAAAAATATTTTTTTGAAGAAAACGAGGAAAACAATATTTATATATAGTGTATAAAAAATACATATATATATATCGATAAATATTTTGACACAATTTATGCGAATTTTTAAGATTGAATGTTATTTTCAGCGATTCTTGCATTCATCCATATTTAGTTTGTGTTGTTTTAACCACAAAATATACAGAAGTTACAATTAAACCTCTATACATACAAATCAGTCGTTTGTTTGTTAGTCCGGTAAGAGGCATCAGGCATGATGACTTTTTCGACATTTGGACATTGTTTAATTGCACTTCAATGATGAATGACATAGTTACAAATGTATGTTAATTTTGTTACTAATCGTATTGTATTACCACCATTGCATTCAAGCTGTGAAGCCCTTGGCGGTTGAAATAGATACCTTAATTTGTTCGTTGCCTGTGTTATATCTCTTAATCAAAACATTTGTTCTAAATATTAGCTTGACAACTCCCACTGGCTAAGAGGTTCAATGTTGCTCAATGCTGTAGGACTGGTGCAATGATGCGATTCTTATTTGTCCTAGGCGAAGTTATTCACTAGCACATAGCACTTCTTGTTTAATCTAAACTAAACAACGACATTTATTTTGCAATATTGTCGTTGCTACTCTTGCCGCTCCGAAAACTTACTCATTTGCGTTAATTTCCGAAGGCTTGTTTATGTCCCTTAAGCATCTTAGCACAAGGCATATCTACACTTACTTTCCGAATCGAAAAAAAAATTTTTTTTTAAATGATCAACCACAAAATTGAATTTAAGTAGCTTTTGTCAGTACGATTTTATTTGAAGATTTTGTTCACAATGAATTCTGTAAGCACAGGTCACAATATATACCAGATCCGAACGGCAATGTTTGAGAAGCCTTTTCTAAGCAGTTATACTCTTTGATCATTGTCAGTAATTCGAAAGAGGTGGGCCGTAAAAATTATTTTTGTCGTACAGACCAGGGATCGAACCTACGACGACGAGGTTCAAGTGCATTGAGGGTGAAGCACATACCCACTGCGCCACGAACCACCACCGTCACATCTCACATGCTGCAAGAAAATGTTTGTTTCGAGTTGACCGACGCACAGTGGGCCAAAAGTAGTGGTTTTGTGCGATAATTTATTTTGAAAAGTCTAAAGTGACTTTTTGTGTTTTAAAGGTTTGTATAAGAGTAAAAATAAGTTCAGTATTGAGGACATATTTTATAGTTATTGTCAATTAATAGATCTGCTAAACTTTTGCCGGAACAGAAGATATTATGAATAAATTCAAATAAAGTAAATAAAACACTGTCAGTTCAAACCTCTTAACTAGTTATACCCATATTTTTATTCATTTCTGAAGAAAACAAATAAAATCTACTCACTTTTACCTTCTCCAGACATATCTTATATATTTACTCGAACGCTTTATACACTGCTACGCTTTATGTCTATACAATAAAAATATAAGAAAAACAAAATTAACAACTTTCTTCACTTTCTCTTAACTTCTCCTTCTTCTTTGATTGGCGCTACAGTCCGGGGTGGATCTGGGCCTCAACCAACATGCCTCTCCAGCCAGCACGATCATTCGCCAGCTGCCTCCAGTTGCGCACACCAAGTTGGTTGAGGTCCTTTTCCACTTGTGTGCGCCATCTAGTGCGAGGACGTCCTCTGTTGCGCTGTCCCAATGGCTCGGTGTCGAAGACTCTTCGGGCCGGAGCTGTGGTGTCCATCCGCTCTACATGACCTAGCCATCTTAAGCGTTGGATCCGAAGACGCTTAACTAGGTGCATGCCGCTGTACAGCCCGTACAGTTCGTGGTTGAACCTTCTCCTCCAAACGCCATCAACGCAAACAGGACCAAAGATCGTACGCTCAATTTGGTGTTTCGAGAGATGGCTCTGTTACTCAATTGCCTCTTGAGCCCAAAGGAACAGCGATTGGCAAGAGTAATTCTGCGCTTGATCTCGGTATTGCTTTTCTTGTCCCTATTTACTCCAGAGCCTAGGTAGACGAAGTACTTGACTACCTCGAAGTCGATGTTGTGGGTCCTTCCGTTATGACAACACGTACTTTGTTTTGTTCTGGTTTATCGCTAGACCCATTTTAGCCGCTTCCGCTTCAATGCCAGCAAACGGCTCATTTACGGCTCGCTGTGTTCGTCCAATCACGTTAATGTCGTCTACGTAAGCAAGCAGTTGAACGTACTTTTGGAAGATCGTGCCTCGGGTTTTTGCGTTTGAGTTTCGCACGATCTTCTCAAGTATGATGTTAAAGAAGTCACATGACAGCGTGGTCAGAGTCGATGTTGGCTCCTCGGAACCTTCGGACATCGAGAATATTGGAGGAGTGTCTGACGTCGATGGTAATGTGATCAATCTGATTGACGGTTGATTGATCAGGAGACCGCCAGGTCTTCTTATGGATGTTGAGGTGTGGGAACCACGTGCTCATCACAAAGAGGTTACACCCCGAGGCGAAATCTACAAGCCTGAGTCCGTTTCCGGATATGTTGTCGTGCAGGCTGTGTTTACCGCTGACTCTAGCAAAGATTTCTTCCTTGCCAGCTGTGCGTTGAAATCTCCTAGAACGATCTTGGGGTCATAGCTGGGGCATCGTTCGTATGTTCTTTCTAGGAGATCATAGAAGTCATTCTTGCTATCGTCATCCTTCGCTTCCGTCAGGGCGTGTGCGCAAATCAGGCTGATGTTCCCGAATTTAGCCTCGATGCGGATTGTTATGAGGCGCTCGCTGATATAATCAAAGCTCAAGACTTTTTGCCTAAGTCTGCCTCGAACAACGAATCCGCATCCAAATAAGCGCTGCCTTCCCTCTTTGTAGCAATCCAAATCCCATCGCATCTCCTGGATGGCGGTGACGTCTGCTTTGTAGCAGTCCAGGGCCTCCGCGAGTTCATCGGCTGCACGTGGTCTGTTCAGGGACCTCACATTCCACGTGCAGAAACCGAAAATCATTGTCCTTTGATCGTTTGCTCTGGTCGTCAACTTTGAATCCGTCCATGTCCGAGGCCAGTTGTCGGTTCGTAACCGTTGGTTTTTTTAAGTGGTGAGGGAGTTAACCTCACGCACAATGTACAGCTGGTAGGCCAGGCCCATTATTTGACCCTCGGGCAGAGGGGGATCGCTGCACACATTAGTTCACCACACAACGGTTGTTGTGATGGCTATCCAGGGGCGCCACGAGGAGGCTGTATGTCAACTTGATCTATGCACAAGCAGGGATCGCGCTGGCATCCTACCAGGTTGGGTGCAGTCAGCAACTATGCCCTGTGTACATAAGCTCCCAACTGCAATTTTTAAATCAAACAACATAAAAACAAACAAAAATGCATTTTTCTCATCACACATTTCGTTTACTTTGTAAAATGAATCGGTGTTTTGCCAAACATTGGAAAATGACCTTTTGCGCAATGATCTCTGTGAAGCCTCCCCACGATTGACAAAGCTCAAGGAAGTTAGATACTGGCAACCCTGGATGGACTCTTAAAAGAAAATGTTGCGTCGGCTTTACGACAAAAGCGAATGGAGTAGAAGATATGTATAAAAGCGAAAAACAAATATAAACCCTTGCCTTTACATAAACCGAGTACACAATACTGAAATATAACATTAATATTCACAAGCACCAATTTGGAGAGCTTATATCAGGTTGTTGCGAATCCTTTTTATGCGAATCAAAATTATGCTAATATTAGCCAAGGATGATTCGCATACACCCATTATCAAACGGCAGAGTAAGTGACATTGCAGTCCCCCACCCCACCACACACTTCAAACAAGAATCACCCAAATACCGAACTCGGCAACAAAATCGTAATCGGGGAATTCCATAAAATCGGATTAAGGTTAATGGATGTCTATTATTGTGCGCAAAGCTATCCGTGTGTTTATGTTTATGTCATCTGTCGATTGTCGCATCAAATGCAAATGAGAACACACACGTCTATGGTTTCGCATTCGTACCGGAGCAGCCTTGGCTCTAGCACAATTGGTATTCATAAGCAATGTACGGGCTTCTTGTATAGCCGTAGTACAGAACGACTACCGAATTGCGGGCAAATTTTGTGACCATTTGGCGAAATGATGAAAATCCTCGTCCCTTTCTCCTCTCCTAAGCTTCGTTATCGTTGTCCAAGCCATCTCAACTGTTAGTACCCCTCACTCCATGTGTTTTTGAATCGACCACTGAAATAAATCTTATCGCGACCTGCACCTGAAAATTTCGAATGGAGCCATTTGAATTTGAATTTTTCCTGCATAGCCTGAGTTGGGAGTCCGTACTGCCAGTGGTATTTTCAAATGATTTGCATATTGTTTTGCTATGGGGATTGAGGGAAGCTGAGCACCATGAGAGTACGAGTATACTGCATATGTTAGTACGTATAGGTTTGGAGAGTAAAGACAAAAATGAGTGGGATTGAAAAATCTCGTTTAGGTGGACATTTCTGTATTCACGTCAGCTGGAAGTGATTTAGGCAGAAGACCCAAAAATGTATCTAATAGTTTTTAGATTATAGGCGGGTATATAAGCGAAGTTTGGAATGCTATAGAGCCGAAGTTCATCTGCATACTCTTTGTATACCTTGACTGTAAGAAGAGAGAGAGAAAACTGACAATGGGATGATAATTAAAACTCAAGTCGCCAGTGAAAGTTCTTCCGGTGTAGGCGGATGAAGCGTTCAGATTATTTTGCTGGATAGTATTAAAGCAATTATTTTATTGGTTTATTAGATAATTTTGCATTGCTTCTTCTTTTCAGTCTATCCCAGGAAGTGATATCAAAGTCTATGAACTTAGCACAAAAAAATGATAACGGTTAGTGGTAGTGAGGTCTAAAAAATATTTTTTTACTATGGGAGGACTATCTCACCCCGCCTAGGAGGTAGGGGCTTTTTAGAATAAAAATACCCTTCTCTGAGGGCTCTGCGTGTAATCAACATAAAAATGCTTCACTTCAATGTCCCATTGTGTTTCTTTAAAACGCACACATTTAGAACACATGTTCAGCAATTTTGGTAGTAAAAAATAAACTATATATTAATAGCCAATAAATTGTAATTGTAATTCAAGTTCATAATACCTATGAAGTTCGCAAGCAGACCAAGGCAACAGCTATACATGTACCTTAATACGACACAGTCACGTAAGCATAATAAGATCTCAATAAGGACTACACTCCCTCTATGGCTGTACACAATGTCCAACAAGTCAGAACTTTTGCGAGTTCCTTTTAGTATCTTATTGAAGTGCATAAATGATCAACTTCCAAATGATCAATCTTTATTCGTATCGCAATAGATTAATAGCATGCACAATACAAGTGGTTGCTGTAGAGCTAAGTCCTGTTCTATACTGGCTACAGTACCACTCATATTCTATTATATAAGCCTTTAGATACACCAGCGCTAGAATCCTCCCATTCTGAGAGCTTGAATTAGGTGGTTGTTTAATCATAACAAAATTATACTAACGTTTGCTTAATGCTTTTCGTACATTTCTATTATCAAACGGTAGAGGAACATATACCAAATAAAACCCATCTATTCAATTCAAACAAAAATCAGCTCCGTTTAGAATTCGGCAGCAGATTAGTAACCGACGAGTTCTATAAAATCGGATCAAGGTTAATGGATGTCTATTATTGTACGCAAAGCTATTCGTGTGTTTATGTCATCTGTCGATTGTCGCATCAAATGCAAATCACAAACCATACAATTCCATGGATTCGCAATCGTGCCGGAACAACGCAAATTGCATGCAATATTCTTCTCTGTTAACCGTAATTCAAAACGACTACCAGAATAGCGGGCAAATTTGTTACCAATTTCCAAATTATTGACAATACTTATACCTTTAGCTTGCTCTCCATTATCAGCGAAAAAGCAATTTCAGTTGTTAGTACCTCTTCAATACACTCATTTTGATTAGACAATAATCACAACATATTATGAGCGGAGTCCATGATTTAGTCCACAGGAGTTTAGTTTCTACTAAAACGACTCGTGGTATGCGGCGGATTGTACTCTTATGAATGAAGGGGACCTATGGTACAGTCTTCTACGGACTCCCTAACCGTTAATTTTATTTTGAAATTAAATCATGACTATCCAGAGAATATGCAACGCGACTTCTTTTGAATTTTGTACGGATACCTTAAAGCAATCTGAAGGCTTAGGCTTAGGACTAAAATTAATGCCAGTTGCATTATCCACAATGCCATATGTACCTAAGATACCAAAAGTTTCGACCTAACGTCCTGCTTATCCCTCTTCCATTCTAGTAAAACATGTACCCCGCTATTTGTGAGGTGCTCTAGTATATATTGGGTTCAAGGGAGGATACAATATAAAGGGTGCTCTAGTATACATTGGGTTCAACGGAGGATACAATATAATGGGTGCTCTAGTATACATTGGGTTCAACGGAGGATATTCTATAAGATTTTAGAGATCGTGTTACATATTAAGAGCACTCATAGCTATATTGGGAGGGGCTTGACTAGGGATCAATTCTTCGTCAGATTTCGGACTCGTGATATATTATATAGGTCTACGAGTGCATGATTGAGAGGTTGTGAAACTGCATGAACCAACAGGGGACCATTGAAAAGTTCATAGGTAGTGGCAGTCTTAGATAGAATCGCTGGCTCCCAGAGGAGACTAATTTCCTCGCATGGATATGGGTTGCACAATAGCGGTTTTCCAATACTCCTGATAATGCGCATTATTCAGAGCATTGTTAAACATGATTGTGTACATATTAACCACTTCCAAATGTCTTAACACAATCATCTCGAACGTCGACTTTTTCTTCTTTAATGAGTCAAAGAGGACGGCTTTAAGATCTGTCTTCGAAATGAACGGGGGATGTACCCCTTCGTCGGCGATGACATTGTCTGCCATGTTATCATCATTGAACCCGACAAAGCCGATGTTTTCAGATCGCCATTGTTGCAGATCTTCTCGAAGTTGCGGGTTGCTAGCTTCCATGCTGTTCTCTAGGTCGTGGTTTGGGCGAACACTCTTGTTTACCTTGTACACTTCTTGGAAAACTGCGCCTAGTACTTCAACTTTTTCTTGCGGATCTTCGACCACAAAGAACTCATCGTAGAGTATGGCATTGTCTGAATCTATACCCGCTGTAGTTAGTATCACAACTCACAAATGTTCAACTTTTTCCTTCGGTCGTACAGCGGGTAGTGCAATGTGAACACTAGTGGTACGACCGCAGCACTTTTATTTTTGATTCACGTTCTAGACTTCAACGAGTTAGCCTCAGCGGATGAATGAAAATTGTATGCTTCTTCGATAGAGTTTGGGGGCGCGTGTTAACTTAGGACATCATCATCACTGAAAGAAGAACATGCTTGCATGTTAATGACACAAAACTACTTTCATAAATGAAGTCCGTCAACCGCGTTGTAGAATGTGAACGCAAAACATTTTTGGACCTTCGAACATGTCGTACTATGCGGTAGTATAATTTGAACGCACCTATTGTTATAATATGTGTGCTAATGTGTTATAAAGTGGTGGCCCATTGTAGGTATGTGCATGGACCCCAACGCACTTAAATCCCGATGGCTGGATTCGATCCCTAGTCTCCCTAGTTCGTACGACAAAAAAAAAATAATTTTCTCAGAACCACTTCTTTCGAGTCACTGATAATGCTTCTGTTTAGAAAAAAGTTTCTCAAACTTGGCCGTACGGAGTAGTCACAAAACCGTAGGTTCGTTGAGAATCGTAAGAGAACAATAGCACGCACAACACGGGTTGCTGCTTAGAAGCTAGGTTCTGGCACTCTATTGGTCTGTAGTGGCACCCGGTATTACTATTCCGAATATTTGACTTTTTCCATTTGACTTTTTCCATTTTCGATGTATTTGGGGGTTGAAATATTTTTGGCATTAGTTAGCTGAAGATTAAAGCTTTGTAATGGCCCATATTCCAGATGCGTGGACTAAAATATGCGGCATTGTAGCTTGTCCAGAAAAACAGCTCTCCTTTGAAGACTTTAATCTTATCAATCACGGCATATTAATATAAAAATCAAACGTTAAGGAAATGGCTCAAGAAAGCATAAACACCCATGTACAACCCATATGGTATGTACTGGTAATTCACTTCGACAGTGAACAACTATGTTAATGATGTGTGTTAACTTCATCGAGTGCAAGGAAATATTACAAATACCCTGCAATTAACTCATCCTTAACTCACCTCCTTTAGAGCTGACATGCAGCCGTAACCACTGGGGTTATGCACTATGCTCATGGACCAAAACTTTGCTTTCATTCTATACATTTTATATCCACCATATGTTTACAAAACAGCATTTTCCTTTACTCCAGGTGATGTAAGGTCATGGTGGAGTGTCCATGTTATAATGATAAGTCGAGTTCGCAACAATAAAGTACATATTTTATAAATTATATAGCAAAATCCAGTATGCACTACGAATGGGTTCACGAAATAAATTACTTTTGTTTGGAGAGCATTCACCCATTATGTTAAATACACATACTAAAACATAACGGTGTAGCATTTCATTCGAATCTTTTGATGTCAAGTCCTTATACGTCATATCTCTCTTACCGCCCAAATGCTGATGACTTAAGCTCAAACCAGTCTTTCCGCACGTGACCGTCCTTAAATCGCCTTTGATCAAAATGAGCACACAAAACTTAATGAAGGTTTGGGACAATTAATTTACCGAAACAAAGTCGCATGAAAGCGTTTCACTTTCTGGGCTATCGCAAAGTAAATAACGTCAGTGATTCAACTAAAGCTTGGTCATCTAGTGGGCAACCACACCCTGATACCATCAACAAAAAGCGTGAAGAAGCATCGGATAAGTGTGTAGTTCCATAAATGACCAGACAGTTTTCATCCTCGTGACCTGATTTCCCTGTTCACCTTTTACACAAAAATGTATATGTGTGTGTATAAGCGTCTAATCTCGAGCAAAGTTGGGCACCAGCACACTGGGGGTCTGTACGATACCTTAAATAACCTATGTTACTGATGACAATTTAATTTTCAAAAGGATTTGCTAGGGATAAGAGTCGGTATTCGTAGTTAAGTGCTGATGTGGAGTGAGGTTGGTCATGGGATTGCGGGTGTCATATAATCATTGCATTGAAGGAGATTAAGCGTTTTAATTAAAACGTGTTATCCTTTTGGAATTGGAAGGCCTGCTATAAGTATGAGCATGATTTTCATATCTCTCGGAGCAGAAGGTAGGAATCTGCATGTTGAAGCCACCGATTGAAGATAATTACTACATGAGTGAAAAAGGGACTTTTTGGGACAACTCACTGACGTGGCGGATTAAAAACGTTGTTCAAAATTGGGTAACATTATTTTTTGGGGAGTTTGTTTTCATAATTATACATTTAAACTAATTGAAGATGCACAGCCAGTTATCATGATGATTAATAGTACATAGTAGAATGTTAGTGGCAGGAAGTATTCATGTTAGCGAATATAAATTGTACCCAAGAAATATGTTATGTGCAAATATATGTTTTTAATTTAATTTTAATTTATTCAATACGTTATGTGAAATGTATGTAAGTACAAACCAAGGATTATATGTTACGAATCTTAACTGTATATAAAGCAGAAAGTTTGTGTGCCTGACCGACAAAGGTTTCGAAAAAACACGACGCAGAGCTCTGAAATTTTCAACAAAAATCATTCTAAAATTTATATGCTGAATGTGAAAATTTGTAAGTCGGTACGAGGCATGGTTCGGAAGTTACGAGCACTTTTTAAACGGGAATAAAATTCTCAAAATAAGGGTGCTTGCATCAATCCGGTATGAAACCATTTCAAGTTGCGTAGTCGTGTATATCAACCGTCCCCCAGTGTGTTGTAACTTCCATATATCCATACACATTTTTCATATTTTGCTGTGGTGCAACCATTAATTGTTTTCTACGTCTCAATCGAACATATACGAACGACTGCCTTAGTCACCAAACGAAAAGGAAACAATACAAATTTTCGCACTTTTCTTACTTTGTCATACCCAAACTATATATGCATGTACATATACACAGCTACACACAACCATTCAATTTTGCTGGAATTGTGAATATTGAACTTTTGAACTGATTAGCCGATTTAGATAAAATTTCAGAGCTAGACTAATTACATAATGTGTTACAAGATAGGCTAATTTTTGTATGGTTCATGAAGTTTGACTTCAATTTGCACAACAAGTGAACAACGCGCGCAGGTACATAGATGGGATTTCAAGAACTTTTTTTTATGAATCGCTTGATATCCCTCCACGTTGTGTGTAAATGGTTGAGAAAAAAACAAAGTTGGGAACTAAATGTATATTAAATAAAATTTGAATTTTATGTGTTTGTATTATCACGCTTTTTCAATAAATATTTTCCACCAAATTTTTGGTTGATCCTCCGAGAGTTCGAATGGGAAAATCATCCCTCCCATTTACATCGAGTAGCTTCTTTTTTGTATATTAAATTATACACAAACATATTATGACCAGTTTGTTTTGTTAATTTAATAAAATATAATGTATTCGACAAGTTGTGTAATTTTGTAGGTGAAAGATTAATTATAATTATCAAATCTCTGCATATAAGTTTTGTAAACAGTTATGCCGCAATAAAAGATGAAATGTAAAAATATAAAAAAATGTTAATTAATTTACACCACTGTAAAGCAGCCACCAATTGCGACGACTTCATGATGTATATGATCACGAGGGAGGACAATGCGGATATATTTGACCTACTGTGGTAATATTCGGATATATCTGTTTTGGTCCTATTGTCTCCGGTACGAAGAAGAGAATCCACCACTTGACACATTTCGACCACTTGTGCAACACGACAAGTCGCGCGGACTGTGTAACAACCACCACACTGAGAAGGGAAGCAGAAAAATCAATACAAGAGGTGAACCCGCTTAACATATGTACCAGCGTTTCTTAACCGTGTTAGGGAAGAGGTAATTCACCTTACTCTACTAAGTGAATTCTACGCGGGTAGAGAATTGCAGAGTGTCCACAAGTTGTTCATTTTCGGACCACAGCCGAACACTCTTCAATGTCAACACCAAAAAGTAAATACCAAAACCTTTCCGAAACCCTCAGAAAAAAGACGTGAATATTTTCTCAAAATCTAATTACAAGTGTTTGAGTACAGTCATCTTGTGAACATTCTGAACTGCAACCCAGGACCAGGACCAGGACCCGAGTCCAAAGATCAGCAAAATATCTCAAGTGATAAAAAATCCAGCTTCAATGACTAGGAAGTACAGGCATTCTAGAACTGCTGATTGAGACCCACTTCCCAGGTTGTGAGAACCCATCTCCTACGGGACGATGGAGGAAATGCAAAAGAAGAAGAAACACTTACCAATAAAAAAGTATGGATGGGCAAAGTGTAAACAGGTAAAAGTTGTTTTCATAGACAAACCAAACCACTCTACCGCAAAGGACTATATGCTATCAGTCTCACGTCGTTTCTGAGGACTGACCTGTACATCAGAGGACTTACGAACTCACACATGTAGATCTGTGGAAATTGCACTCAGAAGGGAAACGTTGCTCACAAAATTGAAAGCTTAATGAAAATAAACTAATTTAGTATGCCAGCCTTCCTAATAATGAAGTAGCATTCAACAATGTGAACACAGATGCTATAATAACCGCTCTAGAGGTTATACCGGTATAAAGTGTGCGTCAAGATACAAATGTCTCGATAGGGAACATTTGTTGTGAACAAGCCCTTATTTTTTGTTGTTAGCTTGCTATGACATCTGTGAAAAATATTTAGTATACATCAAGTCATTGAACAGACAAAATCATATTTTTTCATCGTGTTAAAAATGTCGAATTTTGTACCAGAAAGTGATGATTTGCGGAAAGCATTCATTTTTGGTTTTCATTTGAAGAAAGTGCTGCAGAGTCGCATCGAATGCTTGTCGAGGCATATGGTGATCATGCTCTATCAGATGCAACGTGCAAAAGATGGTTTCAACGGTTCAGAAATAATGATTTTGATCTGAGAAATGAACCACGTGGAAGACCACCAAAAAAGTTTGAAGACGCCGAACTGCAAACGATATTGGATGGAGATGACACTTTGAGTCAAAAGCATATGGCAGCAATGTTAAATGTTGCACAACACACAATTTCCGACCGTTTAAAAGCTATGGGAAAGATCCAAAATTGTGGAAAATGGGTGCCACATGAATTGAATGAAACACATATGGAAAACCGAAAAAACACTTGAGAAATTTTGCTTCAAAGACACCTAAGAAAATCGTTTTTGCATCGGATTGTTACTGGCGATGAAAAATGGATTTATTTTAAGAATCCTAAACGGGAAAAAATCATGGGTTAATCCGGGACAACCATCAACATCGACTGCAAAACGAGATCGATTCGGCAAGAAGACAATGCTGTGTGTTTGGTGGGACCAGAAAGGTGTGGTATACCACGGGCTCCTAAAACCTGGTGAAACCGTTAATACTGATCGCTACCGACAACAAATGATCAATTTGAACCATGCATTGATCGAGAAACGAATAGAATTGGCCAAAAGACACGGCAAGGTAATTTTGCTCCTTACAATGCATCTGCACACAAAGCAAGGGTACAATCAAAACACTTGGCTGGGAGCAGCTACCCCACCCGCCGTATTCACCAGACTGGGCTTCTTGCGACCACCATTTGTTTTCATCGATGGGACACGCATTGGCTGCACTGATGATGCCCTCCGCCTGAAACTTAAGAGTTGCATTTTTCTTCATAAGAAAGAATTTTTTCAAGCAAGCTTAATTTACGGATGGCATGTCTTAAAATTCTTTTGAACTCTTTCGAATCTGAGTCCTTGAGCATTATATTGGGAATCCCAAAAATGGACGAGTATACGGTCTGGCAAACGAGCAGTATACAGATTTAAGGCAATAAGCTTCTCGGAAGTCTTTACTATTTCGTTTCAGAAATCCTAAAAAGAGGTTATATTTAGATATGGCATACTCACTACGAAGTGATAAGTTTAATTTTGTACTAAAAATGGCTTAAGTCCACTAAGACGATGGAGCTGACGATCGTAGAAAAATAATCATATTAAATTGGCACTGAATTAGTAAGTATCTTACATTTTGAAATACTAAGCTGCAATGCATTATGTTTACAACAATATGATAAAGTATATTTAATTTTATACCGGCCAACGGGCTCAGTAATAAAAGATTCTTATATTTTAAAACCACCACTTCCTCAGCATATGGAGTAAATGGATTCCTATACATAGTGCCGTAGGGGATATCTAGTTGGTGGTTGTTGTGTCACATGCGAACGAGACAGCGCCGCGTCGGCGCCATCGTGCAGTTATACATTACCAACCCCGAATGTACAATCAAGAGTGCCCATAGGAAAATTTCACTGACAGATGGCGACAGAGTTTTCTAGAAGGTATGCCAAAGTGCTATATAAGTCAATAAATGAGCAGCAATACAGCACTTAACATCACTGCAGCCAGCGTCTCCTTTACGGCTGTGTGTGTGATCGGTCAGGTCAACCGCATGTTTCGATATTTTTTATGCTTGCAAAACTTTTTTACATTTAATCCGCGAATGTTAATACAATGCAACATTTTAAATTTTTTAGAAATATCATTTATAAACAATATGAACAACAATGGGCCATAAATACTACCCTGGCAGAACTAGAAATTAATTCAATTACTTCCGATGTAAAACCATCGACCTTTACCAATTGTTTTCTATTACTTAAATAATACATGACCTACCGCGAATTTCGAAGTGTTGACAAGTGTCTCATGCAGGCACAGCCGTCTGCACTTAGCCTCCTCAGGGAGCCGAGCACCTACGATCGAACAGGGGTAACCAACCACCGTGGGACGTCATTGGCGGCTGCTAATGAGAGAGGGAAGAGCGGGAGAGTCTGTACCGGGGTTCATCTCTCTTTACGGATATCGGCGGAAGAGCTTACCCTCTTCGACGTATTCGGAGTTCAGATCTAAAGGGTTTGCTCTATGGCCACGGTGGCACTCACAGTCTTAGCGAGATTACCGATACCGGATGCATCCAGACCCTTCGTCCAAGCGTAAAACAAATGAGCCTGGCTTCCCAGTTGGCGAGCGTGATGTTAACGCCCTCATCATGTAAAACCAAATTGTGCAGAAATAACGACATGCCTCGGATATTGACGTACTTACTGTTGCTGACCCCAACAAACGAAGAACGGCATATAAGCAGCAAGGATGACTTATATGATTTCCTAGACAAAATCACTAGCTCTAGAAGATTTCAACGCTAAACTGGTTAAGGAATGCATCTTTGCTAAAGCTATCAGGAAACACAGACTACACTACACCATGTGTGGTAACATCATGGGAAGTAATCTCTCTGTAGCTAGCACGCGGTTCCTACACCTCAACATCAGTAAAGAACCTGGCGGTCCCCACTTCAACCACCCGTAAACCAAATTGGTTGCGATCGACGTCAGACATTCCTCCAATATTCTCGATGTCCGAACCTTCCGAGGAGCCAACATTGACTTGAATCATTTCCTTGTTGTAGCCAAGGTAAAGATGAGGATATCGAGGGAGGTACGGAATCGACACAGGACACTACGGTTTAACGTCAGAAATCTACAATCGCAACAGACTGCTAGGATCTTTTCAGATCGCGTGACCCAGGAACTTTCTGTAAGTTCGACGCCGTCTGCGCAAGCCATCGAAGGAAAATAGAGTCGTTGTCAAGAAGTCATTAAAGAAGCCGGCACTGATGTGCTAGGTTTTACGACACGACCTAAAAAGCAACGCTGCATCAAAGAACGAGGGCTGTTCGGGAATTCTACTAATAGAAGAGAAGGAATGAGTTCCGGCTTTTCAGATGGAAATAAAAAGAGTATAAGAAGCGCGTGGTAGGGGAAATGGAGAGGTGTTATGGCAGGAATGACGTCCGAAAGGGTGAGATGATGGATACACAATTCACCCAGAAGCTTGTTGGGATCAAAATAGACAACTGGTTGTAGAATCGCAGTCGAGATGGGCAGAATGTTCCACTTAATCTGGAAAATGACAAAGGAGAATTTTGCCCGCAGACTTACAAGGGGTCAAGGCAGTAATATCAAGACTGAAATCTTACAAAGCTTCTGGAGCAGACGGACTGTCCGCTGAAATCTTTAAGGAAATTATCTGGTTCAATAAAGGAGACCCGTTTGACTGCGTATAAGGTCTTTTCTTTGGCCGCTTCAGGCCAGGAAATTCCACAATAGAATAAACCTTCACACTGCG
This sequence comes from Eristalis arbustorum, assembly GCA_916610145.1. Classification (NCBI taxonomy): domain Eukaryota; kingdom Metazoa; phylum Arthropoda; class Insecta; order Diptera; family Syrphidae; genus Eristalis; species Eristalis arbustorum. Next base: position 78,973,160 of record OU744316.1, on the reverse strand, counting down.
GCAGATGCCAAGAAGTGCAAATCGACACTCACTTCAAGCCCGCATGTTGCGCCATGCTTAGTTTTGGCATTCCCGCCCAATTCGTCAGGTTGTGCACAATGACGATGGAGAACTCTCACTGCTCTATCAAGGTCGCTAGCGTACTTCCCGAGACTCTTAATGTCAAAAAAGGTCTTAGACAGAGCAACGCGCTGTGCAAAACTCACACGCCAACACTAGGCACGATCTTCAAGAAGTTGGTACAATTGATGGCATATGCCGATGCATTTATGTGCTTGGCGGACCTCAGCGTGCCGTCAAGGAGTCGTTTGTTAATGTTGAGACGAAAGCTCCTGTTTCTGTTGACGAAATATGCAGGAGAAGATTCAACCATGAACTACGCGGGCTGTACAGCGACATTAGCCATGTACGGATCTGTGGGCCATGTATAGCGCGTTAGAAACTCAGCTCCGGCCCGAAGAGTCTTCGAATCCCAACTAACGCAACAGAGGACGCTCGCGTTTAAGGTGGCGCACACAATTGGAGAAGGATCTTAACCAACTTAAAGTGCGAAACTGGAAACATTTAGCCAGAAATCGCGCTAGTTGGAGAGGCTGGTTGGTTGAGCCCCAGTTCCATCCCTGATTGTAGCGCCGTACAAGAAAGAAGAAGTGTAACGAAGGTTTTAGCGAATCTATAAGCTTGTGCGTTAACATTATTATTTCTTCGTTTATAGTAATTAAAAAGTCGACATCCAATCAATTGGATCCAAAGCTTATAATAAAAGCAATTTCATTATTTAAAAATATTGAGGTAATACACTATTTAAACTTGTCCGAATAATGTTCATTTAAGATAATTTAAGAGATAGAAGACCGTTGATGACCAATTTTTTTCCCATTCATGGTTAACATTTAGGGCAATTGAATTTTCATAACCTTCTTCTAACTAACATCACTAATATTAAAGTTACCCAATACCCAATACATTAAAGTTGCGACGACTCTACAATGAGCTTTTGATACGAATTGATAACACGCAGGAGACAAATGCGTCAAAGAATTATCTAAAGTGGACATCAGCGAAGCGGACGCGTCATTGCAACCACGGATTAGTGCATTTTAAGTCGTTCATGACACATCACTTAAAGAAGGCTATTCGTCTTGGCGTAAAGGAATTAACTGTGTGACGACAAAGTCAGCGTATCCAGAACTTAACATCTGAAAAACAAACAAGCTTCTGGCAGCTAGCTTCACTGGGCCATAGATTCTTCACAGAAACTGCGGACACATGTTTTAAGATTTATTAAGAGCTGGGTGATTTCGCAGGATCTGTGGTAGTAAAATATTGCCGTCTACCCACCTCCGTCCGTCCTCTATTGTCATCTCGTTCAATTTCCCATAATCTATTACGAGTCTACACTATTTCTGTCCTAACGTATCTGCTTTCCTTGGAATTACCATTATTGTGCTTGAATACTTGTAGGTACTCTTTCATTTCCATTTCCCTTATTTGTAGTCTTACCTCTTCTTCTTCTTGAGGTGGTTATCTATAATGTTTCGCGTGCTTACGATGATTAAGTGATTTAGCATATATCTTCAGTGCCTTCACTTTTCAACTCAAAGATTGAAATGAATCTAATGCTAATCATTGCCTGACATGCTTTGCGTAATCTACAACACACAACGAATTTAGGATCACACACATGCTCATAAGCAGCACGAACCCAATAATTTTTCCAGATTACTTTTCCCTTCAGCAATTTCCGAAAGCTTTAATAAATTTGAATAGCATGCTAGGCCTTTGCTTGATATCGTTCCACCATTCAAATCAAAATCTCATCTCATCTCATCTTTTATACGCTTGGGGAAAAATTTGCTTCAATGCACTAAAACCCATTAGATAGAGGCCTAACTTTGCCGCTTGATTCGCATACTCCCCTCATATGTTCATACGTGTGTACGCACGCATATTTTACCACTGATCCTCCAAAGGATATTATGAAATCGGAAATAATAATTTATGCATTCATATAGGAATTCTCTGTAGTATTCGGTGCTCCTACTGTATTCTCAACTGTATACTTACACATCACTCATTCCCACTCAGCAACAGGATATTATTGTCTCATAGGGAAATAATCATTTGCAACACACACGCTTAAACACCGGAAGGTTATTGGAATCGTAGAGGAGCGCACAACGAAGGGTGTACGCATTTTCAATCAAATTCTGTAGGTCCTTAATTGCGTGTTTCATATTCATTAGGCACACTGGGGGACTACAACAGAGTACTTCTTACAACATCAGATGGAATGAGGCTTTTGTGTGCTCAAATCAAATGGTGTGATTAACCGCAAGAATGCACTCAAAAAGTAGACTATCTAAGAAAATGCACAATGATGTTCTTTCTATTTTGGAGATTTGAACTTTCTTAACATTTTGCGTTAAGAAGGAACTGTTCTTCCTATAAATGAGTATGATTGAAAAATTGGAAAATTGGAATTTTGCAATCTCTTTTTTCAAAAGGAGGATTGTCACCGGGTGTGTGGGCACTTATCCCTGTTTATAACCATCTGGAAAAATAATTTATTATCATCGAATTACTCGAGAATTATTCATGCCGAAATGAAGGACATTTGTGATTTCGCCTACGGCCATTTCATTGTTATACGAAGCGATGACAATGTTGACGAGACCGCATGATATCCCATGTTTTGTTGTAGGGTGTATTGTGATCATTGCGAGTGGGTTTTGTACATATTTGTTGTGAACATAGGCATTTGAAGGTTCGTCAGGTAGAAGTTTACAATGACTTGTGGATTATCCATGCGACAGGATGTATGAACATATGTCGTGGACTTAACTTAATTTTAATATGGGCAAATGCACATCTGCAGATTGATTGTCTTTTCCAAAAAGACTTATATTTATTGACGAACAAATATGGTATTTGTGGTTTCGACGACACTGAGATAAGCGGTTGTAATATTTTCTGGGCATAGCTTATTTAGAAAAAATATTACTATTTCTAGTCTTATGAAATTTAATACAAAGTAATTCTATTAAAATACAATTGCCTTAAGAAAAACTTATTTTTCATTGAAGTTTGCGGTTCCGTTTCCAGCAAATTTATGTGAATTTTGCTTTCGCAAATTAGTTTGTCCATATATTGATGCACAAAAGTGCACAAAACTTCCGAACTCAGCGAGTAAAATGTTCGATAGCTTTATTTTGTTGTTTTTTACTCTCTCGAAGTAAGTAGGATTTTTGCCCAAAATGGATTCTTAAAAATGGAGCGCCGTTGTCAGACATGAACAGAAAGGACATTTGCAATAAAGCGAAATTGTGGGTTGAAATAGCTCATATAATGAAATTTCCATGATGTTGCGGTTTGCAAGGTGCGATATTGCGAAAAACATGTGGTTTTCAGTATGTTGTGCCGAAAATATCGGTTTCTTGTGACTAACGCTGGATAATTATTTGTTGTTTTGAATTGCCTTTATTATTATTTGTGGGAAACATTATAAATTCAAAGAAAAATTTGGGAGTGATAGCAACACACACAGCTCCGAAGGAACTTCTAACTAAACATTACACATTTCCTTATATATCATTCAAGCCTGTAAGCCAATTCCAATTATTGTGGTTAGCGTACTTCATGAAAGCCCTTAAAGTACCATTTATGGAGTAATATACGCAGTCAAAAACATATACTACAATAAAATGTTTTCTTAACGTAAATCGCTTAGAATCTAATACTAAATAAAAAGATTAAAATGTACTGGGCTTACTTAAAAAAAACTGAACTTATTCTTATCTGTAAATGATTCAACGATGCGAGTAAAATTATTTCTATAAAGAAGATAACCGTGGCTGCTGGGCATGCAAAACCGTGAACTGCCATTGCAATGTGGTAGATAAATCTATCTTATTAGAGACTTTGAAACTGTAATTATTACGTTGTTCAGTAAAATGTATAATATAATAATTGGGTGAAGTCGATAAGTACGTACATTTTCAATGCTCGACCTCTTTCGACGCACTGACAATGATCACAGAGAAAAACTGCCATGTAAAGCCTTGCAAAAATAAGTAATAAAAAAAGAAAAAAACTAACTTGTTATCCTCATATTCACCTCATATTGCTGACGGGACATTTGCTTTTGAGTCAGTTTCGAGCCCAGTTGTTTTGACAAACCGAAGTACCATCGGTTGCCAAGGGCGATTCTACGTTGGATCTCCACTACAATGTCATTCGTGGAGTCTACGTTTGCCCCAAGGTAGACAAACTCCTTCACTACCTTGAAATTGTAGCTGTCGATTGGAACGTTTTCTCCTAGGTGGTGTACTGCGGATCGTTTTTTTCTCGAGAGCACATATTTTATTTTGTTCTCATTGACCTTAACATCAGCTCGTTTCGCCTGTTCCTCAATTGCCGTAAATGCTTAAACTACGGCATGTTGGGAACGCGTGATAATGTCGATGTTGTCTGCATATACCAACAGTTGAACTGATTTATAGACGATAGTGCCTTCCGTGTTGACTTTTGCCCGCCGCATTATCTTCTCCAGTCTCCTAACCGAAATCCGGTGCTGGTTTCGAACGGTTCCGAGGTTTTTCAACCGAACTGCACGGTGCGTCGCGTATGTGTTAGCGTGGTACGACACTACCGGATCAATTTTTTCCCGGGTTCCCGAATTCGGCCATCGCTTCGAATAGCTCTTTACGATGAATGCTTTCGTATGCGATTTTAAAGAAGGATCGCCTCTTTTGGGGATGGGGCATATGGAGCTGATATTCCAGCCCTCATCCCAAATTCGGCAAAAACTGTAGTGCATCTGGTGCATGCCTACCAGTACATTGCCCCCAGATTTGAAAAGCTCCAATGGTAAGCCATCTATGCTCGCGGCCTTGTTGATCTTCAGCCTTTTAATGGCTGTACCGACTTCTTCAAAGTCAGGTCTGAAGACCACTTCGTCGATTGGAGTTGGGATTTCCTGGTTCCCTATCACTCTCTCCTGGTCAGGCCCGCAGCTGTTGGAAGTGTTGCTCAAACGCATCCACTATTCCCTGTGGGTACGTAACTAGGTCACCCTCGCAATTTCTAAGAGCCTGGGTGCCTTCCCTGTGGCCAGTCTTTTGGCTTTTTTGTAAAAAGCCCTTTTTTTCTACTCCTGTCTTCTAGCCCGGTACTTCACTTGCGCTGCAAGTGTTTGTTTTCCGTTGCAGCGCTTTTTGGTATGCATCGTCGGTTGCACGTTTTTTCTGCTCACATTCGCCATAATACCACGGGTTTCTTGTCGGGGGTGGTAGGTAGCCAAAGGAAGTTGCCCCTACCTCTTTGATGGCCGAGCGGCAATGCAACCACATCTCGTTGGCACTTGACGTAAGCATATTGGAGAGTCTCTCGATTAGTTGCTTACAATTCACCTTAGTGCACCTTATTCGTACAAAAATTATCAACAAAATCTGTGTATTTGATCTTTCGTTGGCGCCTACTACATTTTTAGAAATCAAAAACAAAATTAAAACACAGTGCTCCCAAAACCGACCCACTATAAAACCTCTAAAAACACGCAGAATTTGTGTCTACCCAGGCAGAAGAAACAGAATTCGACTTATCGAAAGTGGCACGAAATAATTTTTCCCCGTTATCAAGACATTGTACGGAACAAAAATTGCACATACATTTCAGCCTGGGCACTCGTGGTGTTGATAACTATTTTCGTTCGAATTATTCAATATACGATTTGATTCGATTACTTATCGAATTCCGGCGGTATGCAATTACTTTTTTTTTATTTTTGTATGTACTCGTTGGTTGTTTAAATCGTTTAACTTCGAGACTCTTGCAACATCTATTCATGGCTGCACTTTTGTATTTGTAATTTTCTCGCACAAACAGAACATTTTCTTCCGGATTAGTTAACTTAAGATTTTACTTAATAATGACTTCAAGGAAGAATATGTCAATTTTGTAATATGCATATATATAATTCAGAATGGTTTTCGGTATAGCACATTTGTTTTATTAAGTGAAAGTGATGATATCTTAAAAATTTCTCTCTCATATACATTATGGAAAAGTAAAACAAACACCGCCAGTCAATAGATGCAGCAAGCAATAAAGTTCACTTCATTCCAGTGCGAAGACTTGAGCTTTTCGCGCCCAACCAGTTCTTGATTCACATCTATTTTCTGGAAGGATGAACAATCAAGAAAAGAATCAACAAGAAGAGAAGAAGAGCGAATAAAATACACCAAATGAAATAGTCCATTTAACCCATTAGTATCCATTTAGATGGAGCCTTAGTTGTAGTTTCGAATTCTTTTCTCTCGTCCACATTGCATCCTTTATGTATGTCCTGTTGGGATTTTGTAACTGCTCAACGATGTCTAATGGAGGTCTTGAGGACGGAAGTAAAGTAGAATCGAATTAAAAATAATAAACGCACCCGAAGGAAACAGCAACGACAGTTCTCGAATCCAGTTTGTTGATTATCACATTTGACGACAACTTTTCAATCGTGTTTACAAGAGTAAAACGCTGCCCTGCTGCGCAAAAAGTGTAAGGGATTATAGTATGTGTTCTATGGAAGGCGACGTGGTTACAACACATGGACGCAATACACACACAACTGGTTCGACTAACTGAAATATTATCTCTTGACACAATCCTTTCAATTAGAATTATTAAAGGATGAAAGGCAGTATTGGATAAACCAGTACATTTAGAGTTCTTCGATGCTAGTTGGTTCCATCAAAAACAATGACGAACTGTCTTAATTGTTTCCATTGTGCTCTTGAATTAGCGATATTGCAGACTACAGAGAAATATACTTGTGTGTCTATAATAGAATTCATTTCTAAAAGAGTTTGTTATGTGTTCGTGTGTTGCAGACCAGCGGTATTTTTGATTTCAATATCTGTTGTTAGGGACAGACCCTATTTTGTGATTATCCTATGTAATGCTCCTTAATTAACCAAATTAAGGTCTGTGAATTCGTTTTCAGTGGTACATTAATGTGCTGCTTAACTCTTTGTAGGGTTTCAAAGCTTAATAGTGCAAACGGTAGATTGGTAAATTCAACCCACACACTTTTGGTGTAGGCACCTTGTTGAAATAATCGGAGCGACAAAGTCTTGTGAATTGCCTGCGCATCGGAAGGAGGATACTGTGATAATGACGGCACGGGCACTCACTTTTCCATTTCTTAAACGGATTAAAAATAATGTTTCTTATCCGTAGATTTAAAACTAATCAATATTTTGCTTTTCGAGGGTTATAAAAGAAATAACAATAATTAAGGTTTTTCAGCAATAAACGGCGCTGAAAAACACTCTCCTAAAGCTTTCAGAGCCCCTGGCCATAACAATTTTTTTAAGGAATATATAAAGTCCGGTGAATATATAAAGAATACTGAATATATTTGGCCTTTTAGAGTTTCTTCTACTCTACCCCTGGCTTATTAATACTACCAACACATTAGTAACACTAGATAGAATGGGGATCGAAGTGGTAAATTACGCGGATTATATAGTGATCCTGGTATCAGATAAAGTTCCGGCTGTAATAACTGAGTTAGGAAATTACCTGGGCTACGCAGCGTGGCATACGTATAAATTTTTAGCTTGAGCTTTTACTCTTTTTCACTAAAACCAAAATATCCTTCTTTACGAACAGCTACTCTTTGTTTGTTCCATCGCAAATTGTGTGCCGGAAGGTTGACTGATACAAGTCAACAACACGTCACACGTCTAAAAAAATAGGCATCTTGTTGTCCCTGCTGTGGAACATTAATATTCTAGCTGTTATATCTAACAACCCGAGTATGTTCCCACAAATAAATAAATTACTTCGAAGTAAAAGTAGCGATCTTCGCAGAACGACGGACAATGAACAGATACTCACTACAGCGGGTATTGATGCAGACAACGCCGTACTCGACGATGACTTCTTTGAGGTCGAAGATCAGTGTTGACTAAGGCTTCTTTTACAGGAGCTAAATCGGACAGAAAGCTTTTCCGTCTTTTAGGCGAGGAAGGTGAAGCTTTCCCTCGATGGTTCGAAAGACTATGGACAAAACAACCCTTATTGTCAAACACAACAGCCTCACACATTTAGGTACCAGTAAAAACCTGCCGCATCACACTCTGCTCCGTCCAAGGCAAACGCGAGTCGTTAAACCGAGTCAACCGAGTTGGTGTTCACACCTTGATGTTCATTTATTCGTGTCAATTTCATTTTAGCAACTCGGTTTGACATAAATTTAACTCAATTCAACTTGGATTGGACGTAACACGGATTGACTCGGTTTACAACGCGAGTTGACCTCTTTCTAGTTCATTCCTTCCTTCTGAAGCCCATCTGAAAAACCGTCAGATGAAATTTGAAGATGAGCGATTAATAGCATAGGAAACAACAATATCCCGGAGCCAATAGACTGGCGTATGTATTGCGCCAATTCCAAGGAATGTTCATCAGCTTTCAAATTTCTCTGTTACGAAGTGCGTAAAAGATTGCAAAATATGAGAAGGCGAAATGATGCGTTTATTTGCGCATCGAAAGCCGTTCCACATGTACTAATTTGCAAGTAGCAACCCACATACGATAGCATGCACCCAACCAACGGCATTCGCTCCAATGCCGAATGCAAGATACCATAGTAATTTATTAAAATGCGGAAGGTAAAATCATTACATGGATGACATTGACATCATCGACCGCTATCCACGTGCCATTGATTAGAAGCGATTTATGCGAAATGGGCTGGTGTTAGGGTCAATGAGGCCAAGCTGCTTGTCAGTGATAAGCTGATGGGTAGTAATAGTTGCCTCCTTTTGAAGCCTGACACACACCATCAGGACCTGAGAGCGCAAGATTTTTTGTAAGTAGGAAAGGTGTTTGTCTGTTTCGAGTCAGCGTCTAGTCGAACTAAAGAGCCGATGTAGAATCATTTCGAAAAAAATCCAAACGTGTTGCAAAATTAAGGCGAAATGTGAACGATATATGTAAGTACCTTCGACGGTCTTTAACAGAAAGGAAAATACACAAGCGAACTCGGCGAGTTAGAAGATATAAATGTGGTTTGCAAGACAACAATCTGACAAATGTAAGTGCCGCTTTGCAACACCCGATAGTATAATATATCAAGTGAGGGATTTTTATTTGTTTGTTTTCATGAATTTCTTTTTTGAAGTAGATATCCGTTTTCGAAACTCATAACCAAAGCTCATACACATTGCTCGAGAGAAAGTAGGTGTATAGATAGAGCAATAAATTTTAGTTTGAATGTATGTTAACATATTTGCCTAGGGACTTTTTTTGACAAGGGCGTAGTCAATTCATTAAATCGAATTTTGTTGATTGTATATTGATTAAATCTCATATATTTGCTTGACATTTCCACTTGACCAGCCTAAATTTAAAAACTCAGAGCAACCTTGCTCTACTTTACATACAAATTTACATGAAAATAAAAAGGTGTGACGGGTGTGTATAGTTAGTACAAATCGAACATTTCTGTGTGTATCATGGAAGATGTTCAACAATCGTGAAAAAATACTCTGGTACGGTGGCGCCTCTTACGATATCTGAAATTGACCAAAGAAATCCAGAGTAGACTCGACGAAGCTAATCACTGTACAATTATGAACACATTCGCTTTGAAAACTCCGACACTTACTAGTCCTGTGACGTTTCCTGTAGACGAAATGATATTACTAATTACAGTGCACGACATACATCTTCTCCAGTTTACCTGAATTTCCTTCTTAAGGTCAGTCAAATTCATATTTGAAGGAGAGCTAATTACGCCCATATTTCCGAGTCAACAACAATAGCAGGTGCTAATGGTTTCGGCGTTTGCATCTTAACCGAAGTGAAGATTACACATAACTGACATTTCAATGACAACTTTAAGGACCTCTGGTTGCATCAGAACCTTGAAAATATCACTGCTTGTTCTGTGCAGCAGGTGATTAGTCTTGTGTACCTGCCGTAACCACAGTAGTAATTGTCATTACGGCCGACTACAGGTGTTATGTCCTTCCAATGAGAGACAAGGTTGTAGATATGGTGAAATGGAATGATGAAGCTCTATTGCTTTCTATGAGCAACAACTGTGTAGGTTGAAAATGTATTTAAGAGTTGAAAATAATATAAATAGAACAATAATAGCATACATTTTGAGTTCTTTGCACAACGCCCACTTATATTCAGTTATTTTCAATACACAATATACCTCATGGGCATCATTTTAAAATATGTTATGACGTGGCTTAACTTTAAATCAATTAGTTAACTATTTATATGTAAAGAAGATACTACTACTGCATTTCTTTGGAAATTAAAATATCGGTCTTCACTCTGGGTCAGAGATCAGTTACTTATGCATAGTTCACATTTCAACTTGTGAATCATGTAATTCAGGATTGGGCTTAACATCCGGTTTGCATTTTCAAATCAAAATAAATGTACCGAAAAATGCTTGCTGTTACTCGGGTGCAAGAACTAAAATGTACAGCTAAATAATAATCTTGGTTGTGTTGTGAGAACCTACATGTTAACATTTAAGTTGATGGCACAAATATTATATAATATTTAATTCATAGCTACTTTTTCAGATAAGCTTGGATAACCTTGTCAAGATTTGTTCGTTTAGGAATAGTTACACATAATATTACACAAATGAGTGCACTAATCGATAAAACAGTGCAGTTAGTTTTAGTTTGTGGTGAAATTGTTCCTGCTTTTGTCGGGTTATTAACAAAGAACTAGAAACCGCAACACAGTAAAAAAATGTTTCCTTTCAATTGATGAACAAATTTACTTAATTTTGCTTTTAGCAACCCAAACACGCATAGAAAAACTGGAACTAACTGCGCATTTTTAACAGCTATACATAATACATAGCATTACTCATCCATTTTGATCCTGTATTCAATCCTTCCTTCCTGTATTCAGTTTCTACTATGCCATACAATTTTAAGCATAATCTGCAGATGTGCAACAGATTCAAACTTAACTCACACCGACGTTACAACTGTGGTCATGTTTATCGCAGGAATTTACAACCACTTTTAATTACCTGTGAAATTGAGCTGTCCGAAGGAGAGCAAACCTGCAGGAGGTCATCTCAAAAACTCATACCCATTCGTGTTCTTTTAACTTGACCCGCAGTAATCATAAAAATCCATTTCAGAAAGAAACCAGAAGAATCATTACCTCATTCAAAGGTTTAATGGTGTGGCGTTAATCTTATTTTCAACCATCGCATGGATTCTATAGATCCGTCCTCGAATCCACACTGGAGGTCATAAATATCTTTGACAATTAACACCTTTAGTGCAGATAGGTGTGGGTCACTGGACATTGGAAAGTATCTCAAAAGTGCTTGTCTATTTGACGACAAGCATGTAGAAGAATATTAAATAGAAACATGTTCAAGCACACAGTTTACTTGAGAAACGACGGTAGAAGATGTGGTTAGAGGTGGATTTGTTGCATAGTTATGTGCTAGGAGTGTGCTATCGAATGTGAGTTCGTTGTAAAATGTAAATTTAAACGTCATTTCGAGATGTGTAAAGGTCATCAAGACGCCATAATAGGACGGAAACGTTCTGTGAATAGCATTTATTCGAAGAGAAATTGAAAGCAAGAACAAAGAAAATTCGACGACAACTTACACTCGTAGGCATTTAGGTTAGGTCGTAAATAATCCCTTTTCATTGTTTTTTATGCGACACCTGCTGATAAGCGCTGATGGTATGAGTTCTTAAGTAATTTGTACAATCCGGAATGGCCCTTATAATGACACCTTTTCGAGGATAATAGGGGCGATTAACTAGAGATTCATTAAGATTAGTAGTCATAAGTATTCATGACATTTTATCATCGCAAGTAGTTCCTGATATGGACATGCAAGATGTTTCTTACGATCTGCTATTCTGTTCAAAAGGCACAAATAAGCAAAAATATTAGGAACGAAACTGCTGTCGAACACTTAAAGAAACTAAAAACACACCCAGTTATAACGCATTCTTCAAGCAAACATTAAATTGCAGTAGATTAATCCATATCAGCCCAATAAGCCCACCTTACTTCCTTTGACTGCGAATCAGAAATGGACATATATAACACTGGGGTAAAATGAAGTGATAGTTGGGTTTTCCAAAACTCGAATGTGCCCGAGAAGTTGAATACACTACCTTTAGGTGAGTTTGCAAATGTAATATTCATCCTCAACAGGTATTAAAAAATAATCCATTTTCAACCGAGACAATGGCCATTTAACAACATCACAAAAGAATTTTAATATCAAATTAAGCTCTTGCCGTGTGGCAAAAGAACATTCATTTGGCATCCTTAAACAACGATTCCGTCAGCTGTATTACTGTAAATTGCGTGGTGTGAAAAAAATATGTCACTTTATAAGAGCCTGTATTGTGCTCCATAATATCGCAAACGACGACGACTTGTACTTCACGTTCGAAGACGAAGAGGAATTAATTCAAGACTCTGTGGAGGACAGCATCCATTTTGGCGAATTTTCCAGGGGAAATGTTATTCGCGATGCTATTTGTCAACAATTAAATAACTAAATAAATAAATCTTTCAAATATGTATATCTAGCCATCAATTCCTAACAACTCGGAAATAAAAACCAAATTTCATAATATATTCACTTTTTTTATTTTTTCTCTTTTTCTACCATTTCTTTAAAAAAATTAAGTTTGTCTTCGTCTAATTGTATTACTCTGTCGAGACGTCGTAATACTTGCGCATGGTAATCTCTGCGCTCCGCCTGGTATTCCCTGCTATCCTTTTTAATTTCTTCAAGTATTCGCGTAACGTCTCGTTGCGCTGCATTCCTCGTCATCTGCAAAGATCATATCATTAAAGTTGTCGTATAATATGTAGGTAAAAATTTAATTACCTGAAGTGTTCAAATGCCTTGCTTGAGAGCTAGCCATTGCGATTCGCTCTTCCCTAGAGATCCCTTCAACCATTGTCTCATCCTCGGATTTGCTCGGGATAAACTCCCCTCTTTTCACGGAATATCTTGTCCAGTTCACTAAAAATAAATGATAATTAATGAAAAAAAATTATTAATTACTTATAACGTACCGCTCAAATGGACAAGTTACTCTATCCCTGCCGGTTTTACAATTGTGTAGCTTCGACTGCTTATAACGGCGTTCCAAGGTTCGATACTTCCCCAGCACCTGTGAAATCGTGAAATGATACCTTTCTTTAGAAAGAGCGTCAGTAATTGATTGCCACATTTTTGTTTTATTTTTCAAGCTCAAACATTTGCCAACCTTCGGCATAAGCTCTTCTAATTTGTCGAGCAGAAACTTTGTTGGCGCTTCTAACCAAATCGCTCCTTCCTTTGTGTCCTCAATCTTCTTCTTCTTCTTCGTGTGGCGCTACAGTCCGGGGTGAACCTGGGCCTCGGTCAACAATCCTCTCCAGCTGGCACGATCTTTAGCAAGCTGCCTCCAACTTCGCACTCCAAGTTGGTTGAGGTCCTTCTCTACTTGAGTGCGCCATCGGGTTCGTGGTCGTCCTCTATTGCGTTGTCCCACTGGTTCGGAGTCGAAGACTCTTCGGGCTGGGGCAGAGTTGTCCATGCGCTCAACATGGCCTAGCCATCTTAGGCGTTGAATCCGTAGACGCCTGACTAGACTCATGTCGCTGTACAGCCCGTACAATTCGTGGTTGAATCTTCTTCTCCAGGAACCTTCAACGCAAACAGGACCAAAGATTGAACGCAGAACTTTTCTCTCGAAGAGACCAAGTGCGTCTTCATCCGCTCTTGAGATGGTCCAAGCTTCCGCGCCATACAGCAGGACAGGGATGATCAAGGTCTTATATAACGTGAGCTTTGTCTTTCGAGAGAGGGCTCTACTACTCAATTGCCTCTTGAGCCCAAAGAAACAGCGGTTGGCAAGAGTTATTCTGCGTTTAATCTCGGTACTGATGTTGTTCGTACTATTAACTTGGGAGCCAAAGTAGATGAAGTCCTTTACTACCTCGAAGTTGTAGCTGCCTATGGTGACGTTCTAACTGAATCGTCGATGTTGTATGTCCTTTCTTGATGACAGCATATACTTTGTTTTGCCCTCATTCATCGCTAAACCCATTTTTGCCGCCTCCGTTTGAATACCAGCAAACGCTTCATTGACGGCTCGCTGAGTTCGGCCAATCACGTCAATGTCGTCCGCGAATGCTAGCAGTTGAACGGACTTTTGGAAGATCGTGCCTCTAGTATTGGCGTGTGAGTTTTGCACGACCTTCTCAAGTACAATGTTGAAAAAGACACATGACAGCGCGTCGCCTTGCCTAAAACCTTTTTTGACATTGAAGGTCTCGGTGAGTTCGTTACCGACCTTGATGGAGCAGCGAGATTTCTCCATCGTCATCCTGCACAATCTGACGAGTTTGGCAGGAATGTCAAAACTAGACATGGCGTTGTATAGCTCGTCTCTATGCACACTGTCATATGCGGCTTTAAAATCGACAAATAGGTGGTGGGTGTCGATCTGCATCTCTTGGGTTTTTTCGAGGATCTGCCGTAATGTGAAAATTTGATCGATAGTGGACTTCCCAGGCCTGAAACCGCACTGATAAGGAGCTATCAGGTTGTTGACGAATGGTTTCAGGCGCTCACACAAAACGGCAGAGAAGTTCTTGTAGGCGATGTTGAGGAGACTTATCCCCCGATAGTTGGCGCAGTCAAAGGGGTCTCCTTTTTTGTGGATCGGGCAAACGATACTAAGATTCCACTCGTCGGGCATGCTTTCCTCCGACCATATCCTACAGATGAGCTGGTGCAGCGTCCAACCAGATCATCTCCAGCTGCTTTAAACAGTTCCGCGGACAATCCGTCCGCTCCAGCAACTTTGTTCGACTTCAGTCTCGATATCGCTGCCTTGACTTCGTCTAGATCGGGGGGACGGAATTCTCTTCTATCGCCGTCCATTGCGTTGAGTGGAACATATTGCCTGACAGCGGTATTGGTGTCCTCTTCGCCGTTAAACGGTCTGCAGAAGTGATCTTTCCAGATTCTCAGTATCGACTGCGACCCTACTACGAGTTGTCCCTCTTCGTTCCGACAGGCTTCTGTCCTATGTTTGTACCCTTTGGATAGTTGTTTCACCCGCTGGTAAAACTTTCAGACATTATTTCTGCCGTACCACTTCTCCATTTCCTCGATCGCGCGCTTCTCATGCTCCTTCTTTTTCTTTTTGAGAAGCCGGTGCTCTTCCCTTCTTTTAAGTTCGTAGAGCTCACGAACCGCTCTCGTCCTTCTATCCAGCGTCGCCTTATATGCTGCTAGCTTCGCTGAATGCGCCTGCCGACACTCATTGTCAAACCATGGTTTTTTTCTTGGTAGCATTTTGAAACCCAACACATCAGAGGCAGCTTCTCTGATGGCGTTTTGACAACGATTCCACTGTTCGTCGATTGTTTCGCCTGGCAGGGTTGGACTCTCTGAGAGCTTAAGGGAGACTCGATCGGAAATGTTCCCAGCGGTCGATTGCGATTGTAGCTTTCCAACATTAAACTGTTTTGGTCTTGCTCCACTCCGTTGTACAATCGATATCCGAGTTCTGACCTTGGCTACAACAAGGTAATGATCCGAGTCTATGTTAGCGCCTCGGAACGTTCGGACATCGAGGACACTGGAGGAGTGTCTGACGTCAATCGCAATGTGATCAATCTGGTTGACGGTTGATTGATCAGGGGACCGCCAGGTCCCTTTGTGAATGTTGAGGTGAGGGAAACGCGTGCTGGCTACAGTGAGGTTTCGCCCTGTCACGAAGTCCAACAGCCTGAGTCCATTGTCGGACGTGTTGTCGTGTGGGCTGTGTTTTCCGACGACTCTAGCAAGGATTTCTTCCTTGCCCAGCTTTGCATTAGAATCTCCTAGAACGATCTTGGTGTCGTAGCTGGGGCATTGATCGTATGTTCTTTCTAGGAGTTCATAGAAGTCATCCTTGCTATCATCGTCTCTGTCCTCCGTTGGGGCGTGGGCGCAAATTAGGCTGATGTTGCCTTGATCCGGTTGTTGTGAGGCGTTCGCTTATGTATCTAAAGCTTAAGACTTCTTGCCTAAGCCTGCCTCGAACAATTAAACAGCATCCAAACAAGCGCTGCCTTCGCTCTTTGTAGTAATCGCCGTAGTAAATATCGCAGTTTTTCATCTTCTTTTTGCCCGGCCCATCCCATCGCACCTCCTGGATGGCGGTGATGTCAGCCTTATAGGCTTCTAGGGCCTCCGCAAGTTCATCGGCTGCACGTGGCCTGTTAAGTGACCTCACATTAAACGTGCAGAACCGAAAATCGTTGTCCTTGTTTCGTTGTCCATGGTCGTCAGCAGTAGGGTCACCCGTATCCGAGGCTTGTTGCCGTCTCTGAACTAATGAGTGTTTTACACGGTGGGGAAGTCAACCCCACGCGAAACCCCCGAACCTGGAGGACAGGGTCCTGGTTTAAACCCCCGGACAAGGGGTCGCTGCATACATTGGTTCACCTCTAAGCGGCTGCAGTAGAGGTTATCCATAGGGCGCCGCGAGGAGGCTGTATGTCAACTTGACCTGTGCATTTACAGGGATCGTTGCTGGCATCTCGCCAAGTTGAGAGCAATCAACAACTTTGCCCTGGATGCACAGGCCCATGCCCTCCTTGTGTCCTCAATCACAGGACTAATTTCAGACACAATTATGTTTTTAATGTAGTCTTGTGATTGAGAAAGGATCTCGTTTGTTACATGCTCCTTATATGCTTCATCTGAAAAACCATTTAAAAAATATTATTAAATTAAAAATATTATTAATCAAATAAAAAAAATATTATTACCAGTTTGTATCTTCCGGAATGTATTTGGCGAGCACTGCAGTTGCACATCCCTCAATTTGTTCTTGCTGTTTTCCATTTAATTTTCCTTCTACGATAAAACAAATTAATATAAGCGATTTCCAATTTTCAAAACATTTATCAAAGAAAAAACCTTTAAAAATGGTTAACTGAAATCTGAAAAAATACCGCTGAATGAACTGTCGTTTGCTGTTTTTATTTTGAATTTGACAGTCTTCAATTTTCTGCCACACAGAATTTTCTGTGGCAGAAATTCGCAGGGTGGGCAAATTTTTTACTCTCTCGTGAGCACGCTCTTCTGTCAAAAACTACGAAAAAATCAGCAAATGGAACGGCTTTGGACATTTTGCCTGTGAATTTCGGTGAATTTCACAGCAATTGGAACAGACCTAATATCAATTTGTATGTATATTTTTTTAATATAATTTCTTTGTCGGACTAAGTTACTTATCGCATTTATGTGTGGGGTTGACTATGTTAACTGTGAAATTGACTGGTTTAAAAACTGCTTCCAAACATTAATTTCTCTAAGTATGATAATTCACTATGGCACATCATAAACTATGAAACAACACAAAACTGCAAGGTTATTGAAAATGGATGAGGGAGATAAGTCGTGAGTAACAAAAATTACTTACTGAACAAAAACAAAAACTGAATAAACGTAAAGTGTCTGTCACAATCGCTACAAAGAGCAATGCTGGGCAAGGAAGACGTCTTTGCTAGAGTCGTCGGAAAACATAGCCTACACGACAACACGTCCGACAGTGGACTTAGGCTGTTAGACTTCGTAACGGGGCGGAATCTTTCTGTAGCCAGCACGCAGTTCCCTCACCTCAACATTCACAAGGGTTTTTTTTTTATTTATTTAGTGGCACAAATTTTACAATGTTGCATACAGTTTGTTGGGCAGAGATTTGGTTTGCATCACCTTACTACTAAAATTGTCATACAATCTTTATATAACATCAGAAAATTTTATATAATCACAGAAAATTTGATTTAAGTCTGAAGGAAAAACCATTTAAAAAACCTTCATGGCAACAGGAGTTCCTAATTCCTTTGGACGGAGAGAGAAGTGGTTAGTCTTGATTTCAAATTGCTGACTAGAATGTTTTAGAAAACACAAAAATGATTAACAAAACATAAAATTAAAATGTGGATAAATAAGTAGATATATAGAAAATTTATAAATAGGAACTAGAAGAAAATAAATATATAAATAAATAAATAAGTAAAGAAGTAAATAAATAAACAAATAAGTAAATTCATTAATAAATAGATAAATAGATAGATAAATATATAAATAAATAAATATGTTAATATATTAAACAAATAAGTAAATAGATAGATAAGTAAACAAAAAAGAATTGCACTCATTCTGCAGCTAAGTTTGAAATCAAGTCGTTTCCGGTTGATAAAAGCGATTGCGCCAGCACGATCTTTCGCCAGCTGCCTCCAGTTGCGCACACCAAATTGGTTGAGGTCCTTTTCCACTTGTGTGCGCCATCTAGTGCGAGGACGTCCTCTGTTGCGCTGTCCCAATGGCTCGGTGTCGAAGACTCTTCGGGCCGGAGCTGTGGTGTCCATCCGCTCTACATGACCTAGCCATCTTAAGCGTTGGATCCGAAGACGCTTAACTAGGTGCATGCCGCTGTACAGCCCGTATAGTTCGTGGTTGAACCTTCTCCTCCAAACGCCATCAACGCAAACAGGACCAAAGATCGTACGCAGAACTTTTCTCTCAAAACAACCAAGAGCTTCTTCATCCGCTTTCAATAGCGTCCATGTCTCTGCGCCATAGAGCAGGACTGGGATGATCATGGTTTTATACAAGGTCAATTTGGTGTTTCGAGAGATGGCTCTGTTACTCAATTGCCTCTTGAGCCCAAAGAAACAGCGATTGGCAAGAGTAATTCTGCGCTTGATCTCGGTACTGGTGTTGTTGTCCCTATTCACTCCGGAGCCTAGGTAGACGAAGTCCTTGACTACCTCAAAGTTTCTGCTGCCCAATATGACGCTCTGTCCGAGACGTCGATGTTGTGCGTCCTTCCGTGATGACAGCATTTACTTTGTTTTGCCCTGGTTTACCGCTAGACCCATTTTAGCCGCTTCCGCTTCAATGCCAGCAAACGCCTCATTGACGGCTCGCTGTGTTCGTCCAATCACGTCAATGTCGTCCGCGTATGCAAGCAGTTGAACGGACTTTTGGAAGATCGTGCCTCGGGTGTTGACGTTAGAGTTTCGCACGATCTTCTCAAGTATGATGTTAAAGAAGTCACATGACAGCGTGTCGCCTTGCCTAAAACCTTTTTTGACATTGAAGGTCTCGGTGAGTTCGTTACCGACCTTGATGGAGCAGCGAGAGTTCTCCATCGTCATCCTGCACAGCCTGACGAGTTTGGCAGGAATGTCAAAACTAGACATGGCGCTGTATAGCTCATCTCTATGCACGCTGTCATATGCGGCCTTGAAATCGACAAATAGGTGGTGGGTGTCGATCTGCATCTCTTGAGTCTTTTCCAGGATCTGCCGAAGTGTAAATATTTGGTCTATTGTGGACTTTCCTGGCCTGAAACCGCACTGATAAGGACCTATCAGGTTGTTGACAAAGGGTTTCAGGCGTTCACACAGAACGGCAGAGAGTATTTTATAAGCGATGTTAAGGAGGCTGATCCCTCTATAGTTGGCGCAGTCAAAGGGGTCTCCTTTCTTGTGGACCGGACAAACGACGCTGAGATTCCACTCATCGGGCATGCTTTCCTCCGACCATATCTTACAGATGAGCTGGTGCATGCGCCCAACCAGGTCATCTCCAGCTGCCTTAAACAATTCCGCGGACAATCCGTCCGCTCCAGCAGCTTTGTTCGACTTCAGTCTAGAAATCGCTTTCTTGACTTCGTCTAAGTCGGGGGGACGGAATTCGTATTCATCATCGTCCAAATTGAGTGAAACATTCTGCCTGACAGCAGAATTTGTGTCGTCATCGCCGTTTAACAGTCTACAGAAATGATTTTTCCAAATTCTCAGCATCGACTGCGATTCTACTACTAGTTGTCCATTTTCGTCCCTGCAGGCTTCGGTCCGAGGTCTATATCTTCCTGATACTTGTTTTACCTTTTGGTAAAACTTTCGGACCTCCTTCCTGTCGTAACACCTCTCCATCTCCACGACCGCGCGCTTCTCATGCTCTTTCTTTTTCTTTCTGAGAAGCCGGTGCTCTTCCCTTCTCTTCTGTTCGTAGAGCTCACGAGCAGCTCTCGTTGTTCGATGCAGCGTTGCCTTGTAGGCCTCCTGCTTGGCTGCATGTACCTGCCTGCACTCGTCGTCAAACCATGGGTTCCTTCTGGGTGGTGTCGTAAAACCCAGCACATCAGTGGCAGCTTCTTTGATGGCTTTTTGACAAGGTTTCCATTCTTCTTCTATTGAATGTGCAGGCAGCGTCGAACTTTCAGAGAGTTTCAGGGAGACTCGGTCGGCAAAGTTCCTAGCGGTCGATTGCGATTGTAGCTTTCCGACGTCAAACCGTAGTGTTCTTTCTCGACTCCGTACTTCTGTCGATATCCTCATCCTTACCTTGGCTACAACAAGGAAATGGTCCGAGTCGATGTTGGCTCCTCGGAACGTTCGGACATCGAGAATATTGGAGGAGTGTCTGACGTCGATCGCAACGTGATCAATCTGGTTGACGGTTGATTGATCAGGAGACCGCCAGGTCCCCTTATGGATGTTGAGGTGTGGGAACCGCGTGCTCATCACAGAGAGGTTACGCCCCGAGGCGAAATCTACCAGCCTGAGTCCGTTTCCGGATGTGTTGTCGTGCAGGCTGTGTTTTCCGATGACTCTAGCAAAGATTTCTTCCTTGCCCAGCTGTGCGTTGAAATCTCCTAGAACGATCTTGGTGTCATAGCTGGGGCATCGATCGTATGTTCTTTCTAGGAGATCATAGAAGTCATCCTTGCTATCGTCATCCTTCTCCTCCGTCGGGGCGTGTGCGCAAATCAGGCTGATGTTCCCGAATTTAGCCTTGATGCGGATTGTTATGAGGCGCTCGCTGATATAATCAAAGCTTAAGACTTTTTGCCTAAGTCTGCCTCGAACAACGAATCCGCATCCAAATAAGCGCTGCCTTCGCTCTTTGTAGCAATCACCGTAGTAGATGTCGCAGTTTCTCATCTTCCTTTTGCCCGGCCCATCCCATCGCATCTCCTGGATGGCGGTGACATCTGCTTTGTAGCAGTCTAGGGCCTCCGCGAGTTCATCGGCTGCACGTGGTCTGTTCAGGGACCTCACATTCCACGTGCAGAACCGAAAATCATTGTCCTTTGATCGTTTGCTGGGGTCGTCAACTTTGAATCCGTCCATATCCGAGGCCTGTTGTCGGTTCGTAACCGTTGGTTTTTTGTGTGGTGAGGGAGTCAACCTCACGCACAACCTACAACTGATAGGCCAGGCCCATTATTTGACCCTCGGGCAGAGGGGGATCGCTGCATACATTAGTTCACCACACAACGGTTGTTGCGATGGCTATCCAGGGGCGCCACGAGGAGGCTGTATGTCAACTTGACTTATGCACAAACAGGGATCGCGCTGGCATCCTACCAGGTTGGGTGCAGTCAGCAACTTTGCCCTGTGTACATAAGCCCATGCCCCCAACTTCTTCTTGAATATGAAGCCTAAAAGTTAACCTTTCGTCTAAATGTACCCCAAGATACTTTCGACTCGATTTCCACTCGATCGGAAAACCATTAGGTTGAAGGCTGTTGCTTGGAAGTAAACAAGCTTTTCTTTTTCGAGTGAAAAAGATTGCTTGCGTCTTAGAAGCGTTAATGTTTATTTTCCAATCTATTAAATATTGAAGGACAGTATTTACCCAAGATTGCAGATTGGTTTCAATAATGGAACCAGTTGCATCCGAGGAGTAGATACATGTATCATCTGCATATAAGGCAATATTGCAATTATTTAGGTTTGGGAAATCAGACGTGTATACATTAAATAGGACGGGCGCTAGGACAGAGCCTTGAGGGACACAGGCGCTAATGATTTTGTTGTCCGAGAGGCTCTGATTTACAGACACTTTGAAAGTACGGAGAGATAGAAACGACTGAACTATTTTAATAAGATACAGTGGAAGGTTATAATTCAATCGCTTGTGTATCAAACCATCATGCCAAACGGTATCGAATGCTTTCTCAGCGTCCAAGATTAATATGCCAGTGCTTTTCCCATGCGAAAGATTTATTCGAGGGTTGGCTACAATCGCGAAGCTAGCAGCATATAAGGCGACGTTGGATAAAAGGACGGAAGCGGTTCGTGAGCTCTATGAACTTAAAAGAGGGATGAGCACCGGCTTCTCAAAAGGAAAAAGAAGGACCATGAGAAGCGCGCGATCGAGGAAATGGAGAGGTGGTATGGCAGAAATAATGTCCGAAAGTTTTATCAGCGGGTGAAACAACTATCCAAAGGGTACAAGCATCGGACAGAAGCCTGTCGGAACGAAGAGGGACAACTCGTAGTAGAGTCGCAGTCGATACTGAGAATCTGGAAGGATCACTTCTGCAGACTGTTTAACGGCGAAGAGGATACCAATACCGCTGTCAGGCAGAATGTTCCACTCAACGCAATGGACGAGGATAGAAGAGAATTCCGTCCCCCGATCTAGACGAAGTCAAGGCAGCGACATCGAGACTGAAGTCGAACAAAGCTGCTGGAGCGGACGTATTGTACGTGGAACTGCTTAAAGCAGCTGGAGATGACCTGGTTGGGCGCATACACCAGCTTATCTGTAGGATATGGTCGGAGGAAAGCATGCAATCTTAGTATCGTTTGCCCGATCCACAAGAAAAGAGAGCCCGCCAACTATCAGCGGATAAGTCCTAGACAATATTAACGTCTAGAAGATCTTCTCTGCCGTTTTATGTGAACACCTGAAACCATTCGTCAACAACCTGATAGGTCCTTATCAGTGCGGTTTCACGCCAGGGAAGTCCACCAACTACCAAATATGCACACTTCGCAGATCCTGGAAAATACTCAAGAGATGCAGATCGGCATGCACCACCTACTTGTCGATTATACAACGCCATGTCTAGTTTGGACATTACAGCCAAACTCGTCAGGTTGTGCAGGATGACGACGGAGAACTCTCGCTGCGCCATCAAGGTCGGTAACGAACTCCCCGAGACCTTCAATGTCAATGTGCAAAACGCACACGCCAACACTGGAGGCACGATTTTCCAAAAATCCCTGCAATTGCTAGCATACGTGGACGACATTGACGTGATTGGTAGAAATAAGCGTGCCGTCAATGCCGCGTTTGCTGGTATTGAAACGGAGGCGGCAAAAATGGGTTTAGCGCTGATTGAGGGCGAAACAAAGTATATGCTGTCATCAAGAAAGGACACACAACATCGACGACTCGGCCAGAACGTCACCATAGGCAGCTTCAACTTCGTGGTAGTAAAAGACTTCATTATATACACATATTAACTTGGCTCCCAAGTATAGTATAGTATTTCCGAGAGAAAAGTTCTGCTCATCAATCTTTGGTCATGTTTGTGTTGAAGGTTTCTGGAGAAGAAGATTCAACCACGAATTGTATGGGCTCTACAGCAATGAGGCTTGTTGGCTGAAGCCCAGGTTCACCCCGAACTGTAGCGCCATAAAAAGAAGAAGAGGTTGTGCGTTGTGAGTGATTTTGAGTGGATTCGTCTGGCTCGTGGCATTTGATGTGCATTTTTTGTGCAGTGAAAAGATATTACTGGTGCGTAAATGCAAGAATTAGTTGTTTTGCTGTCATAAAAATTATAGTTCGTACCAATTTTTAAAGTTCGACGCGTCCACCAAGGTTGTTATGTAAATGTGGCTTCACTGTGAAACTAGTAGAGAATACAAAATGTTTTTAAAACTGTAGGCAATGACCGTTTTAGCAGATTTAACCTGTAGGTGATGGATTCGGGAGGATTCTTTTTTTGTTTTGACAAAATTCCATCTCAAATCGAATCTGAGTAAGGTGGTGAAGAACCAAAAGATTCTGACACTGATTGAATATCCTTTCACGCAAAGCAGTTAAATAACAATAAGGTCCAAGTTCTCAAAAACTAAGCCCCGCCCCTGCTCCAAGGCTAGACTTTGCTTGAATGAGAAAAAATGTCACAACGTGGTGAAACTATACCTATTAAAAAATGAATCGGAAAAATTATAAACAAGTTTTTGTTTTTTTAAACACGTTATTGAAAAAACAGATTTTATACAAATTTTAAAGTTTTGTAAGCATGTGTACAAAATTTGATACATCCGAGAACAAATTTTTAAATAATTTTTATAACATATTTAGTATATGCTATATCAACAAATATAATTGGATGTACATATATACTCTAATACAGGATCTTCTAAATACGAATTCATAACAGATTCTTAGTACGATATTAACAAGTACAAATGTATCTGTATACGATCCGCTTAACTCCAAAAGTCAAATGAGATTTGTGACTACAACAAATTACATAATTGGATGCTTTAATTCGTCTGTCAGTGAAAAAAACAATTGTAAGGATTCTATGCTTAAATTTACACCGTTTAAAAGTATAAAAACATGTATTGAAAATTGGCATTAAAGTTTTAGTATCCGTACATAGTAGCTCAATAGCTAAAATCAGCATAATATTTGGGCTTCAGTGTCCGGCCACCAAATAATTTACCTTGTTAATTTTTTCACAGAAATTATTTTATATTTAGTCAAAATGAAACCTAATTTGATGTGCGATTGCATACATATTATTAAAAAAGCTCACAGCTTGAAAATTTCGCCGCTATTTAACACGCAACGCACACGCAAATTCTACTACAGTGATGCAATAACTGGCAAACTAGAGTGTTTTTTTTTCATACTACAAACTTGAAATTGGCTTGGTTTCTGATACAAATGACCGGATATTAGCACTGTCCGGATACTAGTGCCTCTACCCTGTATTCAGAATGCTATAACACACAAAATAACATTAATAATAACTTTGACGGTTTTTTAGAGATTCAAGTATAAGATACTGAAGGCAATACGTTGAACAATCAAAGGACTGTGTAATCTACATAGAGAGAATTGTTAATATCATGACAACCTCTTCAATTAATGACATAAAGGGATTATATAAGTCCAAAACAAGAATACATTTGAAAGGTATGCAGTTCGAAATGAAAGTAAAAGCACCCACTTGTGTTGTGTTCTCAGGACGGAGAGCAACAGCTTCATGCTCACTATAAACAGCGAAGTTTAAGAAGCATTTGAGCGTTGATAATGCTCTTGTTAGGAACCTGAGAGTAGGAATCGAGTAACCAACCCAATACGTAGCTCTGGGCATAAATGCATAACAATTGAAAGCTCATCGCAATTGTTAGCTTTGAAATCTGAAATTCAATCATTTCGTTACGTTCAACTAGAACAAAATAAACTGAAATCAAAAATAAAAACTGACTTAAACACATTATTAGATATTGCATTGTCTGAATCTGTTATTTTTTATCAGATTTATACAGCGTTCAATTGTTTATTAAATTAATACTTTCAAATTGTGTCGCTATGAGACTTAACTGAAATGTTTTGGTTTTAACACAGATGCATAATGTAACTTCGTACGAGTCTGAAAACAAAGGACATTGGACATAAGAGATGTGGCTTGATGTTGATGATGCAAAACTGGCAACGAAAGAATTGTCAGTGTCTCTTGTCTCAAACAAGCAATGAATCATATGATAGGTGCATTTGTGTATATGGGCTAGTTTTCCTTTTTTTTCAACTCAAAATATAGGCCCTTCACCTAACATGTTTATCTATATCACCGATCACTTGACCATGTTGACGTCCTTTGTATTATAGATACATTTATAATTATTTATTTGTTATTATTACTTTTTATTTATTTATTTTTTTATTTATTTATTTATTCATTTCATCAATGGATGCATAATCTTTTGACTACAATTAATTATTATTAATTTTGCTAAACATATTCAATACGATTTCTTTTAACATATTTCTATTCATTTGAAGGTCGACTTCATGATAATGATCATTAGGTACATCTTTGGACCATCTCAGTTTCCTTAATGCAAATCGCGTGAATCTTTTTTTAATGATTTCAATCCTGTTGGAAGAATTATGATAAAAGGGAAAGCAAATAACGCTGCAATATTCCAGTATGGGGATTACTAATGAAAAATAAAGGGTTTTTAAAGTATAAACATCATTTTTGTCATTGACAAAAAGATTGAAAAGGAGAGGCCCCAAATGACTGCCTTGAGGCAGACCCGACAGAAGAATTGTGAGCCTCCAATTTTGACAATCTGATGATGATTAGAGAAATAAGGTTTTAGCCATTCAAGAATTCCCATCACTCTAAAAACGGTCACCATGGTATCCAACGTTCCCGTTGACACATTTCCAAATCTAGCTTACGTACTCGTATTTTCAATATAATACTTACCCAGGGTGGATCCTATCAGAAGATTTTGAAAAATGAAAACCATTCGTGACCGCTACAGAAAACGTGACGAATCCACAAACTACTCTCTTTGCCCTGTTCCCCCAATGTTAGCACGAGACAACACTACAATTACACCCTAATGGTCCTTAACACATTTTCATTCGTTCCGGTCGTAGGGCAATTCTTATCAGTTGATCGAATGTTATCAGGCCTACACCAATAATGCCATCAATCTGAAAATCAATTGAAAATAGGAAGAAGTGACTCATACTAAAGAAAAAACAACCAATAGCAATCAAAATGTTTCTTTACTGCTCGTAAGGCATCAAAGGAATTTCAATAATCATCCATAGTTTACTACACAATGAACCATAGTTTCATAAAGTGGGCTACCGCATAAAAGGTCAAAATTTGGTGTGTTTGCCCATACCGTAGCTAATACCATCAATCTAGGAGTGCAGGAATGTGTTACGTTTGTTTTGCTACAATAAAACAGTGCAGACCGCGATCACGGTCGAGATGAAAGTATTACCGCTTTCAATTCGGACCTCTAATCAGTCTTCGTGTGTTTAGATAAACATATTTGTTGTGTTACCACCTCGTGTACCCCTCAGTATCCTGAGTAAACATAACAATCAGCACATCCTTGGAATTTTGTGTGCTGTTCTCTTCAAACCGACATTTTTCACACCAAATTCATCTGTACACAAACGGAAACAACACGAAATCGTGCAAAGTCTTTGTTCTATATGATCCGTGACCTACCGACAACTAAGGGAGGGGTTAGTTCTCCATTTTATTTTTCTTCATCCAAGTGGGGCTTCATCCCCTTCTCCTTTTGGAGGTTTTCTTTTCATGTCAATTTGATATCAAATTACTGGCCACAACCTACAATGATCTGGATTCTGGATATACCGTCATACTTCCTAATATATTTGTGGCCGTTTGTGTATGTCGACGGTGTGTGTGCATCGTCTTTGGGATCCACCGAACAATGGCCGGCAGTTATGAGTTTTTATTAGTTTCACACATTTATGGTGTTCTTTTCGTTTATGTTTGTATTTACAAGATTCTTTTGTTGAGGTGCGAGTTCCTGATGAAGAAATTTATGACTTTAGCACGCAAGGTGTAATGCTGTGTTGGGGTAGGATGTGATCGGTGAGCGGTGGATGGCGGCTAGACGGATGTTCAAGACATTTGATGTTGAACTGATTTTGATACATGCCTGTACATACCTTGAAGTTAGAAATAGAGGATGGGGGATGGTATAAACATTTAGATGGAATTTAGTAGAACAATGCTATATCAAGTAATCAAACAATGGATGGTTAATTGAAGAACAATAAATTCTTTGGTTCGTTAGCACCTGTAGCCGAACGAAGAGGATTGGTTAAATTGGAACATTCAGTAAGCATTGATATTGAAATCGAGATTCTTTTGTCTCGGATTTGGGTGGCTTAGTTATTTCACAGTTTACAGAGCGTCATAAAAATTACATAGAGGCAACTATTTCTATTTGGATTGGAGTTTATTTAACATTAACTGGCGTCAATTTGGGGTAGGTATTTGAAAATGGAGCGCCGATTCCATTTTCTTTTGTTCGTTTTAATCGAATTTCATTCCTATAAAAAAATTATAGGTACAAAGGAATTGAATTTTATGCTTGGAGTGTTAATGACTACGTGCTAATAAGTGGATGTACCTACTCGTGTGTAAACTTATATTTATTCACATGTACTTCAACTGCTCACACTAAATACTTACATACGCAATACATATGTACAAATAATACTCTATTAACCTTACAATATGTTAAGCGATATACCAATAATAATTTTATTTAATAATAATTAAATTTTAAAAACTTGTACCTCGTTTTATTTATGAATTGATTAGAATTACTTGGAGTTCAATATACGCAACTGGACTCTCTTTAAGGCGAATAGACACGGGATATCAAAATAAGTTCGATTTAGAGGGAGTATGTTATATTATTTGATAAACTCATAGAAAACTAAACCGACCGACGTCTTGTTATTACTATTACTTTTCAGACTAGAGATCCGATCTTCTAGAGTTTCTGAAGCTTTAGCTTATTCAGTTTATGAAAATATAATAATATAATATGGGTGTCGCCACAGCCCATATATGGCCAGGGCCTAGCTTCTCAGCAACCACTCGTGTTGTGCGTGCTATTGATCTCACACGGATGGAAGGGACCAACAGTTTTATGCCGACTCCGAACGGCCATATTTGAGAAGCTTTTTCTAGACAGGAAATACTTGTTGAGCATTGTCAGAGACTCGAAAGAGGTGGAGTCGTGAAAATTATTTTTGTCGCTCAAGAGCTGGAATCGAACCTACGACGTGGAGGTTGGAGTCTACGCACATACCCACAACGCCACGGGCCACCGTCTCTTTCCCATTTGTCGACTTAAAAAACACTTCTGGTGTTAGTTGCCGGCTGCGGAATAGGGGTTCACAAATGAACCCATCAAAAATCATGCACAGTTCTATCAGAGTTTCTGACTACGGTAGTAGTTGCGGAGGTGCTTGTATTAATGTGGGAGATACCATCAGACATTGAAGCTATTTCGTCAATAGGAATAATGTCCAAGCGAATCTACATGCAGTCAAGAGGTTAATGTCCCTAGCACATAGCAATTAGTATATGCTGTAACGCTGATCATAGAGATAAAGCCGGCTGAGACAGCAGATAAACTTGAAAAGGGACTAATATTGACTCTTAAGAACAGAAACACCTCTTGCTAGCTAACTAATATTGAAACGCTTAATGCACATGTTGTACCACTCGGATGCTATTGCCCAAGAGAAACAGTACAAAACCCAACAAACTCCTATGATGTGACAAACATTCTTAATGATAGTACTTAGAGCGCTAACTAGCCATAAGGACTTTGAAAACGGGAAACATGGTTGATACGCTGCAGTCGCTCCCACTTATATAACATAGCCCGATATAACGTTAACAGTGAGATTACCCAGTCGCCAGATGTCGACTTTACAACTCCCATCCTTTGTATGGCATATTGCGTCATTTTGTGAGAACCACAGCTCGGATATATTGATTCATTGCCCTTTTCGGACCGTATATTTTTCCAAAAGAACTATTAACTATCTAAGCAATCGTTCTTAAATATAACCTCCCTATTTTAAATTTAACTTAAGTGTGCCTTTGAAAAGCCATCGACGGCGGCAACTAGTTTGGGTGTTCGCTGTTCTTAGTCAGACTCTCTCCTTGTCTTGAGCAGAAATCGCGCTACTGAACCGGGGTAGATCCTCGTGACTGCGAGCGACTTCCTGTGTGAATTGGAGTCACCAGCGTAAGATGTTGCAGATTACAGGACATTCTTGTGGATCCTTTATTAGGCCAATTGTATCAAGAAAGAGGAACGGTTCAGGAGGAATAAAGCCAGAACGGCGATCTCTTATGGGATATTCTAAAAGAAGCCCATGAGGCCAGAAAGTTGGCAGAAATCAGTCTATATACCCTCTGATCATCTTAATAACATAATTATCTATCTATCACAGATTGCCTTGTTATAGATTACCTCGTTAGAATACAACTTCTTGAACTCAGAGTGGAGTCAAGATACAATCAGAGCCATGCCATACATTTAATACTTCGACCCTCGACAGAAAGATAAAGAGTTAAAGAGAATTTTTTATAAGACCTAATAACACCTCCATTGCGTCTTCTTTTGATATCTTTTGTGTGTTGTAGTGAAATTAGTCTCCTACTCTTCAGAAGACAAAGACTAAGTTTCTTCTCTATTTCTGACAAAGATATTTGATTTAATTTGTCGACTAAAATTTATTTGTTGTTATTGTTCGAAATCTGTATCTCAGTCGACTGACCGTACTGAATCGTATTATTGTTAAATACAAACGTACATAATTCAAATTATCTCAATTTTCTCCATTTGTGACGTAAGAGGCAAGCACAAATATTAACTTTGAATTGTGCGAAGATTTTTTTGTATACACAAATCGCCCTTGCAAATACCCATAGGAATTTATATCAATCGCATTCCTATATTTTAAACGAAGTTTTTTTTTTTTTTATGAAACTATGATCATTGGGGGTTGAAGTTGCGACAAAAAAATGTTTCAAAGATGCAACCATAGAAATAAAAATAACATTTGCATCATGAATAGTATGTTTATTTTATGACTTTTTGTCGCACGAAAATCGTCGACCGCAAATTTGTAAACGACGCATTGACTTGTATCGATCAAAAACGACAATCACAATACCAAAACAAACAATCCACTCTCGACGATCGTTGTGTAGCGATTATTGATTGATAATCGACACTCATAACCGAGGCTTAAGTCTCTTCCTTCCTATATATTTTGGGATTTCCCTCATTTACAAATCCATAATCGATAAGTGGCTTAATGTTTACGAAAGCATTTTCCTTGCAAGCAATAACTTGATGTTAATCAAGACAAATTAATATGCGAAATGCTAATCGCTGACATTTATCTATATATCTAAGCAACCACGAGAAAGGGCTCTTGATACAGCACATTTAAACCGGTCATCACTTAGTTATTCATATTCCAAGAAACAGTCGCAGAACAATTAAGCGCGCCATCAAGATATGCAATGCCGGGACATGGTCAATAAATCAAGAGTTTATGATCACTTTTACACGATCGCGTAAAACTCACAAGTGTATAGGGAGGAACCTTTCTGCTTTCACTGCATGGCTCTGTTCTGATAACCATCTCCGGTGAGTGACTACATGGGGAGTTTCGTTGCGTTTAATTGAATACTCACCATGGATCTCACCTGCAGCGATTGAATACGTGTTCTCCGTGTAGGCCTGTCTTATGCGTTTATTAATTAAGCCCATTTGCATTTGAATGAGTATTCAGTGGGTTGGATGGGAACGCCTTGCTCGTCCTCTGTACCGATTGATTTCAAAGATTATGATATCAAATTTAAATGTTTCTCTTGTTAGTGTGAGATTTTTTAGTCTCAACAAATTGGATTAGCTGTTGAATAAATTTCAGAGTTTGAATGACTCAATTACGTGCTAGATGAACAATATGGAGTTCACAGCGAACCCACTGATCGATCTCAAAATTAACGTCACCCGAAGGTGATCTTTTTATAACCTCTAGGGTTGTGTTTTTTGATAAATATTCAAGGGTCCGACCGGACAATCGTTATGATGTGACTAACAGTAGTGTGGAGAAGCCGCCTATCAGCGATGAAAGTTTACCTCTCAGTGAAGACGCACCGTTTATCTATTGTGATGATAAAAGATCATGCTGTTAACATGCAATGCACTGGTTTACAAAACTGGTTTGAATCAGAGCGTAATTGATAGTTTCAATAATTTGTGAGAATTTTTTGTGATGGTAGATTATTTCAATGAATAATTATAAAAGAACAAGGCGTTTTCTTCGGATTCGTTGCTTTATTTGTATTTTGTTATAATGAATCGATGACAATGGATGAATGATCTAATCATAAAGTAGCCGGTTAAATGGAATGAAGTTACATCACAAAACAAATACACAGTACTATTGCTTTTGAATATTATAAATATGCTTTTACATGTATCCCTTTATCTTGAAGGGATGATATTTTGGAAAAAGTTTTCTCGAAAGAGTTACACAACATCTCTTGATGAGGGATTACCTTGCAAATTCTGACGTAGGTGTGAGACTCAGTTGTCCAAATGATGACTATTTTAGTATTGTCGTAATTTTGCAATGACACGGCGACATAACTAACCGATTTTTATATACCCTATAAGTGGAAAAGCAACGTTTGCACAAGTTCTTGAAAATGTGCATGGTAATTGCGATTTTGCTGAGCCTTGGTGCTCCTGGGATTTCCTATATTTTCGCGCGAAAAGTTCTGTATATAGGCATACATGTACTCTGGCAACAAGTAAAAACGCACGCTCAAACGTTGCAGGTTCTACGTTTATTTCTGAATGGGTAACGATGGTTATACATTAATTTTATAAACATTTTTACATGTATTTACCGCGGTTCGCACCTCATCTCTTGGCTGCGAGAATAAAATCAAAGAAAAACAAAAATTGACTGCTTATTTGAAGAGGCGCCAACCGCGGCAAAGAAATAGTGCCAATGTACAATGATTTTATGCGCGATTTGGCGAATTTTAAACTTAAAGGCTCTTCCACATCCCCGCCAATGTGAATCGGTCCAATTCACTATCAGCTTCCACGTCCAACACAGAGAATCTAGAAAATGGACGAGATACATTTTCCGTGCTCACTCGCCTGACAACTCCGTCTCGTTTCCATTCTCGCCTAGGAATGCCGCAGATAAAAACTAGGTCTCCGACCTCGACTGGCTTCGTCCTTTGGTACCACTTGATACGACGAGTCAAGTGGAGCCAGTTTCCAGATTGGCTGTGTTGGACGTGGATGCTTATAGTGAATGGGACTGATTCAAGGCAGCGGATGTGGAAGTGGATGTGGATGAGCCTTTAAGTTTAAAGGCTATCCTGATGGGTATATTCATGTGAACTGCATAGACCGTTGATAAATATCCATTTCCTTTCGAAAAAAAAGATGCTCCTCATTACAGGAATAGGATATTGCATCTCCGCCGTAGCTAATCAACCAACTTCTTTCTTTATTAATCTTTCAAGACGTATCAAAATTGACCAAGATTGGTCATTCCTGCAGAAATATCAGCATTATTTGTCCCATCACTCATTCGAAGGATACTGGAACTTAGACTTCTCCATATGCTTTACACCGACTTGAATACATTGAATAGGCATTCTGAACATAACCGAAACTCCTGATTTGTCCATACCACACTTCATCCCACCATCAGCACATATGACCACAAATCTATCGAGCGGAAATTCCGTCTGGAGAGACGTAAGAATAACTGCATATGTCGTCTGCAAAAAGATTAAGTTATGATCTTTCATGTAAAACATTAATTGGCTCGTCTGCGTGTTTCCCTTTTCCAAATCCACAAAATAAAACTGGGCTTATAGCATATACATATTAAATATTTCCTCCATTGTCTGGGATAATTCAGCAAGCAACATGACAAACGTTTTCTTTAAGATAAAAAACAGTGGATAACAGCGGACTTATGCATTTAAAAAGGATTTGGCTCACTGCCTTTTATAAATGTTTTCTTCAACCGTTTAGATAATATGCAATGTAATATACCTAATCACACATTATTTAACGTCAAATTTAACTGAACAAATTTTATTTTTAAATCGGATTAAGTTTGTCGGCCTTTAGCAACCATAGATGTGTGCAATTTGGTATGATATCCTGGTACAAAGGTACATATTCCTTGCACCCACTCATGATGCTCAGCTGTTCTGTGCATACAACCAGATTCAATAAACTTAATCCGGCGTTCTTTGTCCCTTGACCCCAAAAAAAAAACCTACAAAAATTCGTCGTCATTGACCAGTGGAAAATCTTCTATCGTTTTCAGTGTCACGCTTGATAGCCAAAATTATTGCGTTTTTGAATGCAATTCGTCAGTAGACTAGCTCTGCACCTTTCCGTTGCTAATCGTCGCTTAAACCCCCATCCAGGTATATATCCGCTACCGCTATCCACTGTCATGCAGCATGGATAATTCCCATTTCTTTCTTACGGAAAGGAAACCTTAACTTAGCCAACCGGACAATACTGTGCAATTGCTCCACGCTCGGTTGACATTGAATCCCAAACAGTAGAACCAATGGTTAATTGCAAAAAATGCCGACATGGATATAAACTTCTACCTAGTCGATCCCAACCGACATAAGGCACCACAACTAGGCGCACAATATAGGACAATGCATATTGTCCCACTTCTTTGGGTTTCCCTGTGTTCTCTTCCTTCAGCTACATCATTTTTCATTTCTCTGTCGTCTCTTTGATCGTCCTTTGTTGAATTTTTTCTAACAAGCTTGGATTCTTGGTTGTCATCTCAATCAACGACACGGTGGCGAATCAATTTCACAGAGTTGAAGGAGGTTCGTTTTTCCTTAGCCGCATCCAAGAAAAGGAAAGATATTCTCTAACAAATAAATTCAGAAGGGAACATAAGGAAGAGAAATCCTTATCCCTAGCCGTGTCAACTAGAAGCATTGTGGCGTGGAACGCTTTGTGTCTCATCATCGTCTGCAAAACGTCTGGCATGCTTGAAAATTTTGCGATGTCAGACACCAATGCAGAAAAAATTGCAGTCATTTGCATCTTATAGCATATCAAAGGAAATCTGTTCCACCTTTGTTCTTTCGAACGCTTTCGCACGGATGAAGGGTTTAGATATAATAAATTCAATGAAACGAACCCCCAAACGCAGACAAGAATCTGCGCTCTCAATATTCTACAAAAAATAAATTGGTTAATGAATTATCTCAAAGAGTACTTTTCCTTTCACAGCGCCCGTTCGTCTTCATTGGGTATTCAATTTAATTTTCACCTTGCTCTGTTATTCTTTTGCTGATTAATAAATATTAATTTAAAATTATAATTTTCTACACCCAACCGTCTTAGCACTCTTTTCCCCAGCCGATTTAACCGTCAATGGATTGGGTTGAATAAAATTATATGCTAGGCTATTCTTAACTTTTTAGCTTTGTTTTGCACCAATTTTGAAAGGATAATTACTCCCGCCTTTTGATGTAGCCCCCACAGTTGAGTGGAGGAAACTCTGGGATTTAGGTGTTGTTACAGCCATGAGAATATCCTTACGACGTTTCGCTCGACATAATTAAATTAACAGATCTGACTAAGATGATGTAAGCCAATGTTCAGATGAGACGGGTTGGTGTATAGGAAGATCAAAAAGATTCACAGGTTTTGCCGCAGCGCGTACCAACACACCTAGCCATAGATTAAAGCAGATAATTTATTTTCGTTTAATTTTGAAGCAAACCCTAGGAAAAACAATCTCTTAAGGGCCCTCTGAGAGTGCGAATCGGAGTTATTTCATTACTTATGGAAATTAATTTTCACTTAGGGATTCAAGTGCGCCCAGCTCTTGATGGCGTTGGGAGGATAAAAAAATGAGTGCGAAAGGATTTCAATTAGATATTCCTCATCGTTGTTGAGTTGGGAGGATAAAATGTATATATTCAATTGCAATGACGTAATTTATTATGCAAATTGCAATTTGTTGAATCAATGTGAATGAATACTATGAGCTTCACTACAGTTACATTTCCAAATATATAATACATATATTTAATCACAGTTACATTTGTTACAATAATTTTAATGCATAAATCTTAGTAGGTCTTTCAATTAAACCGGACACCTTTTATTAAATGGCTTTCACACTATCACAATTAGGAAATAAACCTATATTTAGTGCAATCACAAAAGATTCTGAACAACTGGAGCTTGTCAAAACTAGTTGCCGAAACTAAAGGGTGATTTTTTAGCTATTATCTTTTTGGCAACACTGGTTTAAACAGCTGACTGAGGTGTCGTGCTTTGTTTCACTGTCAAACATCTTCAGTTTGGTCCATAATTTAACCATGAATCGTCTTGCAACGAACAACGCTTGTAAATTGTTGAATTTTATTATCAAAATGCGTGCTCTGTTAAGAAAGTTCATCGCGCGCTTTTTGTTGTTCATTGTGTTCAGCGACGAAGCTCATTTTTGGCTCAATGGGTACGTGAATAAGCAGAATTGTCGATTTTGGAGTGAATATTAGCCAGAAGCATTGCAAGAGCTACCAATGTATCCAGAAAAAGTCACAGTTTAGTGCGGTTTATGGGCTGGTGGCATCATTGAACCGTACTTCTTCAAAGATGATGCTAATCGTAACGTAACTGTGAATGGTGAGCGCTACCCTG
This sequence comes from Eristalis arbustorum, assembly GCA_916610145.1. Taxonomy (NCBI): domain Eukaryota; kingdom Metazoa; phylum Arthropoda; class Insecta; order Diptera; family Syrphidae; genus Eristalis; species Eristalis arbustorum. The sequence goes on along the minus strand of OU744316.1, from coordinate 78,936,962 downwards.
AGATGCCCAAAATGCAAGAGCTTGACTTGTATGACATGTGGTTTTAACAAGACGGTGCCACATGCCACACAGCACGCACAACAATGGACTTATTAAGAGGCGAGTTCGGTGAACATTTTATTTCACGTTCGGGACCGGTTAATTGGCCGCCGAGATCGTGAGATTTAACGGCTTTAGACTATTTTTTGTGGGGCTATGTTAAAGCTTAGTCTTTACAGACAAGCCCGCTTCAATTGATTGAAAGAGTGTGCCAAAATTGAACTAAGCGGATGAACCATTGACTTCCCATTGACTTTTAATATGTCTTATTATTAGGAACTGTTTTTCGAAAAAATTCAAAGAGTCTAAGGCAGTAGCTTAGTGTCCGACTAATGCGATAAAAGGACTGCCTTTCAGAGTTTATCAGATTACAACGGGTTCGACTCGAGTTGTAAAATAAAATGATTTCAGAAGTAACGGAAGGCAACCGGTTCAGTGGCAACACATTGGATCCTTGAATCTAAGTCATTTCATCGCTAATGATATTAGCCATATTACACAGACCTAGTAAATAACAAAAAACAATATTAATGCAATGCAAGTTAACTTTGGTGGCCCGTGGCGTTGTGGGTATGTGCGTCAACCCCAACCTCGACGTCGTAGGTTCGATTCCAGCTCTTGAGCGACAAAAATAATTTGTACGCTCCACCTCTTTCGAGTCACTGACAATGCTCAAAGAGTATTTCCTGTCCAAAAAAAAGCTTCTCAAACTTGGCCGTTCGGAGTCGGCATAAAACTGTAGGTCCCTTCCACTCGTGTGAGAACAATAGCACGTAGCAAGATTGGTTGCTGAGAAGTAGGCCTAGGCCCCCTACGGGCTGTAGCGCCACCCATATTATTATATATATATATTAAGTTTACTGTACACATTCCTGCACCGATCTGATATGAGACTCCAAGAGATGTTCTCTTTTCGTTTTTTGACAAGTTAATTTTACAAGTACAAGTCACTCGGTCAAAGGATACTGATGAGACGGTTGGCAATCCAGCAATGCCCAGGGCATAGATGCTCCCAGGCCCTGACAAAATTCGTATGTGTTTGTAATATCGGCTCAAAGCCAACTGGTACAAATACATTTAGGCAGGAAGTGGATATTGCGATGGTGCCGAATAGTCAAAAAATCTATATTATTATATTTAAGGAACAAATAAATTCAAATATCCCATCATTTAGCTGAACCTCCAACCAAAATCATTGGGTACTAATTAAATGGAGCGAAAATGCTCAATAGCAACTGTAGACTTACATATTTACAATCAAGTTCTGAACAAACAAAAATCATGGAAGATCTGCCAATATTTATTTTTTGTAAAGCCCCTCATATCGTTAGCTAACTCTAATGAGGAAACGCTCCACCCGTTATTTGTCCAGATAATAGAAATGGATTGTAATCGATATCAGTCGATATTGCCTTCAAATTTTGTCGTTCACATATTTGAGGTACACAAATTTCAAATTTGTAGAATGATGTGCAACTCCGCTGTCAATTCAATGGTTTTCGACTTTTGGGGATGGAACTCTTGTCTGAAAACCAGGTAATTGAAATTTTGAGCTGATCTTCTTACGGTTTGGATAGAGGAAGTAGGAGCTTAGAAAGTTAATGCATATAACATTAATCTTGCCTAAGCAAGATATTTGGGTGTATTTTGACTCGACGACACTCCTTTCCGATTGCAAATAATTTTGGGTACTATTGGCTGACAGCCTATTATCCCGATATTGATTAATGTCCAACATACAGCCTGCTTAGTAGTAAAATCTGCATCTAGCAATATAAGTCAAGTAAAAAAACACTATAAGTTATTTTCGATATGAGAATATGTGCCTCTCAGTGACCCACTGTGGTGGTTTCACAAAGGTGTTCACTAACTGCTAGTTAAAATTTTGTCCTTTGGTTTACCATCTAGCCATTTCTCTGCGGTTTACGTTTCTGCTAAATCTCAGCACCGCTGACGCTCAAAAACTTTTAAAATCAAATATTATCCCGTTGTGATGAGATACTGGCTATTGCAATATTGTTGCCTCTGCACTACAATAATATAAATACTGCTGCAAGTGTGCAGCAGGTCGACATTGTCAAAAAAGTATTCATAAAGGCTGAACAAGAAGTATTTTGAGAGACGTTTAATTAATATATTCCAATAACCGTGTTTTTTTCATAAATGTACTAGTGAAGTAGGATTTTGCACATAAAACACATACAACAACGTATTGCCTATTTGATTTTTGCATGCCGCCTTGAAAATATCAAAGAAAGAAACAATAGCAAAATGCGGAGGAAGAGGACGATGTTTTTAAATAGACATTTGGATGTCAACCCATGTTCGAAAAAACAGAAATTTCTTTAAAGTAATAAGACAATATTTGCACGATGTTTTTAAGAAATATTTTCGCATGACCTAACCTATCGGTTTCTCTGCAATCTCTGCAACAAAACAAAAGTCACTACCAAGTTGAACACACTTTTACTTTCGTTTTGCTTTTATAGACGCAGTTGCCGACTGCGATCATGTACACTTACTGCGATTTATGGAAAGTTTATGAACGCAAGTGTTGCTGCCGAAGTTTGACGTTTATGAAAGCCATCGCATTTGCATTTCTTTGTGCGAGTACTTTTTGTTTTAAAAAAAAATAGTATAAAAACGCCACAATTAATATGGGCCGGGGATATATTGCATTTATTTGAGGTCACGGTAAAATCATGTAGATAGGAGCAACAAGAACACCATATACTGCTACCTGCAAAGAGCAAGCAAAAATAATTGTTTTGTTTAAGACGGAGCTTTACCTGCTAGAAGTAAGCAAAAATAATTGTTTTGTTTAAGGCGGAGCAAGCACAGTGCTGAAGTTTCGCCTTAATTTTGTAGGAGTTTTAATAAGATCGAGTCATGTATATAAAAAATACATATTCTAACGTGTCACCCCTTACCCACCACGTATACATGCATAATCATGTTATTGTTTTCGATTATTTTTGTGTACAAGATCGTATGTACGTACTCAACTGTACGTTGAGTTCTTCTTCTTCTTCTTCTTGTGGCGCTACAGCCCGGGGTGAACCTGAGCCTCGGTCAACAATCCTCTCCAGCTGGCACGTTCTTTAGCCAGCTGCCTCCAATTTCGCACTCCAAGTTGGTTGAGGTCCTTCTCCACTTGAGTGCGCCATCGGGTTCGTGGTCGTCCTCTATTGCGTTGTCCCACTGGCTCGGAGTCGAAGACTCTTCGGGCTGGAGCAGTGTTGTCCATGCGCTCTACATGGCCTAGCCATCTTAGGCGTTGAATCCGTAGACGCCTGACTACGGACAGTTGAGTTAAGCTAAAATTAATATAAGATCACGCTATGTACACTCGTTGTTATGCTAATAATTCTAAGCATTGTCATCAGTCATAAAGCGATCGTCCGATAAACACTTCTTACGTTTCTTTTTTCTGGGTGGCAAACTTTATAATATCTTTTCTTGAAAATATTTTAGCGTGGTTTTTCAACTATGCATCTGCATTTAGGAAATTTATTAGTATACGCGTACATATTCAGTGTGCGTATACCCGCTAACTCAAGAATTGCATAAAAAGAAAACGATCAACCCGACTTATCGGTTATATGAGAAAGACTTGGTAACACATACATTGTTTTAACATTTGCACTGCGGAACATTTTTTCAATTAATTTTCAAGCAAAATGTGAAATTTATATGAAGTTTCACTTATTAGAAATGTACCCATTGGAAGTGAACAATGATTCTGGTAGCCTCGTTTTTATCCGTCACCGTTTACGACATAGCGTCTATAAGTACTGTCAATAGCATACATGTAGCTCTTTGAGTATACGCACACAAAAAACATGCGTACTTTTCACCTCAGATGTTAGACATCAAAACGATATTTTTACAGAAAAAACAGGCTTTCGAAATCTATATAGTAATTTATTGAAAGTGTTGCCGTTGTTTTTTAATATTTGTTTTTATTTTAAGTTCTCAATTCTTGTCTTGGATCCCTCTACTAAAAATATTTATATTTGCACGTCTTCAGAGTCCGTATATTTTTATTTGATTGTGTAGAATGTAGATGCCAATAAGGTTATAATAATCAGACAAACTCAAATCAAATACGGTTTTTCTTCTCGAAATTTATTCAATTTGTACAATTTGGATATAACAAACATTTTTTATGTGATCAGTTACTGATGCCTTTTTAAGGTAGAACTCGAAATAACTGATTTCGATATAACGAATTGCCCGAATATCCTTCGGTATATGGTGCTGGACGTCCAGTGTATTTCCACTTTTTCAATATTAAATAAATCTGAGTTTTTTCCTGCCCATTATAGTATAAACAAGAACATTTACCATTACAAATAGAGTTTATTGCAAGAATTTATTGCAAAAACAGTATTTTCTTCCTGACAACTGCAAGTACATATCCTGTGTATCCACGCTCCAGTGGCCAAAACACGAATTCAGCCGGAACAAAGCCCCGCAACGGACATTAAGGTTCGAAGAAAAGAGAAAAATAAAAATGTATACCTCGGTGTACATGTATATCATCTACGACAATAGTTGTGCACATCCTTTGAGATATGTACCAGGTTTAAAATAAAAAATTCAAGTTCACGTGTTTATACAGAAAAATTCAGGCAACTACTATACATAAATAAAAATAGCCTCTAGCTCAAACTACACACACATTTCCTGTAGGTCAAAATAATGGCATAGCGAAATCCACTGAATTAATAAAGTCACAACATGCAACAATCTAGCAATCCCATTCGGCCCTGCAGCGTTCTAGACTGTTATTTTGTCTGTTTTGAATCCTTCGGGCGGAAGCAGCTTTTTTAATCTAAGAGGCACTGCGATGCCATTTTTGTTGTGAGTATTTTTTCCTCTTTCTTGCGTCGCGTTTCTCTCGTATCTGTTCCAATCCTAACTCAATTTCTGTGAAAAACTGCATTCAAATGTTCATTTCGATTGCAGGATCTGGCGCCAGGAATCTACCATCACCATTGCTGCTTTAGCCGCCACCCACTTTTCGGTGCTTGTGACCATAAATTTAATTGTCCAGCTTTTGTAGCTCATTCTCTGCTTTTCTGTGGCTTTCATCTGTGGGAGGAATTCTATTCTGTTCCTGATTCTCTTTTTTCCCAGGTTTTATATTTTTTTTTTTCGTTCTAGTTCCGCTTGCAGTCTGCAGCGTGTCCACCGCCCTTCGTATTTTTTAATTAATCTTTCCATACTGCACAACTGCACTTCGGGCTGTCTGCATATACGTAAGTTTGTATTTATATTGGGTAGAGGTGGATGAGTTATTTGCGTTCTGGAAGCTGAATAGAGGGCACTACAAGTTCATAAAAATCCTATCAATATTCTGAACTGGAAATCTGTATACAGAAAAAAAGAACGAACCACGGATTGGCTCAAGCGGCACTGGTGGCAATGCCAGTTTGAAATTTAATTCAAGAGCCGCAAGAGTTATTTAGGTGACGTTTAGGGGTTTACTGGCAGCATTGGTTTCCTCCTGTCGTTTTTGGTGGCATGATTTTAAATATTCAATTCCTTTTCTTTCACTCTCTGTGGTAGGAGTAAATGGGTTCTATGGGAGGAATGTGGGTTAGGTGTTATTTTTGACAGCTGGGAAGCGCTCATTTGCATAGTTAGGCATTTGCATTTTCGACCGGAGCTTGTTGGATAATAAAATCAGATCTGCACATAGTTGTGATTGTTTTTGCTTTCTAATATTTAAATGCGTACCAAATTTCGTCCTTGCGGCAGCTAAAGTACCGGACTACGTGGTTAAAAAATTTCAATTAGATTTTCTTATTTGCGTCAGTTTGGTATTTCAGTTGTAGATTTCTTTTCAAATTAAGTCCGTAGACAATGTTGCACCTCTCCAAACCCGAGTCATCGAAACTAGAAGGATTAACTAATGCTGAACTCTCGACAAGCCGTATCAATTTTGAAACAGCATCCGAGCAAGCACTGCGTTTGCTCTGTCGCAGTATGTAATCCGCCGTGATGTGTGCCTTGTATGCATCCAGGTCATGTGCAAGTTCAAATCATTGGGGTTATGTAACCGCATGCTATTTCTCTTGAAAGTTCCCATTTCTCTTATTCTTTTGATCTATTAAGCCCTAGGTATAGTTCTGTAAGGCACGTAGTTTCTGATGCAGGAATACCGGTACTTGCGAGTGTGGACGGAGCGTCCATGCGCAGCGCATTCATTAACTCTTTTTATCCTTTTGAAAACACTGCGGCGATTTTTACGAATTTTTCTACCTTGAATTCAAAACAACATTTTAAAAAAATTCTATTTCACGAACTGTTTATAAAAATAAATCGATATTTTGAATTAGTACAATATGAAAAAAGATAATTCGTTTAGACATTTGACACTGGGATTTTTAGTCGGTAGATCGAAACTGTCATATAGATTCTTTTCAACATGTATATTCCATTCCAAAAATATGAAGAAATAATTGGACCATTACTAATAACTTATGTACAACAACCGCCGTTGATCATTGATTACCAAAAAGATATCCTTTGACATCAATTTCACTATGACCAAATGACAAGTACTTTCTGATGAACTAAAAAATAAAACTTAATCAACAGTAAACAGCAGACATCGCTATCGGTTAAATTTATATTTAAACATCAAGCAAAACTAAATTTAAGGCATTTCATTGAACGTGTCGAAATTATTTTGTTAACTAGAAGGTATACATCTTGTTAAACGACAACATTCTTGTTTTGAATTGTTTTAATTGACTTCTATATCAGTTAATATATTTCAATAAAAAATAGAAATATCAACATAAGGCATAAAGGATTTGGACTATGGCCGTCTAGCAGGTTCACAAAATATAAAATTTAAGATTGTTTTTTTAGAAATCTCCTTCTATAATACAGTTTCTATACTGAAGTGCTGCTGTTGAGCAATTATATAAAACGTCCCACCCTTTTTCTCCATTAAGGACACTTATTGTTTCATATTCTCCTAAAATATGTTTTCCAAACATTGATAGTCGAAATTCTTTAAGAATTGGACTAATGCCAAGAAAATGCAAGGTATCTTCTAAAATTTTGGTAAATCTGGACGATGTGGTACATAGTTTAGTTGGACAAGTTCACCTCTCATTTTAAATATAGTATAGTGGTGGCCCGTGGCGTTGTGGGTATGTGCGTCGACCCCAACCTCGACGTCGTAGGTTTGATTCCAGCTCTGAGCGACAGAAATCATTTTCACTACCCCACCTCTTTCGAGTCACTGACAATGCTCAAAGAGTATTTCCTGTCTTAAAAAGCTTCTCAAACTTGGCCGTTCGGAGTCGGCATAAAACTGTAGGTCCCTTCCACTCGTGAGAGAACAATAGCACGCACAACACGAGTGATTGCTGAGAAGCCAGGCCCTGGCCCCCTACGGGCTGTAGCGCCACCCATATTATTATTATATTATTTATTTCTTCAACTGTGACTATTAAGGAAATACACATTTACAAAGTGATTACATTTTCTACAGTAGTTCCTATATAGTGATGATTCGGCTTCTGTTACATATTGATCATGGGTGTTCTCCAAAATTGATGTTGTTCGTTCGCTTAAATAGTCAGATTTAAGCCGCTTTCGGTTGTCACGCTCTGCCATTTTTCACAAATATTTCAGCTTGTTCTAATTATACTTTTTAATACTATGTTTGGTATTCTGGATTCATTCATATCTAGTCCTTTTAAGATATAGTTGAAGTGTATTTTGAGGGTGTACAGGAACAAAGATCGACTCCAGTCTCAATGTGTGGCATATAATTAGGGGTATTTATCGATAACGGAAATACCCTCTTCAAGAAGTACCGTAGCAATTTTTCCACCGCGTCCTAACTTTTGTAACCCCAGACTAGAGTTTCATATAGCATTATCAAGGCTGCAGTCGAGTGAGATAAAGTTTGCTTTGCACTTTGCGACACGTATATGCTTTTGATACAAAGTTCCCAAATCGCACATATAGCTCTTTTAGCATCAGCTAGTGGTTTTAGGGTTGAATATGACGATATGAGGATCACTAGATATTAGTGTCTGGATACTATCTCAACATCTTTGCCGTCTAACTTTCATTTTACCGAGCGTGAGTAGCGTTGACCTGCACTTGTAAATATTATCATTCTGGGTTTCTCAAGATTAACAGAGAGATTGCAAAAATTGCAATATGTGCTAAGTCTGTTAATCATCAACTGCATACCTTGAAGAGAGTCACACAGAGAGACTACATCATCCGCATACATCAATGCAGGTATTGTTACACCACAGAACCTTATTCCACCTTCTACATCACCAGTTATGTCACTTATGTATAGTATAAAAAGCAGTGCGCTTCAGCCTAGTTTGACGCCCATAGAAGTTTTGAACTCCTCAGAAATCAAGCCTCCATCCCACACATATGCACTATTACCATATACTCAATACACCGATTTTGGACAACTTGCAGAAGAGTGCTTTACGTGGTATTGCATCAGAAGCTGCACAGAAATATACAAAGACGGCGCATAACTTTTTTTATTACTCTATAGTATTTAGTGATATTTGTTAAGCAGAATAACTGATCGTTTGTAGAATTACCCTTTCTAAATCCAGCTTGAAAATCTTTAAGAATGTTGTTTTTGTACGCATTTGTACAATCTTTTATACATCGGCATTTTGGGTCATTCTGTTTGGGAATCGATTTCTTTTTCAGTTAAAGCTTCAATATTCACCGAATAATTAGAATTTAGTTCCATAAGGTGACTATTCATGTTTCGTTGGTACGTCCCGAACATTCGGTCGTTCCAAATAAATTTTGGCAAGAGACTTAGTGGTTTCGTGTTAGCTTGGTTGCAACTGGCAGTAAAATTAAAATCTCAATTCCAACTTGAAACACATCTCAATTCCAAACAACAACAGCAACGTATACCAATTTCCCGAAACGAATCTGTAGTCTATTACCGAGCATGATGTACCTCTGATAAAGGACATATTTTCTTTGTATAACGTTTGAGTGCAAATGATAAGCATTTATTAAAATAATTTATATGATAATTAATTAAATTTGTATGCTCCGCGTCGTTAAAGGAAACCCAATATGGAACGAAAGATAGCGGCGGAAAGCACTTCAAATGAGTTGTAAAAGTTTCGAGCTGCTTTAAGTTGTGAGTTTTTTAAAAATGAATTTTTAAGTCGTTATTGGGAATACCGATGTACCTTAAAACCGTATGAATAAATATCACATCTTGAATAACAACTGCTAAAGGTTAACTATTCAAATGTACATCAAATCACAAAAACCATCCCCACTTTGTTGCACACAATCTCTCTTTATGCCCCACTGTGCCTATGTTGCTGTTGTGCATTTAGTAGTTGAAATGTTTCAGTCGTTTTCAGTAAGGTATTCATATACATTCTGTTTGTAAAAAAAGGTCATTCAAATAATAAATGTGACAAAATAGAACTCAGACATAATTTGCAAGTGTAGCTCATGTTCTTCATTAAGACCAATACATTTATTATAGAATTACAGAGTCTACTGCCAGTGTGGCAATAGCTGTGTGCACCCACATTATTATTCATGGGACCCAATATCCTCTGAAGGACCATAGCACTCTATTAAAGAATGTATCTCACAATACTCACATATACATATTAGGCATATTCTTTCCACAATTGGGTAATCGTTATGCTAAGAGTGCGTATTTTTCTGATGATTTCAATAAGCGTTTGAAGAAGTTTCGATTTAGCTCATCTTAAACTATAAGTAAATCTTTTTGGATTGAAACCTTACATCAGTATTTGCACTGGCCTTAGTTGCCCAGCGATGACAACGCTTAATGTAGTTGTAATTTAATAAAAATATATTAGAAATAGATATTAGTGAAAGACAGTACGGGTATGGTAATTTTGTTAAAAATGTATAATATAATATGGGTTGCGCTACAGCCCGCACAGGGCTTAGCCTCTCAGCCGCCATTTGTGCTAATGTTCCATCAGGATTGGCAGGGTAAAACTTAGAAATGTCATGAAATACTTTTAAAACTTTGCATGGGCAATGTAGGTGAATAAAAAAGACTATGGGTGGCAGGCTCATCACAACCGCAAAATATCTACTGTCTCTGACACACATACCCATACAAATCGAATGTGGTCTACAGGCATGTTTGATCACAAATCAATTATCGTATACTCTCGATCCAAAAAAACGGACCTTTGTGTATCTACTGCCAAGTAGTCGGTCACTTCAAACTGGCCTAAGCTCAAGTCCAACTTCAACTTAAGCGCTTGTCGGATATACGTATATATGTTAAAATAATTATCCTGTATTATTGCTTACAGAACCATCACTTTTCAACATTATTTCATTTAATATTAAAACATTGTTGATCCCAGCTAAGCATCACACATATTAGAGTGTTAATAATATATCCAACTAACACATGCAATATTTCCAGAAAAATAGGTCCACAATCTCCTGGGAAATATGTTATTTTCTCCCCCTCGATAAATCCCGAAGGACCCATGAACTTTAATCCCGTACTCCCAATAATTATCAAAATTCGAAATGACTCTAACTTGTAAAAATATTTCTTTTTATTGTTCAAGCCACAAAATAGCACTTAAGAGCTGAAAAGTTTTCAGGATTAAATATCAGCATTCACCTCAACTTTCAAATGTCAGTTTCAACTTAAACACGCGTCATTCTACACGCAACAGACAGTCATTCTGTCAGCTTGACAGTAAATTTGTTGTTTTTCAAGTACAAGATAACAACAATCGCCCTTGTGGAGCTGTTGCGTAGTGTAATTCTGATTGACGTTGCTCAGACACATTTGTGTCTTACCTCTCATCCACCCATTAAAACATTTATACAACCAATTCCTGTGGGGAATCCACCGACAAAGAGAGACAGCGGCCCAACTTTACCATCATTCATACCTATCTCGTTCATTGGCAACCGTGTATTTTCGTCACATTCCCTGGAGAAATACCATCTTTTGTATTCAATGGTAGCAACACCACCAACCACAGTACTAAGAAGTAGACGACAACGACACCCCTTGCAAAATGTCAACGTCAATGTTTTTACGGTCTATTGGACACACTTGGCACTTTGATACACACAACCTCACACATAACAATGAACTGCGGTACGCAAAATTGGATAAGGGTGTATTAAAGAACGACGCCTGGACGGGCCCAATCCTTGAGGGCCTTCGTATTGGACCCTTCTCAAATGGAAATTTCATTATTTTTACTGAAAATTCGTTATGTTTTATTCCTTCAAAGTAACAGTGTTGTGCAGAGATATGTACGTACATGGCTTCCTCCTTTCCAGTTATAGTTGCTTGCTGTGTGGATGGACAACTTTCGATTTTGTGCTTCGCCAAGTAGGTAATGAAGTTCAGGAGAACTTATCCTGAAGAAGGCCGAGGGGGGTAATATTTTCCCATCACATTTGTGTTTAGTTGTTCCCTATATTAGACGCTTTAGATTTTTGTTACAAAAAACCTTTAGAAAAAATTGGATTCGAGTTTTGATTGGAGATTAAAATGTTCATAATCGTCGATGAATTATAGCAAAAGAGGGAAATTATATTACTTTGAGGATAAATAATCCAGGATTACTGGGCTTATTCGGCCGTCATAATATTATTTGAAAAGGGGATGATTGAGGGATTAGTGTGAGCATAAGAGCAATGCAAATTTCAAGAGATTGGCATAGAGTTTTAAATAAAATGAAAATGGGTAAGCGTTGGTGCATAGTTTTTCACCATAATTATAATAAATTGACAAGGATTAGAAACGATAAGCTCCGTACTGAACAACAGAGGAAAAAACCTTAAGACATTTTAGCTGTAATTAAAGGGTGGTACCAAGTGCCAGCTGACCGTCGTGTTACTCGTTTAATGTGTGTTGGAACTGATATTGCTTCATTTTTTCCTAAAGATGTTCATTGTCCCGTCCTGTCTTCGTCTCAGCATGGGAGAAAAGAGCAGTTGATTAATTGCGACACCGCAAACGCATAGAAAACTGTGAACCGCAAGGGGAACGACATTTCATTAAGGAGAAATTCTGTGGGGGTGTATCACGTCAAAAGAAAATTGACAAGAGAATAAGAGGGTAGAATTGAGTTGTACGGAAAGGTGCACGCTTCTGCTGAATGAAGATCTATTCAAAGGATCCGTTTTATTGTCGTGGTTGAACTTCTAGCCAACAACTGGGCTATTAAGGTCATTGTTGAAAGAAATGACCGCATTTAAAATACTGAATTTTATATCAGATCATTAATCATCCACTAGGTGTTAGGTTCTTTTTGTTGGTCCTTGCATTCACTTCGACTCCAAGTTGTATTTATAAGCAGCTGGTATGTCTGTGATGAAGACATCTGATACACGATGTTAACAATGAAGGGAAACATATACCTAAGAAAATCGATTATAACTTCCCGTGCCATCAATGAGGGGTTTAATGTTAGGACGGAAGCCGCTAAAATGTGTCTGGCGGTCAATGAGAGGAAAAATTAAGTATATCATGTCCTCAAGAAAGAACAAAAGAAACCGATGTATCGAACAGAGTGTCACTAGAGCGCCTATGCGTTTGAGGTAGTAGTATGTAGGTATCTCGGCTTCACAGTGAAGAGTATCAACAATACTAATACCTCGATCAAACGCAAAACATTTCCTACCGACCTCTGTTTCTTTTTGGTTCATGAATTGAGTAGTAGCGCCGTCGCTATAAGCATTAAGCTGTTTAGATGTATGGATAATCTAAAAAATAGGATGAAGACGAACGTGAAAACTTACTTGGCCCAGCGAATTATACTTTCTTACTTATTAGGCAGAAGACCCATGAAAGGTCCGAGCCTAAGCAATACTACCTCGAAATTGGAGCTGTCGATTGTAACGTTTTTGCCTAGGTGGTGCACGACGGATCGTTTTTTGCTCGATAGCATATATTTGATTTTGTGCTCGTTGACCTTTGACCAGCTCGTCTGTTCCTCAATTGCTGTGAGAGCTTCGGCTGGACCGCGCGATGATGTCGATGTCATCAGCGTATCCTAACAGCTGGACTAACTTGTAGAAGATAGTGTCTTCCGTGTTTATAGCCGCCCGCCGCACTATTTTCTCCAATAGAAATCACAAAACGGTCCATCTCCTCGCCTAAAATCGGTGCAGGTCTCGAACGGAGGTTCTTGAACCGAATTGCTCGGTGCATCGCGTATGTGTTGGCGTGGTGCGACACAACCGAATCAATTTGTCAGGGAGCCCGAAATCGGTCAATGCTTCGAAAAGCTCCTTGCGATGAATGCTGTCGTATGCGTAATCGATAAAAAGATATTTACTATCGATCTGAAACTCACTGGATCAGGATCTGCCCTAGCGTGAAGATTTGGTCTATAGTCGACTTGCCGGGTCGGGAGCCGCACTGATACGTGCCGATTAGTGCTATGCAAAACGCCTTTAGACTTTCAAACAGTACGCTGGATATATAGCAGGGGTATACCTCTATAGTTCTTGCAGGAGGTAGGATCGCCTTTTTTGCGGATGGGGTATATGGAGCTGATATTCCAGTCGTCGGGCATGCTTTCGTCTTCCCAAATTCGACAAAAAATCTGGTGCATATGGTGCATGCCCTCATTGCCCCCAGCTTTGAAAAGCTCCGATGGTAAGCCATCTGAGCCTGCGGCTTTGTTGCTCTTCAGATTTTTAATGGCTGTAGCGACTTCTTCAAAGCTAAGTGGGAGGACTACTTCATCGACAGGAGTTGGGATTTCCAGATTCCCTATCACTCTCACCTGGTCAGTCCCGCTAAGCACCTGGAATGGCTACTTAAACACATCCACTATTCCCTGCGAGTCTGTAACTAGAGCCTGTTAACGATTTATAGTTATTTATAAGAACTCGGCGGATCGACGGCGGTGGGAAAACTTTCGCATCCGCATATTTTCCTATTATATAAAACGCAATCCAGAAAGTGAGCGAATGTCGGTATAGTAGTACGAAAAAAATGCTATTATAGAAAACGCAACTCATCCGCACTTCATACATTTTGTGACGTTTTCAATCCGAACCAAATGAATTGCGGATTTGGAGGAAAAAAGGATGTGTGGTTGCAATGAAAGTACATTTTTTCCTTGATTCACACAAATATAATTTGCTTCCTGTTTTTTCACTCATGCTTTAATTTATTTCATAAATTAGGGCATAAATATTCTTCTAATAAATTCACTCGGAAAGAACAACTGAAACAACTGTCAACCGTAGTAGTCCGATATCCATTCTCATCTATGAACCTAAACTTGCTGCGAACGTATGTTCCGGAAACAAGGATGTGGATCTTAACACAGGTTTCAGTATTTTCGTCGAGATAACATATCTTAATCCCGCTTTAGTTAGTCTGAATCATTTTACAAATCTGAGAGAAGGCCCTACTTCTAATTTTATATCGAATATCTTGGGGATCATTTTCGTGCTCTTCTAAATACATAAAAATTCCACTTGACTCCATAATATACTTTAATTCAGTCCGTAAATAACTATTCTTCGGAATAATTGAATCAAAAAACAAAATTGGCAGCAAACAGCTGATTACAGAAACGGTCGATAGGGATGTTTTGTGGACCAATAATGTAGTTCTTCCGACGGAATCTATAATAGGGTTGAACTTCGATTGCGGATGTGAGTTACTCCCTCAGCAGTCGATCCGGCGGATTCCATAATCGGCATGATTAATATGTAGTTTTTGCCTTTTCAAATCATTTTATATATTGCCTTAAGAAAAGAAACTTATTAAGCCGTTTTGTAATTAAACTTATTCTTAGCTCGCTATGTATCCAGCCGGCCTTAAAAGAAATAATAAAGAACTTCCAGAACCAATGGTAAATCGATGAGAAATGCGGGTTGAGTTTTATCATAGCGGGTCAATAAGTCCAGGAAACGGCTTTTTTCCTTTTACAAATATACCTATTTCGAATTATCCATGGAACATTTATAGAAAAACAAAATTATTTACATGGTTGTTGCACCGAAAAGTGTATGCGTATTGATGGTACAACTGAGTAAAGTAAAACTGGATCATAAGGCTATTAATATTCCACATATATTTGTGCAATGTTACAAAGTAATGTAAAAAGGCATTTATCAGCACACTTAATGCGTTAGCAAACTTCCAATGTGCTGAGAAGTGCCGCATAAGAGAATAAGGACTTTTTCTTTCGTCTTTCGCCAACACTGGAGGCATAACCTTCCAGAAGTCAGTACAATTGTTGGCTAAGCATTGACACTATTGGTAGAACTCAGCGCCGTCAATGAGGCGTTTGCCAACATTGAGACGGAAGCGGTTGAAATGGGTCTGGCTGTGAATGAGGACAAAAAGTATATGCTGTCCGCAAGAGAGGGCACACAACATCAGAGCTTGTACAGAGCGTCAAAATCGGCAGTATGAACAATCTCAGAAGCGGATGAAGAAATCGTTGGTCTCTTCGGGAGAAGAGTTCTGCATGCGATTTCTGGTCCTGTTTGTGTTAATGGGTTCTGGAGGAAAAGATTCAACACGAAAGTACGGGCTGTACGGCGACATGATCCTAGCCAGTCTACTGAGTGCAACTCAGCTTCGGCCCGAAGAATGGATTTTACCTATTCAAAAATCTGGCAAAGACCCATCCCTGGCTAGTAGTTACCGCCCAAGTAGTTTACTAAGATCAATAAGCAAATGCTTTAAGAGAGTTAAAAAAATAGTACATCATATTGAAATAGTGTACATACTCCCTCCACAACAATTCGGTTTTCGATAACATCATTCCATTCAAAGAACATGTAACTAAATGTTGATGCTAGGAATAGAATTCGTTTAATCCTTCTTGATGTTGAAAAAGCTTTCGACACGGTGTAGCATTGAGGTTTGCAATCTCCATATCCTTAACTTCTCAATACACTTGGTAAAGATTGTCAAATCCATTTTAACTGATCGTGAGTTCATAGCTTCTGGGAATAATATGAGATCACAAGTTTTACTAGTTAAGGTAAGTGTACCTCAAGGTCAGTAATTGCTACAATACTGTATAATATCTTTGCTCTTGACCATTACACAACAGTCATGAAGCTATAATATTTGCGGACGACACATGCATATTTTTATATTTAATTACTTATTTGTTTATTAATCTGCACATTTACTCATATATCTATTTATTTGTTTATTTAATTGCAGCGATGCTATGTATACTATTATACTTTTGATTAATTTTAAGTTTCAGTACCAGTTACTTGAAATCAAGAAAGAATAGCTCCAGCTTCCATTCGAACTCCACAAATATAAATTATTTTACTGTATAGAGGTTCTTCTTATCGGGTTTTCTTCTGCCAAACATAATCGATTTTTATATAGATTGTTAACAAATACATAAAAAGGTAAATGTAAAATTTTGTATAAGGTACATAAATGCTTAACATTTCACATTCATTGATATATACATACCTAGGCTGTTCATGCAACCAAGTCATAAAAATTCCCAACGCAAGAGACAAAGAGCATCTTAGCCATGCACTTGTCGCTCTTGGACTATACTGGATGAGTTGCACCACAAGCATGACAGCAAAACTAATCCCTTCATTCCCTCAATTCCATTTAACCGGATATTTCTTGCAGCTAAGAAGGCGTGTGAAGTAGAATACAAAACAGGGAACTCTACAAGAGTGTTTTTCCTTGGTCACCCAATCTAAATGACTGAAAGAAACATCCCCACAACTGCTAGCAGTAGAAGAAGGGTAATTTATGCCAAAGTCGTCGTTTGCACTTTATCAGCATTACTATAATCTAGAAGCTTAATTCAGCTTATTCTTTTCCGACTTCACTAGTTGGGTGATGCGGGTATGCATGTATTATTAGTTATTATTCCTTATTGCATTCATATGACGTACAACTTTTACTTTTTCTTGGTCAAATGATATGCATGTAAATACATTCTATTATAAAATTTACAAAATGGGCAAAATATTCGCAAAATACGCTCAAAATCCATCACTTGAACTTGTGACGCAGACAATGCATAAAATTTATCGGTACTATAGAGAGAATTATTTTACGAATTTATAAAAAATTACGAAATGAACGGAGTATTTAAATTAATTATAAGACGGTTTTTGAGATATTAACAAAAAAACGATACATAAACTCCGTTATTACAATAAACTGTCAATAAGTCTTTTTGCTAACAAATGTCAGTAAATCCAATTATTCCTAGTGTAAAATACAATAAAACCAAGACCATTCCTCCTATATTTAACATGCAATTTCCATGCATACTAACAGACGCATATATCTAAATTGTGTCTTCCAAATAACCGAAAAGGTGTTGTAAGTTGCTATCATCCGTGCACATGACATCTAACTTTCACTGAGTTCACATTACGACTTCTTTAACACTCATTTTTCACTACCCACTTCTGTATGTCAACAACTACTCCATTAGTTACAGGAATTCCTTGGAACTCTGCCTGTTCTCAACTATTTGACATTCGATCCTGTATTTACATTTGCATGGACGTTTCCAGGACATGCCAGATACATTGAAATATCGAAAATATTTCTCTAACGTGTATTCTAACTTCATAAATAGCATATAATTTCGAATGTTTTCCGCCTGTCGGTTCAGTAATCTTACACATTTCATTCGTCTCAAATTACCCTAACCAAGGATGCAATGGTTATTATTTTACTCTTCCCAAGAAGAAAGGTCAAATTTCGTTTTGCGTAGGATTTGGTCGCACGCTTGGGTGCGTTCTCTCTATTCATTTAATATATTAAATTCTTAAACCACCTAAAAATAGCACGCACCACCACACCGCAACAGTGCAACAGATGCCGAAATATGCATTGTAAGCCATACATCTCAATCTCAAATGGATAATCTTATTTATTTTCCTTTAGCAGGTCTTTTTGTTTTGTTTTTTATCCTTCAAATAGGTGGATAAGACGATAGTAATTTTATTTAAAAACATATAATTTAAAGCATAACAAATTATTGTACATTACGAAAGATTATCAGAGGTATCTTAAAGTGTAGCTGTGGTTATTGATATGATATAATGTTTTTCATCTAGATAATGCTACATTCTATTCACAGGACATGTACATGCCCTTCATGGTTGCAGAAGTAATTTCGGTATCCGTCTCAGGCTTCTGTGGCACCAAAACCAGTCACCTCAGACCCAACCTACAAAGCAGGACGAATGCTTCTCATTGTGAGCTAATTTTTAATTCAGAGCACATGATGTGAAACTAAAAGGATCTTTGGCTCTTTCCTCCCTCACTGCGGACTGAATTGATTTATAAGGATACAATCAGAAATTGCGGTTTGTATTTTACCCTCGTGTGGGCATATGGCTTGGGTGAAGTTCTCTGACTGGAATGTAGATGTTTTTTGTCTTTTGTTAAATCTTCAGTACAGTAGCAGCTTGGTTTCACTTGCAAGGTTGCGTAGAATTGAATTTGAGGTATTTGAGAATGTAGGATGTACACATATGTGTGTCCATTGGAAGCTGTGGCATGATGTGTAATTAATTTATCTAATGAAGTTAGGCTATATGAACGTATTTAATTAATTCTAACATCTTGACTATCTCTGACCACTATGACAAGTATTTCATGAGGAATTTTTCCACTGTGTTACGGGACCTGAATTGATTCGTATTTAGAAAGCAAATTACTCATCAGAGCGATACATAACAGAGAAAAATGTCGTGGTAGCAATTGAATACATACGATAAAACCTGAACACAGAATAAACCTTTTCCGAACATCTTAAATCATTTAGAAAAACTTAACTAGTTTCTCACAGCGTACAAGGGTTCAAATGGTAATAAATATAGCATAAGTACTTTAATTATAGTTAATGTTCTTATAATACAATAATGGAAAGTATATGCGGTACACTTTACAAATATGCGGTTTTCTTTCAACTCCTTTACTTAAAAAAATATTATTATCCAAATTGGATTTTGAATTCTAGGAAGATTTCTTACCTTTACACACAATCTATTGTCTCTAGTCTATGTTAATTGCCTAGAAAGATATTGAGAGAAACAAGTGGTTGATTGTAGAACAGTCACAACTACGCCAAAGTAGGAACATTGTGATACTACGCGGCTTGAGCAACATCCTGGGAATTATTGTACGAACACTACGGTGCAATATTTCATACTGATTAGTATGGCAACCGGAAATATGCAAAATCACATTTTTTTGGAAAGTCGTACTAGAAATCGGATTAGGCAGAAAGGGCTTGTATACAAAACTTGACGTTTTGACTCCCATTCGTTAGAGCACATTTGTGCATATTTTGGGTAAAAATATGTATATAATTTTGCACAGTTCACTTCTTTCACTTGTAAGAGCATAGTTTAGCTGTTTTAGGACAGATTTTAGAAAAATTTCAAAGAATTTGCAGGAAGAGGTTAGAAAAATTTCGGCGTCTTTTTCGAAATCGATTTATAAATTGGAAAGGGATTTTCTAGAACTTGCCTCAAATATCGACATAGTCAACGATGTAGTAAACTTAGCACTATTGACTGCAGAAAAAGACAACCAAAGAGCAACATGTCAGATGTTAAAAAACGTGGTTCTATGACTTTACTTTTTTTGCTTGTCCGGGCAAAGTCTCGGAGATTACGCCTACTACATCCAATTCACCTATTTGTTGTTGTCAAATAGAAAATTATGTAAAATTCATATTTTTGCTTAATTTTTAGTTATTTTTTTTTTCAGTTAGAGCACATAGCGGATTCTTATGGCATAGCTTATGCGCTTTAAATGGTTTTTAAGAGGATATTTCCGGTTTCTTTACTCATTAACTTCATCTATAAAATCACGACCATGGAAATTGTGATCTTATTCTACAGATGGTTTGCTCAAGGATTCTTGAATCATTTTAGACCTCATTAAGAAGCAGATGATTGCCTCAATTTTCCTGATTGGAGTACGATATCCCATGCACGAAGTAAATTAAACCAGATAACAACGCGAGTTAAGTGCTTTATTTACTTTGCTTTATTGAACTTTAACTATAAATTCAAAACGTATATATTTGCATCCTATATATTTAATTCACCACGTGTCTACTAGATAGTTTACGGATTCCCTAGAAAATATGGAGATGAATTTATTTACCAGAGATAAGACTTCTTTCTAAACGGTGCAACCACCCATGATCGCAAATGGACTGCATGTGCATTTTCGTTTTTAAAGATGACCTGACGGCTTTGTTTTATTTTCGGACTGCTTGTTATGTGTGTTCCACTACATCTGATTGTGTCTTTTCTCTACTACATTATTGTTAAAATTATTTGGAAAGTGTAGATAATAGATTAAAAATGTCAGTACTCAAACGATCCTTTAATTTCCAGTGATATGGGCACAGTGATTAAGGGCAGATTACCATATTCCAATGGGTGAGTACGTTCAACTTCCAGTGCATCGAATTATGAAGACTTAAGATTGGACCGCGTCCAGATTTCGGTCTGCATCTTCAACGCTGGTCTTATCTTCGAGTTAAGCTTCCACAATAATCAAAAACGTGATTGGAAAGACGTTCAAATGAAAAATTATTCATATGGTTATATTCAATTCACTGAGCGTATTGCTCTAATGCTAGTGTTCTTGAATTACCATCTAAATTTCCAAATCTATTGGCCTCGCTATCTGTCGGCTAAGAAGAATTTATGATGATGAATGTTTGGAATAGACCGAAAAATTGTTTAAAGAAGAGTTTTATATCAGAATACTAAATCAAACCCTTCAACCAATTACAGAAAGGTTTAAGAAGATCAAGGGAATGCTTGAAAAATAGCAGTTTTTACGTCATATCAACACTGAATACACAGGCCGGCTTTTTGACATCGCAGAATTCTAGCTTTCTCCTGACCATGACCACATGGTCTAGTGTTTTGCACCGCTTCAATATGTAATCATTTAATCTTCATTGCTTAGTGTTTGAACTAATGACGGAAGTGAATGTAGAGGTATCCGGGGAAGTCTACGCATATAGTTTTTCGCCTAACGTTTTTTCGTACATTGTCGTTGCTGTGATTTTTTTGTTTTACATGCATTTTCTTGATTGAACCAAACTTTTAAAAAATTGCAAATATTGAAAATATTTTATATATCTTATGACTACTCTGATATATCAATATATTTGTAGATATGGTTTTGTCTTATTATGTTTTATGATATTGTATTACATACTTAATATTTTATATTTATTTTATTAAATACTTCATACAATTTTCTTGTATTAATTATTGAATACTTATTTTAACATATAATAATTTATATTAACTTAAACTATGTATAGATAATTATCTTCAAAAAAATGAAAGAGGTCGGATAGAAGCTTAGTTATGTCTACAGTGAGTTATTGAACTTGAATTTATCGTTGTCCGTTATAATGTTGTGGTATAAATTGTTACGGTCGTCCACTACCAGCAGAGTTTCTCGACAATTTTTATTTTTGGGAATCGGAAAGTATAACTGACATAATGCCACTCTTTCTTTATGGATACGCAGAGAGAGACTACACTCACTTTTAAAGGATCATCAAGTTCTTCCTTTTCTAATTTTACTATGTTCGGTCACCAATTTTTATACTACAATTCTTAATATCTCAATACTATTTTTTCGACATTAAAAGAATAATCTTCTTCTTTTAGACACATATGTTAATAATATTCTAAACTTATTTTGGGTGGTGGCCCGTGGCGTTGTGGATATGTGCGTCGACCCCAACCTCGACGCTGTAGGTTCACTGTCCCACCTCTTTCGAGTCGTTTACCATTGTCAGTAGTGTAGCGCCACCCATATTATTACTATGTATGAATATTGGTTCCAAAGTGTTCCCGCTTATTTCGTGGTAGGTCTTACGGATATTTCCTAAAAGCGTATTCAAACCATAGTATTAAAAGACAAAATTAATACAGTATTTGAAGTTCTAATGCGATCTAGATCTGCACAATCGTAATAGCATAATTTAGCACAGCATACATTTATCTATACTCTATTTTGAACGACAGTTTTTCTGTTGTTTTTTTAATTCAGTTTTGTAAATAAAATCCCGTCAGTGATATACGCAGCAATCAACTTAACTTTGATTACCTATTCCAAGAGCAATGTGTTGTGCACACCGCCATTCTTTTTTGCAATCCACCCCAGAAACCTGATGTGAATGTTCAAGATGCTTTTCTACAATGCTATTCCATTTGGCTTCTTTCATTACACAACTTCTCCCTCAAAATTGTTGTATGGTTGAGTTTGACTTGCTGCAAGTGCATGCTAACAACAGGGTAAACCGGCAGTAAACCTCAGGGTTACGCTCTGCATCATCGTCACCATGGCGTACCATTGCCACGCGTCGCAAACGGTTAGGGGTGGATTATACAACAATGACATGATGCCATCCGTCGCCGTGTGGTATTCATTGCTCTTGGTTGCACAGTTCAAGATCCGCGTGTATACATATCTCTGGGGAGTTGGAAAAGAGAGGGATGCAGTCCCACTCAATTATTTTTTTTTATTAAATAGCTATAAATTGGCTGCAAGTGCCTATTGCTTATGCACCACCATATCACCAGTACGAATCCCACGGCGCCACCAGAGAAAACAGGAAGAAGGGAAAATGTAATTTAGCTACCACAATGGGGAGGTTTGCAAAAAAGGACATTCTCCAATTGTTGCTTCTCACCAAAAGCATTGTATTGTTTTTCTACCGAAAACCCACAGACTCATAGTCCATGCAGCAGTTCATGATAATTTATTGCAGGAGTGTGTCAGAAGAATGAGAGAAACAAGAGAGTACAGCCGAGTGGCACAGGACATTTATATTGGCTTTGGAGGATATTACGAAAAATGATGGCGACGATAATGAACCGTATGAACGCCGCAAACTTGCATCCTATGTACTTCTGTATATACGACAATATGCATACGTTAGCTTGCATATGTACATGAATTAAAGGATTACTACGCAAGAATTTCCAAAAATTGCCACTTACGTGTTGTTTTATTGCTCGCGCATTTAATCCTTGTTCATTGTGTTTTTTATTTTTTTCCATATCCAAATATAGCTGCCTTGGGCCGCCCTCCAGTGACGGGAACAAACAATGGGAGCACATTAACGCTGATTTAAGGATTCACAATCCGGTCGTTCCTCACAGGACATTCCTGGTTATTGCTTATTTATTCAAAAGTTAAAAATATATTAAAATTCTGCCAATATTGGTGTGAGAACGGTAACAACACACAGGGATCCAAAGTCCATCTGAATAATGTGAGGGTGATACTTGCGCCAACAACACCGTCAACAGCAGGATGCATTTAATTAACTTTCGTCATAAATAAGAGATACTCGTAGAATTCGCTGTTCATTTTACCCTTGAGATTATGCGTAAGGTAATTGGAAATCATCTCGAGTGTCGTCGAAAATATGGCCGAGAACGGCGTTGCTGAAGGGACCAGAAAAGATCCCTTTTACGATGGAGGACTTTTGCTCTAAATAAATTGGTCTGCTAGATTCATTCAGATAAAATATTTTATTTGTTCTCGCCTCGATGGCGATAAGTGTGATGAGAAGGAGATTTTATCAGTTGACATTAACAGAGCATAGATAATATATGCATAACAATACATAATATCTATATATGTACAGTGCATTTTCTTGCAGCATAATCTTGCTGGATTGCTCATGGTGGTCGGATTGGCAATTCGTTTTTTTGTAAACGGTATTGGGTTAAAAGCAATAATTTGAGAATGTCTTTTCTCATATTGCAAATTGAGGGCAGAGTACGATAACCTTGGCGTTTTTGGTAATGGGGTTCAAGACAAGAATTGTACTTACTATGAGAGGGGGAGTTTGTCTCGCCCAATTTAGGAGGTAGGGCCTATTTAAAATACAAGTTATAATTAAAAAATAACGGGTAGAGTAAGTGCAGTACCGGGCGAGTCATTAGTCTCCGTCCACTTTCTACTAAACGTTCAATATGAAGAACATTTTGATAACAATTCTAGCTACATTATCAAAATATTTAAAATTTGAAAGATCGACTCATCCAATCTCTTTTTTAAAAAAAAATATTTATTCTATTAATTTCACTAGAACGCAAAAAGTGCGTTTTTAGAGTTATAAAATGCGAAGAAAAATGATTAGAAAATTAAGTAAGTCTTAGTATTTTTTGGGTTTTTGTATAAATAAGACAATAAGTTATAATAAAATCGAAAAAATATGAATTAAATTTGTTCAGTTAGATCAAATATGGTGACTGCCTATTGGATATTATTTATGATATTTATGATGTTCCAGTAACCGGCCAGGGTGGCTGGAATGGAAAAGGATATACTTCAAGGACTTGAACGTACAAGGAATGTCCCCATAGTCATGACTTACAAGGCGTACCTTATACGCTTCTCTACCAGGAAGGCCTCTCCTTGGCAAACCCAGTACGAAACGGTTGGACCAAGTACTAAAACTCACTTGGTTGCGCCTTGGTATAAATCCTGACGAGTTATAGTCGATGGCGGAGGGTCGGATATCTCTTGTGCGTGCCTTACCGCGAACCCCGACGATCCCTAATAGCGTTTATGTAAACCCGACTCATTTGGGGTGAATTTTAAAGATTTCTTCGAAGCCGAAATCAGTAGAATGAGCCTCTTCCGTGGTATACATACCATTTTTCCATTTTTTGCAAGGGCTTTTGACTAAGCATACCGGAAATACTCGCTTCCTCGATCTTGTAACTCTAATTTTGCATTCATCTAACAAAACTACAAGGAAAATATCCAAATGTTTTTTTTTTCAAAGGTTATTTCAAACGTGTTGAAGGAAGCATCTTTCCAATTTTATTGTGAAAAAAATTAAATTCATTCGGACCGACAAACACTCTGCCTTCATAATAGAAAGCGTGACACATGATTGGCGCTGGGAAGATGAAGATGTCTGTGCTTCAGCAAGGAAATGTACACAGCCATTGGTCGACTGCTGAGTGTTTGGATTCGCACCAATGTCTGCACCACTAAAATAACTATTTTATTTTTGAATTATGTGAAAAGATAAACATAATTAATAATCCTTTAAGGTATCGTATGATAATTTTGACGATCCTCACAAGCTGACTGGATAGATTACTAGAAAAAAGAGAGAATGATTCGATCTTTTGTTCGAAATCAAATTTTAAAAAATCAAAACTTGAGTGGAACCTTTGGCTAAGAACTGTAAGTTCACGAAATGGTCACAGATTAATTTCTCTACTCGTGATAAAACAATATCTCGCTAAACACAAATAAGTGCTGCTGAAGTTACTGTTTAAGTTTGATTCGTTGATATTTTTAATAGTTTCTTCAACCAATTACCATCTGACCGTAGTAATGATCATTGTAAATGTAATACACTTTTAAATCTAACTGAAAATATAAAATACGAAACGGTCACTAGACTTAATGAAAACTGGGGAGGATTCTTATAGGCAATTGAAAGCAATTCCGCCATTCGCAGCCAACTTTTAATTACGTCCCGCATTTATTTTTAACAAACCCAACTAAAATTGTCAGCAGAGTAATTTATGTTCCATTGATGTAGCCCCAAGGGAACGCCTATCTTTCGCACTTGTATATAACCTCGCCCAAAATAACCATTCCCTATGGCTGCTTGAGGAATGTTTGAGAGACGCTGCCGCCACTAATACCACTCGATCTACACTTCCCATCGACGATGCCATCATTTCGGTCGGCTTCAAATTAAAAAACAATAATTTACAGACACAAGATACAACAAAAAAACCAACGAAAAGCAAAAGTGGGCGGGTTCCTTTCAACAGGCAATGCCAGATGCTGTCTACATCAACAACCAGAGCAACATGCTGTTAAAACGAACATCTTCCAAACCAAAAGATCAAACTCCAGTCTGATACTGAAAATTGCCTACTTAGTGATTGGACTACGTTTGTACATTCTGACCTTAATCAGTTTGCATAAGGCGTGGCAGACGAACGTTCTGTTCCTTTGCTATATTTCTCAGTCAGGAACCACAGTGAATCTGTTGGCTGATGTTGAGCAGAATTATTCATTACATCATTAGAACTCCCGAAAAAATTGAGTCTTCATTAAGGAAATCCATCAGTAAAAATAGTTTCTGGAAGCTTTAATAGTTAAATAAAACAGGTAACATTTTAATGGTGTAAATGGGTTCAGGAACATAATATCTACATACTACAGTTGTAAATTATCATTTTGTTATTTTACACATATTTCATTGCGTTTCATTACGAATAATTTGGGCAACATTGCCGAACATTGTCCATTTATAAAATGTTTCTCTCTGTTTTTTTTTCTCCTTATGAGCATAATGTGCAGATTGTAGCAATTTCAAGGTTACTACTATCTATGTAATCCTATCTCTTTTGTAAGCCTCTATTGTCAACCTATCCCTATCACTCATATGTAATCTTAATTCAATTATTTTGTTGTTATTTGTGACTCTACATGTGCAAGCGGTTTCTTTGGCAGAGTCCCCGATCTCTCGTCCGTTTTGATCGTGGACACAGCAGAGCACACATCGAATTGTTAATAAATTAGATTTTGTTTTGCAATCACCTGCATTTTTTGTGCATCGTGGGAGGATTTTCTATGGTCATTCGTGTTGAGAAGAAATGTTTAAATTTGACTACAGGGACCTTGTTGTAGTTGACGATCCTACAATAGTAGCACCATCGCTATGACAGAGCTGCATTGTAAAACGTCTGAGCACTTCTATGGCATTGATCCACAGCCAGCAAGGCAAGTAACACTTTCCAGGTTATAAGGAATGTCATGCATTAACATAATTAATAAGAACAAAATAAGTATGTATATAATTAATACCTAAGTTAAAGGAAAATTATATTTGATGAAAATGAAATTGAATAAATAAAGGAATTGTTTTAATATGCCTCCTTTTTAAATAGAATAATTGAAGAAGATAGAAGATTTTCCACATGCTATAAGCTATTGCTAGGCAGCTAATGGAGTTTTAGTACTTTATAAAAACGCATTACATTTCTATACAATGCTCTTTCAGTGGGGGATCTAACTTGGATCTAATATAACGACTTTTCAATTTAGATATCACAAAGAATGCACTAATGCAACCTTTATTTCCTCTGAAATTATGTCTTAGTTAAAATTCGTTTAAAATAATAGTCCAACCGTGACAGTAAGGTTAAATGCAATTTAAATAATATTTCCAATTATTGCGCTATATGGCAATTGACTTTTGACTTTTTAAAGTGGCATAGGCACTTGTTTCGGTTGTGTTACCTATACACAACAATTTACATATAATAATGAGAACTTACCAACTCTCATAAGTCATGGATTCACCACCTTCCAGTTACTGCAAATACTCATAGGGTAACATGACAGTAGTTTGCGGAACATGAGTGGTTACTGTAAAAACTGAGTTCTGGTCCACCTCAGACTATTAGGCTAATTAAATTATTATATATTTATCAGGAATTCGAACATTTTCACTCAGCTTGTAGCAAAACTTTCACGGAATACGAGTCAATTACTTGCATGCACTTATTGTCATTTATTAAATTGTCTTAAGTGCAAGAACACGTTCCAAATCCAAATGGTTACTGTTTCATTACAACAATCACTCAACGGAAATAATTAAATATACTTATTCTCGCTCCCAAAAATAAACTTATTTCTCTTCACAAATATATCAGATAAAGATCAGTGCTCATAAACACAGTGTGGGCAACTACCACTCCCAATAGAAAAGGTTTCAGCAATTTAATTTGATATCCCTTGCGAAAATGCAGCCAAATCACTTAAACCAACTCGATTCCATTGCATTATACGAATACGTACCCATATCTGGCTGGGTCCTTATACATACTTGGGGGTGTATAGATACCCTCCGTCCCTTTAATGTCCTTCTAATCGCATTAAATGGAAAAATCATATCAGAAGCAGTAAATGTACACACAAATTAATTACAATTATACTGACCGTTAAGCGGATGACAAAGGCAAACGAAAAAGGATCTCAGAGACGCACTGAAAGGAATACGCTCACCCACAAAGTGTTTCGGTCGATAATATGGCAAATACTATTATCGGAACTAAATGAAATACATTTTCTGAATTGGCTATGATATCATTGCGAGAAGAGGGCATATGGACAAATTTATTCCATTTAATAGTGCACCATATGTTAGCAGGAAGGCAAATGTCACTTGATAAGCTGAATTAACGAGAAAAATGCTTTTGTTGGTATTAGTCACTATTACATCCCGCAATATAAAATACGAAAAGAACATAAATGCTGCGTGGACTGTACATCTAGGAGTGCGGATCCTCTCATGTTGAACAGTCGCTCAGTGCTTGTGACTGATAGGGCGCAGTACATAATACATACCTACATACGTACTACGTTTGAATAAATTCCTATTAATTCACAAAACACCCGGTCAGAAATGATAATTGATAAAAGAATCTGCAGAGTAGAGTCCGCAAAAATGTTTGGTAAATTTTTTTCTTAGTGTACCGCTGTACTATTTCTCCGTCACATACTCCTTTGGTTTCTTGGAATGTGCATGGAGCCACTGAGACTCGTCGACTTCACAAGGCAATTTTCCTGTTGCACAAATCTTCGATGACTGTTCTCTGCGCACTAAGTAATTTGTTAGTTCACTATCTGTAAGGAACAGAATAATCTTCATCGGATGAATTCACTGAAGTTATCTTGATTTTTTTTTTGTGTTTTCATATTTTTGAGCAAGAGTTTCTATTGTCTTTGATGTGAGTTTAAGGACATCAATTATTTATATGCCGGTCAGCTATGAAATCTACAACAGTCCCCCAACATTGATGGAAAAAAACAAAATACCAATCGTTTTAAATTTCTGCATATTATGAAGAAACTTTCAAGGAATGAGCATCTTGTGATCGGCAGCGCTGTTGCTGTGCACTGATTTTCCACAAAACAGAGCATTTTTGGGAGTCGCATAAGAAGGCTTTGGAGTATGACATATAGTGACCAAATTCATTTAAAAAAAAAGCAGGACACATTTCCAAAGCTTCGCAGGTAGCAGAAATTATGTTTTTTTTGTTAAAAATTCAAAAAATACGCGACATAAATGACAATTGCCATATTTATTTAAAAAAAATAACAGTGTTCATAACAATTGTGTTTTGATATCAGAAAACACATATATTAATCTTCAAACATTTTGTTTAATAATAACTTTAAAAAATCAGCCTCAATATTTCTGATGTTTTTGATTTAAAACAGAAACTACAAGCTAAGCTGACAATTCATTTAACATGGAATATACATTTTCTTCATTGAGCAGCTCCAACGTTTGTTTTATATGTGCTGATTTGGATGCACAGCGATGTAAGACAGTATTTATAAAATTGTTTTTTTTTGAGAATTGTTGAGACCAACACACATTTTTCCAAATGTATAAAGAGCGTGACATTTAGCAGCACAAATATGGACGCGGGACAAAGATCTGAAATACGGGACAGTCCCGCCGAAAGCGGGACGTCTGGTCACTATAGTATGACATGAATTTGAGAATGTTTACTGTAGCATACCTGCTAGCTTTAGGTACGTTACAATGCACTGGGTTATTACAGAATTAAATGAATACGATTGAATATTTTACAAAACATTTTTTTTGCTTTTTATTAATATACTGTCCCCCATCTGCCAAAGATGACAAAGATGATTTCAATCTAGCCACTAACTCCTTAGAATGTGCGCACACCTCAAAGATTAAATCAACACAACCACTCTATCATAAACGGTCCAAGATCCAAATGATTGAGGTCTGTACTTTCAGATGGCTATTCGTCCTATGTCCACATTTGCTGTTTCATTACAAGGTACTCTGCCATCACATAGGCCGGCTGCTGGCCACTTTGAACTCTCGAATTAAGTGCAGATACAAGCCGATGATGACCAAGCAAAAATCCAGCAATATGACAAACATCCCTCACCAAACTTATGATTTTCTCTTTTCTATTCCATGCGTCCAGTCAATCAATCAGGCTACAACATTTAACACAAAAACGTTCACAAAGAGCAGTGAAATTCTAATTGGTACTCATTTCGTGTAACGAAACGTCTAGAGCAAGGTTTAAGGCCGTTATGTTATCGGGTTAAAAAATATTTGATGTGAATTATGAACATATAAGGCGTGATTTTTTAGCTATTACTTTTTGGCAACACTGGTTTAAACAGCTGACTCACGTTTCGTTTTTTGTTTGGTCTATAAATTAACCATGAATCGTCTTACAAACGAACAACGCTTGCAATTTATTGAATTTTACTATCAAAATGGGTGCTCTGTTAAGAAAGTTCATCGCGCGCTTTCTATTGTTCATTGTGTTCAGTGACTAAGCTCATTTTTGGCTCAATAGGTACGTAAATAAGCAGAACTGTCAATTTTGGAGTGCATATCAGCCAGAAACATAGTAAGAGATACCAATGTATCCATAAAAAGTCACAGTTTGGTGCGGTTTATGGGCTGGTGGCATCATTGGACCGTACTTCTTCAAAGATGATGCGAATCGCAACGTAACTGTGAATGGTGAGCGCTTCCGTGAGATGATATCCAACTTTTTCTTGCCCAAAATGCAAGAGCTTGACTTGCATGACATGTGGTTTCAACAAGACGGTGCCACATGCCACACAGCACGCACAACAATGGAGTTATTGAGAGGCGAGTTCGGTGAACATTTTATTTCACGTTCGGGACCGGACAATTGGCCGCCTAGTGCGATTTAACGCCTTTAGATTAATTTTTGTGGGGCTATGTTAAAGCTCATGTCTATACAGACAAGCCCGCTTCAATTGACGCATTGGAAGACAACATTGAAGCATTTATACGTGAGACACCGGCTGAATTTTGGAAAGAGTATGCCAAAATTAGACTAAGCGGATGGACCGTTTTAGGCAGTCAAGTTCAACATTTGCATGAAATAATCTTCAAACATTCATTTATATGGACCGTACTATCGATTCAAATAAAGATTTCATGCATTTTTCTGAATTTAATGTGTTTTTTTTTAAACTTTCCTATAGCTTTTAAAAAATCACAATTTAGATTGCTGCATGCATTAACTATGTTGCTGAGAGTTTGAATACCCATGTATTGTCCTATTTAACTTATTTCATCCTTCTGATTTTAATATAAATACACCTACTCATGTGGGTCGTAACCCCGTAATAGAAAACACAATTACATAACAAATAAGCATGTACATGCATATGTTCTTAATTCACAGCAATAAATGCAATGAATTGATCTGATCTGATCACTTAGCGTGTTCGCCATAACGATAGAGGGATAAAACATCGCAAATCCTTCTCAAAAAACATACGAATGCGTCCCTTTATAGCAAAATTCTCTCATCTGATATATTTTTTACTGTCCCCTTGGTTGCACTGTGAAAATTAAATACAGAAATGCACGTGCGCATAAAATCCTGTTGTTTGTTCTTAATAGGATTTAGTTTTATCTTTAGGGCCACAAAAAAAAGTGGTTTGAAGTTAGGGTGATTTTTTTTTCTAGAATTCTCGTCACTTGACAGTATAATTCGACGTTTAAGAGACAATGTCAAAAACAGCGGACGGCTTATTCAATAACTGAATAATTTTATCTAAGATTAACAACATATGCCTCTGTACATATGTACACATCTATGTACAGTGTCTTTCAAATACATTTACCAAAGGCATATAACATTAATTCAAGGGCATAACACCCCAATTTGCAATTTAGCTAGGGGTTGATAGAGGTCACAATATCAATCAGTCGCTAAAATTATTTCAATTTCCTTAGTAAGTAGTAAGTAGACACTCAGATCAATACTAACAAATCATATCGTTATTGTTAATATTGTAATATTATAGTGCACGTGTCATAGATATGAGTATTTGTATTGTCGATCCCAAATGCCCTTCTAATAACAAATAATTGTAGATTGCTTTAGACGAAATTGATAAGTCAAGCGAAGTGAAGAAGTGAAAAACTTTACGACCAAATCGAAATCAGTTCTTTGGCCTTGCAAGGGATTACAGTCATAATCTTCATGATTCATTTACAAGATATGAAATCACACAAATTCCAGCAAAGCTAAAATTTGCCACTTTCTCCTCTCTTTCTGTCATCCCCACACAGCGACAGCCTAACCTAATTACAATTAATCGCGCCATACTCAGAAGCACACCGATCGCAAATGACGAATGATTGAATATGAAATTAGCAATTAATAATTCTTGGGAAGCGGCAATCTAAAGTCCTTCCTGTAAGATTTGCAGTTACTCTATGGTCGCCTTAACGTAATCGGAAACGAATCCGGCCAGTTGGGATACATCAATAACGGGGAAGAGGCGGTGTAAAGTACCTTACTTCTGATTGCTTGTCTGCCTGCTTAAGCATCTTAAATTCGGTAAATTTAAATACTGGTAAATGTCCTGTGCTTTGACAGGCCGCTTAAAAGGGGAATGCCGTGCACAGACAGATTTCTAAGGGGAGATAATTAATCGTGGCGCAAAGTTCTTCCTTCTCTTGTTGTTATTATTTGTCTTTTTCCCTTCTGTTCCTTGAAAATAATTGAAAAGTATTTTATGCTCGGGGAAGCTTGGTCTTGGCAGACTAATTAAATAAACAGAACCGTGATAGTGGATGGGGTATTCATTGATTTTGAGCGTAAGGTAGATGCTTAAGTTGTTTGCTGATTAGACAAATCAAAGATGGCATTACTTTGCGAAATGGTGTCCTTCCTGCTTAAGTATGAAATATTTCCGAATTACTGTGATTCGTTATCAAAACTTTTACAGTTGGACATTTAAATATTAATCACAACCTGTTTGGGGTGGGTAGTGTGGTGTACGAAGCATAAATTAATTGTTTTGAAGAAGAAGTGTGTACGGAATATATGTATATAAGTGAGCACAAAGTAGGAGTTTTTCGATTTGTAACGTAAAATAACGAGAACGAGTCCGAATAGAATTTATATAAGTAAGTCGGGATTCTATTTTGCATATAAATACGTATACATTTTTAAAGTCGGGACCAGAGGCTATATAATATAATAATTTAAAAGAATAATTTTTAAAGAAGTGTGAGATAATAAAAACAATTTACGTTGCTGTGAATAAAACAACATAAACCGAAGTTATTTTACTGTCGAAAGCTTCAGCGTAAGTTTTTCTACTTCTCACGTAAAATTTCCTCGAAGCATGCCAGTTACATATTTATATTCCGTTTTGTAGTAGAAAAGCGCTCATCATTGGAATACACTTTTTCTAAAAATGTTTAAACCCATTTCAATTGTACTGAAGCATTCTGTTAAGTTTGGAATCGTCATTTGATTTTCCGATGCAACTGGGTCTAACAATTCAGGTTCTTCATCATGCTCAAGAATTTCCATAAACTCGTTTTGTTTGCTTGATTGTTTCAGCAAATGAGTCCAGCAATTCTCAGGCATCATCATCATCCTACTCTTCAATTATACCACCAATTTGTTCAGGATTTGAAGCTGATTCTTCTTCGGTTTCTGTGGTAAAAAAATGGATCCAGCTTTTTCCATACGCCATTCAAAGTTTTTGTTTTGAAATCCCACTCCAAGATTGACCAATAATTCTTACAGTACCTAAAACATTGAACTGCTTCCAAAAGTCTTGGACAGAAAGCTCGTTTTTTAGTCTCATAACTTCATTTATATATGCAAATGATCGCCTTATGTAGTAAGCTTTAAGTGTTTTAAAGACTCTCTGGTCCATTGGTTGAAGCAAGCTGGTAGTATTTGGTGGCAAAAAAACTTCTACTAGTGGATTGAAGTTAATTAGAGTTAGAGAAGGATGACCATGGTGGCCGTCATCTGGCACTAACGTTCGATTTCAGGAATACAATTGTGACCAAACTAGTTTTCAAAGAGAGAAACTGTTACCCAAGCTTTTGGATTAAATTCCCAAATGACAGGCTGGACTTGTTTTTTAAGCGATAAACTAAGAATAGTTTCAATTTACAACCACCTGCATTCGCACCTACCATCGCTGTCAATCGATCTTTGGCGGCTATAAAACCTGGTAAGTTTTTCTCTTCACGCGCAATAAAAGATCTTTTTGCCATTTTCTTCCCTAAAAGACAGATTTCGTCTACATTGAAAATGGATTGGCTTAAGTAGCCATCATCTTCAATCATCTTCTTGAGCTTCTTGAGCGTAGCTTTGTGGCAGCACTTGCCGCCTCTCCACCTTCTGCGATGCGATGCCAATTACACACATTTTAAGTCGGCTGAACCAACAGTTACATACTAGGTTCTCTTTTAAACTCTTCATTTTTGGCAACCTCGCCAGCTACTTTTAGTCTCTCAAAAATCAGCTTAGCTTGAAAGCACTTTTTGTGTTTTGGTCAAAATGACAATTTTTAAGTCTTACTTGATTATCAAATAATTGTAACATTGTTTCCATCGGAGCGATAATAGCGTGACGTTTACCAATGATGCTTGAATCTAAATTTTATAACCGTTCGGACTGTTGATTACGGTAGGTCAAATTTCTTTGCCAATTCACAAATTTTTAGTATCGATTCAAAGTCTTTGATGATATTTAGTTTGCACTCCAAGGACAGTGTTTTTCGCGTTTTCTTAGGTTCAATTGGCTTAACTTTAAAGATAAATCAATAATGTGCGCTACATACGTATAATGATTCCACGTGTAACATGTTCGAGCTTCTGGTAAATCGAACACTGAGTGAGCAGTGAAAAGCCACGTATCACCGCAAATGAAAAGCCACGTATCACCGAATTCGCGTAAAACGGGGTATATATATATAGTAATACCTCGACTATATATATTGCTGAGAAAAAATAATCTAAACTAAATGTTCGCATTTATAAAAAAGCTCTTCCATCTTTGAGCACTCTTAAATAAAATGCGATCTAAGCATAAAACCAGAAAATATCCACTGTTATAAACTGTTATAAAATTTTGCGACAAGATCTTTAATCGTTATTCTTTAATTGTTCATACATACGTATTTGCAATATATTTTTTTTTTTCATTTCATTTTTACTTAATTCTGCCAAAGTTTTACATTTCAAGTTTCAAATAATTCATTATTCTTAGAGACTTAGGATTCTTCAAACCTTTGCAACTAAGATATAATACTTTAAAATAAAATATGTTTACAAAGATATTTTATTTATTCAAGGGAAAGCTACAAACAAAAACCCCACGTGACAGATACTCAAAGCTATTATTGCAATTTCCTGTCGGCTGTTCAGTTATACTCTATTAATATTATGTTGGGTTATAAGCTCATTATCAGAAAGGGTACAATTTTCATAAAAAGATGTTTTATATGGTACTTATCAATTAGGAAATTTAACAAGCTGACATTAGCTTTGTCATGAAGTTTTCTTGTCGAGTAGTAGCGTGGTAGTTTTAAAATCATTTTTAACAATTTTGTTTTGCGCCTTTCTAATTTTAGCCTATGAGATCTTACGACAGAATGGCTTTTGAAATTGTCTAATAGATCAAGAATTTATTGTGGAAGGAATGTTTTGAGTTCCTGCAAATAAGCGGGTGGAGAATTCTTATTAATTTATTTACTTTCTCGATAGTAATGGATACATGTTTTTTCAAGATTGAGTTTTCTTATCTAAATTTATACCCTTAACGTTAGGTAGCAAATTAGCAAAGATAGCAAATTTTCCTACGTTTGATAAACCAAACGGCCTGGGTTTTTTTTGGCGTTAAGCTTAATCTTCCATCTATGACAATATTTATCGAATTTATAAAGGGCCGGCTGTAGTCAGTTATATACATCGATTAACAGTGTTCCTGCTGCTTATATGGCAGTATCATGTGCAAACATTGCTAACTTAGGCAAGGATAACATTGTTACCAAGGCAAGGTATATCAAATACGTCGATAATGAAAAGGCTTGGGGCAAGAACGGATCTTTGGGGAACATCATGCTGAATACACTTTACCAACGATGAACGATTGTGTACTTTGACAGCAAGCATTCTATAGCTTAAGAAAAGTTTTATCATTATAATGAAAGCGGTTGGAAAGTTATATTTGAAGATTTATTGCAATATTATTAGTTCAATAATTTTAAGTTCTTGCAACACAACAAATCTTTTATTAATTCGGAAAATTCGTTTATTTGGAATAACCTTCCCCCGACCATTCGGAATTAACGAGCCTTCACTGTAAGAAAGAAGACCACCAAATGCATCGCAGTGTTCTAATATTAACTAGGAAGTTCTGCCCACTTGACCTATTGAACAGACTATTGTCGATTACGCAATCGCGCCAGACACTGAAGCTCCAAACGACAGAATGACTTAGAAAATTGTCTTATAGATCAAGAGTTTATTGTCAAAGGAAAGTTTTGAGTTCCTGCAAATATGCGGGTAGAGAATTATTTTTGGATAATAATTTCAGATACTATATTTATTAAATGACACGCAAGTGAGTGTTTACACAGCGCATTATAAAATTCAAAAGAAAGACGGTTGGTTTCAGGCAAACGTTCAATTTCCAACGCTTAAAATTGTAAGTTACGTATAAAGTCGCTATGCTAAGAAAATAAATGTCCTTATAATTACAGTACAGTATATATTTTGTAATTTTTATATATATTAACGAGTTTTATGTATTATTTATTGAAAACAAATTTTATAGATTATAGTGAAACAAGTGTTAAGAATATTTCAATGAACTACGAAATGGAATGTACAACAGCTAAAAAATATAACATAGTTGGTAGAGGGATCGGTGTTGAATTAAATGTACTCATCAGGCCGACGACCCATGAAGGATCCTAGCCTGAGCAATTGCTGCCTTCCATCAGTATCGGCCCTGGGCGTCATCAAGGCCAAGCTGGCTTACATCCGCGATGACTTGATCTCTATGCGAAGATTCTTAATCTCCTTCTCGAACCAGGAGGCTCGGATTCAAAGATCCTTTTTTGCTGGAGCGTTGTTGTCGAAGTGGCCGAGGGTGGGTGATGAGTGTAATTGTCGCCTACTAAGTGGAAGGTGTGCAGTTAATCTCAGTGTTAAATTCAATTTTATCCGGGGAAGAGCGTGTTCTGTGATAGATTATTGTTTCTTATCTGGTGATTGGATCTTCATAATCGAGAACCATTTTCGTACGAGATGCTTTTGGAGGCATCTTTAATTTTGGAATACCATAATGAAATTCTGGAATGCAGTTAGACATACGAATTTGAAAAAAAAAAACATCAATTACAGCTCTGCGCACAGAACAACTGCAAATCTATTTCTCGAATCTTCTCAACACAAAAAAAACTTCCTAGGTGTTGTATATGTATTGTACACTTTCGAAGCCAATAAATCGAATCTATTTATTGAGTGAATTACAAATTCTAGCACACCTTATTTCTGAGCAAATTTTATTTTAAATTTTTGTTTGGGTTGGTCCTCTCCTGAGTTACTCACATACAATGCTCTTCGTAGAGTTAACTACATACTATTTGGTTCATCACAATGGGTCCAATAGTTTTTCGAATCGGAACAGCTCTCTCGTTCGCAAGGTTTAATTAAAAAGTCTCACGTTGAACTGCGGCTGTCCACTTTTGCAGAAATACGTGACTTTGCACCACACCACAGTTGAAAGTTTTCAACAGCCATCTGTTGCCGTTGTCAACGTACGGTACAGTGCTATGAAAAAGTAGTTCAAACCGAAAACAGTTTTTAATTTCATTACCAACCTCACAGTGTCCATACAAAATGAAAGCATTTTTTCCAGAGTTTTCATTAATGTCCTGTACGGGAAAGGATATACATATAGCCATATGCATGTACACACGTACACGTTATTGCGATTTTTTGTTCGCACAAATCTCTGTTCTTGCAGTCAGGAATTTAGAATTAATTTTAACACGTTCCCTGCCTGAATCCTTATCACGGTGACCTAACTAAGAACAGCAAAACAAAAGGCCACAATTCACGTAAGGTTTCTTGAAGTCATTAGGTCCATTCGGTGGATACATTTCTTTTCGTTTTTTTCTATAATTTCTTTAATCTGCTTGCTGCGAAGCATATAAAAGGAGGGCGACATTCAAATGGTAGTCTGGGACTCAGCGACTGTAAGCGGTCGGTTCATTTTGTAATATCTCGGTTCAACATGTGCGGCGGTTTTTATTGATTTCGTCTGGAGTGAAAGTGAAAAACTTATTTGTTTGCGTAGACTAAGGACATTAGGCTCAGATTGTCAGACTAGCCTCAGAGATAATTATGGAGCCGTCTCAAGTCGATTGGTCACGCAATTTCTACTTCATAACTTTGATCGTTGTCTCCTTTGGGTGGCAAGCTTTTACACCCATAGTTTGGGTACATAAATTGATATACGGTAGCGGTGTCACCATTATCAGTTCGCGTTTGATAACGTAGCCATGTCAAACATTTCTCGATATGCTGTAGAAGAAGTGCTCCAGTAACCAGCTACCTAAAAAATGTTCCTGCTTTGACACTGTGTAACTAATTCAGCTAATTATGTACGTCAATTTTACATGTCTTGATCAATCATGGGTTATGTTTGGTATTTTTGAAAGGAAGAAATTCTAAATTCGCTAAAATTCAGTAACCTGCCACTTTGATCCAATATCTGAGCACATCCCTTTTTCTTCTCTGGAAAATCTCACACTCAGCTGATGAAATCAAACGCATTTATTGGGAAATGTGTTGAGATTGCAAATGCATCTTCAATAGTTCTAAAAAGTTAGTCAAGTTTTTTTTACATGGAAAATTGGATTTTGCTAAGTGAATACACGCGTTTGTAATTTGTATCAATCTCACGAAATGTCTTCTCGCTACAAAAAGATATACATTTCCATATAATTTGCTTTGTGGTATACAAAACTAATTTGGCATGGTGAGATATTGCAGCAAACGGCGTGTGGAATCGGTTTTTCATACAGACAGAAATGGACAAAAACGTCTACATAAAAATACTTAAAGATAATTTGTGGGCTAGTGCAGATTAATCATATTTATGTGGTGACTTTTCAACACTAGAGGAACAATCTTTCAGAAGTCCGTCCAAATACTCGCATATTCCGACGATATTGACATTATCGAAAGAACGCAGCGTGATGTCCATGGTGTTTTTGTGGGTATTGCAACGGAGGCCGCGAAGATGGGTTTAGCGGTAAACGAGGGTAAGACCAGGTATATGTTGTCAACGAGATAGGACACCCAACGCCGACGTCTCGGTCAGAACGTCACAGCAGACAGATATAACTTTGAAGTAGTCAAAAACTTTGTCTACCTAGGAACCGCTATCAATTCAGACAATGACACCAGCGCTGAAATCAAACGAAGAATAACTCTTGCCAATCGGTGCTTCTTTTGGCTAAGAAAGCAATTGGTCTTGGCCCTCTCTCGAACAACCCAGTACTGCTATATGGCGCGGAAGCGGATGAAGCAGCTCTTGGTTGCTTCGAGAGGAAAATTCTTCGTGTGATTTTCTGTCCCGTCTGCATAGATGGTGAGTGGAAATACGGGGATATAACGATAAACTATACGGGTTGTTTAGCGA
The DNA here is from genome assembly GCA_916610145.1 of Eristalis arbustorum. Classification (NCBI taxonomy): domain Eukaryota; kingdom Metazoa; phylum Arthropoda; class Insecta; order Diptera; family Syrphidae; genus Eristalis; species Eristalis arbustorum. The sequence continues at coordinate 78,897,290 of OU744316.1, read as the reverse complement.
CATCGACATAGCCAGAAGAGTGAAGATCCATAGATTGAGATGGCTAGGTCATTTAGAGCGGATGGAAACCAATGCTTCAGCTAGAAAAGTCTTCGAATCTGAAGAATTGGAAGACCGCGACTCAGGTGGAGCACGCAAGCGGAAAGGGACCTCAACCAACTATGCGTGCGAAACTGGAGACAGCTAGCTAAAAATCGAGCTGGCTGGAGATGCTTGTTGGTTGAGGCCCAGGTTCACCCCGGACTGTAGCGCCACGTTAAGTAAGTAAGTAAGACTTTTCGTTGGTGCAGCATAACGACCGGAAGAATTCATCTAGTGTGGTGAAGGTATGACAGCTACATAATGTAAGATATGTGGTACCCCATCCACCATCCACCACACACCATCAACCATCCCTACACCTAAGTCAACTCGAGCTCTCTCTGGAATATTTTAGAGAGGAAGCTCCGAGGACATCGAACACAAACAAAAGTCCTTGTGATCTATGGAAATCAAAGAAAACAAGTTTTTAAGAGTGGGATAAAACATCCCTCGAAGTCACCAGAAGGCTTGTGTCTTCTTTGAACAGTTGGCTAAGAGATCTCATAGTTAAAGCCCACAACAAGATTTGACCGTTTGGTGCTAATAATTTCTGTTGCAGTACCATACCATGCACTGTATGGACAAGTTTATCCTGTATGTGCAATTTTTTAAATGGGTAGGAAAGTTCAAGTAAAAATATTCTTTCTGTGCAGAAATGTACTTACTTACGTTAACTCCGTGATCGTAATAACCAACAAAATACCAATCATAAGGCGGGTATGACCTTTTTGATAAAACTTCTAAAATATTATAAACTACACTCAATTTGTGGTGTATATGCAATTTTTTGATGAAGTGTATTGTACATATTAGATAATATATTTTTCGAAAATGAATTTGAGGAAACTTACACCTGTACTTTTTTGAAATTTTCTTAACTTTAGTTAACAATCTTAACTATAAAGCAGAAAGTTTGTGTGTCTGACCGACAAAGGCTCCGCAACTACACGTCGCAGAGCTCTGAAATTTTCAACAAAAATCATTCTAAAATTTAGATGCTGAATGTGACAATTTTTAAGTCGGTACGACATACGGTTCGGTAGTAACGATCACTTTTTAAACGGGAATACAATTCTCAAAATAAGGGTGGTTGCATAAATCCGGTATGAAATCATTTCAAGTTGCGTTGTCGTGAATATCAACTATCAACCAGCGTGTTGTTACTTCCGTATATTCACACACATTTGTCATATTTTGCTTTGGTCTAACCATTCATCTTTTTCTGGGTCTCCATCGAATATATGCGAACAACTGCCTGAATCACCAAACGAAATGGAAACAATAAAAATGTTCGCACTTTTCTTATTTTGTCACCCCTAAACTATCCATGCATGTACACAGCTACACACAAATCATTCAATATTACTGAAATTGTGAATATTGAACTTCTGAACGGATTAGTGAATTTAAAAACAATTTCAGAGCTGGACTAGTTACATAATGTGTTACACGATAATTTTTTCATGGTTCATGAAGTTTGTCTTCAATTTGCACATCAAGTGAACATCGCGCGCTGCTTTATAGATAGGATTTCCAAGAACTTTTTTTGATGAATCGCTTGATATCCCTCAACGCTGTGTGTAAATGGTTGAGGAAAAACCATTATTTTGCTGCAGCACACATTGATAATTCAAACTCCAACGTGTATGCACACAGTCACACGAATTGTACTCATTATGAGTAGGGATGGGAATGAAAGATTGGGATAGGCATCAATGACAAAAGAAAATTCAAAGTCTTGTTCAAGCAGTCTTATTATTGTTTTAAATTAAGTGCGGAGTAAACATTTATTCAAAATCGTCTTCAGTGCATCTTCAACTGTTTTTCTTAATATTCACATCATCGCAAAAATACTGTCGAAAAGGAAAGCTGTTTTTGATCCTCAGTAAGTACGTGTGAAAACACGACGACTTCTAGGATTTGCACAATCTCATAAAGCAAGAGTCCAAGTTCGTGAAAATAACAACATTGCACAGGCTTCCAGAAGAAGTAATGAACGTAGTATGAAAGAAAAAAAACAGAACGCAAGTAATGGATTGGATTGACGCCACGGTTTATTGATTGAGACTTCTCAAGTTCGCAGTGTTAGACTCCAGCAGCGGAGAACTAGACAAGGTAAGCTACGTTCTAACAATTGGCTGTATAAGAAAGAAGAAGCATTCAACTATGACCCTTGGTTGGAATACTTCAACTTTCCACAAATCTGTAAGTGTCATTTTTGCAAGCAATGAAGTTTGAGGGAGAGACTCCCAGTTTGTGTTGCGGTACAGGTAAATTACCGGTTGAAGAAACAAACCCGGGCAAAGCCGCGTACGTAATCTAAGTTATCTATAATATAATATTCATCACTCTGTTTTATATGTAATGGATGAACAAAATGTTTAGAATGAGAACCAAACTAATGTTTGGTGTCAAAAGTCAAACCAATACAAAAAATAAGGAAAACAATTTTTTTTATGTTTCATGAAGTTGACTTCAATTTGCACAACAAGTGAACATCGCGCGCTGGTACATAGATGGGATTTCCAAGAACTTTTTTTTTTATAATTCGCTTGATAACCCTCCGCGTTGTGTGTAAATGGTTGAGAAAAAACCGTAATTGCAGTAAAGTACCGGTTGAAGAAACAAACTCCGCCAAAGCCGGGTACGAAATCGAGTTAACTATAAACTTAGAATGAAATAAGTATATACATAAAATAAAAAAAAAACATTAAGAGTATGGTTATGTATGTATGCATATTTTTCAATTTTCATTTTCAATTCATTTTATTTGTACTTTATGACATACATGTAATTCTATGCTAGCCAAAAATGCTTATAGCTAGTTGGACGAACAATGTTTCTACACCCAACTTACTGGCCCTTGCCGTAACATGGATGGCGCTAACGCCCGTTGAGGGCCATTACCTAGCTTATCTGCACCAGGGAAGGCACCTACAGTTCCATGCCTTGAGAAGCTCTTTTTAGGCAACAAATATTCTTTGAGCATTGTTACAGACTCGAAAGAGATGGGGCGTGAAAATTATATTTGTCGCTCAGAGCAGGAATCGAACCTACGACATCGAGGTTGGAGTTGACGCACATACCCACATCGCCACGGGCCACCATATAAGTGAACACCATAAATGTCACATTCTCCAAACCAAACCCGTTGCACCAGTTTAGTTCCAAGAAGCTTCAAAGCATCCGGTCATCATTCGGGAAGCATTAGCCCAAGCAATCTCTACGATCAAACCATAATCGAATCTCAGCAGAAATTCTCAAGAAGCACTGCGAAAGCAAACTACCAATAAACAACAACATCCGCTGCCCCTCTTCTAAGAACGCACTTGCAGAAATACTGAGACTACAAGTTGTCATCAGCACCATCTCATTCATCAATGCTCAATAATATCCGTAGCTCATTTTCTAAGCATCCGCAACCCAAATTCCAGGAACGCACTTGAAAAAGTATTAAGACAACGGCATCGTCACACTCATCCAAGCCATATAAATATCTGTAATTTAGTTTTTAAATTCAGTTCTGTCCAGTTTAATGGACAGTTGTCCAATGAAAAACAAATTTTGTTTTTTTTTAATAAACTTCACGGTAAAAAACATAATTTATACAATAGCAGATGATTGCAGTGTATACATGTGTAGGCAATTTCCATTTTTGTTTGTTGTTATACCCATTTACACCTTAACACTACCTTAAAAATGACCCTAAGCTTCTACCATAGTATGCCGTATGCTCAGCAATGCTCTTTTTTAACCTAAGTAAAAAGGGAGGGTTATTGGGTCACCAAAATTTTCGATGTTGTATTTGAGAAATTGTCCACTTGCATTAGGTATACAAGCTCTAGAATTTTATGCACTCTGGTGTCCTGTAAAGGCGAAGGCAAGCCCTCTCAAACACCCGAATGTTTTCCATCAAGCTAGCACCCACGTTGAACTACACGGGACAGCCATAGGTGGCCATGGGCCGTATGTGGGCCATGTAATAGACTACTTTCAACGTGATTCTAAGCTTGCGGGCTTATATTTTAACCCTTAAGATATAATAAGACAATTATTAATAATACCTGTAGGAGGCCCTCAGTTCACTTACACACGTTCGCATGGATATGACATGCACTTGCACAGCAGACATTTAATTAAATTTTTTAGTTAATTTATGTCTGCTTCTGACAGCGAGTCTAATTGGGCCTTGCAACTGTAAAATTGTATGTACCCTTAGTTATTCATGAAAAACGAAACATTCCTCAGGGGCATTCGAAATATCATTTAAACGTAATTGCTTAGCAGTTGCTTGGTTAAATCAATTTATCCGCCCTCCAGACACTGTCACCATAAATAAATTTTAAAATTAAATTTCGTTACCTGATGACCTTTTATGTGCTCTAACCCTTTTGATGTGCCTTAAATTCCTTAAATTAATTTCATTTTGAATACGACGTTCTCTTAAGCAAAATCCGTTGTTTCTCTTCAGTACTGTAATAGATGCAATTCCATGTGCCTAACCATTTTACAAGCCCTGTAGCATTTTTCAACCCCTCATGCAGGAAGCTTACGTACATTCGCTTGGGGTATGTAAGTACACGGCCACCTATCCCACATTTCAATGGATATGTTCGCATATTTGTAAGGTCGCCACGCAAACAAACCTCTGAAAATACATTAGGACCATCAAACAGGATTGATGAGTGTGTTGCGGCACGACGACGGCGTATGTAAAAAGTCCTTTTGCGGCGTGTTACTTGCAGAACGAATCATTCTAATGGAACACGTGCTATTCACTTCACAGGCAGCTACCACCAATGGTGCCCCACCGCACACTCGGACTTCTTGTACCGCAACGAATCCCAATTTGGGTTTTTAATTTCGAGGATGAGATACCAAATGGGCAAGTTTAGACGGCGGGATAAACAACCATGTCTACCCTCACTTGCACCCTCATGTCGTTCATCGATTGGAAACTTTCTGGCAATTAACGCGTACACAAAGTTCAGGCATTTCCAGTAGTGCACGGCACGGTGTACCAGGCATGAACCGACTGCTTTTAAGAAGAGATTTTTCATTAATTATGCTTAATCAATTTACGTTCCGTTTATATGTGTTACGAGCGTATAGATACATATACATATGTATTTGTGTAGACATGGTAGATACAGTAGTTGAATATTTAGAACAGTATTAGTTGAACATAATAAGCCACCACCTTTTGGCAATAGTAGTGTCAAGATGTTTACTCTCAAAAATCACTGTCTAGAACAAAAGAAAATCACCCCGAAATAAAAACACAACCGTTCGCTTTGAATTACAACCAAAAAGTGACCCGTAGTAGATCTTTATTTCGCACTTCTGTTTGACAGTTCTTATATACCTGTCCTAGATGTAGGGCGCTGTTCGTATGGTGACAGTTCGGCCATACCTGGCTCCGGAGGCGTCCTCGGCTCCACTGGTTCATCCTCATCACCGTCATCTTCGCTTTCAATCTCCGGTCCTAGAATGCACCATGGTTTGATTTTGTCGGAAGTCATCACTGTTGTAAATTTGCGGCGTTTCCCTGCTGAAACAGCTTCCTCCAAGAGATAGCGATCGTAGCGTAGAGATCGTTTCACCACATACGGCCCTTTGTATCTAGGCTCCAATTTATGCGATTCTCCGCATGGCTTTGGCACCGACTCCACTAGTACCAATTGTCCGTCACGATATGTCGTAGGCGGTTTGTGTTTGTTGTCGAACCTCAATTTCCACTTTTCTCGTTCCCTGCGGATTCGTTCTGCTGCAATCCCCCTCTTCACGTCTACTGGTTTCTCGTCGTTGAAGTCATGTACAGCCTGAACGAATTCATTAAGGATGATGTCTTGTGGCTTGAAATCGAACACAAGTTCGACCGGACAGAATCCCGTTGTCGTGTTACATTGCGTGTTAATTGCCCATTGCAGATTTCTCATCTCTAAGTCCCAATCGTTGTTCTTCTTGTTCGAAGTGCGCAGGTGTTGTATAATCGTCTGATTGATGCGCTCAATTTGCCCGTTGGCCCTAGGCGTACGTACTGCTGTTTTGATGTGTCGAATATTATTGCGTTCACAGTATCCTTCAAATTCTCTCGACGTGAAAGCTGTTCCACGGTCACTGATCAGGATATCTGGCAAACCAAAGTAAACAGTAAGTTCATTTAAAATCTCAATTACCGGCTTTGTCTTCGTGCTCCTCACTGCCTTGACTACCACATATTTTGTAAAAGCATCCGCGATTCCTAGGACATGTGTTCTGCCTCGCCGGCTCTTAGGAAAAGGACCCAAATGGTCAATATGGAGCGTTCGAAATGGGATGGGGTTGACGTCGTATACATGCATCTGCCCTTCTGATGCTCCTGGCGATCGTTTGTGGTAGCAGCACTCTACACATGCGGCTATGTACGACTTCACGTAATTTCTCATCCTGCGAAACCAAAGTGTGTTATTGATACGCTGCACAACTTTGTCGACGCCGTGATGTCCCATGTCATCATGATAGTATTTCACTATTCGCCAACGAACACCCGATGGCACCACCAGTTTCGTGCCGTTTATAGTTTTTCTGAAAAGTCTTCCGTCTTTCGTAGTAAAATGGCTATTAAAAGTATTTTCACCCCTTCCCAATGATTCCATGATTTCGACGAGTCTGCGATCTTGGCGTTGCATGCAGTAAATCCAGTCATTGCGTTCGATGTCAATCCTTAAAATGTTTGCAGCTACGGTCGATAGCTCACACGCAGGTTCCACCGGTGCTCTGTTAAGGGCATCCGCATGTGTCATTTTGCTACCAGATCGATGAACCACTTTAAAATCAAACTCCTGAAGACGTAACCACCATCTGGCTATTCGTGGTATGAGTGACTTGCATTCTTTTACAGCACTAATAGCTGAACAATCGGTGATCACTGCGAACCGTCTTCCAAGTAGGTATATTCTAAATCTTTCTAGTGTTGCAACCACGGCAAGTACTTCCAGCTCATAACTTGCATACTTTGATTCGGCTGGTGTGCATGCTCTGCTGAAATAAAGTACTGGCCTCAGTTCGTTGTCGTTGTCGGTTGACTGGAACAATATTCCTGCAAGTCCTACGGAGCTCGCATCTGTGTGCACCTCATGTTGTCTTTTGATATCGAACACTTCTAACACGGGTTCGCTGCATAAAATTTCTTTCAATGTGTTGAATGCTGTTGCCTGTGGTTCTTTCCATTCGAACGGAGTGTTTATTCTGTCCTTTTTGAGCATCGATGTGAGTGGCTTTGCAATAATGGAAAAGTGCTGCACGAATTTCCTGAAGAAACTTGCCAGTCCAATAAATCGTCTTAGTTCAGTAACATTAGTTGGCTGTGGGAAGTTTCTAATCGCTGTTGTTTTTCGTTCGCCTGGTTTGAGGCCGTCCTCAGATAGTTGATGCCCCAAGAATGTAATTTGGTTAGTGAGAAATGCACATTTGCTCAGTCGCAATGACATACCTGCGTTTCGCACATGTTGGATAAATTCTGATAGAATCGTGATTCCTTCCTCCGGTGACGTTGAGGGTATTATCACTTCATCCACATAACCAAATACTTTCCCTTCCAGTGGCTTAATTAACTTAGCGATAGCCTCGTGGAAAACACAAGGGGCGTTTACGAGTCCAAACGGCATGCGATTGAACTCGTATTGTCCACTATTCGTTACGAACGCCGTTAATCTCCTACATTTTTCCTCGATGGGTATTTGATAATACCCTGACATAAAATCCAGAACGGTGAAATACTTTTTGCCTGCGGCACAAACTAAGATATCTTCTATGGTGGGCATTGGATAGGGTATCTTTACTGTTATCGAATTGAGTGCTCGGAAATCTACACACATGCGATCTTCGCCGGACGATTTCTTTACAAGGACTACTGGCGACGAATACGGCGATTCACTGGGACGAATGACTCCGAACTCAAGCAGCTCTGCAACGATTTTGTTTATTACTTCTCTCTTCGCAAACGGTATGCGATATGGGTTATTGGCGATCGGAGTGTTTGATGTGAGAGTGATGTTCATTGCCGTTGTGTTGCATTCTCCTAATTTTTCGAGAGATTCACCGAAGCAGTCCTCGAACGTGTTGACTAGTTCCAAAATCCTCGTTTGTGTATGTGCCTCCAGGTTACTGCCGAGTTTGATGTTATTCGTTTCTTCAAGATGACATGTTTCTTTTCCTACGACAAGTTGATATGTGTTGTCGCTCAGTATGTCGTTTCCCAAGATAATTTTGTGAGGTAGGACGTCGTCATCGACAACTAGGAGCCTGTGTTCGAAATGTCGATCATCCATATGAATGTGTGCGTTGATGCAGCTGTTGCCCGTCCATACTCCTCCGCCGAATCCGCTAAGTTTGTATGGGTCACACGTTGTTATCAATCCGATGCTATTTGCGATACAATGTTGAATAAGAGATTTATCGCTTCCTATGTCAATAAAAGCGTTGATTTTGCGGCCGTTAATCTGGATGGTTCTCGTTCTATTGTCGGCTGTTTCGTCGTTTGTTGTTATGCAGAAGATGCCGTTCTTCGGAGCGTTTGGGATTGGTTTATTTCTTTCAGGACAAGAATTATCTCCATGGCCAGTTCGGCGGCATATCGTACAGCGTTGTTTACGTTGGGGTTGTGTGCAGTTGATGGAAATGTGACCTGGCTGTTCACAGTTAAAACATTTCACTGTTCGTGCGTTGTTCGTTGTTGGTGCGTTTCGTTGGGATTCTCCGCTGAAACCTCTAAACGTAGAAGTTGACGTCATCGTTCTCGTTGGTTGATTGGTGATAAACCGATCAATAGCGTTTCTAAATTCGTTTAGTGAAATGAAATGTAAACTTGCCAGTGAAGACTGTAGTTCCACGTGCTTCATCCCCCTACGTATATACGTAATAATTGCAGAGTCGGACAAACCATGTTTTTGTCCCAAAGCCCTCATTTTGAAAAAGTATTCCATTGGCGATTCAGACGATTTGCGAGTGCATTCGACCATCGCAAAGTGAATGTCGGCTTCGCTTAGTTTTCTGCCAAAATCTTCCACTAAGCGGGTGGTGAATTCATCCCAAGTATGCATTGATCCCAGGAGTGCTTCTGACCATAACTTCGCTGGGCCTTTCATTTTTGACTGGCATACAAACAATACACTTCTTTTGTCCCATCCGTAACCTGCAATTAATGCGTTTACTCGTTCTATGTATTGTTCGGCGGTCGGAGAAAGCTGATCAGAAGGGTTGTATTCCGGTATAAGCGAATGTATTTCGTTTACATTGGACAATGGTGGTTGGGAAGAAATCGTGTTTGGTGACCAAGATGGCGTTGGAGTAGCAGTTACTGCGGCTGGTGTTGTGTGCGTTTCTCTAGAATTTAAAACCGTAGTCAACGAAGACAATTGTAGTTGCAAACCCTGAACTAAATTTGTTAGATTCGTGATGTCGTTCCGTACAGTCAACATCTCTTCTTCTTCGTCATCGCTAAGCAGATGTTCGTTGGCAATTTCATCGGTTCCGAGAACTTTGAGTGTGCGTGCAATGAGTTCTGCTCGTCTGCCGGTGGTTGGTTGATTATGTTTCCTTAAAATCACTTTGAGTTCTTTAATGTGAAGTTCGTTTATTTTAGGCATCTTATCCCACTTCTGAAAATCTGTCAAGATGTTTACTCTCAAAAATCACTGTCTAGAACAAAAGAAAATCACCCCGAAATAAAAACACAACCGTTCGCTTTGAATTACAACCAAAAAGTGACCCGTAGTAGATCTTTATTTCGCACTTCTGTTTGACAGTTCTTATATACCTGTCCTAGATGTAGGGCGCTGTTCGTATGGTGACAGTAGTTTGAATGAACTCATGTACATATGTGTATGCATGATTTATTTTCTTGCGTACATATGTCATTGCATAGAGGTTACATGCAAATATTAAAAACAAATCACTTTTAACGCATTTTCGGATAGTAAAGGATTAATATGTGATGAATTACTGACATTACCAACATTATTTTAATTAGAAAACATATGCAACAGAGATTAAATACATAGAGCGCACACACATAGGAAAAATGTAATATTAATATAAGAGATTATTGCAAAAGTAATATTTCAATGAGACAAGCAGTTCTTCAATTTTTGGATGACTAAAAGTGACAATACAAAATATACACATTGTTTTAAACCAAATAATAATACATGGTTAACGTGGACAAATCAGAGGAAAATTTTAGAACGCTTGTTTAATGCACTCTTCATGCAAGTGGAGTCGCATTGAAACGGGCATCGAAGTTTTTGCAATCTGGAAGGCTGAGATTAGTGTCAAAGCCAAGTAAGCAGTTTTCAATTTAGTATTTGTTCGTAAACTGCCGAGATGAAATTTCCTTATGCTGTTCTGGGTTTTACTCGCCGGACAAGGGTGAGAAATAAGGCAGTACGAAGGCTATTTCTCCGAGTGGAAAAGAATATGCTTCGGTGGTTTTGACACGTGGCACGAATGTCCCCTTCATCACGTCTTCCAAGGCATGCCTTAAATATGACTAAATCAGGAAGGAAGAACGAAGTGGGTGGACCAAGTCCAAAAACTCGCTTGGTTGCGCCTGGGTTAACGTCCTGATGAGTTAGAGTTGATGGCGAAGGTTCGAGTGATCTGGGGATCTCTAGTGCGTGCTTTACACCCTCGACCGCTTTAGTGGATCATTGGGGTCAGTAAATGATGAATAAAAAAACAGATTCTGCTCTTTTAAGCCTTAAATGAGTAAACAATTAAGTCATGTAAGTAGTTATTTTCAGATACGTACTATCTCAATGTGGAACTACCTTCCATTCTGATATTATGAAAAGCAGCACATATGAAAACTATTCTTAGAACGTTTTAGCTTATTGAACAATTATATATATATGTATATACATACAAAAGTATATATGTTATGTCAGAGCCTACTTGTGTGCCCCACAGGAACTTGACTTCAAGTTCAACAGAAATAAAAATGTAAGCAAATCAAATAGAAATGTAAACAAACCAATGAAAAGACGACGAACATCTTTTATGCTTATCAGCACTTTTTACCTTCAGCAACTCACATTCGTTGTAAACAGAGTATTTTACCATTTAGGAGATTATTATATGATCTGCAGCCACCATAGTCTCAGTCAGTTCTTGATTGACTTCCAAATACAGCTGAAGATATTCCACCACCAGTGGTAAGGGATCAGAAGCTCGGATCTTATAAAATTAAATAAAATAAAAATCGTCTTTTATTTCTTGCTCGGTGATGTTCTCATTGGGAGAACATACTCCAACAGTATGCCAAAATTGGACTAAGCGGATGAACCCTTTGAGGCGCAGTCAAGGTCAACATTTGCATGAAATAATCTTCAAACATTTATATGGACCGTACTATGGATTCCAATAAGGATTTCATTAATTTTTCTGAATTTTGTGTGTTTTTTTTTTTTGTTTGAAAAACTTTCCTATAGCTTTTAAAAAATCACCCTTTATATGTATATACAGTAGAATGATGATGACCTTATATAACTTTTTCTGCTTAGTATTTAAAAAACCTACGCTGAACGCATATTCAGAAATTGGTCCATTGTACTTCCCGGCAACTACCTACATTTACTGGAATTTCATGGAATTCCGGATGAATACATGCTGGCGCTTCTGTGATTAGCCGCATATACCGTCAACTCCCACAACTTCTGCACCAAGTATCTGTATCTGAAAGTCATGCTGCCTCCGGTGGTGCTTTTCGTAAAGCCTAATCATTGATGGAAGTCCTAACCTGCGACACTAGGTCGGGTCTAAAGAGCTCCTCCTAAGTTCATTGCCGATCTCATTTCGCGAGATCCCGTAGTAACTGCCGATTCAGGAAAGCCTAGCATGCTTGAACTATCTTGGAAGTAGTTAAAGTATTATGCAAAACCCTATATAGAGATATATGGTAGCTATAGAACCTCAAGGAGGGCATGGGCCTGTGCATCCAGGGCAAAGTTGTTGATTGCTCTCAACTTGGCGAGATGCCAGCAACGATCCCTGTAAATGCACAGGTCAAGTTGACATACAGCCTCCCCGCGGCGCCCTCTGGATAACCTCTACTGCAGCCGCTTAGAGGTGAACCAATGTATGCAGCGACCCCTTGTCCGGGGGTTTAAGCCAGGACCCGGTCCTGGTTCGGGGGTTTCGCGTGGGGTTAACTTCCCCACCGTGTAAAACTCGCAATAGTTCAGAGACGGCAACAAGCCTCGGATACGGATGACCCTACTGCTGACGACCATAGACAACGAAATAAGGACAACGATTTTCGGTTCTGCACGTGGAATGTGAGGTCACTGAACAGACCACGTGCAGCCGATAAACTTGCGGAGGCCCTAGAATCCTATAAGGCTGACATCACCGCCATCCAAGAGGTGCGATGGGATGGGCCGGGCAAAAAGAGGATGAAAAACTGCGATATATACTACGGCGATTGCTACAAAGAGCGAAGGCAGCGCTTGTTTGGATGCGGTTTTGTTGTTCGAGGCAGACTTAGGCAAGAAGTCTTAAGCTGTAGATACATAAGCGAACGCCTCACAACAATCCGCATCAAAGCAACATTCGGCAACATCAGCCTAATTTGCGCCCACGCCCCAACGGAGGACAAAGACGATGATAGCAAGGATGACTTCTATGATCTCCTAGAAAGAACATACGATAATGCCCCAGCTACGACACCAAGATCGTTCTAGGAGATTTTAATGCAAAGCTGGGCAAGGAAGAAATCTTTGCTAGAGTCGTCGGTAAACACAGCCTACACGACAACACGTCCGACAATGGACTCAGGCTGTTGGACTTCGTGACGGGGCGAAACCTCACTGTAGCCAGCACGCGGTTCCCTCACCTCAACATTCACAAAGGGACCTGGCGGTCCCCTGATCAATCAACCGTCAACCAGATTGATCACATTGCGATCGACGTCAGACACTCCTCCTGTGTCCTCGATGTCCGAACGTTCCGAGGTGCCAACATCGACTCGGATCATTACCTTGTTGTAGCCAAGGTCAGAACTCGGATATCGATTGTACAACGGAGTAGAGCAAGACCAAAACAGTTTGACGTTGGAAAGCTACAATCGCAATCGACCGCTGGGAACTTCTCCGATCGAGTCTCCCTGAAGCTCTCAGAGAGTCCAACCCTGTCAGGCGAAACAATCGACGAACAGTGGAACCGTTGTCAAAACGCCATTAGAGAAGCTGCCTCTGATGTGCTGGGTTTTAAAATGCCACCTAAAAAAAAAACCATGGTTTGACAACGAGTGTCGGCAGGCGCATTCAGCGAAGCTAGCAGCATATAAGGCGACGCTGGATAGAAGGACGAGAGCGGTTCGTGAGCTCTACGAACTTAAAAGAAGGGAAGAGCACCGGCTTCTCAAAAAGAAAAAGAAGGAGCATGAGAAGCGCGCGATCGAGGAAATGAAGAGGTGGTACGGCAGAAATAATGTCCGAAAGTTTTACCAGCGGGTGAAACAACTATCCAAAGGGTACAAACATCGGACAGAAGCCTGTCGGAACGAAGAGGGGCAACTCGTAGTAGAGTCGCAGTCGATACTGAGAATCTGGAAGGATCACTTCTGCAGACTGTTAAACGGCGAAGAGGACACCAATACCGCTGTCAGGCAGAATGTTCCACTCCACGCAATGGACGACGATAGAAGAGAATTCCGTCCCCCCGATCTAGACGAAGTCAAGGTAGCGATATCGAGACTGAAGTCGAACAAAGCTGCTGGAGCGGATGGATTGTCCGCGGAACTGTTTAAGGCAGCAGGAGATGATCTGGTTGGGCGCATGCACCAGCTCGTCTGTAGGATATGGTCGGAGGAAAGCATGCCCGACGAGTGGAATCTTAGTATCGTTTGCCCGATCCACAAAAAAGGAGACCCCTTTGACTGCGCCAACTATCGGGGGATAAGTCTCCTTAACATCGCCTACAAAATCTTCTCTGCCGTTCTGTGTGAGCGCCTGAAACCATTCGTCAACAACCTGATAGGTCCTTATCAGTGCGGTTTCAGGCCTGGGAAGTCCACTATCGATCAAATTTTCACATTACGGCAGATCCTCGAAAAAACCCAAGAGATGCAGATCGACACCCACCACCTATTTGTCGACTTTAAGGCCGCATAGAGACGAGCTATACAACGCCATGTCTAGCTTTGACATTACAGCCAAACTCGTCAGATTGTGCAGGATGACGATGGAGAACTCTCGCTGCTCCATCAAGGTCGGTAACGAACTCACCGAGACCTTCAATGTCAAAAAAGGTTTTAGGCAAGGCGACGCGCTGTCATGTGACTTCTTCAACATCGTGTTGGAGAAGATCGTGCGAAACTCACACGCCAACACTAGAGGCACGATCTTCCAGAAGTCCGTTCAACTGCTAGCATACGCGGACGATATTGACGTGATTGGCCGAACTCAGCGAGCCGTCAATGAAGCGTTTGCTTGTATTGAGACGGAGGCGGCAAAAATGGGTTTAGCGGTGAATGAAGGCAAAACAAAGTATATGCTGTCATCAAGAAAGGACACACAACATCGACGAATCGGTCAGAACGTCACCATAGGCAGCTACAACTTCGAGGTAGTGAAGGACTTCGTCTACCTTGGCTCCCAAGTAAATAGTGCGAACAACATCAGTACTGAGATTAAACGCAGAATAACTCTTGCCAACCGCTGTTTCTTTGGGCTCAAGAGGCAATTGAGTAGTCGAGCCCTCTCTCGAAAGACCAAGCTCACCTTATATAAGACCTTGATCATCCCTGTCCTGCTGTATGGCGCGGAAGCTTGGACTATCTCAAGAGCGGATGAAGACGCACTTGGTCTCTTCGAGAGAAAAGTTCTGCGTTCAATCTTCAATCCTGTTTGCGTTGAAGGTTCTTGGAGAAGGAGATTCAACCACGAACTGTACGGGCTGTACAGCGACATGAGTCTAGTCAGGCGTCTACGGATTCAACGCCTAAGATGGCTAGGCCATGTAGAGCGCATGGACAACACTGCTCCAGCCCGAAGAGTCGTCGACTCCGAGCCAGTGGGACAACGCAATAGAGGACGACCACGAACCCGATGGCGCACTCAAGTGGAGAAGGACCTCAACCAACTTGGAGTGCGAAATTGGAGGCAGCTGGCTAAAGAACGTGCCAGCTGGAGAGGATTGTTGACCGAGGCCCAGGTTCACCCCGGACTGTAGCGCCACAAGAAGAAGAAGAAGAAGAAGATAGAACCTCAATGCTTCACCGAATTGTAGTAAGCATTCCAGTACAGCTGTCAGATTTTGTTTATGTTGTTTATCAAAATGTGTTTGTTTGCGAAATGGGAGGTATGATCTCTGCGCCACTGAGCCTATCCATTCAGTTTAGGAAATCCATGTAATTTGAGGACAAAACTTTATAAATATTCATGAACAAAATCGTAGATGCGTGGTCAATTATAAAAAAATGTATGGTGAACGGAAGCTAAGCCCTCAATTTGAAAAACTAACTCGGTAATAAATTGTTATCCGCCATATGGTGAATTCGGCGAGTAAAGTTATCGGCTCTTTATAACTTGTCAGTTAGGGTAATTCAAAATAAGAAGCATTTAAGTACTAACTCATGGTTATTTGGTAATTATTAAGACGGCTGTAAATACACTAAAATATGAACAGTTGAAGCATGATAATATAAAGACTACTTCGCCGCAATTTTTTTCTTCTGCGATGATTTAAAAATGTATGCTAAGCGATACAATTCGAAGTCGAAGATTATATCCGTTGAAGAAGTATGTGTCTCCTGAGCTCCTTGAACTTGATTAATGATAATTTGTGTGACTTTGCCCAAAAATTTAGGTATTAGTAAATAATAATAAATAATATTTTGTAATTTCTAAGTAAATATATTGTAATTCATACTAATGTGTGGAAAGTGAATTTGAAATTGCACCCACAACGAAATAATTTCAGGTCTGATAATCGGTACAAAATAGTGGTTTTTTCATTCCCATGGACCTACTGGTTAAATTTTTAAGAAAATCCTACATCTTCTTCGTTATAAATGTAATTGACTTGACCTCCATAAGGGAGACGTGTCGTAAATTTAAATTTGACCCGAATACAATGTCCATGCAGAGGACAGCCATTTTCAGTCAATTTGCCATGAAGCCATTTGTAATAAGCTTAAGATTGATGCGGTAGTGCTCAATGAACTGTCTGCAGTTGCGAGAAATTTCAATCAACCATTATATGTGTATTTACTATCACGAGAAGGCCGACGAACTGGGCAAATACAGAGATGCATATTAGACGAGGTATAAAGGTGAACGTTACACATACCCCAAGGGCTAATACATTTATTCATTCACATTTCTTTACAATGGCTAAACTAAAATATTTTCGTTTATCTTACTGTGGACTGTGGATCTAGAAAACATGGCCAGATTGCAATATACGTACAGCGATCAGTAAGTAAATACGTAATAAATACGGGGTATGACAGATAGTGGACAACGTTGTTAGATTAGGAATTTACCACAACCCACTGACGTAACTGTAATAAAACGGCAAAAACAGAATCCTCAACACACTCCATTTGTCCTGGTTCAGGCTTCCCAGACTTCAGGTCAAGATCGTATCAAATCTCGGCGAGATATCCGAGATGACATTAGTGAACGATGAAACCAGCTGCACACCAACATTTAACTTTCAGATTTGTGGTTTGAAAACTGCACTCAGCCCTAATTGACCACCACCACACGTCCACACACCACCTAAAATTATGCGGCCGCCGCACCCTTGATACATTTGATTTTTTTTTTAATCTAGATAAAAATTACATCAATGACAGCCGCGTGAAATCGAGTAACAATGCCTCCTCTCACGCTAATATTTTAAAATGCTGTTTTGGTAGATACTCTTGCAGATTGAGTGCGAATTGATGTTTGAGAAATGAAAGGTGCTGATAAATTGATAAATTTTGGATTGTCATGGATGGCTACATAGCTATGGTCAAAACGGTAACACCAACGCACCATTCCGCATAGTATCGCCGCACAGAGATGAACGAGAGGACAATGGTGTTCAGAAAGAAAAAGAGTAAGAAATATATCGCTTTTCTTATTTAGATTAGATTGTTAGCTTTATTTTTCATAAATTATTACTTACAAATGGCCTACAACTAGACTTATAACTAAAGTGGGAATGCCGGCTCAACAATAAGGGCCCGACGAATTTTATTTTACAATGTGTATCTTGCATAATTTTGCAATGGGTTAAATAAGTCATTCAATCCAGAATGGATGACTGCAGCGGTGTGAAGTTGTCGGAGACTGCGCTCAAGTGGAAGTTGTTGCAGCTCCTGTATGTCCTGATCTGGTGACTGTTAATATAGCAAATGTAGAACAAAAGCTTGCCGTTTAAGGATCGCATCCATGTGGTGCCTAAATCTGAATTCTCCGTTGAAAAATATTGCCAGATATTTCGTGTCTTTCGTTAAATAATTGCCGTGTTGTCTGGAAGCGTTATTTTCAGGTCGTTGCATCTTCTGACCAACGTCCTAACCCCTTTTCCTCCGATGTCCGCGGTTGATCTTCGAAAGAACAGAGGATGTTGATTTGCAGTCATCTCTTCAGGTTGCAGTGAAATCGATCGTTGATGTTCTATCACACTCTTAATGTGGCTATCTCTGGTGATAGGAGGTAGTGCATGCAATGGAATGTGCAATGGAATGTGCAATGGAATGTGGTGGCCATGTGGAGTGTATTGCTTCCACTTGTCTCGGTGGAGCGGTGTAAAGATTGAATGGTCCTATCCTCGAACCTACTTCGGCGTTGACACTGTTCACTTTCGATCCAGTTGTGTTCACCTGGACTAAGAAAACTCTATCAGTTAGGAGACTATGTATAAGTCTTACCAGATACGTGGGAAATCCAAAGTTGAGGAATTTAAATATGAGCCATTATATCCAACCGGTATCAAAGGCCTTCGCGATGTCAAGTAGACATGCCACGGTATTTTCTTTCTGATATCGCTATGCAGCACAAGCAATGGATGGATTGTACCATGCTTAGGACTGAAACCATTTTGGTAGGATGACAGAATTGTTTGCACTCTCCTAAATGCTGTAATTCTACAGAGCATTATGGATTTCACGACTAGAAAGGTTTATATATTTCGAGATGACTCTTGACGGTAAACTAAAGAGAAGGAGTACTTAAAAATGAAATCTGCAGAACTTGACATGAACTACAAAGATATGTACTGGCTTATTGATAAACATTCCAAGCTAAGTATTGACAACAAATTGCTTATATACGAGAAAGTGCGAAAACCCGTCTGGACGTATGGTATACAACTATGGGGTTATACCAAAGAAAGTAATAGAAACATACTACAAGCATTTTCCAAATAAAGTGCTAAGGACCATCGTCAACGCACCCTGGTATATACGAAACAGCGACATCCACAGAGAACTTGGAATTGCATCAGTCCAAGATGAAATTCCGAATTTTGCGTCGTCTGGAAAAGCACACAAAATCTGCCGTGCTTCCAATTCTGGACGAAAGTAAAGCTTGCCGCAGTCTTCAAAGGACTAAATCTTTTGAACTAGCACGGTGAATTCAACCCGCGCTCAACTGCGCTTAAAACTGCTGGATAAGTGTAAGACTTAGTTGTAGTGGAAATATATTTTATGTGAAGGGAGGTGTTTTTCACTGGGTAAGAATCATTTTTGCTATGTGGGAACGGTCCATATTGTGTCTTTTGAAGATTTTCACCTAAAAAAATTTCAAAGAGATTGACGCCCCCCAGCGGAATTTTTCTGATTCAACAGCATCGTTTTCTAGTATCTTGTGGGAGTGTCCGAGTTGTTGTATGCTCAACCACAAGTTGTTGATTTTTTTCTCCTCTGTTGCTCAATATGCGAGTTGAGTTGAGTGCATCCACTCCCTATTCTTTTAATACAGCAGTTACCTCGACCGCATTATAAGAGCTGTGCATGTCATTCAATTCCTCTCATCTCTGGGGTGTATGCGTTGAATTCCGTCCTTTGGAGTTTGAGTAATTCCCTATTTATATTGGCCCTGCTGGTTACCGCAAAATATTACTGATTTGGTTGTGTTAATGTTGTGTACCTTTTACGATGCTTTCCTCCTTGTCGAATCTTCCCAGCTCAGCTACGATCAGTCTGAACGAAATTAGTGGTGCAGCTGGTGCAGCTAGTGGATTTGGATATTACATGACAAACATCTTATTGACTTTTCAAATCTTTTCAAAATTCCTTTCGCTACCTTTGCACGTTGCAAATAATCCACTCGTTCTTACATATGTATATAAAGCATTCCTTAAGCAATTCGAAAAACTTGAGGAGAGATAAGAGAGGATACTTAGAGTCCCAAATCCACACAATTCTGCGTACCCTTCCACGTCTCAACACACATGACTAAAAAAATTGAACGGGGACAAATCGAGCACGTGTGAAAGTGGGAGTCTATTTCCAGTCTTGTACATCAAAAACTCCAGTTTAAATAAATATAAAACCTCATACTGCCCAGATCTACTTCCAAACATCGGTAAAAATCACACTCCATATATAATTGTAAACAA
The DNA here is from genome assembly GCA_916610145.1 of Eristalis arbustorum. Lineage (NCBI taxonomy): Eukaryota > Metazoa > Arthropoda > Insecta > Diptera > Syrphidae > Eristalis > Eristalis arbustorum. Next base: position 78,877,610 of record OU744316.1, on the reverse strand, counting down.
TTATAATGCGTACCATTAACCAGGAGTACTGCACACCGAGCCTTTGATAAAAATGCTTTTCCTGAACATACTTCTCTCATTCACCGCTTAATTGATTTGCACGTTTTTCAAAGCAACATGCCGCATTTGAAGTAGCAGCAATCAGACAAAAAAAGAACAAGCGCATTCATTAAACATAATTTGTGTTCAGTTTCTGTGAAAAATGATTGCGCCACGCCTCTAACTTCCCCTCCGGATTTGGTTTGCCTACCCCGTTCACCGACCCAGCGACTTGTTGTTTTTGTCCATAACAATTTTCCATATTTGGTTTAATGAATTCATCATATCCTCAATTATAGGTCCCAGACAGACGCGGACGCCAGAGTGCCTCGCGTCAGCTACATGCATATATACATACATATACCAATGTAAAGGGAAGCACAAACTCTCGCCTGCCTCTGCTAAAATGTAATCAAAGAGGATGATGTCTTCATTTTGAGTTCAGTCGAGTGTGGCAAATTGGATTGGGAACAATTTTCTGTCCCGAAAAAACAAAAGAATAACCAATCCATGTGTTCACTGTCCAAAGTCTCCTTGGACCGCGTAATTATAGGTTTTGAGAACAATGTGAACCGAAATTGGTGGCTCTTAGGTTTTTAGTTGTTTGTCGTAGCAGTATCCTCTTGGTATGAGTCTACGTATCTGCGTCTAAATTAAGACATCAACCCAACTTAATTTCCAGAGGCGTTATCCTTGGCAGTTGTGCGATGTCTGAAAAATTAGGGCAGGTGTGGAGCACTTAATTCATGGTTCTACTGATCATTTTTGTTTTTGTTCGTATTTTCGTAATTTTTGTTATATATTCTCTGTAGTGTGTATATATGGAAGGGACAAGAGAAGGCTTAACATTGTTTGAAAGTGTGCTAAAGAGCATTGCAATAAAGACGTATAAAGTGACTGATTTTACTGTCATAAGCATTCAGTATTATTATTACTTGAAAATACGAGACTTATAAATAACGATGAATGTTCTTTCCAAAAGGTCAAACATGGACACACGGATTTGAACAACAGCATGTCAAAACTAGCATTGTACTATATTAGAATTACAAACAGTACTAATATTTTATTGAAAAATGTTACATATAGCAATGTAAATCAGTTGGGCACGAATCACCAATTGTGAGATTAACAATTTTTGTTCGCTTTTAAAACGACTTTACGGATCCATCGCCTACGATGGCTAGCTCATGTTGAGCGGATGGACACAACAGCTCCGGCCCAAGGAATCTTCGAATCCGAACCTGTCGGGCAACGCAACAGAGGACGCCCGTGTTTAAGGTGGCGCACCCAAGTGGAGAAGGACCACAACAAACTCGGTGTGCGAAACTGGAGACAGCTAGCCAGAGATCACGATGGTTGGTTGAGCCCCAGGTCCACCCGGACTGTAGCGCCACACAAAGAAGAAGAATCGAAGAATGGCATAAAAGGTTTTCATCAAATGAGTAAAATACTATTTTTAGACTTTATAGTTCAAATTTAATAGAATGAACAAAAATTAACTTAGATACAATGTTAGTTCATGTGCAGGTTTAAGTTTTGCTTCAGTCCAACATAAAAACCAGGATGGGCCATATTTATTTATCTTTATATTGTGGTCACATTGAAGAAAAACAAGCGGTCTGCACCCGAAGAGTTCAAAGCGTTGAAGAAACGATATACCAACTGTCTGCACCCGAAAAGTTCCAAGCGTCGAAGAAATGACAAATTTACTCAAGTGAGTTTGAACTTGGTTCGAATTCAACAATATGGTCTTTAGTCCAAGCAAAGGGAAAAGCTGAAGTGGTCCTTTCGTATATGCATCGAAATTCTTCTTTTTCCAATAAAGGACAAAAAACCGAACATGGTCTTACTCTACAATAAGACCAACTATGGCTTGGAAAGAGCTATCCTGAAAACATGTGTCAAATGCAAGAAGCTCGTATGTCGATAACATAAGTTAAGGTAGAGACTGTCATATGGGTTTATCTACATGATCATAAACGTTCATATAAATTTCTATATATATATATGTATACCCAGTTAGATAGTGCGAATCTACCTACATGATTATAGAAAATAAACCAACAAATTATAAAGAACAACTGCAGTTCTAATTTTATTTTGTTGCTAGATTTAATAAAATCTTAATGAATTATCAACAAACGAAAATCGAAATATACACCCGGTTAGATATTATGAATCCGAAGGTTAAACTCGCATATGGCAGGATTTAAACGGACGAAGTATACAAAGCAATGTCTAGTTGTGAGATCTCCACCAAGCTCGTCAATTTGTGTATGATGGCGATAGAGAATGCACGCAATTTCATTAAGGTCCTAACCGACAAGGCGATGGCACTGTCGTGCGACTTCTGCAACATCATTCTTTTTATTTATTTGTCATTTATCTTTATTTCGCACATAAAATTGGTTGTTACAGTATTAGTATTGCACATTTTACATTTGGCACGCGAGTACCCTGCTACTTACAAACAGTTTTAGATTTTACAGAAACATGTTCATGAAAGCAAATTGAAACCTTGTAACAAAAGAGAAAAAAAAACAATGTGTGTTTTGAACACTTACAAAGTATTAAAAAGTACATACAATTAAATAAATGAGTGTGTATAAATAAATAAATAGATAACTACTTTGATAAGCAAACATAAACATAAATATATAAATGTAATATATAAATAACAATAATAAATAATAAATATATAAATTGTAAATTAGTGAATAGATATGCATAGATAAATAAATAAAAAACAAAAACAAAATAAATAAATTATGTATAAACGAATAAATAAATAACAATTTGAATAATTACTATATTAATAACTTCTATACGACAAGATTGTTTATTAGAGGATTAGCCGCAAGAGCGCACCGAATATTGAAGTTGCTTATAAGCTTTTCAATACGTTCGCTAACCAGTTCTTTATTTTATTAAAGTCTGCGTGTCATGGCAACTAAAGGTAAGTTTCGAATCCGAGTATATTCCAAGATATTTTGCAGACAAATTTCAACTTATCTGAGTTCCAAAAATATGAATTGGATTCTGAGGAAGAAAACAAGATTTTCTTTTTCTCGTGAAAAAGACAGCTTGAGTTTTATCAGAAATAATTTTTATTTTCCACCTGTTGAAATAACTGTGTATTAGCTCACTTGCATTTAACAGTAGTATCTCAACGTTGAGAGCAGTGCCACGTGGCAGTGAGGTAAATATGGAAAGTCAGATGTGTATATATTATACAGAATTGGAGCGAGAACTGAGCCTTGAGGCACACAATGGAAGCGTTATTGGGACTTGACGAACATGTATTAACGTGGACTTGAAAACAACGACTATTAAAAAAAACATTGGACTATTTTTACTAGGCATGGAGGATAGTTAAGACTTAGCATTTTTAAATATGTATCGAAGGCCTTCTCCACATCAAAGAGAATCATACCAGTAGATTTGCCTATTAATCGATTAGACCTGATATGATTAAATATTCTAAGACATTGATGGGAAGTATTATGGGATTGTCTGAAACCGAATTGAGTATCGGGAAATATTGCAACATCATTCTAAAATTCATTTCTAAAAATATTTGTTTTCGACCACACTACAAACAACGGTTATCAATTGTTCCCGCCAAAGTAATCGTACTCGTACCAAACTCTGCAATAATTGTGAGTAGAAATGTTGGAAAGAAATAATTCGTTTGTTCTTAAGTAAGTAAAAAACATATTTTTGCTTGCGCATTAATTAAGCATGCATGGTCTGGATCGATAGTACGGTCCATATAATTGAATGTTTTCAGATTATTTCATGCAAGTGTTGACCTTGACTGAGCCTCAAACGGTCCATCCGCTTAGTCCAATTTTGGCATAATCTTTCCAACATTTCGTCCGGTATCTCGCGAATAAATGCTTCAATGTTGTCTTCCAATGGGTCAATTGAAGCTTGTCTGTATAAACATGAGCTTTAACATAGGCCCACAAAAAATAGTCTAAAAGCGTTATATCGCAGGACCTAGGCGGCCAATTGACCGGTTCGCTGAATATTCGGACAACTTTCCAAGAGCCCGTTCACCAAAAATTTTAGGTTGCGGTAGGTCGTTCAGCTTCAATTCTTGCATCAGCTATATTTTGAAAGGCATCCACCTAAATCCTTTCGCAAAATGTTCCACGTTTTTGAGTAACAGAGACCCAATTGCTGCGAACGGCGACGAATCGATAATTGATGTTCATCATTAACACTGGCCGATACAGCTGCGATATTTTCTTCAGTTCGCACTCTACGTAAGCGTGTTGGTGGTTTAATGTCCAAGAATGAATAGCCGCTTCAGTGGGTCGATTAAACTGACCATAAAATGGAAGCAGCGCGCGATGAACTTTCTTAACAGAGCATGCATTTCGATAAGAAAATTCAATAATTTGCAAGCGTTGTTCGACGATTCATGGTTAAATTATAGACCAAACTGAAGATGTTTGACAGTGAAACAAAACACGAAACGTGAGTCAGTTGTTTAAGCCAGTGTTCCCAAAAAGATAATAGCTAATAAATCAGCCGCTTGATTCGGCAAGCGAAAAAATAACACAGAAGCACAGTTTCTGCAGATAATAATAATAATATGGGTGGCGTCACAGCCCGTAGAGGGCTAGGGCCTAGCTTATCAGCAACCTCTCGTGTGTGATATTATTCTCTCTCGAACGGACCTACAGTGTTATGCCAACTCCGTACTGCCAAGTTTGAAAAGCTTTTTCTAGACAGGAAATACCTTTTGAGCATTACCATGAGCTTCTGCAGATAGCTATCATAAAACTTAATGTCTGCTTCTTTTGAAATCGGTAGTAGTAAACCCACGTCTTCTTCTTCAATTTGTATTACAGTGCTTATGTTGTGTTTCCTGCTAGCGGGCGAAATTCGCTTGGACTTTGAAAATTATACCACAGTCCAGTTATGCAACCGGATAATCCTAATAACAAATCTGTTTGTTATTAGGACTATCCCGTTGTTGGAGGTGTTGACATGTTACGTAGGGCAAATTGTGATACGTATTTAATACAGTGTTAATGCACACTCTCTTAAGTGGGCGGTTTTCCTAGGTAGACTAGGTGTACTGTAGCTCTTAAATGGACAATTGTAATAAGTAGAGATGAACAGTGCTTTTGCATTAAAGAGGAACGCAATTAAGTGAGGGTCTATTAACCAGGGATAACTGAATTTTATTTAAATTATTTAAATTCTTGACCATCAAATGCTTAAAACATTATACCACGTAAATTAGGAAAAAAATTAAAACAAATATTGGAGCTGGGCTTCATTTATTTTATGCACGTAGGCAAAACGTTTTAAATATTCAAATCAGAGCAATCCCATTGCCAGTTTAACCACGTAGTCCTCCGCCTGAAAATCATGATTCGTTTTTTTTTAATAAAAACGAAGGGTATGCCCCAAAAAACTATCACAATATCATAACACCTCAAATTGAATATTCAATAACTACCACTACGGAACCTAAACACCTCTAATCCGGTCACGGAGAGCATCTGCTCCCTCAGGGAGAACACGGGTAAGTTCATGAATCGAAAATATTTTATTGAAATAAAAGCATAAACTCTGCCCCGTTACAGTAATCTATCTAAAGCCTAAGCCTTAGATCCATGAATACTTTACAATAGAAAATAAAACCGGAATTCAAATAATTTCCACGTAGGTATGTGCTACTACTTTTAGACACTGCCACTACACATCACACTGCGATGCATCTACCACTACACAACCACCCACTGTGCAGCGGGACCCATCAGATGTGCAAAACTATTTCGAAAACTATGAAATAAATAACAACATGAGACGAAGTGTGGAATATCCTTTTTTAGTCCCTTCATCTGTGCAATATTCGCTTTTGTGGAATTTTTTTTCCATTTTTATTATTTAAGAGGCCGACATATCATCCCTTACACTGCTGCCACCGCGTACACATGCCAGGGCCAACGAACCAGAAATCAGAAGCTTAGATAATCTTTTCCATACGTGTCCCTATATGCATATGCAAATTTGTTCTTCACCACCCACTCCTCCGTTGCCGTTCAAAGCCGCTCTAGTTGTGTGTCTTACAGAAGACTGGGGATGTAGCATTTTAAAATGGCGGCAATTTTCTCTCTTGCATTTCTTTTCGCCTTACCCTGCACAATTGCCCAAGAGAAGTTCTTACCAAAATATGTACACATGTACTATGTAGGTAAGTATGTACGCATAAATGTGTGTTTCTTTCTCCTGTTCCGATGAGATCAGTTTTTTGGGGACCCTCTATTGGGGTCGACAATGACTTACGTTTTTGGGTGGATGCAAACCAATGGAAGTAACTGAGACGGTCAAAATATGTACCCGTATATGCGTATGTGCACATGTACATTAAATGTTACTTGTGGTTCGGTTTTATGATTGTTTCGTTGATGTGACATCAATTGCGATGTAGTGCGGTTAAGTGATTTTCATCCTTGCATACACGACAACCTCCATCGAAACACAGGTCTGAGGACCTGATTCATAAGGTTTGGGAGACAAGACAGAGTAGTTTACGTTGTCATGTTTCATTTCTATGGGTATTATTGTTGGGAGTTAAGTGGACAGGTTATGTTGATGTAGGAAGAATGGGTCATTTAGCTTTGTATGCCTGTTTTAGTGAAATGCTTTTAGTGTTGATGTCGGTAGCAGAAACACTTCTGTCCTCTGTGTGCACTGTCTGGTTATGATCTCTTCTAGAGCTTTTGAGAATTTCTATAAAGGAACTGAATTTCTCTGTCTTTGTATATTTTATTTTAGGTTATATTGATATTTCTATAGTGGCAAATGAGAGACACCAGTCATTTTACAAAAGTAGTATGGATTTTTTCTTGTAAGCGTTTACTAAATTAGACTTTGATTTTACTTTGCTAAAGAGATAGTATGAGATACATTGAGGACCTTAGAACTCATATTAGCGTGATATTTATAACCTTACATCCTACCACAGATTCCGAAAAATATGTAAACCGTGACGGTACATAATATAAAGCTTAGTTTTTGTAACCCATGGCATGTCAATGTAAATTCATATTGTTTTAATAGAAGGAGGTCACTTTTAGTCATTTGAATTTATTAAACGAAAATAACAACACTTTGAAGATTTATATTGGATATCATACATCCCAGTGTCCATTACATCTTGGTTTTTCTTGAAGTTTTGTCGAAAATTTGGACTTGAGCGACCATTTATTTAAATTCATCATTTTGTTGGTAGTGTCAATAAACGAGCCTCCTTCCTGTACCTGGTCTTTACGTTACACGTTCTTACGCAACAGGTTCTTGTGGATGTAACGACATGGGGGAATGAGATTGGAGGAGCGTTGATCCTCATCAAAAAGCGAACGGAGAGTGTTTTCAACATCCGTCAGTGTCTGAATGGGGTGTTTATGTAGTGAAGCAGTCTGAAGTGGCGGCTGCTGGTGAGAAAATAACTGCTTGGTTTAAAATACGCGGAGCACGAAAAACCATCAGAGGGACGAAGACTGCACTCTCTTTTTGGGGAATATACTTCGAATTGACTGTGCGCCCTCCTGAATACCAGTTCTTGAAGGATTTTGGCGAGAAGTTGGAAAGCAACTATAGATCTATGAAAATCTGTTCTTCTAAACTGAACGCCGACTTAGAGGATGAACATTCTAAAGCACTGAATTAGTCAAATGCAAAGATGATGTGTTGCACGCCAATGAAGTGGATGGCAGACCCATAACCTTGAGTGGGCAGAGAATAGTCCAATGCTGGAGGAAGTCATTTTGTGGATAAAATCTGGCTTAAGGCTAACGAGTTTTATATGAATGTCGTAACTCGGTTTTCATCCCGGTAGAAGTACAACCGACCAGTCGGGAAGTAAGTGAAACCGATCTGAAACTCTTTTGTATAACTCTTGTGTGCTAAGCGGGAAATATGGGGTAGAAGTTTTTTCCAGAGGATTTTTGAAGGCTTGTAGAAGAGTTATAACAAATCTAATGCTTGGTGTCAATTTGACCTAATGTAGTGTCGGTCAATACATTGCCAACCGGACTAGATACAACATGTGCCTTCAAACTCTGAACGCACAAGAAGAAAGTGTTTGTTTTTGCTTGCGTGAGACCAACTTGTAAGGGACATCGTTGTATTCTATGCGAAAAATGCATAGTACTCTATCCCAAAGGTTATTTCAATTTTCGATTTTTTTTTCGATTCGACCTGCCCATTTTTTCCTTCTTATTATAAGTGCCGTGGCCCGTGGCGTTGTGGGTATGTGTGTTGACCCTAACCTCGATGTCGTAGGTTCGATTCCTGCTCTGTGCGACAAAAACAATTTTCGCAACCCCACCTCTTTCGACTCACTGACAATGCTCAAAGAGTATTTAATGTCTAGAAAAAGCTTCTCAAACTTGGCCATTCGGAGTCGGCATAAAACTGTAGGTCCCATCCACTCATGTGAGAACAATAGCACGTAGCAAGAGTGGTTGCTGAGAAGCTAGGCCCTGGCCCCCTACGGGCTGTAGCGCCACTCATATTATTATTTTTATTATTCTCTATAATAAGTACATTTTTGTATTTTTTTGTTTCGTTATAAAAATATAGTAAATGTTTCAGGTAACATATGAGTATACTGTAGCTTTTTGATGCACAAAGGGTAGTAAAAAATAACAGTGTGTCAAATTGCCAAAAAACATCAGATTAGCATCGTAAAAATTTTTTTGCCCTGTGTTAAAAATACATGGACGTTCGGTGTCGTTATAAATATTAGATATTTGAGAGACGTCGCTGATGTATCGGTCTCTGCTCTCTGCATTCGAATTGAATTTGTCGCATGAATTTGCCTTCAGCGTTAATATTAAAATCAGCTCCTCCTCATTGTTTAGTCTCCAGCCTTCAGTTTTTTTACAGCTATGCTATTACCTAAGTAAAAGGGAAACTATTTTCGTTTATCATCTTCCAGAGAAAGGTGCCATATGACCACTCATCTCCGTTTAACTGATTGCAGAATTGATTCCATCTCCGTATATACTACGGCCGGACACACCCGTGGGAACTTCATTTGCATTGGTATATTGTTTCCATTCTGTATCTTGGCTATGACTTCTCTAATGTTGAGCGGAATGAATGCATGGTCGTTGTGAGTTTGCGCGACGGCCTTGAGAGTTACGAGCGTTTTTTTTTTACTTTCTAATTTCATTGTAAAATCTTGGTATGTTTTCTTAAGAGTTTTTAGGTTGAATTTAGTTACAGTTTTCTAAATTAAGTTCTGTTATCTATCTTATTAATTTGAGTGATATCATGATGTGTGTTAAAATAAGTGAAAAATTACAGTGTGTTATATATGACCTATCCCATATGTCCATGCGTTCACCCGTAGACCATATTTGGCACGTTTTCTTGATTGAAACTTAACTTTTTTATTTCGGGGGTTAAAATGACAAAAAAAGTCCAAACCTACAGAAGATGGGATAGAAGCCATATTGGGAATTAAAACCAAAATTCCCCTGAAAACCCTATGGCCCAGGGTAGGCCATATTTAACACCAAGTGGGCTATATTATCCGCAATTTTGCCAAGGTTCCTCAACTATGAAGTTCCTTTAAGTTTTTGCTTATGACGTTTTTTAATTATAGTTCCTAAATCATAAACTGATATGAAAATGATTAGTGAGACTGTATAAGAAAAATATAAATTAATTAGACTAAAGTGAATGGTTTTATTTTAATAAATGTTAAGGTTAGGCCATTTTTGCCGATTTAACTCCAATCCTAATAGTTGTACCTTACAACAATGCCTTGTACAGTATATATGACAAGTTTTGTTTTTGGCTTGCAACGTCTGTTAAGTGATATTCATTGCCCCAAAACCGCAGATCCTTATACTCATTTATAACTTCAATTGATATTGATACCTTATGTATAGTAGATATAATGGCTGCCCCAACTTAGATAGCATTTGGTGGATACGCTATTATTTATTAGAAAGATTAAAGTGTTAGTCAGAACTATGGATACTAAGCAAGAATATTGTAATTATTAAACTGAGCTGATTTTTACAAATAACTGAATAACAATTTCGTATTTCATGTTCAAGAATGAGTAAGTCCATCCCACAAATTAATGGATTACTTAACCTTTATAAACCAATAATCTCAAAATATTGTTAAAGTGTGTGATTAATATCCTTTGGCTTGATAGAATCCTTATTCAAATTAAGCTATTCTTAGATGTAGGGTTTAACCTGAGTTGTACATGTACATGTATGTCCATGAATTAAAACAAACTTGAAAATCTATAAAGCTGACAAGTTTTGCGGGAATTTTGACTCAGTGTTTCTGTTAGTCAAAATAATTGACTTACAAAAAGAAAGGGAAAATGATGAAGAATTGTTCTTTAAAGTACTTCTACTTTCTTTGCATGTTCTTCCCAAACATAATATATGTTAAATTTAATCGTGAAATTCGTTGGAAAATTATTTTTAGCCTTATAAAATATTAGGTTATTTCAGTAAAATTTTGATATCGTTCTGCTTTCCAATTTTCCATCTCATTCTGTAGTAATAGGTTGTCTTGACTTCGAGAAAAGGTGTTGGTTGGTATTTGTTTATGTCAAAAGCGATTTCGGAAGAATATCAACAACTAAATGTGCTTGACAAATGATTAACTTACTTCATTGTTTGAAACATCTTAATTTTTATCAAAATTATCATATTTTCCTGTCTATGGAGATTAAAATGACACCGTTAAAATACATAAAAAGATATCCAAAATACTGAAATGTTCCCTCTAGAGAATGTACGGACAAGCGAGGCTGCACTGCATAGAATGTGAATAAATACATTTCTCCACTTCTGCAAAAAAGGAAAAATCTCATTTCATATTTGGATTTACTTTCAAAATTAGAAACCATAAATGTCAGTCTCCGATAGCATTTTTATGAAGTTAATGATCCTAATTTAAAAAGCAGCCGTCGTCATAGTTAATAAATGCAAAAGCTTAGTTTAGATAAGTACATATATATTCGCATGTCTCCATGCCACAGTCAATAGATCCATTAACTACATATATTGTTCAGAAAACATTGCAAGAATATATTATACATTATGTATAAGCATACGTTATGTTGTTTTTGGTCAACTAATACGCCTTAATTTATTTTTAGCTATGTATGTTTAGCCTTTATGTATATACGTGTCGCGCTTTGCAATGAATAATCATTTTAAAATGGAATGACCAAGCATACATGTATGAAGTCCACTTAAAAACCTCATTCTGTTTGTGTAATTGTTTTAAAATACCATCTGGCTTGATGGTACTAGGAAGGCGTTCACGTTCACGATGATATATGAACTCACTTCAACGCATTTACGTCGAGAGGCGTAAACCAAGCAACGACTGGGAATTCCACTAACTCATCATACACATACATAAGTGAAAATATTTGGGGCAGACTTGAAACTTGCCTATGTATATGTAATATTTATGAAGCTAAATTAAAAAGTATATCAGCGAACCACATTGCTTGGAAGTCAATGATACTCAACCTCCAATCAGAGCACTGTGAAAAACAATTTCGGTTTTAATCATTCCTTTTTGTTTCACACATTTCAGAAATGTCAGCTGGATAGCTTGAGTCTGCGTTTGATATGGGAATTTAATTTTCGGAATCTCGTGCTGAACGCTTCTGTTTTATGTGTGTACATGTTCCACTGATGCGTATGGAATATTCGTCGATTCATTGTATTAAAGTGAAGAGTTTTTGCTTAGTAACTTCTCTTGGGAATCTCAAAAAAGAAAACAATTCTGAAATGAAAAATTGGCTTTTACACATGGATATTTACATATATGCATGTACGTGCATACCTATGTATGTGATTATTTATGGAAGTCCAACGAGGAAGGGTGAAGAATTTTATTTTTTTTATTTATGCCCTCTTGTATTTGCCGCCGAGGGGAGGGTAGGTACGATAACTTTAAAAAAGTTGGGTGGGAGTTTATCATCTATCATCTCTTGAAAGAAAAACAACGGCAAACACCTACAGTGAATACTTGGTTTCGAAAGCTAAAAACCTGTTCTTTATTCCTGCATTTGAATTAAGGTACATACTTTAATGTGTATAATTAATGTAATAATAACATAATAATATAAAATATTTTTTTCTAAAATTGCCGACTTGACCCAATAAACGGGAGAAATACGCCCACCACAGTAAAAATACTTGTTTTTGGCCCCTCTAGCTTCAAATCAATATCATTTTTTGGTTTCAAGCTATCGTACTCTCCCCTGGGTATTACTTGATCGTAGATATAATTGTGTCAGCGTTTTGGGCCGGTGTATTGGCCCCTATGCTTGAACCTACGGTGTCGAGGCTCGATACATGTACGACAAAAAAAAAACTTACTTTCATGGCCCCACCTCTTCCGAGTCACTAACAATGCCCAGAGAGTAATGCGTAACTGTCGGTCTAGAAGGACTCTTCTTAAACTTGGCCGTTCATAGTCAGCATACAATGTAAGTCCCTGCTGGAAAGCCAGGTCCTGTACCTTTACAGGCTGTGGCGCCAACCGTATTAATATTACTATATATATATATCGTTGAATCACTAAACTTCTTTGCAAGATTGGCATTGCCTAACTTTGTTTTATAACAATATCCTATAACTCACAAAGAAACTAAATCAACACTGAATGAAGAACGAAACAAAGAGTATATAAGACATGTGTTTCCTTTTTTGCTGAACAACAACCATCAGTAGTTGTAACCGAAGTATTTATAGATAAATGCGTAATGAGGCTCTTTGCAAACGACAGAATTTGAGATACGTTCATATAAAACATAACAATACGTAGGATCATTGATGTTGATCTGCATTCATAGTTAGACTGATATGACCAAAGTGAAATGATCACGACAACACTAACTCTCGCAACCGACCTCACGTTTCTTATACGTTATGAATTATACGACTCATATTTATAATTAATGGATATTCTTTGATGTTCCTTTTCTCAACCTCTTCCTCAGACTTCATTCAAAAGTACTTTAGTATGAACGCTATTGCTGAACGTCAGATCTGCAGTTAATTCTTTCGACTTTGATGGTGCGGCAGCAAATAAATTTGACTAAATTGTCGCCAGATGAAATGTGACGTTGAGAGTTGATTTAGGTGAAAACTGTAATAAGAAGCAAATTGTGTAGCGATATTAAGGGGAGACACATACAGATGTTAATATAATCTGGATCTGGATCTAGATCCTCACCAGACGAAAGGAACCAGTCAAAATCACCCGCCAAAAAGATTAAAGGGCTCAATGGATTCCGTTTATCTAACCAACCACTTCTGTGACAACATACTACAATAGCTACAAATCATTTCACATGTATCATTGAACTTTGTTTAGTGGAGGTATTTTTGCTCCTACACTTATTACAATAATTGGATATAGGCTGGATGAGCTGAGACAGGGTGATTAATTTACTCAATGCCCAGAATTCTGAGTGGTGTCTGAAAAAGTCTTAGAATATCATACTTTGAATAAGTGAACATTCGATCAATAATGGCGCTCGCTTTATATGTTCACATACCATGTTTATCTGCATACCCTGCTGGCACATTCTAGACGGACTAGTAGAGTTCGGATTATTGTCTGTAAGTTAATGTAAGTCATTAAAGCTTTACACTACTGTTGTGCTGTAATTTGCGACATACAATACAAAGGTCTTCGCAGCTCGTAATTTATATTACCACGAAGCCTGTTGACATTTGCTACGAAATTAAGGTAAGAAAAAAAAGAGCATTCTATGGGAATACGAGAAGGTGTTATGGCTGGAATGATATTCGAAATATTTAACAAAGTGATGGTTGAGGTAGTGGAGTAACATGCTTTTAAGCGCCAATTTTTAATAAATTCTATATCCTTGCAAGACAGAATTTTCTTCCCCGCTCTAACCATCTTAGGCGTTGAATCCGTAGACGCCTGGCTAGGCTCATGTCGCCGCACAGCCCGTACATTTCGTGGTTGAATTTTCTTCCCCAAGAACCTTCAACGCAAACAGGACCAAAGATTGAACGTGCGCCTTCATCCGCTCTTGAGATAGTCCAAGCTTCCGCGCCATACAGCAGGACAGGGATGATCAAGGTCTTATATAACGTGAGCTTGATCTTTCGAGAGAGGGCTCTACTACTCCATTGCCTCTTGAACCCAAAGAAAAAGCGGTTGGCAAGAGTTATTCTGCGTTTAATTTCAGTACTGGTGTTGTTCGCACTATTTACTTGGGAGCCAAGGTAGACGAAGTCCTTTACAACCTCGAAGCTGTAGCTGCCTATGGAGACGGTCTGGCCGAGTCGTCGATGTTGTGTATCCTTTCTTGACGACAGCATATACTTTATTTTGCCCTCATTCACCGCTAAACCCATTTTTGCCGCCTCTGTCTCAATACAAGCAAACGCTTCATTGACGGCTCGCTGAGTTCGGCCAATCCCGTCAATATCGTCCGCGTATGCTAGCAGTTGAACGGACTTCTGGAAGATCGTGCCTCTAGTGTTGTCGTGTGAGTTTCACACGATCTTCTCCAGCACGATGTTGAAAAAGTCACATGACAGCGCGTCGCCTTGCCTAAAACCTTTTTTGACATTGAAGGTCTCGGTGAGTTCGTTACCGACCTTGATGGAGCAGCGAGAAGTCTCCATCCTGCACAGTCTGACGAGTTTGGCAGGTATGTCAAAACTAGACATGGCGTTGTATAGCTGGTCTCTATGCACACTGTCATATGCGGCCTTAAAGTCGACAAATAGATGGTGGGTGTCGATCTGCATCTCTTGGGTTTTTTTCGAGGATCTGCCGTAATGTGAAAATTTGATCGATAGTGGACTTCCCAGGCCTGAAACCGCACTGATAGGGACCTATCAGGTTGTTGACGAATGGTTTCAGGCGCTCACACAGAACGGCAGAGAGGACTTTGTAGACGATGTTAAGGAGACTTATCCCCCGATAGTTGGCCTAGTCAAAGAGGTCTCTTTTCTTGTGGATCGGGCAAACGATGCTAAGATTCCACTCGTCGGGCATGCTTTCCTCCGACCATATCCTACAGATGAGCTGGTGCAGCGTCCAACCAGGTCATCTCCAGCTGCCTTAAACAGTTCGGCTGACAATCCGTCCACTCCATCAGCTTTGTTCGACTCCAGTCTCGATATCGCTGCCTTGACTTCGTCTAGATCGGGGGGACAGAATTCTCTTCTATCGTAGTCCATTGAGTGGAGTGGAACATTCTACCTGACAGCGTTATTGGTACCCTTCCCTCCGTTAAACAGTCGGCAGAAGTGATCCTTCCAGATTCTCAGTATCGACTGCGACTCTACTACGAGTTGTCCCTCTTCGTTCCGACAGGCTTCTGTCCGATGTTTGTACCCTTTGGATAGTTGTTTTACCCGCTGGTAAAACTTTCGGACATTGTTTCTGCCGTACCACCTATCCATTTCCTCGATCGCGCGCTTCTCATGCTCCGGTGCTCTTCCTTCTTTTATGTTCGTAGAGCTCACGAACCGCTCTCGTCCTTTTATCCAGCGTCGCCTTATATGCTGCTATCTTCGCTGAATGCACCTGCCGACACTCGTTGTCAAACCATGGCTTTTTTCTAGGTGGCATTTTAAAACCCAACACATCAGAGGCAGCTTCTCTAATGGCGTTTTGACAACGGTTCCACTGTTCGTCGATTATTTCGCCTGCCAGAGTTGGACTCTCTGAGAGCTTAAGGGAGACTCGATCGGAAAAGTTCCCAGCGGTCGATTGCGATTGTAGCTTTCCAACGTCAAACTATTTTGGTCTTGCTCTACTCCGTTGTACAATCCATATCCGAGTTCTGACCTTGGCTACAACAAGGTAATGGTCCGAGTCGATGTTAGCACCTCGGAACGTTCGGACATCCAGGACACTGGAGGAGTGTCTGACGTTGATCGCAATGTGATCAATCTGATTAACGGTTGATCGATCAGATGACCGCCAGGTCCCTTTGTGAATGTTGATGTGTGGGAAACGCGTGCTAGCAACAGAGAGGTTACGCTCCTAGCCGAAATCTACCAGAATTCTATTTTCGTATCTGTTGTCGTGAAGGCTGTATTTTCCGATTACTCTAGCAAAGATTTCTTCCTTGCCCTGCTGTGCGTTGAAATCTCCTAGAACGATCTTGGTGTCGTAGCTGGGGCATTGATCGAATGTTCTTTCTAGGAGATCATAGAAGTCATCCTTGCTATCATCGCCTTTGTCCTCCGTTGGGGCGTGGGTGCAAATAAGGCTGATGTTGCCGAATGTTGTCTTGATGCGGATTGTTGTGAGGCGTTCGCTTATGTACCTAAAGCTTAAGACTTCTTGTCTAAGTCAGCCTCGAACAACAAAACCGCATCCAAATAAGCGCTGCCTTCCAGTTTTTCATCCTCTTTTTGCCCGGCCCATCCCATCGCACCTCCTGGATGGCGGTGATGTCAGCCTTATAGGCTTTTAGGGCCACCGCAAGTTCATCGGCTGCACGTAGTCTGTTAAGTGACCTCACATTCGTGCAGAGCCGAAAATCGTTGTCCTTGTTTCGTTGTCCATGGTCGTCAGCAGTAGGGTCATCCCCATCCGAGGCTTGTTGCCGTCTCTGAACTTGTGTGTATCGTACACGGGGAAATTATAGCCACGTGAAATCACCGAACCTGGAGGACCGGGTCCTGCTTTATACCCCGAACAAGGATAGACATCTACGTTTCGAAAATCAATACCGTATAGATTAGGTAGCAAGCGGCTTAATAACCAGCCACGAGATGAGTGCAGGGCAGCTACAGAGGAGGCCCATATACCTCGCCCTCTTCATCTAGGCAGCTCCTTCAATAGTCGTTTGAGAATATCAGTAGTGTGTGCGTATCAACTTAAATCGCAGTGTACTGTCATTAAACTCACTGCAGTGCGGATTTTGGATCTCTTCAATGAGACAGAGACATAATCGCGCAACTATCGACGACAATCATCCATTTTATCCACTTCAGTGATATCGTCTATGTTTTGCTTCATGTAAGACCATCACTATCGTCTCATCCATCGTTTTGTTTTTACACAGTTTGGGAACTCTGAGAACCTTACGCGATTAGACCCCAGGCTATTTGCTCTTTTCGAAAGGCAAGGGCAGATATGCTTAAAGCTTTGGGGCTTCTGTTTTTCATCTGGCTGTTTCCTGAAGGTGGAGTTCCTGTATCGCAAGGTATTTCATCATCTGTTAGTTTTGCAGCGACTTTGTCGGTTTCGCATAACGTCTCTTATTGCTGTCCAACGGGAGAATATTTAACTTTAAAGCGCAATTTTTAATATGCATTCACTGAATTAGAACACGTTATTGAAAGCGTACGACATAGAAAGAAGATCAAGGCTAAGACTGCATCGTACTTATAAAGATACATTTACGGTTATGTTCTTAGTTCCATAATATAAATCAAACCGTCTTTATTTGTATTGAATATGAAAATACAGGAACATTAAAGAGAAACAAATCATCACATCACAAATGTGTTCCCGTCATCAATTAATTTGTTATTGTCCTGACGAATGTAACTTCCAGTCAGAAAAGATAACATATTCCCACAGATAAGCCCATGTGTATACGCAGAAAAGTTAAAAAAGTTTACAACATCAATCTTTACCTCATATTTCTTCTATCCTTTCATCAAGTTGGCATTTTGTTTGAAGTGCCTCACACTCAATTATCTTCTAAACGTCGGATACCGATTACAAGAGAAAATAGCTCGAAATATATTGATAAATAGACTCGTATCCCAAAATAGAACCGCGGTTCTCGCGGCATGCCACACACCAAGAACAATAAATTCACTTCAAATGGGAAATTTAATTTTCATTAAAATCATTATGCAGCAATTGGGGGATCTTGTAAAGCAAAGCGTGGCGACAGACAGCACCTCTGTGAAGTTCAAGTGCCAAGCAGACATGTGCCTTTCAGTAGCAATAAATGAAAGTGCAAGATGATTGCTTAACGGGCACCAGTATCCACAAATAGATTTTATAAATGTTATACGCCAGTATCCCAAGGGGGCAATTTGAATAGGGCGATCTATTTCTTTTTATTGTCCATCTCTGGAGAACGTACTCCAATGAAGGGAACCCAATGATTCGTGTAGAAAATGTCATGTTTCCTTATTTTATATTTTTAATATGCATCCAGCATCTCTTTTCTGTGATCTAAGTGTACTTAGTAACAAAAAAGTGGAAATGGTAGCATTGTTGCTATCGGAAGATCTATGACTTGCCACACTGTGGTTACGGTGGTTGATTTAATTCTAGCGCGGATCACTGTTCCGAGATTATTGTAATGAGCCATATCATTTATGGTGCGAGAAAAGACCAAAACAGACGCAAGATCACGGAGGCAGTATCGTGTATGGATGATGCCAATAGTTGTGATGATGACTTTTTCTTTGGGCCCTTGCTTGACGTATGTATGGACTAGAATAATTAAGTCATTTTAATGACTATATTTAGATTCAGACACTTATGCATGTACATAGCTAGACGAAGGAATTCAGCACGCTGTGAACTTTGCGAAGCAAGAAGTCAAAGCAAGACATTCTTTTTTACGACAATCTGCGTCTAGAGATGATTAATGATTTGTTGATGTAAGTGGATTGGGTGCAATATGACGATATTTTGATGCACTTAACGGTGGACGCCATGGCGTGATGTGCAATCGAAAAAGAGATTCATAATTGTCATGGATAATTAATGATGGGATTTTACGATCTTGGTTTGCTCCAGCTCTGGTAACGGAATGACCCACATATGCCATGGTGGGTCTATTTTTGTTTCAGTTGAAAACTTTGATTTTCTAGATTTTGATTTTAAATTAAAAAATACCAACAATTTATTGTACTTCTACCTTGAGAAAATAATTGAAAAAAATATATATTTTGTGAATGCAACGTGAGTTTTGGTTTCGTTTTCAATTTATTTATATTTTTGAATTCGTGTACTTATATAAATTTGGTAAAAAGCATTATTTTACAGAGTCTTGATCACCAATTTGTTTGTGGAACAATGTTTATGCCGAGATACTGATGTAATACGAGGAGTAGGTGAACATTTTATTTACAATTAACGTCATTTAACAATTAACGATCACATGAACCAAATCTTATTCAAACGTTGATGACATTCAATTTCATTTCATACCTATCATTATTTTATGTTTGCGTTCTTTCATACTGCATGATCGAATCATCTCCGAACACTCTTATTAGGTTTGCAGTGTTACATAATACCCTGGCGTTTCTGTGGATGCAAAGGGCAAGCATTAAGAGAAGCCCTTTCAAACATCGGAATTATTTCCATTGTTGCATAAGCAGAGGTAGTATGAAGCTTATGCTAAAAATTAGTTTCAGCCTTTGCATCGGATTAAATCCTGCTTCCAGACTAGGAACAGAGGAGCATCTATATGGAGTGTAGGTTCCAAAAACGTTCTCAAAACGTTAAGCCTTAATCTTAAGTAAATCCCTTGAATTATAGCTACCACTTTTGGAGGATTTTAAGATTCCAATAACCGATAAACCAGGAACAGAATTTCGAACACAGGAAAATGTTGTTATCTATTCAGAAGTATCCCACACCAAATTAAAATAAAATTACCATTTCATTAAAATTATTTTGTGCCTGACTGGCACTGGCAGATGCAACTCTCAATCTTAGCGATATCATGGAACTATTGAATTTTAAAACCCAACACGGTAGTTTTAGTCGTTTCGATAACAAACGTCTTCAGTTGGAATCCCAAATAGAAGTCAACTCACTGGGTGGGTATATGTTTGTTAATACATAGTTAATTTCAAAAGCTTATAGTTTGTTCTATTAATAGAACGAACCACTTTCCACGATAAATGACTAGACTGATTATAGCTTAATGAGGTTTATAAACCTGAATTAGTAGGATAAAATGAATTTGTCAGATTGTATCAAAGGAAGCAGAAATGGTTTAGTTGAATTCCTCAATTACTTAAACTTCAATGCCTGATACTGCCTCGATAAGAGAATAGTGTTTGTTTGTTTTTTTTTTTTTTCATAAACAAATATCCGTAGTGGGCCGTCAACCGAATAAAGTGATCTCTGCATTTCTGGAGAGCAGGATCCAATTTTCGCTCCAAATCGGTTAAGGTACTTTTCTATTTGCTGCAACTTTTCTCTCACATAAACCAAGGACTTCTTCATGCACTTTTGCATCGGCCCGGTACAGCACTACTCTGGACTGTCATAATCAGTGTCTTTTATAGAGTCAACATATTCGATGCCATTGAGAGAATTCTGAGGACATAGAGACAGCATGTGGCAAGATTTTTTTTTTAATTATTTATCTACAAGATACATAACAGATTTTGAACATTCTTGCATTAAGGACAATATTAAAAATATAACTTACAATAACTAGAATGTTAATAGGCTTAGTAATTAATTTTTAAATTTCAGTCTACTCCCTGATAAGCTTAGATTGATTGAATATTCGTAAAATACTCTGATTACCCTTGTAAGAGACTCTTCGTTTGATCTATATTATTGTATACTACGGTTTATAGAAGTCTAGTTGTATTCACCAAATCACGTCAATGTTGTCCGCGTATACCGGCATGTGTAGATAAGGACTTTTTGAAAATCGTACCTCTTGTAAATCATGGAAAATCGTTGCCGTCCATCTTAAGAATTATGTAACAATTCACATGACAGCGCGCTGTATTATCTAAATCATTTTTCAACTTTTAATGTCTCGCAGAGCTCCTTCCCGATCAAAGAAATAACAATTCTCCATCGTCACTCTGCACAACGGGTTTGGCAAGTATGTATATCAAACTTGGACATCGCGTTGTTTTGCGGTATTGAAACCGACAAACATGAAATGAGTGATGAACTGCATTTATTGAGTTTTTTTTTCAGGATCTGCCGTTCTGTGAAATATTTGGACAATGATAGACCAGGGCAGTAGCTAGAGCTTTAGATAGTATTTTTGTTAAAGGAAGGCTGCA
This sequence comes from Eristalis arbustorum, assembly GCA_916610145.1. Classification (NCBI taxonomy): domain Eukaryota; kingdom Metazoa; phylum Arthropoda; class Insecta; order Diptera; family Syrphidae; genus Eristalis; species Eristalis arbustorum. The sequence continues at coordinate 78,856,518 of OU744316.1, read as the reverse complement.
TTTATTTATTCTCCAACAATTAAGGATTGTCCCGTGCTATTTCACCAAGCAGGTACTAAGTATCTATTCATAGGGTAATAACTGATCATTGCGATGAAAGTTTAAAATTACACAATAAAAACGAACAAAAAGAATAATAAGAAGGCAAAATTTAGAACAATCAAATCCCCGAAATCTTCGGTTGACCTTAAATAGGTAATTCGAATCATTCAAACTACAAGATATTTCATTCAGGACAACACACTACATTCTTATCTTTTCCAAGGCAAAGAAGATTAAATCTTACGAAATCCCGTCCTCACGACATTACACTAATAACCAATACCACCTACAAATTCAAATCTCGAAACATTCTTCAGTCTTCTTGGCGTTTTAATCTTGTCAAATGTAAGTCTCTATCACTTTCAATTCCTCTGAAAACAAAAGTTAATGTATAATATTTTATCTGGTTTTTAAATCTGGTCCAGACAGCTTTTGCCGTTGGGATTAAATGAACGGCACTGGGCTAACAATGCTCTAAGTGTACTGGGCTTTTCGCTGGCAGTCCAATAAACTAACCTAAGTCGCGATATCACAAGCGGAAAAAAAAGGTCGCACTTCAATACAAAAGAACTCGCACCAATCATTTTATCATAATTCTTGCTTAGGGTTTGTGATAAAACTAATCGACTTGTACATCAGGAGCACAGTCGCAAAAAATAAAATGTCAACCTGGCAGCATGCCTAAAAAATATGCTTAAATAGCACTTTTGTCAAATTATATAGAAAAATTCTTAGAGCTTAAGAAACTTACCCTTACAGCCATTGTTGACATGAGGCTACTTTTAGCAACGTTGAGCCCCTTCCTCAATCAACCGGCACGAAATCGAAAAGTTCTGAACAACAGAGCACTCTGCTCCAAGCGCGGTGACACCACAATCTGCACAGTTGTTAACAGAGGGACTCAACAGGATGGGGTGCATTTATTTCCCATAGATTAGAGGAACACCTCAGAAGCTAGGCAACAGGCTAAATTCCTAGTCCTCATGTTAAGCATTCACATCCAACTCCAACACCTCCATTTTTTACCGCCTATATCTTAACAGATGCATGTGGTTCCCGCACACAGCGACATCCTCGAGAATTGTGAAACGGATGAAGACTGTCTTTCGAGATGGTGCTGTCCACTGCAAAGCATTTGGTAATGCTCGAGACTCACACCTATCGTATATGGTCTGCTGACACTGTATGCCTCATCAATGAACAATCTTGGCCTGTTCTTGATCCAAAATGCTGACGCTACAAAAAATGCTTAAACCTAACATGAAACTTGAATAATGCAGTTTCGCGGTATCAGTATATCTGTTCGCTGTTGACGGTATTGCCGAGCTGCGAATTGAAATCAAGATCATTTATCGGTGATATCGTCGATGTTGCATTGTTATTTAAAGTACTTAACCACTTTTGGTTCATGTTTATATGTAACACTGGACTTGATAAGTACCTAAGAGCAGGCCGATCGCAGAACCCTTATTGGTGTTATAAACAGTCACTGCGCCCTCGGTGTGTACGCCTCCACAATAGGTATTAACTACAACAAGCTCAGCAGAAGCTGCAGACATGAAGGGAAGGAGAATAACATACCTTCGCTTCTTCTTCTTCGATTGGCGCTACAGTCCGGGGTGGACCTGGGCCTCAACCAACATGCCTCTCCAGCCAGCACGATCTTTCGCCAGCTGCCTCCAGTTGCGCACACCAAGTTGGTTGAGGTCCTTTTCCACTTGTGTGCGCCATCTAGTGCGAGGACGTCCTCTGTTGCGCTGTCCCAATGGCTCGGTGTCGAAGACTCTTCGGGCCGGAGCTGTGGTGTCCATCCGCTCTACATGACCTAGCCATCTTAAGCGTTGGATCCGAAGACGCTTAACTAGGTGCATGCCGCTGTACAGCCCGTATAGTTCGTGGTTGAACCTTCTCCTCCAAACGCCATCAACGCAAACAGGACCAAAGATCGTACGCAGAACTTTTCTCTCAAAACAACCAAGAGCTTCTTCATCCGCTTTCAATAGCGTCCATGTCTCTGCGCCATAGAGCAGGACTGGGATGATCAGGGTTTTATACAAGCTCAATTTGGTGTTTCGAGAGATGGCTCTGTTACTCAATTGCCTCTTGAGCCCAAAGAAACAGCGATTGGCAAGAGTAATTCTGCGCTTGATCTCGGTACTGGTGTTGTTGTCCCTATTTACTCCGGAGCCTAGGTAGACGAAGTCCTTGACTACCTCAAAGTTTCTGCTGCCCAATATGACGCTCTGTGCGAGACGTCGGTGTTGTGCGTCCTTTCGTGATGACAGCATGTACTTTGTTTTGCCCTGGTTTACCGCTAGACCCATTTTAGCCGCTTCCGCTTCAATGCCAGCAAACGCCTCATTGACGGCTCGCTGTGTTCGTCCAATCACGTCAATGTCGTCCGCGTATGCAAGCAGTTGAACGGACTTTTGGAAGATCGTGCCTCGGGTGTTGACGTTAGAGTTTCGCACGATCTTCTCAAGTATGATGTTAAAGAAGTCACATGACAGCGTGTCGCCTTGCCTAAAACCTTTTTTGACATTGAAGGTCTCGGTGAGTTCGTTACCGACCTTGATGGAGCAGCGAGAGTTCTCCATCGTCATCCTGCACAGCCTGACGAGTTTGGCAGGAATGTCAAAACTAGACATGGCGCTGTATAGCTCGTCTCTATGCACGCTGTCATATGCGGCCTTGAAATCGACAAATAGGTGGTGGGTGTCGATCTGCATCTCTTGAGTCTTTTCCAGGATCTGCCGGAGTGTAAATATTTGGTCTATTGTGGACTTTCCTGGCCTGAAACCGCACTGATAAGGACCTATCAGGTTGTTGACAAACGGTTTCAGGCGTTCACACAGAACGGCAGAGAGTATTTTATAAGCGATGTTAAGGAGGCTGATCCCTCTATAGTTGGCGCAGTCAAAGGGGTCTCCTTTCTTGTGGACCGGACAAACGACGCTGAGATTCCACTCATCGGGCATGCTTTCCTCCGACCATATCTTACAGATGAGCTGGTGCATGCGCCCAACCAGGTCATCTCCAGCTGCCTTAAACAATTCCGCGGACAATCCGTCCGCTCCAGCAGCTTTGTTCGACTTCAGTCTAGATATCGCTATCTTAACTTCGTCTAAGTCGGGGGGACGGAATTCGTGTTCATCATCGTCCAAATTGAGTGAAACATTCTGCCTGACAGCGGAATTTGTGTCGTCATCGCCGTTTAACAGTCTACAGAAATGATTTTTCCAAATTCTCAGCATCGACTGCGATTCTACTACTAGTTGTCCATTTTCGTCCCTGCAGGCTTCGGTCCGAGGTCTATATCTTCCTGATACTTGTTTTACCTTTTGGTAAAACTTTCGGACCTCCTTCCTGTCGTAACACCTCTCCATCTCCACGACCGCGCGCTTCTCATGCTCTTTCTTTTTCTTTCTGAGAAGCCGGTGCTCTTCCCTTCTCTTCTGTTCGTAGAGCTCACGAACAGCTCTCGTTGTTCGATGCAGCGTTGCCTTGTAGGCCTCCTGCTTGGCTGCATGTACCTGCCTGCACTCGTCGTCAAACCATGGGTTCCTTCTGGGTGGTGTCGTGAAACCCAGCACATCAGTGGCAGCTTCTTTGATGGCTTTTTGACAACGTTTCCATTCTTCTTCTATTGAATGTGCAGGCAGCGTCGAACTTTCAGAGAGTTTCAGGGAGACTCGGTCGGCAAAGTTCCTAGCGGTCGATTGCGATTGTAGCTTTCCGACGTCAAACCGTAGTGTTCTTTCTCGACTCCGTACTTCTCTCGATATCCTCATCCTTACCTTGGCTACAACAAGGAAATGGTCCGAGTCGATGTTGGCTCCTCGGAACGTTCGGACATCGAGAATATTGGAGGAGTGTCTGACGTCGATCGCAACGTGATCAATCTGGTTGACGGTTGATTGATCAGGAGACCGCCAGGTCCCCTTATGGATGTTGAGGTGTGGGAACCGCGTGCTCATCACAGAGAGGTTACGCCCCGAGGCGTACCAGCCTGAGTCCGTTTCCGGATGTGTTGTCGTGCAGGCTGTGTTTTCCGATGACTCTAGCAAAGATTTCTTCCTTGCCCAGCTGTGCGTTGAAATCTCCTAGAACGATCTTGGTGTCATAACTGGGGCATCGATCGTATGTTCTTTCTAGGAGATCATAGAAGTCATCCTTGCTATCGTCATCCTTCTCCTCCGTCGGGGCGTGTGCGCAAATCAGGCTGATGTTCCCGAATTTAGCCTTGATGCGGATTGTTATGAGGCGCTCGCTGATATAATCAAAGCTTAAGACTTTTTGCCTAAGTCTGCCTCGAACAACGAATCCGCATCCAAATAAGCGCTGCCTTCCCTCTTTGTAGCAATCACCGTAGTAGATGTCGCAGTTTCTCATCTTCCTTTTGCCCGGCCCATCCCATCGCATCTCCTGGATGGCGGTGACATCTGCTTTGTAGCAGTCTAGGGCCTCCGCGAGTTCATCGGCTGCACGTGGTCTGTTCAGGGACCTCACATTCCACGTGCAGAACCGAAAATCATTGTCCTTTGATCGTTTGCTGGGGTCGTCAACTTTGAATCCGTCCATATCCGAGGCCTGTTGTCGGTTCGTAACCGTTGGTTTTTTGTGTGGTGAGGGAGTCAACCTCACGCACAACCTACAACTGGTAGGCCAGGCCCATTATTTGACCCTCGGGCAGAGGGGGATCGCTGCATACATTAGTTCACCACACAACGGTTGTTGTGATGGCTATCCAGGGGCGCCACGAGGCATCCTACCAGGTTGGGTGCAGTCAGCAACTTTGCCCTGTGTACATAAGCCCATGCCCCCAGAATAACATACCTCTCCTCTTATATTTATACTACTTGACGGGGCAAAGTAATATCAGTATCAGTCATCTTATTCGCTGAATTGGATGCCTTACGGATTAGGATTAACTTGATCTGTTGACTGGAGTTGGGTTAAATTAGAAATAACACGACAGCCAAGCATGGTTTCAAGCCCAAGTTAGCGATTGTGAAGTGGGTTTTTGTTTTAATTCTCACCTGCGGTCATGAAGTTTTACCGAAATATTATGATCTCTTGACTAAATCGTACACACCATAGATCAAATTATCAAATACTATTTTAGCATTACACAAAATCCACCGTGATATGTGAGAATTACATGCATACAATCATTAATATTTTTTCGGTAAATTGGATAATCTCAAAAGCTTTCTGAATAGCATTCTCAAGGAAAGTTATACAAATCAAAACATAACCATGCTTGCATCTCAGCAGTCAATCAGTCAATCAATCATCAATTAACATCACCAGAATTTGTTTCACTTAAAAACCATAGGAATGAAGAAAAACAACGCCACTTAAGCTGACTCATACTGACTTTGACATATTTAGCATTCTCCCATTAATCACCTCCGGCAAAGTGCTTTTCGAATAGATGGATACTAGCTCCATGCGAATATTTCATACTCAACTGCAGTGCAATTTGCTTTATCATCCATTCAGCAATTTCAAATGACAACTAACAGCGCAATAATAAAACTTAAATAGATTTTCCTGTCAAATGTCTCGAGACGACATGGCCCCATGTAAAAATTGGGGGGCAAGTCACAAGCAAATCCCTTGCACTCGTCGTCATCCCGCGTTAATATGATGCTCTGACGAAAATAGACTGCGTAAAGGAAAGGAGATGATTACCGGCGAGGAAAAAACAAAACAATATAAAAAATATAAAATGTACATTTCCGAGAAGAGAAATGGAAAACAGGAGAATAATTGAAGCAGAATAAGATGTGTGTGAAAAGATTTTTCACGCAAAACACAGTGACAAGTGTGCATATACTGCACATGAAAAAGTAAAAGTCTCTACCGAATGTGAGTTTCAATCTGTATACAGAAGAAAGAAAGTGTGTTCAACCACCTCTCAGAGTTTTTGGTGCTCGTTTTTCGCAATGCCTGTCATAGCAAATGGGATGATTACTTTTCGTTAATTTTCTGTTCATTTCTCTTCGTTGGGTGGTGGAAATGACGGTGGTGATGTGTTGTATGACGACATGAAATGCAGGGCATGTGAGGTGAATGGGAGGCTGTCAGGTTTAGTAGAGTTGCTAAATATACACTGGTACAGGTTTGACTATTCCTTTTGAAGGTAAAGAAATGTATTGTACTTGTGAGCTTATACAGATATATATATGTACACTTTGCACAATTTTTGGAAACTTTTAATGTTACGTTAGAACGGTAGCACATTATATTCGATTTAAATAAATGCCTTCAAACTAACATTATCGAACATTCGAAAAGATTGTGAGAAACCCCATAACAACTACACCAAAACGAACTATAATTACACATACTAAGTCTATATTAACAACGCTGCTATGAATTGTGCAAGTAGATATGATAATAGGCTCATGACTGGAGACTTATGAATATACATGCATCCTTCAACTGTGGCTGGACTTACATTTGTTACTTATTCCTTTAAATCACATATGTGACTGCACAATTTTGTATGAATACCAGTGTTCTCTTTACGGACATCACTGTATAGCGTACAAAAATCTCTCTACTCACAATTCGTTATGTGGTGGCCCGTGGCGTTATCGGTATGTGCATCGACCCCAACCTCGACGTCGTAGGTTCGATTCCTGCTCTGTGCAACGAAAACAATTTTCACGACCGCACCTCTTTCGAGTTACTGACAATGCTCAAAGAGTATTTCCTGTCTTGAGAAAGCTTCTCAAACAAAGCCTTTCGGAGTCGGCATAAAACTGTAGGTCCCTTCCACTCGTGAGAGAATAATAGCACGCACAACACGAGTGGTTGCCCAATTCGAGTATTTCATATTTCGCACACAGAGATGCATTGCAGCATCTTAAGCAATTGTACCTCTAATTGCGGACACAAAAAGTAAGTTTTTATACTAATGTCTAGTGCAAAAATCGATTAGGTAATTTTAACTCAACAGTGAATGTTAATTAAAATTATCAGTTACCATACATTTGGTAACTGGGTGTTCGCCGTGACGAAGTTTCATTTTTAATTCTTATCACTTTATCTTCATTTTAGTATCAGTCACTAGGAATTGCTGTTCCTGATCTTTCCACATTCTCCCTTATTCGTTATAACTCAAAGGGAATGAGGTTATATTGTGGATCCACTAATATACTTAACGATTAAAGTTTTAAAAATAAACGAGATAAAACAGTACAAAAACAGTCGAACATTAAATTAGATTTTAAATGTGCTTACGTTTCTTCCCATATTCTCAACTCTTTCTCTGTCATGCTGAGCAGAATAATCTCACACATCCAAAAACATGCATAGAGAACAAGTTTCCTACCGGTCTGTGAGCGAAAAAGGAAACACCGGCGCGCCGGTGGAAACTCATGTGCAATGAAGTACGACCACAATAATGCACATGACATTCAGTGCTAAAGAAAAATTGCGAACATGCGACTGCCATTTAAGTTCCTACCCTCCCATCAGACTTCAATGGTGTTTCAGGAGCTTCTGTCTTGAGTTGTGTGTAATATACAGCTCTTCAAGGAGCGTCACTTACAACTTCTGTCCGTTAAGCGTATACTTTCAAAACAGCAAGCGAAAATAACATTGCATGCATAGCATTGTAAATTCGCACATGTATAGTATGTATAAATATTGGGGAAACGGATTTCCAGTTCCTATTCCATTGAAATATAAAAATGCTTCTAAGATTATTTTGCGAATATGAAGAGTATATTTTGTATTAACCAAATCATCATGACAAGAAGATTTCTTTTCATCCTTTAAAAAGCATTAGATTATGTTGTAAATTATGTCAGATACGTTCATACATTTGGTGTACAGTGGCACTTGCCATTGAAGTTATTAATCTTGGTTCTTTCTTACATTGTCCTTCATACCAAGCTAGTGACTGAGGTTATTTTCCACATAAAACTACTGATAATGTTCCTTCCGAAATCTATCACCTTTGTTCCGTGTTTGAAGATACATGCGTTTATTGCCTCAACGGAAACCAATGCTGAGCTGGATCTTAACATAGGCAGACGAAGATAGATCGATAGATATTTATTCAGATTCTTTTGAAATTTACATGGCCTGCGTTACCGCACATTATCTTACACAATCATTTCATACCTAATTGCATCTTTCTACTGAATTTGTGATTACATTTGTTTCTAGAGATATAATGAATGTACAAATTAACATTTGAGGAAAAAATAGATTAATAAAAAACCTCAATTAAGCTAGTAAATAAAAAAAGTACATAAATGAATTTAAATATGGCAGGAAATAAATTCGTTTAAATAAGTATAAGATTTAAAAAAATAAGTACACAGTAGGTATAAATGATTAAAAAAAGGAAATTATATAACTGATTAGGTAAATAGATAGATAAATAAATAAAAAATAAATAGATAAATAAATAAATAAATAAATTAATTAATTAATTAATTAATTAATTAATTAATAATAAATAAATAAACAAAAATGTACATATATGATCCTATACGAACAGATAAATAAGTACAATCTAGTGTTTATTACCAAGTTTCTTGCAATTGCTTGGAAGTATTGCAGAACTATGTCTAAGAAAATAAATTTCTTATTAATGGGTTTTCGTTTAAATTTATCGTTAAGTATTTTTTTTCTATCAGAGATCATTTCAACATTCGCTCTTCTATGCAAGTATTTTGTAGAATAATGCCACTGGAGACTTCGCGTCATTTTTAAGAGATATCTCGCACAGTTACCTTCGAGCGGACACCCATATAAAATTATAGCTTGAAATATAACTTTATAAATTATTATTTTGTTTTCTAGTGATAATAGAGATTTTCTGTTTATGAGTGGATATAGTAGTCTTGTACTTATATTAATGTTGTTAATATTTTGTGTGTTGGTTAAATAATAGTTTTGAGTCCAGATGTATTCCCAGGTGCTTTACGCGAGAGCTCCACCCGATTGACGCATTATTCACCCGCAAAGGGTTGGGGGGAATATAGAAAGCTTTCCTTTTTCTAAAAATGTGGAACGCTTCACGATTTTGTGTGACATCCTTGCGCAGGGGCTAAGATAATCTTCTCTATATCGTTCCAATTTTGGTATATGTTCTGCCGATGCAAGAACTAGGCAGACGAAGACTTTTGAAGTATGTGGTCAACAAAATCAATCGTCTGATACTCGTATGCTAATCCGAGTGACCAATTACATAATATTTGGTGTTTGACAGATTCAATAAATATACGCAATGACAAGTTGTTCGCACTAGTGCTAACTACTTCAGTATTTACATATATAATTCATCAAAATTAAACAAACAGCATAAACGAGTTTTCTCTAAACACCAAGATATTTGAAAACAGTTTAGGTTTAGGTTATTGGGCTGTCATTTATACACAACCAAGACCATTGTTGGTTCATTGTGATACACAGTGCCAATAATTTGAACACAACCGCAAATGATGATTGGATCAGATGTGAAAACCAAATAGAAGCATATTAACTTTTGCTTTCACAGTTACTATTTGCCATTTTTGTACAGTCACTTTACAACGCAAAAATAATTTACAGTGAAAAAATAAATAAATTATTTTAAGAAATAAAACACGTGGTGTTTTACGAAAATTAAAATTATAACATGCGTAGTTTGCAATACTATTATTTCGATCTTTTCATAACTACGTTTGTGACTGCAAACATTGAGAGTGAATAGAAATCAAGGGCCTCTAGCTCGGTCGGTGTATGAGCAATTTGCGCAGCATTTTCATATTAATGTTCTAGAAGGGGAAACCGGAGTCGTGGCTTGCAGAATTGGAATCTCGGATACCATGTGGGTCGAAGCGTCAGAAATTTGAAAATATCACACAGTTGTGACTGCTATTAAAAGTGATATCCTGGAACAAGCCAGTGAATTTCTTATTGATCCAAGTGATGTAAATGATGGGGGCTTTGGATATAAGCGTTGGGCTACTTTTTATCATCAGAGAATTGCGAACACATAACACATTTCTTTTTCTTTGGTTGGCGCTACAGTCCGGGGTTAACCTGGACCTCAGCCAACATGCCTTTCCGTCTAGTCCGGTCTTTTGCTAGTTGCTTCCAGCCACGCACGTTCAACTTATGTAGGTCCCCTTGTAGCTGCGTGCGCCACCGTAGGCGTGGTCTTCCTTTACCGCGTTGTCCCACGGGGTTGGAATCGAAAACTTTCCGGGCCGGAGCATTGGTGTCCATTCGCTTGACGTGACCTAGCCATCTGAGACGATAGATTCGATCTCGTTTGACCCGGTCGATGTCGCTGTACAGCCCGTACAGCTTGTCGTTCAGTCTCCTCTTCCAAACACCATCCGTACATTCGGGACCGAAGATAATTCGGCCGAGTGCGAAAATGTGGCGATTAGCCAGCGTGAAACCTTCGTTTTATCACCGCGGTGTTGTCATTGCTTGTCGTAACTTCGGAGCCCAGGTAGACAAAGTCTTTCACTACTCAGAAGTTATAACTTTCTATTGTCACGTATTGCCCAAGACGTCGGTGTTGGTAGACCTTTTTCTTTGCCTTACTTTTATTAACCGCAAAACCCATCTTGACCACTTCCTTCGCGATGCTCACAAACGCCCCACTCCCAGCCCGTTGTTTTCTTCCGATGATGTAAATGTTATCAATTGCACAGATTTCTGGGATTTCTCCATGGTCATTCTGCAAAGGCGGACGAGTTTTGTAGGGATGCCAAAACTAGACAAGATGCTGTATAACTCATCCTTATAAATACTGTCAAAAGTGGCCTTAAAGTCGATGAATAGGTGGTGGGTATCAACTAGAAATTGCTGGGTCTTTTCGAGATCTGCCGTAATGTGAATTTTTGGTCAATAGTGGATTTCGCTGGCCTGAACCTGCACTGATATTGAGCAACCAGGCTGTTAACGTAGAGTTTCAGGCGTTTAGTCAGAACGGCAGAAAAGATCTTATAGGATATATTTAGAAGCCTTGTCCCTATGTAATTGGCGCATAACACCCACTAAGGTTTTTTTTTTTTTTCAAGAAAAAATAAACTGAAAGCAGCGTATACCATCTTTCTGTGAAGCAACGCTTATCTTTCTTCTCCGCTACGTGTTTTAAGGTCAAGAACTCTGCATTCTAACCAATCACAAGCCTCTCGTTCTGTCATTGAAGCAGAATCGGAAAAGGTGTTATAGCTACGTTATCATAACTTCATTGGTTAGTATGCGTTGAATATACAACATATTGCGGAGGATCGGAATTCTATTACTTACCCAATAGCATGGATAACGAAAGTGCTGCAAACGTGCAACTACTTTGCACGGAACTTCTTCAAATATTAAACGAACCCCATCAACGATAAACTTAAAGAAATTTCTTGTTAGTTCAGATCAAATTCGCTTTATAGCCTGCGACACTTAAATGTACCAAACCATCCAAGACACATCCAAGACACATCCAAGAAGTCGATCAACAATCCAAATGCTCACGATCCGATTTATTTTTTGAAAAGATGATCGACAACAAGTGCTCAGTCTGAGAACAAGCTAATGTGTGGGGACCAACAAGACCATCAATGCGTACACAGCATACATACGAGAAAACTGCACGTGTAAGCACTTTTTTATAAGGAATGCCGTGATCGAGAAACTACTGACGCTACTTGATCAGTGGCACTTGGTAAGAACTGAAAAATCGAAGACATTTCCCTGTACAGCTGGGAATGTAAACATTTCGGTCAACCGATTCAAGCCTGCATTCTCGATGTGCATGAATGCAAGGACTAAACCTATTCAGTATACTCAGTATACCCAATGTAGACGTGTGTTGGCGTGTGAGTTTTGCACGATCTTCTCAAGTAAAATGTTGAACAAATCACATGACAGTGCGTCGCCTTGCCTAAAACCTTTTTTGACATTGAAGGTGTCTGTGAGTTCGTTACCGACCTTGATGGAGCAGCGAGAGTTCTCCATCGTCATCCTGCACAACCTGACGAGTTTGGCTGGAATGTCGAAACTAGACATGGCGTTGTATAGGTGTCGATGCATCTCTTGGGTTTTTTCGAGGATCTGCCGTAATGTGAAAATTTGATCGATAGTGGACTTCCCGGGCCTGAAACCGCACTGATAGCGACCTATGATGTTGTTGACGAATGGTTTCAGGCGTCAAAGGGGTCTCCTTTCTTGTGGATCGGGCAAACCATACTAAGATTCCACTCGTCGGGCATGCTTTCCTCCGACCATATCCGACAGATGAGCTGGTGCATGCGCCCAACCAGATCATCTTCAGCTGCTTTAAACAGTTCCATGGACCGTTCCGCTCCAGCAGCTTTGTTGGACTTCAGTCAAGATATAGCTACCTTGACTTCGTCTAGATCGAGGGGACTTTTCACCTATTCGCCTATTTTCAGGCCATGATCAAGTGATTTATCGAACACAGCGTTTTGTGAATGAAGCACTGATAAGAGAAATTAGGAAGGGCTTTTCAAAATTTGACATTTAGCGAGTTCAAAGAACTAGTGAATGTGTTTAAGCAGCAGTTCCAACAGAACGGAAATCAACGGACTAAGAAATCTTAACTCTAGTCGATGAAGCGACTCATAGTTTCAAGCTGATGTTTGAATTTTTATAACAATACAAAATTAGTCCTAGAAAACTGGTAGTTATTTTATTTTTGTGGTTTCGAGAAGATATGGAGCGCTGAATGATACGTGGAAAACATTTTACATTCGTTCTTTATGCAGTTTGCGACGTCGATATAATGCTCAATTGAAATTATTTCAAGATTCATTTGTGTTAATACTTTAGACATAAGCATATACGAAGGAAATTAATAATAAAACTGTTAAAGGCGCCAAAATCAATCAAAATTCTTAATAACAGTTGCAATGAAGACTAACGGACTAAATGCGGTATTCTCAAAGATCTGTGCATCTAACAGGTACTTGAGATATATAAGCACAGGCATGCACATACATACAATTGGAGGACATAATCGACGCACCTTGATTTTCATCTGCACTCAGAAATGTAGACTGCAGTTGCCATTATCACCACTAGGGAATCAAAATTACGGTCATTTGTTAGAGAGAATCGTTCCAAGTAAATACTCAAGATAGTTTTTCATTGATTTGTTCTGCTCCCAAAAGTGTCGGTTTTTATGTATCAATTAGGTGGCGGTCATCAAAGAGATGGTCTTATTTCCATCTGTCGGATATCTGAATCCGTGCATCTGCTGTGCAGGGGTATCGAAAGAAAAGAAGTAACTCAGCCACCTAAGTAGGGCAGATTAGAGTTTTAATTTGTTAATTGTCTTGGCTCGACTTCATGCAGAGTTGGTTTATAAGTGTGATAGAGGCTTAACGGCAGATACACGGAATGACATGAAAATTCTATTATTTTGTGAAGCACCCAGTGACGAAAAGTGATCAACACTTTGATTATTACCGATTCACACTTGAGTTGATATTTGTGTGAAAGTTTTGAATTTAACCAGCTGTCTGAAATAAGAAGATGGGGGCAAGGGTAACTAGTTCATCGGAGTTTATTGAGGTTCAATTCAAATACCTACCTGACGCTGACAATATTATCATGCCAACCGCTTGCTAATTAATCAATAATCTAGTAGTGATAATTAATAAAGTTTAGTTTGTCACTGACAGAGAATATGTGCATACCAATTTATGTATATGAGAATTGGTTAACTCACGACATTTCTAGACGTTCTTATAAGTTCCATATGTATTTACATCGACTTAACTGAAATAATCTCTCCTTTCTAATCAACAGCAAATTATCAGAAGTACGTGAAGGTCTTATTTTTCATTCATATTTGATTCCTCGACAAGTCAGCTGCTTTGTGGCGTTCATTATTTGTTCTCGACGTAACTCAAGTAGTCAGCATATTGTGAGTACCGAGAACTAGCTGGATGATAAGATCGAGAAGAAAAGTTTCCTCAGTCTGAAAAATGATAAATCGTAAAATGAAATCGCAGTCGCAGTCTAGCGGCCGGACTTTTTACATCAGCACTCCTGCTGGTTAGAATAATGCACCAACTCATCTGTAAATGATCGGAGAAAAGTTTGTTCGATGAATGGAAACCCATCACTATTTGCCCGATCCACAAAAAATGAATAAATTGCGTCAACTATAGAGGCAACATCTGCCATGTTGTGTGAACGCCTAAAGCATTTTACCAAAAACCCGGTCGATCCATACGAGTGTGGCTTAATAACAGCCCGTTGAGGGCTTCTCAGCAACAACTAGTGTTGTGCGTGCTATTCTTCTCTCACGAGTGGACAGTTTTATCCAGAGTCCGAACGGCCAATTTGATAAGTATTTTGAAGACGATGCACATACCCACAACGCCACCGCCACCACACGAGCGTAGATTAAGTCCACTAAGCCCACTATCGATCATATAAACACACTAAGGCAAATTTCGGAGAAAACCCATGATACCTACCTTCTTATTATCGTCTTTTAGACCGTGTGTGAACAGTGTCTAGTTTTGGCATGCGAGCCAAACTCCTCCGTTTCTGTAGAATGACGATGGAGAGTGTACGCTGCTCAATGCCAATTTTGTGAGCATAGCGGCGGAGACTGCAAATAGGGATAAATGAGGGCAAGACCATGTATATGTTGTGAACGAGAAAGGGCTCCCAACAGCAACGTCTCGGACAGAGGATCACGAGGAATAACTATTGGCGATCGCTGTTTCTTTGGGCTAAGAAAGCAATTTATAAACAAAGCCCTCTCTCGAATAACTAAAGTGATCCTCTGTAAGACCCGAATCGTCAAGGTTCTGCTATATGAGACAGAGGCATAGACCCTATCAAAGGCGGACGAAGGAGATCTTAGTTTTTTGAGAGGAAAATTCTTTATGTGATTTTCGGTCCTGTTTGCATAGACGGTTAGTGGCGTTAATGACGAACTTTACTAGCTGTTCAGCGATATCGTCTTCGCCAAAAGATAGCAAATCCATGGATTCAGATGGCTAGGTTATGTAGAGACGACTCAGGTGGTACACGCAAACGGATGCAAACCAACTTGGTGGCTAGCTAAAGATCGAGATGGCTGGAAACGCGCGTTCGTTGAGTCCCAAGTCTACCCGGACTGCAGCGCAACCTTAAGTCAAGAGCGGTAAAGAAATCTGATGAATCACAGCTCAAGGAGGAACACATGTAGTTGTTTCATGACATGCTGCAAATTTAAGGATGCTTACTTAGCAATGCCATTTCTTCACGAAATGTGTGATATACATTACAACAAATTTACAAACCTGGTCAATAACCAAAACTGCCCTAGTTGGTTCAATGTTCAAACTTAGACAACAAAAGTGCCATGAATACCCTCCAAAAAGATAGAGTGCAGTTCATTCTTCGGAGGAATCATCGATAAACATTTTCTTAATATTGAAATAGATGACATGGGAGCGATGTTACCGTTAAAAGCGCCCGTCGAAGTTCAACTCTTCGTACAGATTACTTGAAACATTATCATGGTAAGCATTTGCATGCAATAATATATACAACTGCAGTAGAAACTGTATTGAAGTACACTTGCTATTTCCTCTGTTTTATTTCTTGATAATTAAAAATCAATGATAAGTGAGTAAAAAGGATAAGAGGAGTTCCATAACTTTGACTACGAAAATTGACAACGGTTTTTTGTATTGGGTTTTTTCAGGTAGAAAAAGAAAATTTAGACAATTTTTAATTAACAATACTTAATTATTTATGTAATTAGGTTTTGAAAAATGCATGTTACCGAAACAGTGATAAATCATGCGAATAGTTAAGTTTCAAACTTGAATTAATATTGCTACTGCATAAATGCACACTTCCTTAGCAGAAAACATTATGACAAATACTTTTCATTTATTTTGCAATAGAGTTAAAACAATAAAAAAGTTTGACACCATTATAGATACATATGTTTAACTTATAATTCCATGGAATCATTGATAAAGAAGGGCTGTGCTAGTTTTCCTAATATTTATTTTTACAACCAAAATGTTTTTCTTATTCGAAAGGCATAGTTTAGAATAAGTTTAATTTAGAGTGCCCGCCTATGGGCCAGTAATTTAGATGTAATAGAAATGTTCGTCCAACTAGTTTTAATCATGTTTGTCTAGGATTGAAGACTGTTGTGCATTTTCCGTAAATAAAAATTAATTTAAAGAGGGCTATACCAGCTAGCGACTTGGACCATGTGTACTCCGGGATAACACAATGATAACAATCGCAGTGCAATGTGATACAAATAGTTCAACAACACAAACATACATTTTCTGCCATGTAAGCTCGTACAACGAGCCACACAACAAGACGAAATACATTTGAATATACATTTATTTAAATAAGCGAGCGGACAGCAATTCAAAAGAGGTACAACATGTATGAACATATATATGTATTGTATATATGGCTGTGAAGCAGTAGGCGTGGACAACGTATCCATCCGGCGTTTTAACATTTTCAACGGAAATCGCGTGCTTGACTGCATTCCATTTTATGTCTCTTACTGAAAGAACCCTCTTGTGTTTATATCGACCACATCAAAAAGAATGACAAAGGAATATTTGATAATCTTCCAACACTATACACAAATAAAATGTGTGTCCCGCCTCTTTATATAATACCTGTATACGCACAGTTAGCCAATACGAAAATGACTTCATATCAGTTGAAAATGATCACAAAGAAGAGAAAAATGTCATACAAAAGTCCTCTGAATACAACACATCCAATTCACATACATAGCAGCGTCAACATGATCGAATCAGAAGTTTCCACTGGCTTTGTACTGTGAAATCGACACAAAAGTCTATTTCTGACACAAACCTTTGGCGAAATTCATTCAAAGATGCAGTGGTGGCCGTCAATATAACAATCCAAATACTTTCGTTTAATTTAAATATTTACGAGTCTTATATGTCAACATGGCATGCTTTGGCTTGAGTGCAATTCTGCGGATACAGATAAAAATAGAATAAAGACTTCTTTCTAAACAGCAGCCAATTGTGTGTATGTGTCGCTGATTTACTATTGTTCCAGTTGTAGAATCCTTACATAAAGGGGGGAAGCACATTGACAACTGTCAAGTTGGAATGCAGTGCTGATCCCAACAGTGGTGAATTATAATGACAAGTTCAAAGACGGCAGTCGCCGGCTAAATTCATTGTGACATTTACTTGCGAATACCGTACAATTTTATTCAAATTCACACAGAGAAGAACCGTCATCCGAAATACATTATAGGCATTTGACCTGAACCGATGGCTGGTATGAAAATTGGATTTCCATCAATTCATTAGTCGTTATAGATACGAATCTAAGAAAATAGATTAAGACAGCAGTTCATAGCCTACAATGCCGTTAGAACACAATAGGTGAGGTACATGCATACATCAGTAGCCAGTGTGACAATTTAAGATGGGATTTAAATATTTAGTGCATCATTATATCGTATATACGAGAAGTATATTGATTGAATGAGGAAATAAACGTATGGAAGATAAGAATTTTATGATAATTGGGACATTTTCTAAAACTGGTTTGTTGTTGCTAACTAATTAAATCGAAAGGCTATCACTTTTCAATTTGTAGAAATGAGTTTTTAATAGTTTGAGATGCTATAAAGATACTTTTGAATGGAACCCGCCTGTTGGTCTATGGACGGCGCTAAATCTTTGAAACACATTTTGAATCTTCAAATTTGTTCTTCAAAGCGGTCATTTTACAGCAGCCGACTTGATACCGGGGGAAAGGTAACCTTCTGGATTGACATCATCTCTCAATATAAGGTCCGTCGCAGCTACGATACGCTTCTTTGGTTTGGTGGAATATGTTAGAAGCGGAAATTTTCTTTGTGGTGAGCCAAAATCAAATCAACCACTGATCATGGTACCGATGATTATTATATATCTGATAGGAAAGGTTAGAGTTTCCCACGATGCTTAAACTAAGTCTTTAAAATATATCTGCTAAGTGTATGAAAATATAATATATTCCCTAGTGCACGTATTATATACATATATGTTATCGAAACAAGACTAAACGTCAGTGTCTGCAATCGCAGACAGATAGAACACGAAACGGTTCTGAATGCCAGATAACTACCACCGTGGAGAAGCGTGGACCTGCATTCAAGTGAAAGTTATTCATTGCTTTCAACCTGGTGAGATGCCAACAACGATGTGAATTCTCATACAGCCTCCCTATGAAAAATCTTGATAGTTTGCACAGCAATGGCAACGCTTGTTCGGATGTTTAATGTTCGAGGCAGACCTAGCCAAGATGTCTCTAACGTTAAGTACTTAGACGTCACACCGATAGCGCACACAAGTGTAGAAAGACTTCAGGCAAGTGCGAGTAATTAGTCACAGTTGACAAAAGACCATGTCCGGTGGTCAGGCTTCATCTGGTTTTTTTTCCCAGAATGTGGCGCTAAAGAATATTTTGCACATGAGTACTTATTAAAAATAAATCATTAAAATATGTGAAATATATAAAATATTTTGTTTGATGATTTTAACAAAAAAAATTCATACCGAAACATACCGGTATACACATTGTACTTAATATACAAATCAAATCTTAATTCTCATAACCGAAAATTCAAATTTATAAAAGTTTATATGCATTAATTAGCCGAAGATACTAGACTGCCTGAAATGTCTCCATCAGTCACGCTGAATCAAAAGAGGAAGTAAAATCTATTAACACCTTCCATCCCAATTACCGACAATAGGCGCTACACAAAGATGTGTCCTGCACTGAATCATCATTAGTCTGCGGCTTGTCTCGAAATTTCTTTCACACCATACGTCATCACAATTCCATCCGCCCAAAACATTTCGATCTCGCCAATGACAACACTAATACCAAGTATGGCAACCGCAATACCGTGATGATGCCGAGAGGGGAACATCAAACACAGCAAAGTGTGAACACATGGCGCATCGACAAAACAAAAAAAAAGAGACCCCGGCAGTAAAATAAAGAAATCTTGTTTCCAATTAACCGTTAAAAAGTGCTTCTTTCGAGGACGGAGAGCCGACTGGCTGGGTATGGATTTTTTGTTCCTTGGTTTTTGAACCGGAATTCGAACATCTCCTGAAAATAAATCACTGATGATATGTAGGAAGCGACTAATGGGATGTGGCAATGGCAATGCTATGCATTCACACAGTGGGTGGTGTGAATAAAAACTGAGTATGAGCATTTCCTCAAAATTTTGGAGGAAATACTCCATCTGGCGTGAATAAAAATGTGTTTCGTTAAGTTTAACGAATATTCTCCGCTCACATATGTTGACAGTTGAGTATTATCTCCGTTTTGGTGTGAATAAAGATGGAATGTATTCAGATATCATTCGTTGAAGTTGAGTGTGCTAAGAAGGTTACTTAAGTGATTCAAAAGTAAAAATTAAAATAATGGAAATGACTGCATCGGAGGAGGAATACTATGACGGAATAAACATTAATCCTCAAAAACAAAGGAAATCTGGAATGGATGATGACGATTTCATCAAGTGCTTACAATTATATCCGTGCTTGCTGGAAAAAAGCCAAACTCCGGACATAAAAAGTAAAAAGCAATCTGCGTTAAAAGCAATGGAAAAAACAATAAAACAAAGTTATGGCTATAATATGAACATCGCCCAAATAAAGAAGAAAATCGACAACATGAAGGCCCGCGTCAAATCAAAAGGCGATAAGAAAAAGACGGGCAATATTCCAATAATTTTGAAAGAACATGAGAAGCAATTACTGGATTTGATGGACTATAAAAACAATCCAGTTTTGAATAAAATACCAGGTTTGTATACATTTACATTGACAATTTTTATAATTACAATTTTAAACACTTAAATGAATTACAGGTGCAGAGCAATGCGGTGTGCCGGATACCAGCAAAGATCCTGATGAAGATGAGCGTCCACTATTTCAGGAGGAAGAACTTCCAGGACCATCAAGTTGTTTTCCACAATTCCGACAAATTTCAACGCCTAAAAGCAAAACACAAGCAAATAAGTGTTCAATAATCGACCTTCAGAGGGAAGTTCTTCTAGAACAGAAGGAAATATTTGCGTTGCAAAAAGAGAAGTTGCTTCTTGAAATAGAAGTATTGAAGAGAAAATTAAAATAAAACATTACATATACTTCACGCTTATATATTTAATGTTAAGATGTATTTACATCTACTATGTACATACGATGGAATAGAAATGAATTAATGTATGAAACGTGCACTATGTACCTATGAAAAAAAAGAAATGAATAAAAATATATTTGAAAACATTTTTCACAGAAAGAAACCTTGAATTATTGATGTTATTTCGCTTCTTCTCGATATCCCCCGCTTGTAGATGGTGTTGTTCTCTTCGGAATGTTCAGGTACAGCTGCTTCCTGCGAAAGTAAGGTTTCCGTTTCTGGAAAGTCTTCGTCATTGAGATACTTTGCTACATTATGCAATGTAAAACAAGCTATTATTATTTTCGGCACTCTTTCTGTAGCTAGTCTAACTCGGGAAGCCAATATTGGGAATCTTCGTTTTACTTGTCCAAACATGCGTTCAATAATTACTCTTTCCCGAGTGTGTAATTTATTATATTTTTTTTGGGCATCTGTGACTGGATTCCTGAAGGGGGTCATAATCCATGGCGTTAGACCATAGCCTTCATCTGCCAGAATTATAGCTCCAGCCGAATTGTCATTAACAATATTGAACACATCCGAATTTCGCCAAATTCTTGAGTCATGCACAGATCCTGGCCATTGGACATCAACACTTGTGAAACATTCTTTAGCATTACACGTGGCCTGCACATTAAGTGAAAAAAACCCCTTCCGATTCAGGTACTCATCGCCATGTAAATGAGGCTTTAATATTGCAATATGAGTACAATCTAGAGCGCCAATTGCACTGGGAAAACTATACTTGGCTTGCCAATCTTTTTTCGCTTCTCGCAATTCCTCGTTTGAAGAAGGAAATTTCAACCACAGATCCGCCCTTGCACATATGGCACAACATACTTGCCAAACTGTTTTTGATACAGTGGTTCTATGAATCCCCATGTCCTCTCCAACTCCAACTTGGAAACCCGGGTCACCAATGTAGCGAAGGAATATTTTCATCTTCTCCATGCTTGGTATTGCACCACCGCGGGTTTCTTGAGGAATATCGGAGAGGAATTGATTGGTTAACCATTCCATGTTGCGAAACTCGAATCTGTACAGGTTCTTGAAATTATCCCCTGTGTCCCCAAAACGCCGTGAATTATATTGTTTTGTTTTTCGCGATTCTATATTTAAAAACATGATTGAAAATGACTAATTCGCATGTGCTTGCGTTTGTTAATTGAATTTGAAGAATGTTTACAAATAAATTTGACAGCTCTCCAGCCGAGTTTTCAAACGTCAACTTGAGGGTGAGAGCCTACTTTGAGGATAATTTTTATTCACACCAAATTGAGCATTTCCTTTAACGAACATACTCGACTCAAGTGTTTTTACTCGGAGTTTTTTCTCAGTTTTTATTCACACCACCCAGTATCTTGCTGCTGAATTGTACAGGATGACAGTCGTCCTGTCAGAATAATTACAGAAAGGAAGGCAGTTTTTAGTAGATACGCTGTCGGAGCAGCCGTCTCTCCAAAAGATGAAACGATGCCAGTGTATTCGACTTAATTGTGTGGTATTCCATCAGGAGTAGGTATCTAAGAAATAAAATATGATTTTATTCCTATTTGGCAGATTTGCAAAACAAATAAGATGATACAAGCTTTGATGGAACGTTTGCGATTTGCTTTGGGACTTTGGGAGACAGTAGTACCTATAGATGTTCAATTTTTCCTGTAATTTCTTCTGCCGAATTGATCACTGATGCTGAAATATATTCCTATAGAAAGTTGATTGCAATATTACTGGAATATCCCAATTCCCCAATATAATTTCAGTGTTCTGTATTAGTAAATGCCATTAGTCGGCGAGGTTTTTGCTTTCTTTCCATAGCTAAATTTCCGATTTAACGACATGCTTTGTCAATTTAATTTATTGCAAAATAAAGGTGTTGTATGAAACACAATATGGTATAAATAGCTGTAAAACCAACTCAATTCACTATAAAGACCCGTCTTAAGTTCTGGAAAGAAGTTAAGAAATGGGTTCCTGAGGACTGGGTTGATTTCGTCTGATGAAGCCAAAATCAACAGGTTTCAGATAAGCAAATGGTAAGACTTTTGAATTATGTAGTTCAAACCCGAAGCTCTCAAACCATGAAATGGCCAGCAATATTTTTATTTTAATTCCTACGACTTGTTGGCAATAGTGCAGACGACTTTTGGGTCAGAGTAACTGTAGTTTACAAAATCCCAATGAAATCATTAACAACTTTGTTGCCATCATTTCAATACGTATGAATAGTTTTTTAAAAAATAATGTTGAATGGACTAACTTAGACTATAAGACAATTTTGCAAGTGTTCTCTGGAATGAATTTTTTGTACTTTTGCTATTTCGTTCACAGATGACTCTTTCCAATTAATCGCATCCGACTTTAGCATTGTTGTTGCTCATTGTAACAATCGTCGTAGTAAATGTATCAGCAGTTCTCCTCTCTTACTTTCACAGAACCTTCCAATGGACGTAATGGATTTCGAATATATCTGCTAAATAGCAAGGGCAGGAATTCGCTGGAATATTAGAAACCTTCAACGAGTTGGAAGGAAGGAATTCCCGTTCATGCAAGTCACTCGTTAGAACTTAACAAACTATCGGTATAACTATTAGTGATCACAAGGCACCCATAATATACGCTTGGTGAACTGAACTTAGTCCTAGTAAAAAGGAAGAGGTATGCGCTCCTTGTCAAAAGTAAAGAATCTCTTATTTTATCCGAAATAGCACAGTCAATATTGTTTTCGCAAGCTCTGAAATTGTCAGTGTTGAAAGAACAACTAATAGAAAGTGATGCTATTGTAAAGAGGTTACGCAAATTTCAATTTTCATCTTAAGTTTTTTTATTTAAATGATAAGTTATCATCGAAGTCATCAACATCATTGCTAGACAAAAATACTTAAAAAATCCTAATCTACTGAACTTCTTCGGATATTCTAAGCTAATCTAATAATATACATGTAATTGTGCCTTTCGACTAAGACTACGTTATTTTACACAGTCTTAACTACAGTCAATTGTTCAATTTGTTCTTACCAAGGAAACTATGGAAAACTTGGATTAACCTAACTTTTTTGTCGTTCTTATACATACATATTCAAGTACATTTAGTTTCATGTCTAGGATTAAATCAATGTGCATATTTCACACTCATGGTGGCCCGTGGCGTTGTGGGTACGTGCGTCGACCCCAACCTCGACGTCGTAAGTTCGATCACTGACAATGCTCAAGGAGTATTTCCTGTCTAGAAAAAGCTTCTCAAACTTGGCCGTTCGGAGTCGGCGTAAAACTGTAGGTCCCTTCCACTCGTGAAAGAACAATAGCACGCACAACACGAGTGGTTGATGAGAAGCTAGGTCCTGGCCCTCTATGGGCTGTAGCGCCACCCATATTATTATTATATATTTCACACTCATTCAATTAAGTGGAAGGTTGTAGCCTCAATTGTGAATGGATACGGCCAACGCTTTTTCGGGTTTTTATCGCGTGTTTTAATGGATGAAAGATAGCATTGATGATTCTTTTTCAGCGTGGATTTACTATAACAGTAGTGAGGGTTTGTTCAACTTGTCTAAAGCCAGCAACTTTAGCTTTCCATAGCAAAATGAACACGCGTTATTGAAAAGTCGAATGTTCATCAATATGCCTATCAAAAATGTGAAACTTGCACAAATAGTAAATAGTAAATAGCCTCAATTTAAACTCAGAAATAAATTTTTTAAAAATAACTCATAATCAGCAATGCGCCAGAATAATCCATTCTGTATTTAAGTTTCTTAAATTTGTTCTTAATATAAATGTTAAAATCATTTATTTTTAAGCATGCTTAAAACTCAATTAACAAAATGCTCCACGACACTGCCACTGTCCGGCCATTTCTCGGAACAGGTGTCAGATTTTTGGTACTGACTCAGTGCGAGCTGATGTGGCGCCTTATCATGGAAGCGCGGATCCCCGGAAGACGAAGGAATTACAGTACCCGTAGGTAGCACAATGAACCAGGTCTTGCGCTTGAAAGCTGACAAAAATTCTGATCAAAAGTGAATGAACCTGATTTTATCAGAAAACATAGCATAAATTACACTGCAGAATTTTGCAGTAATTTCACAATGCGTCTACATCCAGCAGTCAGTTTCTTTGGTCTTCCAAACATGATGCTAACGGTTGTGGTTTTTTGAAACCATTTTATTAGATACTGAACAAAAGAAGATATCTTCTATTTTTCGATAACTTTTACCGCCTTTACTTGAACTAATAACATTTCCCGAAGTAGCTGGATACTTTGTCTGTCAAAGTATAACATTTTATAAATGTCACAATTCAGTAACATCTGGTATAATATACTTACATACATATGTGTGTTTACAATGCCAATGATAAGTGTGACGATAGTCCTTGAAAGTATTTAACAGCTCACAACCAAAATATCAGACATCCCTTTTGTATCTCCTCAAGACATCTTCATTAGTAACCTTACTACGATCAGATAACTTCTATATACATACGTGCATGCACATCACTAAAATGTTGATGCATGTAAGCTGTTATAACCACAGCACTGAACCAATTGGTTTGTCTCTGGAGAAATTGTGTTGCACACAAGAAGGGACGTGTAGCCTGTGCCGCGGCAAAGGCACGCCGTAAAAAATTGGAACAAATGGCGTCAGGTATACCATGCGATACCAACATAGTGATTCTAGTTGCGTGTTGTTGTTATTTTCAAAATTCTTCCCAAATTTCACCTAATGTTCGCTTCCTCTAAGCTAACAGAAACGCATAACTCGACCATATAAACCAATTACGCAAAGGCAACTCTGAGGAATTGATAGAGACGCACATACATAGGTACACGTGTGTGGCGGCACTTTGGTAGGTAGATGAAAGGATCACGAACAAATATCTTGGAAACCAATAGAAAAAAATGAAAGAAGCCCGAGTGCGCAGGAAAACCCCTGTGGAGAACTCATGATTGCCCGATCGTCTTACTATTAGAGCATACCAACACCAATAAATTAATTTGTTCTTTTCTTTTGGTTTAAATTTTTTTAGACAGTTAATCACCACATGCTGCGTAGTCCCCATGGCTCCTTTTATCACTTCAAACTTCCAGACAGAAGTCTAAAAAGGCAACTACCGACTGTGGGCACATACTGGTTGAAAATGTGACACATTCATAAGTGCATTTGGCATACAAGTGGTGCTGATTTTTTTGCACAGGTTATTACCTGTTGCAAGTTAGGTTATAAGCAATGAGTGAATTGAATGATTTCAATAACGCACACTTGTCTTAAATACACAATGTAATAACCAAATGAATGCAGATGTAATTCATTGAGTAACTCTGGAAGAAGTTGAGTGTGTATCGGACAACGACTACCTTTTCGGAAGAAGAAATGAAAACAGATAAAGGAATGAAATCGTAAAGTCATAAGATCATACATTTCTTAAAGTTTTGTACCTATTAGGAATATGGAAGAAAAAACCATGGTGTTGATTTGAAGATTACGTAAATCATCGACGTCTCGGACATAGCGTCATATCGGGCAGGAGTATAGCGGCATGCACCTAGTTAAGCGTCTTCGGATCCAACGCTTAAGACGGCTAGGTCATGTAGAGCGGATGGACACCACAGCTCCGGCCCGAAGAGTCTTCAACACCGAGCCACTGGGACTGCGCAACAGAGAACGTCCTCGCACTAGAGGGCGCACACAAGTGGCAAAGGACCTGAACCAACCTGGTGTGCGCAGTTGGAGGCACCTGGCAAAAGGTCGTGCTGGCTGGGGGGGCATGTTGGTTGAGGCCCAGGTCCACCCGGACTGTAGCGCCAATCGAAGAAGCAGAAGCAAAACAAATTTCAAATTAAACAACAAATATTTATTGATAAAATTGAAAGCTCAATACTCTAGTTCTTTCAAGATCCAACTTGAGGGAAAGACTCTAATTTGAGACAATTTCACACTAAGAGTGTTTATTTTAAAGAAAACACACCACTCATCTACGCTGGCTCGGAGTGTTATATTCATTTTTATTTACATAAACACGAATACAGAAAGATTATGAAAGCCTTGAAAGCCTCGAAAGCCCAATATTTTAAGGAAATATGCTATATTCGGTGCACATTTTAATCACTTTTTCACAATTTGTCAGAAATCTTTAAAATTGAATGTCTATACGATTGGCTCATCCTCTTCATGGATAGCTCTTGCCAGCACCATACTCAAAGTGTTTAATCCTTCACATCTACACGGCCCAAAGCGTTACTTTTATCAAGAACCGGACGTTTCTTACGTGCTCATTCAAGTGCTTGTGTTCACTAGCAAAACCTCTGCAGTATTAAAAATAAGAAGTTATCATATACAAAAAACGGAAGAGAAGATACAACCACGAGCTCTACAAGCAGTACTATGTTTTGAATGTAGTCCGAAAGGCACAAATTCGCGGACTACACTCGAGCGCGTAAACACCAATGCTCCAACAAAAAGGGTCTTCAAATCGTAGGTACCTGGTTAAATAAGGGGAAGGAGACGATTCTCCGGTATTAAGACCAAATCATCCCGTATGCAAGCACTCATACAAATCCCTTTATACATGTAGGAGTTGTAAATATGTACCAGTATGCAGTGATAAATCGCAGGTATTAAGACTTCATTTGAAAGGTGGAGCCTAAAAGCAATTGATTTATAAAAAAAGTACCCTGCGGATAACTGTACAATTAAATATAGATCTTCCCTGATCTGTATGGTATTATTTAACCATTGCTATACTTATTTTTATTCCTTCTACACTTCTTTCCAAACCTAGAGTCAAAAAATGTATGCCCAATGTATTAAAATTCATTTGTCTTGCTTCGTCCTCTAACGGATACTCAGTGCTAATGCATCCAACCATGGGAAAAAATACCATGCTCTGCACAAATACATATCCTTTTTAGTTATTGTGTTTTTTGCAAGTCGGATTTCACCCCGCGTTCTTCCAGCAGCAGAGAGCATCTCCACCTCTCAGCATGCATTTCATAGACGTCGTGTATTTCGCGCTATACCAGCGAACCACACTCGCAATATCAAAAGTCCTTGTTTCCGGACGTTTTTTTTATCTTCCCTTCCACCACTGTTTACCCTGCTCTATACGCGGTATTTTATTTGTTTTTTCCTGTTGCGGATTTTGAGGTGAAGCCTTTTGCCGCATACCCTTCTGTGGTCTGACATTTGGTTTTTCTGTCCAGATAGTCTCTCCCAGAAACAGCCAAATTTCCTGTGCTGTGTGGATAGCATGTGTTAGGGCGCCGTATCGGTGGAAAAGGAAAGCAGTACATGTCTAATGCTGGACGAGTGTTGAATAAATTTTCACGATAACCGTGACTTAGGAACACTGCGAATGAATTTCAGAAGAAAGACTCCGAAGGAGCTGCACTTATATAATTTTTCACTAGCCGCAGAGTATTATCCTTCCCAGTGCTCGTGGGAAAGTGCTGCTTTCGAGGAATGCCGGAAGGTTTAAAAATTTTGCTTTATCGCTTTACTGAGCTCAAGAAAAACGAATGTGCAAGAATGTATACATTTATCCCGTGCTTTCGCTGGCGTACACCATTGCATATACATAACTAATTAGAATAATGCATTTCGTGTTTTTGTAGCACAACCAACGAGTGTGGCTTTACCTGTAGGTGAGAAGTTCTGACTTTTGTTTTGTTTGTTCGCCGGCAGTTCTAATTGAAAAGCGAATCATGGACAGCTAGGAAACTATAATTCCGTTTTCACTTCTAATTTATTTAAATGGGTGAAAAGTGTTTACGTCTGGTCGCAATTATTTTCCATGGAGTTGCGGTTAGACATGGCGCAGTGGTTTTTATTTGTGTATGGAATTCTTGCCCGGTATAATGGGGACTGTATACTAAATGCTTTGAGGTTTTTAAAAGTCCTTTATTTCTACACGAATAGGTTTTTTCACTAACGCAGCCAACAATTCACTAAACTATGTATTTTTTTTTGCAAAGGGATTAGAAGTCTCAGCCCAGGAGATTATGGCTCTAGTGAAAAAATAACCTTTGCGGAATATGTAAAATCAAATTCTTTGGAATTTCACTCACAGACTTGACGTTTAAATTTTTATTTAGTTAGTTCTTGGATAAATTCAGATTACAATTTTGGTTGCAGGATAGGTATAGGTACAGTTTCGTGGCAAAAAATCAAGTTTAGCTAACGTGTGGGTTCAGGATAGTGAGTTATCGTGAATTCTCAATTTATTAATTAATTACATAAGTTATTGCTACCGTTTTTGAATTACAGTCAGGTTATTTGCTTACTTATCTGAACGCCGAAATGAAGTGTTCGAGCCGATTAATTATTGCCTTCCATTGCTAACGGTCCTGGGCGCGATGGTCTTCCTCTCCTTCTCGACCTAACAGACTCGGATTCGAAGACCCTCTTAGCTGCAGCGTTGGTGTCCATGCGCTGGATATGGCCGAAACAGTATGGTCGATATAGATAGACAGATTTTTGCCTTCCGGAATATATGTATTCACACCCTGGTACAGCTGGTAGAGTTCGCGAGTGTGTCTTGTTTTCCATTTACCTTCCTCGCAGACGGGAACAAATTTCCGGCAAAAAATTTTCTTTCGAAAGCACCAAGAATCAGCTTTGCAGTTTGGCTTATCGTCCACCTTGATAAAGCAGGACTGGCAAAATAAGAGTCCTGTGGAGCACGATTTTGGTCCTTCGAGTCAGGAGTTGTGATCCCAGTTGTTTCGACAGACCGAAGTAACATCGGTCTACAAGGGTGGTTCTTTGTTGGATCTCCACTGACACTCATTTTCTGCCTCAAAATTGTAAATGTCGACTGAGATATTTTGTCCCCGGTGGTGTGCGATGAAACTTTTCTTTGTCGACAGCACATAGGAATGCCAGAGGTAGGATAGCACTTTTAGTGGATGAGGCTCATGGAGCTGATATTCCAGTTGCCGATTATACTTTCGGCCTCCCAAATTCGATAGATGATCTGGTGCATGCTCCCTACCAGAACATTGCCGCTAGTTTTGAAGAGCTCTTCTTCAGCCTCTTAATGGCTGTGCCGACTTCTTAAAAGTTAGTTGGAAGAACTACTTTATCTACTGAAGTTGGGCTTTCGTGATTCCATATCACTCTCTCCTGCTCAGGTTACTTATCAAAAATTATCGTATACTGGATCCATAGAGGCTTCTGTTAACGTTGGTGGTTAAAGCGTTCTTCTAACATCTTCATCAATGCGTCCAACTGATTTGCTGTCTTAGACCATGGATCCTGAATATTAACTGATGAAGAAGAGACTTAATATGGAAATCTATATCAAGGTATCATTTCGCGCAGAATCCTTTGAAGCTGTAGGTTTTAGGTGTTGCTTTTAAGTTTGAAAGACTTAAAATGGTTCAAATAGTATGTTATAGATGACTGCAAAGTGAATTTCTTATTTCTGTTTTTTTTTTAATTTTTCTTAGATGCCATAAAACCTCGCTTTTGAATTCGTATCGATCAATATTGTTGTACGTTTTCTTACTGTTTTTACTCACAAGGTCAAAGGGCAATATGTTACACCATCACAGTGCCCCCGAAAGCGGTCAATTATAAAACGTGAAAATTGTAAAATCCGGCAGAATATGTGTCCAGCCAGTCCACCAATTCCCTGTAGAATTCGACTTATCGTAGGTGCAGCCAAATAATATTTCCAGTTATTAAGACGCTCGAGTTGTTGAACAAAATTTACATGTACATTTTTTTCCTGGCGTTGTTGCCAACTACTTCGATTGCGTTACCAAAGAATGGATTTATCGAAGCTTGAATAAATTTGAAACTGATTATATAAATTTTCGATTATATATAATAATAATATGGGTGGCGTTACACGGCCTAGTTTCTCAGCAACCACTCGTGTTGTGCGTGTTATTGTTCTCTCACGAGTGGAAGGGATCTACAGTTTGATAACCTTTTTCTAGACAAGAAATACTCTTTGAGCATTGTCAGTGACTGGAAAGGGGGGCCGTGAAGATCATTTTTGTCGCACAGCGCAGGAATCGAACCTACGACGGCGCTTAAGAATCAGCAATTATCGTTACCAAAAATACTGAGAACCGTTGTAGATCATTTCTTGCCCAAAAGGTTACCCAAAATAGTTGTAACATCACGTAGGAAATATCACGTTAAAATGGATGAATTTCAGAGAACTCTAAATCGAAAAAGAGACAAAATAAGAAAAACTGTTCAACAGAGTACTGCCGAATATAGGCTGACCCTATACACAACTTAATTCCACCAAATTTGATTGTTTTTTCTCTAAGCTTTTGTGTAAAGTACTGAAGTAAAAAAATCATCTCGAATCGGCAACAAAGCGATATAATTTACCTTTTTACGGCTTAAACATTGAGGGAGCGACAACTTAAATTTCTAGTCTGTGCATGACACCGACAAGAATCTCTTTATACATATGTACACGAAGTAAATACGGGAATGCATTTGCGCCATTGAAATCCGTTCTCTCTGTTTGGTATAAGAACCTCTTACCTCAGCTGTCAACAACAACGTCAACAAACAACATTACTCTCAACCTGCCATTGACCGAATGTACGATTTAACATTCTTTCATACTGCGTATCCCACTATCTACTAAATGGAGATGCGCTGGAAATAACTGGTCGTGTTTATAGAGACTGCACAGATATTTACTCACCCTTCAACATCTGGAGAATATTAGCGGACAAAGAAGTAGCACGGGAAAGTGTTGTGCTACTGACGCTGATGGATATTAGTCGTTTATCAAGTTCCTGGAGGCGGCAAAACATATGAGACCATCACTAATACGCACACTTCTTCGCTCATATGTCCAAGCTAGGGACTTAAGTTTAATTGCTTTACTGACAATTAAATGATCGAAATCAAGAATTTGCCCTTACTTTGCAATGCATCCGTTGTTCATAGATCACCCCCTGGCACTGACGTATGATACGTTGATGAGTTTACACGTTCAAAAAGAAGTCAAATGAATGTTTTTGTTTTTATAAATGTCATGTGGACAGTCTTGCGCATTACTTAAGTGAGGAGTACAAATAAACCATACGAGAAGGAAAGAAATAAATAATATCATAATCATTGCCATTGAGAAGTAATTTATCGAGAAAGAGGACCGATTTTGGTTTAACACTATGTTGTGTTAGCATCCATACCGAAAACAGCGGATAAACGATTATAAGATGTAGTTTTTCCGGATTTACTAAGTAGAGATATAATGGAAATTAGTTATGGGAACATTAAGCAACTTAATTTTTATTTTAAATAAAAAATATTTCTTCGTACACATTTTGAGATGTGACCTTTATTAGATAGATAGATAGATAGATATGTTTATTTCGTTTCAAAATTACATTTAGTTATCGCACAATTTACATTATTTGCACAGAGATATGATTAACATGATGTAATCTTACTACCGAAGAAGGGTGTTTTAACATGTAAAAGTGTTGTTGACAGATATATATATATATATAATTTGAGGAAACAACGAAAAAGAAAAACCTTATACAAAGAGAAAAAAAAACAGAAAGCAAATAAATAGAGTTATGACTGCAATTAATGATAATAACAATACGTTTTAATAATATTAATAAATATAAATTATAAATTATAAATAATTGAAATATGCAAATAATAAATAAATAAGTAAATATATATAAATAATAAATAATTAAAATATACAAAAAATAAATAAATAAATAATTTATCAATAACCAGTAAATAAGCCAATAAATATATATATATATACATAAAATATTATTACAAAATTACAAAAGGATATTTATACACACATTGCAAGAGTAAACGAAACATTCCATTACTTAAAATTAGGTAAAGAGCTCGTTTATAAGAGGATTATCAGGGATGCCGCATCTGACTTTGAATGATTCAGAGAGCCTATATATCTTGTTAGAGATCAATTCAACATTAGCCTTATAATGTAAGTTCCTAGTAGATTGATGCCAAGGAAGATTCAGCATCATTTTTAAAATTTTGTTCTGTGCTATTTGTAATTTGTTTATGTAGCTCTTAGCACAATTTCCCCAGACTTGGCACCCATACAGAAGAATTGTTTGGAATATAGCTTTGAATATAAGTATCTTGTTTGCATTTGAAAGTAAAGGCCTTCTGTTTATAAAAGGGTATAATGTTCTTAAAGCAATGTTACACTTTTTAAGAACTTGTGAGTGGTGTTCGTTAAAAGTCAGTTTTTTATCAAGATATATGCCTAGATATTTCACGAAATTTTGCCACAATATTAGGATATTTAGGTTATTTGAAGGTAGGAAGCAAGACTTTCTTTTTCTGCTAAAAAAGATAGCTTGAATCTTATCGACATTAATTTTTATTTTCCACTTTGAAAAATACTCGAGTAACAATTCAACCGCATTTATTAAGTTTGTCTCAATATTGAGACTGAACTCATGCTAAGACAAAATTGCTGTATTATCAGCATATATGGCTGTATCACAGTAAGGCAGAGTAGGAAAGTCCGACGTAAACAAATTATACAGAACCGGACTAAGGACTGAGCCTTGAGGAACACCTGCAATGAAACTAACGAGATTAGAAATACCACTCCTAACATATACTTTAAAGTATCGATCGTGACAAAACGTTTAACGATTTTACATAGAAACATAGGAAAATTAAACTGTAACATTACAGAATCGAACGCTTTTTCGATATCAAGCAAGATCATACCTGTAGATTTTCCTACTGCACGATTAGCTTTTATGATATTGCATATCCGTAGAACTTGGTGTGAAGTACCATGATGTCGCCTGAAGCCAAATTGCTGGTTTGGGTAAATCCTGTGAGCATCGATAAAGGATAGTAGCTTTTCTTTTAATATGTTTTCAAAAATTTTACTTAAGCTATGTAGTCGGCTAATTGGTCTACCTTTGACCTTTTCTTTGTATTATGATTCATGTCTATCATATTTTTAGTCATAAAGGTTTTCACTAATGACATTACATTAGTTCTTATTGCCACTGAGTGGAAAGATTCAGCTGGAAGTGCAAGCCATAAAAATATCTAGACAACTGGGAGCGATAATTGACATTTTGAAGATAATAAAAATACACCCAGAATAATAAAATAAGAATATTCTTATAACATTATGAAAGAACAATTCTAATTTTTACACTCATATAGTATTCTGCTATAATAACATAACGTATTTCGCAATGCAGAGGTGATATGAATATTATTTGCTGAAAACAAGATCTGCCACATATACAAACAAAAAAGACATAGCAAATGCATGGGACCATGATATTTGCTTAAATTTAATTTAATTCTTGTTTTATAAATTGAATTGATGATTCGGAGCTGCATTTGAACGTCGACGTCTAGGTTCGATCACTGGTCTGTACGAAAAAATAAAGTTCGCGGCCCCACCTCTGTCCTAAAAAATCTTCTCAAACTTGGCCGTTCGGAGTCGTCATGAAACTCCACTCGCGAGCGAATAATTGCATAAACTACTAATGTTGGTTGCTGAGAAACAAGTCCCTGGCCCTCTACGGGCTGTACCGCTACCCGTATTATATTATTATTATTGGGAACTGTGGGGATCGGGTAAACACTGATGACGTCAACCTGGCGATACTAAGTGTTGTAACTTTTTCTACACATCAATTGTGCTAACTTCCAGGTGGTAGCCTTTGAATACTGGTTGTAGTTCATTCAAACTCAATTTACTAAACTTATGATTAGTGCGACATCTTCTCCCATGGGTTTCAAAAAAGGAACTAACCCTTTGGGTATTTGTGCCGTCGAAGTAACCAAGCCGAAATAACGTTCGTGTTACGAAGACACAACAAGCCTAGGAAACTCATGACAAACCCTGCAAACAACGATATCGGATATCTGCGTGGAATGTAAAATCCCTTATAAGCCAAGTGGAGCCGAACAATTAGCGGAAGCCCTAGACTGCTACTCCGCAAATATAACCGCCAGAAATGCAGTATAATGAAAGTGTATACAAATCAGGAATATTATTGCTACAAGAAACCAAATCAGTGGTTATCTGGGGAGTAAGACGAAGACACCAGAGACAGCTTATATGACCTCTAGGAAATGTTCGAGCAGCGCCTATGTACATATGCCTTTAAAATTGTCTTACGTGATTTTAACTCAAAACCAGAAGTAAGTAAATGACACTACCCTCGATAGCGAGTAAGTAAGTACACGTTTTCTAAATTTTGATATTCCCAAAGGAAGATGGATATCTCCTGATTAATTAACCGACAACAATATTGACCAGGACACTTCTCTAGTACTACGTATTTAGTTATTAGCCGTTTAGCCTATGGAGGGTTAGAGCCTCAGCAATAGCTGCCTTACATCGCTTATGTCATAGAAACACTACTCGCAGTCATCAAGAACAAGTTGTCTTGTGTGATATTTATTTAAATCCCCCTTTTTTCATTTCATCAATTCATTTTTATTTTGTACTTCATGGCTTCCTTATATACTAGACGAAAATGCTTAGAACTAGGTGGACGAACAGTGTTTCCACTTCTAACTTACTGGCTCTCAGCGGGCACTCTAAGCTAAACCTAATCTTATTCTATGTATTTCGACTTAAGCTAACGAAGGTTATTTTTATTTCAAATGGATTAAATTGGAGGATTCTAAAATAAGTAAAATTGAAAAACCTTTTGGCAGGACAAAACTTCCCTCACTTCACGAATATTATTTCCTTCTCCATCACAGCAGCTCTTCTCTAAATCTACGCTTATCTTCGTGACAAATATAAATTTCTTACTACTACCGTTAGCAAACACAATGTGTACACTCCCTCTGGAGTCCACAAGTCATCTATATCACTAACCCCACGCTACCGGTGAGTTTTTTATTAATAATATTGTTATTGACTTGTGCTTAGCTCTGTTTGAACATAGATAACTTTCATTTAAGTCACCCAAAAGCCGCCTTTTTCTGTCGCTGGCAGTGCACACCTCAGTCAATGTTGAGTGTAAACAATAATCAAACATGACATAGCGAACAGTTGACGTGACTGTATTTAATTTCCGTGAGCAGAGTTAATTCCCAACGAAGAAAAAAAAAACTATGCTGTGAAGTTTTATCATGCCACTTTGTGTCAATTCATCGATAAGCGAATGACAGTTAGCTACAGCTCAGGTTATCATTTAATCCAATTACACAAACGTTGCTCTGACAGTTTGAATGGATAAAGTGATTTCTGAGGATAATTCGATTTTGTTTCTTCACCACGCAGATAGAGATTTTCTGTGTAGAAACTGATGAATGTTGCTTTCATGGAAAAAACATTTTAACGACTGCTGAATGGTTTTAAAAGCGTCATCTCAGGTACGGGGTATAAGCAACTGGTGATAATTGGAGAGGAGCTTTTGCGATTGGTATAAATTTGTTCGATTGTTTTACGCGTATATAAGATAATAAAAATATATGTTTGATAGCCCGCAATTGACTGCAAGCTTTCTTCTTCGGAGGTTTTAGTCAGATCATTTAGAAAGTATGTTTAACCACAAACAAAATAAAGACAAAGATACACAGACTTAATACAACGACAATGATTGCAGTGACACCTCGGCTCAGCAATGTCCCCCTTTTATATGGATTTTTTTGCTACGATCTGGTCGTTGCTAATAGACAGATGGATGTACCCTTCAATGATGGTAGTGTTCTGCTAC
Source organism: Eristalis arbustorum (assembly GCA_916610145.1). Classification (NCBI taxonomy): domain Eukaryota; kingdom Metazoa; phylum Arthropoda; class Insecta; order Diptera; family Syrphidae; genus Eristalis; species Eristalis arbustorum. The sequence goes on along the minus strand of OU744316.1, from coordinate 78,820,571 downwards.
ACTGTTGTCGACGTTTTTCTAATTGTTGATTGAGCAACATTAAAAAGTCAACAGCTTCGACATTGGAATTCGAAATTAAGAAATTATCAGGTACTATTAACATTGGCGATACAGAGTCGCAGAATAGCAAACTACTAGGTATTTTCTGTGCATATTGTTCAAACTATTTTGCCCACAATGGACATTACATACCTACCTTTTTACTTTGAAACACACCCTGATTTCAACCTACCAAACATAAAGATCGAACTATTTTTTAATATTAAGCCAGTTTATTAATTAAGAGTGCTTGTATATAATATTGATTTATGCATGCACGTACATTAACCAATTGAAACAAAAGGAGAGATCTCGTCTCACAAATTGAATTGTGACTTCTCTTATCATAATGACTGTTCTGAGTCGGTCAAGTGAGTTAGGAAATTAATGTGCAAAACTGGCAACACCCATAAATAAACTCATTCCAGTTTTTCCTTTTTGCTCCTATCGTTCTGATCAGATGTCCGTAATGTTTTCAATTTAATTACGGTATCCTTTTAATGGCCTCGGCAGTAAGTCCGAAAATAGGTTTGTACATATATGTATATTTTCTACGAATATGTTATAAATGTCAAACAGTTTGTCAGTGTCCGACAGTGAAAAAGAATTGCGCACTTGACAATCAGGAGCTTCCTTGGTACATATACCAGACTACATGAGAAGATCCGATAGATGATCCCAATCTTACACTTATAAAGTCATAAAAAAGGAACGAACACAAAACAGTCATCAACTTACAGCTGAAAAATAAAAGGACACAAGGCAAAGAAAACGAACAAAATTTATGGCACTGATCCTGATCACTGATCTTGATCATGCAAGGGTCTAAGGATTTTCAATGGAATCGATTTAATTGGATTCGCTCAGGCTGCTGCGGAAGTTGATGACTGTCCACCGCCATTTCCCTTCATTCAACATGGATGGACCGGCACTATTTATAAATATCATTTTTGTCCGATGAAATTGAAGTTAGTGTTTTGATGGCGTAAGGTGACCTGTTTTCGACATGTGTTATTCACTGACTCGGCAGATAATGTATTTTTCGTGGAACACAATTGACATTGACTCCTGGACAGTATCAGAATTACATCTTGATCATGATAGTAAAGGAGCTAAATAAATTTATAGCCCGGTAACAGTTATTTATTTGGCAAGTCACATTTTTGTTAAGATACGCATCTGCATGACCCACATCTATTGTCATTTCAAAAGATCTTATTAGTAAACCCTTGTCTGGTGAGCGTGCAGCGAATACTTGTGCATGTTGTTCATATATATAAACTTGTTTATGTGACAACATATTGCTTTGGGTTCTGGTCTCTGTTTAGTAAGAATCACATATTAATTGATGCGAACACACACATGTGATTGATGCTAATGAGAATGTGGAACAAAAATGCACGAGGGATGGGAAGACATGTGCAAATTAAAGTTAATTGAGACATTTGCTTAATTCACACAACATGCGAGGGAAAAAAATTAGTGGGGCGTCTAATACGCCAGAGATATTAAGAACAATATTAAATGATACATATTATCTGCCAGTGTCACAAAACATTGACAAATGATTTTAATAGCATCTCTTCAGAGGATTTAGCTTTGAATTGATTTTAATGATGTATGTTGATCATTTGCAGAGGCATATTATCTTCCATTGAATGATAAATTAGCCTGTGAATAAAGAAAACATTCCATTTTATCAGAAAAATTTAATGATATATCGCTGTGGCTATCCATTATTAATTACGTGTACACTTATTTTTCTACGATTGCAAACACAGTGGGATGTATTAAAAAAATGTACACGTCCACACAGCACGGGCATTTAGTTCCAAAAAAAAACACTTATAGCAAATCTTAATCTAATAGTTGAACGGTTTCAGTTATGTCCATTTTTAATACATCTGCTCCTTAAAACACTTGTTTATACATTCACTTTTTATTGGAATTGGTTGACTGCAAAGATAGGCACATATGATATGTAAAGGGTGGATACATTTTAAGGACCGATGTTGATTTTGAATAAAACACAAATGATTTAGGAAATTATTGTTATTTCTTCTTATTATGATAATATTGGTATGGTTCAATTATGTATGGAACAAAATATTAGCCAAGCACCTCCATCCGATGGCCCAAATTTTCGATGACGCTGAAGCATAATTGATGTTCTATGCCGTTAATGTGCCGAATTATCTCATTCTCCAGCATACTCATTCATTGAATTTTTGCTGGCTTATCGACGTACACATTTTCTTTCAAATAACACCAAAGAAAAATCCAACGGTGTCAAATCACATGATCGTGGCGGCCAATTGACATCGCCGCCACATGAAATAACACGGCCATTGAATTTGTCGCGCGAAAGAGCCATTGTTTCGTTAGCTGTGCGTCAAGCGGCACCGTCCGGTTAGAAAAATACTGCTCCTTGTGGGTGCATTGGTTTTTCGACAATCACTCTTGGATTATCATTTGCCCGAATGCGGCAATTCTGCTTATTGACAAATCCACGGAAGTGAAAATGTGCCTCACCACTGAAGACGATTTTCTTTGAAAATTGATGATCCACTGTTGCCATTTGTAGCCACCATTCTGACGCTTGAAATTGTCAAGAGGCTCTAGTTCTTGAGTCAATTGCGCCTTGTAAGCGTTTAAATGCAAGTCTTTATGCATAATATATAATATGGGTGGCGCTACAGCTCATAGAGAGCCAAGGCCTAGCTTCTCAGCAACCACTCCTGTTGTGCGTGCTATTGTTCTTTCACGAGTGGAAGGGACCTACAGTTTTATGCCGACTCCGAACGTCCAAGTTTGAGAAGCTTTTTCTAGACAGGAAATACTCTTTGAGCATTGTCAGTGACTCGAAAGAGGTGGGGTCGTGAACATTTTTTTTGTCGCTCAGAGCTGGATTCGAACCTGCGACGTCGAGGTTGGGGTCGACGCACATACCCACAACGCCACGGGCCACCACTTTATGCATAATGTTCATTAACGATATGCAATTGTTGGGCACGGCGACGAGTTGCTGTTATCGCTAACAGCAGCAATATTTTCTGCAGTATGAGCTGTACAAGTATGCGCTGGTGTTTACACATCTGCTACAGACCCGGTTTCCTCAAATTGTTGTATGATTTTTCCGATTGTACGCACATTTGGACGATTAAATTGACCGAAAAAGTCACGAAGTGATATGCATTTTGATTTTAATGCCCATTTTTATAATAAGCCTGAATAACTTTAACGCATTGCTCGTTGTGTATCTTTCCATTGTTCAAAGTGAGTTAGTCTGAAATTGAGAAATGTAAAATGAAATGCAGAAAAAAACTTGACGCTTAGGTGTGGTTAACATTCAACATCGGCCCTTAATAATATAATATAATAAATAAATTTAACCACCCTTTAATCAGCTAACATGGAAAAACTAAAATCAACCCCTAACAATAGGACGAGGTCACTAGGCTTTCTCGAGCCTAGTGAAAGGTACGTTCTAGTGGCGCAAAGGCTGCGTAAGTCTTATCGGAAAGAATTAAAGCAGTCGATAATTATAACACTTATAGTATTATTTTGTTCCGAAATCTGATATCACAGGGTATTGAATTAATAGTCAATATTTCCCAGTGCCATTGGGTGAATTTGTAAGTATTCGTGACATGTCAAAGTCAAATGTCAATATCTTCACATCGGTTTGACTTGCATGTCGCTAGTGTTTGCAGCACCTAGCTTAAAACAGTTAAGTACATTATAGTACGTTAGGAAAGACAGTTAAAAACAAGTTAAGTCCTTTAAGTCAAGTTTAAATAATACGTTCTAGTGTATTATCCAAGTATACGCATGTTTCTTAAATATATATATATTAGGCTAGTTTCTGTGTGAAGAAGTATTCTTTAAAAGTACCATTCAAATTTATTCAGATTCTTTTACTTTTTCAATTGAATTAATTAAATGTTATCATCAACCGATACAGTTTGTTAATTTTATTTAAAATTAGTTCTGCGAAATACTTCAAATTAAAATAAAATGGATGAACTTCGACGAAAGATAATGTTTTCGCAGGTCATCAGTCTAGTAAATCAGCTAAAGCTGGTGCTGATGTTGATGATCAAAATGTTATCTGAATTTGTTTTTGAGTGGACAGTTATGGTAAATAACTATGGTGGTGCTGAAAAATGAGAATAAACCGTTTTATTTACGTGACGATTATGGAATCCTGCGGATCGACTGCGAAGGAAGTAACTCGCATCCGCAATCGAATTTCGACCGTATTATAGAATCCGTCGGATGAACTACTTGTTCTAAAATTTCCTTTCGTTGCAACTATCATAATTTTTTCCTCGAAATCCGCAATAATTTTTTTCGGATTGAAAACGTTACAAAATGTATGAAGTGCAGATGAGTTATGTTTTCTGTAATAGCATTTTTTCGCACTACTTCACCGACATCAGCTCACGTTCTGGATTGTGTTTTCTATAACAATAAACTATGCGGAAGCGAAAATTGTCCTTCGGCAGTCAATTGGCTGGTTTCCATAATCGACATGATTGTGTTTATATGTATAATATAAGGGAATTACTAAGGGCGGGATAATTATAAATAAAACATCATTGCGAAAAAACCGTTAAAATCATTGGACGGACGATATAATTTTATCCAGCCATTCAGTCAGCTCAGTCCATCCATCTGATCTCTCTTTTCTTCTCTTTATCTCAATGAGGGCTTGATCTGGAAATGATCTGAGATAGTGCGACAAGTGTTCAACAAGTCATTCGAATAAGGATGCAATAGGATAAACTAACTCTATCCATAATAAATTTTTTCTTAGTAATAAGTGTTCAAAAACACATAGTGGCAACCGCTTTCAGGCCCTTTTATGTGAGCGGCGAATTGCGAACGTGAACATATACTTCTTGGTATGCAAAATGTTGGGAGTTTAACTATCGAGTTTTTTTTATCGGCAATCAATAGTTAATTAAAGTGTCGCTTTTACTAATTTAAAAGCTTTACTCTGCAAATCAATCATTATCCTTGCGAACCGTCAATTTCGCAATACACAGAGAGACAAACGCAATACACAGCGACTATAAACATCGCAGTGCAGTGTCAATTTTCACCCGCAGTTCTCCGCGAATGAGAAAACTTCATATGAATGAGTTGTCAGATCTTGGGAAGTGCGCAGTTCGTAGCAACCAATTATGAACGGCCCTTTAGACAAGTCCAATTACTTTCATTCTCAACGTTATAGCTTGGCTTAGAATGCCTGTATTAGCGTCGGTAAGTAAAATGCCCGTTTAAATTTTAATTATCTACTTGTTGTATTTATTCGTACTTACTTGCTCATACAATGGTTAATACTGGACTGCTAAAAATAATTACATTACGTACTGAGTAAATTAGGTAAGGCACTCCTTTTTGGCTAGCATATATTACAATTGATTAAATATAAATAAAACAACTAAATGAAAATGTTATCCATTAAATAAAATAGTACGACCTGTTCGGCAGTACATTGTAAATGCGCCTGATCATATCTAAATTTACATTCATGTGCGTGTTTATTTCGCATATATTTATATTTGTCAGTCTATTTGAAAATTTGTAATTGTCCCGGTTTTTGCTTACATCATTTTACAGGATACGTGGGAGGAACTGTCGACATTATGTTTCGAAGTTCTTTTCTAGTTTTTCATACAAATTCATATTACTATAATCGTATCCCACAAAGTGTACGCATGTCTAATGACCTAACCAGAATCCGATTACTATTTCTATTTCTTTGGAATCTCGTGTTTTAGTTTCAATTCAATTTAATAATATGTACATCCCAATTTATATCAACGCGTATGCACATAACTTCACTGTTTAGTTATGGTTCACCGGGTAACAGTGTCCTATTTACTCACAGACATAGACACATAGCCAACTTCAATCTAACAAACGCCAGTTGTGTTTGCTAAACCCAAACATCTGTTTAAAGAAACAGAGGTAATCGAACACTCCCACATATGGTCATGGTCACCCTTTTATGTTGGTTTTCATTCCTACTCTATCTCCGAGTTGACATTCATCAATCTGCTATCCATCAGTAAAAAATGTGTTTATAACCAAACATTTCATGTTTTCTAGCATTTGTGTCCGTCAGATGACACACTCTGAGTGTGACATGTTGAAAACCCGAGGAAAATCAATTTCTGCCTCCAATTACAAATGCACACCACGCATTTACGAACATCCGTAGAGCATAACAAACGAAGCAACAGGCGTAGTTGTATTGGAAACATGCATTTTCCTTTCTGTTCTGCTCTGGGTTTCCTTGGCTCCGATGCAGAAACAATTCCGAATCCAATTAATTTTCACGTTTGTTTCGCCACAATTGCTGTGAACTCTCAATTTGTATACATTTGCAGCATATCCCATGCTCACGATCAGTCATGGTTAACGGCCATTTGGATATCTTTATCTAGAAAACCAAATAGCCCTCCAATCCATGATTTCTTTCAATAAGGTTATCGATCATAGACGAACCGCAATCCCAGGAAATGCTTGCGTTCAACCGCAGGTACTTTCTCCTCAAACACGTCGAGTACCTGTCAGATGGTACAATGGATATCTATCTCCTGGCAGGATTTTAAATATTTCTACAACAATGTTTCAAGAATGCTCAGGTTTATCTCAGAATGCTTGGGCAAAAATTTGTTTCTGTCTCTACAGAATATACCTTCAAGTGCCACATTGTAGGGCTTCTGGAGAAATGTTCACAGATTAAAGACTCATAAAAGGATCTAATTCTCATTAGAAATGAATATCCTCAAGTGGATGTATCCTCCTTTTTTGAACACATGCTACCAACTGCAATAGATTTTCTGTTCCTTTTTGTGTCCAGTTGTAAGGTTGTCAAACAGGATATTTTTATATTTTTTAAGTGTGTATTTGGGAAATACATTTTCAGACGCGCAATAAATATGTATCCGCACATGCTTCAGAGGTAGCGACCCATAAGGTGCATACTGTATATGTGGGTGATACATACACACATGTATATTAGTGGTTATGTTCTCAAAAGGAAGACTCTATTTGCCGATCATCTATTACTTGATAACGGAGTTGATAAAAACAAATTAGAGACTGGGTGGACTCAATTAGTCACTTAAATGTTAACTCAAGTTTGTTCTTAACATAAAGGAGCAGCAATATTTATACGCCGTCATCATCCACTTGTGTCTTAAAAAAATGTTCATGTACAGCTGGTCTCCCCGGGAACTGGTATATGTGCTCATAGATGTGAGGTGGAAATAGAATAGAGTATGTTAAAACTTATTTCCAGTATTTGCTACAACACATAAAAATGTTGGGATATAAAATTCCGAAAAAAAAACTGCACGCAAAATCCTGACGTCTCGGTGATTTGCCCATTTCCCTTGTAAAAATCTTAAACATATACCACACATTTTGTGACAGGTACATGCATGAAGTATCTCGGCATTAACTTCACTGAGAAACTAAAATTTAACAACCACTCGAAGCTGACTCTCAGAAAGGCCAGTTTTGGATTTCATTGCATCTACCCGTTCATGCGAAAACAACATGAACTAAGCCAGAAACAACATGAACTAACTAAGCCAGTCGAAGTTGATACTCTATAAGCAACTCATTCCGACAATAGTAGCGAATGCGTTCCCTATATGGCAAACTATCACTAAGACAAGCAAGCTTTCGATCTTCAAGAGGATGTATCCATCGGTCTCACCTTCGACACATACGACCCTCAGTAGTACTCCATCAACAGGAGACTTTACGAAGAAGTCCGCATTCCCCTAACGTATCCATCGGTCTCACCTTCGACACATACGACCCTCAGTAGTACTCCATCAACAGGAGACTTTACGAAGAAGTCCGCATTCCCCTAACAACATTACTTGGTGACACTGTTCCGCAGGCAACAACACGACAACCGCAACCGTCCAGACGTGGCTTTCAGACACGTACATACATTTCCAAGGACATCAAGCGATGGATCGCGGCTAATAGGCCACCAGACCACCACCAACTAATCTACAATCCCACAATGTCCACCACACAGTAGGCATATAGAATTGACATTTCAAAGAAGCATTGCAAAAAAAATCTGTTAAGTGATGAGGCCCAGTGGGATATTCAAGGACGCGTACCTAAATGAATATGTACGATTTATACCTTCACGAAAGCAAAACCAAACGCTAATTTGTAAGAAACGCGTGTCGAATGGATGTACGATACTGAACGCTGCTGGACATGACTATAGAACATGTTCCCACGTAACAAAAACCGGTAATAATGCGTTTACAACGGTTATCTGTATAGCGATTTAACTCTATTGTTGACTGGCAAGGACAGCCATTAAACAATTGGAGAGTAAATCATCAATGCATACCAGAAAAAAGACACAAAAATCCACAACAATAACCAAGTGCATTTGGAAGGATGATCTTCCTGGAAGAACGCTACGAAATGACTCTCTAAAATCCTCGCATTAACGTTTAATAATCACACATTTTCGATAAGAACATAAAAGTCAAACGCTAAACTGAACAGGACCAACGCACGCAAGTATGACAACAATAAAATTGCTTCACTTACTCGGCTATTGAGCAGCAATAAATATCCAGGATGATATGCGCGCGTAAGTGATGCGTTTGATGTCAATACCCACTGTGCGTTAGTGATGCGCTTGGTGTCAGTACCCACCGCACAATTCCAATAGCATTTGATTGACAGATGATATGATGAGGGATGAGACAAGATTCACACTACGCTTAGATGTTGATGGAGAGAGGAGCCGTAAAAAAATGCACTTTTAACGAGTTAAAAAAGAAAACCATAATTAAAGTCATGTTTGGATTTTACATGATCGTGTGTGTTGTATGACTTTTGTGACCACAGACAACGGAGAAATAAGATCGTCGTATTCCGGCGCCACTTGATATGAGGGTACTTAGTTATATTTGATGTAACGATCCTGATCATGTTGTAGAACATTCATCTCGTTTTTCTTGACGATGTAAACGATGCTATTCATATCAAATTGTTTGTTTCTTTTTTTTATCTTACATTTAGGATCATCAGATGGGGCGACAAAAATAATTACCATTGCCAAGAGGGAAATAAAGGTTTAGTGCCAAAGGTCAACATGGTTAAAAAAACAACACACAAGAATATATATTTATAGCTATTATACTGTTGTGAATGAAAGGCCACAATTTCGGGCTAGTAACTATGTTCGTCCAAATAGGAGTTGAGGATTATTGTCGAGAACAAATGTGTGTTGGAATGAACACACACAAACTAAACAAAAGATGAAAAATTGCAATGTAGACACCTAAGAAAGGTCAAGTGTGTAGCAAGTGTTGTTTAATGAATTGAAGGCAAAAAGCAGCTTGTGTCATAATTCAGGACATAAGTAATATATCTATAATTCATTCATTCCTTCAGAAGTTTATCTTAAAAGTGCGTTTGCCGTCGCCCATCGCACAAAAACAATTCAATCCAGGTCAGTGACATGATTAAGTCCCAAAGGTATCTATAAAGTTTCAAGCAATATTTAGTATCCTTACATACGTTTGGATTCAAGGATATCAAAAAACTTAAAAGCCAGAAATACGAGTATTTTATAGAAAAAATAAATCTCAATGCGCATGCTTTATTAGAGGCAGGTACTTACGCGTGAACGACCGTAGACACGAAAAATACTAGAGAGATCAGCCTGTTCTTGATGACTGAGTATCATTTTCAACAATGGAAAGCAGTTATTACTGGATTCAAGAAAATGAGTTAATCATTCGTTTCGATTTATGAAATATATGGATATTCACAAGCATTAGTAACATTTGAAACAATTCCGCCCAAGGTAGGCGTGAAAAACTACCCCTGACTTATTGACATTCAAACCAGCTGTTGTAAAGCAACAATACGTCATTTCACTACCGCCGGAAATCTAACATCTCCACCCTCATAATTTCATCCAACGACCCCTAGTTATGTGAACAGCAACGAACGTCGAGTTGATAAATTTTATTCAAGTCTTTTTTTATTTTCTATTTTTATATACCTTTACCCTTTGATAGCGTTCTTGGATAAGCAAATGTTATTTCATTGTACTGCTAACTAATTTGCTACACTTTCTTGGTCGAACTAATTAGGTTTTTTACTATACATTCGTATTCGTATGATCTATGTAATGGATGTAATTTCCTTTAGCTGGCAATTAAATTTCCTTTCAATGAATGTTAATTTAACGCAACTGTCTGCCTTAGTATTAACCATTTCTTGTAAGTACATTTTTCAGAATTGTTAAGATGTTCAAACTATTCTTAAGTATACGTAATAAAAATAACAAGTGTTAAAAAACAAAAGTTAATTGGAACAGGAGCTGTAAAACATTGAAAAAAACTAAGGGGACACAGTTCCATGTACATGTTCATGCAGTTTGTTCACACACATCCTTGCTGAAAATCAAAGTCAAAGAAGGCGCAACATGGTGCCGACACAAAGAAATTGAACAAAACTAGAAATAATGTTATTAATATCATTATACTGTTTACATCCTTTTTGAGAAAAACTTATCCGACCACAGAATCCTGTTGTCAGTGAAACATACAAAAAATCAGCAAGGGGCATACATATGATCATAGACTCCCCGAATCGACCATTCTATTCATGTGGCGGCAACTTGTTACAGAGAAATAAAGCAACAATGCGATGTCATCAATGTATTTGTAATACTGCGGAAGCCGACTTTTGGTGACGGCAGAAAGTCTCCGCCTTTGATCTGGTTTCTATCAAGGACGATAATGTACCACACCATAGTTTTCACAATACCTACGTTTGAAGGATACAAAGAATGATCATTAAGCGTATGATATACCTGTCACACAGAGGTGAAAGACACCTGAATAAGTTTTATACTTACACATATTCAGATGTCACCGACTTTGATCAGAACTTCACCACGGCATACATCTAACAGTGACTCCGAAAAATGGGTGTGAAATTCGTTCTGAGTTTCAGATTAGTTCAGAGAAATGTCTCGTAGTGGTGGGATGATAACTAACAAAGGAATCGATTGTAGTTGTATCGAACCGATTATGTGACGGATGTCTCTTGAGGATTTGAAATTTATTGATGTATTGAGGAGATATTATTGAACAGGCTAACCGGATCACCTACTACAATCAAGATAATAATTTCTAAATGAAAAAAATATTTTAGACACAACTTTGTATTCGAATAAAGATTACGACTATGCACAATTATTGTAGGTAATGTATAGAAGTCGTTCGTCAGTTATTTTTACTCAATGTATTGTCTCGATAATATTTGCTTAGATTATGTTATCCGGATGTTAAAGATTTTGGGCGAACCTAATATGAAAGAACTCATTTACATCATAATGACTTTTATCTGTTTATTGAGTTATTGAATGTCAGGTGATTATACATATTGCCCTCCACAGTTACAACCTGGCAAAAGCTGAAGAAACGCATTTATCTAAAAAAAATATATTTGCAGGAACACATGCATTTTATAAACTTCCTACAGCAAAACAAATGAGATAAAGCCAATATCTACTGCAGCCATCCTTTGGTTTTATGTTACATACACACATCACAGAATGCAATAAATCGTCCTGCTGATAAACTGTCCTTCGGGTTAAGTGTAACAACATTGTTATCGCTGAATTTATATATTACACCATATGAAATATTAGTCTGGTCAAGTATTGTAAAATTTACCTTGAAATACATGGGGTGGCCAATGCATTTTAAAATATTAAAATATTGATGTTGATATTAGCAGTCGTATCCAAAAATTGTCCCAAGCGCACAAATTCGATTGGTGATAGAAAACAATGCAAAGGGGTGACCTGTACTGCATAAATTACTCGCCCTTACTTCTAAGAGTAAAAACGCTGTGTACTCACAAATCTAGCAATTTCCGCCTTAATGATTTCGTTGGGGCATGTATATCCAAAGGGGTTTTATAACTTTGCGTCATTTATTGATAGTATTTAGATTTTTATGAAAAACAAATAAATTTAGCATTGCTTGGAGAAAATAATGTTCGGGAGACAACGTGATGTTTATGAAAAATATGTGTTATTAAGACTCTTTTAGTCTAGGGCTAGACACCGAATAGCGACGACTTAGTACTAAAACATGATTTAACTAGTAATTCTCATTAATAAAGGTGTGTTGTCTTAACCGACATCTAATAACGACCGGATAACTCAACTCACCGAAGTCGGCGTATGAAGAGCGGTAAACTTATCTCTGAGTAAGTTTTCGCATTTGACGCATTACCTGTCGTTAACCATCAAAGAATTATCAATGTTTTATAATCTAACTAGCATCTACAAAATTGGTAAAGCTACGTCCTCTAATTGTATCGATTTCCTAGATCGAATAGTTAGGCTCAGTGATGCAGAAGTCACACATTTCATTTCACCAACAAACAAATTTTGATAAACAGCATAGTCAAATTTTTGCGCACGTCTGTGTCAGCAGGTGGAGTTAGACCCATGTACTAGCTTATCGCAGTGCAGTTAACTATAAAGAGTGGCAAACTAATATGGAGACAATATGTTTTTATTATTAGTCATCAAACGAATAAGTTCACTATCGAGACCGGATAGCGTTTTCTTATTGATGCGGCTCTTAGGGCGTTGGATTAAATATTTACGATCACAGAAGCCCATACAACATTCTGAATTTCATATGTATGCTAATGTTCCGAATCATCAAGTAATTTTCATTCACACTTAATCACATACCGTCACCGCTTAAAAACCGCATACCTACATTCTTATTTAGTCGTGTGCTGCTAACTCGAAAAGTTCCCCAAGAATTATCTTGGATGTGAAACAGTGCTGAATAAACTTTGTAAATGTATGCAAATCTGCATCGTACTCACATACTGCGAATATACATAATATGCGCTCTAGCTCGGTTTCTTGCAAAGAATATGCAAATATCGCGCATACATCTATCGTTACTTGCAGCCGCGTGCACTTGTATGCAATAATTATATCCTTATCGCCATCCATGTGAACAAATTACTATGCGAAAAACAGTAACAAAATTAAAAATAAATCGGCATAGCATACGTACGTACTTGTTGTAGGATATAATTTCTGCATCCGAAAGAGATGCCGAATACACACTTTCAAATGCCGAATTCACCTTGTTGTATGTTTATTTCTACTTCGTGCAGATTCACATGCAAATGTATGCAAAATAAACAATGTCTGCAAAAGGATTTTAATATAATCATGCACACAGAAATGTATGCCAGAGGATAAAATGGTAAAGGGATAATCCGAATATCATGGCAATAATAATAACGGTTACAATAAAATTTTACACTGAATTTTGAAATGCTACACACAAAAGTATCACTCAGCCTAAGGGCATATCCTTATTATGGTGCTTAGAATGCAATTTGCATAAGGATAAGAACGCAAGAGAGGGAGCTCCACCATAATTATCACAACATTAACACCTACAGTTCAGAGCGTACTGGGGGCAAAGCGCGGCATTCCATGAATGAGCACGACTCGTGAATTCCTTATTACCATGATAAAAAAAATCGTACGATATTGTTGCTTACAATTAAGATTAGCCATGGCGGCATCTCAATCCTACTGCTTAGTGTTGAGGTGACAATAAGGTAACGTACATTTTTTTTACATTTTTGTAGCCTTTGTAGCCCTGGAACCATATCGTAGATTCTGAATGCAAATTTTGACAGCAGAATACATCAGATGATAATAAACACATGTTACATTAGTTACATTGATTAACAGAACGTCGGTGGTTTTCTTCAATTCGCATCATTCATGGAAAACTTCGAGGTGACTCAGGAATTTGTCTAACTCGACGCAAGAATTAGGATCTTAAATAAAACCGGCGTAAAAACAAAGTTTTGCTGTATGGGGCCGATAGCTTGGCAAAAAGCAAGACCGCACAGCTGATCCTTGATACTTTCATAAGAAGAATTCCGTGTCGGATATAAATGTATATATATATAGTCCTGTCTGTGGGTCAGGTGACTCAAGAAAAATACCAGCGAATTCTACGAGCTTCACTAACAGGTAAATATAATCCGGAAGGGCACATTCGTCAAATGCACTGGCTCTGCCACATCGAACTGATGGACATCAATGTTATTGTTTTCGTGTTGTCTGCGATTCCGATCCTATTTGGGTGGCAAGAGGAAGACGGAAACTTCTTTATCGAGATCAAGTCATCATGACTGTGGAAGACAATCATGGGCAACATGAGCTTAGGCCCCGACTCTAGTTTTTTCTTTGAAAAGTTATGAAATCAAATCCCTGGCAATGCATCCGCACGCATACACACATAAATTAAATTCACTTATGGTATGTATTAAAAAAAATCAGTCAGTGTGAATTAAAATCAAAAATCGCATTTGTTCATTGTTTTGAGGAAAAACACGTAGCAATCGAAAGATTATATACTTATTCAAATATTCAAATACTTATGTACCACATAATGATTAAGTGACTTGGTTTTGGATTAAAAAAGTTAAATGACTGAATAACGTCTTTGTAATTCGAATCAAATTGCATTCTTAAATCGAAGTTAGCATATTTGTAGCAACAACTGTGTTTATTACCGGCGTTTATCGCATACAAACATCACTAATCTTGCACCCACACAAAGTCACTTGTTGAGAACAGCCTCCATAACACGTCATGTTTGTTATTGTTTGCTTCGAATTTGCTTCTAACCACAATGCCCTAGAGTAGTTGCTGTAAACAATGTTGCTGCTGCTCTGTGAGGGCCATGAATGTTCTTTGAAGAAAATCTGAGAATGTTTCAGAAAATAATAACCAACTCATTCTCTCACCACATGGCTGGAATTCCATGCTCTCTTCTCAATTTCATTCCATTCCAAGCGACTGCAACAATTCTCTCTTTGATATCTTCCATGTTGCAAGTGCCACACTTTTGAAAATAAGCTAAACAAGTTAAAAGAATCATGTTCATTTAAATAAAGTTTTGATATCTAATGTAGCTTATTGAGTGATGAGCTGTGTGAATGAAGTTGATGTCATTTATTGAGTTTGATATTAAAACAATTTCCAGTCATACTGAAGTATCTTTGGTATCTGCGTACTCTTTTAAAACTAGGTATCGATATGAATCCAAGTAAACAATGAACGGAAACATGCTGCGATATAATACGCAGCATGTGGTAGCTACATATTTTGTGTGTGGAATCCATTTCAAGGCGCACAAGCACAACAAGGTCTGGCAACAGCTACTACACATGTGACTAGAGATTCCTGGTTGGGAACACGCGTTAATGCTTACTCACAAATGTGACCAGTTCAAGCGTGTTTCCAACAAGAAATCTGTAGATACATGTATACGTACATGTTTCTAAAGGCGAATCTTAAAAATACAAGCAATATAAGTACTGCTGTGATTAGGAATACAATTTGAACATCTACTTTTAGAAAAAATTACAAAAGGTTTTTTTTTGTATACCACAGTCTATGTGAATATTATCCTTTGGTCAAATTTGGTTTGCGTTGGTCATCATGTCTGCTCACAATAATATTTATCGAATACTTAGGTGCACTAAAAAGCGTTCCCATAACGAAACATTTAAAAAAAATAGTAACTCCGCCATTATTCGCACTGCATTTATTCTCCGTCCAGCCGGCATTTACTAACCACGGCGCAAGTACAATAAATGCTGCAGGCCTTGCAACACAACAAACGTGAGACATTTCGTTAGCAGCAAGAACTCACCCTGAAAGAAGCAACCTGCACTTTTCAATTAAAAACACTATGAAATATATCTGAGTCAAGCATCGAGATGCAAGGTACAAACAGAATAAATGTTGCAGAGGTAGGCACACACACACGCATATCACTAGGCGACCAAAGATACACTTTTGTCCACGCACACATACTCAATGATATACACTGGCTTTGGTTTGTCATTCTTCCAGAGATGTGTTCTCTCCGGCAAATAAAGAACAGTATCTGTCGGAAAGTCGTTGAGGAAAGATGTTCTTGCGCGTAATTTTTACGCCGGATTTTCAATTGAAGTGCAGATAGATTTTCTCAAATTTTCCGAAACGTGCAAAGATAAAAATCAGAAAATAATAATAATACGTTTTCAGTTGAAAAAAAAAATCGATTTATTCATATTGAATCTTAGTGAGAAGATAAATAAATATCTTAGTGCTAAAGTTGTACCTTTGGTACCAATAAGTGAAGTGGAATTACATCAATATAAAAGAAAAGTTAAATATATAAAAATGATAACGCATATGTTCCTCTAAGTGGTTTTGAATCAGTGTTACGTGTTCTAAAATATTCACGCAAAATTGCTAAAAAGCGTCACTATGGATTAATATCACTACTACTACCGGTCAATGGATAAATTATGTGAGTACATGTTGAGTTCACTACCTCGAAAACCCTTTCAACCCCAGGATATTGTATACACATATGTACAATTCACAAGTTCAAAATGATATATCCAAAGAATGTTCCACATCCTATTTATCATTATCCGTCAAGACAGAAAACATAGAAGAAGAAAACGTGCGAGATAAAACAAATGCATGTGTTCTAGCCCCTTGGAGCCAATTGTATTCGTAGTCTCGCCTTGCTTTTGTAAACCCCCAGTGTGTCGCTTGTTTGTGTTGTTTGTAAATATACTTAACATTAAAAGACAAGTGAAAAGGGTTCATAACCAAGGATAAGCCGCATCACTCGGTGCCACACTCATCATTTGTGTTTTATTATAACTTAAGTTCATAATTATCAACAAACTTACCCGAATCACATCTCACTTTGTGTAAACAACTCACATACAAACTTATAGGACGGTACAACAGAAAAACGTTTACTCTTATTCTGGTTGGGTAATGATAGGGTTAATTAATAGGAAAGTGTTATTGCATTTTTTTCCATAAGACAATACAGTGTACAACTTTAATAAAAACGGGACGAGAAAGTTAGCAAATATAGAAATGTTTATAGGTAGAAGTGTAGTTTCTCATAGCGAAGTAAAAACTAAATGAGATGTACAATGGTAGAAAGATAAACAGTAGTACCCACGTATTTGGGTAATGACTATAAGCAGATGATATTTAGAATGTGAAATGACAATAATCAGTACTTCCATTCAAGATAATTTGTTCGCAATTAAGAATGTTTATATTTTTGTCCGTTGCACTGAAAAATCTA
This sequence comes from Eristalis arbustorum, assembly GCA_916610145.1. NCBI lineage: Eukaryota > Metazoa > Arthropoda > Insecta > Diptera > Syrphidae > Eristalis > Eristalis arbustorum. The sequence goes on along the minus strand of OU744316.1, from coordinate 78,803,271 downwards.
CATCGGATCTCATTCTAATCACCTCAAGCCAAATACAATCAAAAGCCAATTAGATCTTCTTTCCCTTTTGCACATTGACTGCAACGCAACTTAATCAGAATCTTCTTTATGTATAATTAAAATTTATATTCATCAGGAATATGTACAATACATTGGTGATATCGAAATATTTTCCCAATGTGGTATGTGTGGATAATGTTCCCTATCACTTTCACGTGCACATCCGTTTGTACAGGGTAATTCTCCCTTTTAGATTTTTTATCCTTCTACCTCTTCTTTTTTTTTTCATAGGGATTTATATTGACATTCTCAGGATACTTTTAATATTTTGTCTACTTATTGATTTATAGTCCATATATTTTTAATTGCTTACCCGAACAAATCATATAGATATGTGAAAGGGATATCCATCAGCCATCCATTCATGGAGTATGAATATTAAATAACTCGCATTGAGATTGAGATGTCTACGATTTATTCCTTATACAATTGAATACCTCTCGAATGATAATTATTATGCAACGCAATTATGAATATAAATTCTCTAAATCAGGTACCGGGAACCGCTTGATAGAATGTGTGGTTTGAAAAAATTGTCCTGTCATTAAAAGGAAGTTCACGTTCACGTAGCTTACATGCCAAAATAATGTCCTGCATGTTTCTTTTGACTTTCAATTTTAACTTTGACATCAAGCCGGTTCTTGTAGCCACCTATTCAGTCAGGAAGCGGTGAGGAATATACATTGGTGAGAATAGAGCGGGTTATCTCAATATTTCTGCCGACGCACATGGACATTCGCAAGAGCCATAAATGAAACAAATATATACACTGTTAGGCTTTAGTTTTTCTTGAATGATAAATATAATATTTTCTTATATCCTGCAAATACATGGGTATTTGTACTATTCACTCCGTTCTACACATTTTTGGAGTTCTTATAAAACCAGATAACATTTTTTAAAGTTCCCTTTCAATTAAATTCTTCTTTTACATTTACTTGAAATATGCATATAATGTTTTTAGTTTTCAAATAAAAATTAAGACGGCATTATTCATCATGTTGTCATTAGTTGCATTGGTCAGTATTGTTTTGGTTCTTCACTTATAATTTGTTTACATGAGTAAGTTCCTATAAAAGGTAAACAAGCAACAAATATTTCGCAGTTATTATAACTAATTAAAGCCTAGCATTTTTTTAAAATATTAATGTACATAAGCGCCGACAATGAGAGATCACAGGATAATTTTAAAATTCCATAAAAGCACACAGTACATAAGATCTTATCACACAATTTAAGTTTAAGATAATATGGCAATGTTATAGAAATTACGAAACAATTATAAATATTTAGCACAAATGCCAAAAATATGGTATAGTTTGGATAATGTGGTATAGGAATACGTGAAATTGATAGTCTTAAACATGATTAGTGAAAGTGACTGTATGTCCCAGAATCCAACCATGTACCTCTTGATACCAAACAGGAAATGTTGTGTACAGAAATCTGAATAAGAAAACATTGCACCGCATCATTTTCTTAAACTGGTGGAATTTAACTAATATCGTGCGCAGAAAAAATATCGTTCCTGTAAATTTGTATTTGTCTTTGAGCTCACTCAGCTCACTCATCCAACAAGAGTTAAAGTCAACATCTAAGCCGTATAGCCTTGTTTGTTTAACGTAAATTATCCACTTTAACATGAGCTTACAACCTGTCAGTCAGCTCAATGGTAGGACCGATAAATGGTACATAACATACATGTTTGTTGAAATAAAGCGTCGCTTATTTGATCTGTGAAAGATGTGCCTTTAGTGTCGATTATGCTTGCGTTAGATATTTTTAAGAGAATTATTATTCAATTGTGCGTCTTGCAAATTCAATAAAATTAAACACAATGTAACCCATGTAGGAGATACTCATAAGAGAATAAACTAATTAGATGGAGCACAAACAAATTTACTTTGATGCGTACACAAGAAAAAAAAAAAGAAATAAACCTGCGGAAGGATGAAATTATTTTTATTACCATTCCTGTTAAATGGATAGATTCAGATGAAATTGTACGAGAAATAAAAATATATATAAATCGTACCCGCTTTTACCATTGGATTGGAACAGTAAACACTTTGAACACTCTCTATGGTGACATATGAGAGTTAAAATCATTCTATGTAAAGACATATGGCAGCGTTAGGCTATGTGTGGCAAAAGTCACGAGGGGACACGCAATGTGATGCCTTTCTGTTGGGGATGTTTCTTTAGACGAGTGTTATGAATTATAGAACCGATAACACAATCACACAAATGGCAATAAGAAAAAAAAATAGGGTGAGTCAACTCATGAAGGGGATAAATGTCCTATACAGATGGACATTTTAAATAAGCGCAAGCAAATACAATTCGTTCGTTATCGTCCTTGAAAATGTATTGCTAGCGATTATTCTTTGCGCTGTGTTATTTTGAAAACAGAGAAAACTATTCTTTCTGCATATTCACTTGATAAATAAGCCTGGCCCTGGACGTTATTTTAACTTAATTTTTAGTCTGTATTACCTTACAATTTAGTTGCATTCCTTTTGTTGAAATCACTCATTTGTGCATAATATGTAATTTATAACTAATTTGCAATATTTATTCGTTTCAGATACCAACCACAGATTAACGTTATTGGGGATTAATTCACACGAAAAAGAACATCGAAAATAACACGCGAACAAAGTCAAAAAAACAAAAAAATGTCTTGCATTTGACGTAAAATGTTTTCGAAATTTTTATGTTCATATTAATTTTTTCGTTGAAAAAAATATTTTTTTTATTTTGACGTTTACACATCTCATCATTTTATCCCGAAAATCGTTTTGTATAATCTATTTTGTGTTGGAAAGAAGACGAAAAATAAATTTTTATCAAATATTATTGCCTAAATGTGGGAAATGTATGAGGATAATATTGAATGTGATGAGTGCGGTGGTCCAGGACCTCCACCAAAGTTTATGATACCTCCACCGCCCAGACCGCCATCTATGTTAGATTATGGATTAGTTAACAGTAATTGCAACGACAATGAATCGGTTGTGAAGGCGACATTACAAAATTGGGACAGTGATATGTGTGAAGCAATACCGGTATGTATAATATACAATAATACATAACTACATACATATGTTATCCTTTAAAGTTTTGTTAGGCATTCACATTTTAAAGGAGCGTACACATAAGTTAAGTAAATAAATTCGCAAAAAAGCTCTGCTGGGAATATATAATTAAGAACTATCTCCATCCCAGATTTAACTACATGAATGTGACAGATACAGACATACATAACAGCCTTCCTAAAGGTGAAAAAGAAGGATATAAAAAGGAAAATACAGCCATAGAACAACATATACAAACATTTTTCTATTCTTATTTATCTATTCCTTAAGAATTCAAATATATTGTGTTAGGGAAGATAATAAAAACTGTATCCCGGTCTCTCCCTTTTATTGTTTAACTGAACCTGAAATGCAAACCAACTTCATAAACTTAAAACAGAATAAATGGAAAAAACTTACTGCATAAAATAACAGGAAAAAATATATTTCCGTCTTCGAAAGAAAAAAAAGTCATATTTGTCTCTTTTGCCATTACTGCTTAGTATTACATTTGAATAAGTTATTCAGTACTTATTCTTTGTTTTTCTTATAAAAGGATCTTTGTTACTTTTCGTTAGGGGATTTATCAAGATGAGTGTGTGCACATTCATATCTATTTCATGAAGAGAAGAAAAAAAAAAGGAATCGATATTAACTTTCAGCATATCTATTCGTAGCAATAAAAGAAAAAGGATATACTCTGGAAAGTGAAAATGTGTGTAGTCATGTCAAAAATGTATATATGACCCCCTTGAGATGTTTCCATTTGGTGTTAGCTCTTTCGAAGAAATAGGAAAAGGTGTTTAAGGAATTATTACGAATAGAATGGTATTATTTCTGTGTCCAACGATCCAAGATATCTCGACTCAACAATTATTAATATTGCTAAGTCATTAGTTTAAATACGTCTTGTTTTCCATAAAAGAAAAACAATGATGCATTAGGAAGATTTTTGCCTGTTATTGGCATATGCATGTTTCTGTTCTTTCAACGCTGAGCTTCCACGTGCAACGACATGCAATAACAATAAATCAACCGAAGCAAATCCAGTTCAAACAGTACACATCTTTATTCAAACATGAACTCATTTCTCCATAATGTACAAATAGCTACCGAGAGACTACTGATAAGTGTGACTGTGTAATCATATCGGTCATTTGCCTCTGACTTTGTATACAGTTTCCAAAGAAAAAAGGGTTTTATTCGTGTACACACTCTGTTCAAACAAATAACCAAATCAATAAAATAAAAATGGAATTCATAAATTCTCAAATGCATGCAACCACCCAACGTCACCGTACTTTATCACTATTTGACATTTCTTTATCTTAAAATATAATATATATGGTTCTTGTATTTCATTAAACCCAAGCCTGTGAGAACCAACATAAATTACGTTTACTCTATGCGCACATGGACATTTAAGTGAAATCTACCGACGCGGTTTGGTTTTAGAATCAACATAGATAAACGAATAATGAATCTATTTGAGTATTTATTTAACGAAAGATTAATGCTCTCATTTGTTGATGTGACATACATTTTTCTCAAATGTATTTATCTCGTTTTTCCATAACATGTGTTTTTTTCCTGGCATCAACGATTTTATCGCTAAAATGTATTTATTTCATTCAAAGGAAATTGTCGCCAGTGCGAAAGTAAACTATAGAATAGAAATAGTTCTGATTATATTTACTCGCATTTAATACGTATTGAATGCAGTGAGTGACATTTAAAAAGATATTACTACAATTCGCAAATTAGTACTCATGCAATGGACATTTTTTCATAGAGATGCATAGAGATGAATATAATACACCCAGGAATGATAAATGAAACGAGTTTTGGGGAAGTTGCAAAAACTAACTAAATATGGTTAAAATCAAATCGTAATTCAATCTTGTTCACAATATGACAATACTCTATTCCTTGAATCATTTACACTCTTTGTTTTTTTGAGCTTGTCCATCATTGAAATCCATGTCCATTCAAAGAAAATTCAATGGCTATTTTTTGTTAGGTTCATACTTTCCGACTTCTTTTTTTTTATGAAGGTATTAAAGAGAAAAATGAAAAATTATTTGAAAGTATATTTTCTCTTGTTAACCTCAGGGTTTCTTCAAGTTTTCTATAAGCCATTTAAACTTTCTTATCGGAAATAGTGTGAGTACTTATAACTTTTTTATTTTGCGGTATAAGTTCACGTATAAAACATTGTTGTAGAAAATAGTCTTACGATACGAGCAATTAGTAAAATCATAATTTCAAGGGAAAATTGATTTCATAGTGTTGTATTAATTTCTCTAAAACACACGTCCTTTTACTATTAATGAATTCGCAAGCAACTTCTGACCAATGTACTTAGTTTTAAAGTGTATTGGCATAATTAATATTTCCTTAAGTAAGTTCGTCTACAAAACTGCCTTTTATGAGGTCTTAATAATTCAGTTAATTGAATCAGCTATCTATGTCGATTAAAGAGTTCAGAGAAGGATTACACACGTATAAATGTTATTCCTTCCTTCACCATCCCTATCATCATCTGTAAATCAATCTAAATCAGAAAACGACAAAAAATAAACAAAATTAACCACTTTTCGGTGAAATCATTTGGAAACAATTTACAGATTTTTTTTCTATTCGTCCTCACAAACTCCCCTCTTTGGTTAGCAATTCCTTTCGGATTGTTTCCAAACAGACGAAAAGAAAATAATAGACAATTCAAAGGACTTATTAAAGTTTAACGTTCGCATCTCCAACATACATGAGTGACTGAGACAAAAAACGTATCACACTTGGAGTAGCTCAAGATAATCTACTCTGTCTGGAGATATTCAGACAGAGATACGATGTATACGCACATGTATGTGGCTTACGGGACGGAACAACCAAGCAGATATTTCTTGGTTAAGGTGAAATGACGCAGAAGAACACAAAAGTTATTTCATCTATCTCTTCCTCTTTCCTTTTTTTTACTTTGGAAAATAAATTCTGTTAAAGACGTTGAGAATGTGTACAAATTGAAGGACAATTTCTCTCTCCCTGAACTGAATACAATGAAGCCAAGAAGTTCATATAAAATGCAGTTGATGAACAATTATTATTTAAATGGTACCATTATGATTGTATTACATGTATTTAAATAAGATTATTAATATTAGTTTAAAACATAATATAATAATTCATAAATTATGACTGATAAATTATAAAAGTGATAAGTTTAAATTTTAGAAAAAGTAAGATATGCGCATTATTATTTAATAAAATACTTTACGTTAGTACGTGATTTAACTGAGGAAATCCAAATGATTTCACAAATAACACGTTGCCTGTTGGCTGTGTACTTGTATTTGATTTAATAAATCATCATCAATATTCAATCTAAGATATTTATTCTATACATATATATTTTTTATAAATTAATAACGTAATCCTGGGAATCACTCAACCTGAAATAACTTAAAATACCATACAGTATACATATATATATGTGTATATAAAACTATATAAATTTTCTCTAACAACATTTTTTTGTCATTTTTCAGATACTGGATGCTAGTTTATATAGCAGTCAATCGTTACAGACATCAGCAATTATTGCCGTATTTTCCTTACTATTGGTTCTAGTCGTACTTATATCATCGTTATTTGTGTGGAAGTAAGTATTTTGATACATGTGTTTAAATTATATCGGTAATTTATGAATATATAAGAATGCAAGTACCTATATCCCATTTCGAAGGAAAATATAGCTTAGCAAATGTCAAATCTCACAAAACACAACGTAGTGTACAATTTATGAATTAAAAGTAACTAGTCATTTTAACATCAAAGCAAAAAAGCAGCCGCACTGTCATCAAATAAGACAAATTACGAGATGCCATCATCTGTCACAATTTTGCACCAAGACGCAAATAAAATACATATCTGCATCTTTCATATGGCAATGACAACCAAAATAAAACTAAACTCCTGAACGTTTAACATTCATTGAGTTATTGCTCCACACATTGAGTATTTTAACCATGTGTGAAGAGATGAAGTAAAAATACCTTGAGTTCTACTTCATATTCTTCCTCACACTACTGAGGCACATCATGCAAAAATAAATTATTTCCCAAAGCTCCGCAATATCATTCTTTGATCTGCATGAAGATAACTTCATCGCATCTTCGCGAAATGACTCAATTAGGCATCGTCAAATGAGCATTTGCTTTTGCATATGCATCTTGTACTTTATATCCCTGACAATAATTGTGAGCAGAGGACATACCGAAATATGAAGGCAACATGACCGCATAATATTGTAATGTGCATAGTTATAGGCATAGACGTAGTGTAAGATAGCCATACAAACACAACGAGTCTAAACGATGGTGACTCCACTCGATTCTAATGCTGAAAACACAATCGCGCGAAAGTTTTACCACATGCCGCAGTCTGTATGCTCGCGAGCATTTATGTGGGCGATATATTTGTCTTGTTTCTTTTGCGGCGATGGCTGATATTGGTTAGATTAGTTCCAATATAATTTATATTTACATGTATCTATACAACTTTGATCTCTATCCGTCAGCGAGTAGACTGTAGAAAATGCAGAAATAACTTTTCTTGAATTTGCATTGAGAATTATTAAAGACTATTATCCCATAATTTATTTTACAAGTCGAATTATCTACACCTACAAGAAGTAATCTTATTTGTACCCAGATTACTGGGACTACTAGGATTTGAATTCAAAAGAAATGCGTAAAGACGGTATCCGACAAACAGCAACTCAGGAGAACAACATAAAAATCCCTTTTATTCGTTTGCCAATCAATAATGTAACGTAACACTTCAAAGGATATTTGAATCTTTCAATATCCTTATACAAATTTTTTAAAGGAGGAAATATAGAAAAGGAGTTCTTTGATGAAAGAAACAAAAATAACATTTCCTTTGTGTAGCAACTGTGCCAAACATTTCACCTATCATCCAATCCGGCCAACCCACTCCTCATGTACTCTTTAATATTCTTTTCGTGAATTTCTCCACAAAATTTTCATGATTATGATTTGCTTCAAATTTATGTTTTGAGGTGGCTTATAAAAAGAGATTATTAAATTAAATATTTAATGTAATCCCAGAACGAACAGCCACATCATACCGCATCATTCATATTTTATCAGGGGATAAATGTAGATATCTGATATAACGTCATGCAGTAACTGAATGTTCCAACCTACAATCCTGTGTCCTGGAGCACTCACAAACTTAATAAAATAAATGTGTGTTTCTGAAATTTTTCATGATTATTCAAGTGGGTGAAAAGTAATATTGCTACACACGCTGTATGTATGTTGGTATAATATATTGTCTGTTAAGCCAATGTGGATCTTCATACATGTAATTTGGTTTTACTATTTCCTTATTTTGAATGCGTATTTGAAAATTGACTTCCTACAAGTCAATGTCACATACGTAAGTATGCAAAAATATGTAAAATCGTTTCGAATGGTTTGAAATCCTGTACACTTACGACGGTGTAAGAATCTTTGGCTTTGTAGCCAAATTGCACATTCGGACGAATTGCCTTCCCACTCTATCACCCAGCCCAAATCCCAAAGGATTTTTAAAGCAAAAAATACAAGCAAAATCAATTCCCCCTCATCAAACATCAATCACAAGTGATAACATCACTTTACATATCCACAATATCTGCTGTACATGCCTGTATTGTAGCATCCTTAGGATGAATAAACTTTACACAACGCCCGCAAGGAAAGAAACTTATTTGGACAAGTAAGAAAAACTTTACAAGAATACCGTCTTTGTGGGAGCATTACCGTACACATTGACAAAAACGATCACACATAAAGAAGTAAATGCTTCTTCAGATCCTTCCTTTTAGTATTCATTGTACACTTGAGGGAATGTCCCTTTTACTTCCCACAGAAGAATAAAAACGCATTACTCTCTGCAGCTACTTTTTACGCTTCTTCGTCTGTAGGCATCTTAAAGACGTTTTTATAAGATATTTTTACTTTTCCTGTTATTGAATTAATCCAATTCTTATAGTGCTCTTCTCGTCTCGAAAGGATGAAATTGTACAGCGATACACACAACTTAAGTGCGAACTTTCCTCATTGCCTTAAATAATTTTTGGACTCAAACTGTTTCTGGTGAATTTACAGAAAATTTTGGAATGAAAGGGCGGATGCATTTGGAACTCAATATTTCTTAAAGGAAATTATGGAAGGAACTGGAAAGCGATCCATTTTGTTTTAAATGTGCGCCGCCATTTTAATTAGTTCAAATAATTCAAGTTGATTGATGTAGACTGTTAAATATGAACAGGGAGGCGGGTGCATTACCCGAACTTATGAACATTTTACATTTTACATTTTTTAGTGAAATTTTGATGATTCTTAAAGAAAAAAAATACTTTGGTGCCCATTTGAAAGTACCATTGAAATATTTCGTAAATGTGGTTGGATTTGCATGTCATTATTTATCGGGTTAACAGTCCAATGTCCTTTTCCATTACAAGGGCATTTTTTTATACGTACGTACGAATATGTGGTGAAATTTTGAATGCATGCAAGTTAATGTATTTTTTTTTATTGTGTTCTATAAGGAGTCATGTAATAGATATATCTCTACCTATCGACCCTGATAAAACGACATTCTCTATACAAGATCCTGTCGATAGTAATAAAATGGTTTCTTTTTATAACTTTTTCATTTTTGCAAATAAACAGCTTGACACGTTCCGATATCGATTTGCGCAAAGGCAGTTTTTATGGTGTATTTATTCCATTTTTTATTCATTTTTGTCATAGTCAAAGAGTATATAAACATGAGGAATATGTGATGACGTCTTTATTGCGGTGTGTTTAACTTCTGTTGCTTAAAATCAAAACTTTTAAACATGCATACTGAAAACACTGCCCATGCAATCGCTAAGGAAAGTTCAGTTTTTGGTTGTTCCATCTCCTACGCAGTCCAACCTATGGCCTCACAATGTATGTTACTTACCGTTCGGCATAAACTATAAATCCCTTCCACACGTGAGAGAAAAACAGTAAGAGTATTTTATCTTACAAGGCAGGCATCACATCCAGAGTAGGGATGTAACTATAATTCTGTAGTTTTTGCACACTTTATATCCTTTAAGAAATATCCATATAAGGGCTTAAAAACAGAGAGCAAGAATGTGAAAGCTTAAAAGTTAAAATCAGAAAGAGAAAAGGAAATTACTTTAAACATTCTTGTTATAATAATATAATTTAAGATTCCCATCTTTTAAGGAGAGGGGAAATACTTCCTCTCCTTTACCCGAGCACACCGTTGAGTTTGTCTACGATGCTATGTGAAAGAACTGAAACGCATAACAGGAATGTCAGGAAGGGATAATACATTTTCGTGTTGAAGATGAACGAAAGTCGAAAACGAAAAATTTCGGTTATTTACTTTTATATTCCTCTATCTCATATTATTTAATTTTGTTTAGTGGAATGAGTTGAAAAGCGGAAAAATTGGAAACTTTGAATTAAAAATGACACTCGTTCGTCATTTATGATCAAACATTGAATTATACTATTTAGGATGCATTTTTGTTGTGCTTTAATGATTTGTGTTAGATGCATAGATTAAAATTAACGTCCATTAGTATGTAAGTCTTAAAAAAATACGATTGTGTTCATTCATTGCAAGCCCTCAAATTGTGCGTGCTCGTCTGAGCTTTAGAAACATGTCCTGTAGTTAAGATGTATGCTGGTAAGACCGTAGCAGGCGCAAAACTAGCACGAACTTATTAAACTAAGAATAATTATATTTAAACCACACAGCTGCTATGGTAAACATATTTAAATTTTAATTTTTTTATCTTTTCAGAAATAAAAGAAAAGTACAAAACTTATTACCTTGCAAAACACCAACACGAGGATCTCATATGAATGGTCTACCTGGCGGACATTCTGTGACATACGAGGACCCAGACGCGAGGTTAGGGCATCGTCCTTTGGTTATGAGACATCACCATAATGTTGAGGTAAGTCAAAATGTCTTCTTTTTCTCAGCTAAAAAGCCTCTTCAACTGCCACGATATTCAGGCAGCTGCTTACAAAAGCGCCCGTCATCAGTTTCGTTCCTAATACGTTGCCCAACTAGTGAGGAGTAGAGTAGGCTTGGGTAGTGCTGTGCATGCGCTTTACTTGTCCTAGCCATATTTGGCTGTGAATCTGTAGACGGCTAGTTAGACTCATGACGCTGTACAATCAAATATACTTTATATTCCCTTGCAAAATAAAATTATAAATAAAGGATTCGTAGTTTGCCTTTTTTGAACTCTTAACAAATTATATTTTTTTTATAATATACTAAGATAGATATTTGAATCAAAATTGGAACAAATTAAATGAGCACAATGTTTGCTATGAAGTATATTTTGCATGTTTAGTTATTTTTCTTACATATGTATTTAATTCTTATCACTTCGTCGTGAAACTTTCCAATAATTCAAATCCAGAGTACGTACACATTTTCCAGCATGTACGCCCATGTACATATCAATTTACACACATTTTAATTCATCAACGACCAGTTTGCTTTTACGCACATATATGCACATCTCCATGCTAACCTAAAAAAGGAATACCTTTAATGAATGTACAACGCTCATGAGCTCTGCGAGTTTATTTGCGGTCTAATTCTATGGCTGGGTTGCAGAACACAATTAAAGGAAATCTAAGCATCAATTTCCTGTACAATTCAATTGCTCAACACAATCCTTTCTGAGTTTTCATCATTTCATTTACGTGCAATAATACAAATCAAAATATTTGGACAGGCAATGTAACAGCACATGTCACAGCACATTCATTCGAAAAGGAAGGATCTTCTTTATATCCATGGTGAAACACGATATTTTTTTTAATTCAGGTGTATATTTCAAGGCAAGGGAAAACCAAACAATAGGTAGATGCTTCGAAAAGAGGTATAATTCAATGATATTTCTGGCCGTATGACATTACTTTTGACTTAATTTTAATTTCTCACTCTGTGATATGTTGAAATGCGCATACATATGTATTTATGTAGGATAAGATATGTAGGATTCGAACTGTTCGCTTTATACCTCAAAGCATTTTTTTATATACACATGCACATGTGTAATTCATATAACATATAACATGAATATATTGAGGTACAACTTAGTGTGCAGCTTTAGTAATTTTTTTCTCTTGAGTTTATGGATCAATCTTCTTTTTAACTTTCAATACGAATAAAAACAATAACGTTTTTCTTTTCTTTCTTTGTAGATGTTACACCATTCGAAAGGTATTCACTATCCTAGCGGCTATCCCATGACAAGGTCTCCTCCATTCCTTGTCTCTTCGTCACCGGGTCCCGATCCATATCGTTCAAATGATAATGTTTACGAGGAACTCGGCCCAGGGCGTGAATCGGACGGTGATTCTGAGCCACCACTACACTCAGATGACGATTTTGCAGAAGATGAACTTTCATTACCTGGTGAAAGGTCGTTCAATAAATCGACTTCCGATACAGCATCAACGGTACCTGTCTCGACAATCTATCATGAAAGACCTAATTCATCACAGCATAATAATGGCCAAGAAAGAAATTCTTTGTTATCATCATCGTCTTCCTCAAACACCCACAATGATGCTCCAACAATTACATCGGAAACCACATCAACATCGATTTCGTCAACGAATAAGAATGGTTTGACCAGTCGAAGAACAGGCGGCATACTTTCTGGAGTTCTGCGACACACAACAGGACGACAGAATAATAATCGCAAAAATCGACATAAGACACCTGTTTGTAGCTCTAGTATGGATGAATTTAACACTTCTGACCAATTAGTTGGGGATATGCTAGTTCCAATGGCGCACAATCATTTATATGACAATAGGACATATAATGTTATGCCTTTAACATACAATGACAACAGCAATTTTCATCATCAAAGTCTGAACAATAATATAAGCAACAACAATAATAACAATCGTGTCCAGTATTACAATACGCTTGAAAATGAAGTTGAGCGGCGTAATCGTATTAATAATCAGATGCATCACCCCCCATCGGCAGTAGCAACTATTTTCCGTGAACGAAACAATGTTAACCACCCGAATCGATTTCCTCAGCCTTACTATGCCGCTAGCAACTTGTTGAGCTCAATGTGCTCTAGAACTAATCCACGTACTGCAGACCGTCGACGAATAGTTCCTCCAATGGATCCTATTGAACCGACCTACGGCTATGCGGAACCTATCTTCCATGAAGGATATCTATACGACACCTGTGCCCGACAGCAACATCAACAATCGTCTACAGTTGGTCGCAATGCGACGACAGTTGGTAGCAGTAGTCCACTCTCATATCCAGAATACATAGCACCGGATTACAGTACTACGGGTCTGATGAATTCGTTTAGAGCAACTCACCATTACCATCATACTCCTGCTGCAGCTGGGCCTCAACATCATCATCATCATCACAATCACAATCATCAGTTGTATTCCAGGGGGAGCGCTGGTGGCGGTGATTCAAGTTTTGGCTCTGATTCCGGATATAGTCATCATCATAGTAGTACCCCAGCTTCAACAATTGGTCGGGGAGTGAGTGTTGGGAATTCTAACAATGTTAGTTCTAGTGGTGGCAGCCAAAATAAACTAGCAGCCGCTTTAAATTTTGGATGGAATCGTCGACAGACAAAGCAGCAAATTCTGCAAACTACACAAAAATCAAATCAATCGTCATCGACATCGTCGTCTATTCTAAAGGATGAGGTTGGTGACCATCACATAAATAATAATTCCACAGCTGCAGGCACAGAACCGTCGTCAGTGGCAGCAACACAAACCTCACTGGTAACTGGCTGCAATAATAGCAGTAGTACAGACGTAGTCAATAGTAATATAACTGCCAAGGCGTGAAAGTAGATCTCAATTGTAAATAATAAAACCACAGATTAAGGATAAATATTTTTTAAAAAACATACAAATGTACATACCGAGTAAATCTTAAAAGCTCAGTTGACTCTGTAGATGTAGGCCAAACAGAGTTACCAGTCAGTTCCTTCTTCGTATGCAAAAACACTGAAATATCACAAAATCTCCAAAAATAACAATGCGATTTATATAAATGTATATTATCTCTATTTTCTCCTTGCATCTATCTTGAAGTTATTTTTTGAGTTTTGTACTTACTTGTGCTAGATATGAAAATTTGAAGCATTCGTAAAAGTGAAGCCACAACGGATCCGACAAAATGTTTGTTGTTGTCTGATCAGACAATGATACCTTGATCCTTACGAGTCAACACGTACCAAAGCAGATGAGACAAGACACATTTTTGTAAATATATCCACTTAGTAAGGAACGAACTAGCACAAAAAATCTTGAACGTGGGTGAATAAAATCGGTTGCGATGATTTGACATTTTTGTATCGGTATTTTTTTAGGCCAGAAGTAAGATACATATTTAATTGAAACAAGAAGTCGACCGTACTATTACAGATGTAAAGAGTAAGCAACTGAAATTAAAATCACCCATGAATCTCAGTTTTGATCAAACGCCTCTATTTTGTGTGTCAGGTGGGACTACGACACTTCAATTAATGTAAATAATTTTGAAATAAGCAACAAGAAAAATTAGTCAACTACTCAGTAGTGTCGTTTGTCTTCATGTTGACACACTAGAATAAAACAAAGGGGAAAATTTCTTGTCTTGTCATAATATCGTTTCTCACTTAGTGCTTTGCTTTGTGAAGTAAAATAATTTTGGTCAGATCCGGTGTATCTTCAGCCTATAATTTCGAAAACTTTGTGTATAGTATCTTATTTATTTATCGCTCTGTATATTATTTTTTGTGTAAATAACATTTTAGTTTTAAAGACATGTGATGTAGTAAATTTAAGGACTTTTTATTCTAAAATTGTATGGAAAGTATTTGTGAGTTCACTTCTACTTTTTTATTATACGTTCGATGAATAAGTTAAAATTAAGACGTTATTACTTTTAAACTTTTATTTGTTAATTTAGTTTTAAATAAAAGCGCATCATTCGAAAATAAATAATTTTCATCAACATATTTATTTTCCGTTTTATTTATTTTATTAAATTTATATTTTCAGTTTGCTTTTTGAGACACAAACGTGGTCTATGATTTAAATATTCATTTTCCACTATCTGATACCTATGATTTAATATATAAACAGTTTAGTTTGAACGTCTTCTCGGATATTTTGTTTCAACACAACGTATATTAACATATTATATATTTCTAATACATACAAATACCCAATACAAATACCCATTACCTAATGCAAACGTAGTTGTGCCGCCGTACCTAAAATAACAATCACTCATATCGACAGACATTTCACAAAACAATTTTCCTAAAACTATATACATATGTTCGTATGTGTTATGTATACGATGTTATGGAGACTTGTCGGAATGTATTTTGCAAACAATTGAAAAAAAAAGCTCTCATTAGCAAGTCATTACATTAAACTGCACTTTGCCATTGTGGCAGTCGTGAAACTTTCGTTTTTCGACAATTTTTTGAACATCTTGCACTACAGCAGTGAAGTGCAATAGTATTCAAGTAAATCTGCATAAGCCCAACACTCTCATTTAAACAGTAATAAGTGTACAATATGCGTTATGTGAGTTTTGTGTGCTATTATTATCTAACTAAGGAATAGTCTTTGAGCAGTGATAGGACTTGATAGTGGTGGAAGAGGAAATTTAATCCAGACGCCCTCAAGTGGGAGCACCATTTCAATTTTTTTTCAAATCAAGCTATCTACCACACAAAGAATAAAGGAAATGACGACTGACGACTTGGTTAACAAATGTAAACCTATATGAGTCTAAAGATTTACATATTTATTTCATTTACGACAGTGTAGAATGTTAAACTGAAATTAAACGGGTAAGCCACATCTACCAACCTTTTTCAAATCGTCCACACATTGATCATTTTAAGTCTCAAAACTAGAGGCTATTTTTGGTTCACATATCTTCACATATCTCAAACCCTCTCGGTTAGTACTTATGCAATATCATCTTCTGAGCCGCACTCACTAGCTATCACTAGACTACTCGATCCTATGAGATCGACTTAAAAGATCGTCTGCTATCTTATCAAGACTTATGTCCAGGGGCAACCAAGTGAGTTGTTTGAGAAACCACCTCGTCCTGGGTCGACCCAGTGGTCCCCTAACTGATCACATTTGTGCTTTAAATGTTCTCGGAAGTCATGTTGTGCTATGTGCCCAACCATCGAAGGATAGCGTTTTCTTTACGAAGAAGCAGCTGGTCAACAAATTTGAGTAACGCCCGTACGAAGAAATCGCATAGCAGCATCTTGGTAAATCCTACAGGAAAGCTAGGCATTAATCTTCCCATCACTCGTGAAAAACACCCGAGCTATTATCTATCGAGTGCATCGAGATAAACAGATTAAAAGTAATCCGTTTGGTCGATCTGTCGATCAATTAATAATAAAAACAGAAACAACGGTGGTGGCCCGTGGCGTTGTGAGTATGTGCGTCGACCCCAACCTCGACGTCGTAGGTTCGATTCCTGCTCTGTGCGACGAAAACAATTTTCACGAGCCCACCTCTTTCGAGTCACTGACAATGCTCAAAGAGTATTTCTGTCTAGAAAAAGCTTCTCAAACTTGGCCGTTCGGATTCGGCATTAAACTGGTCCCTTCCACTTGACACCAGTCTGACTTTTCGAGGAAAAAAGTTAACGATAAAAACTAGTGTGTTTGTTTGTAAATTTAAGAACAAAACATTTTTGCAGAATAAAAACCGATAAATAAATTTTAGTTAAATGGGATGTATACCAGTTTTGACAAGTCAAAAAGAGCGATGTCAAAAACTATACATATCCAATCAGGCAATTCGGATTATCTTTGATCAACGCTCTTAGAATTTTATGCCGCACGGGCATGGGGGGAAGGCCTTTATTGCTATTTTACCGTGGCATTTTTGAAATTGAACTGAAATATCTGGAGTTGGTGATAAAAACATGTGCTTACTCTTCAACTTTTGTGGTATCATCTACTCCATTATTTCCCCCATCCACCGACAGACACAAATTAGCCTTACGGCTCGCTGTCTGAATTTCATCCGGATATACAGTCAATTAAACATACCTCTGGTTTTGGAAGATACACATCTCGTCTCTCTGGCTTGTGCATTTGAAATTCTAAGATGAATACTTAGGAAAAAGATATTTATGAAGAAAACTTTAGTATTAATTCGCAGGTAAATAAAGAAATTCCTACGAGGATAATAAACCGAAAGAGTTTAACAAAATAGGTATAGAGGAAGTGTCATATTCTATTACATTACAAAATCACATTACTTTTTTTGTATTATCTTATTACTGATTATGGAGAGTTGTGGTGGCACGTGGTGTTGTGGGTATGTACGTTGATTCTTGGTCTGTGCGAGAAAATTAATTTTCACGGCCCCACCTCTTTCGAGTCACTGACAATGCTCAAAGAGTATTTCCTTTCCAGACAAGGCTTCTTCAAACATGGCCGTTCGGAGTCGGCATGAAACTGTATGTCCCATTCACTCGTGAGAGAACAATAACAAACACAACACGATGAGTTGCTGAGAAATTAGGCCCTGGCCCTCTACGGGCTGTAACAACACCTATATTATATTTTAATAATATTATTATTATATTGTGGAGGATTGTGAATAATTATTGACTAGCGTACCATCCTTCGAAACCAAATATACCATAGTTCCTATATTTCCCAATTTGATTTGCGGCCCATTTTGGATAACTTATGGTTACAAAGGCAATATAATATTGTACCAAAAACGAAGTTATAACTCGACCTTGACTTACTTGACTTATTTATGCCTTTACTTGACTGGATACCTTCATTTATACCATCGGCTTTTCACGTTTTACTTACTTTCAAAAAAGAACTGTTCCTCTCTCCATTCTGACTATCCGTTGTATGTTTAATTCATTCATTAAAAATATCATTATCAATATTTAACATATCACATAAAGACGATTCTGTGTTATTTCAGTTTTACTTTAGACTTCTTAATATTATGAAAATATATGGAAAAATTGTACATAGTAGAAATCATAACTTGTTGATGGCTTGACTAAGACTGTTTTTTATAGTTTAGATACTAATATTATTAAAAAGGGGAATAATCATAATCAGATCCGGAAGATAATGCCTATAAGTGTTAGTGCATTCTAAATGTATATACATAGATATATCCTTATGAATTGTCCATAGCATATGAAAACAAAATAATTCTAAATTCGTCTCTCCATTATGTAAACATAATTCAGATGAAACGCAGAGCCCCAAACGAAATCCTGACCACTTTTAGGTTGTGTACTATCTATAGATAAAATAAAATACTCATTGTAAAATACATAAAACAAAACCAATATTGGCGAGAAACCGCTATTATAAGAATAAAAAATGATGTATAAAACGAGCACAAGAATGTATCCTACACTCTGTCAGAGCGAATGTATTTTATGTATTTGTTGAGTTAAAATTGATATTGATTTTTTGGTTTATTTCTTTTCCTAACTACTAAATAAGAATTAGTTCTACCGCAAAATAAAATAAATAAACTAATTATGTCCATTTTATTAAATGAATATATGCAGATGATAGCTATGTAAAATATTCTAACTTATTGTCCAACAGCAGAACAATCATATGAGTGCAGATACATATAATCGAGCAGATATATAACTTATTAACAATATATACAACATATATAAATAAAATTTTAAATAACGGGTGGAGATATTTGAGTGTCTAATTTAAATACAAATTATAGAAATATAAATATGATAAATGTAAACTATTTTTTTAGCCTTCGTTCCAAACGTTTGATTCCTATGCAGGCAATTGAATAACAGAATTCTCAACAAAAGCAAACATACATTTGAAATAAAACCATATCAATTAATCAGATTCATCATTGTCATACATGAGAATTTGTTACAGTTTAATTTTATATTACTCTTCATATAATTTTGATTTAGACACATAAGCAATCTTAAGTCTAAGTATTATTACTATAGAAGTAAAAGAAATGAAGAATTTAGAAAATACATAAATGAATTTTATTAAGAAAATGTTTTTATATTAAGGTTTGCACAAAACTTCGAGCGAAATATTTTTGATTATAACGGTTTCAGCAGCGCCACAATCCGGGGTGGACCTGGGCCTTAACCAACAAGCCTCCCCAGACAACTCGATCTTTAGCTACCTGCCTCCATTTTCGCAAGCAGTGTTGGTTGAGGTAGCTTTCCACTTGCATGCGCCACCTGAAGTACTGATCTGCATCCGCTCTACATGACCTAGCCATCTCAATGGTTGGATCTTTCCTCTTCTGTCTAAGTCGATGTCACTGAACAGCTCGTACAATTCGCCCATATATCTATTCATCTATCTATTCACTCGGAACCGAAAATCACACATCGAGTTTTTCTCTTAAAGCCGCCTTTGATAAAGTCCATTCCTCCGCGCCATATACCAGGACTGGACTGGGACGATTAAGGTATTATAGAGCGTTTATTTGGGCTTTGTTTATCAATTGCTTTCTTGACCAAAGAAAAAAAGATTGACAGGAATTATTCTTAATTTGATTTTAGCACTGTTGTCGTTGTCTGAATGTATAGTGATTCGTAAGTAGACAAAGTTTTTGAATACCTCAAAGTTATATCTATCTGCTGTGACGTTCTGACCGACACGTTTGTTTTGCTCTTATTTACCGCTAAACCCATCTTCGCGGCCTCGTCGCAATACCCACAAATGCGCCATGGACAACACCCTACGTTATTCCGATATTGTCAATATTGTCGGAATACTACGACTAGTTGGAAGGACTTCTAAAAGATTGTTCCTTTGGTGTTGGAGTGCGAGTTTTGAACAATTCTATCATATGCGGCCTTAAAATCAATGAAAAGGTGATGGGTTTCCTCCAAAGTCTGCCCTATTGTGAATATTTGGTCGAAGGTGGGCTTTCCTGGCCTAAAGCCACAGTGGGTTGGACCCACCAGGTTGTTGACGAATGGTTGGAACAGGTCTCGTTGTATTTCAGCTTAGTTATGGTAATCTTCATCCGGGTCTCGTGATGGGAATTGTTGATTTTCACCCTCCCTTTCATTGGGGTTGAATGGTTCGTTCTGCTTGACAGCGGGGTTTGTTCTTCGTCGCTATTATACTGTCTGCAGAAATGGTTTCTCCAAATTCGCAGCACTGACTGCGATTCTTCTCCGATGCTTTCTTGATCATCCTCACAGACTTTGGTTTGGACTTTATAACCCTGACTGGTTAATTTTTCCAGTTCGGCGGTGCTCACATCTCTTTCGCTCGAAGAACGCTTTTGCTTGCCTGCATTCGCCTGCCGACACTCGGAGTGAAACACAGAACATCAGTGCTTGGCGCCTCAAATCTGCCAGACATCTATGATACGGAACGAGTGTCTTGCGTCGATCGCAATGTGATCAATCTGATTGACGGTTCATTGATCAGGAGATCTCCATGTCCCTTTGTAAGTATCGAGATGTGTGTTATTACAACACTTCGCGCCACAGAAAATTCGATTAGCCTAAATTCATTATGGCAAGTGGTGTTGTGTTGGCTGTACTTCTCGACGAAGAGTTCGTAGAAGCTGTCTTTGGTATTGTCATCTTTCTCCCCTGTTGGAGTATGTGCTCATATAAGGCCTCTGTTGGCGAAGTTGGCCTTGATGCGAATTGTCCTGAGGCGGTTGTTCACCTGTACGATAAGATTTCTTGCCTAAGCAAGTGCATATCCATCTGCACTTCTTGAATGGCGGTTATATCTACTGCGCTATCTTTGGTACCCAATAGTTGTGATATTGCACGTGGCCTATAAAGGGACCTTATAATCAACGTACATATCCGAAGATTGTGTCCTTAATCCTCTTGCAAGGTTCGTCTTCAGTAATCCATCCTTGGAAACAAGGCTTGTTATTGCTTCGCAACATGAAAGGTTTTTGACAATCTCCAATCTGGAGTTCAGCAGCTTGGGTTCGGGTGAATTACAACCAGTACTCCATGGCTCCCACTTGGAACAAAATTAGCACATTTGATGTATAGCCACCCAGATCACCTATGACGGTTGGGGAAACTGCATGTTAGAACCCTTGTACACTTACATGTATATTGCGCACAAAACGGCTTTTTGGATGCCTAATTGTTTTATTGGGTATTGGTTACAGAAATGTCTTTCCTCCGTATCAAACAAAATCTCTCCGCCCAGAATCACTCTGACTTGCAACGAAACAAGAGTGACGAAAAACCTCAATCGTTGGGATCGTAGAATCAAGTGTGTAAAAGCGGCATGGGATCACAACAGTAGTCATAGAAAATATACACCTAAATCTGTTTTTACACGGTTTTGATATAACACGGTTTGAAAATAAAATATCTTTAATTTTTTTACATGATTTTATTCCATTTAGCACGATTTAAAATTGTTTGTGCTTAAATATTGTTGTCAAATTTAATTTTTGCGAAGTATATTTATATCACAAATTTAAGGGAACTCCCAAAGTCTTTTTTTACACCGTTTTTTTCTGAAACCAATCCACCGTGTAAAAATAGAATTAGGTGTATTGTAAATCAACCAAAGTCAAGTTCAAATTTTACTATGAAACCGGACGAGTTCAAACAAACCTGCACGTAATTTTGAGCGATTACTGTTAAACTGGGCGTTATAATTGGCAACTAAAAAAAAACTGATTTTATAGCTAATTTGACATTTTGCAATAAAGTGTCGGTGTTGTGTTTATTTTTAATATCCTACAGTATCAAGTTTTTGTCTTTCTGGGATGATGTGATAGTCGATTTAGCCTAAATGGTGATTGCTATTGCTGTTCTGTTAGAAGACTATCGTTGTTAGGCGTCGATGGGAAGTTCTGCTCACTAAGAACGGGTTGAAGAAGCGTTGCCCGGGGATTGTGTTTCTCAGATTCGGGAATGCCTCGTTAGGATGGTTGCTGATGTCTAGCAACTGTTTCCTTGCCATTACTTCTTCTCTATCTTGTTATCTTGCCATTGCAAGGGTATGACGCGTGGCACGTCATCTTCTCGTTGGTGTTGTCTTTATGATGGTGTGCCATATCAAAATCGGCCAATATTGGCTTCTTGTAGAGCAGCAGCTATGTCCTCTAGCTTTATTCATTTTGCTAACAAATTAAAGGTTAGATGCTATGGAAGAATATGTTGGCCATCTTTAAGGTCAGTTTCGAATTGAACTTCAATCCTTCCGTGAAGTTAACGTTTAGATACCATTGTTTGTCCATTGACATCTCTGTACCGCTTTTCCAGCATTTTTGTGAATACCTGCATTTATGTGGCACATTCTGTCGCACTCGAATCTTGCGCCGTATATTTCGACTGACATAAGTCCGGTAATAAATACCGGAACTACGATCGATTAATTGTTTCGGTATCTCCAGTTCGTAACCTTTAATTGTGAATCTATCTCTGGCTAGCTGTCTGTAGTTTCGCACACAAATTTCCTTGAGGTTCTTTCACTTGGTAGGGCCACCTTAAGCGCGAGCGTCTTCTATTGCGTTGCCCCATAGGTTCGGATTCGAAAATTCTTCGGGTCGGAGCTGAGGTGTCCATCCGCTCTACATAACATTGCCACCGTAGGCGTGGTACAGCCCGTACAGCTCTTGGTTGAATCTTCTCCTCCCAAACCCGTCAACACAAACAAGATCAAAGATCGCACACAGAACTTTTCTCTCAAAGAGACCAAGGGCTTCTTCATCCGCTTTCAAGATTGTCCATGCCCTTCGCGCCGTATAGCAG
Source organism: Eristalis arbustorum (assembly GCA_916610145.1). Lineage (NCBI taxonomy): Eukaryota > Metazoa > Arthropoda > Insecta > Diptera > Syrphidae > Eristalis > Eristalis arbustorum. Next base: position 78,780,244 of record OU744316.1, on the reverse strand, counting down.
GACTGGGATGATCAGTGCCAAAAGAAACAGCGGTTGCCTAAAGTTATCCTCCGCTTGTTCTCGGTACTGATGTTATTAGTACAGTTTACTCCGGAGCCAAGGTAAGTAAAGTCCTTGACTACATCGAAGTTATAGCTGCCCATTGTGACGCTCTGTCCAAGACGTCGGTGTTGTATATCCTTTTTTGAGGACAGCGTATACGTAGTTCCTTTTTCCCTCATTCACCGCCAGAACCATTTTAGCCGCTTCCGTCTCAATATTAGCAAAAGCCTCATTGACGGCTCGCTCAGTTTTGCCAATCTAGTCAATGTCATCGGCACATTCGCAGACTTCTGCAAGATCGTGCCTGTGTAGCTCGTCTCTATGCACGCTGTCATATCTGGCTTTGAAATCGACGAACAGATGGTGGGTATCGATTTGCATTTCTTGGGTCCAGGATCTGCCGTAGTGTAAATATCTGGTCTATTGTGAACTTTCATTAACCAAAACCCACATCGAAATAAAAAAATGCATTCGGAACACGTGCAAACTGGTGGGGAGTTTAGTATTACGAATGACTTGGCGGACGGAGAAATGATGCAAGCAAAATTAAGAATTAACAACAAAGTTTCCCTTAAAACCGGAGTGCGCCATATTACCCGCAATTTTTATAAAACGCAAATTGGAGGTTCCTTTAAATTTTTATAGTTTATAGTTTCTAAGGACTGATAGCAGAATTTTATGTAAGACTGTTAAAGATAATAAATAAATTAGACTTCTATTTATGTTCTTTTCGCTGATTTCTTGTGAAGGTAACGGTTTTGTGCTTTATTCCGAAGTCTACAAAGGGTATTGTGTAGTCTGCCACTCTGATTGTCTCCATGTGCACATTAGCTTGGTCTGTTTGCCATTGCTAACATTCAATTTGTCTTATTGCTGCATGTGTGGCAATAAATATCCCCGTAAATGTCTACTGGAAGGATGTTGAGTATGATTGCGACGGCAGTGGGTGTTGACCAGAGTGCACCTGTGATGCAGATGCATGCCGATCTTTATAATCAGCTGACGTTGTTGAGATTGTGTTTTGCTTGCAGTGCTTTCCACCACAATAGTACTCCGTAAGTCAGCACTGTTCTTACAATTGATATGTAGAGCCAATGTGTTATCCTAGAGCGGATTCGCCTTTTGGGTCTTTCTGGCACGTATAAAGTGCTATTGCGTCCTGATGGGCTCTTGAATACAAATCATCCAGTTTAGCTTGCTGTCGACAATCACACCCAAATATTTCGCTCAATCAGTGATAGCTATTTCCTTTCCATTCAACTTTGATGGGTTGAAGTTAGGAATTTTTCTGGTGAACAGCACTAATCTTGGACGGGTTGGCATCAAGTCGAACACTTTCCGTCCAACTGACTACTAGTCTCAGGGTTGTTTCCGTCACATTGCTGATGTATCTGGGAATTTGCCTATGATGGTTTGCATCTTTCATCATTTTCTGCTCCGGCTATCTTGTTGTGCTACGTTGAACGATTTTCGTTCCCTATCGTGTCCTCCACTGGGTTCGTTTTCGGCAGACTATTGACAATGTCTAATGCCGTTTCACAGCGATCGCTTAAGCAACCCTTTTGGTTTTATAGATTCGTATAAACCTTAATCTGAGTTAATTTTGTAGTTGACTTAAACGAGAGTACACCATCGTTTGAACCTCCGTTCTGCACATAGGCCATCTCGCTTCGTTTTCATTTTCATTCTTTCATTTCTTTCAAAGACGTGCTACAAAGCATTTTAAAAGCTCAACAGGTATCAAATATTACGAAGGTGTGTGTATTTACTCAATGATAGTAAAGTAAATACACGAACCAATTGTTAATCGTGTTACGTAAACGAAGTTTTACTGAACTGAAGTTCAGAATTGACTGTGAAACCGGACGAGTTCAAGCAAAAAATGTTGAAGGTTCAGCTGTTGCTTCTTTCGTGTGCAACAACCCTTTTTTCGACAATGGTTTTCGAAACTAAGATCAAGGCCTATTTTAGTAGATGTCACAACCAGAGCTAGATAGAAATTTCTGACTAGTTAAGAATGTGGTGGTTGTTGTTTACGATTCAAAACAAAGCACAGTTGTGCACCTAGCATTGACATCGACATCTACAACTCAGGTCAGGGTCAATATATGTTGTCTTGTCGCAGAGACTGTGCTTTTCGAACACTTTTCAAGGATGTTCTCTTCACCTCACCTTCGTAACCGTGCTCACAGCCCAAGAAGTCGTATTAGTCCTCTTTGACCTGTGTATGTGCATGACTGCCATGTATGCTCCTGCCTTCGATGCAGATCAAAGCCAGGCGATTACTGATCAGTTGAAAGTCAAAGATGTTCGACCTTATTCGTTTTCCCCAAGGATTCGCGTTCACACATGTATATGCACTTTCATGTGACAGCTTTAATATTAAGTCTTTAACTTTTTCCTTATAGCCTTGTTCTATCCATCGTTTTTCCTGGATCGAAGCAATATCCGCCTGGTATTGCGAGAGGATATTTTCGCAGTTATTGAGCGGCCTCAGGGGTGTGGCACACACTTTTCGTAGGTCCCTTGATTTCGTTTTTACGTGGGCGGCTTGTTAGTCCTGCACACAAACGCAATGGAAAGGGGAGTTGTGAAGGCTATTACGCCATACATATTTAACCTTTTAAGATATTACAATATTTCGTCCTATGAAAAGACGCATCCGAGACAGTATTATTAACTGACTTTGTTTATAATAAGCTTAGGTTTCTATTGTTACATCGAACCTTTGTTATAATCTAACCAATTCTTTGTTCATGTTACTCGCCCACGGAAGTCAATGCCGACGGAACTAGAAAGGATAGGGAACTGCTCTGCGTTTAGAATTCACCTTCTAACGCAGTTGGTCATAATTTTTTTTTTGTTCTTATAAATTGTTCACAATTTTTGTGTTTTTTTTTTTTCATTTATTTTATAACTGCCTTTTTATTTCTTGTGTGACTATATTGGGTTTTTTGCTCGAATGTGTGAAGTGGCTAGTAAATAGCCCTTCCTCAATAATGCCCAACTGCAACATTCGTTAAGAAATTTGCTAAATACTATAAAAAAGGCGTAATTTTTGATTTTAAGATCCTAATTTTTCTTACTCCTACAAAAAATACATCATCCACAATGGATTTTTCTCTGCAATCTTTTAACGAATGTTACAGTTGTGCATGATTGAGAAAGGTGTTTTTTCTAGCCACTCGACAGTTTAACCCTTTTATTCGGCAAGCAGTACACTCAATAACGTGCGTTCCACATTAAACGACCAACTGTTTTACAATCTCAGGTCCACCAAAACGGCTGTAATCTTAGATTTTTCCAATAATTATGCGTTCTCCGTGCCGTAATAATTTGTGGGACTGGCCTTTTTACTGCGTTAACTCAGCACAACCTTAGTTCCTGAAACGTCATACGATGTCACCGACCGTATGCGAACATGCTACACTGTTTAAATGCTGGCTTTATGTATATCATATCATTTAACATTTCGATCCACTATACAAACTTATAAAGTTATAAGATTTGTTTTGTAATCTTAATGCACTTAATGTAACTGGATCCTTAATAAACTAAATTAAAACCAACTAAACTACGAATACGTATGTCGTATGTGTATTCTTATGTTGCTGGTTCAATTTTATCGAACTAAGCTTAAATCATTTTAAATGAAATTATTTGAAATAACTTATGCAGCTCTGATTGCAACAGATGCAGCCCAACGGTTGTTAAGTGTAAATACAGTTACCCAATTAGTCAGTCAAGTAAAAAGACATTGGAATTGACTTTAGTTTCGGTCAAACTTTGTAAGTTCAGCTAAAGACAGTCAAAACTCCTTGAGAAAACTTTAAAACAATTTTAATCTGTATGCTTGTCATTCGTGGATGCATTCCCTTCCTTTCCATACCCCTATCTATTGTGATACCCTTCTGGATCCCCTGTTTCTTATCCGGCCGGATCCATTGCCTGTGTGAAATAAAAATAATTTTTCTACAAAAAAAATTCACGTTTCATGTGCTTACAAAAGATCCCGGTTGTATCTTTCCCTGGTATAACGGATGCACATTGTATTGTAGTTTAGGTTGTATTAGGGACATTGAGACTGTGGTATGTAGGCATGTACACCTGATACCCATCAGTTGCATATACGCAAAATGTTAAGATTATAAATGGCAGGATAAACAGGATATGTAGAGCGTGTTCTTCAGGACCGGATAAATGAAATAAATAAAAGAAAATGTGTGCAAAAGTTGAAGGAAAGCCTTTTTGAAAGAAAATTCTTTTTACTGGAGACGTATACATTGTTATTTTGCACATACCATACATAAATAAATATACATATACACATTTGTTTGGGTACATGCCATGCTCGTGTTCATTCAATCGGAAATGTTTTGTATTCAAGTGGAAGGACACAAGTTTTCAAAGAAAGAATTTTTACCATGAAAAGGAATGCAATATGTAAATGTGGGTTATTTTTCTTCAACGTGTGATCATGGAGCTTGAGCTTAACGTCCGGGGTTTTATTTATGAATTTAATTTTTTTATTATATATTTCAGTACTTAAAATGTTTTTATTTATTAAAATGATTCTTCCAACCAAAAAGCCTATCACGCTTATTCTCAAAGTCGTGTGTCACCCTTTTCAAATAGTAGAGAAATTTGTCACTGTGGAACATATTTCTGAGTAGTACCATAACTGTATGACGCAAAAATTGATAACGGTGTCTTCCAGATGGGTCAAAAACAAGCATTATGGAAGGGGTTCGTTTTTGGTTTGTTTTCATGAGATAGTTCTCTCATGAGTGCCACACAGTCTTGTGCGAATTTCAAACGGCCAAGTTTGAGAAGCTTTTTCTAAACAGTTACATCAAGGGCACTGTCAGTGAGGGCCAATTCTGGTCGTTTCTCGACCAATGCATGGTTTAAATTGATCATTTGTTGTCGGCAGCGATCAGTATTAACGGTTTCACTAGGTTTTAGGAGCTCGTGGTACACACCTTTCTGGTCCCACCACAGCATGGTCTTCTTGTCGAATCAATCTGGTTTTGCAGTCGACGTTGATGGTTGTCCCATGATTTTGTCCGTTTAGGATTCTTAAAATAAATCCATTTTTCATCGCCAGATGGAAAACCGATTTTCTTACGTGTCTTTGAAGCAAAATTTCACAAGTCTTTTTCATCTGTCTTTCATTTAATTCATGTGGCACCCATTTTCCACACTTTTGGATCTTTGCCATAGCTTTTAAACGGTCAGAAATTGTTTGTTGTGCAACATTTAACATTGCTGCCATTTGCTTTTGACTTAAAGTGTCATCTCCATCCAATATCGTTTGCAATTCGGCGTCTTCAAACTTTTTTGGTGGTCTTCTACGTTCTTCATTTCTCACATCAAAATCATTATTTCTGAACCGCATGTTGCTTCTCATAGAGCATGATCACCATATGCCTCGACAAGCATTCGATTTGACTCTGCAGCACTTTTCTTCAAATGAAAACAAAAAATTAATTCTTTCCGCAAATCATCACTTTCTGGTACAAAATTCGACATTTTTAACACGATGAAAAAAAAAGATTTTTTCTGTTCAATGACTTGATGTATACTAAATATTTTTCACAGATGTCATAGCAAACAAAAAAAAAAAATATAAGTGCTCTTTCAAACAAATGTTCCCTATCGAGACATTTGTATCTTGACGCTAACTTCTTACCGGTATACCTAGTATACAAATATACAATAATAAAAACTAGAAAAAAAAACATACCTTGTGCCTCTTGTCAAGAGCCGGGCAGAAACAGTTCACACTTACATGGAAATCTGGTCCCACCATCTTGATCTGTTGACATTCACTACTCCCCCAGACAAGACAGACATGCTATGTCACTTATCCACTGAGACTGATCGAATCAAATAATTAAATTCTCATCAATCTTTCGAATTAACAGGATGAACACTACAGCTAAATAGCAATCCTTGCTTGTCATTCAAAGCTATCACGTGGTAAATATGTATTATCCCCTCAATACAGTGGATGATATTGTTGTCTTCGATGATATCTCTCTTGCAATTCACCTTACTCACACCCATTCTAACACCCCCGTTTTTCCACACTATTGGCATTTACCATCATCGATTGTGCTGTTTTCGTTGACATCGATGTCATCGTCTCATTTTCAACTTGCGCTTCGAGGACGACTTAGATAAATTTCAATTACTTTTACGAAAATCCGAAAATCCTTGGTACAAATCACCAATCACAGTCCTTGAGGAACGAGATGAGCAGAAGTGATTCATTGGCTTAGGTCCTTTATCACTGTCTTACAGTTTTCTCTTTTTAAGAGAACATTTTATTTGGTATTCCTTCTTAGTTCATTTTTTTTTTCTGGAATTTTCTTCCCCTACATATTGATTCTAACAGACGCAAACCAGACATAACAACATTCAGTTGTATTATAGAGGCAAGTGGCATACAGGCTGGTATCTTGGGGAGAGAAGAAAATGGAGATACAGTCATTCACAATCATTCATTTATTCAATCTAGATTAAGGGTGGGACGAAAGTTTTTTGCAGATTACACAAGTTATCCATTAGCACATCAGATCAAAAGCATTAAACAATTTTCCGGACTTTACTTGTATTGTTTTTGCCTTTACCATCGATTTAGCTTTGGTGTCAAGAGGGGATTTCTCTAGGGTTGTCATGTGTACGTAGAAAGGAACAAAAAGTTGAAAAGAACTTGTTCCACACACAAATCGATCAATCAATATAATATGTAACATTTCTTTCCCTAAGAGTATTTAACAGGTTTCTAACAGGTCACTGCAGACTCAGGGAGTACCTAAGGAAAGTAGGGGTATCAGAAGAAGGTCTTTGCAGATTCTGTGGAGAATATAATAAAAATTCCAGAACATATACTGGTATTTTGTGAGGCACTAACCCACCAGAGGTAAAGATATACGGGCAAGCACCTGGTATCAGAGGAAATAGAAATGAAAACTCTAGAACCATCTCTCATCCATTCCTAAAGGGCATAGGTTTAGAGAGAATGCTCTAAAATACATTTCTTTCACACGTGCAACTCTGAAAAGTCGAACAATAAATCCAAACGTCGCTGTGCAACATACCCCCAACACCAATAATAATATTAATGAGGGTATTTATTATGTTGTAGCTGCATGCTTATATTTGCAGATGAATCGGAAAGTTGTAGTGATTCAATTTCAATAGTATTCTGGGATGGTATTTAGAACCTGTGAATTTTTAATTATTTCTTTTCTATCAACCAATAGAACATTTGAAAAATAGTCTAAAGGCTGATGTAGATAATAATTTAAGAAGGTGGGTATAGAGGGTAATCGGCTACATGGTACTACATACATCAAAGCGAGCCTTTCCCAAACGGAAAAGATGAGGTTTTTCGAGAGACAGTATCATAACATCTGATTCCTCTTGTATCGTACACCCGAGTCAGAAAAAAAAAAATACTCTCTAAACTAGGTCCTGTACAACGAGGTTAACTTGAACAGAATAAGTAATTTTATTATAAAGCTGACGAGAAGGCATATTACCCGACTTTTTCTGATCTGTCTGATCTTTGGGGCTTACTACCCCAAGGTCTCTAAGCATTCCTCTATTCGGCCAAATACAGCATCGAACAGGATGGACAGGTGACTCCAATATGAACGGGATGTTACACGCACACACGAGGATCTACGAGGATTCAGTAGACCGGTCTCTGCCTTTGAAAAACGCCAATTTTACTGGCGGTTACAGTAAAACCCGTCACCGCCATAGCTTGCTTTGCTAAATAACGCGATACCATTATGGTATTGGTAAGGCAAAATAAGAAAAATCAAATAAAAACAAAAACCTTTATAAAATCAATAAAAATAAAAATAAAAAAAAAACACAAAAAAATTAAAAAACATAAAGGTGCAAAAGGTTTTTTGTTGGACAAAAGACAAAAACCCGAATGTTGTATTTCAGCAAAGAAGCTGCCTCTGATGAGCTGGTTTTTACAACACCACCCAGAAAAAAAACATGATTTGACAACAAGTGCTAGCAGGCACATGCAGGAAAGCTGCAAGCCGAGAGAGGGCTGTTCGTGAGCACTATGAACAGAAACGAAGGGGAGCGACCCGGCTTCTGAGGAAAACAAAGAATAGCATGAGAAGTGCGAGTTACGTACCACCCACCAAAACAAATCGTAAGACTGCAAGATGGCCCTTCTAATTGCAATTTGAGAAGTGCTTGGCTAATCAATTGTTTATTATAAAACAAACTAAATGCCATCAAAAACGAGGATTATTTATTAGATTGTAGAAATGTGTTTAAGACAGCGGCACTCTGCAAAAAGTATAAACATTTTTAATAAAAAGCATTAGAAAGGGTGTGCGGCATAACTAATGAGTATTATTATATTTATTAATATTATGGTATTTATTATTTCCAGCAACTAATTTAAGTAGTGGGGTCGGTAATGCAAATAATTTAAGTAGGGCAGTCGATAGTTCTCTTTCCATCCAAATAAATATCGGTATTAAGTATTACGCAGTGAAATCGTGAAATCTGGTAGCTGAGAGTGATATACCAAGATTTAGGATTAAACAAGACCATACAAGTATCCAATGAAAACTTATCAAATATTAAAAAAAAAGTAAATTTACAGATGTTAATGCTCCCAACACTTCTATTGGTATTAACTTCTACAGGGGTCCAGGCGATACCGATTATAATGAAAATGGAAACCAATAACGGATACGTCAAATTAAATATGTGTCCAATAGAGACCTACACGTACAATTCTCCACATGATTGACCTACGAGAGTTAAAGACGTCGTTGAACAGTTCCCACTGGCATTGAAAAAGCTTTTTAAGGGAAATAGAGTTTGTCGAATCAAAAACATCAACTGTCCTCCATAAAAGAAAAAAATGGGGTTTAGCTAACTTTGTGGGTACTAGAGGTCTTTAATGGATGTCTTGAAACCAGATTCAAGACATTCATATTTTTTCGATTACAGTATTCATTGGACTCACATCTTGAATTATTTACTTATATTTGATTACTAAGTGTGTACTTCACCCTTTAAGAACCAAACTTAAGGTTCAGTGTATTCGGATAGAGTGGGTACACTGCACCGAGTACACCAACTGCCCGCTCCAGTACATTAAATGTTGGGTTATCATTATTATTCTTATGTAAACTCATTATTCTTAGTGTATTCAAGCAGTTGCAGAATAATAAGGACGTGAAATACATTGAAACAAAATATAGATAGGTAGATATTATTTGTCTTTTTTTTCCAAAATGTTAGTCATTTCAATCTTTATTGAATTTAATACAAATTTCGGTTTTGTTAGCATTATAATTTAAGAACATTATTTGGTTTACCAAAACTACGTTTTCTCAGAGATCAACTGTCTAGCCGAAGAAAAGACGCGCTCTGAAGCAGCTTTGCTTGCTGGTGTAGCTAATATTTACATTAAGCTCGTCAAGAAAGTCACATTTTGAGTCACACATTTGATATTCACGGTGCTCCTTGTTAACTTTATATACTGAATTTACAACTTCTCAATGTGCAATGAAGTCAGAAAAAATTTCTTTATCCGAAAATAAGCTCTGCAACTCTTCATTGAACGATTGTTCTAGCGATTCCACAGCTTGTTCAGGTGGTTCATATAAATAAAATTCCATTAAGACTTTGCAATCCTCTTTAATGTCTTGTTTTTCGTTTTCATTAAATTTAATGAGTATATTAGCTGGAGGAATAGTGCGGTTTAGTGAATTATTGTTAAATTTTGTTATACAACAGTGTCCAAAAAAGTATTCAATTTTATTTTAAAGTTTGCAATTACCACATATCCCAATCTTCTAAGTTTTTCATTTTTTTTTCAAACGATGAATGTGGACAATCGTTAAATGAAGTTTGAAGCATGTTTTGAAGTATTAGTTAACGTAATAATGTGACTTAAATGTATACTAACAATTATTTGCACTTGGTTTTTTTTCCTATAGTATACACCTAATTCTGTTTTTACACGGCAGATTGGTTCCACAAAAAAAGCGTAAAAAATGACTGGGAAAAAATGTGTGCTCTTTACATATGCTTTGACCAGTAAATTTGCTTGTACGCGCAAAAAGGGAATTCCCTTAAATTTGTGATATGAACATACTTCGCAAAAATTGAATTTGACAAACAAATTTAAACACAACAAATTTTAAATCCTGCTTAATGGAATAAAATCCTATACAAAAATTAAAAATATTTTATTTTCAAACCGTGTTATATCAAAACCGTGTAAAAACAGAATTGGGTGTATTTGATTTATCGACCCAGTTTTGATTTATTGAATAAGTTTCTTATATTTCGCCGAATAGTTGTTGGATGCGATAATAATTTGTCCACGTCTATATTTGGCCCATATTTGGCACTGACTGTTATTAGTACCTGTGCTAATTTTTTTAACCCCGAGTCTTCAACAATTTTGAAAGGCCGTCAATTTTCTATTGCCCACTGTGTTACTACTCGTACACTATTTTTTTCGTCATTGTTTACCTAATTCTTTCCCTTTCATTCGGTGCACTCGGTGTACTAGGTGTACTCGGTGTATTTTGACCAGTTATGCGTGAACTTGATTGATTTGAGTAAAACACCCATGAACTATAGCGAAATCCAACAGTGTATTCGCTTCGTTATCAGGTGATCGAATGTTGTACAGTGTTTGCTTCTTGAATAGCAATACTCATTTTCAGTGCATATTAAACCGAATGATTTCTATGAATAGAAAACACTGAAGTACTGTACACTGTAAGAAAATTCAAATGAGTACAATCATTTAGACCTCTAGTAGGTACAGTTGGTAAATGGTGTTGCAATGGGCGATAACGACCGACAGGATATCATAGGGCATATAACGACAATAGAAACAAATAACCACAATTCAATTAAAAATTTTAATAAACAAATTAGGATTATTATTTATTTTATTCAAAGGTTGTATGATTTATAGAAACTCAAAGACGAAGATAGGGAAACAATTGCCAAAGCAATCAATATGTCGAACAATACCCCAAAGGAGATAATATGCGAACAAATAAAATAAGATCAACATATAGAATCGATAAACAGTGTTGCATCAAGTAAGAATAACATTTTAGATCCAGGAATACTGACCATAAAAGAAATAAATAAATTTAACATAGATTACTGTAAGATAAAATATTCTAAGCTAATTTCTAACTTTATTTCGACATACAAAGAAGGTTTTGAAATCATCTAAAAAGATCAAAAATGGTAGAGTATGAATTTGACTTAAGAAAAAATCATTCCTGCACAAGCTTATAAGTTTACGCTTAATTGTGCAGAGTTACCTGAAAAAATAAGTGAAATGAAACGATGATGAAGTATATATAAAAAACATAAAATTAGTACTTGTGCTGCTGCAGGTAATTCTAAGCTTAGAAAATTGTCGAACAATAATATGCGTAAATATGGAATTGTGGTGGTTAATGCACATCCCCACAACGCCACGGACACCACATCTTTTGAGTCATTGACAATGCTGAAAGAGTACTTCCTGTCTAGAAAAAGCTTCTCAAACTTGGTGGTTCAGATTCGGCATAACACTGTAAGTCCCTTCAACTCGTGTGAGAACAATAGCACGCACAACACGAGTGGTTGCTAAGAAGCACGGCTCTGGCCATCTACGGGCTGTAGCGCCATCCATATTATTATATACATATATATAATTACGGTATTGGATATTTGTAAATCTAATCGGACCTATGTTCATCAATTTAACTAATTGTTCAATTAATGTACATATTCAATAGAACCTTTTCCAAGTCAGAAATTAAAAATCGAAGCCACCATTATTATTTTGAAGATAAACAAAATAATTTAACAAAATCAGTTTCATTCTAAAATATTATACTAAGATATTTTAAAAATTTAAAGGAAATAAAAGAATTTAAGTTTCATAAAACGAGAAATTATACCATAAGTTCAGCAATTGTGACAGTGTTAATTACTGTGTTATCAACTGTTATTAATATTTTTAACAAAAAATTAAAAATTGTAGTATTTTGTAATATTCCAAAAACTGTAAGCCTTGCATATCCCAAGAAATTCTGTGTAATTCCCAAACTATACTGGGTGCAGTAACGTACCACATAACATAACAATTCGTAATACTGCAAGAGGGCACTGAGATAAAGATAGAATTATCAAGACTGAAGTCAAACAGTGCTGCCGACGCGGAAAGGTTGTCTGCTGAGATCTTTAAGACAGCTGGAGATGATATAGAACGGTGCACCCATAAGCTCATATATTAAATATAGTCTGAGAAATCATGCCGAATCTCAGTATCGCTTTCCTGATTCCAAAGAAAGGAGACCCCTTTGACTGAGCCACCTATCGGGGGATAAGTCTTCTTAACATCGCGTACAAGATCTTTTATGTCGTTTTGTGTTTGCTTTTATTGCCGCTTGGGTGTTGGAGAAGATGGAGATCGGTTTGTTAGTTATATTCCGTTCTAGAAGCGTTAGTGCTGTTTCGAGTATGGCAGCCTCTTCAGCTTGGAAGACGCTTCAGTCATCTTGTAGTGCCAGTGATTTTTCGATCTCGAAAAAGAAGGTGAAAGGTCTTTTCCGAAGCAAATGTGTTGTGCTGCTGACCTACACTTAAGTATGGAAGCGTGACCATATGATTTGTCTGTCCAAAGACCCGGCTCTCAGAACCGATGAGGCTACGCTGTTGCTGCACAATAGGTAGAGGGGGTGAAGGAATACGATGATTTCGGGTGCTGCCGTCGGGAATATCTGGAGCGCAATATAACTACTTTTGAATGAGAAGAAAAACTTAAATGACCCTGATAAAATTGCCCCCAGCACTTGTTGCAGCAAAGAAGAATGATAAAGCAATTTTTGTTCTCAAAAATTGCTGGGTATGATGATAAAATTGCATGAATATACAAGGTTCCTGAGATCTGCTAAAAACAGTCTAAGCACGGCCTTGGTCTTTACAGTAACTCTGACCTAGCCCAAGCAAACCTACTTCAATGCAGCAAGCAAATATCATAACAATACTATAAATATCCATTTATTATTGTGAGAGTTCACACTATCTTTGTTTATGTAATTTCTGTCAAACTCCATCACTCCTAGCCATTCTGATATAAAAATTCGAAACAATGCACCCCACACATTTTGGTTATTTCTAAAAATTCTTCTGGACTCTGGCACAATTAATCATGACGGGTGGATCAGTGTCATTCTGTTATCTTTTTCGGTGCGTAACATTAATAGCGTATGAGTGTATTATTTTCACCGCAGTGTGGTTCAATTAATGGTTTTGTTTATTAAGCATTGAAGTGCTGGGAAGTAAAAATGTTTTTCTTTTACTTAAATTTGGGAGCGCTCCTAATTGTTTTTGCTAGTGGTAACAATAAGTTATTAGTTATTAATGCTGATTCATAATTAATAAACATAATTTTTGCAGTTGCAGCATCCACTTCAATATCGTCTAGAAGTGCAATATCATCTACTGAAAGTGTATCGACCAGTTCATCAGCAACAACACTCAATCCGATACCAGCATTATGCAGGAACCTCAATGTTATGGAAGATATTAACATTTATATGGTAATGAAGGAACTCAAGGTAGAATAATGTAATTTAATTCAATTTAAGATCTCTGGTGTTTGGTACGAATTCGCAAGACGAGGGTATGGGACGTATATACAAAATTTGCAGTGCCTTCAAATGGAAATTACTTACATGAATGGAACGGCAGTTGTTAACCAAACCTTTGCAGACAGTATGAGTAGTATTCACCAGCAAATGTCCTACGAGTATATCTTGAACTACAATACGACAAATATTTCCGACTATAGTATTTTGTCAACTACTTATAATAATCGTAAGTATTAGAATGATTTAATACACTTAGCTTCAACATAATACCACACATAGGAGCTCTCAAGTTCAATTCAAAATCGATTCTGTAGGGCTAACAAACCGAGCGAACATTTCACGGTCAATTGAGTTCTATACACGCATCTACTGCTTCTGTGTGACTATTTGTATTAAACTAGATCAATATTCCACCAAATGAATTACAAAACCAAATTCAAAATTGAACTAATGTAGACCAAAACCATGTATTTAAAATTCGATGTTGTGAAAGAGGTGGGGCTACGCATGTGGGCTTAATCCAGGGAAATGTGAATTTGTGGAAAGTCTTAGAACAAACCAAAGAGTGGACTGCAGTTCGGGTGTGGTTGCAAATTATGACCAGATTTTCCGTTGCCCCCCTATTTTGCACTTAGAATAATGATTAGATAGACTTCTTAAAAATCGTATGAGTAAAACATTGCAATTTATTGTATTAAGTTTTCCACAACTAATTGATTTGTTGTCTTCATTTCGCAGTAATTCTTTTGCAAAAATATCTGCAATAAATGTACTGCCATGATGATAATGGCTATAATCTTATCGGAATGACTGCTGACTGCTTGTCGGCTGGGTGCAGACAAAATTTGTTTATTATGCATATTTATTTATATATTGCTAGAAGTAACTATCTTAGGATACAACTCATAAATTAGGAGCTACGGGTTTACTTTAGCTGAACTAATGTATAAAGTTGTATTGACTGTAATCATTTTTACTTCTGTAAAGGAAAGCACAATGCTGTGATACTTTAGGGAAACTTGATTACCAAACGACAAGCCTCTTCGATACAAGTTCCTAGTTAGGTTTGGCAGGAGTGTCTGAAAGCAGAAGACAGTTACACTTAGGTCAATGTAGGCCATATGGCTTGAACCAGTTGGTGCTCATGACAAAGCAGTTTATCTGGTTAATGTTGAATTAATTTCTTTGACGGTAGCTTCTAGGTTCTTACATTGCATTTTGGTTTTTTCTTGGATTTGACTCAATTTCCTTTTTCTCATTGGTTTATTTCAACCACATTGGTCTAACACAACTGCTTTCCATTGTCGGTAATATGTGGGAAAAGTGCTTATGGGCCGCTGTGTTGTAATTTTGGGAGTTTACATTCAGTTCGAGGTAGACAAACGCATTAACTACCCGAAATTGTAGCTGTCCATCATCACATTTGGTCGTAGGTGGTGCGTGCCGTAAAGTTTAAGACCATCTCACTTCGCCTCTTCTTCAAAGCCGTAAATAAGAAACTATTAAGAAGTATAATTTAATTTGAAGGCAGGACTAAATAACAGGTGTTTTAGGCTTTCAAAAAAGACCTATGTAATCAATGTTTTTCTCTTAAAGTGCCCCTATCTTCTAAACGGGGTAAGATAGACACCAATTATAAGGTTAAAAATGCCTTTTTTCGAATCCTCTACCAAAAAACACATCGCTTTTGCCGCCAAACTTATCGTAATCAGTACTCGTGTCAAGCAGTCCTTTGCGATTCTTTACGAAGTCAAACTGTGGTGTTCCTCCTTGGCTCCGTTAATTTCTCCTTTAATTATCCGAGTTCTTTCCATGGCGTACAAGGCTACTGGAGGAGCGTCTGACGTTGATGGTAACGTAATGTAATGAAACCGATTGACGATTGATTCATTAAGGGAAAGGAAAGACGCTGTATGAAATTTCTACCACCTATCTACAGAGTGGTTACACCCCAGGTTTTTATATGGATTAAAGAAATTTATAAGTTGTACTCAAAGGCTTTAGATTTTTTTTTAAATTAATGCAATATTTTTTCCTCAGTTCCAATACCCATCTTTAAAATCTTGGAAACAGACTATGTCAACTACTTAATTGTATGCAGCTATCTACGAGAATGGCAACAATCTGCAGCCGCATTTGTGTATTTTAGAAATAGAAGTACTGCCGATAACGAGGTGTTTCTTATTGTGCGAGAAGCTACAAAAAAGTACGCTGATTTCGATGGAATGAACTTGGTTTACCAAGGGGAAGGGTGAGAAAAATTTGAAAGGATAAATAATAATAAAGTAGATATTTATGAGATTGGTATTTACAGTTGCAGAAGTAATTCGATATCGCTGAACATATCAATAGGCAATACAATTGTTGTACTTCTCATCTTGATTGCTTTGAGATTAAATCAAATCTGATGTTAAACTTTGATGATGATAGAAACTATATATACGAAAATACAAATTAATATTCGGATACATCTTAAAATTTGAGAAGAAAAAGCGTAAATTATCTGTTTAAATGTTATTATAATAAAATTAGGAAAGTTTGGATTTTTTTAATACACTTATTTTCTTTTCTGCATATATTTCTCATGTCTTTTAAAAATTATTGATGTATTTACATTCGATTTAGATGCTTAAAGAATTATAAGATGTTGGTTACAGTCTCGTTATGCGGGAAGTATTTTCTGGAGGAGAGGGAAGCATTTGCGACAACAAGTAACGGACTTTTATTTACCATCATTTAGTTCAATAGATCCGATGGCGAAGGAAATTAAGTTAGATATTGCAGCTATTGTCTTGCTTATTCTCATATGATCTGCGCCCAAGGTTCGGAACCCTCGAATACGTAGTGGCGATTATTGAGGTACCATGCGATGATGCCGTTTTTTTCATCGTTATCATATTTCCTACTCAAAACCCTAGAAAAACTGAGAGACCTACCCATTAGGCGCACATCGCGATAAATGAACATAGACTTCTTAAGATATCACGACAACGTTAAATCTTTAAGAACAGTCCTTCATTTTCTTGTTGGTACAATAGAAAAACCCCACGAGAATTAAGAAAATACACTTACTGCTTTTGTGGACATTATAAGGAGCCTTTAACAACATCGAAAACCAACCAATAAACTCACAACTCACACTGAACCTTATCAGGAACAAAAGTCTACACACAAGCCCATAGATCTGCAAAGTTGGTTAACGAAGGCAAACCTCCATTCCTCTCCTATGGAATATAGCAGTGAATGGGCATCTACTGACCGTAAAAAAGAGTGCAAGGATATTACGTATGTCGACATTGGAGCCTCTGCGACATATGTATTCACTATGAGGGATATTTTGCTGGCGGCCCTTTTCAAGCTAGAAATTGGACAGAATTTCCCCTTTTTACCAAGAAATACCCAATTGTCTTCGATCCTTTTATTATGTGTGCAATCCCTCTAAGCAACTGTGCAATATTCTTAGGTCTCATTTTACACGCGAAAAGATAGTTTAAGACTAGACCTCCAAGGATTCTCCAGAAAGGTCCCCACAGATTTATGCTGTTGTAAAAAAATTATAGAGTACAAACAGGCATATGTCGTAGTGATTTGGTGGACATTTTTTGGAAAAACTATCAATTGCACAAGTTGGCATGGTATGCTTTGGCGGAGCTCTAAGAACAATCCACCTTCGAAGCCCAGAACCTAGTCGTCATCCTCCCGCCCTTAGAGTTATATCGGCATCATGATTTTAGATGTTTGATAGCTATTCATTAAATTAAATTCTTTATTGTCTAAAGTGGAAGGCCTTGGCGTTCGTTGACTCCTCCTGACGTGACAAAAATATACGCCCGCCACTGATTCTCAAAGAATTTAAGTGTGAAGAATTAATGACATAAGGATGTCGCAATGGTTTGAGTGCCTGCGCTTGGCTTAGGAGTCCCGGGTTCGAATGCCAATGATACATTTAATACTTTTTATTCTGGTTTTCAGTCACTATTTGCCGTTGGAATCAAATTACGACATTACCTCTCTGTTGTCGGATCAGTGGTAGTAGTCTGAATAAGCCCAAGCCATTGCTGGCGATTTCGCTGGTAGCTCAAGTACCTAACCAAGCCACAGTATTTAGCAAAAAGCTTTCTTGACCGTTCGGCCGGTGCACTAACACTTGTTATAAATACATTATATATTAAAAACTAACTGGCTTATGTTAATAAGGATAACACAAATTTTTAATTTCTGCCTCAACTTAGCTTCACTCGTGATTTGTTAGCGTGGAGTACTACTTCATAATAATATTAATATGGGTGAGTAGAGTTCCAGGACATAGCTTTTCAGCAACCACTAGTGCTGTGCGTGCTATTATTCTCCCTTACTTACTTATCTTGTTTCTTACATGGAACTTTTGACTCATTATTGGCATATTCAATCAACCAATCTTTATAGTTGTACGCCAAAACGCCTATAAACAGATACTGTCACAAATCCACACTCTCAGTCCCAACGCTGTGGTAATGTCTGTACAAAATTATATCCAAATTCGAGCAGCCTTTTAGGAGGTATACTTATTCCGATGCCAGCAAATCTATTAGCTCACAACAGACAATGGTGAAAGATGGTAGTCGTGAACAAAAAATAGGAAATACCAATTTACAGCCTAACGACAAGCTGTTCAATTTTTGCTACCACAAATAAATATGGAATATAAACCACACCTCACCTCCATAATTGATATATATGTGCAAGACACTGAATGATACAATAGATAGCATTGACAGCCATCAACTATTGATAGGTTACTGATCGTAATACCCAAATTTATTATCAAGTGGCAACCAATATACTAGTAGAGCAGTGGGGATTCACATGAATCGAACTCGTTATCTATATAAGGAAGGTCTATATGACTTGCGTTTGTTATGCGGATAAATACAGACTATACATCAATTAAAAACTGATTCTATTATTTCCTTGATTCGTGTCAATATATGTATATCTCCAACTCGGTGTATTTTGACCAGTTATGCGTGAACTTGATTGATTTGAGTAAAACACCCATGAACTATAGCGAAATCCAACAGTGTATTCGCTTCGTTATCAGGTGATCGAATGTTGTACAGTGTTTGCTTCTTGAATAGCAATACTCATTTTCAGTGCATATTAAACCGAATGATTTCTATGAATAGAAAACACTGAAGTACTGTACACTGTAAGAAAATTCAAATGAGTACAATCATTTAGACCTCTAGTAGGTACAGTTGGTAAATGGTGTTGCAATGGGCGATAACGACCGACAGGATATCATAGGGCATATAACGACAATAGAAACAAATAACCACAATTCAATTAAAAATTTTAATAAACAAATTAGGATTATTATTTATTTTATTCAAAGGTTGTATGATTTATAGAAACTCAAAGACGAAGATAGGGAAACAATTGCCAAAGCAATCAATATGTCGAACAATACCCCAAAGGAGATAATATGCGAACAAATAAAATAAGATCAACATATAGAATCGATAAACAGTGTTGCATCAAGTAAGAATAACATTTTAGATCCAGGAATACTGACCATAAAAGAAATAAATAAATTTAACATAGATTACTGTAAGATAAAATATTCTAAGCTAATTTCTAACTTTATTTCGACATACAAAGAAGGTTTTGAAATCATCTAAAAAGATCAAAAATGGTAGAGTATGAATTTGACTTAAGAAAAAATCATTCCTGCACAAGCTTATAAGTTTACGCTTAATTGTGCAGAGTTACCTGAAAAAATAAGTGAAATGAAACGATGATGAAGTATATATAAAAAACATAAAATTAGTACTTGTGCTGCTGCAGGTAATTCTAAGCTTAGAAAATTGTCGAACAATAATATGCGTAAATATGGAATTGTGGTGGTTAATGCACATCCCCACAACGCCACGGACACCACATCTTTTGAGTCATTGACAATGCTGAAAGAGTACTTCCTGTCTAGAAAAAGCTTCTCAAACTTGGTGGTTCAGATTCGGCATAACACTGTAAGTCCCTTCAACTCGTGTGAGAACAATAGCACGCACAACACGAGTGGTTGCTAAGAAGCACGGCTCTGGCCATCTACGGGCTGTAGCGCCATCCATATTATTATATACATATATATAATTACGGTATTGGATATTTGTAAATCTAATCGGACCTATGTTCATCAATTTAACTAATTGTTCAATTAATGTACATATTCAATAGAACCTTTTCCAAGTCAGAAATTAAAAATCGAAGCCACCATTATTATTTTGAAGATAAACAAAATAATTTAACAAAATCAGTTTCATTCTAAAATATTATACTAAGATATTTTAAAAATTTAAAGGAAATAAAAGAATTTAAGTTTCATAAAACGAGAAATTATACCATAAGTTCAGCAATTGTGACAGTGTTAATTACTGTGTTATCAACTGTTATTAATATTTTTAACAAAAAATTAAAAATTGTAGTATTTTGTAATATTCCAAAAACTGTAAGCCTTGCATATCCCAAGAAATTCTGTGTAATTCCCAAACTATACTGGGTGCAGTAACGTACCACATAACATAACAATTCGTAATACTGCAAGAGGGCACTGAGATAAAGATAGAATTATCAAGACTGAAGTCAAACAGTGCTGCCGACGCGGAAAGGTTGTCTGCTGAGATCTTTAAGACAGCTGGAGATGATATAGAACGGTGCACCCATAAGCTCATATATTAAATATAGTCTGAGAAATCATGCCGAATCTCAGTATCGCTTTCCTGATTCCAAAGAAAGGAGACCCCTTTGACTGAGCCACCTATCGGGGGATAAGTCTTCTTAACATCGCGTACAAGATCTTTTATGTCGTTTTGTGTTTGCTTTTATTGCCGCTTGGGTGTTGGAGAAGATGGAGATCGGTTTGTTAGTTATATTCCGTTCTAGAAGCGTTAGTGCTGTTTCGAGTATGGCAGCCTCTTCAGCTTGGAAGACGCTTCAGTCATCTTGTAGTGCCAGTGATTTTTCGATCTCGAAAAAGAAGGTGAAAGGTCTTTTCCGAAGCAAATGTGTTGTGCTGCTGACCTACACTTAAGTATGGAAGCGTGACCATATGATTTGTCTGTCCAAAGACCCGGCTCTCAGAACCGATGAGGCTACGCTGTTGCTGCACAATAGGTAGAGGGGGTGAAGGAATACGATGATTTCGGGTGCTGCCGTCGGGAATATCTGGAGCGCAATATAACTACTTTTGAATGAGAAGAAAAACTTAAATGACCCTGATAAAATTGCCCCCAGCACTTGTTGCAGCAAAGAAGAATGATAAAGCAATTTTTGTTCTCAAAAATTGCTGGGTATGATGATAAAATTGCATGAATATACAAGGTTCCTGAGATCTGCTAAAAACAGTCTAAGCACGGCCTTGGTCTTTACAGTAACTCTGACCTAGCCCAAGCAAACCTACTTCAATGCAGCAAGCAAATATCATAACAATACTATAAATATCCATTTATTATTGTGAGAGTTCACACTATCTTTGTTTATGTAATTTCTGTCAAACTCCATCACTCCTAGCCATTCTGATATAAAAATTCGAAACAATGCACCCCACACATTTTGGTTATTTCTAAAAATTCTTCTGGACTCTGGCACAATTAATCATGACGGGTGGATCAGTGTCATTCTGTTATCTTTTTCGGTGCGTAACATTAATAGCGTATGAGTGTATTATTTTCACCGCAGTGTGGTTCAATTAATGGTTTTGTTTATTAAGCATTGAAGTGCTGGGAAGTAAAAATGTTTTTCTTTTACTTAAATTTGGGAGCGCTCCTAATTGTTTTTGCTAGTGGTAACAATAAGTTATTAGTTATTAATGCTGATTCATAATTAATAAACATAATTTTTGCAGTTGCAGCATCCACTTCAATATCGTCTAGAAGTGCAATATCATCTACTGAAAGTGTATCGACCAGTTCATCAGCAACAACACTCAATCCGATACCAGCATTATGCAGGAACCTCAATGTTATGGAAGATATTAACATTTATATGGTAATGAAGGAACTCAAGGTAGAATAATGTAATTTAATTCAATTTAAGATCTCTGGTGTTTGGTACGAATTCGCAAGACGAGGGTATGGGACGTATATACAAAATTTGCAGTGCCTTCAAATGGAAATTACTTACATGAATGGAACGGCAGTTGTTAACCAAACCTTTGCAGACAGTATGAGTAGTATTCACCAGCAAATGTCCTACGAGTATATCTTGAACTACAATACGACAAATATTTCCGACTATAGTATTTTGTCAACTACTTATAATAATCGTAAGTATTAGAATGATTTAATACACTTAGCTTCAACATAATACCACACATAGGAGCTCTCAAGTTCAATTCAAAATCGATTCTGTAGGGCTAACAAACCGAGCGAACATTTCACGGTCAATTGAGTTCTATACACGCATCTACTGCTTCTGTGTGACTATTTGTATTAAACTAGATCAATATTCCACCAAATGAATTACAAAACCAAATTCAAAATTGAACTAATGTAGACCAAAACCATGTATTTAAAATTCGATGTTGTGAAAGAGGTGGGGCTACGCATGTGGGCTTAATCCAGGGAAATGTGAATTTGTGGAAAGTCTTAGAACAAACCAAAGAGTGGACTGCAGTTCGGGTGTGGTTGCAAATTATGACCAGATTTTCCGTTGCCCCCCTATTTTGCACTTAGAATAATGATTAGATAGACTTCTTAAAAATCGTATGAGTAAAACATTGCAATTTATTGTATTAAGTTTTCCACAACTAATTGATTTGTTGTCTTCATTTCGCAGTAATTCTTTTGCAAAAATATCTGCAATAAATGTACTGCCATGATGATAATGGCTATAATCTTATCGGAATGACTGCTGACTGCTTGTCGGCTGGGTGCAGACAAAATTTGTTTATTATGCATATTTATTTATATATTGCTAGAAGTAACTATCTTAGGATACAACTCATAAATTAGGAGCTACGGGTTTACTTTAGCTGAACTAATGTATAAAGTTGTATTGACTGTAATCATTTTTACTTCTGTAAAGGAAAGCACAATGCTGTGATACTTTAGGGAAACTTGATTACCAAACGACAAGCCTCTTCGATACAAGTTCCTAGTTAGGTTTGGCAGGAGTGTCTGAAAGCAGAAGACAGTTACACTTAGGTCAATGTAGGCCATATGGCTTGAACCAGTTGGTGCTCATGACAAAGCAGTTTATCTGGTTAATGTTGAATTAATTTCTTTGACGGTAGCTTCTAGGTTCTTACATTGCATTTTGGTTTTTTCTTGGATTTGACTCAATTTCCTTTTTCTCATTGGTTTATTTCAACCACATTGGTCTAACACAACTGCTTTCCATTGTCGGTAATATGTGGGAAAAGTGCTTATGGGCCGCTGTGTTGTAATTTTGGGAGTTTACATTCAGTTCGAGGTAGACAAACGCATTAACTACCCGAAATTGTAGCTGTCCATCATCACATTTGGTCGTAGGTGGTGCGTGCCGTAAAGTTTAAGACCATCTCACTTCGCCTCTTCTTCAAAGCCGTAAATAAGAAACTATTAAGAAGTATAATTTAATTTGAAGGCAGGACTAAATAACAGGTGTTTTAGGCTTTCAAAAAAGACCTATGTAATCAATGTTTTTCTCTTAAAGTGCCCCTATCTTCTAAACGGGGTAAGATAGACACCAATTATAAGGTTAAAAATGCCTTTTTTCGAATCCTCTACCAAAAAACACATCGCTTTTGCCGCCAAACTTATCGTAATCAGTACTCGTGTCAAGCAGTCCTTTGCGATTCTTTACGAAGTCAAACTGTGGTGTTCCTCCTTGGCTCCGTTAATTTCTCCTTTAATTATCCGAGTTCTTTCCATGGCGTACAAGGCTACTGGAGGAGCGTCTGACGTTGATGGTAACGTAATGTAATGAAACCGATTGACGATTGATTCATTAAGGGAAAGGAAAGACGCTGTATGAAATTTCTACCACCTATCTACAGAGTGGTTACACCCCAGGTTTTTATATGGATTAAAGAAATTTATAAGTTGTACTCAAAGGCTTTAGATTTTTTTTTAAATTAATGCAATATTTTTTCCTCAGTTCCAATACCCATCTTTAAAATCTTGGAAACAGACTATGTCAACTACTTAATTGTATGCAGCTATCTACGAGAATGGCAACAATCTGCAGCCGCATTTGTGTATTTTAGAAATAGAAGTACTGCCGATAACGAGGTGTTTCTTATTGTGCGAGAAGCTACAAAAAAGTACGCTGATTTCGATGGAATGAACTTGGTTTACCAAGGGGAAGGGTGAGAAAAATTTGAAAGGATAAATAATAATAAAGTAGATATTTATGAGATTGGTATTTACAGTTGCAGAAGTAATTCGATATCGCTGAACATATCAATAGGCAATACAATTGTTGTACTTCTCATCTTGATTGCTTTGAGATTAAATCAAATCTGATGTTAAACTTTGATGATGATAGAAACTATATATACGAAAATACAAATTAATATTCGGATACATCTTAAAATTTGAGAAGAAAAAGCGTAAATTATCTGTTTAAATGTTATTATAATAAAATTAGGAAAGTTTGGATTTTTTTAATACACTTATTTTCTTTTCTGCATATATTTCTCATGTCTTTTAAAAATTATTGATGTATTTACATTCGATTTAGATGCTTAAAGAATTATAAGATGTTGGTTACAGTCTCGTTATGCGGAAAGTATTTTCTGGAGGAGAGGGAAGCATTTGCGACAACAAGTAACGGACTTTTATTTACCATCATTTAGTTCAATAGATCCGATGGCGAAGGAAATTAAGTTAGATATTGCAGCTATTGTCTTGCTTATTCTCATATGATCTGCGCCCAAGGTTCGGAACCCTCGAATACGTAGTGGCGATTATTGAGGTACCATGCGATGATGCCGTTTTTTTCATCGTTATCATATTTCCTACTCAAAACCCTAGAAAAACTGAGAGACCTACCCATTAGGCGCACATCGCGATAAATGAACATAGACTTCTTAAGATATCACGACAACGTTAAATCTTTAAGAACAGTCCTTCATTTTCTTGTTGGTACAATAGAAAAACCCCACGAGAATTAAGAAAATACACTTACTGCTTTTGTGGACATTATAAGGAGCCTTTAACAACATCGAAAACCAACCAATAAACTCACAACTCACACTGAACCTTATCAGGAACAAAAGTCTACACACAAGCCCATAGATCTGCAAAGTTGGTTAACGAAGGCAAACCTCCATTCCTCTCCTATGGAATATAGCAGTGAATGGGCATCTACTGACCGTAAAAAAGAGTGCAAGGATATTACGTATGTCGACATTGGAGCCTCTGCGACATATGTATTCACTATGAGGGATATTTTGCTGGCGGCCCTTTTCAAGCTAGAAATTGGACAGAATTTCCCCTTTTTACCAAGAAATACCCAATTGTCTTCGATCCTTTTATTATGTGTGCAATCCCTCTAAGCAACTGTGCAATATTCTTAGGTCTCATTTTACACGCGAAAAGATAGTTTAAGACTAGACCTCCAAGGATTCTCCAGAAAGGTCCCCACAGATTTATGCTGTTGTAAAAAAATTATAGAGTACAAACAGGCATATGTCGTAGTGATTTGGTGGACATTTTTTGGAAAAACTATCAATTGCACAAGTTGGCATGGTATGCTTTGGCGGAGCTCTAAGAACAATCCACCTTCGAAGCCCAGAACCTAGTCGTCATCCTCCCGCCCTTAGAGTTATATCGGCATCATGATTTTAGATGTTTGATAGCTATTCATTAAATTAAATTCTTTATTGTCTAAAGTGGAAGGCCTTGGCGTTCGTTGACTCCTCCTGACGTGACAAAAATATACGCCCGCCACTGATTCTCAAAGAATTTAAGTGTGAAGAATTAATGACATAAGGATGTCGCAATGGTTTGAGTGCCTGCGCTTGGCTTAGGAGTCCCGGGTTCGAATGCCAATGATACATTTAATACTTTTTATTCTGGTTTTCAGTCACTATTTGCCGTTGGAATCAAATTACGACATTACCTCTCTGTTGTCGGATCAGTGGTAGTAGTCTGAATAAGCCCAAGCCATTGCTGGCGATTTCGCTGGTAGCTCAAGTACCTAACCAAGCCACAGTATTTAGCAAAAAGCTTTCTTGACCGTTCGGCCGGTGCACTAACACTTGTTATAAATACATTATATATTAAAAACTAACTGGCTTATGTTAATAAGGATAACACAAATTTTTAATTTCTGCCTCAACTTAGCTTCACTCGTGATTTGTTAGCGTGGAGTACTACTTCATAATAATATTAATATGGGTGAGTAGAGTTCCAGGACATAGCTTTTCAGCAACCACTAGTGCTGTGCGTGCTATTATTCTCCCTTACTTACTTATCTTGTTTCTTACATGGAACTTTTGACTCATTATTGGCATATTCAATCAACCAATCTTTATAGTTGTACGCCAAAACGCCTATAAACAGATACTGTCACAAATCCACACTCTCAGTCCCAACGCTGTGGTAATGTCTGTACAAAATTATATCCAAATTCGAGCAGCCTTTTAGGAGGTATACTTATTCCGATGCCAGCAAATCTATTAGCTCACAACAGACAATGGTGAAAGATGGTAGTCGTGAACAAAAAATAGGAAATACCAATTTACAGCCTAACGACAAGCTGTTCAATTTTTGCTACCACAAATAAATATGGAATATAAACCACACCTCACCTCCATAATTGATATATATGTGCAAGACACTGAATGATACAATAGATAGCATTGACAGCCATCAACTATTGATAGGTTACTGATCGTAATACCCAAATTTATTATCAAGTGGCAACCAATATACTAGTAGAGCAGTGGGGATTCACATGAATCGAACTCGTTATCTATATAAGGAAGGTCTATATGACTTGCGTTTGTTATGCGGATAAATACAGACTATACATCAATTAAAAACTGATTCTATTATTTCCTTGATTCGTGTCAATATATGTATATCTCCAACTATACAACAATAAAAACAGAAGATTCTATACTAATTGGTGACGACCAATCATAAAATTGCCTTTTTGCACATAATGTATAGATTGTATAACAATTATGAAGTTATATAAAAATAACACTATTCAGTATTAAAATCCCCACATAATATATTATCCTCGTCCGTATTTTCGTAGGTATATAATAAAAAACTAGCAATTGATTGAAAAGTTAATAATAATAATTTGATTGTGAAGAAAATATCGGAGCAAAATAACGATTTTTACCAAGAGCGATTTCGTGAAGAGCGACATTTCTTAAGCCGATAATCTAACAAGACTAGGAAAAACAAATCACGTAAGAATATGATACGCATCTTTTACCCCTCTGAACAATATTTTTCATTGGTTTCCATCTGACGACCATATACAGTATTCAGACACCAAGGTTATTGCCTTTTCAGCCAGAATCTCATTGTCCCATCAACTACCTCATCATATCAGATGCAGAAGTAAAGCAATTTAAAGAGTGAAGATTATCTGTGAA
The DNA here is from genome assembly GCA_916610145.1 of Eristalis arbustorum. Classification (NCBI taxonomy): domain Eukaryota; kingdom Metazoa; phylum Arthropoda; class Insecta; order Diptera; family Syrphidae; genus Eristalis; species Eristalis arbustorum. The sequence continues at coordinate 78,752,950 of OU744316.1, read as the reverse complement.
TAGGTCCGATCTCTTGGTATATGACAATTCTCAGCATTGAAAGCCCAAAACGAAATGCACAACCAATAATCTTGGACATCTTTCGGAGGTCTCTTAATAGTACATACCGTACTAGAAAACCTAAATGTTTTTAACTGACTATTTGCTATGGGATAAGGTTTCTGGCAATCGAGGGAAAATCAAATTTCCGGTTTGTCAATATTGCAAAAAGACCAGTATGAGTTCTAAGTGCGTCATGGCAGTCTTTGTGACAGTCGCACTTATCTACCAATCTGGGTAGAAAATGGGTATATGGTTTTAATTAAATCCTTTTGCGTTTTCGTTAATGGCTCATTACAGTAAGTGTCACCAAACACAGAACGCATCTTTTTGTTTTAATTGCGATTTCTCTTTCTAAGTTTTGTAATAAGCTGATTCAATGAACGAAATATGATCGAAGGATCCTAGCAGAACTATTATCCGGCGGTCAGTAAAAGACCTAGCACTGCGGGCAGAATGGTTGACAAACCTGGATCTAGGGAGGAAGTGGCTGGCTATTAGAAAACGTTCAAGTAACGAAGATTCTGAACGAATTGTGGAATATGGTAAATCAATTTAAGATAATTAGAGCCTGGCATAAAAGTGAAAACTGATAAAAAATATACTACACACTTCATTTTTGATATTAAGGGCCTGCGATTGTATAAGGCTTGTTGACATGACGCCACTTCAAATAACATCAAGAAAAGTAGTGTATTGTAGTATTTAAAGTGACAATCAGGCATGCACGGTTCCTTCACAATATCCATTGTATGCTGCTCTCCAACTATCCTAAAACGAATTTTTTTCAATATGTTCTCCCTAATTTGAGATTGTAGCTTTGGGCGCTTGTCTGACAGCCCCTGTTCCAAACTGGATACATTTGCTTAGGTGAAGATTTGTGTCTGAGTTATTGAATCCATAAAGAGAGGACTGACTATAAAGGGTATCTGAGCACCTATCTTGGCATGTATGCCAGCCTTTGTCACTCTCTTCGTGGTCTTTATGTCGTAGACTCCAGATTAACCTTAGTTTGTTATTTTCTGCCAGTCTGATTGGTTTTTTTTTTGGAACATTCCCGGATAACCTTAGAAAAAGATTCAACAAAGCAAAGAAAACAAGGGATGCTCTGCACTCCTATAAAACAAGAAAACAAAATGACGAACATGGTAGCAATTCTCAAAGAAATTAAGAATCCTCTGTAACTTATGCTTTTGAAAGTTCTCTATACTTGATACAAACCTATTTTAAAAAAGGTGACGTTACAAATAGTCATCAAATGAGTAATCACACAAATTGGAAATGGAAAGCAGTCAAAGTTATTTTTATACACAAGACTGAGATCTAGGATCCACTAAAGTCCGAACTCAACAAGACTCGCGTTACCTCAACATGTGTATTATTGAACCGGCCCTCAAATGTTAGTGCGTACCATTGCAAAATCACTAAGGTTCAAGAAATATATCATGATTGCTTTCATGGACATAGAACATATTGCTAAAGAACTTGTAGCATAAATATACCAGCTAACTAGAGTTCAACCAAAAGGGGCACACCTCATGAGAACCATCCTCTCTTTTTTGCCACATAGCTGCTACAACAGCTGGAAAAGACGGCTTGCAAAATGATTTTTGAAGAAGACGCGCTGATTTTTTAATAGCTTTAAATAGATTTTAAAATTGCAAACTTTGCAAAGGTCTGATTCTATATCTAAGGCAAATCCTATTCGCAATATCGATTATGAGCTTTGTCAGTTATGGTTGTTGTCAGTTCGATTTTTCGTCTGCAAAATACGAAATGAGGTGGCCCGTGGCGTTGTGGGTATGCTCGTCGACCCCAACCTCCACGTCGTAGATTCTATTCCTGCTCTGTGCGACGAAAACAATTTTCACGACCCCACCTCTTTCGAGTGACAATGCTCAAAGAATATTTCCTGTCTGGAAAAAGCTTCTCAAACAAAAGCCGTTCGGATTAGGCACACGCACAAGACGAGTGGTTGCTGAGAAGCTCTACGGGCTGTAGCGCAACCCATATTAAAATACGAAATAAACTCTTTTCTCAGTCTTTCCAGTCAGGAATCATGTAATATGCTTATAACGTGCATAGAACTCCACTACTGTATTACTGATTGCTTCTTCTTTGAGGACCTACGAACTAAGATAAAATGTGTATTTGCATTTTGGATAAGAGCAGTTTAAATACATTGTACAATTCAACTTAGCATGCCTTTCAGGAAAGTAATTCGCATCAAATAATACTATATATTCTAAGAGTTACCAACAATAGATGGGTCAACTCGAGTTGATAAACCGAGTCAACCAGAGTTACGTCCAAGCGTGAAACCGAGTTGCTGAAACTAAAATGAAACAAATAAATGAACATAAAGCCCATGAACCATTTGACACGTTGTGAATACACAACTCGTTTGACTGGAGTTATCGACTCGGGTTGGCCATGGACGAAGCACTGTTTGATGTGGCAGGTGACAGACTCCTGCTCTTCTCTCGTTGCTTTGCACCTAAATGTATGAGGTTGTTTTGTTTGACGTTAAGGGTTGCTTTTTCTATAGCCTTTCAAGCGAATTGTATTGAATGACTAGTATGATAACGAAAAAAATTGATTCTGTTATAGATGTATTTTTTTCATTTTTGTTTTATTTTTAATTCATAGCTTAATTAATTTAACAAATGTTCTTACGTCTAACATACTGACCCTATACGGGTACTCTAAGCTCTACTCATAGTAATGTGTTTTATGCCTTTCGGTTTATGCTTAGTTTTATTGTTTCGTTTTGGCAAAGGAAATGGTGAAAGAAAAAAACTTTGCTATAGTCACCGGTTTCACCGAATTAATCAACAATAACAATTGAGCTTCGAGTTGCACCTCGGTTCTTATTTTTTTTTTATTATTATTATAGTGGCACAAATTTTAGAATATGTTGCATACAGTTTGTTGGGCAGAGAATTGGTTTGCATCACCTTACTACTAATATATTCATACAATCTTTATATAATATATCACAGAAAATTTGATTTAAGTCTGAAGGAAAAGCCACTTAAAAAACCTTCATGGCAACAGGAATTCCTAATTTCCTTGGAAGGAGAGAGAAGTGGTTAGTCTTGATATCGAATTGCTGACTAGAATGTTTTAGAAAACACAAAAACGATTGACAAAAAATAAAATGAAAATGTGGATAAATAAGATAAGTAGATATATAGAAAATTTATAATTAATAACAAATAGGAACTAGAAGTAAATAAATAAATAAGTAAAGAAGTATATAAATTATAGATTTATAGATAGATAAATAAATATATATGTAAATACATAAATTAATAAATAAATAGAGAAGAAATAAATAAATAAATATGTTAATATATTAAACAAATGAATATACAGATAGATAAGTAAACAAATAAGAGTTACACTCATTCTGCAGGCTACGTTTGAAATCAAGTCGTTTCCGGATGATAAAAGCTATTGATTATACCGTAGAAAAAGTTTTTCAACTCTGGCTGTGACCATTTCGATCATGGATATCTAATGAAGTTCCGTTGTCGAGAAAAGCCAGGGGAGATTTAGAATCAGTTTTAGGATCTTATTTTGTGTCACTTGGAGTCCACGCATATGATTTTTGGCGCACTTACCCCTGACAGGAGACCCATAGAACATGATCGGTTGTAAAGTAGACTTAAAAATCAATATTTTGTTTTCATTGCTTAGTTTTGAATTCCTGCAAATGAATGGATGGATGATTTTTATCGTTACGTTTATATTTTTGATAACTTCTTGAATATGAAGCCTAAAAGTTAACCTTTCGTCTAAATGTACCCCAAGATACTTTCCACTCGATCGGAAACTCGGTTCGTTTCAATTCGAACCCATGTTCATTCGGTTTCTTTCTCTGTTCTCTATTATGTATACTGATTGCTGAATAGAAATGTGCCCCCACTCGGTTTAGATGCAACTCGGTAAACGTTCATTTCTTGCACTTTATTTTTCATATTTCTAAACAAGCACACCCATTATTACATCAAACATTGTTTTAGAAAAACCGAGGTAGCCAACTCGAGTTGCAGCTCGGTTCGCATCAACTCGAGTTAAGGAAGTTTTGGGTTGCCACATCTCTACAGCGCACAATTTTTCAGGATAGAATATCGTAAGAAGCAACAGACGTTCGTCACTGCTAATTGACGAAATTGATAAAGCCTTCTTACCGTATTAATCGATTTAATTCGGTGTTAATGGCAGCGAAGACGCTGTACAGTATACACCACACAGGATTCGCCATCCCGTCGATATGAGAATTTAAAAATGTATCAAATTGTATATATAAGAAGAAAAGGTATTTCATATTAATTTGGTCCTTAAGAATTTATTTGAACCGGTTTTTGAATACAAATTCAAAAAAGTAACGGTTTCTATTGACTAAAAAAATTAATAATTGCTTTTGCCGAAATGGCATTATTTTATATGTATGGGAGACCGTTGAGTTGCAGACTTGTATATATATATATACATATATGCATGTGTATAACTTTTCCATCTCTCCCTCAGCATTACGTTAGTAGCTTCATTCTTTTAGAAGAGCGTAATGTGTGAGTCATTTGTTTTCTTTATAGATAAGATTCTAGGTTGGAAAATACAGCGATTTAATTTGTTCAACCTCGTGTCAAGATATCGTGTCGACATATTGCTTCTTCCAAATTCACAGATATTAACAACTTACATATATCAGCCATTCATTGCGAACAAATACCAGAACTGGGTGAAGTTGGGGAAATTTGTTTCCTAGAACTTTAGATAACCAAAAAGACTATACGTCACTTCGCGATAATAAGTGATCAAGAATCTTGTCTTGATTATTAAAATGTCTTCGGGATCTTCAATGTGTTTTAGAATACTGAAATATTTTATTTGAGAAATCAAAACTAAAAACTGCACACTGATAATGGTCTAGGTGTCTTATAGATGGATGCTTGGATTTCTATGGAATTCTAGCTTCCAAACTTTGTAAATAGATTTGACCTCTATGGCAGAGGATATCCCACGAAATAATTTCTGAATGAACTTTAATAAAATGTGCGGCGAAAGTGAGTGTCGTATACGGTGCATTGCCTTCCTTCCATAGTGTATTGAATCAAATATTCAAATAGCTGTCGTATTACTGCTATATGAGAAGGCAGCAGCCACACTTAGGCCAGACCAGGCCCGTTGTGCTAGAAAGTACGCTTCCAGAAGTCTTTACTATGGGATGTGAGAACACTGCAGTTACACAGCAAGTGTACAACGGTAGTCTTTCGAGCTTGTCTCTGCTTCTGCTGAAGTCATTGTAGGGGTGGCTTATTCTAGAGGCGTGGGTTCCAATGGCGCAATACCCTATTATGACGCCAATGAGGGCACCTCGCCATAATTTAAGGTCTTCTCGAAGACGTGTAATAAGGACCGTATAGGTAGGTGTAGACTATATGACTGCCGAGGATCGTGTCAAGATCAAAGTTCCTTCCAGAAATTCAACATTCTTAACCTGTTCGCCGCATTGGCTGCTAACTGCCTACCGCTTAGGTCTATCGGTGGAAGTTTGAGAAGTATGTTCAGAGCAGCGAAGATAGTTTTGCTTATTGCTCCTCTGCACTCTATCGATCGGTTAGAAGATGATGATCTTTCTTACACCAAATCGGGAGGCCGTATAGCAGTATGGGTCTTACAACCGATAAAAATAACCAGTGGATTATACAAAGAAGGAATGCTAGCATGCACGCGATCGGCTTTTTTGCAGCTATAGTCGTGGAGGCCTCTTGAAACGGTCCAGAATTGGACCCAGAATTCATTACTGATAGCATCATCATTTTTTCAGTAGTCATAATGTTCAACATTGCCAGATAGATATGTATATGAAATATGGTTTTGTGAGGTGACTTCAAAAAATGTTGAGAGCTCGTACAAAATTAAGTATTATTTCACTCATTACGATATACAACGCGTGAGTTAACTTGAACTTGTAATAAACTTGAGGTATGTCCCAACGGACATTGTTATGATAGTTTAAGGATTATATTATGTTAAGTTAGTTATAACGCTCATGTAGTTTAAGTTAGTTTTAAGATTTCTAAGTTTGGTTCTTCGAATCCGAACCTGTCGGGCAACAGAGGACGCCTGCTTTTAAGGTGGCGCACCCTAGAAGAGAAGGACCTCAACCAACTTGGTGTGCAAAACGGGAGACAGCTAGCCAGAGATCGCGCTAGTTGGAGAGGCATTTTGGCTCAAGTCCACCCCGGACTGTAGCGCCTTGGTTAAAACTTGGTTAAACCAAGTTTTTCAAAGTTTTAAAATTCAAAATCAAATGTCTATCAAGACTATACAAAACGAAATATAAGGCGAAAGGCAAAAATTATTAGATTAGCTTAGAGCATCCAAAGAAGGTATAGTAGGTTAGGGTTAATTACAATAAGTTATTTGATAAGTTAATTAAGCTAGTTTTAAGTATTATTGTCTAGCAAGTAAGAAATTATTTAAATAAAAGCAAAATTACAAGCCAAAAAAAGAAACATTTCCTTTGGCAGAGAACCTCCACATGTGAATTTCAACAAAATCGATATTTTGATAGGAGTAGGTGTGCAACTATTAGCCATGGTTAGATCTGGGCCGTGCTTTTATACTCATCATCTAATCTCGGTAGGTAATATAATATGGCACGAGGACGATGACTTTGACGCAAAACTGCTTTTGGTATAGGGGTCAAAAATAAGCGTTGTTTACTATAGGGGGTCTATCTTTCGGCGTTCTGTTATTAGTAAAAAAGTTGCAGGCAATCTCAAAATGTTAATAAAAAACAATGTTGACTACAAATTACATCTTTTGTTTTGTTTGGTATTTAAGTGGTCTTGTTTTCAGATGAGTGAATCAATAGTAGGAGCGCATGGGTCTGTGCATCCAGGGCAAAGTTGTTGATTGCTCTCAACTTGGCGAGATGCCAGCAACGATCCCTGTAAATGCACAGATCAAGTTGACGTACAGCCTCCCCGCGGCGCCCTCTGGATAACCTATACTGCAGCCGCTTAGAGGTGAACCAATGTATGCAGCGACCCCTTGTCCGGGGGTTAAAACCAGGACCCGGTCCTCCAGGTTCGGGGGTTTCGCGTCGGGTTAACTTCCTCACCGTGTAAAATATAGTCTAGTTCATAGACGGAAACAAGCCTCGGATACGGATGACCCTACTGCTGACGACCATGGACAACGAAATAAGGACAACGATTTTCTGCACGTGGAATGTGAGGTCACTGAACAGACCACGTGCAGCTGATGAACTTGCGGAGGCCCTAGAAGCCTATAAGGCTGACATCACCGCCATCCAAGAGGTGCGATGGGATGGGCCGGGCAAAAAGAGGATGAAAAACTGGGACATATATTACGGCGATTGCTACAAAGAGCGAAGGCAGCGCTTGTTTGGATGCGGTTTTGTTGTTCGAGGCAGACTTAGGCAAGAAGTCTTAAGCTTTAGATACTAAGCGAACGCCTCACAACAATCCGCATCAAGGCAACATCAGCCTAATTTGCGCCCACGCCCCAACGGAGGACAAAGACGATGATAGCAAGGATGACTTCTATGATCTCCTAGAAAGAACATACGATCAATGCCCCAGCTACGACACCAAGATCGTTCTAAGAGATTTTAATGCAAAACTGGGAAAGGAAGAAATCTTTGCTAGAGTCGTCGGTAAACACAGCCTACACGACAACACGTCCGACAGTGGACTCAGGCTGTTGGACATCGTGACGGGGCGAAACCTCACTGTAGCCGCGGTTCCCTCACCTCAACATTCACAAAGGGACCTGGCGGTCCCCTGATCAATCAACCGTCAACCAGATTGATCACATTGCGATCGACGTCAGACACTCCTCCTGTGTCCTCGATGTCCGAACGTTCCGAGGTGCCAACATCGACTCGGATCATTACCTTGTTGTAGCCAAGGTCAGAACTCGGATATCGATTGTACAACGGAGTAGAGCAAGACCAAAACAGTTTGACGTTGGAAAGCTACAATCGCAATCGACCGCTGGGAACTTCTCCGAGCCTCCCTGAAGCTCACAGAGAGTCCAACAATGCCAGGCGAAACAATCGACGAACAGTGGAACCGTTGTCAAAACGCCATTAGAGAAGCTGGCTCTGATGTGTTGGGTTTAAAATGCCACCTAGAAAAAACCCATGGCTTGACAACGAGTGTCGGCAGGCGCATTCAGCGAAGCTAGCAGCATGTAAGGCGACGCTGGATAGAAGGACGATGAAGACGCACTTGGTCTCTTCGAGGGAAAAGTTCTGCGTTCAATCTTCGGTCCTGTTTGCGTTGAAGGTTCTTGGAGAAGGAGATTCAACCACGAACTGTACGGGCTGTACAGCGACATGAGTCTAGTCAGGCGTCTACGGATTCAACGCCTAAGATGGCTAGGCCATATAGAGCGCATGGACAACACTGCTCCAGCCCGAAGAGTCTTCGACTCCGAGCCAGTGGGACAACGCAATAGAGGACGACCACGAACCCGATGCCGCACTCAAGTGGAGAAGGACCTCAACCAACTTGGAGTGCGAAATTGGAGGCAGCTGGCTAAAGAACGTGCCAGCTGGAGAGGATTGTTGACCGAGGCCCAGGTTCACCCCGGACTGTAGCGCCACAAGAAGAAGAAGAAGAATGAATAATAGTTAAAACATTTGGTAGCCACCTATACCAACAATTTTCTTAATTACCATACCAGGGTGAACCGGTCCCCTTCGTTTCCCAGCACTATGAGATTTCAATTGTTGTTTCCGCAGGTCTTCAGGCGCGGCTAACGCAAACAGGACCAAAGATCGTACGCAGAACTTTTCTCTCAAAACAACCAAGAGCTTCTTCATCCGCTTTCAATAGCGTCCATGTCTTTGCGCCATAGAGCAGAGTTTTATACAAACTCAATTTGGTGTTTCAAGATATGGCTCTATTACTCAATTGTCTCTTGAGCCCAAAGAAACAGCGATTGGCAAGAGTAATTCTGCGCTTGATCTCGGTACTGGTGTTGTTATCACTATTTACTCCAGAGTCTAGAAAGGCGAAGTCATCGACTACCTCAAAGTTGCTGCTGCCCATTATGACGCTCGAATATTCCCCCTACGTAAAGTACAAGAAGGGAAAAATGATTTAAATCGTGATTACAAAAACAACGATGAACCTAAAGCACAGGTTCAGTGCCAAATCAAAACAAAAGCCTCTATTTAAAGGAAAGAAACAGAAAAAGCGGAAGAGCCTCTTATGATAAAATGAGTTCCATCCGTACCATGGGATATAGTAGCATGCATATTTAATATTTTTAATGAGTACTAGACTTGCCCGTCGTCGCAATTCGATAATTATCTATGTATAGAACCCAATAGGATAGGCCAAGTTAGGGACGTGGGAAGATGGTCCTCGTCTCACTTAGGTCCTATTGGAGCCATTGGACCCGTGGGAGCTCCTAATGTATACACTTTGGGAATTTTGTTTCCACAAGAAGACATAGAGTCTCACCAGATGGCTGTGTGTAATGAAGCCCGGGCCGAACGACGTTTAGATAATATCTCACGTAATCTAACAGTTGCGACTGCTTTTTTTAAAGTCGATAGGCTCACTTTCCAATCTTCTGCAAGTCTGGAAGCACTGACCGCATTGTATATCGTTATGCCACCAAGGAGGGCATCTTTTGTTCGGGGCGGACCATAGGGGACACGTCGTTTTTTGAGTTTTATGTCTAAGTATTCTTGAATAATCGGGGCTTAGGATTTCAAAAAATTTTTTTAATGGTATATACTGCACATATTTACAAAGTCTTGAACCATATTTTAATGAGCTGCGATTGGTTCACCGTGAGCTTCCGCTCTGTATTCCAAAAGTCCCGGGCTGGTTTCCCCTCCCCGGGCTTTTCCTGGGATCGCGGCCTTGAATAAGGTGAGCGGGTGACGACTACTCTTCCTTGCCAAGGGGGAGCCCTTTCCTCTACTAGAGGAGGGCACCTTTAGCTCTCGTATGGCTCTGATGCCTCATCGAAACAGCCAAGGCTGACATTAAGCAATCTTCGGCTCTTCAGCAGCGGTCGTTCTCGGCTTGGGCGCCAGGGTTGATACCATTGTTGCTTTTGCTCTGTTCCGTTAAGGAATCAGAGTCGCCACCTTTGAATTTTCTATTGCTTCTTACGGCATTGGCACGTCGTTTGAGAGGGTCCTACACTGAGAGCTTGGCGCGGTTATGACCGTATTTGAACTCCCCAGTGTTGAGAAGGGGCGAATCTGTCTTGGGGCGGATAGGACATGGCCTGTCCTCTCCACTTGATATTCCCTCGCTTTTTAATGGTTGAAGAGAGCAGTGTGAAGGAGAAAAAAAGGGTGTTCGTATTTTTATATAGATCTTTCAATAATAGATATGTACTCCGGGTTTTTCGGACTTGTGGAAGATACGTATGTATGTACGGCTTAACAGCTTTTGAAGAAGTTTCAGACCGATCAGATATTTTTCCGGAACATCTAGCTGAAATCTCCAAACCAGCGCCTATTCTGCAGAGAGACTCAAAAAAATAAAATGTACACGAAGTCATGACTCAGATCCGAAATGGCATAAATATATATATATGCCAAAAAGTTCATACAAATGACAGCTGGCGAGAGACTGTGTTGGCTGGAGAGGCATGTCGGGTGGGGCTCAGGTCTACCAGAAGAAGAAGTGGCGTGCTCTTGGTTCATGGGAATATTTTATCAGTAAGCTACAGCATGCACAACACCAGGTTTTACAATTTGTAAGTCCCCTCATCACACGAACGAAAGTCACATATCATCCGATTCTCACACGATTTAACCACAAAGGGGGCGATCTCTGTTGAAGTCTTCGCTTTAACGTATATTTATGGATGTGTTTGTGTGAAGTCGCATTTCTGTCGCGTTTTGATAAAATTGACTTTCCCTCCAATCCATTCTCCCGTGTCGTTACTTGAGCATTGAAGTCACCCACAGAATATAAGAATCCATCTCAGCTACCCTATTCAGAGTAGCATAAGCATCATCTAGGAAAGCCGCGTTCTGAGTCCAGGTTTGGCGCATACACCTACCCAAGAGCCTACAGATCATGAAACACGGCTTGGTGCATGGATTTCTTCCTCACCCGCATAGTATAATAATATGGGCGGCCCTACAGCCCGTGAGGGGCCAAGGCCTAGCTTCTCAGCAACCACTCGTCTCGCGAGTGGAAGAGACCTACAGTTTAATGCCAAATCCGAACGGCTTTGCTTGAAAAAATGTTTTCGTCACACAGAGCAGGAATCGAAACTACGACGTCGAGGTTGGGGTCGACGCACATACCCACAACGCCACCGGCCACCACCCGCATAATTAAAGTCGTTTACTAGAAATACAGATTATACCATGCAAACAAAAAAAAAAACGTCATACTTCTCGGTTGCTTCTTTATCGGGTCCGCAGTAAACAGTGCGCATACCATTAGTACCAAGACCTAAAGCTTCGTAATGATACTAACATCTGATCCTGGAAGTCATAAGTCTCATCACTTAGTAAGTACAACTCAATTCAAGCCCTTATGCCCATTGCATCATGCTGACTGTATTCATGACTACGTGTAAAAGTTAATTCAATTATTTTTTCCTTTAGAGATTCAATACAAAAAGTATGCAAGAGGTCCTGCAAAGGTCACTCACTTGCAGGCTATAGCCAAACTGCAGGCGTACATGAGTACATACGTACCCTGAATATAAATCTATTCATCAAAGTATTAAACAAGAGAAACGATTTAAGGATTTAATTTAAGATTTCAAAAGGTGTACGTTTAAGCTAACGGTACAACTTAACAAAGCAACGAAAAACCTGTAGAAACTAGAATGGAACAATCAGAAGCAGATGCCTGTAGAAAATATATAAATTGTTGGGTATTTTTACTGAAGGAAACCACTGAGTCGTTAATTCGGGACTTTACATCTGCCACACATTTTGATACAAAAAATATCGTCGCATTGCTTGTCCACATTTTCTCGAAAAAGTTACAACACGAAAGTCAGCAAGACTGTGGCAGTTATAATGAAGAGACGAGAAGAAGTTGAGCCAATGCTCTTCACGTTTTTACACACTACCTCATGATGTTGCGGCATCTTTATATTTCTTCAATAAATATTTATTACATTCGTGGTTCATCCAGTAAGATGTCACTACTTATTATGGGAAAACTGCTTACCATAGTTGCGACTAAACGAACTAGCTAATGTGATCCAAATATGCGGTATCCACTGTAGTCCGGAACAAGTCAGTGTCGAAACTGACCCTGAGCCCGTCTGTAGCAGTCGCACCTAATTGCTCTCTGCAAATATGCATCACTGGTACATCTGTTGTACCTAAAACGTTATCTATCTTCGCGAAATCTTTCTTTTTCACCTCATTCTAATCTTTGAATCTTTTATCATACAACACGATAAATCGCCACTTGTAGTGAATCACTATTGAAAACGTTACTGGCGGAAATATTACAGCTGCAAGGGGTTGTCACTGTTAAGCAACTCAACTAAAAATTGTTTATTTTCTTACTCCTCCTAAACATAATTGACATGACAAAAGTGCCATCGATTATTTCTGTGACGACGACAAAGATTTTATGTGCTTGGAGGGAAGACGAGACGGGAAGAATAGTTAAAAATTATTACACGCAGAATCCTGATGCCTTCGACGTCTCGGACAGAGCGTCATATTGGGCAGCAGAAACTTTGAGAATCGCTGTTTCTTTGGGCTCAAGAGGCAATTGAGTAATAGAGCCATCTCTCGAAACACCAAATTGACCTTGTATAAGACCCTGATCATCCCAGTCCTGCTCTATGGCACAGAGACATGTTGAAAGCGGATGAAGAAGCTCTTGGTTGTTTTGAGAGAAAAGTTCTTCGTACGATCTTTGGTCCTGTGTGCGTCGATGGCGTTTGGAGGAGAAGGTTCAACCACGAACTATACGGGCTGCACAGCGGCATGCACCTAGTTAAGCGCCTTCGGATCCAACGCTTAAGATGGCTAGGTCATGTAGAACGGATGGACACCACAGCTCCGGCCCGAAGAGTCTTCGACACCTTGCCATTGGGACAGCGCAACAGAGGACGTAATCGCACTAGACGGCGCACACAAGTGGAAAAGGACCTCAACCAACTTGGTGTGCGCAACTGGAGGCAGCTGGCGAAAAATCGTGCTGGCTGGAGAGGCATGTTGGTTGACGCCCAGGTCCACCCCGGACTGTAGCGCCAATCAAAGAAGAAGAAGAAGAATTATCCTGATGCCTGAGATGTATTTTGTTAATTTTCATTATAAATAAATTCATATTGTATTAAACAAGTACAAGTGTACAAAAATAAATAATTTCTCCAAGCTTAAGAAACAGTATGAAAATATAAGATTAAGAATAATACATTAAGTTAGATGCAACTAATCTTGCCATTCTATGGTCGTATACAGTATGCGAAAGTAAATGCGGAGCTATACGTTACAGACAATACTAACAATTTTGTAGTAAGTTATCTCCATATAAATAAGTCCGAAAATATATGACTTTATTCTGATAAGGAATTTGTTTGTAATTAATTGCGAAAAGGAATCCATTGGTGTTGTAGTCATAGACTGACATCAACACATATATGTGAGAATACAAACATATGAAATTTAATAATGTTACCGAATATTGAGTGATTTGCTTTTGGATACTCAGAAGTAGAATTTTTAAGGGAACTTACCACGTTCCTGGGCAAGTGACTCACATATCGACAGTATGAAGTCATGATGATTCATTCGACAATCGCTCCGGCTTAGTAAGACTAATTATCACTGATAACATTAACCCTTTTCAAACAGCACATGACGAAACACGAATTGTGATATAACTAAGATTCAAGGGTAAATTTGTTATCGAATTCAACCTTCAGAAGGGATGAAAGAGACTTGCATTGCGAACATACTGTGTGCGTATAATGCATATTGATATACATTCGTATCAATAGCATTAAAACTATCCAGACAAAAATCCAATCAAAAATTTGCATCGATGACAATTTCGATGGTTTCCATCAGCTACCTCATTCTGTTGTGAAAATTTCATTTGAATTTCAAGGAAATATAATTGCACACGAATAGCAATGTCACAATATGGTGCTATCTCGAATTGAAGAAGAATTTTATTTCGAAAACTGATAAAAGTTAAATTAACATCGTAATTATATGGATTATCTTTCTATGTGATGTATCACACGCAAAATGGTATGAGTCTTGTATTGAATCATTGCTTTTATTGTCTTCAAAAAAGATAAGAGTACTGGGTATCTTTCTACTATCTTCAGGGGATTTGCTTCAGTTCAAATTAATAAATTGTAAAAAAAAAGATATATTTTTGTGCTTTTGGATATGTTGCTTCTTCAGTTTAGTTAGTCAGAGAATATATATATTCATACCTATGTTTGTTTATACTATAAAACTGAATGAACTGCTGAATATCAAAAGAAAAGAAGGTTGGCATGTTTTTAAATGGACAGGAAATGACTTTCTTGTCATGCTAATCCGTTTGTGCGTTGGAGCGAAGTACACCTTGTTTTATCGTTCAGTGAAGCTATTCTCATTTTCCTGAATATAGGAAAATGGATGTGTAATTTAATCAACAGATTTTAACTAATGCATAGTATTGTAATAGTTTGTGTGAATTTACACAGCTAGATCCCCGGCACTCTTAAACCATGTCAGTCCATTGTGGTACCCAAAGTCAGACCACTCCCACTGATCGACAACTTCAGTGATAGTGCGGGAATATATGTGATAGCATTTTGTCTTATATTGACATTGGTTCCTTTCTGCTATTTAGAAATAATTGAAATCATGCACAGATATGTAAGCACATATAATGAATTATATATAATGACTTGTTTCTTTTATTTTTTGAATAAAAACATAAAACTAATTTGGATGGTTAAAACTCTATTAAAGCCTAACAGTATCTGACATTTTCAGTATATATATCCATATGTATGTACATACTTCATTAGTAAAGGACCCAGCAAAGAGAGTACATATAGTTAGAATTTAAAATGTTGTTCAAGAAAAATATCTTTTCGAGCTATATAATGCTATATTGCTATTAATCGTTTTAATCATTACCAGTTTGAATATATGTGGTGGCCCGTTGCGTTGTGGGTACGTACGTCGACCCCAACCTCGACGTCCTAGGTTCGATTCCAGCTCTGAGCGACAGAAATAATTTTTACGGCCCCACCTCTTTCGAGTCACTGACAATGCTCAAAGAGTATTTCCTGTCTAGAAAAAGCTTCTCAAACTTGGCCGTTCGGATTCGGCGTAAAACTGTAGCTCCCTTCCACTCGTGAGAGAACAATAGCAGGCACAACATATTATTATTATTATTATAGTTTGAATGTATAATATAATACAGCCCGTAGAGGGCCAGGGCCTAGCTTCTCAGCAACCACTCGTGTTGTACGGGCTATTGTTTTCTCACGAGTGGAAAGGACCTCCACCGAGAGAGGTGGGGTCGTGAAAATTATTTTTTTCGCTCAGAGCTGGAATCGAATCTACGACATCGAGGTTGGGGTCGACGCACATACCCACAACGCCACGGGCCACCAGTTTGAATAAAGCATCCAAAATGTAAACCGGAAGCAGGGCCCCAAAAAGAAAGCGTCTACAAAGGAACATAACCACGTATGTAGGAAAAAATATAAGAGAATTCAGTTTGCGAAAGGAGCAGGCAAAATCTATAGAGTTTTGGAATCAAACACTTTGGGCGACAGGTCTAATCTATGAACTTCAAGACTTGAATCCAATTTCTTTGCCTTCCTAATTAATTGTCCACCACTGTTGTACTACCTAACTTATAAATTCAATCATTTTTATGGTTAATCATCGTTGGCCTGTTTTTGAAAAAAATTTAAATATATCCATTTCGTCGAAACCGAACAAAACAGACATTATTATTTTTAACTTATATTTCATAGTTTTATAAGCGAACGACGTAACAGAACCGCTTTTTTTATCATTTTTTGCGATTAACAAATTTGGAAGTAGCATCTTTTTATAATGAACTTGATTGTGTTTCTTTCCTTCTCAAGTATTTAAATGCCACAACAACGCCTGACGTAGAGCTTCGAAGACAGATAGCGATAAAGAAGTTTAAATTACTGTTCCTATTCTATGTACTTCCAAGTCTCCGGTCCCATTATCATCTACCAATTAGCGATGAGTTATTATGAAGAATTACCAATTACCCATTTTTTGGGGCATATCAACATTTTTCAGTTCCGCTATCTTAAAACCAACTCAGCCTATAAATGCGATAACGCGTGCTTGCATTAACTTCAGTTTGATTTTAAACTTCGACGAATTCGTAGATTCGAAATAAGATCTCGTGGATATATTATACACCCCTTCAAGGATAAGTTTAATTTAAAAATAACTACACAATGTCCCGTATTGGAATGTATTTAGCTGTGGCTACATGCTCTCTTCTGCTGTGTAGTATCACTCCAAGTGAAGCAGCGGTCTCCTGTCAGGATGCAACAGCGGCCACTGTAAATGGTACTCTGGTGAGTGTTTTTAGTGATTCATGTATTTTGCGTCTGATTAGTGTAAAAAATGCAATCAAAGTGATCTGAAGTTGTAATGAAGTGATTGCTTAATGCATAGTGTCACCGCCAGAACGTATGACATTTTGTGTCGTATATGTGTCCCTTTTTAGGATAGATATTGTCCATTTGTAAAAATATATTGAATATTGAAATATTAAATTAATTACAACCAAAATCAACTCAATCGAAAATCTTGGTCGATATTTAAATCAAAATACCTTTGCCATGAGGATACATCTCATTTTTACATGAAAAAAAATCAGGTCCATCATAATTTACAATAGTTAAATGTAGTCTTAAAATTTAAATCGAAATATCATTGGGAGTAGACAGCATTAAATACAGTGAATATTTCTACCTAAACATATTTTCCAACATTAATGCTAAGTGTAAGCAGCATATTTTGTTTCGACGAAATAAAACATATTTGTTTGGATATAAAAGCAACATTAGGCTTCTATGTGATTCTAAAAATATATATACATGTATCTAACATAACTCTTTCCTAATTCAGCTACTTGGAACATGGTTTGAAGCTGCACGAAAGCCAATCGGAGGTGGAAATAATACGGAAGAATGTATCCAATTAGTTGTTAGTTATGAGAACATGACAGTGTCTTCCAGCATCACTTACAGTACAGCTCCAAATCTTTGGATTAATCAAACAACAACAAATGTTTTACAAGTAAATCAGACCTTAAGCGGCGAAACCCAACAACTCTTCACCGGTGTTTTCTACGTGGTCGCAAATGGTACGGACGTTTAAAAAAATGTATTACAGACGTACTGAACGAATTGTATTATAGGTGTCAACACAACACTCAAAATCCTTCAGACCGATTATTCAAGTTATTTATTGAGTTGCGCTTATACAACAGAAACTGACTCGGTTTCCACAACAACTGAATCGGCAGCATCAACTACATTGTCTGCTGATTCTACTACTACCTCAAGTAATGCAACTACAGACGCATCATCAAATACAACTCTTGATTCAGTTTCAACCACTACTGAGGGTGTTACCTTAACTCCAGCTGGAGCATTCATCTTAACCAGGGAAAGGCTCGTTAACTCAAGTATTTTGACCAATTTAATGCAAAATGCTACCTCAAATTTCTCGGACTTTGTCGATTTGTCTAATGTTACCCAATCCTCAGAGTAAGTATTTCGAGATAAAATATAAGCCGCTTTCCAGGCAATAATATGAATAAATCGTTTCAGATGTTACACTAGTGGGGCTGGAACAACACTCCCTGTCTTGACTGTGGTCATGGCTATGTTATACACTTTGCTGCAATTTGTGCATTAAAGTTCAGTCGGATCATTTAGTTAGTTTTATTTAAATAAACGTTTTTGAATTTGATGAAATAAATATAAAGAATACACAAAAATATGCTGCCGTATCTTTGATAGATGTTTGCAAAAATACGCAAGTGTTTTCTTTTTGCGAATGTGCTCTTTCCTTGGTGTTTATTAATTCTTTAATTTGAGCCATCTACTTTTATACGTTTCGGCTAGAACTGCTATACAACACGAATATTCAGGTTATGGTCATGTAATTGAACGTCAAAAAGTTGTCGAGAATTGACAGAATTCATTCTCGTGGAAGATTCGTTCGTGGAAGATTTCAGCTTTCATATACGTAAAGGGTGATTTTTTAGCTATTACCATTTTGGCAACACTGGTTTAAGCAGCTCACTCACTGTTCGTGTTTTGTTTCACTATCAAACATCTTCAGTTTGGTCTATAATTTAACCATGAATCGTCTAACAAACGAACAACGCTTGCAAATTATTGAATTTTAAAATGCGTGCTCTGTTAAGAAAGTTCATCGCGCTTCATTCTTCTTTCTTCTTCACCGACGAATAAGCAGAATTGTCGATTGTGGAGTGAATATCAGCCCAAAGCATTGCAAGAGCTCCCAATGTATCCAGAAAAAATCACAGTTTGGTGCGGTTTATAGGCTGCTGGCATCATTGGACCGTACTTCTTCAAAGATGATGCGAATCGTAACGTAACTGTGAATGGTGGGCGCTACCGTGAGATGATATCCAACTTTTTTTTTGCCTAAAATGCAATAGCTTGACTTGCTTGACATGTGGTTTCTGCAAGACGGTGCCACATGCCTCACAGCACGCGCAACAATGGACTTATTGAGAGGCGATTTCGGTGGACATTTTATTTCACTTTCGGGACCCATCAATTAGCCGCCTAGATCGTGCGATTTAACGCCTTTAGACTATTTTTTGTGAGGCTATCACGCATTGGAAGACAACATTGAAGCATTTATTCGTAAGATACCGGTCGAAATGTTGATAAGAGTATGCCAAAATTGGACTAAGCGGATGGACCAAACATAAAATTTATGGACCGTACTATCGATTCAAATAAAGAAAAAGTAAAATCCGAATATTGTTCTTCGACATCTTCGCCTCGAAGCAGTGCAAATTTTCACAACACTGGTTAAGAAGAGACGAGACAAAGATATAATTTGCATAAGCAAGGTTATTGAAAAGATAGTCATTCGAATTCTTAAACAATGGACTGTGGAAAATAAGATCATACCAGACAACCAATTGAGGGCAGGGCATGTAATCGTACATGCCGCGTCTAAACTGCCGGACTTTTAGTGGAACAAAGATAAACAACAATGAACTGGAGCTTGACCGATTTTCAAACAAGACTGGCTAGGCATAAGTAAGCCATTGCTATACATGATCTATGATATGATAACAGGTAGAAAGTTCGTCGTGATAAGTGGTGATGTTACTTCTTCCACCGTCTTTGAAATCCAAAAGGACTGCAACAGGGAGTGGTTGGTTTCCTGATCTTGTTTTCAATATTTCAATGCTCAAAGAGTATTTCCTGTCTAGAAAAAGCTTCTCAAACTTGGCCGTTCGGAGTCGGCATAAAACTCAAAGACACACCACTCGTGTGAGAACAATAGCACGCACAACAGGAGTGGTTGCTGAGAAACTAGGCCTGGCGCCACCCATATTATATATGGGTCAGGATCAGGTCCGAACGTCGGCTTAGTAAATATCTTGTCACAACGTGACTTCGAACAAATTAAGCAATTTTGCGACGACTGGAAATTGATAATCAAATAATTTGTTTTACAGCAGCCAACTTGATACCAGTGGGAATATAAGCAGCTACATGGCCCTCATCTGGCCAATTACTTACGGTTATCTACTGTTGTTCAACGTGAGTCCTTTCCAGTCCTTTTCCAGGTCTTGTCTCTCGTTGTATTGTACACCCGAGTCTGAGAAGACGTTCTGTCAAAAGTGGTGTCCCAATGAGATCCTGTACAATGAGGCAAAGCTTAACAGGAAAGATAATTTTATTATTAAGCTAATCAGAAGACATATTGCACGAGCTATGACTTCTTCCAACAGTCTGATACCCCAACGATATGTACCATCAGAGAGTGCGACGTACCGGCTTTATTTCTCCCGAGACGTTCCTCTACATCGACACATATAGCCTAATTCAGAATCTATACGGATGTCCTGTAATCTTCCATGTCGTGAGCCGAATAGTAGACAGGCGACTTCAATATGAATGTGAGCTGAGCGTACCCGTTGAGTAGGTTAGATGTCAGTATATATTTAAGGATAGTTAAGCTAGTTTTAAGCATTTGCGTTTAACCAACCGTCCTTTTAAATTGTTGACACATGCAGACAATGTTTCCTTGAATGTTTTTAAATGTTTGCTTTACAGATATTGGAATTATGATACAATTTATTAAATAATAGCAATTTAAATCATATTGATTACAGTTCTTTAATTTTCTTGTAAATACAGATTTACTCTATTCAATTTCGCTGTGATGTCACAAAGAAATCCTTGTCCTCAAGTTGACGATTTATTAGCTCTTTTGTCCTTAGAAAGTGCTTTATCTCTGGTAAAAGATCTTAAAATTGTTTTAGCATCTAACACCATCATATAATAACGCCCGAAGCATACGTCTTTGCAAGCCTGATTGATTACGGCTTAAAATAGTTTTAATTTACACATTTGAAGGAAGTTTTAAGGATCTATGTTACTTATATGGTAGTGTTAGACTATGCCACAAATGTGAAAATACTTACTTGCTTAAGGTGGCGCTACCGTCCGGAGTGGACCTGGGCCTCAACCAACAAGCGTCTTCAGCCAGCTCGATCTTTAGTTAGCTGTCTCCAGTTTCGGACGCATAGTTGGTTGAGGTCCCTTTCCACTTGCGTGCGCCACCTGAGTCGCGGTCTTCCCCTACTGCGCCGTCCCTCGGTGGTGGATTCGAAGACTTTTCGGGCCGGAGCATTGGTTTCCATCCGCTCTACATGACCTAGCCATCTCAATCGTTGGATCTTCACTCTTCTGGCTAAGTCGTTGTCGCTGAACAGCCCGTATAGTTCGTCGTTATATCTCCTCCTCCACTCACCATCTATGCAGACCGGACCGAAAATCACCCGAAGAATTTTCCTCTCGAAGCAACCAAGAGCTGCTTCATCCGCTTTTGACAGAGTCCATGCCTCCGCTCCATATAGCAGGACTGGGACGATTAAGGTCATGTAAAGCGTTACCTTGGTTGTTCGAGAGAGGGCTTTGTTTACCAATTGCTTTCTTGGCCCAAAGAAGCACCGATTGGCAAGAGTTATTCTTCGTTTGATTTCAGCGCTGGTGTCATTGTCTGAGTTGATAGCGGTTCCTAGGTAGACAAAGTTTTTAACTACCTCAAAGTTATATCTGTCTGCCGTGACGTTCGGACCGAGACGTCGGTGTTAATGTGAAAATAAATGTACTGAAAACCTTAATGAATAGGATTGCACAATACACGTATGTAGCCGACTTGGGAATGGTAACTCGGGAAATATAAAGCTAACGACGACATTTTCGCTCATTACTTTATGTTTAGACAACATTAATATTACCTTAAACTTACTAAGAGTCAATATAAACCTAATAAACGTTGGTTTGTATATTTTTGTAAGCTCATTCTACAATACGTTTATATTTCTTGTAATTTTTGTAAAAACGTAATATGATCTCTAAATTCAAATGCATTAGTTCAGCCGAATGTTGAATACAAAGCGTAAGAAGTAAGTTTCATGTGCGAATTTAATATTTCAGATCTGAATTTACCGCTACTGGCTTAATTTTCAATTCACTACAATAGTTTCATCGTCTTTATCACCATTTCCTAAGCCCTCAAATTACCTGAGTCTGCATATACTTCATAATTCAATTAAAATCATTTCTCTCCACCCATACTAATGGAAGGATATGAGACTTCTGATAAGTACCTATGCAAGCAGTGTGATGCATCAGAAATTGATAAATAAATTGCCACTTCACGTTAAGAAAGGCATCAGGACTTTGAGAATGTCATGTGTGTACAACATGCATAGATAAATATTCCCTTGCATAGTACATTCTATTGTAAGGAGCCAGTACACTTCATTTCATCACAAGCAAATCCAATAACAGCGAACGACATCATAAGTCAAACATATGGAGTGATGAAAGCATCCTTAATGGAAGCAGAAGCAGTTGAGCATCTTTAGATTCAAGGACGGATGGCAGGATGGAGCAAGGTCTTGATTACATGTCACCCATGCCAATGCTTATACATACGTTTTTGGAAATGGGAGGTGAGTCCCGTTAGTTAATTTAGGTTCGCTTTAATAGCATTTTAAAGGGAACCAGAAACTATGAAAACACACAGTGAACAATTCACCTACGAGTATTTATTTTATAAGGAATTGAAGTAGACTCACACAGTGTCTTCGTTTCGCTCAAGCCGTTTTTTTAGCCCGCACCATGGAGGGTCCGTGCATGAGCGATTGCTGCCTTTCATCGCTGATTGTCATGAATGGGCAAGCTGCTTCTAGTCATCAAGACCAAGCTATCTTACATCCGCGATGACTTGATCTCCATACCGGAGGTTGTTCGGCTTCTCGAACCAGAAGGCTCGGATTCGAAGACCCTCTTAGCTGAAGCGTTGGTGTTTATGAGCGTAATGAGGCCAAGCCAGTGTAGTCGACGGATTTTTGCCTTTCGCCATCAGCTCTGCAGTCATGCTTAGTGTCCAGCTTTCAGCTAAATAAGGCAAGATTAGAGTTTTGTAGAGCATGACTTTGGTAATTCGAGTCAGGAGTTTTGACCCCAGTTGTTTTGACAGACCGAAGTGACACCGGTTGCCAAGGGTGGTTCAGCGTTGGATCTCCACTGATATGTCATTTATTGAGTTTACGTTTCCTCCGAGGCCTTTGTCTTTTTTTTGTAAAATGCACGTATTTTTTGTTTGTCTCTACACTCTTCGATATCCTTGAGCTGGGAGGTGGCGTGGGACCTTTTCCTCAGGAATACAATTTTTTTCTCCTCTCGCCTTCTAGCCGGTATTCCTCTCGCGCTGCTCTTGATTTACGTTGCAGCGCTTCTTGGTATGCCTCGTTGGTTGCAGGTTTTCTTGCTCGCACTAGCCATCATATCACGGGTTATTGTCGGGGATGGTAGGTAGTCTAGGGTGGTTTCTGCAGCATCTTTGATGGCCAAGCGGGAATGCAACTACAAGTCCGCTGTGCTCAGACGAATAGTGACAAAACTACTCTTTTTTGGCTGGTGCAACTATAGGACATTGAACAGTCGGGATTTGAATATTGCCGCTAAGAGAAAGTGGTCAAAGTCGACGCTTATCCCCTGAATGTTCGCACATCCAGGATATTTGACGCAAGTCTCCCGTCAATGAGCACATGATCCATTTGATTGGGGTTCGACCGTCCTAGGATTATGTGAGGATAATCTTGTGCTACTTCTGACAGTGAGTGGGAGGCCGTTGTCAATTGTAGAAAATGTGTTTTCCGATCCACTCGCCAAATATGTTTTCCTTACTAATTTTGGCATTGAAGGTTCCGAGTGCGATTTTGATATCGTAATTCGGAAAGGCTCTGCAAGCACCGTCAAAGAGGTCATAATAGTCCTCCTTGACAGAGTCTTCAGCCTCGTTTGTAAGAGAGTGTGCACATATGAGGCTGATGTTGTAGAATCTGCCTTGAATGTCGATCACATCCATTCGGTCACTTACCGGTTTTAAATCGATAATCTTCGACCTTAGCAACAACCCCATCACAACCGTCAAGACACATCTTCATTTATCCAAAAGAGGTCAATATGATACTTTAAATACTAGATAGATAAATTACATTTGAACATACATGCACGCTTACTGGAAACCATCTACATTGTATGGAATGAGAATGGGGTGAACTAGGGCTATCCTCTGCTGTCTCTGCTAGTCCCAAGCCGCTGTACAACCCGTACAGTTCGTGCTTGAATCTTCTTCTCCAGAAACCATCAACGCAAACAGGACCAAAGATTGAACGAAGAACTTTTCTCACGAAAAGATCACGAAAAGATCTTCATCCGCTCTAGACATAGTCCAGACTGAAGCAGGGCAGGGAAGATCAAGGTCTTATACAATGTGCGCTTGGCCTTTCGAGAGAGGGTTCTACTAATCAATTGCCTCTAAAGCCCAAAGACACAGCAGTTGGCAAGAGTTATTCCGCCTTTAATCTCGGTACTGATGCTGTTCTTACTATTAACTTGGGAGCCAAGGTAGATGAAGTCCTTTACTACCTCGAAGTTGTAGCTGCCTTGTGACTTTCTAACCAAGTCATCTAGTGTGTCTTTTCTTGAAGACAGCATATACCTTGTTTTATCCGCATTCACCGCTAAACCCATTTTTGCCGCCTCCGTTTCAATTCAATCAAAAGCTTCATTGACGGCTCACTGAGTTCGGCCAATCACGTCAATGTCGTCCGCGTATGCTGGCAATTGCACTGAATTTTGGAATATCGTGCCTCTAGTATTGGCGTGTGAGTTTTGCAGAAACCGGTGCTCTTCCCTTGTCCTTCTATCTAGCAGCGTCTTATACACTGCTTGCATCTGCCGGTACTCGTTGTCAAATCAAGGGGTGTTTCTTGGTGGCGTTTTAAAAGAAACTGATGCAATTTCTCTGATGGTGTTTTGACAGCGGTTTCACTGTTCGTCGATTGTTTTGCCTGGCGGGGTTGGAATCTCTGAGAGCTTCAGGGAGACTCAATTGGAAAAGTTCCCAGCGGTCGATTGCGATTGGAGCTTTCCTACGTCAAACTGTTTTAGTCTGGCTCTTGTACTATCGATAGCCGAGTTCTGACCTGTAGCTAAGGTAATGAACCGAGTCGATGTTTGCACCTCGCAATGGTCGGACATCGAGGATACTGGAGGAGTTTAATGTCGATCGCAATGTGATCAATCTGGTTGATGGTTGATGACCGCTAGTTCCCTTTGTAAAGTTAGGAAATCCAACAGCTGAGTCCATTGTCGGACGTTTCACGTAGGCTGTGTTTGCCGATAATTCTAGCAGTCTTCCTTGCCCAGCTTTGCACTTAAATCTCGCAGAACAACCCAGGGCATTGATCGTATGTGTCTTATCATAGAAGTCGTCCTTATTCTCGGTGGGTCGTGGGCGCAGATTAGGCAGATTTTGCCGAATGCAGCCTTGATGCGGATTGTTGTGAGACGCTCGTTTATGTATCGGCAGATTTTGCCGAATGTAGCCTTGATGCGGATTGTTGTTAGACGCTCGTTTATGTATCTAAGGCTTAAGACTTCTAAGCCTAAGTCGCTGCAAAACAAACGCTGCCTTCGCGCGGCTATGTTGATAATGCATAGCTTGGATCGCCCTTTATCAAAATCGTATTGGATGAACTTATTAAGGATTATTTTCTAAACTTGAGACGTCCGTCGTCGTCGCGCTTTCTGCATTTATGACACGATCGACGTGATATTTCAGGATTGAAAGACTTGCCCTATCCCACAACAAAATGTTTCACAGCTTCTAGCAAAAAAAAAACCTTTTTGTCCTTTTAACGAATCAGTCACCAAAATGACTGTATCAGTCCAACGGCTGGATCAGTTGGTGGCGGTTTTGTAGTTCGTCTATTATTTTTGCTCCATTATTGCATCAATTATAACATTTCATCTTCCAACGTTTTTTGCGTATCCTGCTTTGCAAATTTGCGTAACGGTATCGATCCCATCATTCTTATGAGCGTCACGCAGCCGTTGTTTTAATTCGCTCTTTCCGACGAGTGTCAAAATACTCCACTGCGCGTGCTACAAATTCCCTGCCGACTTTCAGGCTGACACTATTAATACCGCAACCTTTTATATAAAAACCCAATCAGTCCTGCTTCACCCGCAGTTTCGATATTAATTGTATGCCAACCTATAAGTCTTCTGGAATACACCAATGGAATTTTCTGTTTACGCTTATGTACTTAATTCCGTATACTCTTAGGAGCTGAGGATATTTTGCAAACCAATGCTTCGGGAACTGTCTTCGAAATGAAGATTGATTCCATTTCATAGGTACAGATGTCGAAGTCAGCGGTAGGAGGAAAAGTTGTTGTTTGTGTTACAGATTAGATACCCTATACATGTTGCAATATGTGTATCCTTTTATTTCCCCATCTGTTGACAAAATATTCGGGTGGTTTGGCTTTTATTTGGGAGTAAAATGCAGAAATTCAAGTCTTTTTTGCCAGCTACAGCCGAAACGAAGAGTTGCTTTCGGTTTCCATTAAGTGGTTCATTAAGGTCCTTGCACACATGCATTATTCTAGTGGAAATGGAAGCCAGCCAATCGAATAAGCGGAGCACTAAGGCGGGAGTTTCGCAAGGGTCGAAGTTGGGACCGATGCTCTTCAACATCTTCACTGCAGAACAACCACCCCCAACTGTTGCATGTTCGCAGATGACTCATGGACTTATATCACGAAGTCACCACTAAACGCCTAGCAACACCAAATTGGGTAGATACATGATTGCTAGAAACGTATGCGCTTGAGGAAGCTGTCCCGGATGGATGCAGGTCAGCAGCAAGTATCTCTCAAGTCTCTCTCAAGTATGAAAAAGTCTTCCATCGTATCTATCAATTGAGCCAGAGGACAAAACGTCGCAAATACAATAGGAAAAAGAAGCTCTACGATTGAATTATTAATTTTTTAATTCAAAATTAGTCGCTGTCATCGTTGGTTGCATTTACTTCAGCTGTTTAATTATTTTTTTTAAGATAGATGGTTCCTTTTTCTATGGAGCGCATGTTTAAAACATCGCTGTTCGTTTTTTGAAAGATTTCCGGGTAAAATACTTTCGACGTCGCTTGTATTTGTTATTGCTAGCTTCTTGAGTTCTTTCGGCCAATTGCTCAAGTGGCAGTACCGTTTAAATGTAACAGAAGTTTATGAATGCCTACATTGGCACATTTAGCATGCTTGTCTGCATCAATTACATATTCACTTAATTTTGTTTCGGTTAAATAATGTAATGGTGAATCAGATTTCTTATTGATATCATCGCACTCATCTCAGCGCTTTTAAAACAATTAAGTGTTACTATCATTTGTATTGCCTACTACCTGCTTTGTCATGTCTACTAGCATTTCGTACCAAAACCTCTTCTTGTTCGCAACCAAACTAATTTGCCGAAAAATGCAAATTAAAATTAAAACGCCAGATGTGGAAATGGCTTAATTTATGTATGCTCCACTGTATTTTCGAAACACTGTAGGTCTGTTACATATCATTATAATTACTCTTTTATAATGTTCAGCAAACATTCGACAAAAATTCGATGCGGCATGTGGAAGTAACTTCATTGGAGGAAAAAGAGGTAGGTTTTTTAAAAAATATGTTGGTCTGGCAGAGGCCAATTGAGACTAAAACAGCCTGATGTATAACATCCATTTTATTTATTTTAAGCCATATTTCCCGACTATGACACACTGTATACTTCTTAAAAGTCTACGCAAAGTCAGAATTTAAAAAACACGGTAAAGCTATGGACATCAAACAAAACTAGCAATAATTATATCACACGACTATGATGAATTTGAAAATTTAAAGTAGTCTTCTGATATCAGTGAACGGTAAATAACGTTTTTTGCAAAACATTGAGAGCCGAGATTTTATCTGCCATGTCTAGTTTTGACATTCCTGCCAAACTCGTCAGATTGTGCAGGATGACGATGGAAAACTCTAGTTGCTCCATGAAGGTCGGTAACGAACTCACCGAGACCTTCAATGCCAAAAAAGGTTTTAGACAAGGCGATGCGCTGTCATGTGACTTTTTTAACATTGTACTTGCGAAGATCGTGCAAAACTCACACGCCAATACTAGGGGCACGATCTTCCAAAAGTCCGTTCAACTGCTAGCATACGCGGACGACATTGACGTGATTGGCCGAACTCAGCGAGCCGTCAAACTCAGCGTTTGCTTGTATTAAAACGAAGGCAGCAAAAATGGGTTTAGCGGTGAATGAGGGCAAAACAAAGTATATGCTGTCATCAGGAAAGGACAACACTGCTCCAGCCCGAAGAGTCTTCGAATCCGAACCAGTGCGACAACACAATAGAGGACGACCACGAACCCGATGGCGCACTCAAGTGGAGAAAGACCTCAACCAACTTGGAGTGCGAAATTGGAGGCAGCTGGCTAAGGATCGTGCCAGATGGAGAGGATTGTTCACCGAGGCCCAGATTCAAGCCGGACTGTAACGCCACACGAAGAAGAAGGAAAAGTACGGTCCATATAATTTAATGTTTGAAGATTATTTCATGCAAATGTTGACCTTGACTGCGCCTCAAATGGTCCATGCGCTTAGTCCAATTTTGGTATACTCTTTCCAACATTTCGGCGGGTATCTCGCGAATAAATGCTTCAATGTTGTCTACCAATGCGTCAATTGAAGCGGGCTTGTCTGTATAGGCATGAGCTTTAACATAGCCCCACAAAAAATAGTCTAAAAGCGTTAAATCTAAAATGATCACCGAACTCGCCTCTCAATAAGTCCATTGTTGCGCGTGCTGTGTGGCATGGCACCGTCTTGTTAAAACCACACGTCATGCAAGTCAAGCTCTTGCAATTTGGGCAAAAAAAAGTTGGATATCATCTCACGGCAGCGCTCACCATTCACAGTTACCTTACGATTCGCATCATCTTTGAAGAAGTACGGTCCAATGATGCCACCAGTTAATAAACCGCACCAAACTGTGACTTTTTCTGGATACAATGGTAGCTCTTGCAATGCTTCTGGCTGATATTCACTCCAAAATCGACAATTCTGCTTATTTACGTACCCATTGAGCTAAAAATGAGCTTCGTTGCTGAACACAGTTTTTCGGAAGAAGCGCGCGATGATCTTTCTTAACAGAGCACTCATTTTGATAGTAAAAATCAATACATTTTTGTTGTTCGTTTGTAAGACGATTCATGGTTAAGTTATAGACCAAACTGAAGATGTTTGACAGTGAAACTAAACACGAAACGCGAGTCACCTGTTTAAACCAGTGTTGCCAAAAAGTTAATAGCTAAAAAATCACCCTTTACATTAGTAATACATATCTACAGATCTACACATAAATGGATAAATAAGTAAGTAAATGAATGAGATTATAGAGTTAAAAATGTATTTAAAAATACATAAATGTTAGCAATAAGTTGCCAAATTGGTAATTAAGTAGTTATGAGGATATATACATGACACATTTCAAACATAACATTTGTCACTGTTTTAAATTTTGATATAACATGCAACATCAGTAGAAAAGTGCTATAGAAGATTTAGGATGGATTAGATGTTGTAGCGCAACCGAGGTGGGGAATGTTTCACATTGGGAGAGCTGAGAGAAAGCCATTTGCTCTTTGCAGAGGTTTGTGACTGTACCATATGTGCGAATGCTGGGATGAAGTTCAAGGTGGACGAATCAGAATTCTCAGAACGCCCGTCCAATGCACTCTACATGTTAATGGAGTCGCATTGAAAAAAAAACATTGCTTGGCGAAAGTATACAAAAATCATATCACTCAGAGCTTCAACAAAGAATGGATTTCGTAGCAAAGCAATTGACTGTAAACTGTGTGTAAATATCGCCACTGCGAAGGGCTTATACTAACCTAAGGACAACATGGAATATCAGTACGTAGGAGTACGTCCGCAGTACGACATTCAGTCCTCAAATTTATCAATTTTCATAGTTCGAAGCTCTCTCGATCAATGTTTTTATTGCAATCGAAGCCAAATTGAGATAGTTGTTGTTCTTTTTGTTTGCTTGCCAAGAATTAATGTAACATCGCCCTTCCGTTCCAAAATGTGTAGTCTGTAAGGTCTACAAATCCATCATCAAATTTTAAGAATCAGTTATCCACATAGAATCCTCCCTTACCAATGTAGGAAACAGCTGACCGTCTCACACATTGTTATTATTATCTGTGAACTGGATGGTTTTGATAATAAATGAACAAGTACGGTGAATGGTCAAATCAGTGAAGAATGCACTTAAGAATTTAGCCTTTGTGCGTAAAATGCTGATAAGTTGGAGCTTATGAGATTTGAGAGTAACTGAATGCCTAATACACGGTGCTCACCACCTGTTTCAACAGGGCCTGTTATTGCATGTGGACCGCTATGTAACGACTTCATTGTGTGCCCCAAATCTTCTGTGCCTTGACTTAATTAAGCTAATAACGCGTTAAATTGAAACTACTAAATCCAGTAACAGTCCATATTTGGAATTGCTGGAATAATAATTTCAAGCACTGATTGCAAACTCCCGTCCAAATACAATGAGAAATAAATAAATAAAATATACAATTATTTTCTGTAGTCGCTTATTTACTTGTTTACATATATCAGAAGTTGACAACTTTGATGGAAACCTTAATAACGTATGTCAGCCAAGTCTTAAGCAGAACTGTTAGCTTCGGAATTTCAAGTTTCTGATGCGGCCTTTGCAAGAGTTCTGATTAATTTGCTAGGCATTTTGGGGGTATCTGCCATGTTAACATTTTCATATTGATGTTCGGACATATCCTCTATTTCATAAGCGTTTTGCACTATTTCCTGACCCACAAATTGTTGCAATAATTGTTGGAGGTGTTCGAAAAGCATTTCAGTTGACAGTGGGGTCTGTACATACAAAATCTGGAGTTGATGTTCTGGAACTAAATCGGCCATTGACTCATTTTCGTATGGAATTTCTGGAACTGAATCAGCCATATCCTGAGTTTCGTATGATGGCTCCGGGTCTGAATCAGCCATAGCCTTAGTTTCGTATGATGTCTCTGGAACTGAATCAGCCATATCCTGAGTTTCGTATGATGGCTCCGGGTCTGAATCAGCCATAGCCTTAGTTTCGTATGATGTCTCTGGAACGGAATCAGCCATAGCCTTAGTTTCGTATGATGTCTCTGGGTCTGAATCAGCCATAGCCTTAGTTTCGTATGATGTCTCTGGAACTGAATCAGCCATTGCCTTAGTTTCGTATGATGTCTCTGCAACTGAATCAGCCATATCCTGAGTTTCGTATGATGTCTCTGGAACGGAATCAGCCATAGCCTTCGTTTCGTATGATGTCTCTGCAACTGAATCAGCCATATCCTGAGTTTCGTATGAGGTCTCTGGAACGGAATCGGCCATAGATTGACTTTCATAAGATTCCACAAGATTTAGTTCTGGCAAATGATCAGCCATATGTTCACTTTCGTAAACTTCTGGAGCGTTATCGGACATGGCTTCACTCTCGTATTTCTCATTGGCTTGATGAGCGGATCTGATCTCAGTTAGACGGCCCTTTAATCCAATGGGCAACCGGTTTGCAGCTACGACCGCAGCAAATGCGAAAAATATTATTAACGACTTATTCATTTTCAATTGAGTTCTATAATAATGAAAAACTGTAGTCAATAACTGCTGTGCAGTCTCTTTTATAGCAATTGATTTCGTATCGCTAAAATCTCTGGGCTTTTATCATTAAATTGATAGCAACCAGTCATTCTTCAAGTTTTCCCGATTATTCCCGTATAGATTAAACAGTTTGTTTTGATAGGGTGTTTATGACAAGGCGAAAATTTTGCAGAAGTTTGATTGCTTCCCTACACATAATTACAAACACATTGGATCAAGTGATTCGTCGTAGTACGTTTGTCTCTTCGAAATCTTCTTATATATTATGAGTAATTATTGTGAGTGGTCAGTCCTTATATTCACTTCGATAGCTTTGGAAATACCAGTAAAAAATTATCAAATGCTATATTCTCGTCTCTCTGACAGTCAGAAATAGAGTATTTATTGAGATTACTGATAAGAATTCAATTATGAAGCAAACAGAAGCAGATGTCTTCTCTGATACAGATAATTGTGTGTGAGGATATAAGAAATAATTCAATATTTTGATTAAGGCAAATTTATAATGATCAGTTAAGTTATTGGCGAAAAATATAATAAATTCTTGCTATGGGTGAAGGCACCATTGATAAGATCAAAAAAATATATCGATTGTGAAGAATCATTCGAAAGCGAATCAGAGCTATTATACTGACTCATGGTAATCTTACCAATTCTCAAATATCAAAACCATGCCATAACATAGATAATAAAGACAATAAATAGTCGATGGTAGTTTATTTTTTATTTCTTTGTGTTTT
This sequence comes from Eristalis arbustorum, assembly GCA_916610145.1. Classification (NCBI taxonomy): domain Eukaryota; kingdom Metazoa; phylum Arthropoda; class Insecta; order Diptera; family Syrphidae; genus Eristalis; species Eristalis arbustorum. Next base: position 78,720,772 of record OU744316.1, on the reverse strand, counting down.
TTTAAATCGATAAATAAATTTTCTCGATAGGAAAAATACTTCATTGTTTGATATCCAGTGAAATATCGTCGATAGTAAATAAATATATTTGTGTATCTCATTTTTTATTAACCTTTTATGACCTACCACCCGTGAGTAAACACACTACTGTCCATTATCCTGACGATGTCCAACTTTACTATCTCGCTAATGATATAGCGAAAGTAATAAACGATACAAATGTTGATCTTTCCAATATTTACAGTTGGCGAAATTAATGGATAAAGCCTCAATGCGAAGAAGTCGCGGGTCACTCCCATTTTAATAAAACAGTATTTTGACTCCTCAAACTTTGCTCTATGTCTGAAAACATAATTGAAGTTTGCAGAAACTGTTACCAGTCTAGTCTATGCTTTAAGTTCCAAATTGTTAGTTCCAAATTATATGACCATACAAACTGAACGCTAAGACGAATATACGCATGCTTAAGCAAGCTCTGGCTTACCTCAAGTCTTACACCTGTTCTTACAAGTACAGGTTTCAACACTTATTCCTCCGCTCAGTACATAAACGCAAAAAACTGTATTCCCTAGCACAATTTAATAGTAATTAAAATAACAAAGTACTTGTATGAAAAACTTACTTTTGTTCACTCTCTTATAACTGTGATTTCTTCTCATCATTCGTATACGACTGTTGTTCAGATATGGTACACAACTACGGAATTCATTTTTATATAATTTTCAATTCATTCACTTGCACACTTGACATTATTACTTAAAACTAGCTAACAAACCTTCTTATACCTAACCTTATCACCCTATACGGGACACTTAGCTATTCTGGACTTGTAAAATGTGTTTTTCAGTTTAATTTACTTCTATAGGCATGAAATAAGCAAGAACTCGATGTGGCGGTATAAATGACATAAATGACTTTAAGCTATGCTGATTTGACTTAGACCTGGTCCTGAGAAACCATCGCTGTATTTGATATGATTTCAAAGACAGGTTCCAGAAAAATGTGACAGTTCTTTGCTTGTCATAATTTGAATTCAGTGCTTAACTCAAGTTACAAGCTAATATCCATACAGCTATCAGCTCAATATTGTTTTACAAATAAAATGTGTACAGCAGCTATGGCGTACTTTGATTTTTTGATGGTTTTGGTTGGAAACATTGATGTGAAAGTGATTGATTCGTTTGGTGTTAACGGTGTCACATGAGCGAACACAAAAGAAAATTTGATCAAACTTCTGCCGAATCCACAGTCACTCCGCTGCCAAAATTTGCTAAACATGCGTCAAAAGTAACAAGTAACGCCTCTATCACGACGCAATCTCTCATGGTAAAGGGTTTTTCATTAGAGACTCGGAATTTCATCAAACAGTCACTATCAATTTATTCAATTAACTCTACAGTTTCATCATGGTAAAGTACATGAAATTATACAACGTTTTCTGCCAAAATTCGGATACGGTGAATGCAACTTTAGGAGCGTGAACTCCAATTTTCAGTTTGCTAATTTTTGACTCAATGGCTTCGTCAATAAGCAAAATATGCGTTATTGGTGAAAATCCATATGTGCTTCATGAATCACCACTTTATCCACAAGAAGAACTGTTTGGTGCGGTTTGCATGCCGGAGCCATATTTAATCGTCGTTACTGAGAATGGCCAGCGTTATTGCGCCATGATTACTGATTATATTGGAACGATTTATTGAAGTGAGAGTGTTATCTCAAGAAATGACCCAGTCGATTGGCCACCTCACTTGACTATTTTCTGTGCGGCTACGTTAAGTCATTGGTTTATGCCAACAAACCGACGACATTAGAAGAACACGTCGTCATTTTTCACTACGTACTTTCTACTTGTTATCATGCTATAGATCAGCCTGAAAAAGAGGCTCCACAACTAAACGGTGTCTAACTAATGTCTGGTCAATAGTCATATCATTCAGAGGGTAATATGGGGAACCGTTCTCGTCTTTTTAGTTTGGTTTTTTTCTTCTTAATTTACATGTTGGAACATACCCAGGTTGTTCGAACTTGCTTTCTATAAATTATAAACTATAGTTGTATTATCGATAAACATCGCTATTACCGACTTGTACAACCATCGGAATCGTTTTGTCTATGGTACGTTAAAGCACGACGTTCATTTTTATGAGGTATCAGTCAACCTCCTCCTTTGGCAGGTTTTTGTTCGTCGGAGGATTGATCCCAATCGAACCTAATTATGTGGATAAAGTTCTGGGTAAGCTATTGGCCTTACTGTAATTATAAGGGCACCTCTGGACATATTCCTCCATATCTTCCACTTCCTTTGAGAGCTGAATAGTTTCGAAGAGTCCGCAGCGGTCACTGTCGTACCCAATCGCCGCCAAACAGTTCCGTATGCGTTTTTCCACATGGGACCCATGGGACTTTGTAAGAAAACTGTGCACTGGGAGGCTCATTAATCTAATATCATTTGCTGGATATCATTGACACTTTTGGATAAACACAAGAGTCGATTATTATGTTCCATAGTAAACTTTCCAAAAGCTTATACTAGATACAAAAAGATAACAACAAATTAATGCACTAACTTATTGAGAGCAATAATATTTTGTGTGTAAGTTGGTGATATGGATAAAGACAGCCAATTTTCTAACGTAAATAAATTACGCCCTGTTTTTATGTACTTACGCATAAAATAAAAATTGTTTAGTTCATAACAATACGGTAAATCATATCACACCCAATAATCATTTGCAATATACAGGATATCCCCAACGGCCACCCGGAACAAGAATACATTTTGGTGTCCATAAGTTTGTTACAATACCGCTACAAATTTGAGGGAATACAAAACTGATGAGCCATCTAAAGGCATTCTGCTTTGGGAATTGTCTTCATTGTGTCTACATAAAAATACCTAACAAATTCCATTCTTTTCATGTTTTTTTCTACTTTCTCACTTCTACTTGGCCTCTTTAAGTGCAGTGCCAGAATTACCATAATCACAATTTTCCATTCATTTGTCGCGTTGTAAAAAAAAGTTTTTTCATCTTTCTTGACATCATATTCACCGCTACCTCAACCCCAACCCAAAGCGACGCCCTTGTCCTCTCTCATAAGGGAAGCTGTTATCATTTTTGAAAATTTTATTACACTTAATTTATGCTCCATAAAAAAGAGAGAAACTTTCAAAGTAACTGTCATCCCTATGCGTCTGTCAGTTTGGTTCATTCGATGGAAGGAAGTGATAAACAAGCATTCGTAGAACAGGAGTGCGAAGTGTCAGTGAAGGCATTGAAAAAAAAAAGAAAACAACGACAAATTTCTGATTTATATTTTGCAATTTTAGAGAATATACCGCAACATTTGGTACACAATGGAATGTTAGGTTTTTCTTCAGTCGTGTACCGGTAAAAACTTTCGGCGTCAGTGTGACTTCAGGGTGTAAGGCTGGGATATACTTTCGATGAAAAACTTTTTGAATTAAAGTTACGAAGTGAATAGAGGCTAGGGATTTTATGAAAATGTGCCCAAGAGGATATCGGAAATGTTTGCAAATAATGTGGCATGCATCGATGATATTGTAGGATGTCGTTGCCATTAGAGAGTCATCATAATAATGTAAACTGTTAATCTACAGTGACAAAAAACAAGTTGCGTTTTTAAATTGAATAAAAAAAACGAACGCTTTATTGCATTAGCAAATCAATTTAAACATTTCAATTTGGTGTTTAAGTGCGCAATTCCAAGCAAATGGATTTTGGTAATTAATCAATGTAACGAAGAAAGGTGTACTTATGCACACATAATGTATGATTTTTAAGAAACTTCCAATAGAATCAAATGCTCGGCTTAAGACTAGCACCTGGCTGTTCGTACACCTTTGAACTATGCTGAAAATATGCTACTATACAAAAATGTTGTAAATACAGGTTGAATCAGTTCCATCAATTAAGTAATTTTCATTACAAATTTTGATATACACTATTACACTTATTGTTTAATAAGTATCCGTTAGTTTCATATAGTTGAATAACGTTCTTATATTAAAAATGATGCAAGTAATGATTGTTTTAAGGATTTTCTAGCATACTTCTATCAGAAGTTTTCAGAAATAAATATTTGTATGTATATAATATTTGTCAGCGACCCCACTTGTACCTCGACATCTAGATTCGATCCCTAATCTGTATGACAAAAAAAAACAATTTGAACGGCCCCACATCTTTCGAGTCACAGGCAATGCTCAAATAGTACTCCTGTCTCTTTAACAACATATGTGTGTTTTGCTGTAGATTGCACAGAGATATGGTTGATTTGATTTTTGGAAGCAAGAGTTTGTACTTCGGTAAAACGTAATGTAATAAGAAAAACTGTAAAAAATCCTGTATTGGGATATATCGTACGTTCCTAGTACTCCCCGTTTTACTGTTAAAATAAAAAAAATAATAATATCTCAAATTATGTATTTTTGTAGTACTCTATGATAAACAACATTTCCAATTTGTCCACTTTCTTGCTAGTATGTGAGTAATATTTACGGTTTGTCGATACTTAAAGAGGCAAGATACAATTATACTTACTAAAATATTTTAAATAAATAACTACAATAGACTCTGGATTACATGAACAATTAAGAACCACGGGAATTCACTATTGCGGGAGAATATTGACCACGCAATCGCCTTACCGGCACGAAATTTTTGAAAAATATCAATCATTTGCTTATTCATCTTATACTTTAAAAGCATTGTCACATGCTTCTCTGACGTTTTAAGACACTTGTGTGGTTTTGACTAACCAGCTCATTGCAAGGCTTTGTTAAAATTGAAATGGGTTCATTAGACTGAATTGCTTTTTTTCTGGGAATTCGGCCGGTTTGTAGTAAGGAACAACTAACAACAAACTGACACGAACTGAGCTGCAACAAACCGGAACCTGTACCAGATGGAGTACTGTATCAAGAATTTCAAGATATATTACAACAGTTTTATGTTAACCTGAAGCAAAAATTGTTGTTCACGTTTCAGAGTATTCATGATTTCTTAAGGTTATACGGTGGTGGCCCGTGGCGTTGTGGGTATGTGCGTCGACCCCAAACTCGACGTCGTAGGTTCGATTCCAGCTCTGAGCGACAGAAATAATTTTCACGGCCCCATCTCTTTCGAGTCACTGACAATGCTCAAAGAGTATTTTCTGTCTAGAAAAAGCTTCCCAAACTTTTCCGTTCGGAGTCGGCATAAAACTGTAGGTCCCTTCCACTCGTGAGAGAACAATAGCACGCACAGCACGAGTGGTTGCTGAGAAGCTAGGCCCTGGCCCCCTACGGGCTGTAGCGCCAGCCATATTATATTATTATTATTATAAGGTGTTCACACTAACCGGTGTTCACGTTATCGAGAGTCTACTGTGTGTATGGAAAAGTTGAAGTATCTCTGGCTGTTTTTCACGAGTGATGGGAGTCGAATTGCTGAGCTTTTTCTAGGATTGGTGAAGCTGGGTAAATATTGAAATGGCTTGGAAAATCTGTAATCAGAAACAGACTGAAACAATAAGATCGCGAATAGCTACTAGCTGTCGAGACGAGATTTCTTTGTGTTGTTGTGAAAGTTACTCACCGGGATATTACTCACTTGGCACACCGTGCAAAGTTGGACTAAGTCCAAATACTGAATCATGGTCAGAAAATGCTATTGACGATCATTCTTTCAAGCTATATACTTAGAAAGAATTACATTCAATTGAATAGGGTGAATTCGATTAAAATTTTAAGGAAAGTTGCCTCAGAACACTTTTCTATTGCGCTCCAAGGGTTACAAATTGATTTGGAAAATGTCGGTGCACTAGTTTTTAGTTCCTTTAACGGGTTTCCTGTCGATGCATAGACCAAGTTGACATGCAGCCTCAAAGTGGCACCCACTGGATAGCTCTCACAACACCCCTTGTGAGGTGAACCAATGCATGCAACGTTTCCCCAGCGGTTGTGCGGAGAGCTAACAACCCCCCACGAAAAAAAATAACTGCTACGGAAGAGCAAGCAGCCTCGGAAAAACGGACGGAATCCCAACGACGACACGGCGCGAAAAATGACTACGATTTGCGAGTGTGCTCCTGGAATGTAAGAACACTCTACACTCCAGGGGCCGCAGAAAAACTAGAAAATATCCTCACGCAATATAAAGCGGATATTACTGCGCTCCAGGATATATGCTGTATAGGGCAAGGGATTATGATAAAGAAAGTGTGCGACATATATTATAGCTGTCACAAAAGGTTGCACATATTTGGATGAGGATTAGCTGTTGGAAAACGACTAAGGTCGAAGGTCATAGACTTCAAACCAAGCATCCAAGGCAGATTCTACAACATCAGTCTCATATGTGCACACGCCCATACCGACGAAGCTCAAGACTCTTACAAAGAGGATTATTACGACCTCTTGGACGGCGCCTACGGAGCGATGTCAAAATCGTACTCGGATACTTCAATGCTAAAATCGGTAAGGAAAACATCTTTTTCGGAGTGATCGGGCTAGAAGACAGGAGGAGAAAAAGCTTCTAGAAACAAACAAAAAATACGGGCCTTTTACAAAAAAAGCCAAAAGCCTGGCCACAGGCTTTAGGAAAGGCACCCAGGCTTTTCGAAATTGCGAGGGTAACCTAGTTACGAACCCACAGTAAATAATGGATGTGTTTAAGCAACACTTCCAACAACTCCAGTCGACGAAGTACACCTCCCACCTAGCTTTGAAGAAGTCGGTACAGGTATTAAAAGGCGGAAGAACAAAAAAGTCGCAGGCTCAGATGGCTTACTATCGGAGCTTTTCAAAACTGAGGGCAATGTAATGGTAGGGAGCATGCACCAGATCATTTGCCGAATTTGTGAAGATGAAAGCATGTCCGACGACTGGAGTATCAGCTCCATATGCCCCATCCCCAAAAAAGGCTATCCTACCTCCTGCAAGAACTATATAGGTATATCCCTGCTCAATGTCACCTACAATATAATATCACGCGTACTGTGTGAACTTCTGAAGCCGTTTTGCACCGCACTAATCGGCACGTACCGATTTCGAGATATAAAATGTCTTTCAAAAATTAGAAAAAACGCTTTGGCAAATTGTTATTGCTATGGTGCTGTCAATTTCCAAATGCCTTTACTTCAACAAAAGATATTGCTATATCAATCCATATTCTTTCGCCCAAAGTGAATAAATCTCAGCAAAAGAAAAAGTGGAATGAAAATCGGACTTCACTTCTAACGAGGGTATTTATTTTTTTTTTTCTTGTGGGGCATATTTTGCTCACTTGGACACAATTAACCAAATTACCTAACCAAAGAGAAAAATTCCGTCATATTTTCTTGTCTAATCTGGGCCTAACTTTAAAATCACGTCGAGTACCAACTTAACCTGAATATTAGGAAAAATCAGCAGCATAATTAATAAAAATAATTTTGGCTTGCGCTACAGCCCGTAGAAAGCCAAGGCCTAGCTCAAGAGTGGAAGGCAACAACAGTTGGTCCAAGGAGCTTAATGGAAATGCTATTTGAGCATAGTACATAGCATGGAAAATCTTACATAGCCACGTAGGTTCAAGGGTGTATAAGTCGACGCATATACCCAAGGGCCACTAGCAGCATCATCCTACGGCAGAAAAAAAAATAATAATAAAAGTCTGCCACTTTTTACTACACCATCACCAAAAGTAATAATAAATTAATAATTAATAAAGCACTAAAACGCATAAAAACAACAATGTTTTGCATTGATATATGCTCAGGATACTGTAACATTTACATTGGGCCGACTTAGGCCAAGCTGTTACTTTTCGATTTTAACACACACAAATGTTTTTTTGCGAACGGGGCCTAGAATGATCCGGTTATGGTTTCACTGTGCTCAGCACATGTCACCATTGAGCGAAACCAGGAATCTGAGATCAACGGAAAAATCCAGCGGTTCTCTTGTTTCTTCTTCTCCTGCGACAACGAGCTCCATCAAGCTGTGAGATAAAATTGAGATTAGGTTGGAGGCACTTCATTCGAAATTCAATGAGGCTTTATGTGATCTCAAAAAAGAAAAGACATTTCAACAATAATAGCCATATTTGAGAAGTATTGTGAAAAGATCAGTGTAATTGGGATAAAACCTTTTCACATTCTTAGAACAAAACCGAAACGTATCTTAGGCAATAGTGAAACTATCAAAGCCCAATCATGTGCTCTTTCGAAGATCGAATTTACTCCGTCACAATAAACGCATTCACTCTCTGTTTACAAGAAATGGAAGAGTTTTTGTGAAACGAACACCTTAACAAAAGCCCGCTGCAATCGAAGATGTTCTCTCTCCTGAGCAAATTTGAATTCCATCTTTCGATATTCCTCTGGATCCTGTTGCTGTCGATGATTCTGTTTGCTGACGTTTGTATTCTCGTGTTTACCTAATATACACATATACTTTTTCTTCGATATTCAGTTTTATTGTCCTAGAGAGAATCATACAGTGATTCCGTAAAGAATCACACGAAACTGTAGCAGGAAGAACTAACAAGCAGAAGCAGCAACAGAAATGGCAATGGAAATTCCTAGCCTAGAACTAGATTTTGCTCCCCTGTTGGTCAAGGGACATTCAAGTGGACGAGACACAAATTGAAAAGCTATAAGGCGCACACTCACACAAATTTAACCAGCTCATAAGGAATTCAATTACGAAATGTAGGAAGTGCTTGAAAGGCAGTGTAGAGTTCAGAATGTAGTGATTTGTACAATTATTTCGATACATGTTAAATAAATTGTCGAACATTAATTCGTAAGCAAATATTCGACCCTAATCCAGACAAATGGTCAGGGTATTAGATACGAATCTAATGTGTAACGTGAATGTCACAAAGGAAACCTTCAGAATTGGTAAACCAATTGAGAGAACTGTAGTTGTTAGCTTAAAGATATTCTGAACTAGCCACACATAATTAACTTTTTTTATATACATTTTTATATTCTATACAGCACACAATTCTGATATTTATAATGCAATCTCAAAATAAGAACTAATTCAATATTCATAAAACAATGTCTTAACGTCTAAAGGTTTGGGAAATCCTTGCTTGTATCTTAGAAATAGTTCAAAGAGCAAGGCAACTGTAGAAAACGTACGTGTATCACAAGAATCATTTTAAAAAATAAAACTACCTGTTGTGGTAAACTAGGAATTGCGATTGGTAATATTATTCAGTCTTTTTGAGTATTTTCACTGACCCACGGATTATTAGACTGTCGTTACTTTGTATATGAGTTAATAGAAATATTACCTTGATCGAGAACGTACCTTTTTTACAAGGCTGTCAACTCTGTAGTAAGTGCAATTGTGGCTTCTACTATTATTGAAGTGCTTCTTTTCATTAGAAAATGTGTGATATATAGTAAACAAAGCAGGAACTGCAGTCAGTCTAATCTAGATATAGTCTACGAATGCATCATCTAACTATTTAGTTCCGGTTCACCTTAAGGTCACACAATGTTTTACGTCAAATATACCTTTGATGAGGTACGTACGTTTTCATATTAGACACTACCAATCTTTTCGTCTAACAATTTGCACATTATAACAAAGCGTTCTCACAAATCCATCACTTATTAGTATCATTAACAATGTCGTCTCAATTATCTTATTCAAAGATCTTCTTCTACATATTTCACGGCTTAAGATACAGATACATACATACAGTCTGATATTCCCTGTGCCAGTCGGTTGATGTCTATCTGAGCGACGTGAATCAGAGCAGTCTTAATAAATAAATACGAGACAGTTCGGTGGGTGGTGGAGACACTATTCAAATTTAGTCAATCTCTCGCAGCGAACGAAACAAGGGTCTAGTTTTCAGTAATTTTTTACAATGACCGAAGCAAGTGTAATTCCATCAATGAAAGATAAAACGGATGAAGACGACGTTCGATTACCACTACGTCAGACTTTTGCATTGCCAGACAAATCAAATAACGATTTTAAAACAAAACTAATCAAATTTATTCGAGGACGCTTACCAATTATCAAATGGATTACTAAGTATAACACGGAGTGTGCTGTAAATGACTTCATTGCTGGTATAACTCTCGGCTTGACCATCATTCCTGAAAGCATAGCCTGTGCTCTGCTAGCCGGACTACCAGCACATTTTGGTTTGTGTTCTGCATTTATTGGTGAGTAGCCCCCGGATATACATAAATACAAACGCGCACTTATTCCCTTTTTAAGAATAGGTTCGTTCGTTTACTTATTTTGCGGTTCAATTGGAAATGTCATCGTCGGCCCTACTAGCTTGGTGGCCCTAGTGAGTGTGCAGTTCACAATTGGAAAACCAATCGAGTTTGCAGTGATATTGACATTTCTGTCTGGCGTCGTTCAGCTGATAATGGGAACGCTTCAACTTGGTGAGTTGTCTGTGGATTTACTGAGATGATAAGTGGCATAAAATAGAGTGATAATTTATAAGCTGATACAGAAAACGAATTGTCACAGACCAAACGTTTATTATTAAATAAATTTGTATTGAAGTCATATGACCTCTGGTAAATGATGCATAGCTGCTAATTAAGAAATAATCTCATTGACAGGAATGTCGTTTCACAAGATATTTACATACACACCATAATTTTCTTCATTCAAGGGCTTCTTTTTGAATTCATCTCTATGCCTGTAATCAAAGCTTTCTCGACGGCAACTGCAATTCTTGTCATTGAGTCTCAGCTTAAAGTAATGCTGGGTATAAAGTACATTTCCCCTGGTTTTGTAGAGTCAATAAAAACGCTGACGTATCGAATAGAAGAAGCAAGATTTGGAGACCTGTCGATGGGATTATGTGCAATTGCTTTCCTTGTCATCTTTGATGTAAGTTTGTGTAGCTTGATGCATGTATTATTCTTAATTCATAATCATTAATGTAGTTTGTAGGGAGACAAGCCCTACGTCCAAATCAGTCAAAAGCAAAAAGGTTAATCTATCAATACCTGTCATTCTCCAGAAATACGTTAATCGTTTTCATAACAGCAGTAGGCACCGCATTGTGGTTAAATCAATCAGAAGTATCCTCTGTTCCTTATACTCTGAGCAGAACTACATTAGTTGGACTACCAAACATTACATTCCCTTCTTTACGAATCGAAACACAAGACAAAATTTACTATTTCTCCGATATACTTGCAGAACTTAATATTGGGATAATTGTGATACCCATAGTGGGTGTGCTGACAAATATCTCCATTGGAAAACTTGGTAAGTCATTGGATTGGGTAATAATTGCCTTCATGTGTTTTCTTTTTAGTTCCAAATTGCAGAGCAAATCCAAATCAAGAGCTCTTTACTCTGGGCCTGTGCAATGTGTTTGGTTCAACAGTTCAGTCTATGCCGACTTCAGGAGCCTTCACCCGTTACGCAATAAGCGCTGCGTGTGGTCTTAAGACTCCCATGGCCAATTTATATTCAGGTTAGATTCAATGAGTTGGAATTATACAAAATTTTATATCGACTCATCGCAGGGATCATTGTTCTACTGGCATTGGGTTTCCTTAGCCCCTACTTAAACTATATCCCCGAAGCAACTCTGGCAGCTATATTAATATGCGCCATCGTCACACTGATCGATTTCAAGCTTCCAAGAAGGCTGTTCACTGAGAGTCGACGCGACTTTTACATCTGGTGCGTTTGTTTTGGAACGTGTATCATGTACGGTGTTGAAGTAGGGCTCTTAGTAGGAATAACAATTACAGCTTCATATTTACTCTACCTGTGGGCAAAACCGGATATAAACATTAAGATTGACACTGTAAGCATAAAAACATGTATATTTTCAGGTAATACATGTGTATATATTTTTAGATTGATGACATGCAGTATATTTCTGTAACACCAGGTAACGGAATTTATTTTCCCGCTATCAACAATCTGCGAAACAAGATTCTGAAGGCTAGTATTCAGGCAGAGTATTTGATTCCTGTTGTAATTAATTGTGAAAAAGTAACTGGCTTGGATTATACTGCTGCCCACGGCATCTCTAAGCTCTCAGAGGATCTCTATCAAGACAGACGTGGATCACTTTTAATCTTATATCAGATGAATCTGAAACAACAAAAGATCATTGATCTCACAGAAAACCTAGTATTTTGTGAAAGTAAAGAGAAAATGAAAGAATTTCTAACACAAGAATCATTAAGAAATGGCTTCATCAATTTAAAAGCTCACATCCGGGCATCCATTGACCTAGGCTATAAGGTGGACATAGAATAAAATGGGTATAGTAACGCAGTTGAATTTCAACTGGAATTGTGGTTTTAATGTATTTCCTGAATCTCGCATGCAAGAGAAATCCATTAACAGAACTTTTCTTTGGTCACGCCACTTCACCAATGTAACAAAGTTCAAATGATTGATTTCATGCAAAAAAAAGTCGATTGAAGGTTGAAAAAATGTGCAGAGAAAAGCAATTACGACATTGCGTTATCTTCCTTGTTTAATGGCATCAGAAAATAATGGCGAAGGTTTTTCTATACTCAATTCAATATAATTTTATCGTAGATAAATTTTGTTGCAAATTTGTGAATTTGTAAATTATTCATTCTGTCGTGTGATATTACGAAAGAAAAGCGGACAATTTGGAAAAAAATCAAAGAAAGATGCTGAGCCTTCCTTCAGGATTGGCATAGCTGCGTCAATATTGGATGATCGGTCATCAGAACGTTCGAGCTGGGTATCAAAGTTTTCAACTCATGAAACCTTGGTAATGACCGAAATAATAAGCTGCCGAGATGAGATTTCTTCGTGCTGTTGTGGTGTGAGTTGTTTCGTGTGAGTTACTCGCCGGGATAGCGTGAAAAACACAGCAGTACTCAAGTAACTCAATGTGCTTCTCCGAACTAAGAAGTCTGTGCTTCTATGTTTTGGGCACATGACACGAAGGACATCCTCCCAATGCATGCCTAAAATGCGACTCCATCAGGCAGGTGTCCCATTTTAATACGCAGGATGAGGTGGTTAGACCAAGTTCAAGAACTAGCTTGTTTGCGACAGTGCAGAAATCCTGACCAGTTAGAGTAGATAGCGGAGGATTGAGTGGCCTGGAGATCTTTAGTGCGTGCTTCACCCCCGCGAATCGTTCAATAGATCTATAAGTGCTATCTTGAATTATAATATGAAGAATATGAACGCAAAGCATTTCTTGGTCGTTCTACATGTGCTACAGGTTTTTATCATGTGAACGTACATTATGGTATAAGTATATACCTTTTGAATGCGAAGAGCGTATTTAGAGTGTTGTGTGTGGAAACAATTTGGTGAAGAGGTACATATCATAATAAAAACAGTTCTACTAAATGAAACTATGGTTGCAGTTGTATTGTTAATTTGTGTTTTGTTTCTACTGCCAACCGTTGAGTGTCAATGAACGAATGAAATATCATTTTACATGTCCGCAGCATGTGTAATAAAAGAGTATATGATATCTTTCATTTCGACCTAAATATGGTACTTCATTCATTTGTATACAACGTTCCTATTTAAGGTTCTAAAATCAGAAGTATCAATTTTAAATATCAATTTTGATGGAGGAAACGAAAGTAACAAGTAACTGTGTTAAAGATACGGGTATCAAGATGAAATGAGACGAGTACATAAGGGTACTCAATTTGTCGTTTATTTTTATAATTTGCGGGTGCTCAAGGGGTAATTAATAATACAATAATATGGGTGGCGCTACAGCCCGTGGGGGCCAAGGCCTAGCTTCTCAGCAACCAATCGTGTTGTGCGTGCTATTGTTCTCTCACGAGTGGAAGGGACCTACAGTTTAAAGCCGAATCCGAACGGCTTTGCTTGAGAAGCTTTTTCTAGACAGGAAATACTCTCTGAGCATTGTCAGTGACTCGAAAGAGGTGGGGCCGTGAAAATTGTTTTCGTCGCATAGAGCAGGAATCGAACCTACGACGTCGCGGTTGGGGTCAACACACATACCCACAATGGCGCGGGGTTATTAATACCCTTAATTGTCCGGGATCAAGACACAGCACGGGCTGAAGATATAGGGGGAGAGAGGGAGAGGAGGTACCTGTGCACATTGGTCTTAAATATCTGCGGATAATAGTCTATGGGAAATATTGAGCTGAGAAGAGCATTCCATATTCGTGTGATAAGGCTAAAAAACGAGTCTCTAAATTTCACTGTGCGTCCGAAAGCAGGCTTAAACTAATGTACGTTCCTGGCGAGGCGAGTATTGCGGGTGAATTCAAGGAGAGTATGAATGCAGTTGGCTAGCTCCCTTGAGTATCGTTTGTTAAAATAACGATAAAACACGGAAAAAGAAGACACTGTAGGTCGATGTTCGAGCTAGTCTAATGAACCCAAGATATCCTTGTCTGCTATAAATTTCATCGCTCGCTTTTGGATTCTATCTAGAAGGTGCAGTTTGGTTTTGGGGGCACCAGATCAGATATGAGCGTTGTATTCAAGCTTAGGGCGAATATACGCCTTATCGATTAAAGCCAAATCAGAGGGGGTGAAATATTTCTTGCATCGATTAAGGAATCCTAAACATTTCGCAGCTTTTTTGATGACCTCGAATATGTGATCGTTCCAACTAAGTGTTGTGTTGATGCACATACCGAGGATGGAAAGTTTTCCGGTTTCGTCGATACAAACGCCATTCATGAATTATGGCCGATTATCAGGTGTTCGTTTTATAGACAGCAGACAGCATTGAGTTTTGGAAGCATTGCATTCTACTCTGTTGTTCTTAGCCCAGTTAATTATGCTGCCATGATCGGCATTCAATGTGCTAAACATACGCTGTCGTTCCAATATTACGTCCGAACGACAGGGTCGTGAATTTTGGAACGAATATGAGAAACTGAGAGTGCTGTCATCAACGAAGGAGTGGATTAGATTAGAAGTGGCAGACAGGAGATCATTTATAAAAATGAGAAAGAGTGTCGGAGACAGAACAGAGCCTTGAGGGACACCAGCATTTTCGACAAAAGAGCTTGATGCCAAACTCTGTCAAATGCTTTAGAAATATCAAGCGCAACTATCTTCCTTTCGTCTGTATTGTGCAAAGATTGGTTCCACTTTTCGGAGAGATAAGCCATCAAATCACTAGTGGACCTGTTGCTCTAGTCCTTAGCGAAGTGTTGAAATCCAATGAAAGCAGTTTTTACATTTGCCATGTCAAATATTTGCCATGCTTGGATCATTCGGCAAAACAGAAAAGTTTCACATCACTTTCTGTATAATTTTCCAAGCGATTTTAATAAATCGGTACATAATAATGTTAAATGACATATAAATTTGTTCACAAGTAAGTGTAAGGAATCTGCTAATACGATTGTCAGATTTGTACTATAAACGTGACGTCTCAAATTTTAATTAATAATAACATACAGAGAAAGAAAAGCAGAGCAATTGCAATTCATAACAATTGCAAGGAAATGTTAGGAGCAAAACACTAAATTACATAGCACAAATAACGAATTATTGAATATGTTTACACAATATGTATACACTTTAATAACGCATTAAAAATTGCAAAGAATGATGATGAAATTGGAGAAAAAATTTATGAACATAAATCCACAGAATTCGTACTGGAAAAGGCAAATTTAATTGAGAAGATGAAGACTAAACTGACGTTATTTCTACTTTAGATTCGATTTCATTGCGACAAAGAGACCGGAAGCGTTAACCAAAAGCAGATCTGTGTTCATCACGCATTTAAAACGTAAATTTAAGGAGATAATTTATGCAAAGTCGTTGAAAGCAGACGCTCAGCTTGTGAAAGCAAAAACAACCGCAAAGGGATTGCTAGTCAATCTTTTCGCTCCCGCCGTTGACTGAATACTATACCGTCCATTTTCCTTACTTTACACTCGAGACAACAAGGCAACTTAAGTCAAACAAGGAAATCGATTTTGTGTTCTTGTACATTATTATTGTGTCGCTCTTCTGAAGATGGTTTTTGTCTGAGCTTTAAATATTATTTTCGATACTCACTCTCACTCAATCTTGGAGGCTTCGCATGAAGATTTGTAGTAGTGTACACGATGTAAGTCATTAGTAAACAAAAGGATAGACAAAATGTCTTGCTTCTGTTGCTAAAGGAATAATAATTCCGCCTTAAGCAATATTGTTTTTCATTCCATTGCATCATTTAAAATGGAATATGCAACCTTTAACAATTTGTACAAGCTTATTAATTAATTATTAGTAGTTAAGTTAAAATGAATGCAGTTCCAGTTCAGTAATATGAATTACTATACATTCGGTATAGTTGTGACGCACAACTATTTTTTTGGCTCGCCAAAGGCAATGTAATATATTTGTATAACGGTGACATTCTGATCATTAATGTAACTCTTCACAAGATTCGCAATGTGTTAGGACCGTTGTCACGCATAAAACACCATATTCGTGGTATGTATATTTCCTTCGACAGAAGCAATCATATGCTCTCGAATAATGGGTCAGTGCATTTTGATCAATTTCGTAGCTTTTTAATTAATTGGCTGCAAAAATGATCGCCTTACGAAGAAGTTCCTAAACGAATTTTTTGCTTATAATTTCGTTTAATATAAACAAATGACGTTTTTTTACTGTTTATAACCAGAGTCACAAAAACAAATCGTGTGCTATTTATGTGACCAACAAAAAGCACTTCCTTTCACACTGAAATCGATCTTCTATTGACATTGATGCTGAAGTTTGCTATTGAACATCAAACACTCACAATACGTGAATTGTGTGCATTCTATTCACTGATGTAGGCTTATCGTTATTGATGGTAAAACCATTCAACTTGATTCTTGAATTCACTATTTTCTCCTATATCAACATACTGTGTAACAACTCATTACTTAAGAAATTTCACTCGTGCTTAATGATAAGAAAATATGTTTTGAACTCACAACAAACGTCTAAAGCGCTCTTCGCATCTGCAAATTTATTGGGAGCTGGCTCTACTTTAGGTTAGGTTGTAGTGGCTGACTGCTAAGGGCAGTCACACTTAGGCCAGAGTAGGCCCATTATGATACCACCCGGATTAACTTCTCCTAACATCGCAACCAGTTGGTGTTTGTTGTGTTGCGATTTAGCTGGCCTATGCTGGCGCTGATTAGTTCATTGACGTTCTTGAAGTAGTATGCCACTAGGTTTAGGAACCAACGACTAGCCATAGCGCTGAGCGAGCAGAGTAGGTGATGAATGTTTTCCTCCTTCTTTTCAAGCATGCAGCTTGTACAGAAATCATTCTATGAGGCACCATGACTTGTTTTTGGGCCATGACAACGCCTCTTTAATCGCGGTTTCTGCCTGAAAAACGCTACAGTGATCAAGGAGCTTCAAGGAGATAGCAATGTTGAGATCTTGGAAATAGACATCCAGCCCAATTTTTTTGTGAGTTCTGTGCCAACCTCCGACGAGTGCACTTGCTTTCCCGGTATCGAGTACGTCCAGTCCGCTCCCTCGCCACTTTCCTTCACAAGCCACTGCTGCGCATTCTCGGTCGCAACTCCAGTTTGATTTTGTCAGGCGGGTTGATGCGACTGAGAGTACGTAGCATCTGACGTAGCGGATTTAGAAGTGTGAATTTGTTGGTGGACCAACTCTTACCAATGTATGGGCATAACACCTACATTGGTTGTTGTTGGAAGCTAAATTTAATATACACTTCTGATCTTAGCTTTGCTAAATCAGTCGGAGTTTGGTTTTTGGTAACTCCGCTTTGTAATCTATGGGAAATTTTAGAGTTGATGTGAGCAATGTTCGCGGCGTATATTCGCCCTAAGCTTGAGTATAACGCTCATATCTGGTCTGGTGCTCCCAAGACCACCTTGCACCTACTAGATAGAATCCAAAAGCGAGCGATAAAACTTATAGGAGACAATGATATCGCGGGTTCATTAGACTCGCTTGAACATCGACGAACCGTGTCTTCTTTGTCCGTGTTGTATCGTTATTTTAACAAACAATGCTCAAGTGAGCTAGCCAACTGCATTCCTCCTCTCCTTGAATTCACCCGCAATACACGTCTCGCCAGGAATGCACATCAGTTTACCCTTAAGCCTGCTTTCGGGCGCACAGTGAAATGTAGAGACTCGTTTTTTTCCCGAAATTGTTAGGCGCAACTGAAATTGCTTTTGGTTTGATATTATTGAACACACCTTCGATGTCGAGAATTGTCACAAGTGTGTATTCTTTAAGGTCAAGAGATATTTCAATGGTGCCGATCAGCGATAAGCGCTGTCTCTACAGACTTATCCTTATTGTAGGCATTTTGTGCAGATGAGAGTCTGTGTGCTGGAAGAACTTGCCTATTATATTGGTCTATTAGTTTCTCCAAGGTTTTCAAGAGAAATGAGGAGAGACTGATAGGTCTAAGGTATTTCGGTTTGGCATGGGAGTATTTTCCCGCTTAGGGAATAAACACATTTGCCTCTACGTTGCGAGATCTTGCTTTGATTTTTATCAATTCGCGTTACAGAACAGCATAATAGATACGCCCAACGTCTAAGCTTCCCAGCTAAAGTCCCTTACGCAACAACATACAGTTTCCTGTTCCTGAAAGAGTAACCCGACAATTCGCGATCTTGATTCTATCACTTTTGGTACTTTTGTATGAAAGACTGTTTTCAGGCTATGTCATAGTAAGCCAGGTCTCATATACCAGCTGGTTGGCTACACTTTTTTCTCTTTACTTGGTAGCCCTAGCGATAATGATAAAGTTCGTCTAGATCTATCAACAATTTTCTATTTCGGTTAATTTTAATACCAAACAGACAACACATATATCGGATCTACTCTACCTTTCCCTTCTTCCTTGTACTTTCTTCTCTATTTCTCTGTCTGGTAGGCCTTTTCGAGCCGCATAAATAAAATTCCCTTTTCAATTTCGCTTTAGCTTTGAACACATTCGATTGCAATCTTCACATTGAAAGGGTTTTATAAAAGCTGCAAAGAAACAAGTTATATTAATTTCAATAAAGGATTTTGTAAGAATTTTCCATGATCGAAAATCTCTGTTGCACTATTACAATTACATTATAAACCGATTTACATTTCGACTACTTAGCATTGGTGTTATTATACACATACCAAACAGTATATGAAACTGAAGAAAAGTGTATGGTATGGGTTTGAATATCCTACAAAGTACACACATTGAAAGTTGCCTAAGCGACAACCGAAATTAAATTATACGACAAGACAAGTACACAAATTGAACTAAAACTTTCCAGGAACCAAAAGGCAAAAACGGAAATCAAGTGAGAAAATACCAACGTCCAAAATACTTAATATAGACTGTAAGGCAGTGGAAGCGCGGAAAATTAATTAAGACCATGTTTATTACACAATGCCACTTTCTTTCCACCTCTCTAAAGGAACCATGATCGACCGGCATGTTTTTCTCCTTTCTGCTGATTATGCCCCCATCTACTCGCATACAAAATGCTTTAATTAACTCGCTGAATTATTTTGGAAAACTTGTCAAAGTGTACCAAAATACCATTCACATCGGTTTTCAAGTCTCAACGCATCGTAGTCATTTAATTTCGTTAGGCTGTTCTGCGCTGCGTTGTGGTAACATAAATTGTACGCCTATGTCCTTCAATTATACTCCACAATTAATTTGGCGGTATTTTCGAACATTATTTCTTGAGTTCTTCCCAGCCACAATAAGCTGATGCTTATGGTGGAATGTTGTTTGGGAGCTGTGACGGAATATGGAATTATACTATACCAATGCCAATGTCAGATTGGGGTGGAATTTTCTTGGAACTTTGCTTTGTGTGAGGTCGACCACCACGTAAATGCAATGCGAATGTTTTAAATTCGATTAAAGATATCTTGTTATAAATTTAAAGAATATTATTGGAAGAATTCAGGAGATAATTGCTTTAAATTATTCCAAACCAACTGCGGCAGGAGTCAATTAAATTGACTAGGAGGTAGGAGGTGTAGGAGTTAGTTCATGGAATTACATGGATAGCATAAATAGAATAAAAGATAATTATTTGACGTTGTTTTATACATACATTTATAAAATTCAAAAGTTTTATTTGAAATACTTTATAGAAGATCTTCTGTTTCCTACAGCTTTTGTCAGTTAAAAGAAAAAATGAGTATCTACCACAAAATGAAAAGGAAAATGAGTATGCAGGATGAGTTACGATAGCAGCACGAATTTAATGTAAAGAAAAATTATTTTGTAAGTGGAGTTGAAGATTTAAGGCTTGAGTTATAGGACGATTGTGAAAAAATAACGTAATAAATAAAAACACAGGAACAAATTCAGGACATTGTGAAAAAGAACATATTAATACGGTGTATTATATTGCTTCCTTTCTCGATCAGTCTGACATATAATCGTTTGTTTTCACCTATCATAAATCACATACATATTTAATATTAAGTAAGCATAAAAAGTAGAAACTACTTAGCGGTTAGGTTAAAAAGGGAATCTGTTGGAAGAACAATTAAAGCATGCATTTAAAGTTTAATGTTGCGTATAACTAGTTCGGAGTTAAAACCTTAAAGTGGAGTTGACTATAATTTTGCACCATTGTGTTTAATGAAAGAACTTTCTAAATGAGCTACAAAACGAAGGAATACTTGCGATAAATCCTTAACATAATTTAAATGAACCAACAAGATCCTTTTGGAGGCCATGGGTCTGCGCATACAAAGCGAGTTGTTGATTGCTCTCAACTCACGATCCCTGTAAATACGCATGTCAAATTGACATACAGACTCCTAGTGGCGCCCTTTGGATAGCCTTTGCAGTAACCGCTTTCGAGGTGAACCAATGTATACAGCGGCCCTTTGTCTAGGGGCTTAAACTAGGACCCGGTCTCCAAAGTTCGGTGGTTACACGTGGGGGTAACTTCCTCATCGTGCAAAAATATATAGTTACGAAGCAACAGCAAGCCTTGGGTATGGATGATCTTACCACTGACGAGCCGAACAACTTGCGGAGGCCCTGGACTGCTATCAAGCGGACATTACTGCAATGCAAGAGATGCGATGTGATGGACCGCGCAAATGTGTCGCTGCATAGAAGGACGAGAGCTGCAGAAAAGAACGGAAGAGCACCGGCTTCTCAGAAAGAAAAAGAAAGAGCACGAGAAGCGCGCGATTGAGGAGATTGAGGGATGTTACTGGAGGAACGATGTTCGGAAACTAAACCAACAATAAAAAAGAACATGTCAAGTTCACAAAAACTGAACGGAAGCCTGCAAGGACAAGGATGGGAACCTAGTAGTAGAATTACATTCGGTGTTGGAAATTTAGAAAGACGACTTCTGCAGACTGTATAACGGTAAGGACGACCAAATTACCACTGTCAGGCAAACCCATCCAATATAGGCGATGACGGACAAGAATTCTGTCCCCGCGACCTGAGTGAAGTGACACCAAACAAACTACGAACTACCTGGGCTCTGAAGTAAATACAAACAATGACAACGATAAAACGGAGGATCACGTTGGTCAACCGCTACATTTTCGCACTCGGAAGGCCACTGGGGATTAAAGCCATCTCTCGAAGAAACAAAATATCGCTATACAGCACCCTGATAGTCCCAGTCCTGTTGTATGGCACAGAAGCATGGACTCTAACTAAAGCGGACGAGGATATTCTTGGGCGCCTCGAGAGAAAATTCCTCCGAATTATCTTCGGTCCCGTATCTACGGATGGTGTTTGGAGGAGGAGACTAAACGACGAGCTGTACGGGCTGTACAGCGACATCGACCTGGTCAAACGAGTGCGAATCTCTCGTCTCAGATGGCTAGGTCCCATCGAGCGAATGGACACCAATGCTCGGGCCAGGAAAGTCTTCAACACCAACCCCGAGGGACAACGCGGTGAAGGAACATCACGCCTACGGTGGCGCACGTAACGTGCGTGGCTGCAACTAGCTCAAGACCGAGCTAGATGAAGATGCATGTTGGTTGAGGCCAGATCCACCGCGGACTGAAGGAACAAGATCCTTTGTCACTCACTCAACAAAGTGGTACAAAATATGGCAGTGAGAAAAGCATACATAGGCAATAAAGATATTAGCGGATGGTTCAATCAATGTATAAACATTAACAAAATCCATTTACATACTCAATCAATTCTTCTTCCTCTTCTTCTTTGATTGGCGCTACAGTCCGGGGTGGACCTGGGCCTCAACCAACATGCCTCTCCAGCCAGCACGATTTTTCGCCAGCTGCCTCCAGATGCGCACACCAAGTTAGTTGAGGTCATTTTCCACTTGTGAGCGCCATCTTGTGCGAGGACGTCCTCTGTTGCGCTGTCCCAATGGCTCGGTGTTGAAGACTCTTCGGGTCGGAGCTGTGGTGTCCATCCGCTCTACATGACCTAGCCATCTTAAGCGTTGGATTCGAAGACGCTTAACTAGGTACATGCCGCTGTACAGCCCGTAAAGTTCGTGGTTGAACCTTCTCCTCCAAACGCCATCGACGCAAACAGGACCAAAGATCGTACGCAGAACTTTTCTCTCAAAACAACCAAGAGCTTCTTCATCCGCTTTCAATAGCGTCCATGTCACTGAGAAAGGCTCTATTACTCAATTGCCTCTTGAGCCCAAAGAAACAGCGATTGGCAAGAGTAATTCTGCGCTTGATCTCGGTACTGTTGTTGTCCCTATTTACTCCAGAGCCTAGGGCGACGAAGTCCTTGACTACCTCAAAGTTTCTGCTGCCCAATATGACGCTCTGCCCGAGACGTCGATGTTGTGCGTCCTTCCGTGATGACAGCATGTACTTTGTTTTGCCCTGGTTTACCGCTAGACCCATTTTAGCCGCTTCCGCTTCAATGCCAGCAAACGCCTCATTGACGGCTCGCTGTGTTAGTCCAATCACGTCAATGTCGTCCACGTAAGCAAGCAGTTGAACGGACTTTTGGAATATCGTGCCTCGGGTGTTTACATTTGAGTTTCGCACGATCTTCTCAAATATGATGTTAAAGAAGTCACATGACAGCGTGTCGCCTTGCCTAAACCATTTTTTGACATTGAAGGTCTCGGTGAGTTCGTTACCGACCTTGATGGAGCAGCGAGAGTTCTCCATCGTCATCCTGCACAACCTGACGAGTTTGGCAGGAATGTCAAAACTAGATATGGCGATGTATAGCTCGTTTCTATGCACGCTGTCATATGCGGCCTTGAAATCGACAGATAGGTGGTGGGTGTCGATCTGCATCTCTTAAGTCTTTTCCAGGATCTGCCAAAGTGTAAACGACCGCACTGATAAGGACCCATCAGGTTGTTGACAAAGGATTTCAGGCGTTCACACAAAACGGCAGAGAGTATTTTGTACGTGATGTTAAGGAGGCTGATCCCTCGATCGTTGGCGCAGTTTAGGGGGTCTCCTTTCTTGTGGACCGGACAAACGACGCTGAGATTCCACTCATCGGGCATGCTTTCCTCCGAACATATCTTACGGATGAGCTGGTGCATGCACCCAACCAGATCATCTCCAGCTGCCTTAAACAGTTCCGCGGACAATCCGTCCGCTTCAGCAGCTTTGTTCGACTTCAGTCTATATATCGCTATCTTGACTTCGTCTAAATCGGGGAAACCGAATTCGTGTTCATCTTGATAATTGTTTTACCTTTTGGTAAAACTTTCGGACGTCCTTCCTGTCGTAACACCTCTCCATCTCCTCGACCGCGCGCTTCTCATGCTCTTTCTGTTTCTTTTTGAGAAGCCGGTGCTCTTCCTTTCTCTTCTGTTCGTAGAGCTCACGAACAGCTCTCGTTGTTCGATGCAGCGTTGCCTTGTAGGCCTCCTGCTTGCCTGCATGTACCTGCCTGCACTCGTCGTCAATTCATGGGTTCCTTCTGGGTGGTGTCGTGAAACCCATCACATTAGTGGCAGCTTCTTTGATGGCTTTTTGACAACGTTTCCATTCTTCTTCTATTGAATGTGCAGGCAGCGTCGAACTTTCAGAGAGTTTCTGGGAGACTCGGTCGGCAAAGTTCCTAGCGGTCAATTGCGATTGTAGCTTATGAGTAGTGTAGTGTTCTTTCTCGACTCCGTACTTCTCTCGATATCCTCATCCTTACCTTGGCTACAGCAAGGAAATGGTCCGAGTCGATGTTGGCTCCTCGGAACGTTCGGACATCGAGAATATTGGAGGAGTGTCTGACGTCGATAGCAACGTGATCAATCTGGTTGACGGTTGATTGATCAGGAGACCGCCAGGTCCCCTTATGGATGTTGAGGTGTGGGAACCGCGTGCTCATCACAGAGAGGTTACGCCCCGAGGCGAAATCTACCAGCGATGACTCTAGCAAAGATTTCTTCCTTGCCCAGCTGTGCGTTGAAATCTCCTAGAACGATCTTGGTGTCATAGCTGGGGCATCGATCGTATGTTCTTTCTAGGAGATCATAGAAGTCATCCTTGCTATCGTCATCCTTCTCCTCCGTCGGGCGTGTGCGAAAATCAGGCTGATGTTCCCGAATTTAGCCTTGATGCGGATTGTTATGAGGCGCTCTCTGACATAATCAAAGATAAAGACGTTTTACCTAAGTCTGCCTCGAACAACGAATCCGCATCCAAATAAGTGCTGCCTTCCCTCTTTGTAGCAATCACCGTATTAGATGTTGCAGTTTCTCATCTTCCTTTTGCCCGGCCCATCCCATCGCATCTCCTGAATTGCGGTGACATCTGCTTGGTAGCAGTCCAGGGCCTCCGCGAGTTCATCGTTCAGGGGGCACACATTCCACGTGCAGAACCGAAAATCATTGTCCATTGATCGTTTGCTGGAGTTCAACTTTGAATCCGTCCATATCCGAGGCCTGTTGTCGGTTCGTAACCGTTGGTTTTTTATGTGGTGAGGGAGCACCTACAACTGGTCACAACCTACAACTGGTAGGTCAGGTCCATTATTTGACCCTCGGGCAGAGGGGGATCGCTGCATACATTGGTTCACCACACAACGGTTGTTGTGATGGGTATCCAGGGGCGCCACTAGGAGGCTGTATGTCAACTTGACTTATGGACAAGCAGGGATCGCGCTGGCATCCTACCAGGTTGGGTGCAGTCAGCAACTTTGCCCTGTGTACATAAGCGCATGCCCCCTACGTTATATGACGACGTTTGTGAATAATCAGCGATTGGCCAGCCAATTGGCTGCCTCGTTCGTGCGATTAGGCGCCGCGGGCTACGTTAAGTCACTGGCTTATGCCAACAAACTGACGAAGTTGGAACACGCTCAGAGTCAATATTGAACTCGAAACAGCGGCCGTTTCAGACAAAATGTGTGGCGAGAATCGACAGCGGCAAACGTGCCCGCGGTGATCTCATGGACGAGGTCGAGTTAAATTCATAAATTTTTTGATTGTACTTCAAGCCCATAATAAGGTTTTTGAAATATCTCAAATGTTAAGTCCTTATCGGAAAACCCTTTATTATACTATATATGATTATACTACCATACCTACTGGTATGTTTGCTTTGCTTCGTCTGTTCTTATACATATGTCATTATGATTACTCTAAGCTGGACTTGAATAAAAAACAAACATAAATACAAACAATTTGTACAGTGAAATTCCTCCATTCTCAAATTGTTTGCCTTGAATTTAGTCCAGTTTCAGCTTTTTGTTAAAACTGTCCCATTTCTTCTTTTGTTCTCTTATGAAACCACACGAAGTATCCCGGCGTCCTTCATTAAAATTAAGTACCATTTGAAGATAAAATCTTTAAACATTAAGTATAACTTCATTTTTATTTCATTTCGTTCGTAGAAATTAAATTATTTTTGAAGTTTTTTTTTTTTAAAATAAGGGAAAAGTAATTTTGATAAATTAAAAAAAATCAAATAGGTCCAGTAGTCCAGTAGGCCAACACACTTAGGACCATTTCCGGTCCATTTTGATAACCAGTGGAGTAAATTGGAAAATTATAAAGCATATTAACCCCTGCTTTTACTGCGATTCGAACCGCGGATCCTATGACCAAGGACAGGCACTAAGCCAAGTACCCTATCCAGCCGTTATTCTCTTTATTATAGTACTATGATTTTTATAAATTTATTATTAAGTCTCGACAAATTGATAATAATAATTCATATGGATGACGAAAGTGTATATTCTTCATCTTGGAAAATGCAAAATGAAATACATTTATATCTCTCGCCGGAACCGATGAAACTTGCTCGAATATTTCATCCTTGGGCTTAATTTAACCTTCGTCATACATATATGTCGAAATACATTTTTATTTTTAAGATTAAATTTGAACCTAACACTTAAACAACAAAATACATCAGAACAGAATAAAAAAAATGGCAAATCAATCGAAGTTCGTAAATACATCATCGAAAATCCTCGAATACTAAAAAAAAGAACCACTTTCTATACTTTACCTTGTTTGTTTTCTCATGACACCCGCTGACAGGATATTGCAACAATAAAAGTCGCATGTACCGTACTAGATTCATACTTAAAGTGATATACAAGCATACGTATGTACATCAACACATACATAGCAGCACAGTGCGTACACTGCGGTTTGAACATTTTAAGCACGATTCCCATAAATTCTTCATTAATTTGATGTGGAAAGTCGAGTAATCTATTTTAACACCCCCATCTGAGTGTGGAACGGAATACCTGAAGAAAAACCAGATCACCTTGGTTTCAGCCCTTGTGCAGAGAGTGTGTATGTGAGGTAGGAGTATAAAAGGAAGCTCCATTCAAAGATGTGTCCCACCACCATCCGCATCGTTATCTATGGTATGCCTCTGTCTCTTCATAGACCGGTGGAAAATGTTACGTTCGAAACTGTCAATTTAGATTAAATAGTTGACATTTTTTTATGTTTTCTTATAGTGGTCTGCCGCGTGAAATTTCTAGGCAGAGAATGAGGGGTGGGCGAGAATAGTAACCAGTACTTAGGTTGTGGTTAATCATAAAATTATATTTGTATGTTACGATATAATACTTGTATTATCACGAAATTTCATATTACATTTGAGGAACGTCAGCGCCTTTCTTAGACTGGACAGGCCTCAATGAGGTGTTTTATTTCATTGTGATTTCCGTAAATGAGGTCCTACTGGCATAGGAAATGAATGCGGCATAAAGAGTCTTGCAAACTAATAGTGAAATGTTCCTTGTACCACCAGTCAAAGGAAAGCTTTTTTGAAAAATGTAAATTGGGATAGTGATTAGCTGCAATTAACGCAATTAACAGAATGATTTCACAAAAATTTCAAACAGATGTATATACAATTTTTCGCAATCCAGTGATCCTTTTGTCGAAGAATTGAAATATAAACTCTCGTATATTTTATATTAAATAAATTATAATAATAGTAAACTAAAAATGGTTCATATTATCGAGTTCAAAGATCGTCAAAAGGTTGTTTTTTTCCAATGCTTAGGATAAGAGAGGAAATCAAAGCTTCTTGATTGCAAAGAAAAGGCTACCGTATACAGATATGTCTGGTTTATTTTAATTGAGAACATTTAAGACGACATGCCATAAACGAGGATGACTTTTGCAGAATCGTTCTAGCGGAAGATTCGACATTGGTACTGCCTAGTATTTTTGAAACACCATGTACGTTATATTTGTAATTGCTTGCGCTTGAGAAACCAGTCGCCGAGTGTGAAATGTAAACCATCTTCTTCTTTTTGACTTCTCTTATATTAATCTATGTTTTATACTCACCCAGATCTTATTCAATAATACAATTACTAAATGTATATATAATATATTACATAACACATCATCTTTATATTACACTCAGCATTGAATTACTTAAAAACACTTATATGTTTTCGTATAGTTTTCATCATTGCTTCTGCTTGATGGTTTGTGGAATCACGAAGTAACGAAATAACATCGTTAACTCCATTTGGTGGTTTGCCTTGATCCATATCAGCAACAATCGCATACAGTGCGCCAGCGCAAGCTCCACGTTTTCCCTCCCAATATTCTGGGTTAGGATCCAATCTAAAATGTCATAAATATATGTTTAAAACAATTTTTTTAGATTGAAACTTACTTTTCTAGCATGTCAAATGCCTTTGCAGCTACCCAAAATTCAGCGCATTTGTAACACTCATTTGCAATGAGCTGAAGAAGAAGGAAGGCTTCAGAGTTTGTGTCACGTGTAATAAAAAGATTCCAGGCCTGGTAAGTACATATGGATTCGTATGTAAAATTAAGAATTAGTTATTTACTATAATAATACATTAATAATAATAATAATAAAGTCTGATTTGGTAACGTAGATTTCGAGAAAATTTTGGACCAGCTTTTTATGAAGGCAAGGAAAGAGTTGCCTCTTGGGTTCGTAGGATGTGTGTGGGATTGGAAATTTAGCTCACTATCACAAATGATGCCCAAGTCGTGAAAAAAAAATACTAATGGCGATACATTAAGGTAATATGTTCTAGTGGGAGGGGGAAACCGTTTGCGATTAAAAGTAGAGCACTGGCATTTACCACGTTATTGT
The DNA here is from genome assembly GCA_916610145.1 of Eristalis arbustorum. NCBI lineage: Eukaryota > Metazoa > Arthropoda > Insecta > Diptera > Syrphidae > Eristalis > Eristalis arbustorum. Next base: position 78,692,283 of record OU744316.1, on the reverse strand, counting down.
CTTGTAATGAATGGAAGGAACCTACAGTTTTATATCGACTAAGAACGGCCAAGTTTGAGAAGCCTTTTCTAGATATATTTTAAGAGATCCTTTGAGATATTTAGAATGCTGTTTCACTGAAGTTATTCATATAACATTAACTGAATTATGGATTTGACTGTTTAATGATTAATTGAGGAATAAGGCAAGTAAGTTAGAAACGGTTTAAGCGTAGTTGGAGTCTATGTTTCTTTCAGTCTTGGAGTAGAAAGGGTTCTGTCAGACGTCGTCTTTAGTGTGAATGCTTGGCAGGAATGTCTCATTGGTTATTAACGCAAATTGTACTGTTTTCAATATAAATGTTGATTTTTGTTGTTGATTGGTTTTCAGAGGATCGAGAAACGGCGATAGGCATATACCACGAAGGGCAGCGGTATAAATAAATTCCAAGCCATGTAGGTATGTATTAAAAATAGGAACTTCATCGTTGCCCTTGTCCTCCGCGATAAAAAAAAAACGACGAAGTTTGTTAAGAAGAGTTTGGTATTTAGGATATTAGCGGAGAGATCGGTTTTCCATTTGGGGAAACGTTTAAGATTTTGGGACGCAGACCTGTAACATTATGGTATTATACGGTGGGCTTTACTATTGCGTTAGGAACCAAAAGTGATTTTCAGATTTTCTGTAGGCTTTTTGAAACGATGCAGAACGCTTGAAGCTGATGAGAGCGGCCAAACAGACAAATCGTTGTTCACATTATTTCGAGATCACTTGTGGTTGGTGCACTGTGCGTAAGTTGGGAGTGAGTTTAACGAAGGGTTGAAAAACGCGTCCAATGAACGGGGACTGTCTTTTCACCAAGGTTACTTACGGCAGGGGTGGCAAAAATCGGCATGTCGAATAAAGTCTATGAGGTTCAATAGGATGAGCGAACAAGTTTCTCGTTTGTTGATGGAAGTGGGAGATTCATCGTGCGAGAGTGGATGATGTTAGGATATTTATGGTAGCTGCAAGCGTGTAATTGTGCCACATTGGGCCACGAGGCTCGGGTAAGTGAAAATGACTCAAGTTAAGTCTCAGTTTTTTTGCAATCCAACTGAGAAATGGAGAAGTGTTTTTGAAAGTATATCTGCATCCACTGGCGCAGAGCAGAAGAATTCAAGACCTCTACATTGAAAAAGGAAGTTTTTAAATGCACCCTAATGTAAGGGTAATCTATTACTTCGACCAGTTAGAGGGAAGAGAAATTCACATGAGTTTTTGCCATACATAGCTGAAGAATGAGAATATGTACATTATAACACATGGTTTACCAACAAAGGTGTTCCGAGCCGCTTGCGATATTCTAAATCTCTCTCTCGCAAATTCTAAAGCAGAATATCTAACAGCATAGACCAGACACAATTCGATTCAGAGCTTGTGTATGGTTAAATGCTTTACCGGACTTATTTTTTAGCCTTAAGTGATGTACCACTCTTTGAGATGAGGAAACATTTTAAAAATTAACTTGAACACATATTGCAATAATTTCTACATATGAATGTCTTAGTTTAAGTTTAAAATTTAACAATGAATGATAGGACACACATATTGCTAAAAATATTCTTATAAAAAATATATACTTATAGTGCCCAATAATTTTAATTACCACTTACCTGTTCCGGATGTCCAGAGTGAATATGACATTTTGACAAAATCATACAATATGTGTGCTGATTCCTTATATCCACATCAGAGATGTGCAAAAGCAATTCCTCCGCCTCCCTATAGTAACCCGTGGCGCACTTCGCCTGTGCGTAGTTATAGTTGAACGTGTCATTGGACACAAAGTAACTACGTATGGAGTTCATATAAACTAAGACCTCTTCAAATTGGCCATAGAGAAAGAAAGCCGAGGCCATGCTCTGTCTACCAGGTATTGTGTCACACTCTGTTGCCGAACTGCCTACTAAATGCAAATTCTGCTGCGCTGTCTTTATATGCTCCTTCTATTTTTAGAAGAAATGCATATATATTATATTTGGTCCCAGTTTAAATAAAATGTTCTCTTACCGATCCGAGTTGTTGTCCCAGTGCGGCGTGTACAACTCCCTTTAATATGTACTCATACGGAACCGTTGGTTGAATTTCCTTCACAAGACTGTGTGCCTCTTGGACATCACCATTCCGTAAATAGTAGATTGCTAAATTCAATCGAGCTTCCGGAACTATATTTAATAACGCTGGAAAAGTTTGCATAGCGCCTTCGCCATTGCGAAATACCACCAGATTATGTTTTATGAGGTCCGCACCGAATGTCCCATTGTCGGCAATATTCTTAATTTCCTGTTCCGCTACACGTCCATTAAATAACCGAAAGCGATTACAAGCTTTCAAATTTATTGCAATTGTACTATCCACGTGTTTGGCTAAGTAAATATCCAAGACTTCCTGAGACATATCGTAGTAGTCCAACTTGTAGAAGCACAAGGCGAGATAAACATTTAAGCCCAAATAATCCCTGAAAAACATATAAAATTATAGAATATGAATTTGATGGTGAAACAATAAGAAACATAAGATTTCGGGGTCGTCTCTATAGTCAGAGTGAAATTTAATTGTTATCTTACAGCACATTTATGGTATATACACTTACTTGTTATCTAGTAGAATTCTTTTATATATATCGATTGCCTCCTGATAATGTGCTCTCAAATAGTGTAATGAAGCGAGACTGAGTTGGTCTTCCACAACGTCCTGTAGAGATTCGTGCAACAACATAAGTTCGTCTTCCTTATTGAATTTATGGGCCAAGTGGAACAGCAGACGCACTTTAAGTTGCGTATTCGGAATTTGCTCTATCATTTGCTGGGCTTCCTCATACATTCCCAGATAAAACATACAAACGGCTATATTTAAGTTCACATCCGTAGTGCTTATTAGCTCCTGAGATTGTATGACTTTGTACTGATGGAGTGCCTGTTGATAATCTCCCAGGTGGAAACTGCAGAAGGCGATCCATTGGGCTGCATGGAGTTTCCGATCATCATCCGCATCGTCGTCTCCAAACTGTATGTAAATTAATCAGATTAAAAGTTGTTCTTATACTCGTGCACAGTGCGAGCTTAAGTGTCGATCCGTCCCTCAACTCAGAATCAATAAAAATTTCGTTTTCAAAGTTAAGTGATAAATTCCAATTAAGTAGTGGTTTAACTCAAGGCACTGAAGTCCATGGCTCAAGTATCAATCCACAGAGTGTATAATTCCCAGGGCTGGTGTGTTCTCCTTTCCTTTCTTCAGTTGTTCTTTTCTTGGTTCAAAACAAATAGTTCACATTGACACTCAGCTGATGCCATCACCCTTATATGTTAACAATGAAAACGAACATTTCTTGAGTAAGTTTAAAGTTCGATCCTACACTTAGCTAAACCAGCACATAAGCTTGCACTATAAAAACGGGTATCAGTAAATCAACTTGCCTCAAGGTAAGCTCGGGCTCCGGTATAATCCCGCTGTAAAATAAAATCCTCCAAAGTGGGCAGAGACTTTTTAGCTTGCTGTACTGTGGCGGCACTATGAACATGACGAGAACTTGCTGAATCACTTTTACCACGAGAAAGTATCTAAAGGTTTAAATGATGTTATTAGTAAATATTACGAATGTTTTTTCATTGTCGATACATGCCATTTTTGTTTAAATATGTGCGCACGTTTTCCCGAACACTCCTAATTTCCAATTAAAAATATTTTACTTTCATGGTGAAAGGTGATGTATGTTGGTATGTTTTTTCAGTTGCTAAGTTACAAATGCATATTGTCTTTGTTGTGTCCAAAGCGATACGTTGCCATCATGGTAACAATTGTGTTGTAACTGTCGTTGTCGTACTGTTGATATACGCAATACAGTAACTTGCACTTGTTTTAGGAGGTGTACAGTCGGTTAAGAAACCATTTCGAGAATCGAAAATTTTAAAATTGTATGTATTGTAGATTTTATGCCACAATAATAGAAATGTTAATGTTTAATGCTTTTTAGATTTTGCGTTTTGAGAAACACAAAAGATAAAGGAAACAAATAATAATATTATGTGCTTCAGATACCTGCCTATCGACAAAAACAAAAAAATTGTCACATAAGGAAATGTCAAATAAAAATAAGCCAAGCCAAACATCAACTAAAAAATAAAGATATTTTTAAGAATTCATGTGATACCCTAACTCCAGTTATTCCTCTATAACTGCCTTCCTCCCTCCTAATATACCATACTCAATACCCGTTTAATTAGCCCATCACGATGTAAAACTTTATCACACCCCTATCATTAGTAGACTATGCAGGAGGAGGAGTTTAATTGAATGATTGATGACAGGCTCCAGGATGTCAGGTATTGATTTCAATAATTGCAAACTTAATTGCTTATCAAACACGATTTGAATGCTTAAGCAGACGGTCAGCTGGGTCGCCAATTACGTACATCTCGTCAGCTCTCCGACGATACTTAACCAAGATAGGATTCAAATACATAGTGGGATGAAAGCACTCGATTAACACACGTCCGGTTATCCGATTCCGTGGACGTGCGTACAATTTTCTATGTAAATTCAATAAGCTCAGTCTTCATCCAACCAACACATACATTAAAAGCAATACACATATGTACAAATGATGAGGGCGTGAAGTAATAGATATATAATATAAAATAGCTTTTATTAATATTCGGTTTTTTTATCTGTATTTCTTTTTGCGGTTAAAATCATAAATCTTATGGTCAGATTCTTATGACAGTTTGAAAATATCATTCATACACCGTTATTTGTTAATAACATGTAAAAAACCATCCTCAAGTGCCCAGCAAAATAAAATGGGCCGCAAAAGAAATAACATTTCGCTTGAAAAACGGGAGATGGTGTTAATAAAAGCATTTAAATTGTGCAAAATTGGACTTGAAGCCAAAATGGTCGGTGACATTGTAAGACGTTTCAGGAACTAAGGTCGTGTTGAGTTAAAGAACTAAAGAGGCCAGTCCCACAAATTATTAAGGCGCGAAGAACGCACATTTATTAGAATAATCTAAGATAACAGCCGCTTTGGTGGAACTAAGACTAAGTACTGTTGCGTTGTCCCAAAGGTTCAGATTCGAAGATTTATTATGCCGGGGCTGTGATATCCGCCCATTGTGACGCTCTGTCCAAGAAGTCGATGTTGTACGATTTTTCTCGATGACACCGTGCACTTTGTTTTACCAACTAAATAATACCAATTGTAGAATATGGTCATATTTCGCTTGGAAAATTTAATCAATTTTGTTTGTCCATTTCCAAATCGAAATTTATCCTGTAAGAAAGCCTGGTGTTGTAAAGCTGGTAGCAAGAGCCGCGCTTCGCTCGCTAACCGAATCGTAACCTTTTTTCTTCTCAGGCGACTTCATCCCTCCGCTAAGTATATGTTAACAACTGTCAGGCAGCCACCTGGAGCTTATATAGATATAGTACATATAGTAATACAATAATATGACTTGAAATGAACCAAGTTTCTGAATAAACGGACGAAATCTCAACGATGACACGGCGCAAAAAAGGACAACGATTTGCGAGTGTGCTCCTGTAATGTAAGAACACTTTACACTCCAAGGGCCGCAAAAACCAGCAAATATCCTCATGCAGTATAAAGCGGATATTACTGGAAATACGCTGAATAGGAGAAGGGATTATGAAAAAGAAAGAGTGCGACATATATTACAGCAAAAGGTTGCACATATTTGGATGCAGATTCGTCGTGGAAAAACGACTAAGGTCGAAAGTTATCGACTTCAAACCGATAAGCGATCGCCTGGCTGTGATCCGCATCCAAGTCAGATTCTACAACAACAGCCTCATATGTGCACACGCCCCTACCGACTAAGCTGAAGACTCTGTCAAAGAGCATTATTACGACCTCTTGGACGGTGCCTGTCCGGAGTACGATGCCAAAATCGAGCTCAGAGACTTCAATGCTAAAATCGGTAAGGAAAATATCCTTGTTGAAGTGATCGGAAAAACACAGCCTCCACTTCACGACAACAGATAACGGCTTCCAACTCACAGACTTTGCGACACCACGTAATATGGTCCTAAGTAGCACAAGGTTCACTCGCAAAAAAATCCACACAGCAACCTGGCGATCCCCGGATGGTCGAACGGACGGAAGACACGCGTCAAATATCCTGGATGTGGGAACATTCAGGGGGACAAACGTCGACTCTGACCATTTTCTTGTTGCAGCAAGATTCCGAGCTCGACTGTCCAACGTCAGAAAGCTGCATCAGCCGACATAGAGAACTTTTGACATTGGACGCCTAAGCACAACGGAGATTGCCAGACCCTACGAAGAGCAATTAAGTGCGAGACTCTCTGGTATGCATCATCAAGTGCCAACGAGATGTGTTTGCATTGCCGCTCGGCCATCAATGAGGTAGCATAAACTACCTCAGGCTACCTACCACCCCCGACAAGAAACCCGTAGTATGATGGCGAGTGTGAGCAGAAAAAACAAACAACCGACGAGGCATACCAGAAAGCGCTGCAACGGAAAACAAGAGCAGCGCAAGAGGAGTACGGGGCTAGAAAACAGGAGGAGAAAAAACTTCTACGCCTGAAGAGAAGGTCTCTCGCAACCTGCCAGCTCAAGGATTTCGAAAAGTCTAGGGACAAACAAAAAAACCAAAAGCCTGGCCACAGACTTTAGAAAAGGCACCCAGGCTCTTCGAAATTGCGAGGTTAATCTAGTTACCGACCCACAGAGAAAAGTGGATGTATTTAAGCAACACTTCCAACAGCTGCTTAGCGGGCCTGACCAGGAGAGAGTGATAGGGAACCAGGAAATCCCAACTCCAGTCGAAGTAGTCCTCCCCCTAGCTTTGAAGAAGTCGGTACATCCATTAAAAAGCTGAAGCACAACAAAGCCGCAGGCTCAGATGGCTTACCATCGGAGCTTTTTAAAGCTGGGGGCAATGTTATGGTAGGGAGCATGCACCAGATTATCTGCCGAATTTGGAAAGATGAAAGCATGTCCGACGACTGGAATATCAGCTCCATATGCCCCATCCACAAAAAAGGCGATCATACCTCCTGCAAGAACTATAGTTTAAACAGCTGACTCACGTTTCTTGTTTTGTTTCACTGTCAAACATCTTCAGTTTGGTCCATAATTTAACCACTTTGGCTTTGGGACGATCACCCTAAGAGTGTATAAACAGGATGGGGAGTTACCCGACAGCCATGTTCCGGGTAACAAGGATTAATCTCCAACCCTCCCTCACGGCCTCGGCCGCTTTTCTTCCCCGAATTAACACCGTCGGAGATAATATCGTCCTGGACCAGAAACCCTGGATAGTCAACGATATAATTCGTGGACTCAGAACTCAACAATTCAACCTCTTTTGTGTAAGGAATGAAGGCAAGCATACTTAAAAAGAGGTCTTTGAATACGCATATTCTCTCCCACCTTAGCGATCACGACTCAGTCACCATATGTCTGGAGGCAGCCACAACCAAATTGTGGTTAGTCTCTTCTTACATGGCTCATGACCATGGGGAATGTTCATCAGAGACACCGAGAAGAACGATTGCTGAGGCTGAAAGAACCAAAACCGCGATTATCTTGAGATGTGATGCAAACGCCCATCATGGGGAAGCACGGAAATCAACAAACGAGGTGAGTACCTTTTTGATTACCTTGTAAGAAGCAAGTTGAATTTGTGTAACCAATTTTATATACGAACCTTTGTAACTAAGAATAGACAGGAAATCCTAGGCATAACAATCGTGTCTGACCATATAGCGGAGCGAATCAGCAATTGGAGATTATCATCTGATCACTCAATCTCTCATCACCGCTATATATTGTGCAGCATAACGAGTAGCCCAAAAGTCCATCCAAAAGAGTCTAAAATATCCAACTGGAACAAATATAGAGAGATTGTTGCTGCAGCAATGTCCAGTACCAACATCTCCATCTAGAGCAACCCCACTGACCTTGACCACTCAGTAGACAACCTCACAAGAACTCTCCACAACGCAATGGGTATGCCATGTCCCATCAGTAGGCAAAGAGTCTATCCAATCTAAGCCTCCCAGGTGGAACCATGAAATAGAGCATTGCGAGATGCAGGAAGATCTTTAACAAGGCGAAGGGATCTTGTGATGCTAAAGACTGGGATTCCGACAAGGAACACCCCGGTACTTTTAAAAATGAACTGAGAAAGGTTCAACGAATCTCTTAGAGACTTTTTTTGTGGGAAGATCGGTGAAATCTCCAAAGCTTCCAGGCTGAGAAAAGTTCTAGCATCATTCCCAAAATCACATAACTTCCTACAGAAACCTGACTTGACTTGGACCTCATCCAGTGAAGAAACCCTCAGTCTCCTTGCCGATACGCACTTGTCGGGCAACTTCTCAACTACAGCCAATAAAGAAGTTAAATGTTCAGTCAATAAGTTTTTTTTCTAATTTTTCTTATTTCATAATCCTTCAATTAAATCCATCGAAATGAAATAAAAAATAACCTTTGTTAGCTTAAGTCGAAAGACATAGAACAAGATTAGGTTTGGCTTAGAGTGCCCGCCGAGGGACAGTAAGTTAGAAATAGTAAAAATTGTACGTCCAACTCGTTTTAAGCATTTTTGTCTAGTATATAAGCATGTCATGAAATACGAAATAAAAATGAATTGAAAATGAAAAATGCCAATAAAGATGTCGTATCGCCTCGAAAAACACATATCTGCACAAAATGCCTATAATAAGGACAGGTCTGTAGAAAGAGCCCTCCCCTCATTGATAAGCACCATCCAGAAATCTCTCAGGGTTAAGGAATATACACTTGTGATATTTCTCGACATCGAAGGTGCCTTAAACAAAATCAAAGAATGCAGAATGCCTTCGACAAGCTGGAAGCATGGGCACAAACATGCAGACTCTGCGTTAACCCACAAAAAAGTACTGTACTCTTCACCAGAAGATACAAAATCCCTCAGTTTGACCGCCACTGCTGTGTGGCACTATATTAGAGCTAACTACCATTGCGAAATTTCTGGGTCTCACGCTTGATAGGAAGCTAAAATCGAAATTCAACATCCAGGAAAGGATCAAGAAAGCGTCTTCGGCCCTTTTTAGCTGCAAAAAAGCCGTTGGATGCAAATGGAGCCCACAACCACGCATCGCTCACAGGATTTTCACCTCGCTTGCCAGATCGACACTTCTGTATGGGGTTTCAGTTTCGTGGACAGCACTAAACAAGGCTATCAACTGCAAGGCACTCAATCGAGTACAAAGACTGGCCTGCCTGTGCATCAGCGGAGCCCTGAGAAGTACTCCGTGAGACGCATTGAATATTCTCCTTCATCTTCCACCACTGGAAATATTCGGAAAACAAACAGCAGCCTGCACTGCCTTGAGACTCAAAACACTCCAACTGTGGTCCAAACTCAACATCGGCCACTCAACCATTCTCAAGGAATTCAACTTCCTCCCTAGCGACAATGACCGCCTAATACTCCAGGCTATCTTTGAGAAGAAATTCTCGATCAGCATTCCTTCCAGATCGGACTGGATGTCTGATAGACAAACGTTGGATGTTTCTCTGCGTATTTTCACAGACGGATCGAAGACTAACGAAGGAGTTTCATTCCCAAGACCTTAACATTGCTCTCTCTTTGATGTAGCGTTTCAGGCAGAAGCTATAGCGATTAAAGAGGCGTTGTCATGGCTCAAAAACAACGTGATATCAAAAAGGGATATTGCCATCTGTTCCGATAGTCAGGCCGCTATAAAATCTTTGGACAATGTCATGTTATTCTCAAAAACATCCCTTAATTGCACGCTGTCTCTGTACTCTGGCTGTACATTTTAACATTCACCTCATGTAGGTGCCGGGACAAGCAAATCCGATGAACTCGCTAGGTGTGGTACAACCTCATCCCTATCAATAGCAGGTGTACCACCTTCCATGTCGATCGCTACAGCCTACAATCTTCTAAAGATTCACACAAACCAAACCACCAATGACAAATGGCTAGAAGGCATCACCTGCCTTAAAAGAAATGAAATCTGGCCATCACTTAGCATAAAAGGGTCACTCAGTCTACTTAGACTCAGTAAGCACTCATTAAGGATTCTCATAGGAGTCAAAACCGGCCACTGTGCAATTGGCACTCAAACTCGCAGGATGGGCGTCCCATATACTGATTTTTACAGAAGTCGCATGGATGAGAGGAGGAAAAAAAACACTCATCACCTACTCTGCGCCTGAAGTGCTCTGGCTAGTCGTAGGTTCCTACTACTTTAGCGGCCTCAATGAGCTATATAGCGCCAGCACAGGCCAGCTCAATCACACTGGTTCCAATGTTATGAGAAATCAATCCGCTTGGTGTCACAATGGGCCTACTCTGGCATAAGTGTGACTGCGCTTAGCAGTCAGCCATTACAATGAAACATTGGCTAAGTCTGTCATCGACGCTCGGTTGGTTTTATTAATTGTTCACCACTTTCCTCTTTTCCTACCTTCATAATTGTTTCTTTCTGGTATTAAATATAGTCCCTATAAAGAGCCATAATGTCAGCCTTAATCCACTCTGTGGGGATTGCAGGAATAAATTGTCCAAACACTGCAGTTCAGTTACAGATTCGAAACGGGCCATAACAAAACTCATACTGTGTGAAAAATGCTGTATACTTATGCGATCATGTTTCTTGGAGAACGTCGAAGAATTATTCTGCAAATCCGGCGGTGGAGACACCGACCGCGACTCACCTTCGTCGCTCTACCACGTAATCAAGTAACACCATCGGGAAGTCTCTTATTATCTTCTGGTTTAAATTTCTGCAATCACGGCATAATATATTAGCATCTTCTTCGAAACCAGTGCCATGGGTGCAGCATACTCGGAGGTGCTAGAAACAGTTGTATTTGTTCACAACTAAAATTAAATTCAGACAGGACTCACAAGGAAATTCTTAAATGCAGTTGTAATAGTAATGATTAATCTAGTGAGAGATTGAAAACAGTTCATTTTGCATTAATTGACGGTTTTAAAAAAATTGCAATCGATAAAATCACAAATAGGACAGACAAATTTAGAAACGTAATATTTCAATCATATTTGGAAAGAATCTATCCAATTTCGAGAAAACAAAAGAGTAAGTGCGTCAAATGTAGGTCCGAGGGCTAAAATGTCAAAACAAAGGTCCGGAACAAAACCATGGAGGACTTGGTAAGAGGGTACAATTGAAGCTATATTTGGAATTAACAACAAAGATTCTCTAAAAATCAGGATGACAATTCTTTTAAATATGAAGCTCCTCTAAGTTTTTGTTTATAACCATTTGTTAATTTTGTTTTCTAAAGACTGATACTCTACTTATACTCTAATAATGTGTTGACGGCAGCATCATAGAGTTCGTGTGGCCATCATTCTACGTCTTCGTCTTTTGCTGCCTAGAAGTGTGAGTCAATTGTGAAAAAAGAATATCTGTACTTCATCTATTTGTTTGTCAATTTAGAATTTGCTTGCTAATGAATTTTAATTTCCCCATAGCTTGCAACATCGTTAGAGCTTCACAAATAAAATAAAATGAGTCCATGCTCATTTGTGTTTCAATCCCGGGGATTTTCATTCTTTGCAGATGTTCTTGGGTTAACAATTTCAATTTTCGCTGTTGCTTCCCCTTCCAACTGCAGACAAGTTTGCACCTACCTACAAGTATAGTCTTTATTTTTCTTTCAGGGTGTGTATTAGGGAATGCATTCTGCATCTGCATTTCTCGTAGGACAATGGAGAGAGAGCAAAGTAGACATTACCGCAGTCGAAAGAAGATGCAAGTAAAAAAAGTGCAAGAAGAAAGGAAGCAAAGTAGCGAACACAATCGAAGAAAGTATGTATGTATAAAAACAATACTAGCGGTCAATATTATGAGCAAATAATGTGATTAGTAATGACGTAGTCCTACATTTAATCACGGATAGAATGATTTAGGGTGAAACTGGCTCTCCAGTAGCGCAAAACACTAAATTAGGATGGATCTTATCTGGGAGCAGGAATCGGAGAAACTTTGACAATTCTATGGCATACCAACAATTTACTACACAACGGTTGTCGAATTGAACTGAAGGTCGAACTGAAGGGAAAACGGAAGAGCTACTTGAAAAAACTCACCTTACAAGCGGAGACAGTGTGAAATTCCGAAATCTTTAAAAAGCGTTTAAGAGAGAGCGTTTAAAAGGGAGAAACCTTAAGATATACTGTCCAACTACACTTTAACGAAAATTAAACTTGGGGAAGCAACTAATGAAACCTTAGCAAGATATCTGCAACCAGAAAAGAAACTCACACTAGACAAACAACAACACACAGATAACAGATAGTCGACAATTCTACTGAGAATACGAATTGCAGATAGCTCCACCACTAAATCAGGCATCCTCAAAAACGAGTTCAGGCCTAAATGAGAAAATCCTCCCAGGATCTGTAATTCTACACGATGTGCTTAACAATCTAATGAGCATCGATTTTTATTCCAGGCTGACATCGAAAAGATGTATAGAGAGATATAAATCGCATCAGAAGTCAGATTGGCTTTACAGTTCTCCAAAAACTGACCCGAAATGAGGAGAAAACATGTGGACTAACTTCAAAGATGACACGTCAATATTTTTATGTGGATGATTTTCTGTCTGAAGGAGATACGCTGGAAGATGCACCCAAACCAGATGACTCTGACAATGGGCCTCCAACTCCAAGATAATGGGTGGTGTGAATAAAAACTGAGTATGAGCATTTCCTCAGAATTTTGGAGGAAATGCTCCATCTGGCGTGAATAAAAATGTATTTCGTTAAGTTTAACGAATCCTCTCCGCTCACATATTTTCACAGTTGAGTATTACCTCAGTTTTGGTGTGAATAAAGATGGAATGTATTCAGATATCAATCGTTGAAGTTGAGTGTGCATAGGAGGTGACTCAAGAGACAAAAAAATAAAAAATATTGGAAATTACTGCGTTGGAGGAGGAATGCTTTGGCGGATTAAGCCTTATTCCTTAAACAAAAAAATCTGGAATGGGCGATGGCGATTTCATCAGGTGTTTACAACTGTATCCGTGTTTGCTGGAAAAAAGCCAAACCGATTCAGGTACTCATCGCCATGTAAATAAGGCTTTAATATTGCAATATGAGTACAATCTAGAGCGCCAATTTCACTTCTCGCAATTCCTCGATCGAAGAAGGAAATTTCATCCACAGATCCGCCTTTGCACATATAGCAACACACTTGCCAAACTGTTTTTGATACAGTGGTGTAATGAACCCCAAAGTCCTCTCCAACTCCAACTTGGAAACCCGGTTCACCAATGTATCGAAGGAATATTTTCATCTTCTCCATGCTTGGTATTGCACCACCACGGTTTTCTCCAGGAATATCGGAAAGGACTGATTGGTTAACCATTCCATGTTGCGAAACTCGAATCTGTAATGTTTCTTGAAATTATCCCCAGTGTCCCCGAAACGCCGTGAATTATATTGTTTTATTTTTCGCGTTTCTATATTTAAAAACATTATTGAAAATGAATAATTCGCATGTATTTGCGTTTGTTAATTGAATTTGAAGAATGTTGACGAATAAATTTGCCAGCTCTCCAGCAAAGTTTTTAAACGTCAAATTGAGGATAAGAACCTGCTTTGAGGAACATTTTTATTCACACCAAATTGAGCATTTCCTTTGACGAACATACTCGACTCAAGTGTTTTTACTCCGAGTGTTTTCTCAGTTTTTATTCACACCACCCAATATTGATGAACACATCCCCGGAAGATCAGCAGCAAGGAAGATTTCTGTGAAAATATTGGGAATTTATTCCCAACCTGAAGCTGACAATTTCGAATTCATGATAAACTTACCGTTAAAGAGCAAGTACGAAATACGATCGATAATACGATCAAATTAGCAAATTGTTTATTTTTATTTGCATTGCCCAACTTCTATCCGCCCACCAGTAGTAAGGTGGTAATAGTGGAAAGTTAAACATATATCAGGTTGACCAAAGGGCAAAGATGCAGATATTTCGTACCACTGCTTCCCCATTATGCTGTATGGTGCTTAGGTGTGGGTTGGTCGACAATGCGATGTTGTAGAACAGTTACTAAGATGCTACCTCAGGCTGCTTTTCCCGTGCTTTTTACTTGCAATATAAACTTGCGCATATTCGGGCGAACAAAGTTTTTTCTGGTACAAGCGAGTTGACCTTAGAGAAATAAGTGAATTTATTTATGTAGATAGTCGTATGTAGTGGAAACGAAACATTTATCTGCAGGAAATACTGCTAAGTGGTTGTGTTTGGAAGAGTTGTGATTTCTCATTTTTGAAGAACCACTTTTATTAGAAAATAGTTTTTTTTCATTTTTATTTATTTTTTTTTCTTTTAGAATGAGTTATCCTAGACAAAAATGACTAAAATCTATTTTAATATCTAACAATTCAAGTTCTCAATTCTTACTGACCCTTCGCGGGTACTCTAAAATAATCTAACCTATGTAACTTACATATTTTCGGCGTCTAAGTTATTAATATTTTTAGTCCTTAGAACAAACTTAATTATTCTTTCAACTTACGGCCAAGAAAACTATAGAAAAATGTGCCCCTTTAGACATTCTTATTGCTACTTAACCTAAACCTTATTGCCCTATTAGAGATTAACCTAACTTAATATATGTCCGTAACATTACGGACGTGTACTCAAGGGCGGGTGTGCTATGTACCTTACATCTAAGTAAGTGGGCCGTTAAACCACGACAAAAAATATCATATTTCAGTCAGGGGGCGGGCGAAAGCAGAGTCTGGTTCGTTGCAGCAAGGTATTACTGACTTCTACCTTAGGACCTGATCTGTACGCCACTAAGTCATCGGTACGGTATTGATCTTAGGAGATCTGCAGTGAATATAGCAAACAATTTCGGGGAACCAACAGCCCCCTGTTGTGGACAGTTATTGATATTAAAAACTTCTTAACAAAAAACCCATTGTTTGACGACGAGTGCAGGCAGGTACATGCAGCTAAACAACAAGCCTACAAGGCAACGTTGCATTGAACAACGAGAGCTGTTCGTGAGCTCTCCGAACAGAAGAGAAGGGAACCGGCTTCTGAAAAGCGCGTGGTCAGGGAGATGGAGAGGTGTTACGACGAAAAGGTAAAACAAGTCCGGAAGGTATTAATCTCGGAACGAAGCCTGCGGGGACGAAAATGGACAACTATTTAGTAGTAGAATCGCAGTAGATTTCGAAAAAATCATGCCCGATGTGTGGAACCTCAGCGTCGTTTGCCCGGTCCACAAGAAAGGAGACACCTTTGACTGCGCCAACTATCGAGGGATCAGCCTCCTTAACATCGCGTATAAAATACTCTCTGCCGTTTTGTGTGAACGCCTGAAACCATTTGTCAGCGATCTGATAGGTCCTTACCAGTGCAGTTTCAGGCCTGGGAAGTCCACCATCGACCAAACATTCACACTTCGGCAGATCCTGGAAAAGACTCAAGAGATGCAGATCGACACCCACCACCTATTTGTCGATTTCAAGGGCGCATATGATAGCGTGTATACAGATGAGCTATACAGCGCCATGTCTAGTTATGACATTCCTACCAAGCTCATCAGGTTGTGCAGGATGACGATGGAGAGCTCGCTGCTCCATCAAGGTCGGTAACGAACTCACCGAGACCATTAATGTCAAAAAAGGTTTTAAGGCAACACGCTGTCATGTGACTTCTTCAACATCATACATGAGAAGAGCGTGCGATACGCAAACGTGAACACCCGATGTAGGATCTTCCAAATGTCCGTTCAACTGCTTGCTTACGCAGGCGACATTGACGTGATTGGACGAACACAGCGAGCCGTCAGTGAGGCGTTTGCTGGTATTGAAGCAGTTGCTGATAAAATGGGTCTAGCGATAAATCAGGGAAAAACAAAGTGCATGCTGTCATCACGAACATCGATATCGACGTCTCGGATAGAGCGTCATAATCGGCAGCAGAAACTTTGTGGTAGTCAAGGACTTCGTCTACCTCGGCTCTGGAGTAAATAGGGACAATAACGCCAGTACCGAGATCAAGCGCAGAATTACGCTTGCCAATCGCTGCTTCGTTTGGCTTAAGAGGCAATTGAGTAATAGAGCCATCTCTCGAAACACCAAGTTGACTTTAAATAAAACTCTGATCATCCCTGGGATGGACCCCACAGCACCGGCCCGAAGAGTCTTCGATACCTAGCCATTGGGACCTCGCGAGAGATGGAGCACACAAGTGGAAAAGGACCTCAACCAACTTGATGTGCGCTGGCAAAATATCATGCTGGCTTGAGAGGCATGTTGGTTGAGGAAGAAGGAAAGATAAGATGTTTACCACACTATTGCCAGATGTCTAGTTATACGAAAATTTCATGTTAGTTTCTTCCGGAAATCCATAATCAATTGCAATAAAATTCAATGTATTTTGTATGGTGGCTTCGGTTGGGAGAAGTTATACAAATACACGGCCTTGGCTGTGACTTATAGAACCCCCAATTATAGACATCTTGTCATAACCATCAAAATAACAAAATGTATTTAATTATAATGTGATTCTGGTAGACTGTAGATTATATACATATATTGTATATTCATAATCTTAAAATAAAGAAATCAGTTTACAGAAACCGTCGAATAACACACAGATAGAAATCCTTTTGCATACTTCCAAATTAGTACAGAAATTGTTACATTTACGGACATTTTTCCTTATCACGTTCCTTACGTACGTAAGATTTATTACACTGTCCCATCGAAACTTTCTACACACGTGCTCTGTTGAAGTAAAATGTCCATAAGTTTCCCGCGGATTAGCAATTAAAAACTTCTTGGGCGTTCTAATCCCCTCTTCAGGGTCAGCAAGGCCCAATTACGAAAACCCTCCTGCCGCTAAAGCAGATCAATTATTTGGACATTTGTCACCTGCAACAATCAAAATTAAGGCTAGCGCCAAAAAACTTTGATTCCACAAACGATTATCTATTTGTTTATAAGGCACGTCCAAGGTGTTCGTGCAACGACGACGACGACCCCACGTGGGTCATGTTTTCACCTTATAACCTATGCACTACGCTTTCCAGACACCCTGCGGGAAAAAAAAACTTTATCAGGTACATTTACACCCAGTCCCCCTTGGTTCGCGTGATATGTTTTCATTCCAAGTAAGCTCTTGACTTGCTCACAGAACAAAGTCTGCAGACTAAGTTTCTACACCCAAATAGAAACTGTCCAGCAACCCAACAATTCTCGCAGGAAAAGACACTAAAATTGCTAGAAAAGTTAAATCGTGCCAAGAAGAAAGCGTGCGAAGAAATGGTCACGTTTCGGTGGTTAAGCGCAATGCTACACAACGCCAAGTACACCGATGCTGATGCCTCCCTTTCTTCCACACACACCCACTGTTCGACACCACCAGTTCCTGGTTCCTTTAGATGGAAAACTGGGAAAAGTGAGAAAAACTTTTTAATCGGGAATTATCTTACTGATAAAAATTCTACAGGGTTGAAAGATGCTACAGTGCTACACATTTCAGCATGGATGGGACCATACGGAATTATTGTAGGTACATTTGAACCTCTTTTGTTTGTAGGTATTTTGTTTTTTGTTTTTTTTTCAAATTTGAAATGTTATTGATTTTATTTTTTCCTTTATTAGACGATGATGTACGTTTGTAAGAAATGCATTATTTTCTTTAATTCAGCCTGAAATATAATATACTTATGTTTGAATTCTCATGCATTTTTAATGAAATAAACTTCCTTTTTCTTGTGACATCTTTCGATGGGCTGGCTTTTCTTAACAGGTTATGGTTCCAGGCGAACCAAATAAAGCAAAATCTACGCAAACACAAATTTCATCGAGTAATAATAAACAATGAGTATTGAGAAATTGCAGTGTGTTGAGCCGTAGAAAACAGACATTTTAAGTACGGATTCTATTTGAAGCAGGTGATATATGTAAAGTGTGTTTGTCAGAGGAGATGAACCGAAGCCAACATTAGGGGAAGGTGGCAAACAAAGGACAGGAAAGCGCAGACAATTGTTGCGATCACCATTGGGCAAGGTTCTTGTCCACATAATACGAATCTAACCAAAAGTGACTGAAATTGTGATTGAACTTCAATTTCAAAATGCTTCAGCGGCGTTTTCGTGGTTTCACGAAATACTATTAAATGATATCGCGACACATATCAGCAAACCAGCTAAAGAAAAAATAGTCCTTTAAAAAATACGCGTTGGTCAAACAACAGAATATATTCAACATATTAGGTGTTGAATATGATGTTCCGAATGCGAAGGTACAGATTGTTAGAAGGATTCAAATTCTTAGTGGATAGTTCATGTAAATATTTTAACGAAAGATTTATAATAATACCAGGGCCTAGCTTTCTCAGTAACCACTCGTGTTGTGCATGATATTGTTCTCTCACGAGTGGAAGGGACCTACAGTTTTATGCCGACTCCGAACGGCCAAGTTTTAGAAGCTTTTTCTAGACAGGAAATACTCTTTGAGCATTGTCAGTGACTCGAAAGAGGTGGGACCGTGAAAATTATTTTTGTCACACAGAGCAGGAAACGAACCTACGACGTCGAGGTTGGGGTCGACGCACATACTCACAACGCCACGGCCCACCAATAACGAAAGACTTACAACTAGTCAAATTATAAATTGTATTAAGGCATATTACAAAAAAATCAAAAAAAAAAAACAATTTTTTGCCTTTTCCTAGGAATTCTGAACAAAGTTACCAACGATATCAGTCTTCTACTATTTAACAGTCTTTAGTGAAAAAAACAAACAAAAAACATTTTTTTTGTGAAAAACAGGCCCTGAATGACTTTACAAAACAAAAAGATTGCGCGTTTGGTAAGCTGTCCAGCACACCTTATTTTTCTTCCACCAAGCTTCAATCACTTCAATTGAGATTGGCAAGCAAACACAAATTTATTTAATTTGCTAAAACATTCAAGAAGATTTGAATTTTCTTGTGCGGATCAGCAATAATTGTTCATTAATGTGTGCTTTGTTATATGGTATGACACTGCTCATACCAGTAAGCCATTGAAAAGAATTGGGGCCAGAACAAGAACCAGAATGACTGTTTTAAGCATTTTCAAGAATGAAAATTATGGTACTGAAAAGGATTAGTAGATGTAATCTCGAGGCTTGAATTCAAAGATTCGAATACTTACAGCCCTAGTGTTCATGCACTCAATTGTGTCTTCTCCTCCATTCACCTTCTTCGCATATATTCCACGTGACATTTAGTTCGAAGACACCAAGAATCAGTTTTGCTGTTTTAATTATCGTTCATCCATCAGCTCCATAAAGCAGGGCTGGCAAAATAAGAATTTTTTAAAGCTCGAGTGAGGATTGTCGATGACTGCTGCATCAAACACCCAATCGTTCTCCATCGGATCTCTACGGTGATGATATTTGTGGAGTTTACGTTTGCCGCGAGATAAACAAACTACCTAACAACCTCGAAGTTAACATGTCGATTTTGAAATTTTGTGCTTGACGGCGGATGGTGGATCGTTTCCTGGACGACAGCATAGACATTTTGTTTTGTGGTCATCGCATGCATGTGGTCGTGATGCAAAACGGCTTCAAACCTTTACACTATCCGCTAGACAAGATCTTGTATTCGCCGTTTAGCAGGGGTATAACTCTATAGTTGTTGCAAGAGGGAGTATCGCCTTTTATGTGGATAGGACACATGGGACTGATACTCGTTGTAGAGCATGCTTTCGTTCTCCCAAATTCGGCAAAGGTTCTGGTGTATGCTCCGTCACCGCCCTTTAAGAGCTCCGTTGGTATGCCATCTCAGCCAGCATCTTTCAATTAAGTCAATTCAAAAACTATACAATTGATCTACTTAAGCTAGAGACATAGGGGTTGGCTCAAAAATAGACTGGGTCCCCTGTTGTTGGATGGATGTACCATGCTTACAAGGCTTACAATGTTGGCATCGGCGTGTTCAATTCCGTGTATCCTTGTTGGTGCTCTAGGGGCTGTTGTGTGGCGGCCAATTTAACCGCTATGGTGACGGCTTTCATTACTTTGATAGAAGTTGCTTGATGTCCTTGGCGTTAAGGAAGTGTTGTTTGTTGGTCGAACTTCTCAAGTTCCTGATAGCCATGTTTTTTGGTGGTTGCGAATGTCATGTAGTTTGTTTTCGTAACTACGTGTTACGACACTGATGTAGCCTTTGTTTGTGAGCCGACTGCGAATAGACATCATTTCACTATATCGGCTTGAGCTGGTATGTCTGCAGTAAAGATGTCATATAGCCCAGCTTCGACCCTTGAGAAACTCCTGTTTTTATGTTCCGCTCCGTTGACTGACTGGCTTTTACCTGGACTTAAAACTTTCTTGAATAAAGAAAGCTGTAGATCATTTTTATTAGGTTGGAGGGGTATCCCATCAGATTAATATTGTAAATGAGTCCTTTACTTAGACGATGTCGAATGCTTTATTCACGTCCAAAAAGAAAGCGGGCTACTGTGTCTTGGTGGTTGTTCACATTAGCACTGAAACTTCATAGGTTTTACCGCTATCAGGTGCTCCAGGATCTTGGTTATATTTATTACTCAAGAACGATATAGGCCTGTGTCCCAAAACAATAGAAGCATTTCTCCTTTCGGGTATTGCAACAATTTTTGCGACTTTCCACTTTCTAGGAAAGTAGGAGTTGTTGATGGTGAGAAGAATCAACACAGCCTGTGCCATTCACTTTAGGACGAAATTCGATATATTTTCGGATACAAATGCTTTCCTAGTTATGCTGCGTTGAATTATTCCAGCAATTTTCTCAGTTTTTGTCAGCTCATCATTTTCCACCGGTTCATGAGCGGGATTGACCTCGCTGAAGATTACGATTGGTGGGGATGGATTTAAAACCATGGAGACGTAGTTGTTCGCCTCTGTGACAAATTCCGGGTCATCGGGTGGTGATGGTTGAAAATTAACTTTCGGGGGATCTTGCGAACGCTTCAGCTTTCTGGGCTGGAGTACTCCGGTTATTCCATAGCATCATCAATCTCTGTGTTGCTGAGATTAGAAGTCGGTGATGGTATTCGGATAATCTACAGTACATCTTCGTGTAGCTTTTCCATGCCCAGCTAATGAAGATTGATAAAACCACCTTCTGGTCGGGTGTTTGTAAAAATTGTATACTCCAACCATGGCCCTACGGTCCAAATCGCTGTCTGTCGTTCTGCAGGGTGCCTTATTTCTGGGGTTATATTCACCAGGTTGAATCGAAATCGATTGTTAATGGTGTTCGCGGGAATGTTGGCTTCAGTTTTGAGATCACAACCCATGAATGCCTATCGGCATTATTAGCTTACCTATTTGAGTATGAGCTACCCTGCGCTTCAACGTCCGTGCCTTCCCACCTTAGATGTCTTGCGTTGAAATCTCCACCTATTACTCTATACGTGTGCCCTGAAACAAGTGCATTTACTGCTTATAGGTCGTGTTACATGTTCACGATGCTGCTGTAGATGCTAAGGCCTAGCAATGTCTCCGTGGCGGTCACCTGGATCTCGACTCATGTCGTTTTAAATGGTCATAGCTTCGGTATTGTAACAATAGTTGCGTTGATGGTCTTTCTGTAAGGACGCATGTAGCAACGCATGTAACACCCTTCGGTGCTGTCAAAATTATAATGATAAAATATGTTTGGCTAATGAAAACTATGTCAAGTTTATTGCCATTTAAGAACAGGCTGAGTGCTGTTCGTCTCACTAGCTGCATACTGAGTTGACGCTGTACGCTATAATATGCAGTGGGTTTAAACTTTGCATATTTCAAAAACAAACGTGGCGGCCTTCAAAGCTTGGGCAAAGTGCTTCTCTAGCAACGGAGATGATAAGGATCGCCTTGAAATTGAGTACGGACGTTGCAAGTGTTTAGCAAAGAAGAAGTGCGCCCAAATTGAATTTAAGAGTATGGAGGGTCTATATCGGCAGTTAGGCCAGGCAAACCATGAACTGCAGCAAAACAACTTGAATAAGAGCACAACTATCTTCAAAATAGCAGCTCAAGGAGGGATAGTATCCATAAAATTCATTCACCAAAGTTCATTAACGGTGCGTAAGGTTAGCTTCTTGTGTTAGACCCAAAAATAACACACAGGTGGCGACAGTACCAACATAAGCCTTATATGCGCACATGCCCCCACAGAGGAGAAAGATGACGACACCAAAGACAGGTTCTTTGAGCTCCTGGACAAAACGTATGAGCAATGCCCTAGCTACGACATTAAAATTGTTCTTGGCGATTTTAACGCAAAGCTAGGAAGAGAGAACATCTTTGGTACTACGGTCGGGAAGCACAGCCTACACGACACCACATCCGATAACGGATTTAGGCTGATCGACTTTGCTGCGGGGCGAAATGTTGTAGTAGCCAGTACAAAATTCCCACATCTCGACATTCACAAAGGGACATGGCGATCTCCTGATCGATCAACCATCAATCAGATTGATCACATTGCGATCAACGCAAGGCACTCCTCCAGTATTATAGATGTCCGAACATTGACTCGGACCACCACCTTATAGTAGCCAAGGTAAAGTTGCGGATATTCCGAACACCGCCAAGACAAAGAAATACTGTGAGGAAGTTCAACGTCGGCCGGCTACAATCGCAAGAAATTGCAAAATCCTTTTCCGATCGTGTCTCCCTCAACCTCTTAAGAAATCCTACGCCGCCAACATCAAGTATTGAAGACCAGTGGCAGCATTGCCAAAAAGCCATCAGAGATGCCGCCTCCGATGTGCTGGGTCTCAATCCGCCACCACAACGAAACCCTGGTTTGACAATGAGTGTCGGCAGGCGAATGCAGCCAAGCAAGAAGCATACAAAGCGGCACTGCAAAGAAGGACAAGAACTGCTCGGGAGCTCTACGAGCAGAAGAGGAGAGACGAACACCGGCTTCTCAGGAGAAAAAAGAAGGAGCATGAGAAGCGCGCGATCGGCAGAATAGAGGGATACCACTGCAGGAATGAGGTAAGGAAGTTTTACCAAAGGGTAAAGTCAAGCAGTCAAAGTTATAAACTCCGAACCGAAGCCTGTAAGGATGATCAAGGGAACATCGTAGTAGAGTCACAGTCGATGCTGGGGATATGGAGAAACCATTTCTGCAGACTGTATAACGGCGACGAAGAACCAAATTCCGCTGTCAGGCAGAACGAACCATTCAACCCCAATGAAAGAGACGATGAAAATCAACAATTCCGTCCACCCGACCCGGATGAAGTGAGGATTGCTATATCTAAACTGAAATCCAACAAGGCTGCTGGAGCTGACGGCCTACCCGCCGAGCTTTTTAAAGACGCAGGCGATGATTTGGTAAGGAGCATGCACCAACTCATCTGTAAAATATGGTCGGAGGAAAACATGCCCGATGAATGGAACCTCAGCATTGTTTGCCCGATCCACAAGAAAGGAGACCCCTTTGACTGCGCCAACTATCGGAGGATAAGTCTCCTTAACATCGCCTATAAGATATTATCTGCCGTACTGTGTGAACGCCTAAAGCCATTCGTCAACAACTTGGTCAGTCCATACCAGTGTGGCTTTAGGCCAGGAAAATCCACCATCGACCAAATATTCACACTCCGGCAGATTTTGGAGAAAACCCAGGAGCAACAAATCGATACCCACCACCTGTTCATCGATTTTAAGGCCGCGTATGACAGCATTTATAGAGACGAGCTGTACAGAGCAATGTCTAGTTTTGGCATCCCTACCAAACTCGTCCGTTTGTGTAGGATGACGATGGAGAATGCACTCTGCTCCATCAAGGTCGGTAAAGACCTAACCGAGACCTTTGATGTCAAAAAAGGATTCAGACAAGGCGACGCGCTGTCAAGCGACTTCTTCAACATCGTTCTTGAGAGAATTGTTCAAAACTCAAACGCCAACACCAGAGGAACAATCTTTCAGAAGTCCGTCCAACTACTCGCATATGCCGACGATATTGACATTATCGGAAGAACGCAGCGTGATGTCAAAGGCGCTTTTGTGAGTATTGCAACGAAGGCCGCGAATATGGGTTTAGCGGTAAACGAGGGTAAGACCAAGTATATGCTGTCAACAAGAAAGGACACCCAACACCGACGTCTCGGTCAGAACGTCACGGCAGACAGATATAACTTTGAGGTAGTTAAAAACTTTGTCTACCTAGGAACCGCTATCAACTCAGACAACGACACCAGCGCTGAAATCAAACGAAGAATAACTCTTGCCAATCGGTGCTTCTTTGGGCTAAGAAAGCAATTGGTAAACAAAGCCCTCTCTCGAACAACCAAGGTAACGCTTTACAAGACCTTAATCGTCCCAGTCCTGCTATATGGCGCGGAGGCATGGCCTCTGTCAAAAGCGGATGAAGCAGCTCTTGGTTGCTTCGAGAGGAAAATTCTTCGGGTGATTTTCGGTCCGGTCTGCATAGATGGTGAGTGGAGGAGGAGATACAACGACGAACTATACGGGCTGTTCAGCGACATTGACTTAGCCAGAAGAGTGAAGATCCAACGATTGAGATGGCTAGGTCATGTAGAGCGGATGGAAACCAATGCTCCGGCCCGAAAAGTCTTCGAATCCACCCCCGAGGGACGGCGCAGTAGAGGAAGACCGCGACTCAGGTGGCGCACGCAAGTGGAAAGGGACCTCAACCAACTATGCGTGCGAAACTGGAGACAGCTAGCTAAAGATCGAGCTGGCTGGAGACGCTTGTTGGTTGAGGCCCAGGTCCACCCCGGACAGTAGCGCCACTTTAAGTAAGTAAGTAAGTAAGGCGACAGTACTGTGAAAGGCTTTTGAACGAACAGTTTCCTCGGCGATACTTGCAAAGTCCAAAACGATGATGAAGTACCCGGCGTTACTGTCGAAGAGGAAAGGCGGTCTAAGACTCCAAAACACGAAGAGCGGTTGGGCCAGACTAGATACCATCTGAGTTCTGGAAAAAGATGGGAGACATCGGGTTTAAATGGCTTATGATTTTCTCTATCAAGCTCTATCAAGCTAATGTCACACATCGTGAAGATCATTGAGCGGGTCTTAGATGACCGATTGCGAAAAGTAGTACGGTTATCTGATGACCAGTGCGGGTTTGTCGCGGGCAAATCAACAACAGGTGCAATCCAAAGTATAAGGATCTTAATGCAAAAACATCGTGATTCATTAAAGGATTCACATTTGGTGTTAGTTGATTTTGAAAAAGCATTTGATAGACAACCAAGAGATCTGCTACGAGTGGCACTAAGAAAAAAAAAGGAGTTCAGAAACCTACGTACAGACTATTATGGTCATTTAAGAGGGAGCAGAGACTAGAGTAGGATGTCCTGCCGGAGTCACCGAGGAGTTTCCGATCAAAGTAGGTGTACACCAGGGTGGCGTTTTAAGTCCTTTGCTGTTTATTGTTGCCCCGCTTGGAGGAAAAGTGACTGACCGAAAAGTGCATCAGTTATTCTTTGCTGACGATGGAGCAATCATAAGTGATGATCAAACTTCCCTGCAGCGAGCACTTAATGTGTGGGTGGATGTTCCGGAGGGGAACCGGTACCGCATTAGACAGAAAAAGACCGAGTACCTGTGCTGCCCTTTCTCCGATCCAATCAGGCCTATGCCAGACATTTATTTGAATGGAAAAGTGCTTCCCAAGTGCGAAAAGTTCAAATATTGGAGACCTATTATCAAACCGTAGCGTAATCGTAGGGTGGATGTGGCGGGAAAACTCAGAAAAAATTCCCTCTGAGCTGAAAGGAAGGCTCTAAGCCGCAGTTGTACGCCCGGCGCTTACATACGGCATGATGGCGGAAGTTCAAATATCCGAAGAAGTCTTCACGTCAAAAAACCCATCGCTTAGAAACTTGAGCACGACCGGCTTAGTTGGTATTATTATGTACAAAAGGAGAGATACTTTGAACCCCGTTAAAAAGGCAATATCAATTAACGGTCCAATGCAAGCGCTAAAGAGAGGCATGTCTTACAGCTCCTGGATCAAACAAATGCAAAAACATCAGCCTTTGATCGGCCTCAGTGATGAAGTGACTCCAGACCGGGAGGCCTGCCGATATTTCTTGCGGTTGAATCGGGGAACTCCACAGGCAGCATGATTGCATTGATTACCCTTAATTTGATGTCAATGGCAAATGGTGACTGGCAGATTTGAACACCAGTCAATATCATTTTAACTAAGGCCAGGCACTAATCCCCTTGCGCCTCCCAGCCGTTGAAGTTTTCAAAAAAGTTCAAGATGTTCCTCAAACAAAGGAAGATCAACAATTACACGTACATATACCTCCAAAAACGAATAAAAACACTTGTAGTGACAGCGCATAATCTGTAGACTATTTTGATGAAGTTGGAGGGGAATCCCATCTGATTAGGCTTGTAGGTGAGGCCTCCTCTCTGAAGGGCTTGTCATCGTCTAGGAAGCAGGGCATGTCCATGTTGTAGACCTTCATTAGAAGATGTAGCGACAAATGGTTTTCCCGGAATCCATACTGTGTACGCGTGAGGAAATTCAAGTCGGGGACCTCAAGATCGATATAGGAACCTGCATCCTGAAACACTCGCAGCATTATCCCTTTTGTGCTTAATCAACAATTTCTGCTACTGAAATTTACACTGTAGTATGTTTTTTAGTGTCTGTTCGCAATGCAAAATAATTGAACATGTTTTGACTATAACCCATGACATAAAACACGATTAAGCTGTCAAAAATAGAACTTTGAAAAAATAGAGCACTAGACAGATAGAACAGTTACATTCAAATACATTATGTAATTTGATTTGCTCATTGTACATCAACAGCATCAGTCTAGCAATAATAGCCACACCGAATGCACATGTATTCATGGCTTCAAAGCATTTAATGTCGTAGTAATATCGGTGCTGGTGCCAAAACCTTTAAAAGTCATGGCCAAGCTTGGCTACATTCCAAGTAAATTCAAATTCGCATATACAGTATTTATTACTTTTACTATTGAACTTGGTCATTGCAGACGCTCTACACGGTTAATTCTTATGCAATACTTTTGAATAAAACAACATTTGCGAATCGGATACCGTAACCTGGACTTGAGCGCCAAGCGCATGTTAGTATCCATGGTGCACGGAAACTGGAGCAAGCAGGTATGACTTAGGAATTGCAAGAAAGCCTTCAACTGAGACCGAACTTGTAGACTTAACCATTAGAGATGTGAACAGAATTGGTAATTCACTCAGTCAGCAGTTCTCTTAATTATGCTTTGAAAGTGAAATTGTGTCAATCTAGTGACTGTGAAGGTGAGAATATGAGTTAATAAGGAAGAACGATCTACATAAGTTGAGCTAACGACAATATTGCTTACCCACAGGCATCCACGAAGATCTCTAAGTTTGGTGGAAGAACTCCAGAAGGTTAGAAGTTGAACTAGAATATATTTACAATTGAATCGACGGGAAGAACAGGCGCAACATTGAATTTTGAGTTACAAAGCAATAATAATTTAAGTGTGTAGACGTACTTACTATGAAAATAGCAATAAATTAGTCGTCAGACTTTGGACCATAATCAGTTATATATATATGGGTGGCGCTACAGCCCATAGAGGGTCAGGGCCTAGCTTCTCAGCAACCACTCGTGTTGTGCGTGCTACTGTTCTCTCACGAGTGGAAGGGACCTACAATTTTATGCCGAACGGCAAGGTTTGAGAAGCTTTTTCTAGACAGAAAATACTCTTTGAGTATTGTCAGTGACTCGAAAGAGGTGGGGCCGTGAAAATTATTTCTGTCGCTCAGAGCTGGAATCGAACTTACGAAGTCGTGGTTGGGGTCGACGCACGTACCCACAACGACACGGGCCACCACTGTAATAGCTCTCCAAAAGTTTTAGAGATTGTACAATAATTTCATTAAATTATATCATGGTAACTACTCATGGTACTCAACAGCAATGGCTTTACAATCATCGGTTATGTTGGCGGTAGAGTCATGAAATATAAAGAAGATCAAGACATATGGACGCAGCCACGACCCGTTCACCATATCCTAAGTAAATTATTAAAAGATAAAAAGAAAACAATTTTAAAGAAATTTGTGACTATTTGTGACAATTGGACATGTATGGCAAATAAGTAGCTGCGTGTCTGGGTTTTATTCCCGGAAACGTACAATGTTTACAATTCAGTGTTCCACCTCTCTGAATGCAGTATAACTGCTCTTCAGCGTTCGGCATAAAACTCTAGGACACTCCACTAATGGGAGTACAAATACGATTGGTTAGCGGTTACTGTAGTGTGCTAAGAGAAAGAGTCAGTGATCCCTACCATCTATGTAAATATTAATTGACTAAAAGCCTTTAATATCAAATTTATTATTTTTTGAAACAGATGTATGTTTGTATGCACATGCTTATATTTCTATCATTTAATTGTTCGTGTTGAAACATACACATTAATGTCTACAGGCACACATACTGACTTTTTGATCTGAATTTTTAAAGTACTGCCCTCCGACATTTCAGTCTTCATTAGATTAAATTCTCCATCTGAAACTATGTTTTTTTTTTTCTTAATTTAGGTTTTACCATGCTATTTTGTTATTAACTCTGATGCAATCTACTAAGACGTTTTACCTTGGCCTCTAGATGAATTCAAATTACAAATTCATCACGAAGTCTAATGTATTTTTTTTTTTGTTGTGAGATCGTCAACGCTCCAAAGCGGAACTTACCATATTCAAGAGAAAGTCGCTCCATCACACATGACGAACACGCCGATAACAACAACAGTGACAAGCAGGCCGTGCAATATTTTGACGACAATTATATTTGGTCGCTAAAAGACGAAATACAAATGTTTGCCGGTTTTTGTATAGCAACGGCAGTTCCAATGAAGCAGTTTGTTAAAAATGATACATTGTCTACGTAGAGTGTAATGGACATATACTCTCGGATATACTATCGATTAAATAGCAGAAAATAAAACAAAATATCAATGGTGTCACCATGCCATACGTATCCAGTTGGGATTTCTAGTGAACAACTGTATACGTTATGCTTTTATTTACGGTCTTCGCTCGTAACTTGAACGCTCATAAATACTTGAATTTCGCACTTATAGGAGTGCTAACCTTAAAAGTAAAAAATATTATTTTCCCCAGATTATGCAATGTATTCGATGACAATGGCATGCAGGTATGAAATTCAGTGATCACCATAATTGAAAAATTACCAGGGCCATTGTCAAACTTTTTGGTTCTGCAATGAAAATCTAAAAATAATGGAGGGGTGCATAATTTCTAGTGCCGTCTGTAGCGTATTTTTCGGTATGAGGCGGCATTTGCAATCAAATGAGCATTATTAAGCAATCACTACAAATGGATTTATTTTCAACGGATTCTTTGAAGTTCCTACTAAAATCGCTGCCAGATGTTACGGGAACTATACAATTTGTCAAATAGATTGCGATGTCAATACGATTACGTTAGCATTCAGCATTTCTAATCCATAGTTATATGTATGGAGACATACATAAATATGTGCGGATACGAGAATATAAACTAATTTAAGAAGTATATTCATCAACCAATAAGTCTATAAAACTACATGTAATTCAATATTAGCATATATTACAAATTAGCTCTCACTACAACAGTGTAGCAGAATTACGAAATTAATAGTTATTAATTGAATGCGAAATCGTCTCACAATAGAAAAGAAAATCATTTAGGCACACATTCAAAATAAAAAAAAAACGAAAACTGATGCCAAAGCAAAAAATAAAACGAAATAATAAACCGCATTAGCAACAAATAATGGAGAAAGTTCATACACTCCCCACCCTGGAAAAATGTGACTTACTTGTTGAAAGAAAGAAATACTAGTGACATGATGAAACATACCCTGTTTTCGTACACTCAGTCAGAACGTACATGCGTGTGTTCATGTGATGATATTGTATACCTTACCGTTGTATGAGAACAAATGTATTGCATGAGTAATAATTTAACGCAATGAAATACTTGGTTCTGACTTGCATAATCAACTATAATTTTTTCCAAATTTTATTAGGAAAATATACATAAATGTATGTACACATGTGTATATATAATATGTTGTAACCCTAGCTTGAAATAATTACCTTATAATTTTTCTCTATACTATTTGCTTCATACATCTGCTAAACGTATAGCTTTATTCCTCTACTATTTTCTACCAGCGTCTTAGGTTGAACATGTTCATCACGTGCGGTCAATGTTGTTTTCGGTGTTAGGTGCATGTATAAGGTGAAGATAAAGAATTCATTATTTAAAAAAAGCGAACGTTTTTTTTTTTTTTTTTTGTTTCTCTTGTTCATACATATACGAAATCTGTATGTGCCAAACCCGGTTGGTTGTACCAGCAATATCTGGGAGAAATTTAAGGCATCATTTGAATGAAGGAGAAAATCATTTTGTAAAGTTTGAACTATCTAACAGCTTTTTTCCAATTTTGAATTTTTTCGCAAATCCGTTTCTTACGGAAATTTACAGTTACGAAAGAGAGAAGACAAATATTGTTTCATATTTTTCCAACTAGTGTTAAGGAGATTACATCATGCGGGCTAATGTGTGTCATCTGTATATTTGAAGTTTGAATTAACATAGAAGTATATTATAATGGGAGCATTGAATGGAATTGGCATATTCGCTTGCAACAATGATAAACGAAATTGTCTTTCTGCATGTGTTGAGTAAGGTAAGGTTAAAGGTATTAGATGTTTGATTCTGTTTCGTTTTCACAAATTTATTGAACACAAGAATAAATAATGACTTCTGACTTTAACAGGCAGAAAACCACAGCAGTCACGGGCACCGATTGTTCCTGTTAACTCCTTTCGATTTGAAATAGGAAGGCTTGGTGAAGATGCCAAACCATAATCTGTACTTCGTTTAGAGTGTACTGTTTCAAAATGGGTGTTGCGGACTGACTACTTATGTACACTAAAAAACAAAATCCGCTCCACTAAAGTCTACATACCGTTCTGCTCAAAGCCACATATATTAACTTGATATTGATATTAATAATAGCGTATAATGTAGTACCTCATTCGTTGCAGAGATAAATTAGATACTTGTATGATTAAGAGCAAGAAGGTGAAGAAGGAGGAACCTACGGTACAGAGAAGGGCCTGACTGAAAGCAGGGCCTGACTGAAAGCAGGGCCAGGACCGTCAGCGATGGAAGGCAGCAATTGCTCAGGCTCGAACCCTTCATGGGTCGCCGGGCTGACAAGTAAGTAAGTATGATAAAGAGGTGGTTTTCAAAATCTTTTTCTAATGCCTGAAACACAATACCGCTTTGCTGCTTGCGTTTTTCAGGTTACGAGTGTAGAGCTTCGAAGGATCTTCGAAATGGCAACCGAGTTTATCAGCTGACTGCATCACGAATCTCACATGGAAAAATATTATGACCTTACGAAATTCTCTGATTTCAAAACAAAGTTTTTCAGTCAGCTGTTATCAATTTTTAAATGTGAGCCGGCTCTCAATTCGGAAGAAAATTTGTCAATCTGTGAGAAAAGCGATTTATTTGGTTTCACAGTTTCATTGAAACCTTAAATTAGGTTCAATTTGTAGTGCAATGGAAATGCAGCAAAAGCATTTTAAAAGTGCAAGGCATAGCAAATACATAATACATATGGAAAGGTGGGTGTTTTTATTAATTTTGTTTTACTAAATTCAAGTAATTTCAAAATTCAGCAAACAGGAGCTGTAAGCGTTGCTGTTTGTTGTCGATCACTTCGACTGAACTGAAGTTTAGATTTGACCTTGAAACCGGACGACCCTAAACTCTGTTTAATTTTCAGCTGAACAGAGTTTAAGCCTTCACTCTGAAACTGCGCAAAAAAAATCGTCTTCTTATTTTTGAACAGCATGTTCACTAAATTGTTAGCGGGGGTAAAGCATGCACTATACCATGGCCACACGAACCCCCTGCCATAGACTCTTACTTATTAGGAGTTAGGGCCATTCGCAACCATGCAAGTTCTTGGACTTGCTCTAACCATCCCGTAGTGTATCTTCCAAGGGTCGCCAAGAGGCCTCGGAAGACGTGATGGTCTGAACATGGGTGCGTCCATAGATCTTTCATCACCACAACAGCACGAACAAATCTTTCGTTTAGTACACACATTTCATGACCATAGGTGAGATTTGAAACTAATGCTGAGTTAGCTTTGGAAAGCTCAGTATTACTCCTCTCATCACTCTTGAAAAGGACCCCAAGATCTTCTCCATTTGCTTCAATGGGACTCTACAGTGCTCTAATTATACATATTAATACTAACCTGATTTTGTTAAGAAATCCGATTTTATGGATAAAATATTTAAAGCTTTAGAACAATTTGTGTAACTTTTTAATAAAAGAGTTTATTTACTTTATTTTTTAAGCATCTACTTATCCGAACTGAAGCTATCTTCGATGGTTTGAACACTTGGAATGAATGTCTCTTTAATGTTAATGACTCCTTTCACAATATCTCGAATGGTGTACCACACGGATTTATTCTTAGACCATTGTTATTTTCGATGTTCATTAGTGATCTTCCAAAAGTGTTGTCTTATCATCACATATATACTTGTCCATGTATACTGAAGCTTTCCTCTTGGTATGGTAAATGTCTCAGTTGCTAAATTAATCGACAATTTAAGTTAGTTGGCCTTTTTAAAATGATCTGCATAATACTTAATCCTGACAAAAGCCACCTCTATATCTAAACACCTTCTGTCTCTCTCATATTTCCCGCTTATGGAACTTAACTATATTGCCGTTCAATATGTGTATCGCCATTTCTAATGTATAACAGTGAACTAAAGTTGACAGATCATATCGATAGTATAGTGTCCAAGGTCTTAGAGGTTTGTCGATTAGTAAATTCATATTCCCTTTCAATGTCAAATTGAAATATTGTTTAACTATCAAAATGCCCATCTTAATCTATGATTTCGGGTTGTGTCCATGTCCACGCCGAAAACTCCTTAGATGTTATTTGGATCACTTTTAAAGTACATAATGAATATTTTGCTGTTAAAAATTTCGGTACTATCAAAAGAATACATGTATTATTCTTAATGTACAGCGATATAAAATCAGTAAATAAATGAAAATGAAATAAATGAAACAAAAAAAAAATTATTCACAAAAACCACTTCTCTAGATCCAATGGTTATATCACCATAAAAACATCTGTTCACACTTCATCATCATCACGAAGGCAACTTTTCGTCAATGGTGGACCACAGGTTAGATGCAATCTCAAATACCCTCAATTTTGTGATTTTAATATTTATCTAACTCGAAGTGAAATATTTCTTAACTCCGAACATTTAACTAATTTTATTTGGATGCATTGAATACTTATATTGGTTCTGTACTTGCACTTTTAAAATGATCTTACATCAGAGGATTCGTCCTCTGGCGACAGAATTGTTCTGTAACTAGATGAAAAAATAGCCCGGTGATTTACGAGCGTTTAGCAATAATACTACAATTATTAGGTGGCCCGTGGCGTTGTGGGTATGTGCGTCGACCCCAATCTCGGCGTCCTAGGTTCGATTCTAGCTCTGAGCGACAAAAATAATTTTCACGACCCCACCTCTTTCGAGTCACTAACAATGCTTAAAGAGTATTTCCTGTCTAGAAAAAGCTTCTCAAACCTTGCCGTTCGGAGTCGGCGTAAAATTGTAGGTCCCTTCCACTCGTGAGAGAACAATAGCACGCACAACACGAGTGGTTGCTGAGAAGCTGGGCCGTGGCCCTTTATGGGCTGTAGCGCCACCCATATTATATATATATTATATTATTACTACAATTATTAGGAGTTTTGCTTACTTGAAAAAAAGTGTGTCAAATATACACTAAATATGGGCTAGTGTTAATATTCTTAATGTACAGACTACAAAGAATTGATAAATAAATAATGAATTTCTTTTCATCAGAGAAAGAAATTTATATTTTTATTTTACTATTTTACTACAGTGCATATATAAAAAGTAATTAAAATGGATACGTTTTGTAGCTACTGAATATTATATAACAGATAGTTGTTCGCCTTAGTGGGTCTTCAGACCTTAGTCCTTGCAGCCGCATTTTTCTAGCAGTAATGGTTTGTAGTATTGTAAACACCTTTATATTCTTTTATGAAACTCAAAGCATCGGGCAATGATCTGGTAAATCTAAAGAAGATCACATTGAACATATAAAAGGTATTACGATGTTACAGGCAAATACAGGATATGTCTGTGAAAAAATCAGCATGTGTAGATGGATAGCAATAGTGTATTAGCAAATAAATTTTCAAAACTCTTCTGTTAATACTACTTCACCTTGTTAACTATACCCACTCAGCACACCCGTATCGCATCGCATATAATAGCCGAAGAGTTTGAATACAAGAAAGCAATATTTGATTTAAATCCTAAAACTGTCAAATACACACATATATATATGTATATAAGTTTGGAAAATAATTAAAATTCGACCACGAAAACGATAGTTATCTACAATCGAAAAGAATATTTGTCAACACAGTAGACATACTTGCGTAGGTATGTACATGCATGTGTACACTGATAGCTTTCAATGTCATTGGCTTATGTAAATTATGCATTAGTGCCCAACTCGCCTACAACGAAACTAATTGTATAATGAATGTCATTTCTAGCCAGCCACTGGGATTCATCTACTTATGCTTCATTGAATTTAATTACCTGGCTCTGTAAGAAAACCCAAACTGAAGAATCACTTTGCTGTCTATCCTAAATGCCATACTCACCAGACAAGAAATACAACGATGCATTCCAACATAATACCTCTCTAGTGGGAAATTACACTAACATTATCAGCCGTATATCCAAAATGACGCTAGGTCTAGTACTTTACATGATTTACCTGCGGCGTCTAATATACGTGCTCTTGACGCCACCTCACTGCCGATAGACACGAGATAGCACAAATATATCAAACAGCACTGACGAGCTAGAGATACTCCACCAACAACATGCATACCATCAATACAACAAAGCATAAGCATCAAAACGTCAGACTAAACATTACACATCGCATTGGTATTACCTGCTATAACACCACAATTCGATGCGTCGCAGAACTGACAAAGTACCAGGCCATATATAAAGAAGTGGCGCACAAAAAATTTCGTGTCATTTGAAAGATTTCGGTCGAGCCGTCCGGTGATTGTGTTTGTTTTGATCGCGTGCTTCGAAAGTGTTTTACTGTACTACAAGATTTCAACTTTCCTGGTCAAGTGTTAATTTTGAAGAATATAAAAACAAAACAGAAATCAATATGAAAGCTTTTGTTGTGGCTAGTGTTTGCTTATTTAGTTTATTGAATGTTGGATTGGCACAATTCTCAAATGGACGTGTACTAGACCCACCAAATCCCCAACTGTGCGCACAGCGGATTATCCATGAAAAGACACCAGATGGCAAAGGGTAAGGAAATTTGAGGATTATTGGAAAATTGTATTCCAAGTATTTTTTAAAAATTATGTTATTTAATACATATTATTATTTGTTCTCAAACCAGATACTTCTTTTCTTGGAGAGATCCCAGCCTTAAGGGAGTTGAAGAGGATTGGCTAACAGCTAGGAATTATTGCCGAAGACGTTGCATGGATTCAGTGTCTCTAGAAACGAGTCTAGAAAACGAATGGATTAAGGCTCGTGTAGTAAACGAAAATGTAAGCATCTTTTACAAAATAGCCGCTAGGCATCGTAACTCACACACTTAACAATCTTTTAAATAGTTCGATTTGCAATGTGGACGAGGCAAATTTGAATCTTGCTAAATCCTGCCGTAAGATTAGTAGTAAAGTTTCGGGAATTTAGTTTCGAAATGTGATAATATGGTTCTTACATCTGAAAATATCTTACAAGTTTCGAGAATATTTTTAAACTTATAATTTCATATGCATCTAATCAGTGAAACATTTTGAGCACACTGATAAATGTATCGCCACAGTTCAGTATAATTGCCATTCAGGAATTTATTGTCGTAATGAAAATCTAAAATCTCCGTATACTTCGTAGCGAAAATTTTATAATCTGTAAGGTAAATGAAGCTTCCTATCACTTATCGTACTGGTATTTAGGGGAACATTTTTGTTAAATAGCAATTTTGAATTTGAAGAGGCTATTTTTTTTAGATTATTACAATAGAATTTCTCTCTAACCCGAAGTGTTTGTCGCCAATTTTTCATTCTCTAAGTCGAACTCTCGCTAACCAGAACCCATTTTGATATCCCGTGACGATTCGGCTAAGAGAGAGTCCACTTTATGTGGATTAAGATCTTGATAATAGACAAGCAAACAAAAAAAACTAATTCGCGAATAGCACCTGGTTTCTTATATTGTATTTATGTAGATAGGTTTTTTGTAACCTTTTTAAAATACATTCATATTCGTGACAATATTGCATGGAATTGTAGTTAACAATAGATGAATTTATGCCTTTTTTGCCATACCATAAATTAATTTGTCGTTCCACATTTTACCCAGCCAGCTCTACTTAACCAAAAGTTGATTTGCATTTGAATAGTTGTCAACACACCAAATACAATTTCACTGCCACTTTCTATTTCAATTCCATTATCTATTGTCGCTATCATTTAAGATTGCCACATGTTAACAAATAAGCAAAAGCCGTAATGTGATGTAAAGAAATCGAGAGTTCTGCGTATTTGATTCGAGTCAAGCTGTATTAGAAACATTCCTAGATTATTATCTTTTAAAAAATAGATACTTTCAGCTATGTGCATACATAGCAATATATTTAACCTGCCGAAATGTGATGTCTTAATATCTGCTATCTTCATATCATATTCAATTGAAGCTACTTTTTCGTCAGTGTAAAGAAATGAGCGAAATTATTTTTAAATTTCACACCATTCACCCTACACTAGTGTAGTGTACATCTGTGCTCGATCAATTCGAGATTTTTGGATAAGACTAACAAAAACTGGGAATATGTAGAACTCTTCAATTAACCTAAGTCCGCAATAAAGAATTTAGCACATCAGGTCAAGCATAATTACTAAACCAATGACTCTCTTTAAAAGTCCTACATACGACTGTCAGGTGTACGTAAACAAATTCCGCAAACAAACTGACGCCCAAGAGCAAAAAACCTTTCCATTACATTAAATTATTTCACTTTCTCTTTTCTCTTATGTCTCAAATATTTGCGCTTTCCTATCAATATCCAGGAATATAGCAATACGGCACATACCGGTTTTAGCATTGTGCTGAAGATGACACTGTTCATGACCCCACAAAAGCTTGGCCTCCATACTCACGTAGTCATTTTTTTTTTTTGAGTTTCTTATTTCTTACAAAACTCGTGAGGTGCTTTCTATTTCATTCAAAGTTCGTCTGTTGCATACACTGGGAGAGTGGGATTTCCCTCTGAATTATAGTAAAATGGAAATCGACACACTAAAAATTGTGTATAGCACAGCTGCTGGTACTAAAGCTACGTAAATACAAAAAAAACGTCTGCTTATCTGTGTATACAAAAAATACATACGTATACACATTATTACATACATTCATACTTAGGTGAACGATCGAAATCAATTAGCGAACTACATGCATACTTACATATAATATGGAGGAATACATCAAGTGAGAGATTGGTGTTGCTTCACGACTACTGACTTCGGAGTCTTACCTCTATAACACTCGGATTCGCTGATTTCCTGATGCATTTCCTCATGTTTAGCAGTGAAATCAACAACTTCTTCGTACTCTATACAATGATATTCCTATAGTTTTTTTTAACATATGTAATTACATATGTATTTCTAGGTACATAGAAAAGAGTCCGGGTTTAGTACAGAATGGAACATTTTGTATGAATAATGTGCCACCGAATTTCATTTCGAATGCACTCCGAATTTCGAACGATGGGGCTTTAAATTTGAATGACTAAACTGTGCTAAATTATGATAGTAAGTTTATAACAACATTAAAGCACAGACTTCATGTATGCGTGACTTTTTTATTAAAAAAATGTGTGCTGAACGATGATTCAAGCTCAGTTAATTTCATAATTAATTAGCCATTAAGGTGAACGTGCAACTGCATGTAATGATGTTAGGTCAAGGGGATGTATGTAGGTACAAAGGCTATGTGGTTATCTTTCTACACGAAAACTACAACATAAGAATTTATCTACCCATCTAACTTACACAAGCTTCTACAATTTTGTTATAGATTAAAAACAATTCGAACAAACCTGCCGCATGGACATTTTTGTTTAACAAAGTGATTCGCTTTCCATCACGCATGAATTACGTTATACATATGTATAAATATATACAAAGCTTCACACACTATGTATATATGTATACACAATTCGTTGCATTAAATAATAGATGTGTGTCGAACAGATTCCTTATAAAGTACATATAGCGCAATTCTAACGACTTTTGAGGTTGCTTTTAAAAAATATTTCTACTTTGAGAACTA
The DNA here is from genome assembly GCA_916610145.1 of Eristalis arbustorum. Classification (NCBI taxonomy): domain Eukaryota; kingdom Metazoa; phylum Arthropoda; class Insecta; order Diptera; family Syrphidae; genus Eristalis; species Eristalis arbustorum. The sequence goes on along the minus strand of OU744316.1, from coordinate 78,653,710 downwards.
AATTTATCATTAAAAACTATTGATTTACAAAGTTTTTTCTTATGATTTAATAACCATGACAAATACCGCCGAAATGAAAAAAGAACGGGAATAAAATTATATTCGTTTCACGATTTTTTTTTATTAGTTAAAGTTTTTATAATCTGATCAGTTTCTGTATTCATATGTAAATTTTTCTAGGTTAAATACATATGGACCAGTGGTCGCATCTGTGATTTTAAGGGTTGTGAACGTCCCGATCTTCAACCGACTTCAGTAAATGGATGGTTCTGGACAGCTACTCTTCAAAAGTTGGCTGCAACTACAGAACGTCAACAGGGTGATTGGTCTCCAAGCGGCGGTATCGGTCTGCCACAGCCTGATAACCGTGAATTGAAACAAGGCGGTGCATCTGAAAACTGCTTGGCTCTCCTAAATCAATTCTACAATGACGGTGTCAACTGGCACGATGTTGCATGCCATCACAAGAAGCCATTCGTATGCGAAGAGAACGATGCTCTACTGAAGTATGTTCGCTATACCAATCCAAATCTCCGCGTTTAAGCATTGGAAAGTTTCTCTTTCCGCCAATTCTGGAAATGAACCGCGTCGACGCCCTGAGGAGAGAGATATTTTGTTAAGAGCATACCAAAAATGACGATAGTTTGATTATGTTTTAAGTTATTTGATTTCAGTTACATTTCATTACATTTTACAGTTTCAGCTTCTACAATTTCAAATTCTGTTTTGGAAGCTAACGATCTTATTAGTGCGAGATACGCTCATTAGGGCTATCATTTTGCATACTGCAATCTTAATCGTTTTCTTTTCATATTATAAGTCTAATTTATCATATACATAATTAGTTATGGTCAAGATTTTTTATAAAAATATAATTTATGATTTTGGAAGAAAATAAAAACGAAACTATTAAAACGATTTTGAGTCTATTGTGTACAAAGTGATTTTAGCAAATTATTCTGTTGATGTAGTAAGTAGTGATACAAAACATTCAAAGAAAATTGGGAGCGTTTTAAATAACGCTAGATTGATCACGTTGCAACGGACACTCCTCGAGTATTCTTCATGTCCGAACGTCCCGACGAACCAAAATTGACTCGAACCATTTCCTTGTTGAAAGCTACAATCTCAACGGATTGCTAGTATCCTTGCCGATAGAGTCTCCCATAAACTCTCTGTAAGTTCTTGCCGGCTGCACAAGCAATATTGAAGAAGATTGAAGAAGCTGCCACTGAAGCTTATAAAGGTACTGTTCGTGAGCTCTATGAACAGAATAGAAGGGAAGACATTCGGCTTCTCAGGATCGTGCAAAACTCAAGCGCAACACTAGAGGCACGATCTTTGCAGAAGTTCGTACAACTATTATTATACGCAGACAACAATGACGTAAATGGCGTCACTGAGGCGTTCACTATCATTGAGACGGAAGCGGCTAAAATGGGTATGACGGTGAATGAGTGTAAAACAAAGTATATTCTGACCTAAAGGAAGGAATACAGGACTTCGTCTCCTCGGCTCTGGAGTAAGCTATACGAATAACATCAGTACCTAGATCAAACGTAGAAAAACTTTTCCAACTGTAGTTTCTTTTGGTTCAAGATGCAATTGAGGAATAGAGCCGTTTTTCGAAGGAACGAGTTGACTTTATATGAGACACTGGTCATCCCAGTCCTGCTGCACGGCGCGGAGACATGGACCATCTCAAAAGCGGATGAAGAAATCCTTTCGAGAGAAAATTTTTGTTATGATCTTTAGTCCTGTTTGCATTGACTTTACCTGGAGGAGAAGATTAACCCACTAACTGTACTGACTGTATAGCGACATGAGTCCAGCCAAAGGTCTACTGAGCCAACGCCTAAGTAAGGTGGGTCAAGTATCCACAACTCAACTCCGGCCTGAAGAGTCTTCGAATCCGAACCTGTAGGGCAACGCAACAGAGGACGCCCGCGTTAAAGGTTGGTGTTCGAAACTGGAGATCGCGCTAGTTGGGGAGACTTGCTGTCTTGGTCCTGGACCATATTGTAGCACCATACAAAGAAGAAGAAATTAAATAACGCACGGGACATAATGTAGACTAATGAAAAATATATAATAAATAATAAACGTTTCACAATCTGCAACTGTATCACCAGCTCCGTTTGATTATGAAAAACTGTAGACTGCGGGGCAACCTTTCATGAATAAGTCCAGAGGAAGAAGATCAAGTACCACACCTTACCTGCGGCATGCTTCTTATAAGTAAATAGATCCCGTTTTAAAATCAGCGGCTATTCTTTGAACTTTGTTAAGCGTGCTCTTGTGGCTCTTTGTGTTGCTGGCATTCCAACAAATCACGGCCCATAGGGTATACTATAATACAGTTGAACCCGCTTACTTGAAACTCGATTAATTGTAAAAGCCGCATGAACATTTTCACAAATTTCATACAAACTGAACTGCTTTATTGAAGCCCGCCTAAGTAAAAAACTGCGATATTTCAAAAAATCTGAAAAATATATTACTATTCATAGAAAAGACACCGCTCAAATGAAAATGTATCTCGAGGAAAAACGGATGGACAGGCTTTAATTACAAATGCATTTTTGTATATGCACGGAATATGTAGATATATAGACCTCACAATAGGGTGGACAAAAGTTTGGATCTACAAAGTTATTCGTCTAATCGAACTCATTTGTGTCCTAGATCCGCTTAAATGCAAAAGCCGGTTCTTTGAAATTAACGTTCCAGTTTTTCGTCATTTCATTTAATCGGATTCGACTGTTTTGTATCTGGTGATTGCTGTGTACATCCAATAAATAGTGTATGGTCGCAGGCCCATCCTTTTGCCAAAGGTATTTTTGAAAGCATAAAAAGCATTTTATCCTTCATCTTAAAGTTATATAGCAGAATGATGTCTAAATACTTAGGGGAAGCTCGCAATTTTCCTTTTCTTGGATAATAATAAATAATAAGAAAAAACATTTTATTTAATCACACCGTTTTGTCTTACTACAGAGTACAATGGATTTGTCTACGTTTATGTTCTCTAGAACCAACGGAGGACAAAGACGATGATAGCAAGGATGACTTCTATGATCTCCTTAAAAGAACATACGATCAGTGCCCCAGCTACGATGCCAAGATCGTTCTAGGAGATTTTAATGCAAAGCTGGGCAAGGAAGAAATCTTTGCTAGAGTCGTCGGAAAACACAGCCTATACGACAACACGTCCGACAACGGACTCAGGCTGTTGGACTTCGTGATGGGGCGAAACCTCACTGTAGCCAGCACGCGGGTCCCTCAACTCAACATTCACAAAAGGACCTGGCGGTCCCCTTATCAATCAACCGTCAACCAGATTGATCACATTGCGATAGACGTCAGACACAGACACTCCCCTAGTGTCCTCGATGTCCGAACGTTCCGAGGTGCTAACATCGACTCGGATCATTACCTTGTTGTAGCCAAGGTCAGAACTCGGATATCGATTGTACATCGGAGTAGAGCAAAAAGAAAATAGTTTGATGTTGGAAAGCTACAATCGCAATCGACCGCTGGGAACTTTTCCGATCGAGTCTCCCCGAAGCTCTCAGAGAGTCCAACTCTGCTAGGCGAAAAACAATTGACGAACAGTGGAAACGTTGTCAAAACGCCATCAGAGACCATCTGATGTGCTGGGTTTTAAAATGCCACCTAGAAAAAACCCATGGTTTGACAACGAGTGTCGGCAGGCGCATTCAGCGAAGCTAGCAGCATATAAAGCGACGCTGGATAGAAGTACGAGAGCGGTTCGTGAGCTCTACGAACTCAAAAGAAGGAAAGAGCACCGGCTTCTCAAAAAGAAAAAGAAGGAGCATGAGAAGCGCGCGATCGATGAAATGGAGAGGTGGTACGGCAGAAATAATGTCCGAAAGTTTTACCAGCGAGTGAAACAACTATCCAAAGGGTACAAACATCGGACAGAAGCCTGTCGGCACGAAGAGGGACAACTCGTAGTAGAGTCGCAGTCGATACTGAGAATCTGGAAGGATCATATCTGCAGACTGTTGGCAGAGAGGACACCAAGCAATTGAGTAGTACAGCCCTCTCCCGAAAGACCAAGCTCACATTATATAAGACTTTGATCATCCCTGTCCTGCTGTATGGCGCGGAAGTTTGGACTATCTCAAGAGCGGATGAAGACGCACTTGGTCTCTTCGAGAGAAAAGTTCTGCGTTCAATCTTTAGTCCTGTTTGCGTTGAAGGTTCTTGGAGAAGAAGATTCAACCACGAATTGTACGGGCTGTACAACGACTAAGATGGCTAGGCCATGTTGAGCGCATGGCAAACACTGCTCCAGCCCGAAGAGTCTTCGACTCCGAACCAGTGGGACAACGCAATAGAGGACGACCACGAACCCGATGGCGCACTCAAGTGGAGAATGACCTCAACCAACTTGGAGTGCGAAATTGGAGGCAGCTGGCTAAAGATCGTGCCAGCTGGAGAGGATTGTTGACCGAGGGCCAGGTTCACCCCGGACTGTAGCGCCACATGAAGAAGAAGAAGAAGAACCAATATATTAGTTTGACCCCTGTGCTTACATTGTTGAAGCCCCTTCGATGTTTAGGAAGGCTACTATTGTAAATTCGTTTCCTTTCAGTGAGTTCTAAATTTCACGAACGACGCTATGCAGTGCACTTTCCATGGATATGCCCTTGAGATAGGCGTGTAGAGTATAAGATAAGTTGAGTGAATTTGAAAAAGTCCTCTGGTTTAATGGTCAAAGAATTGTTTAGTTCTCTAATGTAAAGGTCAGTCGTCTTCCCAGGTCTTTTAATAAAAACGACGAGAGGTTGATTAATTGCTTTAAGTATGGAATCTACTTATATATCTTTCAACATTTTTGTTTTTTTTATAATATGCGCTTGCGCAAGAGGTTGTTAATACCCTTAATTGGCGTCAAGACAAAACACGGAAAAGGTGAGAGGGAGAGGAGGTACCTGTGGACATTGGTGTTAAATATCGGGAGATTGTAGTCCGTGGAATTAATGAAGAGCATTCCACGTCCGCGTAGTGCGGATGGAAAAAGAAACAAGTTCCAAAATCTCTAAATTTGACTGTACGTCCGCAAGCATAAGGGTAAACTGATGGGAATTCTTGGCGTAATGTGTATTATGGGTGGATTCATGGAGAGGAGGAATGCAGTTGGCCAGCTCACTTGAGCATCGTTAGTTAAAATAACGATACAACACGGACAAGGAAGAAATGTTACGTCGATGTTCAAACGAGTCTAATGAACCCGCGATATTATTGTCTCCTATACGCTTTATCACTCGCTTTTGGGAGTGTTTAGTAGGTGCAGGTTGGTCTTGGGAGCACCAGACCAGATATGAGCGTTGTACTCAAGCTTAGCCTTGTAGATTAAAGCCAAATCGGCGGAATACCTCCTGGCCGGCGGATTTGTGCACGTTGAGATCTTTAAGTATTCTTGCAAATGTACGAGTCCGGAAGTGAATTCTTCCCATGGTAAAACCAACGCTCTCAAGTACAGATAGAGACAAAGTAGCCGCAAGCGTATTGGGTTTGTCTAAAGAGCTGATAGCTGAAATGTCAATCCAAATGAGAGTATGAATTGAAGACGAGGCGATATGCTGGACTGGGCTCATTAGTGCGGTGCAACATGGCTTTAGACGTTTACACAATACGCTGGACAGGATCTTGTTGGCATCGTTGAGACAGCATCTGGACGGGATGATCGCCTATTTTGTGACATATGTATCTGAAATTCCAGTCATAGTGCATTGGGGCATGCTCCCTGTTTAAGATCAGTAATCTGTAGACCACCGAAGCAATAAAGCAATAAAATAAGTTTGGATTAATAGGGATACATGCTCAGTGTTTCATTTAATATATTTAATATGGCTCTTTATGTTTGTCCCTAGTTTCATATATATCCTTAACTGGAAGATTGCGACGGAGAGTCTCACATTTAAATGCTCTTCTTAAGCTCTGGCGATTGAAACGTTCTTCATTAGAAATTGTCTAATGGTTTCGTGGGAAAGCTTAACATCACGCAATTTATACAACTGATGCAGGTAAAAGAAAATATTAAATCTTTTGTTACATATGCATAAACTGTACACATTTTGTCTGGCTATAGTATGAGCCGAGTCCAGAAGCTTCTATTTCATTAACAGCAGAAAATTATCGTTCAGTAGAGAACTTGCAATTACTTGAGAGTATTGAAATGGCCACCACTATAATAACTACCTGGAGAATAATTCATATCTAGTTCCTTTTTTATACCTCTAACACGATGAATCTCGGCAAAGCTGATACCATTGAAAAGTACAATTCATTCTGAAGCCCAAGAATTTTTGCCAGTAATAATGATTATATTGCAAGTTGTGGATGAACACAAACAGTGGAATTCTTTCTTCGTTTTTGCTTAGAATTAGTTTTACTTAATGAAGACGTTTACATGTTTTTGTAAGCCTGTGCATTATTTTGAGGGCATCGCAAGTAACGCAGAATGCCCTTTGCAGGTGACTAATAAACTTCCCGATTTACTGTAAAAACGATGACTGGTCTCATTGCAATTGCAATCACTTGAATGTGCACCGAACTTTTCTTTTGAACGTTTTTTTGAATTTAGCATCATTTAATATCTTCATTACCATTTTGCCGAAGACAAACCTAACACGATTAAATGCTTGTGTTAAGGTACATGCATATGCTCTCACTTATTAAATATATTTTATCAAAAATCTTTCACAGTCTACGTCTATACGTTAGTTCTATCCATCTGATAATTGTCATATAACAGTTATACTTTATCTACATAAATAAATTGTGTTCAGTTCACTTGAAGCACTCGCAAATTAAAAAACACGTATTGAGTTGTTACTCGGTTGAATGTGTCGAGCAGCGGAATGCGTCCGCTCTCGTTCAACTTTATTTTCTAACTGATTTCTAAATATATTTTCTAACCTACGGATGAAACACATTCATCGGTTCTTACATTATCTTATTTGCTTATCTTATTTTCTAGGGATGGAAGGATATCTTAAAGTAACATGACGCTTCATGTGGTCAAACATTCTTATTTTAGTGTGTTCGAAGAATTCACACCAAATTCCTTCTTATCTACACACATGGTGAAAATGCATCTAAAGATAACATGACGCTTGATGAGGGTCATGTAATATTGACATTTATATGTTTTTTCTAAAATATGATAGCAAGGCAATTCTTGCTGTTCTTTAATTTTAACTGAGAGATAATCCGTGATAAATTGATACTTTAACTAGCATCAATCGTTTCATTAGTCTTTACGGATAGCCAGGCTGTGAAACTGCGAAACCTACAAAACTGTCAGTCGATGAAATCTCTCGTGACATAGGTCTTTCAGGTTTCAGCTCAACAAAAAATGCATGCCAAATGGAAACTAGATACTCCAAGCAAATCTGGCCCAACCTTGATTCAAAATTAGTACTACAGTGGGTGTCATTACCGGACATAGCCGTTTAGGTCTTCGTGCAAAAAGATTGGGACTATTATCAAATGACTCGCCACGATCGGAACAGCCGTCCTAGGCTCCTACTTCTACGACAATCTTAGCCACCGCAGCAAGACAACAGTACAACAAATACTGAACACACCAATTTCCCTGCTTTTGATAATGGGTCTACTTTGACCTAAGTGCACATTTTAATGCCAATTTAACCTAACTTATTCACCATCATTACTTACATTCATATGCCAATTGAATCGACCATATCATTATTTATGCCACTTGTATCGACCATATTTTCACACATTTGTGAATTTTGTTAGGCTTGACCTATTCATGAACGCAACTCACTAGGGAGAAATAAAAACGCACAGCAAGGACAGCTTACATACCATCCATGAACGTTTTTTTTTTTTTTTTTTTTTTTATAATTTACGCGTGCTCAAGGGGTTATTAATACCCTTAATTGTCCGGGGTCAAGACACAGCGCGGGCCGAAGGTATATAGGGAGAGAGAGAGAGGAGGTACCTGTGCACATTGGTCTTAAACATCTGCGGATTGTAATCTATTGGAAATATTGAGCTGGGAAGAGCATTCCATATTCGTGTAGTGCGGCTAAAAAACGAGTCTCTAAATTTCACTGTGCGTCCGAGAGCAGGCTTAAGGGTAAACTGATGAGCATTCCTGGCGAGACGTGTATTGCGGGTGAATTCAAGGAGTGGAGGAATGCAGTTGGCTAGCTCACTTGAGCATCGTTTGTTAAAGTAACGATAAAACACGGACAAAGAAGACACGGTTCGTCGATGTTCAAGCGAGTCTAATGAACCCGCGATATCATTGTCTCCTATAAGTTTTATCGCTCGCTTTTGGATTCTATCTAGTAGGTGCAAGGTGGTCTTGGGGGCACCAGACCAGATATGAGCGTTATACTCAAGCTTTGGGCGAATATTCGCCTTATAGATTAAAGCCAAATCAGAGGGGGTGAAGTATTTCTTGCATCGATTAAGGAAACCTAAACATTTCGCAGCATTTTTGGCGACCTCGAATATGTGATCGTTCCAACTAAGTGTTGTGTTGATGAACATACCGAGGATGGAAAGTTTCCGGTTTCATCGATACAAGCGCCATTCATGGATAATGGCTGATTATCAGGGGTTCGCTTTAGAGACAGCAGACAGCATTGAGTTTTGGAAGCATTGAATTCCACTCTGTTGTTCTTACCCCAGTTAATTATGATGTCCAGATCGGAATTCAATGTGCTTGACATACGCTGCCGTTCCAATATTACGTCCGAAGGGCAGGGTCGTGTAGTCAGTAGCCTGTTTATAAGGATATGTGTAACAATATAAATAATAACTGCTTTGTAAAATTACACACTGAATAAAATACAATATCTAGTATCCTACCACTGTACGATGTACCATGATATAATCAGCAACTTGTGTAGTGGCAAAGACTTATTTACTTACTTAAGGTGGCGCTACAGTCCGGGGTGGACCTGGGCCTCAACCAACAAGCGTCTCCAGCCAGCTCGATCTTTAGCTAGCTGTCTCCAGTTTCGCACGCATAGTTGGTTGAGGTCCCTTTCCACTTGCGTGCGCCACCTGAGTCGCGGTCTTCCTCTACTGCGGCGTCCATCGGGGGTGGATTCGAAGACTTTTCGGGCCGGAGCATTGGTTTCCATCCGCTCTACATGACCTAGCCATCTCAATCGTTGGATCTTCACTCTTCTGGCTAAGTCGATGTCGCTGAACAGCCCGTATAGTTCGTCGTTGTATCTCCTCCTCCACTCACCATCTATGCAGACGGGACCGAAAATCACCCGAAGAATTTTCCTCTCGAAGCAACCAAGGGCTGCTTCATCCGCTTTTGACAGAGTCCATGCCTCCGCGCAGGACTGGGACGATTAAGGTCTTGTAAAGCGTTACCTTGGTTGTTCGAGAGAGGGCTTTGTTTACCAATTGCTTTCTTAGCCCAAAGAAGTCGTTGTGTCGTTGTCTGAGTTGATAGCGGTTCCTAGTTAGACGAAGTTTTTAACTACTTCGAAGTTATATCTGTCTGCCGTGACGTTCTGGCCGAGACGTCGGTGTTGGGTGTCCTTTCTTGTTGGCAGGATATACTTGGTCTTACCCTCGTTTACCGCTAAACCCATATTCGCGGCCTCCGTTGCAATACTCACAAAAGCGCCTTTGACATCACGCTGCGTTCATCCGATAATGTCAATATCGTCGGCATATGCGAGTAGTTGGACGGACATTTGAAAGATTGTTCCTCTGGTGTTGGCGTTTGAGTTTTGAACAATTCTCTCAAGAACGATGTTGAAGAAGTCGCATGACAGCGCGTCGCCTTGTCTGAATCCTTTTTTGACATCAAAGGTCTCGGTTAGGTCTTTACCGACCTTGATGGAGCAGCGTGCATTCTCCATCGTCATCCTACACAAACGGACGAGTTTGGTAGGGATACCAAAACTAGACATTGCTCTGTATAGCTCGTCTCTATAAATGCTGTCATACGCGGCCTTAAAATCGATGAACAGGTGGTGGGTATCGATTTGTTGCTCCTGGGTTTTCTCCAAAATCTGCCGAAGTGTGAATATTTGGTCGATGGTGGATTTTCCTGGCCTAAAGCCACAGTTGTTGACGAATGGCTTTAGGCGTTCACACAGTACGGCAGATAAGATCTTATAGGCGATGTTAATGAGACTTATCCCCCGATAGTTGCCGCAGTCAAAGGGGTCTCCTTTCTTGTGGATAGTGGCAAAGACTGGCTTGAGTAAAGTGTTAATTCGCGCAGTTATTTTATGTAGTGAATGGCTGGCCTTAGAGAACCCAGATGAAAACGGTACGACAAAAACACATAAAAATCTAAATCACCCCGATTAAACGCCTGCCTACACTCAGGTCGCTGTACAGCCTGTTAGCTTCATGGTTTAATCTTTCTCCAGTAATCATCAACGCAAACAAGGCCAAAGATTGAATGCAGAAATTTTTTCTTGGAAAGAGCAAGGGTCTTCATCCGCTTTTGAGATCTGCCAGGCTTACACGGCAAAGAACAGGACAGGAGCAGGACTATTCAATTGCACCTCAAAAGCCCAAAGAAACAGCGTTTGGCAAGAGTTACTCCGCGGTTAATCTCGGTACTGATGTTGTTAGTACTATTAACGTATTACATAACTGAAAATTGTATCCACCTTTGGCAAATTCTCCTCGTGACAAAACTTTTGACACTGTACTTCGTCCCATAGCCACGTCACTATCTTTTCCAACAGATCGTTGGAAACTTTCTTCTGATGGAAAACGCAATACAGTAGCTAGCTGTAATGTGCATGGAATTTAGGATTTTGATCAGTGGAGCGCAACACTTTCCAAAAACATTGCGAAGCGTTCTTTATTCGCCCGATGGTATGATACAAATCTAAATTAATAATAATGTATGAGAGAGTCTTGTCAGCCGAGGTAGGCGAAGACCCTAACTACCTGAACTTAGCTAACTAGAATGACATCCTCGCAATATAAATTACAGAAAATGAACAATCAACCAAATCTGTATAAATTTTATATATTATTCCTCAAAATGTCATTCAACAAAACAAAAGTAAAATTAAGTTAGAACTATTTTATAGCCACGATATTGTTATTCCTCATGTTGGCCAGCATATTAATCTTAGATATGGTCTTCATAGTCTCTAAGTCCTTTATTAATGAAGCTAGAACGTCCTTTGTTTCCTCCAAGTTGGCGGATTTCAAGTCAACTAAATTGTCAAGTCCTTCAAGTTCTACGAAAACAAAATGTTACAAATGCACTATAAAATTAGACTAGTGAATACTTACCATTTACTTCGGTTTCTATGTCATCCAACCTATTCATTACCAGGCCCTGCTGAACCTTGATATGTTCCAATAATCGGTGTTGGCACTCGATTGGATCGATTGGCGCCTCTGGCTGTGGGATGTGCGGTTCTGTTTTGACTTTTCCCTGATTATCAAGAATTGGCTTTTCATCTTTACTCACATCCTTCATATCAACATCTGTTTCCTCTGCCTTGATCATGCCACCCTCCACTTTAATGATATCCTTTGGTACGGGATCCCACCGCTTCTCCCAGAGATACATCTTAGGATGATCTTTATTTTCGGCAATGTTAATCTTTACTTGCAAGCTGTGGAGAAACCGCTTGAGCTCAATGAGATTACCGGAGAGCGTATGACTTTTTTTGAGGATATCAAATCTTTCAGGATGCATGGGGTTTTCTTCGTGATAGTTAGCGGCTGGGAGTTTTCCTTCATACATCCAGTCTTGGTCATGAATGTACTTGCGACTCTCTCGTCCTCTTTGTGGATTGCGACAGATGTAACACACATATTTATCAGGAACGTCGCTTTCCTTATCTATGCCATTACAGCTACCGTGCTGCCAGCATAGGCAGAGTTCGCATTGTATCATCAAGCCGTCTTCTTCACCATAAGAACAAAGGCAATTGATGATTTCTTCTTGTTTCATTCGCACGATTTTAATCAGTTCACCATTTTCCTTAATGTATTTTGGGGAATCACTAGGATCGGGAAAGCTACTTGTGGTGACGCTTCCATCGGCTGTATTTGTAGAATCGCTAGCGACTGCTGCTAGTAGCTTGGGTTTCTTTGTCGGAACTGGTTTATCTGGGGTGGCATTGAAGGAATGCCGAGTTTCCTCAAAATCATTAACACCGAAACTTGCTTCGAAAGTTGGAACTAATGCCGGGCAAGGTGTTGTGTGAGCTGCAGTGAGATACTTCTTGGTAGTCCGCTGTCGGTTACTCTTTCTGGCCCCGGTATTTGATGATTTCTTTATGAATGGCAACTTGATTTTCTTCGCCTCGGGCAATGTAGAAGGAATGCTACTAACTGTTTCTAGGGTAACTGGCACAGCTGAACTAACTGAAGGTGAAGGTAATGTGTCTGGTGTAGCTGCTGTATCCGCCGTAATATAAACTTCAGAAACAATAAATGATTCTTCTAGTGCTGAGTTATTCTTGGAAGTATCGACGTTCTTCGATTCATCCGCTGATATGGAGGCAAGACAGGAATTGCTGTTTGGAGGAGTTATTGCGCGAGTTGGGGATGCTGATGTGACTGGAGGAATTGGATTTGAACTCTTCCGATGACCTCTTGAGTGCTGCATGTCTTGCTGGTGCATTTTTGCAAAAAACTGTTGATTAGGTATTTGATTCTTCGGATGTGGTTCTGAGTCTGGATGACCAATAGTGCGTTTAAGTGCTAGATCCTGCATATTTGGACATGCACCGAGAAGTCTAGAATTAAGAAATATACATTTTTTTAAACTGCCTGAAATAATCTTCTATAGCCTACTTGATTAAATCCTGGTGATAATGTTTTATGTGAATCTGCAAATGATTTTCTTTTCGGAAATTTTTACAACATCCTTCCTGTGGACATCTAAATAAATTATCCACAATCTGAACTTTTAATCCTCCAATAAAAGCTGTAAAAAAGAACCCATTTGATATTTACTGTAATATTTAAGTTTAAGATATCTTACCATAACCATCTTCGAAAGGTTGTAAGACCGGCGAGGCCAATCTCTCAGTCTTCGGCGATCCACCTTTGTGGTATTTTAGTTCCCTAGCTTTTGCAGTGATCTCCTTAGCTTTTGGCGGTGGTGGCGTCATTAGTTCCATAGGAGGAACAGGCGTGACAACTGGAGTTTCCGAAAATGAACTTGCAGAAATGGCGCTTCCTACCGCGCAAGGATCCGTCGGCGGACTTGAAATTGAAGCTGGCTTCGGGGGAGGCTTATAGTCAGCAGTATAAACATATGCATTTATGTCCTTTGCTCGGCGCCTATGAATACTAAAATCGTATATATCTGGGTTGTATACTTGACCAGCATCTTCAAGAGCCTGTTTAAGATCCGCTTTCGAGCGGAAACGCTTTCCACTTGGATTTACAAGTATTACATCCCATTTACCAAGCACATTCGATCTCTGGTACATGTGCTTGACCCAACCTTCTGGTAGTCGCCAATCTTCTACAATAACTGTCGGCTTCTTATGTTCGCCAATCAAAAGAAATCCTTCTTGCCCAATTGGCTGATCGTTGACCCAATGGCAAGTCCATTCACCATCTTTTGGTACTTTCGGCAAATTCAACGAACCTATGTGAAATTACGGTTACAGTAAAGCTTTTTTATTAAGTGTAATAACATAGTACTAACCTAAGTCTAGAGTGTCCATAGATATCAAAGGCCAATCTTTCCTGCTGGTCTTTTTCGGTTTCAATTTCTTTGCAGATCCATCTGACATTGAGGGTGAGCTTTCCCTACATGAGTCAATTTTCGTTTTTAGGTTTTTTGGTGGTCTTCCTACAGAATTTGGTGATGCTATTTTTTCAGATACCAACTTTACTTTGCTCATATGACAACCACGGACTGTCTTGATAAAGCCATCTTCAAATATGACTTCGTATAAGTCATCACCGAGCACTTTCTGAACTGTCGCCGGAAATTTCCTGGATCCTGACCATCGAGCAAAGCATTTTTCATTGCCAACAAAAGTAGGTGTTAATTTCGCCGTGGATTTTTGACGTAGTCTCGGGCTGTTCATTGGTATCCATTCCTCTGACTCAGCTCTCTTGGATTTACCAGATTTCTCAAACTTTATCAACACTTCTCGATCATCATTATCAACTTCTATCACTTTCCCCGAGTGCCACTGACCGTTGATCTCTTGAACTTCAAGGCGCACCCCCGGAGTGAAAGCAGTTGGGGCACCCATTTTTAATGGAGTGTTATCGCGAGAACACGGACTACCCAACGATGAATCTTCCGAACGAGAAGCTTTTCGCTTTGAATCTTTTGTAATACCCGCAGCACGGTTTAACTCAGCTGTCTCTGCCATTATCTGTGCAATTGTTGCCTCAACTGTAGAAGCCGTAGCTGTCTCAGCGACCGCGCTGTTGACTCTGCTAACCGGAGCTGACTCTATGCTGCTCGAACTGGAATCCGTTTTTCCCCACGGAAACACTGAAGGGCAAGCTCCATTCTTTAATAAATATTTACCACTCTTCATTGGCTGAAAATCTGCACGTCGAAAATGTCTTGAACACACCAAAATATTCTTCGTAATATTTTTATCAACTGGAAGGTGACAGTTTTCAATCCAGACATCCCTAGTTTTCGAATCAAAAGGGAATGAATGAAATGTGACGCCTTGATGTTCAGGCAGAGTTGATTTTGATTCACACCCTTCAATGACACAGCGACGCACCATGCTTTGCAATCGGCAATTGTTTACTTTGATGAATTGATTAAAGCGATAATGAAAATTATGTACGCGAAAGTTTATCAAAAAATGATTAAAATATCAATCGACTTTTATTATTAATTAAAATGACAATAAAATAGTCTCACTAACGCAACAGCAACTTTGAGAGAAAAGCAGTGAAAAAACAAACCATTACCCATTGGAAAACTGCATTATCGACCACATGTCAAAAGGGATTTGTTACGAAGAAACTAAGAAAGATGTTAGATAATTAAAATAATGAGATTCGTAGATTGTAGTAGATTGGCTTCAATAAGAAGATGTATGTATATGCTTATTATTTGATTTGATTTCCGGGGTGACTTTCCAATAGGCCACCACACTAATGAAAAAGAAATCCTATATTGTGCCAAATTGACCGCATCTGTAACTCATGTCTTTAGGCAAGTAATATTAACATTGTTATTTACAATTAAAGTTGAAATTCGCAAATTTTAAAATTACTATTTTCAGTATTTCGGCTTACAAGTACACATATGCACTTCTTTTTTTTGCTTGATTTGAGATTATTTCGTGCAATTGAAACTAATTTTTTATCTAAGCAATGTAAAAAATAACGAAATAATGAATTTTAATTTGTTAATAATTTTTTTAATTGCGCTCTGCATTAGCACCTAGAAGTAGGTAATACATTTTTACTAATGTGTCCGATGAAACAAACCAAACCTGAAAGTATTTATAATACAACATATCGGTTAAACCGAAAAATCTGTTATAACGACAAAATTCCTATTCCTTCCTCTATTATAACCCATTGAATAACATATCGCTTACAACGCCATACCACTACCTATTTATACATTTTTCCGAACTAAAATATTGGTTACAGCGAATGAAACCAACTCCTACAGGTGCTACTTCATTTTTTTCCTGACACGGCACTGTTTTGCTCAAATGCGATGAATGTATCTGTGCACGTACGTACATAAGATTTGGGATATTTTACAGCTTAAGGCCCATTCATATGAGGTCGCCACGAATTGCGAACTTCCCAAACTCGGACAATTCATTCATATGGAGTTTTTTTCGTCGTGGTGATTGTAAATTGCGGTTGCCCGTTTGTGTATTGCGAACTCAGTTTGACAGTTCGCAGAGAGAACGATTGATTCGCGGAGCAAATTGGATACTTCAAACTTACCTTTATTTAAATGTTTGCCAAAAAAAACTTTAGAATTGAGTAACAATCTTTTTTTGCATACCAAGAAAAATAACGTTTAGCTTGCATTTGATGGTAAAGGGTTGTATCTGAAAATTCGTGTTCGCAGTTCACCGCTCATGTGAACAAAAGGTCAAAATTAAGAAAAAAACAATTTAGAGAACCATCAAACATATATCCTATTCCATTATAAGAATATATACATATGTATATATTTAATGACTATGCATAAAAAAAGAAAATTATGAATAATTAAAAAAAAATCTAATTGGGAAAAAAATGTTAACATGCCTTGATATCAGTCAAAACGACATTTCGGTTATAACGACCAAATGCGTCAATCCCATGAAAATCGTTATAACCGGATTTGACTACGTAATTCTGAAACAGACAAGTCTAGCCTTTAACACAGAATGCCCAGTCTCCTTCGTTTTTCCCTTTTCTACTTCCTTGTTGCCAATAGTTTCGTTTTGCGTTACAGATTCGGCCATCCTGTCTTCATCGACGTCCTCGTCGAGTTCTTTATCAAACTCTATCCAAGGTTTCATTCTGTCGGCTGCCCACACGGATGAATAGGGTTTCTGGTTTGTTTGAAAAATATCCCATATAATTGTTACAATAATGTCCGGAGCATATGTTTAAATCGTTACAATTTGTATATATTTTTTTAACAACCTATTCCCCTATTCATCATATTCTTCCATTCACTAAAATGTTCCTTCCAGACTTTTGCTTCTGCTTGAGACAGACGCCTTTACGTATACCAGAAATGCATGCAAAATCTGTCAGATAAACCACACTATCTCGTATTATCCACTAACACAGTAGTAGATACATGTACACATTTCTGTATTTATTCCCTTGGGGAACAGAGATAACATTACCCTTTCATAAACTGAAAATGCAAGCGCAAACTGTTTTACTCATTCCCGAAGAATACAATTTGCGTCTTCACTAAAGGCCCATTCATATGAGGTCGCTGCGAATTGCGAACTTCGCAAACATTGACGTTTCATTCATATGGAGGTTTTTCATTCGCAGAGAACTACGGGTGCAAACTGACACTTCACTGCGAATTTTTTGGTCGTGAGTTTGTGGATCACGTTTTCGTCTTTGGATTGCGTTTGTGTATCACGAATTCAGTTTGACAGTTCGCGGAGAGAATGATTGATTCGCAGAGAAAAACTTTCAAATCATTAATTGGGATACTTAATAGGTCTGTTCCAATTGATTTGTCCACAGAAATTCGTAGTTGAGCAAATTTACAAAAGTGGGGGTAAAAATCTCTCTTTGAGAGAGAAACTGTGCACAGACTTGTGGAACGACGTTTCGTAGAAATTCACAGAATTCAAGAAACGTCAAAAAATATATTCAATTTTTACTTATTCAATTCTGAATGAACTGTCGCTTGTTGTTTTTATTTTGAATTTGACAGTCTTCAATTTTCTGCCCACAGAATTTTCTGTGGCTGAAATTCGCAGGGTGGGGAAATTTTTTACTCTCTCGTGAGCACGCTCTTCTGTGAAAAACTACGAAAAAATCAGCAAATGGAACGGCTTTGGAAATTTTTCCTGTGAATTTCGGTGAATTTCACAGCAATTGGAACAGACCTAATCTAACTCTTATTCGGATTTTTGTACATGCAAAAACTCGATAATTCAGTTACAATCTTTTTGCATACCAAGAAGTTTAACTTTTTGTTGATATTTGCTGGAAAAGGGTTGTTTCTGAAAGTTCGCGTTCGCAGTTCGCCGCTCATATGAATGGGCCTTAACGCTTCAATTTAACTTCTACCACAGCTTTCACTAACTTTCACGACCAGATTCGAACACCGAATCATTCATTATTTTTGAATTTCACGAATATGCTCCGAACACTAATGCAAAACCACCAGTTCTTAAGAAATCACACCACTTAAATAGGTTGTATCAAAATAATTTTTTAAATTAGTTTTCTCACTCTTCTGTTTTCTTTTTTTATGTGAATAGATCCTATCCCACTGCTGATCTTTAAAATTCGATAAATATTCCACATTAAAATAAACGTCTATCCTGATTATATGTCACCGTCATAATGCCCGGTCTCCTTCGTTTTTTCCCATTTCTACTTCCTTGTTGTCAATAGTTTCGTTTTGCGTTACATTTCTCTATCTTAAATTATGTTCTGAACATAACCTTTGTTTTAAATGAAGGAGATAATGACAGATTAATAAAATCAAAAGTACAAATATTTGTGTGTCTAAATACAAAACAAGGCATTTTAAAATTTCATAATTTCAGTTTACATTGTTAATAACTTTGTTAATTTCCCACAAAAGTGAGTTACAAGTTTGTGTTTTGCGGTTAGTTTGGCACAAGAGAGAGAATTTTTGTTAATTTTCATAGGGGGCTGGATATAAAAATCATTACTACTCAGTACAATAGACATGATTAGTACGACGAGAATGTACGTCACATTTGTATTAAGAGTTTATGAACTAAAAAACGAAATAAAAACTATAAAATGCGTGCTTTTTTGATTTTCTTCATTTGTGTGAACATCGAGTTCGCCAAAGAAATGTGTTCATAGTTTTATCTTAAAACCACATCTTTATGCCTGAACATGTACGAGTGAGAAGAATGTAACCGAGGTTATAAACCATTTTTATTTATTAGGGCTTCACATTTCCGATGGAAGTGTGAAAGCAAGTTTCTGCTTGTCAAAGTAAATATACAAAATTCCATTTAACTGTCATTGATCTGTGGGCTGGAATAATAATTGACATTTCTCTCTTCAGCCGTCAGTTCACAACAAGATGGCGTCTTGTAAACTCGGGTCGCGGGTGGAGTGGTTATAATTTTGTTCAAATTGTGTAAAAACAGCAAATCTTTTTCATTATAAAAGATTAAATACGTTTACGCATATTGTCATTGAACTTGTTTATGTATGACATTGTATAATATTGTGGTTTATCGAAAGGGTGCGACAAATTAAGCGCGAGTAAAGTAGAAGTGTATTTATTTACATTTTGTCTCGGAGGGGCTCGCCTGTGTGTGCCTCTATTTATTTTTGACAATTACTTATTTGCAATATTAACCACAGTCTTAAATTGATATTCAGTTTCGTGTATCCAAACATAGATTGAGAGGATAAAAAATTGATTGTGCATAAAGACCCAAGATCTTTTCCTAAGTCCGACCAATAGTGAACAACGCGTTTTTTACTGCAAATTGGGCATTGCACTTCTGTTTGTAGTTCTAATAACATATAAGTCGCAGCCTGCAGCTGTTTTTTATTACAAAGGCACGGCATGGCAATGTTTATACACAGCTCATTTTAAGTGTAAAATATTGACGGGGTTATCAACAAAAGTAAGTTCTGTAGTAGAAGGAGAACTTTAGTTGTGGAAATATGTATAAAGAAACAGACGAAAATAGTCTTAGCAATGAGAACGATCAATATGCCTTGAAAATTAACTGAAAAAGTAAGCAGAATGTTTTTTTATTGTCTGGCATGTGTGTGGGAGAGGTTGTTTGGCAAAGTGTTGCCAATGCTTGAAATCTTTAGTGCAATACTTGGGTTTGTATTTTACTGACAAGTGGTGTCCTCATCCTATACTGGGGATGTTGAAAAAATAGCATTCGAATTAGCATATAAATATTTGTAAGAATATTTCGATGACGGAACAATGTTCCGTAAATTGCAATGAAAATGTTCCCTAAGATATAAGACTTACTCTTACAATACCCAATTAGTAATTATACAAACCTACATGCGCTGCTAAATAGTTCTTAAATGTATTGCTGATCAATGATCATATATTGTCATTTGAAGTATATGAAGAATCATATAAATATGTAGCGCACACAAGAGATGTAATACATTTGCTACGTCAACTCGTACGTTTCTGTCTTTGCTACCGTTTTTCAATCTAAAACTATTTTTTGACACGATTTTATATTCTGGTGTATTTTGGGATGAAAAAGGATTGTTAACTTGCTCCTTTTTGTATTTGACTTGTTTGTCCAGTTATTCAATTCTTGTGACATTCAATGATAAGGAACACACCAAGTGCTGTGAAACTATTGTCACTCGGCTTAATGCGCTGATTTAAGGTACCGCCAAAGTAAGCATTCCCTTTTTGGCGTTGTTGAATTGTTATTTATGTTTTTTTTTTTAATTTGTGCGTGCTCAAGGGGCTACTAATATCCTTAATTGTCCGGGGTCAAGACACACGGGCCTAAGGTATATCGGGAGAAGATACTGAGGTTATCTTGATTTGAGGCTCAACATAGGATTGTCCTATTCAATAAAAATTTAATAGGATGGGTTCCTCTTAAGCCTTGAATAATCTTGAAACATACAAAGTAACGCATAAACCTTCATGACTTTTCTTTATTTTTATTTTATTTTTTAAATTCATTTACTTGCGTGCCAGACAAAAATGTTTAAAACTAGCTTGACTAATTAAACAAACGTTTTTGAATCTAACCTACTGACCTCACGCGTATGCTCAAACCTAGTACAATTTTTTTTCTGTCTTCATAAAAAAATCTTTTTCTTGTTTGTTTATTTGCACAAGAAAACTGTAGACTGAAGACTACACAGATCTACACAAGCTGAGCGATGGGCACACATTTCGTACATTTCTTCTCTAACATACTTAAGTACTTTGTAGGGAAATCTTTATCTTTGAGGACTGTTTGACACCGGCGTGGCATACAGTCCACAAGACATTGATAACGAAAAGGAGCAATTTTAGGCCAAGTTACCTGTCTGTTGTTTGTTGGCTTGGCATCAGCAACCTGCTTATTAATATCGCACCACAAATTTTCAATACGATTCATGTCAGGGGATTGTGGTACCCACTCCATGACCTCAACACCCTTGACCCAAAAGCACATACATGTCCAAACGATCACCTTCGGGTGACCACGTTTAACGTTTAACTGTAAAGACAGTATACTGGGGTAAATATTCTGTGCTGTGCGGGCGACGGACATATTGTCGGGAACCCGTTCCTCCAAATAAGACTTTCGTCTATCCAATGAATATGACACCATTTCATCGCAGGCCTCTGGGCACGTTTTTTTTTTTTGCCAAATTGATCCAAGCTTGCAGATGCTTATTTGTCAAGCGAGGAATTTTGTGTGGGCTTCGGCCGAAAAGTTAAATTTCGAATATTCTAGTGGCCCGTGGCATTGTGGGTATTTGCGTCGCCCCACTTGGACCCAGACGTCTAGGTTCGATCCCTGGGCTGTAGGACAAAAATTGACAACTGACACTTCGATTCAATGACAATGCTCAAAGACTACTTCTGTCTAGAAAAAGGTTCTCAAACATCTCCGTTCGGAATCGATGTTCAACACACATCCAGTATTAGGCGATGATTCTTTGACTATTTGTCGGCAACCTGTGATAGTTTTCAAAAAGTGTCAAATAAATAGGGAGCTGAATCGTGTCTGATATGACCTTCGATGGGCCCGTTGAGTTGTTTTTTGATAGGCATTTCATAAGCATTGGGCGTTTTATGTTTCCTTTAACGAATTTCTGGCTTTTTGATATAGCGTAAAGCATTGACAATTGCTCAGACACCACACCCAAGTGATTTCTGAATCTCCTTACAAGAATTTTCCACTCGACGCCATTTGCATATGAGCTCTCGCTTTTCCGAATTTGCTTTGCGCGGCCCACTACGAAGATTTTTTAAACAAAATTCTTCAATCTTCAATTACAAAAAATCTATAAAAAAACCAAAATTATATAATAAATTATTATAATGACAAAAGCTGCTTGTCTTCTTACTTTTTGATCCAGTTAACTTAAATTAAATTGTTTTCTACAAAATACCAATATTATTGTAAAGGGGGGTCACTTCCTTGAAAAAAAATCCTCGATCACGCAAGCACAGATAAACACATTTCTGCTGTTACTGCTTGCAAAGTAACGTCAGAATAATTACCGAATTTTTTTTGCCATGGAAGCATTTAAATCGATGTCAACGTCCCTCTCCTATGATATCCTCCTTTAAGTCTATTAGTGGTATTTAAGTTAAAAAAGTTTGGCTTTTTTATATTAAGCATGGGATTATTAATTTTTAGCGAATCAACTATTGATTTTGAAATACAATTATGAATTCTTCCTTTTGTATTATCCGCGAGCAAATTCGTGGTATCGCGAAACTCAATAGAATTGATTTGAATAGAATTGAATTTCGAAATAGAAAATGAAAAGCTACCGGGGAGCTTTCGATGTCAAACGACAAATCAAAGTTTTAGGAGGGTATGTACTGCACTCTTCGATTTAGTTCCACCAAAACTTCGACTGGTGCCTGGAATTGGTTCTTGAATTTCTAGTCTAGACCCTCCAGGACTGAGAGTTTGATTGGAATTATTAACCGTAGTTGCACCAATTTCGTCCGCAATCTTCAAAGCATCATAATCCTGTGCTTCTGTATTGGCAATGTCTTCTATGGATTTGTCTGTTACATCCAAACCAAACTCACGTCCACAAGGACTAACACTTTTTTGCAGGCTTAGAAACTCTACAACTCGTTCCTCCAAAGGGACACAAAGCAAACAAACTGTTAGGTACCCCGCCAGTAGTGCTAATATCTTTTTTAAGCTTTGCCTTCAAATCTAGGCCCAGGCTATTGAGCTCTACAAAGAACCTCTTCCAATGATGGTCTGCTTCCAGCGGCATCCAGCAAATGTCTTTTGCAATTAGTGAATTTTTTTCCATTAGACACTAATTTCTCCATCTGCCGCTTGTTTGTAAATTGTCTCCTATGCATATAACATATTTACATATTAAAATAGTTTTTATGTACTACTTACTTGTTTTCGTTGTTATCAATTTCAATGAATTTGACGGAGTTTCAAAATTCTACCGTAATTTTCTGATAGAATTGTCAGTTCTAACAAATAGAAAAATATCCGTGGCAATAGAAACTCGCGATACGACGGAAGTAGATTTTATTTCTATTCGAAGTTAATTCTTTTACGAATATAATTTCGCGATACCGTGAATAGAATTTATTTTTCTATTTGACATTTATTCTATTGGGAATAGACACTTGCGATAAGCCCCTATTATACAGGAGACTGAACCCCGGTGTAGTTCTATTTTGACTTGCATGGCCTCTAATATACTATCCTCTACCGATGAATGCTGTGAGCAGGAACAACCTAATATAAAGAAACAATTAAAAAATGGCAACACCTACAATGAAGTGCAATACCAGTTTCGAAAGCCTAATCATCTTCAATGCTGTATTTAGAATAAATTATTATTATTTTTAGAATTATTAAATTTTCTTGAAAGCGGAATGGATCATCGAAGTTTGACATCCCTTAATTCCACGAAGCGTAGTACCTGTGTGGCACGCTTTATAAAAATTCTCTTGATAAAGGCGCCTGTCAGATCCTCAAACTATTATTCAGTCACTCACATGAAAAAAAGACCACATAAATGCCACCAAGGCAAATAGGAATTATTATTTGTAATAGTTAGTGTTGCCATTGATTGCTAATATTGTTATTTAAATATTTTTTTTCAAAATGCCGCTAACTCTTCAGCGGAGCGCAATCAACACAGCCAATAAAATTAGCATTTAATTCTAAGCAACCGAGACCGTAATACTCTTTAACCTCGTTAATTGTTTGAAAAGAAAGCGCCATGTTTAAATACACAGCTGCCCCTCCAGTTCATTTTGAAGGACTTGTTCAGAACTATAAGTATGTTTCTATACATATTTACATTGTATTAACAACAATCAAAACCATGATTCCATTTTATCGACCTTTTCAAGAAACCATTTGGTGAAGTAGTTTGTATAATCTTGTTAAATGTTCATTATCATTCACTCTAGCAATAGTTGAGAACTGCCTTGGTGTTGGTTTGTTGCGAATATATTCTTATATTCTTTCCTCATATATTTTATGTATTTGTTACATTGAATTTTTGTTTGTGTTTTCTTTTTTATATGCATCTCCCAGCAATACGTTCTGAAAGTGTTAACTCTGAGTATCGCTTTACAAAGCAGATGTTTACTGCGTGCATAAGGATCATCTACCCTGCTGTGATTTCTAGGCAAATGATTTTGCCTTTGTTCTTTTGCTGTTATGAGTATTCGTTTTCAAATAACTGTACGCGGGTTCTATTGCATATAAATCTATTCTGTAGTCGTTCGACAAGAATATAGAACCAAGAAAGCCGCGCGGTTTATTTTTCATTCTTTTCTTTATTGTCTATTTTTGTGTATGTATGTTTCTTTCTTTTCATTTTGTTGCCATGACCTTCAACTCTCATCAAAACCAAAATTTGGATGCAAGAGATGTTGCAACCATACTCTTGTCTGCTATATGCGATTTAACATGTTATCTTTGATCCTGGTGCGATAATGCGGGCGATTAAAAAAGCCAGGCTTAGTATAAAAAAAATGTGCAGTCTATGAAATTTTAAGTTTTATTTTTAACAGGGAACTTTCACGTATCACCTTATAGAGCAGATGAGAATGTATTAAACAATTACCATCTCAGTGGAATCATGTGAAGTTTTTTAAAATTGAAATTAATTAAGAATTATCTAAGATCAACAATGAGCCATAATGGGTTTTCTAATCTGGCTGGTGGCTAAGCTTTCAATCGAAAATGACATTATAACATTCATTCAATGCAATAAAAGCTTGAAAGCACAATTGAATAAAATTCTTTGATCGCGTTTCTTTTTTTTCTTAAATCTTTTAGCAAGCAAGCAAGTTTGTTTTTCCGCCCGGGTGCCACTACCTCCAAGTGCGCTCCTGGCTTCATGGCTCGTTTACGTCAAAATGGTTGATAGAGTCAAGGAAAAATTTGTTCAGCGAATCGATCGCTGCAAACGTGCGGGTGGTGGAAGTATTAATGACGTCGAATTCCATACATTATTTAATTGTACTTTAAACCACAAATGAAATATTGTAGTATGATTGTATAGTACTCGAAATGAAGCATAATTATCGGGTTGCACACATAATATTCATTATTTTCATTATTCCTTCGAATGAAGTTTTTTTTACAAATTTCTTTACATACATTTTCTGTATGCATATTCATTCATTTTTTAATTCGTATCGATATTAAGATACTTGATGATTTTAACATTTTTTTCCATTTGTCTCTAATTGTGTCTTACTTTTTATATTCATTTATATTATTTTGGGTTAATTTTCAGTCTATTCTGTCGTTTAATTGTTTGTTCTTCATAACTAATTAATTTGTTTCGTTTGTTTGTTCTACCTCTTTTACTTTGGAACATATCAACGTGTCATGTACATGTGCGTACATTAGAACCTTGCTCATTTGTACTACCTTGAGTATATCGTTAAAATATTATAATAGTTGAAAAACCGCCTGAAATTAATTTTATGAGCTCCTTGATCAACTTTAATGCTTTAAGACATATACTCCCTACTTACTTTCCTTTTTTTGTACTCCGTATGTGAAGTAAGACTTAAATCATTTGAGTTCCATGTCTTGCATTCCATATCTAAATAGCTTGGGTAGGCGCACCAAGTCTAGTGAAATTGTGTAAGTAATACAAATCTCTCTGGTGAAACCAAAATCTCGTTAGTATCAGAATGCTGACTAGAAAGACTTTCAACCTCTATTGCAGTTAAATACAAATGCTGTGGACCCTCAGAAATCAGAACCGCTTATTCAAATTTCCGAAATGTTTTAATTTCTGGGCGAATTAACAATATGAAACTACCTCCAAAATGTATTATTTTCCTCAAATCTCATTTCACAAGGTAAAGTGTTTTTTACGTACCTACACAAAATATAATTCTTGCAAATCAAATATTCATAGGAGTTCACCAGAGTATGACAAAAAAAAAAAAATACTCTCTAGCAAGGTCATATCCGACAAAATCTCAGCACGCTTAACGCAAAGGTAGGTCTACAGAAACGGTTCTCGATGAAGTAGTGCGAAGAATTAAGAAATCGAATAACACTGAAGAGAGAATACATACTAGTTAAATTCATAGACATGGAAGAAACTTCACCAAAGCTTAAACTGAAGTTAACCTTGAAGTCATAACTCTGCTAGGTATAGTGACTCATATAATAATGAAATTCGTCAGTAGGCAATCTCGCCTCGTGACTAATGTCATGTCAGAAGATGTATAAGTAGTAGATTAGGCGAATGAAACCTTTGTATCAGGCAAGTTTCCGATCAGTAAAGTGTACCTTTTGAGTAATGTTAGGTGTGAACAAGCTAAAACACTCAACTTCTTAGGCCCCGTGTTAAGGACTACCTCATTCTACCAGAGTTAATTACCTCGGTGCAACATGATGTATATAAAAAACTCAGCTGACGCTAAACGTAGACTGGCAAGTTAAGAAAGCATGTACAGGAACGCCTGCAGTAAAATCGTTGGTATACCATAAATTGTTTGTTTCAAAGCCACCAAAATTTTGGATCGAGTCAATGAGTTATGTGGATAATGCTTCTGTCTTTGCATTGAGCCAAAAATGAACAAACTGAAAATTGGAGTTAAGGCTCTTAAAGTTGCAGACATTGCTCGTTTGTGTGTTTTACCACGATGAAAATGTTGAGTTCACTCAATAAATTGACAGTGACAGTTTGATGATTAGTGAAAATACGTTCGTAAATTAAATTCAAATTGTCAGGTTTCTATTAGAAACCCCTTTGGATAGTTTGTAGTAATATATACATTATAATTTTTTTGGATTGCTACCCAGAAATATTCTAAGACATTTTTGAGGATTTCCATCTTCCCATTGTCCTGTCAATGTGTTCTTTTGAGCACTGTCTCTTTGAGAGAGAGACGTATACATAAGTTCACTACACCGAGGTAACTATTCTTGTGAGCTTTTTGCCAGGATGGTGGCATCAATTATATTTGTCTCCAATAAGCTGAGACATGGTTTACAATTTACATATGTGCGTCACCTGGATATGCTAATGACTGTCACATATTTTAAATAGTACCCAAATCTTTTTCAAAGAATTCTAAACAAATTTGCCAAAGACATTAGTGCTCTATCTCTTACTATTTAATAGTATATATTACCTGCATCAGGAGTGCGTTACAAATAGAATATTTCGAAAAGTTTTTTAAAAAAACTGTTTTTTTTTTTCAAAAATATTGTTCCCGGTTCTCCCTTCGCACTTAAAAAGATATCTTTTTCCAGCCAATTTTGCTAAAGTCATCAGTGCTCTGTCTCTTATCATTTAAGAGTCTACAAATTAAAAACAAACATTGATTTTTTATTTATATGGAACATTTTTTAATTTTTAATTTTAAACTAGGGTTAGGGTAATGCATGATATATATCATAGTTTTTTTGAGCTGAACAAAAAAAAAGTCTAATCCTTAATAACTAGAAAGCATTTCCTGTCAAGTTCTATAATACAAGAACGAAGATCATAATAATTTGATACACTAAATACACAATATTAAAATTATAATAACACGTTATTTTTTGTTTTCTTTCATTCCCAGGGTGTATATGCACTGTTGAGGTCAAAATCAACACTAGTATAGACAACAGTATAGCGTCTCTTCATCAATTTACGCCAATGCTCAAAGGATATCTATGACTCTGACTTTTTATTTAGTTCGAACGTTAACCAATGCGCGGTAGAGATAACAAAAACGGGAGTTGGTTCTATGAAATATCCCGCATGCTGTACAACGTCCATATTTTAATTGGATGGAGTTAGTTTGGGTGCTTCACCTTCGGTCTTAATTAATTTAGTATGTCCACCATTTATCGGGAATATCTACGATGTGTTTCGCGCACTAGCCGACAAAAGTGATTCCGTGTGTTCATTCTCAAACAAAAGAAAAAGAAGCCCTGTAATAGAAACAGAGTGCAAATCTATCCGTCCTGTAATCACCTACTAGCTATTAGGCCTATTCTAATCGCTAACTTCCTCCCAGTACCAACCCCTCACCTCATACTCCCCATAACCCACAATCCTCCCCCGCGCACGCGAATGTAAATGTGAATTCGTATCATGGTGGATATGCAAAAAAGCGTCTCGGTCCAAGTAGATAGTGATTTTGCCCTACTATTGCCTAGCGGTGTTTACGAAATCAAGAAAATGGAGCCACGCTCCAAGATTCGGACAATAATTGTGTTCTGCCTTTTTCTGGCTATTGCTGGAATCATTGGATTCGGATACTTCTGTCAAGATCAGGTGAGTTTGTTAACATTTTCTTGACTTCGTTTAGTACTTCCCCCCCAGGAGTATATCATTTAAATAAAATCTGTTTAAGATAAGACACTAATAAGGAGTGGAGATGTTTGAACGGTTAGTATAATTCTGTGTGCGTATTCGTTTTTTAGGGTTCCGTACTGGAATTGTAATTTTAAGACAGCTAAATATACCCCCACAACGTTTCCAATGTCTTCAATATTGGTTTCTGCAAATGTTTTTTTTTTTTTTTTTTTTTTTATAATTTGTGCTTGCTCAATTAATTCCCTTAATTGTCCGGGGTCAAGACACAGCACGGGCCGAAGGTATAGAGGGAGAGAGAGAGAGGAGGTACCTGTGCACATTGGTCTTAAACATCTGCGGGTTGTAATCTATGGGGAATATTGAGCTGGGAAGAGCATTCCATATTCTTGTGGTGCGGCTAAAAAACGAGTCTCTAAATTCAACTGTGCGTCCGAAAGCAGGCTTAAGGGTAAACTGATGTGCATTCCTGGCGAGACGTGTATTGCGGGTGAATTCAAGGAGAGGAGGAATGCAGTTGGCTAGCTCACTTAAGCATCGTTTGTTAAAATAACGATAAAACACAGACAAAGAAGTCACGGTACGTCGATGTTCGAGCGAGTCTAATGAACCCGCGATATCATTGTCTCCTATAAGTTTTATCGCTCGCTTTTGGATTCTATCTAGTAGGTGCAAGGTGGTCTTGGGGGCACCAGACCAGATATGAGCGTTATACTCAAGCTTTGGGCGAATATACGCCTTATAGATTAAAGCCAAATCAGAGGGGGTGAAGTATTTCTTGCATCGATTAAGGAAACCTAAACATTTCGCAGCATTTTTGGCGACCTCGAATATGTGATCGTTCCAACTAAGTGTTGTGTTGATGTACATACCGAGGATGGAAAGTTTTCCGGTTTCATCGATACAAGCGCCATTCATGGATAATGGCTGATTATCAGGGGTTCGCTTTAGAGACAGCAGACAGCATTGAGTTTTGGAAGCATTGAATTCCACTCTGTTGTTCTTACCCCAGTTAATTATGCTGTCCAGATCGGAATTCAATGTGCTTGACATACGCTGCCGTTCCAATATTACGTCCGAAGGGCAGGGTCGTGAATTTTGGAACGAATATGAAAAGCTGAG
Source organism: Eristalis arbustorum (assembly GCA_916610145.1). NCBI lineage: Eukaryota > Metazoa > Arthropoda > Insecta > Diptera > Syrphidae > Eristalis > Eristalis arbustorum. The sequence continues at coordinate 78,624,412 of OU744316.1, read as the reverse complement.
GGTGCTGTCATCAGCGAAGGAGTGGATTAGATTAGAAGTGGCAGACAGGAGATCATTTATAAAAATGAGAAAGAGTGTCGGAGACAGAACAGAGACTTGGGGGACACCAGCATTTATTTTGTGGATATCAGACTTGAACCCATCCAAAACAACTTGGATTGAACGGTTCGAAAGGTAGTTTCTAATCCATAGAAGCAGAGATTCATCAACACCATAGGCACGCATATTCGACAAAAGAGCTTGATGCCTTTTACTTCCTTTCGGACTGCAGCTCATAGTAGACAAGTCTTTCTATAATTCCTCTTCGTCTTTCCTTTTGCTAATTGCTACTATGACGGTATCCGTTACCAACATATGTATCTATAATGATAATGTCATAGTCAGGCTGGGTTCTGATTTGACAGAAAAAAAAAGTATTATATATTTTCAGTAAAAATGTGCTAAATTTCTTGGAAATCTGTTTAATATGGTGTAATCTTTGACTACTTCAAAGCTGTATCTGTATGTTCTGAAGTTCTGTCCGAGAGTCGAAGTCGGTTTAAGGTGTACTTTCTCGACTGGCAATATAAACAGTAGTACTCCGGTTATCCGGAATTATTCTTAACGATTCTAATTGCCAGCTAAAAAAATGTTTTGACGGTACAACGAAATTTGGTACGGTTAATGTTTTTCCGTCTTCAACCGTGTATTTCTGCTCACATTTGTTTGCGTGATAGCGTTGTGATTACTTCTTTTTCTTTTATAACGTTCGTCTGATGTGTTGTGTAAATACTAAATACCAAATATCAACGGGGATTTACTCAATAATAACGTCAAAGATGGAAATAAAGTACCACGCAGAAGCTTTTGAAACTTGATTTCTTTTGATAATTAAATTTTGAACGATGTTTCGTGACAAATTATGTTTAAATGATACTGGATTAGAGCATAAACCGATTTCACACCTAGTATTGCCCAATTCTAGACCGAATAATCAAGTGACATAGAATACACTTTTAATTAATTCGATCCTCGAATTGGATCCAATACAGTTATTGCAACTGAGGCGCATCAGGGATTTGATTCATTGATAATCATTACGTCAAAGATCAATAACAAGTCATTTGCAATCGATTATTCGGAATTTTGATTGCACGGAATATCCCGGTTTTATTGACACACGAGTGGGGTGGACGGGAATGTTGATTTTCAATCGGTTTGAAAGGTTCGGAATTCTACCTAACAGCGGTGTGCGGTTCTTCTTCGCCGTTAGTCTACAGTCTACATAAATGGTTCCTTTTTATCTCCACCACCGACTGTGATTCTACTACGATGTTCCCTTGATGATCCGTTAAAATTTAGGTTCGGCCTTTAAAACCGCGACGGGTTAACTTTAACGTTTGGTAAAACATCCTCACCTTATTCTTGCAGGACCTATTCTACCAACTCTCCTTCTGAGAACCCGTCGTTTATCTCTTCCCTACTTGCATTTGCCAGCCGATACTCGTTGCAATCCAACGGATTTCGTTGTGATGGCCGCGAGAAATGTAGCACATCAAAACCAGCATTTCTGATGGCTTTTTGGAATCTTGCACTGGTCTTCAAAGCTCGGTGTTTGCGAAACTTGTTTTGACATTAAGGGAGTCTCAAACAGAAAACGAGTTGGCGATACCTCGTTCGTTTCGTTCGGACATCGATAAAACTGGACTATTGCCTTGCGTAGATCGCAGTGCGATCAGTCTCGTTGTCGTTCGATTGAATAGGGCATCTTAATGTTCCTTTGTGAATATTGTTAAGTCGTTACCGTAAATCCATTATCGGAAGTGTTGTGTAGGCTATGTTTTCGTACCGTTAAAATTGCCTAGGAAATTTTATAATGTCCGAGAACTGTTCGTAGGTTTTTTTTTAATCCGTAGCAAAAAACAAATTTGCATGAGTACCTGCTCTGAACCTATACAATAACTTCTCTACGGATAATCAGGTCAATATTTCTAACTTTGACCCTCGGCTACATGTGCATAATTATGCATCTACATTTTGTCGTTAACACACTATAGGCAAAGTTTTATTGTGAATGTAGTACAGATTTATTTAATATTATCTGTTTCTTTTAAATTTATTGTCCAGCCTTCGATAGGTGTTTAAAGTAGTTATGAAGAATATAGGTGCATTTTTTTCTATGTTTGTAGATCGAGCACACAATGCCCTTACTTCTTGTCTCGCATATAATAAAACAAATGAATTTCTCAAAATATTAGGTGCCTCTTGTCATTGACAATGCTTTAATTAATTTTGCCATTCAGAGTCGACATAAAACTGTATGTCTCTTCCCCTTATGAGACATCAAAAGCACGCACAAGAGATGCACGCTGTAGACGATAGACCATGGATCTATACAGGCCGTGGCACAGCTTCCATATGCAAAACCAAATAAAAATGTAAACAAAAGATATCACTTTTAAAAATAACGCATATACTATTGCAATGTACAGTCATATTATTATTATTATTTATTGATCTTTATAAATTTACATTAATTTGAATATTAAAAGAAAATTTAACGTGAAAACGCGCGATTGCAATGGCTGCAGATAGAGTGGAGGTCTTGCCTAGATTGGAGGTTTTGTTAGTAGTTGTTGAATGAGTTTCAAAAGCGAATGCATGACATTTATATAAATAAAATTATTTATCAATATAAAAGAATTGCCTTTTGCCACAGAAAGTACGTTTCAGAGAGAATCAATCTGAAGTACTTGCACAATTTGACCCTAACTTGGATTTTTCCTTACATTATGATTACACTATTGCGAAGTATAACGCTAATGAATATTCATTAGAGTTGTACCGAATAGTGATTGGTCGGATACCGGATATCGAATATTCGGTCTGCAGCTAGGCCGAACAGCCGAATATTCGCCGACCGGATATCTGCTCAAATTAAAAGTATACTAGTTTGGTGGTATGATACTAAAATCATACCAGCACAAGTAAACCCAACAGCTTCCTGAAATGTTCTTATTTTTTTGCTTACCTCCTACCGAACATAAAAGTTAAATACATAGGTTGTGGAAGGCAATAGACTGACTGAGTTTTCTACCAAAAGTGTTATCGCCAACGAGCTTGAATTTTATCTGAAAACAGTTAGGCCTGAATAGTGCTCCTTTGGGTTTAGTGGTCATTAAGGCTCTTATACTCGTATCCGAAAACAAACGTAATAAATTATTACCTCTAAATGCAGAAATACTAAATTTTACTGGCCATAATTTGACTTTAATAAACTAAAAAAAAACGAATATTAAATTGCTAGGCTAGAAGATACGTATATTTATTATGCACTGATGGACGGTTTGGCTAAGCCGATTAAATGAATCAGATTATAAAACGTAAAATATATATAAAATTGTTTTTTTACTGAAAAACGACTACATCCGAACGAATATTATAAAGGAAGCCGGATAGGCCGGACACCGAATACCTACCGGATTTTCATTATGATACAGAAGAACTTAGACTCTTTTTGAAGGTTATATTATTTTAAAGTGCTTTATCCGCGATATTAATAACAATCGAATAAATTCACCCGGTTTATTTTTTCTCATGACTATAAATATACGCTCCCCAAAGATCTCCACTTTTTGATAAAAAGCACGGAACCGACAATGGTCAATGACACAGTCAATGATATTTTCAGTGAAATTGATTTTTCCCGAGTTGAGCCTTAAAAGTTACATTTCTTTGTCGATTAGTATTCTTTATATGATGTAATCTAATCAGCAAATATTTGTTGTGTAAAGCGATACTTCAATAAAAATAGATGTGATACAGTTTTTGCAACAAAACTCAACTTTAATTACTGCATTCAATAAAGAGTATCTTAGAATTTGAAATATGTTGTTAAAATCGTCTACTTGGGCGAGAAAGAATTCTATCAAAGCAACAATGCATCTACAGCTGTGTTCAAAATAATAGGAGTGATATCTCAAAAAATTTAAAAAATTACGAATATTTAAAGGCGATTCTTGAGTATATGCACCATCAAATTTTATTTATTTAAATCGTTGCATTGGCTTTTGTTTTCACACGTATTTATCTGCTTGTAGCAGCTCCCTTTTCTATTTTCGTTTACACCTCTTCAGTTTGCATGATTGGCGGAAGAACCGAAATGTTGTTTCTTTTTTTATATTCCATTATATGCATTAGACTAGATTTTATTATTTTGAAGTTGTTTCTTTGTTATTTGTACATACATGGGCGGCCCTTAACTTAAATTAAACTATTTATATAGACGATAACTAGCTGATTGCTTGGGTGCCGTTGACCTAAAGTGAATTACATTTGTTATGTTATCAAAAAAGAAAAGTAATGAGAATATAAAAAAATAAATTGCACATTCAACGCTTGACTTATGGACTGACCACTTAACAATTTGTGATTCTCGCCTTTACAAACTGCTCAACTGTTGATATAACTGGTGTCATGCATTGCTTGTTTGTCGAATCCAGAGAATAAAAAAGACAGAAAAAAAAAATGACGATGGCCACCACACAGCCGCGGCCATCGACACTTGTTTTCTAATTCCTACGCACGCAACTGTGCACATCAGAGGACAGTTCAGTCTCATCGACATGAATGTAGTTTATATGCTAGGCGGCATTAAGTAGCAGCACAACTTCCTCCATGTAAATTGCTTAATTAATCCATTGATTGAGGTTTCGTATGTTTGGAGCTGTGTGTTACATGGAAAAAGAAATAAACACTCATGCCTTTGTTTGTCCTCGCATTATTTGTCCATCTTCGCTAGCGTAGCGTTTTAATGCACGTATAAGTGGACAGTTGCATTGGCAAGAAGCCTCATATTTTATGGCATACAGCGCCTTTTACCGGATTTTTGATAATACTAGATTCCTTTGAATCTAGTACTATGTCGATATTTGGGAACGTTTGTTTCTTTATGTTAAGTTTGTTAAAAGGTTAAATGTGCATGTAATTGACTTAAAAGAATAACCGCTGTTGAAGAATGTATATTGGCTGTTTCTAGTATTTCTTGTAGTTCATAGTAGACTCAATGTAAACAAGATTCCGCAGCCAACATGCAGCTCTATACTTTCTTCGGTCTAGAGTCTACTCAGTCTACTACTCCACTGAAAAATTGTAATTTTAGATTCCTATTATTTTCCAACATCGAAATTGATTTAACTAACATGTATACTATATATTTACAATGAACTTACCCTAACCTTCAAAAATTGAAGACTTTATTTTTGGTAGAGGCACAAGCATTTTTTTTATGGAAGGGCGGGCTCTTTCTCGCCAGCTAGGGGCAATTCAAGAAAAATAAAATACTTAATACGAAAAATTATTAAAAACTAATGGTAACAAGTAAAAAAATTGTCTTTAGATTTATTTTTATGTAATTGAATGAATGATAGTACATAAAACTATAGAGTGAATAATAGTAAAATAGTAAACTATTACAGACAAATTTAGTTTAAATGCAAGATTAAAGACCATGTTTCTGGCTTTCGAAAACATTTTAGTGGAGAAGTACACTCTCAATGAGGTGAAAAATTGAAAAATGTTAATAAACGAATATGGCTACTTTCATTTGAAAACGTCTTACCTTAAACAAATTACGGTAATTTGTTTTTTCTATATTCAATTCATTTATTTAATTTCAAACGGAAATTTATTTAATTTAGTTTATTAAACTTATTTTAAAATTAATTAATTAATATAAATTAACTATATTAAAAACTTTATACCATCACTTAAATATAAAATGATAAACAATTTGCATTGATACTGGTTATTTTTTAAAAAAACATTGTTTAACATACGATATACAAAGATAAGTCTTTTTTAAAAATATTTATATTTGGCTGCGTCTTTAAATTAGTTGGTAGTGCGTTATATATTTGAAGTCCTTTAATGAAGAGTTGATTTTCTGATTTTGGAAGATTAACTCTCAGTATTTCAAAGTTTCGTCTGTTTCGTAATGTATAGTTATGCCTGTCCGATACATACGATAACTACTCCGGCAATATATTGTGCTTCATTTTATGTATTAATATAAGATTTCTTAATACTTCCCTTTGTCTTACACTTAAGAAATTTAGTAATCTTAGCATAGAGTTTATTGGTGTATACATATCAACTTGCAGGTTCGCTCTCATTGCACGATTTTGTAATTTGTGTAATCTATTTTTATCTGTTTCGCTAAGCATAAAAATAATAGATGCACAATAGTCAAAGTGTGGTAAAATGGTTGTATTGTAATTGCACAATTATTATTTAGTTTTTTTCTTATTCTACACATGAAACTGATTTTTTTTAGTAATTTCTGAGCAAATATAATCTGCATGGTACTTAAAGTCTAACTAATCATCTATTATTATAATCATCTATATATATAAGATACATTATTTGCTTGACATTATCAATTTTCTCATAGTTAATTTTGATTTCAATATGGTTGTCACTGTTAATAATCATACCTTTTGATTTAGATACATTTAATTTCAATTTCTTGCTATTTAACCAATTGTTTTAATTACTTAGGTCTTCTTAAATTTTTCTTTTAATTCATTCAAAGTACATATATCAGTGTATCGTCTGCAAACAACATTATCTTACAATACAATCAGCACGTTTGCCATGTCGTTTATGTATAACAGAAACAAGACAACACCAAGAATTGATCCCTGTGGGACACCTAATTCAATCCCGTTCGGTTTGGAGATTTCACTATCGATTTTTGTTACTTGGGGCCTATTTTTGAGATAAGATCTCAACCATCTTAGTTCATTGTTTTTAACACCATAACTTTTTAAATTGTCTAGAAGGATGTTATGGTCAACTGTTTCAAATGCTCTCTGAAAATCAAGAAACACTGCACAAATTTTATCTTTTTTCTCTATAATGTTTTTCCACTCGTGCACCATCCACATGAGCGCAGTTTCACACGATCTTCCAGACCTAAAACCAGATTGCTGTTCACATATAATATTATTTTGCTCTAAATATTTTACAAATTAATCGGATACCAATACCATTTTTTGAAAACTTTTTCAATGGTTGGGAGTAAGTTTATCGGTCTAAGCTTGTCAGGTGTTTTAGCGTTTGGGACTTTTTGCACAGGTATTATCACAGATTGTTTTAAACAGGTAGGGAATTCTCCTTCTGACGCCGATTTATTTTATATAACATGCTCAACAATTGGTCACAAAAAAAAACAAACATTGCACTATTTACATTATTACATTAGATCAGACAAAATATAAATTTCTGGCATATGAAATATTGACTAAGCAGCATTATTGATACAAAATTAAGTGGAAAAAATCAGTCATGTGTTTTTGCATCTTCTCCAAAATCATTCTCACTCACAATTGAAATCAAATTTTGCGTTCCAACTGGTACCCCAGCAATTCAAATGACTGCTAGTGTCAAAAGGGGCTTCTGCTTTTTTTTTTTTGAGTGGTGGAATTTCTTAAGCTTGTTATAATAATTTAAAGATGAATTTAAGTTTGTAGGCAAAAGTAAAAAGATTAAGATTAATCTTAAAGAAATGTAAAACAGCACCCTGTGCAGAACTGAAGCTTTTGATCATTCAGTCAGCGACCTCTGTTGACAAAAATAATAACATTCGGACCATTTGATCAGGTTATCGACCGGAATCTCGCTTTGCTATAAATACAAGCAGAATGCAATTTTAGCTCTCTTCTCTTCGTTGCGAAATAATGATAACACCGCCTGTCAAACAAGTATTTAATTTTTTTGCGCCCACACAACCCGCTCTTTACAAGTTGTAATTGAGACATATTAAATATTACATATATTCTATAAATTCAATCGGGCGGTTATGGCGTAACTTGTATTCTTCCATTGGAACATACGTTGGAAAGCTACTGTCATTGTAAAAAGTTGTCATTGGAAAAATCATAGTTTCAGATGAACAATTGCTTTTGAAAAAAAAAAAAAGAGACCCAATATAAATGCAATATATTCCCATTACTTAATTATCAGGCAGAAGAACCATGAAGGGTCTGAGCCTGAGTAATTGCTGCCTTCCATCGGTGACGGTCCTGGGCACGTTGCTTCCAGTCATCAAGGCCCAGCTGTCTTACATCCGCGATGACTTGGTCTTTGTACCGGTCTTCCTCTCTTTCTTGAACCAGGAGGCTCGGATTCGAAGACCCTCTCTGCTGGAGCGTTGTTGTCCATTCGCTCGATGTGGCCGAGCCAGTGTAGTCGACGGATTTTTGCTTTCCGGACTACATCCACATCCTTGTACAGCTCGTAGAGTTTGCGGTTGTGTCTTCTCCTCCATTCGCCTTCCTCACAGACGGGACCATATATCCGACGTAGAATTTTTCTTTCGAAGGCACCAGGAATCAGCTCTGCAGCCTTACTTAATGTCCAGCTTTCGGCTCCATAAAGTAGGACTGGAAGAATTGGGGTTTTGTAGAGCATGACTTTGGTCCTTCGAGTCAGGAGTTTCAAGCCCAGATGTTTTGACAGACCGAAGTAGAATCGGTTGCCAAGAGCGATTCTACGTCGGATCTCCACTACGATGTCATTCGTGGAGTTTACATTTGCCCCGAGGTAGACAAACTACTTTACTACCTCGAAATTGTAGCTTTCGATTGTAACGTTTTGGCCTAGGTGGTGTGCGGCGGATCGTCTTTTGCTCGACAACATATATTTGGCTTGGTCCTCGCTGACCTTTAGACCAGCTCGTTTCGCCTGTTCCTCAATTGCAGTGAAAGCTTCCACTACGGCACGTTGAGACAGCGCGGTAATGTCGATGTCATCAGCGTATCCCAACAGCTGGACTGGCTTGTAGAAGGTAGTGCCTCCCGTGTTAACCTTTACCCGCCGCACTATCTTCTCCAGTACCAAATTGAAGAAATCACACGACATCGCATTTCCTTGCCGGAATCCGGTGCAGATTTCGAACGGTTCAGAGGTTTTTGAACCGAACTGCACGGTGCATCGCGTATGTGTGGTGCGACACAACCGGATCCATCGCTTCGAATAGCTCCTTGCGATGAATGCTGTCGTATGCGGCTTTAAAATCGATGAAAAGATGGTGAGTATCGATATGAAACTCGCTGGTCGTCTCCAGTGTGAAGATTTGGGGTATAGTCGATTTGCCGGACCGGAAGCCGCACTGGTACGTGCTGATTAGTGTGGTGCAAAACGGCTTTATACGTTCACACAGTATGCTGGATAGGATCTTCTAGGCGAAATTGAGCGGGGGGAGGTAGGATCGTCCTTTTTGTGGTTGGGGCATATGAAGCTGATATTCCAGTCGTCGGGCATGCTTTCATCTTCCCAAAATCGGCAAATGATCTGGTGCATGCTCCTTTCCATTACATTTCCCCCAGCTTTTGAATGGCTGTACCGACTTCTTCAAAGCTAGGGGGAGGACTACTTCGTCGACTGGAGTTGGGATTTCCTAGTTCCCTATCACTCTCTCCTGCTCAGGCCCGCTAAGCAGCTGTTGGAAGTGTTGCTTAAGCCCATCTACTATTCCCTGTGGGTCCGTGACTAGATTACCCTCGCAATTTCTAAGAGCTTGGGTGCCTTTTCTAACGTCTGTGGCCAGGCTTTTGGGTTTTTTGTAAAAGGCCCTTTTTTTTTTTGTCCCTATACTCTTCGATATACTTGAGCTGGGAGGTTCTGAAAGACCTTTTCTTCCGGCGTAGAAGCTTTTTCTCCTCCCGTCTTCTAGCCCCGTACTCCTCTTGTTTGGTAATTTCCGCTACCTGTTTGATGACCGAGCGGCAATGCAACCACATCTCGTTGGCACTTAACGTAGGCATACCGGAGAGTCTCTCACTTAATTGCTCTTCGTAGGGTTTGGCAATCTCATTTGTGCTTAGGCGTCCAATGTCAAAAGTTCTCTTTGGTGCAGCTTTCTGACATTGGACAGTCGAGCTCTGAATCTTGCTGCAATAAGAAAATGGTCAGAGTCGACGTTTGCCCCATGAAGGTCCGCACATTCAGTATATTTGACGCGTGTCTTCCGTCAATAAGCACATGGTCGATTTGGTTGGCGTTTTGTTTATTTTCCAGCTTTTGAGCGGCCCCTGGTGTGTAGAGTGTTCTTACATTCCAGGAGCACACTCGCAGATCGTTGTCCTTTTTCGCGCCGTGTCGTCGTTGGGATTTCGTCCGTTCTTCCGAGGCTGCTTGCTCTTCCGTAACAGATATTTTTTCTGTGGGTAGCCCTCCGCACAACCGCTGGTGAATAGTTACATGCATTGGTTCACCTCACAACGGGTGTTGTGAGAGCTATCCAGGGGGCGCCACTTGGAGGCTGCATGTCATCTTGATCTATGCATCGACAAGGATCGTTGCTGGCATCCCGACAAGTAGAGAGTGATCAGCAACTTTGCCCTGTGAGCATAGACCCTGCTTCCATTCCATATTTCCATTAATCATCCAAAACGCCTAATAATTGACTATATATAGTATAGAGCTCTGAAAGCATGTAGAAGAGTTATTACGTATTTGAAATCGATGTGACACAATGCGGTGTCAACACATTTGTTAATTAGCCAATAACAAAAAACCGGGCTATATGTCACATGTGCCCACAAACTCCGACTGCAAATGTACACAGTGTTGGCTGTGACATGTGCGTTAGACAAACTTCTACGGAACATCTACGACCATCGATGGAGTATTTCGTATTTCTCGCTAGAAATACACAAAAATATAAATAAACTGAACATATCGAGATACTCTATACAGATACTATACACACAGTGAGTATCGAAGAAACACTTGTGTTTGCCCAAGCATACCCTTCGAGATTCGCCACCCCTGGTTTCTAAGTCAGTTGTAAGTTTCTGTTCTATCGGAGCAAACAAATTTACTTCGGGTTTTCATTTTGTCTTATAAAAGGACAACTCCGGAATCGGCAACGATCCCCTTTAAATAGTAATTAAGTTAGATAGCACTGTACACTAACTGCGTCTGTGCACAGAGTGCAACTCTGCGATGATAACATGGTCAGTGCCCTTTTGGTAACTTTTTTATTTCGATCAGGCAGAATAAAAATTATCGTCAGTCAATAAAGTATATATAAATCGTCCTCCTCTTCTCTTATCCCCGTCTGAAAGCCCAGTATTCTAGTAGCGTCACAAACCGTCAAAGTTAATCCAACTAACAATCCGTTTTTTTGCTTACGAAGGTGAATAATAAAGATACAATGCAGCTGCAGCGCTACTACAGCAGGCACCTTAATTCACGAGTTTCATTTCGGTGCCACGCAACCCCCGACTAATACCTCCAACAGCCCTACCACAAACCTAAGACTATTACCATCCTCATGGTTTACATACGTATGCACTAAATGCTATGCCATCGTAATCACACTACCGGCATTATGTGAACACTAGAAATGTTTTCGATCTATGGCTGCACTGATTCCACCACTTTCCATTATATCAGACTTAGTTATTTGCCTCTAACGCCGCAAAACAACTTATGATGATAAAATATATTCCTTTTACGTTGAATTAGCAGTTTAAAATTTATAACTTACACAAAAGGGAAAGAAAGGTTAGGGGTGGCCTATTACCACCCCTTCTCGAGATACAATAGTGAGCGTTGAATGCGAATGGCAGTATATTTATACACAAAACTCAAACCATATCTCCATGTATAACTGCAGTTTAAAGTGTTGCTCAGCAAGGGCGATTGGAATGGCCCTATGAAGCTTTTGTGACCAATATTGTCACTAAGATATTAGATAGTTTGCATGTATAGATTTTTTAACAATAATGACTTTGTTTTTTGTGCATTTGTGAAGATACCACTATGGAAATAAAAAGATATGGTTTCTAATCGTACAAATTCTGTCTATGGTAATGAATGAGTGATATTTTGAATTCCAATATTTAAATAGGTAAAGCGGAATATAGTGACAGTATTGTTTGACAAATTATGAAGTGCGCCCATTGGCAATGCTTGAGTGTAATTGCAAATTTATTTCTTCTCATTCATTTGACATGACAAATTTGAAAACGAAATCCGGTCAAAGATAATATATACAGGAATCTGAATGACTTAGAGTGGCGTACATGTCCTTCACAGCAGCGCCCCCAACTAAATATCTATTTTCCATAATGTTTACAACAAGGGAAAATGTAAAGAGCTGTAGAGCTTCAATCATGGGTAGGCATCTCAAAAATTCGTCGAAAATAAGGAATTCGTCCTTACTGCTTTGGGAGCATTGAATTAGCTTTTAATTACATTGTACCCAGCGCAATAATCATAGCACTCAGTGTCGGGATACAAAAGTCAATAGAGAATTTTACTCATCGGCTTGTAAGCAACAGTCAAAAGCTAGTGGTTTATGGGGGTATATCGCAGCGGCATTATGTGTGAAATGAACTACAGATTGCGGTGTAGATACATATATACCGCAGAAAATTGTGTTAGTAGTCTTTGCAAGGAAGAGCACAATTCTCACTTTGACCCTGCCTGAATGTGCGCACTATGGTTAAGTACATAGTGCAGGAAAATCAAAATCCAAGAGTGTGTCAAAAAAGTATCCAAGGCTTTATTTTACGGCGAGAAGGTAATAGGGGCCTATCTGATTGATTTGAAGTACGATACCGTTTGGTTACAGATTTCCGGACGTTCAAAGACGTTAAGTCCATGCAACTGTAAGTTTAAGTTTAGGCTCTGGCAACCTCCGGTGTGCTCAGGCGTCCAATGTTGCATCTTTCTGACATTAGACAGTCGGGCACTGAATCTTGCTGCGAGAAAATGGTCAGAGTCGATGTGTGTCCTCGCACAGTCAATGAGCACAGATTGGCGATTCGACCATCCAGAGATCGCCTGGCTGCTGTGTGGATTTTTTGCGAGTAAATCTGGTGCTAATTATGACCATATTACGTGCTGTCGCAAAGTCTGTGAGTCAGAAGCCGTTGTGTGTTGTCGTGTCATGGAGATTGTGCTTTCCGATCACTCCGCCAAAGATGTTTTGCTTGCCGATTTTAGCATTGAAGTCTCCGTGTACGATTTTGACATGGTACCCCGGACAGGCTCCGTAGGCACCGTCCAAGAAGTTGTAATAATCCTCTTTGGCAGAGCATTAAGTTTCGTCGGTAGGCGCGTTTTCACATATTGGATGCAGACCGCAGTCAGGCGATAACTTATCGGGTTAAAGTCCATGAACTTCGACCTTAACAATTTTCCCAAAACGAATCTACATGCCAATATGTGCAGTCTTTTGTGACAACTGTAATTTATGTCCCTCTTTTTTTAAATTTCCCACATTTCCTGGATCGCAGTACTGTCCGCCTTGTACTGCGAAGAGAATAAATAAATTGTTCCACAATTTCATAACTTTCTGACGATAATTTAAACACTTTTGCCTGTGCATTCGTGAATAATCTGTTTACAGTCTTCAGCAGCGAATTGGAGAAAACTATATTTCATGTCTGTTAATTTCTGCATTTTGCTATCTCTTTTAAACAGCCGCCTGTGCTGATGATTGTAATACATTATAAAGTCTTGACATCATTACTATTACAGTATTACTTAAAAAGTTTGTGTTAACTTAAAATGCCATGTGTTACCGAATCATAGGCAAAAAACTATTACCATCTGGTTTTGGGCAGTGATGCGCTGGTTAGGCAGCAAAAAGTTGCTGTGTTCGGAACAAAAATAAATAAACCAAATGGGATTTTATAAGCACATATGACAGACAGACAAATAAATGTAGTAGTAGCCCAACTGTCCCACCATGGCTTACTAAGCCAGTGTCGCTAATGCTGGACCTAGCCCAATACGACAAAAACAACACGCTAAAAGAGACCTATCTCGTTTCGTTGCTAACTACTTCCATGTTCACATTAGATGCCCTAGCCATCTGCCAAGCCTTATGGATAACTGGTAAACAGTGTACAAAATATGTGATCTGCTCCGACGGATTGTTAACTATAAACGCTGTAAAAAATCCTAAACAGAACACAGCCATCATCTCGGATATCCGCCACTACATTGCTTAGGCTCAAAAGAAAATATAATTGATGTGGATCCCTACCCACATTGGTATAAAAGGGAACGAACATGCTGATCAAGAAGCTGGATACGGAGACGTATCGAGTAAGCGCTCTGTGTTAGTAAGTGATAATAAATCATTAGAAAATTAAGATTCAGAAAATGCAGCACACGAAATAATCGGAGTGTGCTGAAGTTCTGATAAGAAGTGTGAATGTGCCAAGTGCAAATACAAAAAATTTACCACACCGCAGCATCATGCAGTGGTCTAGATCGAACAAACAGTGGGATTGTCGATAGAAATGAAAAGATCAGATTCATATGGTACGACTGTATTATCACAATGTGGACTTGGTGCTAATGGATGTGCAAGAATCAGTGAAAAAGAACACTAATTACTTAAAAGAATAGAAAAGGGAAGAAAATAGCTGTATTGAATGAGATGTTCGGTTAAAGTGTTGTAGATGCTAAGGCACAGCAAGGATTTCCTTCTTGTCTCTCAGTGAGGTAAAACGTAAGAGTGGTAGACCGAATTTTATGTACACGAAAAATCCTGCAATTCTGAGTATTCTTTTTTGTCACCTTTCTATTTGTTTCGATTGTTTCATTCTTGTTTTCGCAGTGATGGGTACTGGAGAGAGAGAGAGATGGGGCATGGGTGTTAAAGGATGAAAAGGTGTTCGAAGATCGAGATTCATTCTTCGTGTTCTCCTTTATCTTTTTTTCTGTTTTTTCCTCTGTTTTTGTGTTCGGCACTGTGCGGTTGGTATACACGACGTTATCGGAAGCGTACCACAGATGTTTGATGAGGTCGGGGTTTTTGCAATAAAATGCATTTTAATTTGGGTTTTATTGCAGGAGGATTTTGCTGATGATTATATGATAATCTGAAACTTTCAGGTACTCCCCTGATCGTTTCCCGCTTTTGAATTTTCTAGAGGTCACTTTCCATTTGAGATTTATTGAAAAATTCGCCTCGACCTCTTACAAAATAGTTCACTAAAGAAATAATTTTATCTTCACAATAGAATTGCCTCGACAAATAATATAATAACAATAATAATAATAATAACAATTATAATATGAGTGGCGCTACAGCCCTTAAAGGGCCCAGCTTTTCAGCTACCAATCGTGCTGTGCGGGCTATTATTTTTTCACGAGTGGAAGTGACCTACAGTTTTATGCCGACTCGGAACGGCCAAGTTTGAGAAGCCTATACAGTGACGCGATAAAGTTGGGGCCGTGAACATTATTTTTGACGTACAGACCAGGGATCAAACCTACGACTTCGAAGTTCAAGTGGGTTGGGGTCAACGCACATACCTACAACTTTACAGGCCCCTCACCTCAACAAATCCGATACAATTGTATTTCATTGCCTCCTCCTTAAGAACTCGTAAGCTCTGGGCTTATAATATGTTGAATCGAGGATGAAATCGCAACCAAGATAGAAAATACAGTGGTGTGTTAAGTTTCAACAATTGCATACTGCATTCTTAGGTACTCTTCAGTGATTACTTTTGATTTAATTAATTTAAACTTAAATAAAGTGAATATTATTTAGCACAGCTCGTCTAAAACCTCGTCTTGAGTCTTTCAGTTTTTGTAACAACTTTTTACAGATAGATCAATTTAGTCAGGGCAATGTCTTGAAAATGAAATACAATATTTTGTAGTCTCCATTTTCTTATTTCTTGACGTGTGTGTTTTCATCTTCATATATATTTCTTCCATTCTACAGGTTTGCGCACTAACAAAACGTGGAATGGTAATGCAGCCGGATATCCTACAGTTCAATGATCCAGTCTCACAATACCAGCGTGGAGTTTCCGCTTTGGCCGCAGCCGCGGCACCCTCCATCAGTAAACAACAGAATATTATAGCGAATGCAGGACTGAGCTACGAAGATGTTCTTAACGATGACTTCCAATTCGATATGGATGGACATGATGTCATGGTGTTCCTGCATATACAGAAAACTGGTGGGACATCCTTCGGCAGGCATCTTGTACGTGATTTGGATTTGAAGGTGAATTCCCAGACAAAAATAACATTTATTTTCTCTTCTTCCTTCAATTGCTGTTGCAGCCCACGAAACCAGTAAATATAGTGTATGCTTAATATTTTATACACACTTAAAAAATAGTGGTTGTCTCCCTCCTATTGCCTTATGTTCAATGGGTTACTGGAGAATGGTCATGGTTACATAATTAGATAAGACTTCAGTTACTACCTGCCTGCAACATCAATTCTTACTGCTGCTTTACAGTCCCGTCATATTGTTGGGGTAACCACACGATCCGCCAATATCAAAAGATTTATAAACACTTCACAAATATTTTTCTCTTTTATTTTTGGAAAAGAGTCTGCATGACATGTATGATATATACACTTGGCGTTTCATTTTGAATTCACCATGCTAATTCGATTGACAGGCAATATTGTTTGAAATGAATGAACAATAATTTTTAAGCGAAGTACAGTCGCTTGAAAGTAATGAAATCTTTTAAAAAAGGGATTTGTCTCTTCGATTCAAGTGGTGGTCGATCAAAGTCTTATTTGTGTGATTTGTAATACAGTGGAATAGTTTCACGGAATACCATGATTTGTTCGAGTTAGAGGGAGTTTCAGAAAAAAATCGAGTTAGAGACAGCCAAACATTGTTTTCTTTTAAAATCTTTATTTGATATAACAAAAACAAACCAATCGCTACTTGAAATAGGAATAATCGAAGAGCATTGATTTAAAGTAAAAGTACATACAAAATTCACCAAATAAGACGATGAAAAGCGCGTTATTTTCTTTGATAAGAAAGCGTGCGTTAAACAGAGAGGAGGATACACATCAAACGATACAGGGAAAACAAGGACAGAGGACCAAGTTGTTCTAACCAGCCAGATATTTTAAAACCCGACATTTTCGGGTTACCATGATTTTTTTTACACTTTTTATTATATATTATAGGACTTGTGTGTTCGCAGAAATTGTCACTTGCGTGTGCACTGCGCAGGTGAAGGAAACACACACATATTTTGATTATATGCACACATTAAGAGATGGACACCTCTATTGCGAGTGTCAAAAAATTATTGCCAACAATACCTATCAACCGAATTGACTCGTTGATATTGCGATTGTCAATTATCAGTGAACGATTGATCCGCATCAATTTATGCATTGTGAATGGACCAAAGTTGTACTGCGAGTCTCAATTGAAATCAATTTTGTTGATAAGCATACATTTTTTAGTCAATCATATTTTTGAGGTTGATAGACCAAGCTAAAGTCATATCGTGTGAGGTATGCTTAGTTATTTTATTGTTTTAAGTTTTTTTTACAAATATATAAATGTAAATTTTAAACTAAATGATGTTGTTCGAATTGAAATCGAATCGATTTAAGAAATCGGTTTGTGATTCGAGTACTATAAAAACAACCTTTACATCTTTTACATGTTGACTGTGCCAGACCAATGGAATGGTCTACCCGGACACTGATTTGATATGGTACAGGTGCAGGGAACATTTTTTACAAAGCTGAAAAAGAATTACCCATTAGAACTGATCTCGAATGCGAAATTACATATACACCAATACCCCGTTTTGCGTCGTTTCGATTTGCGTCGTGTTTTAAAAATGCTCTGTAATTTTATAGTCTTTGCTTCGATATGCGACGATGGCTTCTATTTTGATAACAAGAAAATGTTTGTCCTATCGCGATTTTTTAACGGAAATATAACGCATAAGTGCGTGTCTTGCTGCAGAATTGCCTGCGGGAAACCTCAACTTGGTTGTGAAGGATGTCTGCTCCTCAGTTTCATGGAAACGTTTGCTCAGGTCAGGTTGCTAGTCAAGTCAAAAGAATTTTTTTTTCGATAATGAGTCAAAAAAGAAACGAAATAAGTTTAGAACGAAAATTAGAGATTTTGAAGCGGTTTTATTCGGGTGAAAAGGCTGTTAGGCTGTTAGAAGATACCTTGAAATAGCCCCTTCTACAAAACAAGTCTTGCCAGGAAGGACGTTTGCCAGGAAGGACATACATTTCGAAATGCGAAAAATCTCCCCTGGTTATAAAGTAAGTAAAGATAGACTCACACTTCTTTTGGGATAAAATGAAGCGGGATTTTAAATTTAAGCCATTTTTAATTTACCACTCTGAAAGTCCAAGAGCTTTCAAAAATGTTAAAAAGAGCGATCTTACTGTTCATTGGCGTGCAAATAAAAAAGCATGGATGACTGCATTCATATTCAAGATTGGAAAAGCTTATTGTTCTTCACAAAAGATTGACTTTATAGTGTTACTATTACTAGACAATGCACCAGGTCACCCTGTTTTTTCTGATAATTATTCTGAAAATATAAATGTGATATTCATGCCCCCAACTACCACATCAGTGATACAGCCTATGGATCCATGTGTTATATCACACTTTAAGTCATATTATTTGCGGCGAACATTTAATCAACTTCTAAAAGCAACTGATGGAGAAGATTTGCGCACCATGAAAGAATTTTGGAAAAACTTTAATATCATGATGGCTATATATATATATGGGTGGCGCTACAGCCCATAGAGGGCCAGGGCCTAACTTCTCAGCAACCACTCCTGTTGTGCGTGCTATTATTCTTTCACGAGTGGAAGGGACCTACAGTTTTATGCCGACTCCGAACGGCCAAGTTCTTCTAGACAGTAAATACTCTTTGAACATTGTCAGTGACTCGAAAGAGGTGGGGTCGTGAAAGCAGGAGCAGGAATCGAACCTACGACGCCGAGGTTGGGGTCGACGCACATACCCACAACGCAACGGGCCACACTATCATGATGGCTATTGAAAATATAAACCTATCTTGGAAAGAGGTAAAAGAATCGTGCATGAACGGAGGTTGGCGCCAATTATGTTCTGAATGCATTATAAAAGACATGGGAGATATGATCCAAATGATGTTTCGCACATTTGGAAAGAACAGAATCGGCTAGAAACGCGAATTTTGAAGGAATGGATGAAGGAGTTATTAATAAGCTTCTGTTATACGACGAAGAGCTAAATAAGGAAAGTTTGATTGCAACAGGGATAAACAATGCGGTGTAGCCGGCGCAGAACATACATTTTTTTAGCTTATACAGTGGGCCATGAAACCAATGAAATAAAATAAATTTGTATGTAAGTAAGTTCATGTAAATGTATGTAGGTATACAAAATCATGTTTCGATTTGCGTCGCAACTTTCCGGTTCCAATTAGCAAACCGGGGTATTGGTGTATTCAAAACGTACTTCTACTACAACAGAACTCATTTTAATTTTATTATTCTAGATAAAATGTTCTAGTTTCATTAAATTAAATTGAAAAAGACAACACATCACAAATGAGACATAGTAGGTACATATTTGGGATCCCTTTTGACCTTGCGGCCGCAATGTCTGTTGTGCCCGTGATTTCTGATGTGCTACTACAAGAGACAAGAAATGTCTCACGCCCATATACAAAATAAGCATATTTTCCGTGGCAGACAACGCTGTGGCGAACAAAATAAATACAATCATGGACCACGGTCGCTCGGGTGGAGGAAATGACACTCGCAAGGGAAAACTCTTTCTCAAAATTACCCTTCAATCAATTTTGTTGAAGTTACCAATATCAAACTTCTTAACGGATTGGCCGATTTAGATAGCATTTGAACGGTAAACTAATTACATAATGCGTTACAACATAGGAACTTGAGGTAGTCAAGGACTTCGTCTACCTAGGCTCTGGAGTAAATAATGGCAACAACACCAGTACCGAGATCAAGCGCAGAATTACTCTGCTAATCGCTGTTTCTTTGGGCTCAAGAGGCAATCGAGTAACAGAGTCATCTCTCGAAACACCAAATTGACCTTGTATAAAACCCTGATCATCTCAGTCCTGCTCTATGCCGCAGAGACATGGACGCTATTGAAAGCGGATGAAGAAGCTCTTGGTTGTTTTGAGAGAAAAGTTCTGTGTACGATCCTTGGTCCAGCTTGCGTTGATGGCGTTTGGAGGAGAAGGTTCAACCACGAACTATACGGACTGTACAGCGGCATGCACCTAGTTAAGCGTCTTCGGATCCAACTCTTAAGATGGCTAGGCCATACAGAGCGGATGGACACCACAGCTCCGGCCCGAAGAGTCTTCGACACCGAGCCATTGGGACAGCGCAACAGAGGACGTCCTCGCACTAGATGGCGCACACAAGTTGAAAAGGACCTCAACCAACTTGGTGTGCGCAACTGGTGGCAGCTGGCGAAAGATCGTGCTGGCTGGAGAGGAATGTTGGTTGAGGCCCAGGTCCACCCCGGACTGTAGCGCCAATCAGAGAAGAAGAAGTTACAACATAGGCTACATAGGCTACATAGGCGTTTTTTCTTGTAACTGGTGTTTGGCTTCAATTTTCACCCAAGTAAAGGGTGATTTTTTTGCTATAGGAACGTTTAAAAAAAAAACACATAAAATTCAGAAAAATGCATGAAATCTTTATTTGAATCGATAGTACGGTCCATATTACTTAATGTTTAAACATTATTTCATGCATATGTTGACCTTGACTGCGCCTCAAATGTTCCATCCACTTGGTCCAATTTTGGCTTACTCTTGAAAAATAGGTGGTGGGTGTCGATCTGCATCTCTTGAGTCGTTTCCAGGATCTGCCGAAGTGTAAATATTTGGTCTATTGTGGACTTTCCTGGCCTGAAACAGCACTGATAAGCACCTATCAGGTTGTTGACAAAGGGTTTCAGGCGTTCACACAGAACGGTAGAGAGTATCTTGTCTTGTAAGCGATGTTAAGGAGGCTGATCCCTCGATAGTTGGCGCAGTCAAAGGGGTCTCCTTTCTTGTGGACCGGACAAACGACGCTGAGATTCCACTCATCGGGCGTGCTTTCCTCCGACCATATCTGAGCTGGTGCATGTGCCCAACCAAGTCATCCTACAGGTCATTCGGACTCTAGCAAAAATTTCTTCCTTGCCCAGCTGTGCATTGAGATCTCCTAGAACGCTCTTGGTGTCATAGTTGGGGCATCGATCGTATGTTCTTTCTAGGAGATCATAGAAGTCATCCTTGCTATCGTCATCCTTCTCCTCCGTCGGAGCTTGTGCGCAAATCAGGCTGATGTTCCCGAATTTAGCCTTGATGCGGATTGTTATGAGGCGCTCGCTGATATAATAAAATCTTAAGACTTTTTGCCTAAGTCTGGCTCGAACAACGAATTTCTTGTGATGGTGGGGAGCCACGAGGAGGCTGTATGTCAACTTGAATTATGCACTAGCTGCGATGGCGCTGGCATCTTACCAAGTAGGGTACAGTCTGCAACTTTGCCCTGTGTACATAAGCCCATGCCCCCGCGTATTACTCTAACTTATTTAACTACAACTATTCCAACTGTATTGAATGCGAGTACACAAAATTCCTTCATATATAGTAAACTTTGTATTCCACTTTTCGATTTATTTTTATTTCAGCTTCCTATTAACTTATTTATTTACTAGCATCGCCCTTCGTCGAAATTCGGGGATTATCTATGTATAGAACCATAAGCACAAACACGATTCGACAATACTCTTATACCCAGCATCTTTCCGTAAAGTAAAACGTTAAAACGTAAAATTAGTATATTTATTCTAAAATAACCTAACCTGTTCCAAATCAATCGTTTAGCAAAATAAATCCATTGTACGCAAAATAACCTTTTCAAGGGCCTAAGGTTTGAACTTCTTGTGCTCACTTTTATTTAATCAATTCATTTTTTTTTTAAATAGCGTCCTTGCGAATGCCAACGTCAGAGAAAGCGATGCTACTGCTTCCGTCCACATCGTAATGAGAACTGGCTGTTCTCACGCTATTCGACAGGCTGGAAATGCGGCTTGCATGCCGACTGGACTGAGCTCACATCTTGTGTGGATCAAGAGTTGGATAAAAACGAAGGGGAAACAGCAAAGCGAAGATATTTTTACATTACCCTGTTACGAGAGCCTATTTCTCGGTACATGTCAGAATACCGACACGTTAGGCGGGGTGCAACGTGGAAAGGGTCCAGACACTGGTGCTTAGGTCGCCAGGCGACCCCTGCAGAACTTCCACCATGTTATGAAGGTAATTTTTTTAAAGGAACCCTAATTCTTGTATGACTATCGAAATGTTAAAATTTGTAGGCAAGGATTGGTTGCATGTGACATTGGATGACTTTGCCGCCTGCGATAGTAATCTTGCGGCCAATAGACAAACCCGCATGTTAGCGGATTTAGCTTTAGTGAACTGTTACAACAGAACATCGATGCCGCCCCACGAACGCGATCGTATTATGTTGGCAAGCGCTAAACGAAATCTGGCAGCCATGGCTTATTTTGGTTTAACAGAATATCAGAAGGTCAGTGTTACTTAGTCAATCAAGCTGTTGCAATAATGTTAATTTAATTTCAGAAATCTCAGTACATCTTTGAGGAAACATTCAACCTCCGTTTTGCAATACCTTTTGAGCAGCACAATACAACGATATCAAATGCAGCGGTTAATAATTTGCGCCCTGATCAAAGAAAACACATTGAACAACTCAACAGTTTAGATATGGAACTATATGAATTCGCCAACAAACTGCTCTTTCAGAGGTAAGCAAAGATGTTTTTAACGTATCCTTAAATATTTACTAAGGCAAATTGAATCACCCAGATTTAATCGACTCAAAGCCAAAGACTCTGATTTCGAGACGCGTTTCGCGAATCTTGGTAACATCAACTACAAACAAGGAGTCACTGAATTCAATTGGGACAGTAATATCGATGAAACTGCTAGCACGGATCATTAAAAAACACGAAGAGTATTTATTCCTGGTTCGCTATCAAACGCGGATACGGATGCGGATTGTTCTCATTTTACAAGTTCTTTTTAATTTATCGTGCAACTGTATATAGTCATTAGGTTAAGCATACAATACACTTTTGTTTGTTTGTTTAGTATTTTATACCGACTAAGTGGACATTGATGTTATTTACGCTTTAAAATGAGTAAAAGCCTTAAGAGAAGAAAGAAAATTATAGAGGATACGAAAAACTAAAATTACAACTCTTTACGAATGATGACTGCAAGATTTGAGAGGGTATGGATGAACAGTGTTTGATTAGTCCCAAAAATTAAGCTACCAAAGTCGAAAACAATATTGTACACCCAGAACCCAACAGTTTCCCATATTTTGATGACCGATTGTGAGCAATATTATTTATAATTACAAAAGACTATTCATTATACAATTTAGTATAATTTGAAATTCACTTTATTAGGACTTCCTATTTAGAAACCATAAAATCCAATGTTGACGTTAAATAAAACGGCACCATATTTATTTAGGAAAAAAAGAACACGCATAATTTTGTAAATAATCAAAGCTCAGTCATTTTCCTATACAAATGAGAATGATACTGACATTTTATATATTACAAGAACGTTTTTAATCCTGTATTTATAAAATGCGACTTCTATCAACTTTATGTATTTCGTTTCAACAAGGCAGTTGATGTTAGCATTTTGTATTAAACTTTTAATTAAAACAATGACTCGGCCAAAGTAACCCGTTTTAAAAGTACTATATTGACTTGAACTCTCTGATAAAGTCTGAACATTGCGTGCATGCTCCGACCGTATGTGTATTATCCGGTGTCTTCACCAGCAATATCGAATGATTTTCCTTTTATAAAAGAAAACATAAGATGGTATGGTATACAATTTACGTGACAATTTACTTTATTTTAATAAGTACTGAGACATTAAATACACGCTTAACCTCAATTTTACAAAAAGCTATTACAATTAATTAATTAATAATGTAATAAAAAAATTAAAATATACCGCGTCGTTGTGGCGTTAGGCGCGACTCCTACGTTGGTGTGCTCTGTGTTCAATCACCGGTACGAGACTTCACATAGTTCACGGCTCCAAAAATAATACCTGTTTAGAAAATGTGTCTTATAAATTCGCCGTTCAGAGTAGCCATAAAAATGCAAGTTCTTTGCAATAGTGAGAGAATATTGAATAGCACTCAAACACCACTGATTGGCCATTGCTGTAGAAGCTTCACTCCATAATTATTATTAAAACATACTTCTATCACCGAATTTCGTTTTAAGTATTTGTTGGGCTTAAACCCAGGCTTACCTGCATTTGACAAATATCTTGCTTGCAATTGTATAACTGACTTTTCTTAGTATTTCAAACAAAATTAAAGCCTACGCAGCTAGTAACCAACATAGATATATATATATTTTTACACCACTAACCTCGGATTTCACAGTTACAACGAAATTCGAAACTTGATCTGACCATTTAATGGCATATTTAATAAATAGTGGATTTGTGATTGAATAAATCAATATCAAGTTATCAAGTCGTAAATTAAAACACACATGGTAGAGCTGGTATGAATAGTGGATTTTACAAAATAAACCACCAATATTATTTTTATAATTTTCTAAGGCAAGTGTTTTCATCATTCAATCCAATCACCTTAACTAACAAATTGTGGTTTCAAGCGTAATCTACATAACATTGATTGTCATTCTATAAGTATTTTCTAATTTCCTCAGTCAAAGAAAAAGTACAAAGCATTTATGTATTTTTATCTGTTTATTTGTAGAACAGATGCCATATTGAATTTAGTTGAGACAAATACACAGTTCGTTCTGTGACATAGAGGATTATGTTTCCATGCATTCAAATTCTAACTCAAAAAAATTCAGTGCTCATGTTTTGTTCTCATGTTTTGTTTTCTTAATGAAATTAACATAAATGCTATTTTATATTATCCAACAAATGATTCTACATAAACAAACAAATTGACAACATATTCTAACAACTAAAACTAAACAAAGATCTATATGATGGTGTCAATATACCGTAAATTACACTAATCTTTGCTTTGCCTTTTTAAAAATTGTATGTGTATTTTGTGTATTTTGTTCAAGTCAAAGCATAAGACGTAACAATTATACTAATTTCAATGCTCACAATTATGGAAGTACAATGGATAAGACCAAGGAGTCAATATTATTTTGATATATTAAACAATAGTACTCAATTCTCTTAAGAAATGAGCATACCAAAATACACATTACTTACATAGGTCAGGTATAATTTTAACAATTACATTTTTTTCGGTTTTAATGGAACCTGTTGTAAATTAATTAAAAATTCTTGAATGCATTTATGTAAAAAAAATCTATCATGGAAGGGACAGGAACTATTACGTGCCTTTGAAGATGCATAGTCTTTTCCATTCACTAATACGATTATATTGATTTTTGACTGTGAATGTTACTGAGTGTTGACTAACCACGTTTTGTTTTCAATTTTGGGTACAACATTTTTCTGTTATTCGCTGAGTAAAACGCTACTTTCAGAATGTGGTCCAGAATTTAACTGAACAAATTCTTACAGTTTTGAATAAGAGAATATCGAAATTTTCAATCGTATTTTCAAATCGTATTTATAACTAATCGTATGTAAAAGTCCTTGTTTGATATCAGTGTTCCGAAAAATTAAAAAAATAATTTCCAAAATGTGCTATTATTTTTGTGAAAACCAATTATTTCGAAATATTTTTGAAAGTCCCACCACTTGAAAATGTTAGCATTATTTTATTATTTATTTTAACACTTTCAATTTAGAGAACTCCCCCAGGAAAGAGTTCCTCACATCGTCAATTTCCCTTGGTAACTATGAAATTATAATCGAAACATTTTTCTTATTAGAAATATGTATTGTTTTTTCGATGCCCGACTGAAAGTTCAGATTATTCAAAGACAATTTTTTTTATATACACTACTTACATCTTTGATTCAATTCTGTTCAGCATTTAACATTTTATCATTTTGTATGAGAGTATTTTATTGCATATTTTAATAAATAATTTGTTATGTGTAAGATAATATTATATTGTAAGAAAATAGATTATTTTGTTTACATCTTATTTAAAACGTTAAATAAACAAGAATCACAAATTATGTTAACCAAAGAATGTAGCATTAGTGAACTATTGACTAAACAACAATGGAAAAAATATGTATTTATGAACGAAATGGCAGCACAAAACTATAATAAATTTCATTGTATACCTGCAAGTCTCGTTTTGTTTTTATGAAAAGAAATCTGAAAATTCTTGGGATATACTCAATGTGAAAACAATCAGTTAAGTTTGAAACAATTATTTTTTTAATTTTCGTGTCAAGAAAGCACGCCCTGCAAGCCCTTTGTTTCGTTTCGGCTTTGCGAGTTCACGAAACGAAGCTTTTCTGTCCTAAGTTTTAGTAAACTCTATTATAAGGTCATCATAGTGAAAAGACTGAACAGAACATACGATTTAACACCTATACACACTTGATACAGTTCTGCCCGCTTACATTTTTAAAACCTTCCCAACGCTTTGCAAGCTTTAAAATTTGTTCTTTTTTTTGTTTTTCAAACATTCGCTATGCTCTTCAAACATGGAACATTCGCTTTGCATGCTTTAATCTGCTCAACCTCGCTTGAGAGCGAACATAAACAGCCTTATTGTTAGTTTTACCCGAACACCATTTCATCTTCGAAAAATGCCCCTATTGTTAGTTTTGATTTCAAAAGGAATTAAACTCTTTTCGCATGCAAAATCTTCACTTGATTTTTTAGGCGAAAGAGAGAACAACAAAGCGGAAGATGTAAATTGTTTGTTTCTTTGATCTTTGGTCGCAAAAAAGTGTAAATATCAATTAAAGATGACGTTAAAAGGGCATGGGCCTGTGCATCCAAGGTAAACTTGTTGATTGCTCTTAACTTGGCGAGATGCCAGCAATGTACAGGGAATGCACAGTTCAAGTTGGCATACAGTCTCCTCGTGGGATGGGGCCCTGTGGATGGCCTTTACTGCAACCACTTAGAGGTGAACCAATGAATGCCTACTGTCCAGTGATGTAAACCCAGACCCTGTCTCCACGTTAGGGGGTTTCGCGTGTCTTAACTCCACCACCGTGCAAAAAAACTACAAGATTCGATAAGGATGACCCTACTACCGACCATCAACAGCAAAAAGAGAACAACGATTTTCGGTTCTGCAAGTGGAATGTGACTTCCCTTAACAGACCACGTACAGCCGGTGAACTTGCGGAGGCCCTAGAAATCTTTAAGGCAGATATCACTGCCCTACGGGAGCTGCGATGGGATGGGCCGGACAAAAAGAGAATACAAAACTGACATATATTACATCGATTTCTACAAAGAGCGAAGGCAGTGTTTGGTATTATGTGGTTTTGTTGTTCGAAGCAGACTTAGGGAAGATGTCTTAAGCTTTAGATACATGAGCGAGAGCCTCACAACAATCCGCATGAAGCCTACATTGGGCTACATCAGCTTAATCTGACTCCACCCCCCAACGGGGGATAAAAACTACGATAGCAAGAATGACTTCTATGAACTACTAGAAAGGACATACGATCAATGCATATGCTACGACACTAAGACTGTTTTAGGAGATTTCAATGTAAAGCAACGAAGGTAAGGAAAATGTTTTTGATAGAGTCGTCGGTCGTCATTTTTCCGGGCGATTGTTTAATAAAACAATGTTAATTCAGAAAAATGAATTACCTTTGTCCGTTTTTGTGAACCTGTGAACGTTTTTTTTAAAGACAAACATACGTACGTAAACATACACGTTAACCAACATTTTTTACCGTGTGCTCGGTTTACCCAAGAGGCCTATTGTCCCCGCACTAGAAAATGTGAAAATATATTAGATACATGTATATAATATGTAAATGGAATAATAAGTCCCAATTCCAAATTTTATAATCAAATATAGCCTAACCCTAATGAAATCTTCGAGCAAATTCACTCAGCAGATAAATTTCTTGTCGATCTGGGGCTGTGCGAAGAGGTGACCCCTTTGGCAGACGTAGAAAGATTCAAGAAACTTTTTATCAATTTCTCGAATGTATTCTACGAAATCATACGGAGCTGCAAACATATTGCTGTCTTCGAGTTGCTTAAACGTTGCGAACGTTAAGCTGGTAGAAGCTTATACCACGAATGGCTTTCTGAGGATGATTGTGCTACCAGAGGTTGTTTGCCGATAGACTGCAGAAATAAGAGAGCAAAGAGATATCCATCTTTTGCGTCTCTTGCCCCTTGATTTCATCTGAGAGCGTTTTTTATAAGCTTTCCCCGCCGTGTCTGTGAATACGTGTAAGCTCTTAAGAACAGCTGATCCTCTTCCCCAACCATAGTATTGGGGTGGATTGAAGGTGTTATTTGAAAATTCGCTCGTTTACACGAGATTCAAATGTTCAGTGTTAAGTATTCAACACAATGAGGAAGAGTAAGCAAACGAACAAGGCGTATGTTCACGGTGTAAATTAATTAAACTCCTGTTTATAGGAGTTTCTGTCCGCAGCATTAGTGTGATATTAATGAAGAAACAGATAAATGTATTGTTTTTATGAATATTTGAGTAATATCTATAAAACGCATTGCCCGACACTTACGTACACGTATATATGTATATAACTTTGAAACGTTTGCATTAATCAAAAAAATAAGCAGTTTCTTTGCTGCTTTTCCTTTTTACAGATATACGATGGAAGTTACTTCCAAATTTTGACAACTATTTTTCTGACTTAGTTTTAGTTTCCATATCTGGAAATTTTTCTTAACAATTAAGAAATTTTAATTTTTAATTCATTACCTTTTTTCGAATTTATGAATGAATGCTATCAAAGTGACTTCATTTATCACGTATGACATAGAAATAGGTTATATATTACATGAATGGATTAAATTGATGCAAACTATTCCTGTAAATAATACGTGGCATTATTTTTTTATTCACCCAATCCTACCACTAAAGTCATGAACCCACTGAACACTCTTTGAACAATAGTACATGGTTGCGGCCAACTTCACACGATTTTCTCACAGAAATTGACGAATCGTCCGCCATTACATTGGTAAATTGACGAATTTGTAAAAGTATAAGTGAAATATAAGGGATTTCCACTACTCTTACATTCCTTTCTTTTGTGGTCTAGGGGCAAAAATGGCCGAAGATGGATATCTCTTTGCTCTCTTATTTCTGCAGTCTATCAGCAAACAACCTCTGGTAGCACAATTATCATCAGAAAGCCATTCGTGGTATAAGCTTCTACCAGCTTAACGTTCGCAACGTTTTAGCAACTCGAAGACAGCAATATGTTTGCAGCTCCGTATGATTTCGTAGAATACGAACGCTCTGTTTCAACATTTTCGCGGTTGCAGGCAGAATTTCATTTTAATTTTTTGAAAGGTGCTTGGCTGCATATGTGCCTCCGTTAATTAAGGTGATAACTTAAACTCAAGCTTGATATCTTCGTTGTGGAAGAGAGTGTGGTATAAATGGGTAGAATCAAAGAAAAATGAATTCTACCATCATCACATAGAAAATATGGCCCAGCGATGTCTATTTGTAATATACTAAACCGCGAAGGTTGAACCCCTGGTAGCCAAAAACTCGAAGATCACGTGCAGCTTGGAAAATTAAAATTAGACTCCAGTAAACAGGAGTAAGGTTAACTGTATGGGAGGACAGATGTCGCCGGTCGCACCAGAGAGATTTCTCGGACATTCCAAGTCACGGTTAAACTTAAAATATCTGTAATAAAATTACGCAGGTGGTGGCCCGTGGCGTTGTGGGTATGTGCGTCGACCCCAACCTTGACGTCGTAGGTTTAATTCCAGCTCTGAGCGACACAAATAATTTTCACGACCCCACCTCTTTCGAGTCACTGACAATGCTCAAAGGGTAGTCTAGAAAAAACTTCTCAAACTTGGCCGTTCGGAATCGGCATAAAACTGTAGGTCCCTTCCACTCGTGTAAGAACAGTAGCACGCACAACACGAGTGATTGCTGAGAAGCTAGGCCCTGGCCCTCTACGGGCTGTAGCGCACCCCATATTATTATATTATTATAATATGCGATAATAAACGAAACAAAACGCATGTAATATGATTTGTTCATGTAAATCTTTTCTTGACCTTATGAAGTATACACCTTAATAGAAAATAACAAAATTGACTTGAATTATATCGTATTGTTATTTTAACATTACATATTTATCGATTACTTAAACACTTCTTATATTTCTACTTAATTTGAAACTGTGGTGTCCCAAAAGAAGTTATTAATTGGAGCATTTTTGTTCTTGACCTAAATCACATACATATATTGTGCACAGACAATTTTAATTTGTCCCGCATTTTTATTATTCGCAGGTTGTAAAACTTTGTTTTAATTTTAAAAATTAACTTACTAAAATAAACTTCTTTTACGGGTGATATAATACTATTGACTTTACTAAACTTGATGAACTTACTCATGGAATGTTTCCAGTTTATGGGCAAGTCAACCATTTTGGAAATTTATTTGACACTATCAGTGGCAAAAATTGATTCGGAGGGGTAACCATCTGATCGAACTACCACAAATGTGAAAGTATGCGTGAAATATTGCCTCAAAATAAAGAAGTATGCGTGTTTTGCGGTAGATCATAGCATTGTGGCCTTGAAAGTTGAATATCTTTATTAGTTCATTTATGCCATAAGCACTAAAACATTATGGCCGGACACTTTGAACGGAATTCATCTTCACGGGAACCTTCCGAGCCTATGACGGTATCAGTATTTCCTACAATAATGCGTGTGGGCTTTTAGGGACATCTCGTCAGCCGAAATAGAACTATATTTATAAATACTGGGGGCGTCATATTGGGCAGCAGAAACTTTGAGGTAGTCAAAGACTTCATCTACCTAAGCTCTGGAGTAAGTAGGGACAACAACACCAGTACCGTCAATCGCTGCTTCTTTGGGTTTAAGAGGCAATTGAGTAACAGAGCCATCTCTCGAAACACCAAATTGACCTTGGACCTGGACCCTGATCATCCCAGTCCTGCTCTATGGCGCACATGGACGCTATTGAAATCGGATGAAGAAGCTCTTGGTTGTTTTGAAAAGTTCTGCTTACGATCCTTGGTCCTGTTTGCGTTGATGGCGTTTGGAGGAGAAGGTTTAACCACGAGCTATACGGGCTGTACAGCAGCATGCACCTAGTAAAGCGTCTTCGGATCCAACGCTTAAGATGGCTAGGTCATGCAGAGCGGATGGATACCACAGCTCGGCCCGAAGAGTCTTCAACACCGAACCATTGGGACAGCGCAACAGAGGACGTCCTCGTGCTAGATGGCGCACACAAGTGGAAAAGGACCTCAACCAACTTGGTGTGCGCAACTGGAGGCAGCTGGCGAAATATCGTGCTGGCTGGAGAGGCATGTAAGTTCGCGTTCGCAGTTCACCGTGCATATGAATGTGCGTTAATATATTCGTCTCATGTCTATGTATTTCCTGGGTATCGAATAATTGCATGATATTTACAAAATATTTTACTGCTGCAAAGAAACATTTGAAAGTAGTCTGCTCTTCTCTATTGTACATTAATTAATAGTATCAATAAGCATATATCGTTGGGCTGATGTAATATAATAATAATAATATAGGTGGCCCTGCAGCCCGTGGGGGCCAGGGCCTAGCTTCTTAGCAACCATTCGTGCTGTGCGTGCTATTGTTCTCTCACGAGTGAAAAGGACCTACAGTTTAATGCCGAATCCAAACGGCTTTGTTTTGAGAAGCTTTTTCTAGGCAGGAAATACTCTTTGAGCATTGTCAGTAACTCGAAAGAATTGGGGCCGTGAAAATTGTTTTCGTCGCACAGAGCAGGAATCGAACCAACGACGTCGAGGTTGGGGTCGACGCACATACACACAACGCCACGGGCCACCACTGATGTAACATAATATATACATATATCGATTCGTAAGAATTTCTGATAATACGTTATATTCATGAATGCTAAAACTTTAATAACATCTAGCATTTGGTTAATTTATATATATTCACGAACAGCGTTCCCAAAATGATTTATGAATTTGACAGATATTCATGAATTGTTTTGTTTATGTGGGCAATTCATGAATTTTGTTTATGTGGGCAATTCACGAATTTTGACTTTAGTGAGGGCAAAAATGCACGAATCAGCCGCCATTTTCGTGGGGTATTTGATTTCTCAAAATAAGTGTGCTTAAGAGTGAGACTATGTACGATGACTCGTAAATAACTGTCATTCATTCATGAATAACCGTGAAAAAGTAGGAGAAAATTCGTCAAATTCGTCAATGGTCTAGGGGGCAAACAGCTGTGAAGTCGGCTGTCTCTCTAGTGCCTCATTTCTGATAAAAACTACCCACATCCGAAAGGTATTGAACGTAGGCTTCATGAGTGTTCACGAAGAGCACTTTCGATATTCGAGCGGAATGAGGTTCGTGAAAAAATAAATGAACCTAATGGGAAGGGGCGTCATTCGTCAAATCAAGTCCTGCATCGGCAGTTGTGCTTACAAAGAAAAAGAATGGTGAACTGCGCATGTGTATCGATTATCGCGCACTGAATAAGAAAACCATTAGGGATAATTTTCCTTTACCACTTCTCGAATATTGCATAGAATTTTTAGGAAGTAAATGATGGTTTATATTACTCGACCTGAAAGATGGTTTCCATCAAGTGGGAATGGAAGAAAGCTCCTTACAATTTACCTCTTTCGTAACACCAGATGGACAGTATGAGTACATACAGATGCCCTTTGGGTTGAAGAATGCCCCCGCTGATTTCCAGTGAACAAGTGCAAGTTCTTTTACGACGAATTAGAATATTTTTTCAATGCGTCTGGTATTCGACCAAGTGATGCCCACATACAAAAAATTGAACAGTATCCGATGTCAAAAAATCAGAAGGAGTTGCATCGGTGTATTGCTCTGTTTTCGTATTTCCGCCGATTTGTTCCCTCGTTTTCCAAAATATCTAAGCCTCTTTTGGAACTGTTGCGTAAAGAAAGTAGCACCGGTGTTAGCAATCTGTAGTCCTGAGGAAACGGAATTGCACTATGACGTATGTAGTCATGGATTTTGGTCCGTTTTGATGCAGTGTCGGAATGATAAAAAATTTCATCCAGTTGCATATTTATTTATTTCGAAAACCGCCACTCTGGCAATTATTTATCCATTGCGATGTTTCCGATATTACTTAGAGTGTGTACCATTTAAAATCATTACTGACTGCAATTCGCTAACAGTCTTGTTAATCAAGAAGCACGTGAATCCTTGGATTGCTAGGTGGGCATTAGAGTGTCGTAGTTCTCTAAGACTACACCATACAACACCGCAGTGCTCACGTCGATGCACTGAGTCAGTGTAATGTAGTTGCTGCTTTCATCACTAGACATTCATATTCAGGTGGCCCAGAACAGAGATCCAGAAACTAAAAGGTTCCGAGAAAGGCTCGAAGTGGGGACAATTGAAAATTATGACTTGCAGGACGGATTAGTTTATCGTAAGATTGAGGGAAATGGCTTGTTGCTTTACGTACTGACCGAAATAAGAGAACTTAATTCGGACTACACACGAGAAGATTGTCACCTACGGATCGAAAAAGGCTATAATTAGATTTAAAAAACTTATTGGTTCCCTGATATGGAAAACGAGATCGAGCGATTTGCTAAGAGCTGCATAAAGTGCTTTGTGCATTCAGCGCCCACCCGATCAAACAATCGTACCATGTACAGCACCCCAAAGAAGCCGGTCCCGTTCGACACGGTCCATATAGATCACTTCGGACCTTTTGCCAGTTTTAAATTCCAAACGAAACCATATTTTAGTACTGATCGACGCTTTCACGAAATTTGTTCGATTATATCCGGTCAATTCGACCAGTACTAAGAAGGTCTGCGCCTCATTGGACATGTATTTTAGTTACTATAGTCGTCCGAGACGCATGGTGACCGACAATGGAACTTGTTTTACTTCGCTCGAGTTTGCTTCTCCTCAAGCTAACGGACAGGTCGAGCGAGTGAATAGGGTCATGAAGGCTATACTATACACAGCTAAGCTAAAGAATGCTCTAGCAAATTACTATACGGGGTAGAAGAGCGTGGAACCCTTATTGACGAGCTTACCAAGTACTTGGAAGATAGGTTCGATCAAGGATCGGCTCGTGATCTTGATGCCACTTGGTAATAGCTGCTTTTAGAGATCTCACGAATATAATGAGGAAAGCTTTCTCAAGGACAGTGTTCCAGAAAGAAAGCGACATTGGATAGTTAACATAAAAATATTGTAAGATACTTAAGGGCCCTAAGCTCACATAATTCCGCTAGTTATTATCATTGTTATTATTAGTTTCCATAGCTCAAAGAAGCGTCCTTTTATTCCTTATATATGCGCGAAGAGCGTTAGTGGTCAACTAGGTCGATGAAATGGCACCATATACCAGATAAAGTCGATTTTTCACAATTAATCATTCTGGTATTATTCTCCGACACTTTTTCCCATCTAGCAGTGGTCGCAGCAGCACATCTCATAGCTGTAAGGAAGTGCCCTGTCATTCTTTATATATGCGGCAAGAACGTTAGTGGTCAACTAGGTCGATGAAATGGCATCATGTACCAGATTAAGGCTATTTTTTGCAATTACTCATTCTAGGTCATGTTCTCCGACACTTTTTCCCATCTAGCAGTGTTCATAGCAGCACATTTCATAGCTCAAAAGAAGCGTCCTGGCATTATTTATATATGCGCCAAGAGCGTTACTGTCCAACTAG
Source organism: Eristalis arbustorum (assembly GCA_916610145.1). Classification (NCBI taxonomy): domain Eukaryota; kingdom Metazoa; phylum Arthropoda; class Insecta; order Diptera; family Syrphidae; genus Eristalis; species Eristalis arbustorum. The sequence continues at coordinate 78,589,703 of OU744316.1, read as the reverse complement.
GTCGATGAAATGGCACCATGTACCAGATTAAGGCTATTTTTTGCAATTAATCATTCTAGGTCATATACTTCGACCCTTTTTACAATCTTCTAGTAGTTGCACCGCTATGTTTCATAGCTCAAAGAAAGCGTCCTTTCATTCTTTATATATGCGTGAAGAGCGTTAGTGGTCAACTAGGTCGATTAAATGGCACCATATACCATATAAAGTCGATTTTTCACAATTAATCATTCTGGTATTATTCTCCGACACTTTTTCCCATCTAGCAGTGGTCGCAGCAGCACATCTCATAGCTCAAAAGAAGCGCCCTCTCATTCTTTATATATGCGGCAAGAACGTTAGTGGTCAACTAGGTCGATGAAATGGCTTCATATACCAGATTAATGCGATTCGATTTTTTACCATCTTCCAGTAGTGGTACCGTTATGATTCATAGCTCAAAAACGTGTCCTTTCTTTTTTTGTATATGCGTGAAGAGCATTAGTGGTCAAAGAGGTCGATGAAATGACACCATATACCAGATAAAGTCGATTTTTCACATTTAATCATTATAGGTCATATTCTCCGACACTTTTTACCATCTTCCAGTAGTTGTACCGCTATGATTCATAGCTCAAAAGAAGCGTCCTTTCATTCTTTGTATATGCGTGAAGAGCATTAGTGGTCAAAGAGATCGATGAAATGACACCATATACCAGATAAAGTCGATTTTTCACATTTAATCAGTCCAGGTCATATTCTCCGACACTTTTTACCATCTTCCAGTAGTTGTACCGCTATGATTCATAGCTCAAAAGAAGCGTCTGTTCATTCTTTATATATGCGTGAAGAGCATTAGTGGTCAACTAGGTCGATGAAGTGGCACCATATACCAGATAAAGTCGATTTTTCACAATTAATCATTCAAGGTCATAATCGCCGACACTTTTTACCATCTTCCAGTAGTTGTAACGCTATGATTCATAGCTCAAAAAAAGCGTCCTTTCATTCTTTATATATGCGTGAAGAGCATTAGTGGTCAACTAGGTCGATAAAGTGGCACCATATTCCAGATTAAGGAGATTTTTCACATTTAATCATTCTAGGTCATATTCTCCGACACTCGTCCTTTCCTTCTTTATATATGCGTGAAGAGCATTAGTGGTCAACTAGGTCGATGATATGACACCATATTCCAGATTAAGGAGATTTTTCACATTTAATCATTCTAGGTCATATTCTCCGACACTTTTTCCCATCTAGCAGTGGTCGTAGCAGCACATTTCATAGCCCAATAGAATCGTCCTTTCATTCTTTATACATGCGTGTATAGCATAAGTGGTCAACTAGGCCGATGAATAGACACCATATTCCAGATTAAGGAGAGTTTTCACATTTAGTCATAATGGGTCATATACTCCGACACTTTTTCCCATCTAGCAGTGGTCGTAGCAGCACATTTCATAGGCCAATAGAATCGTCCTTTCATTCTTTATATATGCGTGTATAGCATAAGTGGTCATCTAGGCCGATGAATAGACACCATATTCCAGATTAAGGAGATTTTTCACAATTAAGCATTCCAGGTCATATTCTCCGACACTTTTTCCCATCTAGCAGTGGTCGTAGCAGCACATTTCATAGCCCAATAGAATCGTCCTTTCATTCTTTATACATGCGTGTATAGCATAAGTGGTCAACTAGGCCGATGAATAGACACGATATTCCAGATTAAGGAGATTTTTCACATTTAGTCATTCTAGGTCATATTCTCCGACACTTTTTCCCATCTAGCAGTGGTCGTAGCAGCACATTTCATAGGCCAATAGAATCGTCCTTTCATTCTTTATATATGCGTGTATAGCATAAGTGGTCAACTAGGCTGATGAATAGACACCATATTCCAGATTAAGGAGATTTTTCACAATTAATCATTCCAGGTCATATTCTCCGACACTTTTTCCCATCTAGCAGTGGTCGTAGCAGCACATTTCATAGCTCAAAAGAATCGTCCTTTCGTTCTTTATATATGCGTGAAGAACGTTAGTGGTCAACTAGGTCGGTGAAATGGCTTCATATACCAGATTAAGGCGATTTTTTACAATTATTTATTCCAGATCATATTCTCCGACACTTTTTCCGATCTAGCAGTGGTCGTAGCAGCACTTTTCATAGCTCAATAGAATCGTCCTTTCCTTCTTTATATATGCGTGAAGAGCATTAGTGGTCAACTAGGTCGATGATATGACACCATATTCCAGATTAAGGAGATTTTTCACATTTAATCATTCTAGGTCATATTCTCCGACACTTTTTCCCATCTAGCAGTGGTCGTAGCAGCACATTTCATAGCCCAATAGAATCGTCCTTTCATTCTTTATACATGCGTGTATAGCATAAGTGGTCAACTAGGCCGATGAATAGACACGATATTCCAGATTAAGGAGATTTTTCACATTTAGTCATTCTAGGTCATATTCTCCGACACTTTTCCCATCTAGCAGTGGTCGTAGCAGCACATTTCATAGGCCAATAGAATCGTCCTTTCATTCTTTATATATGCGTGTATAGCATAAGTGGTCAACTAGGCCGATGAATAGACACCATATTCCAGATTAAGGAGATTTTTCACAATTAATCATTCCAGGTCATATTCTCCGACACTTTTTCCCATCTAGCAGTGGTCGTAGCAGCACATTTCATAGCTCAAAAGAATCGTCCTTTCCTTCTTTATATATGCGTGAAGAACGTTAGTGGTCAACTAGGTCGATGAAATGGCTTCATATACCAGATTAAGGCGATTTTTCACAATTAATCATTCCAGATCATATTCTCCGACACTTTCTACCATCTTCCAGTTGTTGTACCACTATGATTCATACCTCAAAAAAAGCGTCCTTTCATTCTTTATATATGCGTGAAGAGCATTAGTGGTCAACTAGGTCGATGAAGTGGCACCATATACCAGATAAAGTCGATTTTTCACAATTAATCATTCAAGGTCATAATCGCCGACACTTTTCCCCATCTAGAAGTAGTCGTAGCAGCACATTTCATAGCTCAATAGAATCGTCCTTTCATTCTTTATACATGCGTGTATAGCATAAGTGGTCATCTAAGCCGATGAATAGACACCATATTCCAGATTAAGGAGATTTTTCACAATTAATCATTCCAGGACATATTCTCCAACACTTTTTCCGATCTAGCAGTGGTCGTAGCAGCACATTTCATAGCTCAATAGAATCGTCCTTTCCTTCTTTATATATGCGTGAAGAGCATTAGTGGTCAACTAGGTCGATGAAATGACACCATATACCAGATTAAGGAGATTTTTCACATTTAATCATTCTATGTCATATTCTCCGACACTTTTTCCCATCTAGCAGTGGTCGTAGCAGCACATTTCATAGCTCAAAAGAATCGTCCTTTCGTTCTTTATATATGCGTGAAGAACGTTAGTGGTCAACTAGGCCGATGAAATGACACCATATACCAGATAAAGTCGATTTTTCACAATTAATCATTCCGGGTCATAATCTCCGACACTTTTTCCCATCTAGAAGAAGTCGTAGCAGCACATTTCATAGGCCAATAGAATCGTCCTTTTATTCTTTATATATGCGTGTATAGCATAAGTGGTCAACTAGGTAGATGAAATGGCACCATATTCCAGATTAAGGAGATTTTTCACAATTAATCATTCCAGGTCATATTCTCCGACACTTTTTCCCATCTAGTAGTGGTCGTAGCAGCACATTTCATAGCTCAATAGAATCGTCCTTTCATTCTTTATACATGCGTGTATAGCATAAGTGGTCAACTAGGCCGATGAATAGACACGATATTCCAGATTAAGGAGATTTTTCACATTTAGTCATTCTAGGTCATATTCTCCGACACTTTTTCCCATCTAGCAGTGGTCGTAGCAGCACATTTCATAGCTCAATAGAATCGTCCTTTCCTTCTTTATATATGCGTGAAGAGCATTAGTGGTCAACTAGGTCGATGAAATGACACCATATACCAGATTAAGGAGATTCTTCACATTTAATCATTCTATGTCATATTCTCCGACACTTTTTCCCATCTAGCAGTGGTCGTAGCAGCACATTTCATAGCTCAAAAGAATCGTCCTTTCCTTCTTTATATATGCGTGAAGAGCATTAGTGGTCAACTAGGTCGATGAAATGACACCGTATTCATTAAGTCATATTCTCCGACACTTTTTCCCATCTAGCAGTGGTCGTAGCAGCACATTTCATAGCTCAAAAGAATCGTCCTTTCCTTCTTTATATATGCGTGAAGAGCATTAGTGGTCAACTAGGCCGATGAATAGACACCATATTCCAGATTAAGGAGATTTTTCACAATTAATCAGTGTAGGTCATATTCTCCGACACTTTTTCCCATCTAGCAGTGGTCGTAGCAGCACATTTCATAGGCCAATAGAATCGTCCTTTCATTCTTTATATATGCGTGTATAGCATAAGTGGTCAACTAGGCCGATGAATAGACACCATATTCCAGATTAAGGAGATTTTTCACAATTAATCATTCCAGGTCATATTCTCCGACACTTTTTCCCATCTAGCAGTGGTCGTAGCAGCACATTTCATAGCTCAAAAGAATCGTCCTTTCCTTCTTTATATATGCGTGAAGAACGTTAGTGGTCAACTAGGTCGATGAAATGGCTTCATATACCAGATTAAGGCGATTTTTCACAATTAATCATTCCAGATCATATTCTCCGACACTTTCTACCATCTTCCAGTAGTTGTACCACTATGATTCATACCTCAAAAAAAGCGTCCTTTCATTCTTTATATATGCGTGAAGAGCATTAGTGGTCAACTAGGTCGATGAAGTGGCACCATATACCAGATAAAGTCGATTTTTCACAATTAATCATTCAAGGTCATAATCGCCGACACTTTTCCCCATCTAGAAGTAGTCGTAGCAGCACATTTCATAGCTCAATAAAATCGTCCTTTCATTCTTTATACATGCGTGTATAGCATAAGTGGTCATCTAGGCCGATGAATAGACACCATATTCCAGATTAAGGAGATTTTTCACAATTAATCATTCCAGGACATATTCTCCAACACTTTTTCCGATCTAGCAGTGGTCGTAGCAGCACATTTCATAGCTCAATAGAATCGTCCTTTCCTTCTTTATATATGCGTGAAGAGCATTAGTGGTCAACTAGGTCGATGAAATGACACCATATACCAGATTAAGGAGATTTTTCACATTTAATCATTCTATGTCATATTCTCCGACACTTTTTCCCATCTAGCAGTGGTCGTAGCAGCACATTTCATAGCTCAAAAGAATCGTCCTTTCGTTCTTTATATATGCGTGAAGAACGTTAGTGGTCAACTAGGCCGATGAAATGACACCATATACCAGATAAAGTCGATTTTTCACAATTAATCATTCCGGGTCATAATCTCCGACACTTTTTCCCATCTAGAAGAAGTCGTAGCAGCACATTTCATAGGCCAATAGAATCGTCATTTTATTCTTTATATATGCGTGTATAGCCTAAGTGGTCAACTAGGTAGATGAAATGGCACCATATTCCAGATTAAGGAGATTTTTCACAATTAATCATTCCAGGTCATATTCTCCGACACTTTTTCCCATCTAGTAGTGGTCGTAGCAGCACATTTCATAGCTCAATAGAATCGTCCTTTCATTCTTTATACCTGCGTGTATAGCATAAGTGGTCAACTAGGCCGATGAATAGACACCATATTCCAGATTAAGGAGATTTTTCACAATTAATCATTCCAGGTCATATTCTCCGACACTTTTTCCCATCTAGCAGTGGTCGTAGCAGCACATTTCATTGCTCAAAAGAATCGTCTTTTCGTTCTTTATATATGCGGGAAGAACGTTAGTGGTCAACTAGGTCGATTAAATGACACCATATACCAGATTAAGTCGATTTTTCACAATTAATCAGTCTGGGTCATATTCTCCGACACTTCTTCCAATCTAGCAGTGTTCGTAGCAGCACATTTCATAGCTCAAAAGAAGCGTCCTGTCATTTTTTATATATGCGCCAAGAGCGTTACTGTCCAACTAGGTCGATCAAATGGCTTCATATACCAGATTAAGGCGATTTTTCACAATTAATCATTCCAGATCATATTCTCCGACATTTTCTACCATCTTCCAGTACTCGTACCGCTATGATTCATACCTCAAAAAAAGCGTCCTTTCATTCTTTATATATGCGTGAAGAGCATTAGTGGTCAACTAGGTCGATGAAGTGGCACCATATTCCAGATTAAGGAGATTTTTCACATTTAATCATTCTAGGTCATATTCTCCGACACTCGTCCTTTCCTTCTTTATATATGCGTGAAGAGCATTAGTGGTCAACTAGGTCGATGATATGACACCATATTCCAGATTAAGGAGATTTTGACACCATATTCCAGATTAAGGAGATTTTTCACATTTAATCATTCTAGGTCATATTCTCCGACACTTTTTCCCATCTAGCAGTGGTCGTAGCAGCACATTTCATAGCCCAATAGAATCGTCCTTTCATTATTTATACATGCGTGTATAGCATAAGTGGTCAACTAGGCCGATGAATAGACACGATATTCCAGATTAAGGAGATTTTTCACATTTAGTCATTCTAGGTCATATTCTCCGACACTTTTTCCCATCTAGCAGTGGTCGTAGCAGCACATTTCATAGGCCAATAGAATCGTCCTTTCATTCTTTATATATGCGTGTATAGCATAAGTGGTCAACTAGGCCGATGAATAGACACCATATTCCAGATTAAGGAGATTTTTCACAATTAATCATTCCAGGTCATATTCTCCGACACTTTTTCCCATCTAGCAGTGGTCGTAGCAGCACATTTCATAGCTCAAAAGAATCGTCCTTTCCTTCTTTATATATGCGTGAAGAACGTTAGTGGTCAACTAGGTCGATGAAATGGCTTCATATACCAGATTAAGGCGATTTTTCACAATTAATCATTCCAGATCATATTCTCCGACACTTTCTACCATCTTCCAGTAGTTGTACCACTATGATTCATACCTCAAAAAAAGCGTCCTTTCATTCTTTATATATGCGTGAAGAGCATTAGTGGTCAACTAGGTCGATGAAGTGGCACCATATACCAGATAAAGTCGATTTTTCACAATTAATCATTCAAGGTCATAATCGCCGACACTTTCCCCCATCTAGAAGTAGTCGTAGCAGCACATTTCATAGCTCAATAGAATCGTCCTTTCATTCTTTTTACATGCGTGTATAGCATAAGTGGTCATCTAAGCCGATGAATAGACACCATATTCCAGATTAAGGAGATTTTTCACAATTAATCATTCCAGGACATATTCTCCAACACTTTTTCCGATCTAGCAGTGGTCGTAGCAGCACGTCCTTTCCTTCTTTATATATGCGTGAAGAGCATTAGTGGTCAACTAGGTCGATGAAATGACACCATATACCAGATTAAGGAGATTTTTCACATTTAATCATTCTATGTCATATTCTCCGACACTTTTTCCCATCTAGCAGTGGTCGTAGCAGCACATTTCATAGCTCAAAAGAATCGTCCTTTCGTTCTTTATATATGCGTGAAGAACGTTAGTGGTCAACTAGGCCGATGAAATGACACCATATACCAGATAAAGTCGATTTTTCACAATTAATCATTCCGGGTCATAATCTCCGACACTTTTTCCCATCTAGAAGAAGTCGTAGCAGCACATTTCATAGGCCAATAGAATCGTCCTTTTATTCTTTATATATGCGTGTATAGCATAAGTGGTCAACTAGGTAGATGAAATGGCACCATATTCCAGATTAAGGAGATTTTTCACAATTAATCATTCCAGGTCATATTCTCCGACACTTTTTCCCATCTAGTAGTGGTCGTAGCAGCACATTTCATAGCTCAATAGAATCGTCCTTTCATTCTTTATACATGCGTGTATAGCATAAGTGGTCAACTAGGCCGATGAATAGACACCATATTCCAGATTAAGGAGATTTTTCACATTTAGTCATTCTAGGTCATATTCTCCGACACTTTTTTCCCATCTAGCAGTGGTCGTAGCAGCACATTTCATAGGCCAATTGAATCGTCCTTTCATTCTTTATATATGCGTGTATAGCATAAGTGGTCAACTAGGCCGATGAATAGACACCATATTCCAGATTAAGGAGATTTTTCACAATTAATCATTCCAGGTCATATTCTCCGACACTTTTTCCCATCTAGCAGTGGTCGTAGCAGCACATTTCATAGCTCAAAAGAATCGTCCTTTCCTTCTTTATATATGCGTGAAGAACGTTAGTGGTCAACTAGGTCGATGAAATGGCTTCATATACCAGATTAAGGCGATTTTTCACAATTAATCATTCCAGATCATATTCTCCGACACTTTCTACCATCTTCCAGTAGTTGTACCACTATGATTCATACCTCAAAAAAAGCGTCCTTTCATTCTTTATATATGCGTGAAGAGCATTAGTGGTCAACTAGGTCGATGAAGTGGCACCATATACCAGATAAAGTCGATTTTTCACAATTAATCATTCAAGGTCATAATCGCCGACACTTTTCCCCATCTAGAAGTAGTCGTAGCAGCACATTTCATAGCTCAATAAAATCGTCCTTTCATTCTTTATACATGCGTGTATAGCATAAGTGGTCATCTAGGCCGATGAATAGACACCATATTCCAGATTAAGGAGATTTTTCACAATTAATCATTCCAGGACATATTCTCCAACACTTTTTCCGATCTAGCAGTGGTCGTAGCAGCACATTTCATAGCTCAATAGAATCGTCCTTTCCTTCTTTATATATGCGTGAAGAGCATTAGTGGTCAACTAGGTCGATGAAATGACACCATATACCAGATTAAGGAGATTTTTCACATTTAATCATTCTATGTCATATTCTCCGACACTTTTTCCCATCTAGCAGTGGTCGTAGCAGCACATTTCATAGCTCAAAAGAATCGTCCTTTCGTTCTTTATATATGCGTGAAGAACGTTAGTGGTCAACTAGGCCGATGAAATGACACCATATACCAGATAAAGTCGATTTTTCACAATTAATCATTCCGGGTCATAATCTCCGACACTTTTTCCCATCTAGAAGAAGTCGTAGCAGCACATATCATAGGCCAATAGAATCGTCCTTTTATTCTTTATATATGCGTGTATAGCCTAAGTGGTCAACTAGGTAGATGAGATGGCACCATATTCCAGATTAAGGAGATTTTTCACAATTAATCATTCCAGGTCATATTCTCCGACACTTTTTCCCATCTAGTAGTGGTCGTAGCAGCACATTTCATAGCTCAATAGAATCGTCCTTTCATTCTTTATACATGCGTGTATAGCATAAGTGGTCAACTAGGCCGATGAATAGACACCATATTCCAGATTAAGGAGATTTTTCACAATTAATCATTCCAGGTCATATTCTCCGACACGTTTTCCCATCTAGCAGTGGTCGTAGCAGCACATTTCATAGCTCAAAAGAATCGTCCTTTCGTTCTTTATATATGCGTGAAGAGCATTAGTGGTCAACTAGGTCGATGAAATGACACCATATACCAGATTAAGTCGGTTTTTCACACTTAATCATTCTAGGTCATATTCTCCGACACTTTTTCCCATCTAGCAGTGGTCGTAGCAGCACATTTCATAGCTCAAAAGAATCGTCTTTTCGTTCTTTATATATGCGGGAAGAACGTTAGTGGTCAACTAGGTCGATGAAATGACACCATATACCAGATTAAGTCGATTTTTCACAATTAATCAGTCTGGGTCATATTCTCCGACACTTCTTCCAATCTAGCAGTGTTCGTAGCAGCACATTTCATAGCTCAAAAGAAGCGTCCTGTCATTTTTTATATATGCGCCAAGAGCGTTACTGTCCAACTAGGTCGATCAAATGGCTTCATATACCAGATTAAGGCGATTTTTCACAATTAATCATTCCAGATCATATTCTCCGACACTTTCTACCATCTTCCAGTACTCGTACCGCTATGATTCATACCTCAAAAAAAGCGTCCTTTCATTCTTTATATATGCGTGAAGAGCATTAGTGGTCAACTAGGTCGATGATATGACACCATATTCCAGATTAAGGAGATTTTGACACCATATTCCAGATTAAGGAGATTTTTCACATTTAATCATTCTAGGTCATATTCTCCGACACTTTTTCCCATCTAGCAGTGGTCGTAGCAGCACATTTCATAGCCCAATAGAATCGTCCTTTCATTCTTTATACATGCGTGTATAGCATAAGTGGTCAACTAGGCCGATGAATAGACACCATATTCCAGATTAAGGAGATTTTTCACATTTAGTCATTCTAGGTCATATACTCCGAACATTTTTCCCATCTAGCAGTGGTCGTAGCAGCACATTTCATAGGCCAATAGAATCGTCCTTTCATTCTTTATATATGCGTGTATAGCATAAGTGGTCAACAAGGCCGATGAATAGACACCATATTCCAGATTAAGGAGATTTTTCACATTTAGTCATTCTAGGTCATATACTCCGACCATTTTTCCCATCTAGCAGTGGTCGTAGCAGCACATTTCATAGGCCAATAGAATCGTCCTTTCATTCTTTATATATGCGTGTATAGCATAAGTGGTCAACAAGGCCGATGAATAGACACCATATTCCAGATTAAGGCGATTTTTCACAATTAATCATTCCAGATCATATTCTCCGACACTTTCTACCATCTTCCAGTAGTTGTACCACTATGATTCATACCTCAAAAAAAGCGTCCTTTCATTCTTTATATATGCGTGAAGAGCATTAGTGGTCAACTAGGTCGATGAAGTGGCACCATATACCAGATAAAGTCGATTTTTCACAATTAATCATTCAAGGTCATAATCGCCGACACTTTTCCCCATCTAGAAGTAGTCGTAGCAGCACATTTCATAGCTCAATAGAATCGTCCTTTTCTTCTTTATATATGCGGCAAGAGCGTTAGTGTTCAACTAGGTTGATGAAATGGCTTCATATACCAGATTAAGCCGATTTTTCACACTTAATCATTCCAGGTCATATTCTCCGACACTTTTTAACATCTTCCAGTAGTTGTTCCGCTATGATTCAAAGCTCAAAACAAGCGTCCTTTCATTCTTTATATATGCGTGAAGAGCATTCGTGGTCAACTAGGTCGATGAAATGACACCATATTCCAGATTAAGGAAATTTTTCACAATTAATCATTCCAGGTCATATTCTCCGACACTTTTTCCCATCTAGCAGTGGTCGTAGCAGCATATTTCATAGCTCAAAAGGAGCGCCCTGTCATTCTTTATATATGCGGCAAGAGCGTTAGTGTTCAACTAGGTTGATGAAATGGCTTCATATACCAGATTAAGCCGATTTTTCACACTTAATCATTCTAGGTCATATTCTCCGACACGTTTTTCCATCTAGCAGTGGTCGTAGCAGCACATTTCATAGCTCAATAGAATCGTCCTTTCCTTCTTTATATATGCGTGAAGAGCATTAGTGGTCAACTAGGTCGATGAAATGACACCATATACCAGATTAAGTCGGTTTTTCACACTCAATCATTCTAGGTCATATTCTCCGACACTTTTTCCCATCTAGCAGTGGTCGTAGCAGCACATTTCATAGCTCAAAAGAATCGTCTTTTCGTTCTTTGTATATGCGGGAAGAACGTTAGTGATCAACTAGGTCGATGAAATGACACCATATACCAGATTAAGTCGATTTTTCACAATTAATCAGTCTAGGTCATATTCTCCGACACTTCTTCCAATCTAGCAGTGTTCGTAGCAGCGCGTTTCATAGCTCAAAAGAAGCGTCCTGTCTTTTTTTATATATGCGCCAAGAGCGTTACTGTCCAACTAGGTCGATCAAATGGCTTCATATACCAGATTTAGGCGATTTTTCACAATTAATCATTCCAGATCATATTCTCCGACACTTTCTACCATCTTCCAGTACTCGTACCGCTATGATCTCATACCTCAAAAAAAAGCGTCCTTTCATTCTTTATATATGCGTGAAGAGCATTAGTGGTCAACTAGGTCGATGAAGTGGCACCATATTCCAGATAAAGTCGATTTTTCACAATTAATTATTCAAGGTCATAATCTCCGACACTTTTTCCCATCTAGCAGTGGTCGTAGCAGCACATTTCATAGCCCAATAGAATCGTCCTTTCATTCTTTATACATGCGTGTATAGCATAAGTGGTCAACTAGGCCGATGAATAGACACCATATTCCAGATTAAGGAGATTTTTCACATTTAGTCATTCTAGGTCATATTCTCCGACACTTTTTCCCATCTAGCAGTGGTCGTAGCAGCACATTTCATAGGCCAATAGAATCGTCCTTTCATTCTTTATATATGCGTGTATAGCATAAGTGGTCAACTAGGCCGATGAATAGACACCATATTCCAGATTAAGGAGATTTTTCACAATTAATCATTCCAGGTCATATTCTCCGACACTTTTTCCCATCTAGCAGTGGTCGTAGCAGCACATTTCATAGCTCAAAAGAATCGTCCTTTCCTTCTTTATATATGCGTGAAGAACGTTAGTGGTCAACTAGGTCGATGAAATGGCTTCATATACCAGATTAAGGCGATTTTTCACAATTAATCATTCCAGATCATATACTCCGACACTTTCTACCATCTTCCAGTAGTTGTACCACTATGATTCATACCTCAAAAAAGCGTCCTTTCATTCTTTATATATGCGTGAAGAGCATTAGTGGTCAACTAGGTCGATGAAGTGGCACCATATACCAGATAAAGTCGATTTTTCACAATTAATCATTCAAGGTCATAATCGCCGACACTTTTCCCCATCTAGAAGTAGTCGTAGCAGCACATTTCATAGCTCAATAGAATCGTCCTTTCATTCTTTATACATGCGTGTATAGCATAAGTGGTCATCTAGGCCGATGAATAGACACCATATTCCAGATTAAGGAGATTTTTCACAATTAATCATTCCAGGTCATATTCTCCAACACTTTTTCCGATCTAGCAGTTGTCGTAGCAGCACATTTCATAGCTCAATAGAATCGTCCTTTCCTTCTTTATATATGCGTGAAGAGCATTAGTGGTCAACTAGGTCGATGAAATGACACCATATACCAGATTAAGGAGATTTTTCACATTTAATCATTCTATGTCATATTCTCCGACACTTTTTCCCATCTAGCAGTGGTCGTAGCAGCACATTTCATAGCTCAAAAGAATCGTCCTTTCGTTCTTTATATATGCGTGAAGAACGTTAGTGGTCAACTAGGTCGATGAAATGACACCATATACCAGATAAAAACGATTTTTCACAATTAATCATTCCGGGTCATAATCTCCGACACTTTTTCCCATCTAGAAGAAGTCGTAGCAGCACATTTCATAGGCCAATAGAATCGTCCTTTCATTCTTTATATATGCGTGTATAGCATAAGTGGTCAACTAGGTAGATGAAATGGCACCATATTCCTGATTAAGGAGATTTTTCACAATTAATCATTCCAGGTCATATTCTCCGACACTTTTTCCCATCTAGTAGTGGTCGTAGCAGCACATTTCATAGCTCAATAGAATCGTCCTTTCATTCTTTATACATGCGTGTACAGCATAAGTGGTCAACTAGGCCGATGAATAGACACCATATTCCAGATTAAGGAGATTTTTCACAATTAATCATTCCAGGTCATAATCTCCGACACTTTTTCCCATCTAGAAGAAGTCGTAGCAGCACATTTCATAGGCCAATAGAATCGTCCTTTCATTCTTTAAATATGCGTGTATAGCATAAGTGGTCAACTAGGTAGATGAAATGGCACCATATTCCAGATTAAGGAGATTTTTCACAATTAATCATTCCAGGTCATATTCTCCGACACTTTTTTCCCATATAGCAGTGGTCGTAGCAGCACATTTCATAGCTCAAAAGAATCGTCCTTTCCTTCTTTATATATGCGTGAAGAGCGTTAGTAGTTAACTAGGTCGATGAAATGAGACCATATACCAGATAAAGTCGATTTTTCACAATTAATCATTCCAAGTGATATGCTCCGACACTTTTTCCCATATAGAAGTAGTCGTAGCAGCACATTTCATAGCTCAATAGAATCGTCCTTTCATTCTTTATACATGCGTGTATAGCATAAGTGGTCAACTACGCCGATGAATAGACACCATATTCCAGATTAAGGAGATTTTTCACAATTAATGATTCCAGGTCATATTCTCCGACACTTTTTCCCATCTAGCAGTGGTCGTAGCAGCACATTTCATAGCTCAAAAGAATCGTCCTTTCCTTCTTTATATATGCGTGAAGAACGTTAGTGGTCAACTAGGTCGATGAAATGGCTTCATATACCAGATTAAGGCGATTTTTCACAATTAATCATTCCAGATCATATTCTCCGACACTTTCTACCATCTTCCAGTAGCGTCCTTTCATTCTTTATATATGCGTGAAGAGCATTAGTGGTCAACTAGGTCGATGAAGTGGCACCATATACCAGATAAAGTCGATTTTTCACAATTAATCATTCAAGGTCATAATCGCCGACACTTTTCCCCATCTAGAAGTAGTCGTAGCAGCACATTTCATAGCTCAATAGAATCGTCCTTTCATTCTTTATACATGCGTGTATAGCATAAGTGGTCATCTAGGCCGATGAATAGACACCATATTCCAGATTAAGGAGATTTTTCACAATTAATCATTCCAGGTCATATTCTCCGACACTTTTTCCGATCTAGCAGTGGTCGTAGCAGCACATTTCATAGCTCAATAGAATCGTCCTTTCGTTCTTTATATATGCGTGAAGAACGTTAGTGATCAACTAGGTCGATGAAATGACACCATATACCAGATAAAGTCGATTTTTCACAATTAATCATTCCGGGTCATAATCTCCGACACTTTTTCCCATCTAGAAGAAGTCGTAGCAGCACATTTCATAGGCCAATAGAATCGTCCTTTCATTCTTTATATATGCGTGTATAGCATAAGTGGTCAACTAGGTAGATGAAATGGCACCATATTCCAGATTAAGGAGATTTTTCACAATTAATTATTCCAGGTCATATTCTCCGACACTTTTTCCCATCTAGTAGTGGTCGTAGCAGCACATTTCATAGCTCAATAGAATCGTCCTTTCATTCTTTATACATGCGTGTATAGCATAAGTGGTCAACTAGGCCGATGAATAGACACCATATTCCAGATTAAGGAGATTTTTCACAATTAATCATTCCAGGTCATAATCTCCGACACTTTTTCCCATCTAGAAGAAGTCGTAGCAGCACATTTCATAGGCCAATAGAATCGTCCTTTCATTCTTTAAATATGCGTGTATAGCATAAGTGGTCAACTAGGTAGATGAAATGGCACCATATTCCAGATTAAGGAGATTTTTCACAATTAATCATTCCAGGTCATATTATCCGACACTTTTTCCCATATAGCAGTGGTCGTAGCAGCACATTTCATAGCTCAAAAGAATCGTCCTTTCATTCTTTATACATGCGTGTATAGCATAAGTGGTCAACTAGGCCGATGAATAGACACCATATTCCAGATTAAGGAGATTTTTCACAATTAATCATTCCAGGTCATATTTTCCGACACTTTTTCCGATCTAGCAGTGGTCGTAGCAGCATATTTCATAGCTCAATAGAATCGTCCTTTCCTTCTTTATATATGCGTGAAGAGCATTAGTGGTCAACTAGGTCGATGAAATGACACCATATTCCAGATTAAGGAGATTTTTCACATTTAATCATTCTATGTCATATTCTCCGACACTCTTTCCCACCTAGCAGTGGTCGTAGCAGCATATTTCATAGCTCAATAGAATCGTCCTTTCCTTCTTTATATATGCGTGAAGAGCATTAGTGGTCAACTAGGTCGATGAAATGACACCATATACCAGATAAAGTCGATTTTTCACAATTAATCATTCCGGGTCATAATCTCCGACACTCTTCCCCATTTAGAATTAGTCGTAGCAGCACATTTCATAGGCCAATAGAATTGTCCTTTCGTCCTTTATATATGCGTGAAGAGCGTTAGTAGTCAACTAGGTCGATGAAATGGGACCATATACCAGATTAAGGCGATTTTTCACAATTAATCATTCCAGATCATATTCTCCGACACTTTCTACCATATTCCTGTAGTTGTACCGCTATGATTCATACCTCAAAAAAAGCGTCCTTTCATTCTTTATATATGCGTGAAGAGCATTAGTGGTCAACTAGGTCGATGAAGTGGCACCATATACCAGATAAAGTCGATTTTTCACAATTAATCATTCAAGGTCATAATCGCCGACACTTTTTCCCATCTAGAAGTAGTCGTAGCAGCACATTTCATAGCCCAATAGAATCGTCCTTTCATTCTTTATACATGCGTGTATAGCATAAGTGGTCAACTAGGCCGATGAATAGACACCATATTCCAGATTAAGGAGATTTTTCACAATTAATCATTCAAGGTCATATTCTCCGACACTTTTTCCGATCTAGCAGTGGTCGTAGCAGCACATTTCATAGCTCAATAGAATCGTCCTTTCCTTCTTTATATATGCGTGAAGAGCATTAGTGGTCAACTAGGTCGATGAAATGACACCATATTCCAGATTAAGGAGATTTTTCACATTTAATCATTCTATGTCATATTCTCCGACACTTTTTCCCATCTAGCAGTGGTCGTAGCAGCACATTTCATAGCTGAAAAGAATCGTCCTTTCGTTCTTTATATATGCGTGAAGAGCATTACTGGTCAACTAGGTCGATGAAATGACACCATATTCCAGATTAAGGAGATTTTTCACATTTAATCATTCTATGTCATATTCTCCGACACTTTTTCCCATCTAGCAGTGGTCGTAGCAGCACATTTCATAGCTCAAAAGATTCGTCCTTTCGTTCTTTATATATGCGTGAAGAACGTTAGTGGTCAACTAGGTCGATGAAATGACACCATATACCAGATAAAGTCGATTTTTCACAATTAATCATTCCGGGTCATAATCTCCGACACTTTTTCCCATCTAGAAGAAGTCGTAGCAGCACATTTCATAGGCCAATAGAATCGTCCTTTCATTCTTTATATATGCGTGTATAGCATAAGTGGTCAACTAGGTAGATGAAATGGCACCATATTCCAGATTAAGGAGATTTTTCACAATTAATCATTCCAGGTCATATTCTCCGACACTTTTTCCCATCTAGTAGTGGTCGTAGCAGCACATTTCATAGCTCAATAGAATCGTCCTTTCATTCTTTATACATGCGTGTATAGCATAAGTGGTCAACTAGGTCGATGAAATGACACCATATACCAGATAAAGTCGATTTTTCACAATTAATCATTCCAGGTCATATTCTCCGACACTTTTTCCGATCTAGCAGTGGTCGTAGCAGCACATTTCATAGCTCAATAGAATCGTCCTTTCGTTCTTTGTATATGCGTGAAGAACGTTAGTGGTCAACTAGGTCGATGAAATTGCACCATATTCCAGATTGAGGAGATTTTTCACATTTAATCATTCCGGGTCATAATCTCCGACACTTTTTCCCATCTAGAAGAAGTCGTAGCAGCACATTTCATAGGCCAATAGAATCGTCCTTTCATTCTTTATATATGCGTGTATAGCATAAGTGGTCAACTAGGTAGATGAAATGGCACCATATTCCAGATTAAGGAGATTTTTCACAATTAATCATTCCAGGTCATATTCTCCGACACTTTTTCCCATCTAGAAGAAGTCGTAGCAGCACATTTCATAGGCCAATAGAATCGTCCTTTCATTCTTTAAATATGCGTGTATAGCATAAGTGGTCAACTAGGTAGATGAAATGGCACCATATTCCAGATTAAGGAGATTTTTCACAATTAATCATTCCAGGTCATAATCTCCGACACTTTTTCCCATCTAGAAGAAGTCGTAGCAGCACATTTCATAGGCCAATAGAATCGTCCTTTCATTCTTTAAATATGCGTGTATAGCATAAGTGGTCAACTAGGTAGATGAAATGGCACCATATTCCAGATTAAGGAGATTTTTCACAATTAATCATTCCAGGTCATATTCTCCGACACTCTTTCCCGCCTAGCAGTGGTCGTAGCAGCATATTTCATAGCTCAATAGAATCGTCCTTTCCTTCTTTATATATGCATGAAGAGCATTAGTGGTCAACTAGGTAGATGAAATGACACCATATTCCAGATTGAGGAGATTTTTCACATTTAATCATTCTAGGTCATATTCTCCGACACTTTTTCCCATCTAGCAGTGGTCGTAGCAGCACATTTCATAGCTCAAAAGAATCGTCCTTTCGTTCTTTATATATGCGTGAAGAACGTTAGTGGTCAACTAGGTCGATGAAATGGCTTCATATACCAGATTAAGGCGATTTTTCACAATTAATCATTCCAGATCATATTCTCCGACACTTTCTACCATATTCCTGTAGTTGTACCGCTATGATTCATACCTCAAAAAAAGCGTCCTCTCATTCTTCATATATGCGTGAAGAGCATTAGTGGTCAACTAGGTCGATGAAGTGGCACCATATACCAGATAAAGTCGATTTTTCACAATTAATCATTCAAGGTCATAATCGCCGACACTTTTTCCCATCTAGAAGTAGTCGTAGCAGCACATTTCATAGCCCAATAGAATCGTCCTTTCATTCTTTATACATGCGTGTATAGCATAAGTGGTCAACTAGACCGATGAATAGACACCATATTCCAGATTAAGGAGATTTTTCACAATTAATCATTCCAGGTCATATTCTCCGACACTTTTTCCCATCTAGCAGTGGTCGTAGCAGCACATTTCATAGCTCAATAGAATCGTCCTTTCCTTCTTTATATATGCGTGAAGAGCATTAGTGGTCAACTAGGTCGATGAAATGACACCATATTCCAGATTGAGGAGATTTTTCACATTTAATCATTCTAGGTCATATTCTCCGACACTTTTTCCCATCTAGCAGTGGTCGTAGCAGCACATTTCATAGCTCAAAAGAATCGTCCTTTTGTTCTTTATATATGCGTGAAGAACGTTAGTGGTCAACTAGGTCGATGAAATGACACCATATACCAGATAAAGTCGATTTTTCACAATTAATCATTCCGGGTCATAATCTCCGACACTTTTCCCCATTTAGAAGTAGTCGTAGCAGCACATTTCATAGGCCAATAGAATTGTCCTTTCGTCCTTTATATATGCGTGAAGAGCGTTAGTAATCAACTAGGTCGATGAAATGGGACCATATACCAGATAAAGTCGATTTTTGAAAATTAATCATTCCAGGTGATATGCTCCGACACTTTTTCCCATATAGAAGTGGTCGTAGCAGCACATTTCTTAGCTCAAAAGAATCGTACTTTCCTCTTCCATCTAGCAGTGGCCCATCTAGCAGTGGTCGTAGAAGCACATTTCATAGCTCAATAGAATCGTCCTTTCATTCTTTATACATGCGTGTATAGCATAAGTGGTCAACTAGGCCGATGAATAGACACCATATTCCAGATTAAGGAGATTTTTCACAATTAATCATTCCAGGTCATATTCTCCGACACTTTTTCCCATATAGCAGTGGTCGTAGCAGCACATTTCATAGCTCAAAAGATTCGTCCTTTCGTTCCTTATATATGCGTCAAGAACGTTAGTGGTCAACTAGGTCGATGAAATGGCTTCATATACCAGATTAAGGCGATTTTTCACAATTAATCATTCCAGATCATATTCTCCGACACTTTCTACCATATTCCAGTAGTTGTACCGCTATGATTCATACCTCAAAAAAAGTGTCCTTTCATTCTTTATATATGCGTGAAGAGCGTTAGTGGTCAACTAGGTCGATGAAGTGGCACCATATACCAGATAAAGTCGATTTTTGAAAATTAATCATTCCAGGTGATATGCTCCGACACTTTTTCCCATATAGAAGTGGTCGTAGCAGCACATTTCATAGCTCAAAAGAATCGTACTTTCCTTCTTTATATATGCGTGAAGAGCATTAGTGGTCAACTAGGTTGATGAAATGACACCATATTCCAGATTAAGGAGATTTTTCACAATTAATCATTCCAGGTCATATTCTCCGACACTTTCTACCATATTCCAGTAGTTGTACCACTATGATTCATACCTCAAAAAAAGCGTCCTTTCATTCTTTATATATGCGTGAAGAGCATTAGTGGTCAACTAGGTCGATGAAGTGGCACCATATACCAGATAAAGTCGATTTTTCACAATTAATCATTCCGGGTCATAATCGCCGACACTTTTTCCCATCTAGAAGTAGTCGTAGCAGCACATTTCATAGCCCAATAGAATCGTCCTTTCATTCTTTATACATGCGTGTATAGCATAAGTGGTCATCTAGGCCGATGAATAGACACCATATTCGAGATTAAGGAGATTTTTCACAATTAATCATTCCAGGTCATATTCTCCGACACTTTTTCCCATCTAGCAGTGGTCGTAGCAGCACATTTCATAGCTCAAAAGAATCGTCCTTTCCTTCTTTATATATGCGTGAAGAGCATTAGTGGTCAACTAGGTCGATGAAATGACACCATATACCAGATTAAGGAGATTTTTCACATTTAATCATTCTATGTCATATTCTCCGACACTTTTTCCCATCTAGCAGTGGTCGTAGCAGCACATTTCATAGCTCAAAAGAATCGTCCTTTCGTTCTTTATATATGCGTGAAGAACGTTAGTGGTCAACTAGGTCGATGAAATGACACCATATACCAGATAAAGTCGATTTTTCACAATTAATCATTCCGGGTCATAATCTCCGACACTTTTTCCCATCTAGAAGAAGTCGTAGCAGCACATTTCATAGGCCAATAGAATCGTCCTTTCATTCTTTATATATGCGTGTATAGCATAAGTGGTCAACTAGGTAGATGAAATGGCACCATATTCCAGATTAAGGAGATTTTTCACAATTTATCATTCCAGGTCATATTCTCCGACACTTTTCCCATCTAGTAGTGGTCGTAGCAGCACATTTCATAGCTCAATAGAATCGTCCTTTCATTCTTTATACATGCGTGTATAGCATAAGTGGTCAACTAGGCCGATGAATAGACACCATATTCCAGATTAAGGAGATTTTTCACAATTAATCATTCCAGGTCATAATCTCCGACACTTTTTCCCATCTAGAAGAAGTCGTAGCAGCACATTTCATAGGCCAATAGAATCGTTCTTTCATTCTTTAAATATGCGTGTATAGCATAAGTGGTCAACTAGGTAGATGAAATGGCTCCATATTCCAGATTAAGGAGATTTTTCACAATTAATCATTCCAGGTCATATTCTCCGACACTTTTCCCATCTAGCAGTGGTCGTAGCAGCACATTTCATAGCTCAAAAGAATCGTCCTTTCGTTCTTTATATATGCGTGAAGAACGTTAGTGGTCAACTAGGTCGATGAAATGGCTTCATATACCATATTAAGGCGATTTTTCACAATTAATCATTCCAGATCATATTCTCCGACACTTTCTACCATCTTCCAGTAGTTGTACCGCTATGATTCATACCTCAAAAAAAACGTCCTTTCATTCTTTATATATGCGTGAAGAGCATTAGTGGTCAACTAGGTCGATGAAATGACACCATATACCAGATTAAGGAGATTCTTCACAATTAATCATTCCAGGTCATATTCTCCAACACTTTTTCCCATCTAGCAGTGGTCGTAGCAGCACATTTCATAGCTCAAAAGAATCGTCCTTTCCTTCTTTATATATGCGTGAAGAGCATTAGTGGTCAACTAGGTCGATGAAATGACACCATATACCAGATAAAGTCGATTTTTCACAATTAATCATTCCGGGTCATATTCTCCGACACTTTTTCCCATCTAGAAGAAGTCGTAGCAGCACATTTCATAGGCCAATAGAATCGTCCTTTCATTCTTTATATATGCGTGTATAGCATAAGTGGTCAACTAGGTAGATGAAATGGCACCATATTCCAGATTGAGGAGATTTTTCACATTTAATCATTCTAGGTCATATTCTCCGACACTTTTTCCCATCTAGCAGTGGTCGTAGCAGCACATTTCATAGCTCAAAAGAATCGTCCTTTTGTTCTTTATATATGCGTGAAGAACGTTAGTGGTCAACTAGGTCGATGAAATGACACCATATACCAGATAAAGTCGATTTTTCACAATTAATCATTCCGGGTCATAATCTCCGACACTCTTCCCCATTTAGAATTAGTCGTAGCAGCACATTTCATAGGCCAATAGAATTGTCCTTTCGTCCTTTATATATGCGTGAAGAGCGTTAGTAGTCAACTAGGTCGATGAAATGGGACCATATACCAGATAAAGTCGATTTTTGAAAATTAATCATTCCAGGTGATATGCTCCGACACTTTTTCCCATATAGAAGTGGTCGTAGCAGCACATTTTATAGCTCAAAAGAATCGTCCTTTCCTTCTTTATATATGCGTGAAGAGCATTAGTGGTCAACTAGGTCGATGATATGACACCATATTCCAGATTAAGGAGATTTTTCACATTTAATCATTCTAGGTCATATTCTCCGACACTTTTTCCCATCTAGCAGTGGTCGTAGAAGCACATTTCATAGCTCAATAGAATCGTCCTTTAATTCTTTATACATGCGTGTATAGCATAAGTGGTCAACTAGGCCGATGAATAGACACCATATTCCAGATTAAGGAGATTTTTCACAATTAATCATTCCAGGTCATATTCTCCGACACTTTTTCCGATCTAGCAGTGGTCGTAGCAGCACATTTCATAGCTCAAAAGAATCGTCCTTTCGTTCTTTATATATGCGTGAAGAACGTTAGTGGTCAACTAGGTCGATGAAATGACACCATATACCAGATTAAGGAGATTCTTCACATTTAATCATTCTATGTCATATTCTCCGACACTTTTTCCCATCTAGCAGTGGTCGTAGCAGCACATTTCATAGCTCAAAAGAATCGTCCTTTCCTTCTTTATATATGCGTGAAGAGCATTAGTGGTCAACTAGGTCGATGAAATGACACCATATACCAGATAAAGTCGATTTTTCACAATTAATCATTCCGGGTCATAATCTCCGACACTTTTTCCCATCTAAAAGAAGTCGTAGCAGCACATTTCATAGCTCAAAAGAATCGTCCTTTCCTTCTTTATATATGCGTGAAGAGCATTAGTGGTCAACTAGGTCGATGAAATGACACCATATACCAGATAAAGTCGATTTTTCACAATTAATCATTCCAGATCATATTCTCCGACACTTTCTACCATCTTCCAGTAGTTGTACCGCTATGATTCATACCTCAAACAAAGCGTCCTTTCATTCTTTATATATGCGTGAAGAGCATTAGTGGTCAACTAGGTCGATGAAGTGGCACCATATACCAGATAAAGTCGATTTTTCACAATTAATCATTCAAGGTCATAATCGCCGACACTTTTTCCCATCTAGAAGTAGTCGTAGCAGCACATTTCATAGCTCAATAGAATCGTCCTTTCATTCTTTATACAATCGAGTATAGCATAAGTGGTCAACTAAGCCGATGAATAGGCACCATATTCCAGATTAAGGAGATTTTTCACAATTAATCATTCCAGGTCATATTCTCCGACACTTTTTCCGAT
Organism: Eristalis arbustorum; assembly: GCA_916610145.1. Classification (NCBI taxonomy): domain Eukaryota; kingdom Metazoa; phylum Arthropoda; class Insecta; order Diptera; family Syrphidae; genus Eristalis; species Eristalis arbustorum. The sequence continues at coordinate 78,565,988 of OU744316.1, read as the reverse complement.
CTAGCAGTGGTCGTAGCAGCACATTTCATAGCTCAATAGAATCGTCCTTTCCTTCTTTATATATGCGTGAAGAGCATTAGTGGTCAACTAGGTCGATGAAATGACACCATATACCAGATTAAGGAGATTCTTCACATTTAATCATTCTATGTCATATTCTCCGACACTTTTTCCCATCTAGCAGTGGTCGTAGCAGCACATTTCATAGCTCAAAAGAATCGTCTTTTCCTTCTTTATATATGCGTGAAGAGCATTAGTGGTCAACTAGGTCGATGAAATGACACCGTATTCATTCAGTCATATTCTCCGACACTTTTTCCCATCTAGCAGTGGTCGTAGCAGCACATTTCATAGCTCAAAAGAATCGTCCTTTCCTTCTTTATATATGCGTGAAGAGCATTAGTGGTCAACTAGGCCGATGAATAGACACCATATTCCAGATTAAGGAGATTTTTCACAATTAATCAGTGTAGGTCATATTCTCCGACACTTTTTCCCATCTAGCAGTGGTCGTAGCAGCACATTTCATAGCTCAAAAGAATCGTCCTTTCGTTCTTTATATATGCGTGAAGAACATTAGTGGTCAACTAGGTAGATGAAATGGCACCATATTCCAGATTAAGGAGATTTTTCACAATTAATCATTCCAGGTCATATTCTCCCACACTTTTTCCGATCTAGCAGTGGTCGTAGCAGCACATTTCATAGCTCAATAGAATCGTCCTTTCCTTCTTTATATATGCGTGAAGAGCATTAGTGGTCAACTAGGTCGATGAAATGACACCATATTCCAGATTAAGGAGATTTTTCACAATTAATCATTCCAGGTCATATTCTCCGACACTTTTTCCCATCTAGAAGAAGTCGTAGCAGCACATTTCATAGGCCAATAGAATCGTCCTTTCATTCTTTATATATGCGTGTATAGCATAAGTGGTCAACTAGGTAGATGAAATGGCACCATATTCCAGATTAAGGAGATTTTTCACAATTAATCATTCCAGGTCATATTCTCCGACACTTTTTCCCATCTAGTAGTGGTCGTAGCAGCACATTTCATAGCTCAATAGAATCGTCCTTTCATTCTTTATACATGCGTATATAGCATAAGTGGTCAACTAGGCCGATGAATAGACACCATATTCCGGATTAAGGAGATTTTTCACAATTAATCATTCCAGGTCATAATCTCCGACACTTTTTCCCATCTAGAAGAAGTCGTAGCAGCACATTTCATAGGCCAATAGAATCGTCCTTTCCTTCTTTAAATATGCGTGTATAGCATAAGTGATCAACTAGGTAGATGAAATGGCACCATATTCCAGATTAAGGAGATTCTTCACATTTAATCATTCTATGTCATATTCTCCGACACTTTTTCCCATCTAGCAGTGGTCGTAGCAGCACATTTCATAGCTCAAAAGAATCGTCCTTTCCTTCTTTATATATGCGTGAAGAGCATTAGTGGTCAACTAGGTCGATGAAATGACACCATATACCAGATAAAGTCGATTTTTCACAATTAATCATTCCGGGTCATAATCTCCGACACTTTTTCCCATCTAAAAGAAGTCGTAGCAGCACATTTCATAGCTCAAAAGAATCGTCCTTTCCTTCTTTATATATGCGTGAAGAGCATTAGTGGTCAACTAGGTCGATGAAATGACACCATATACCAGATAAAGTCGATTTTTCACAATTAATCATTCCAGATCATATTCTCCGACACTTTCTACCATCTTCCAGTAGTTGTACCGCTATGATTCATACCTCAAACAAAGCGTCCTTTCATTCTTTATATATGCGTGAAGAGCATTAGTGGTCAACTAGGTCGATGAAGTGGCACCATATACCAGATAAAGTCGATTTTTCACAATTAATCATTCAAGGTCATAATCGCCGACACTTTTTCCCATCTAGAAGTAGTCGTAGCAGCACATTTCATAGCTCAATAGAATCGTCCTTTCATTCTTTATACAATCGAGTATAGCATAAGTGGTCAACTAAGCCGATGAATAGGCACCATATTCCAGATTAAGGAGATTTTTCACAATTAATCATTCCAGGTCATATTCTCCGACACTTTTTCCGATCTAGCAGTGGTCGTAGCAGCACATTTCATAGCTCAATAGAATCGTCCTTTCCTTCTTTATATATGCGTGAAGAGCATTAGTGGTCAACTAGGTCGATGAAATGACACCATATACCAGATTAAGGAGATTCTTCACATTTAATCATTCTATGTCATATTCTCCGACACTTTTTCCCATCTAGCAGTGGTCGTAGCAGCACATTTCATAGCTCAAAAGAATCGTCCTTTCCTTCTTTATATATGCGTGAAGAGCATTAGTGGTCAACTAGGTCGATGAAATGACACCGTATTCATTCAGTCATATTCTCCGACACTTTTTCCCATCTAGCAGTGGTCGTAGCAGCACATTTCATAGCTCAAAAGAATCGTCCTTTCCTTCTTTATATATGCGTGAAGAGCATTAGTGGTCAACTAGGCCGATGAATAGACACCATATTCCAGATTAAGGAGATTTTTCACAATTAATCAGTGTAGGTCATATTCTCCGACACTTTTTCCCATCTAGCAGTGGTCGTAGCAGCACATTTCATAGCTCAAAAGAATCGTCCTTTCGTTCTTTATATATGCGTGAAGAACGTTAGTGGTCAACTAGGTAGATGAAATGGCACCATATTCCAGATTAAGGAGATTTTTCACAATTAATCATTCCAGGTCATATTCTCCCACACTTTTTCCGATCTAGCAGTGGTCGTAGCAGCACATTTCATAGCTCAATAGAATCGTCCTTTCCTTCTTTATATATGCGTGAAGAGCATTAGTGGTCAACTAGGTCGATGAAATGACACCATATTCCAGATTAAGGAGATTTTTCACAATTAATCATTCCAGGTCATATTCTCCGACACTTTTTCCCATCTAGAAGAAGTCGTAGCAGCACATTTCATAGGCCAATAGAATCGTCCTTTCATTCTTTATATATGCGTGTATAGCATAAGTGGTCAACTAGGTAGATGAAATGGCACCATATTCCAGATTAAGGAGATTTTTCACAATTAATCATTCCAGGTCATATTCTCCGACACTTTTTCCCATCTAGTAGTGGTCGTAGCAGCACATTTCATAGCTCAATAGAATCGTCCTTTCATTCTTTATACATGCGTATATAGCATAAGTGGTCAACTAGGCCGATGAATAGACACCATATTCCGGATTAAGGAGATTTTTCACAATTAATCATTCCAGGTCATAATCTCCGACACTTTTTCCCATCTAGAAGAAGTCGTAGCAGCACATTTCATAGGCCAATAGAATCGTCCTTTCCTTCTTTAAATATGCGTGTATAGCATAAGTGATCAACTAGGTAGATGAAATGGCACCATATTCCAGATTAAGGAGATTTTTCACAATTAATCATTCCAGGTCATATTCTCCGACACTTTTTCCCATCTAGCAGTGGTCGTAGCAGCACATTTCATAGCTCAAAAGAATCGTCCTTTCCTTCTTTATATATGCGTGAAGAGCATTAGTGGTCAACTAGGTTGATGAAATGACACCATATTCCAGATTAAGGAGATTTTTCACATTTAATCATTCTAGGTCATATTCTCCGACACTTTTTCCCATCTAGCAGTGGTCGTAGAAGCACATTTCATAGCTCAATAGAATCGTCCTTTCATTCTTTATACATGCGTGTATAGCATAAGTGGTCAACTAGGCCGATGAATAGACACCATATTCCAGATTAAGGAGATTTTTCACAACTAATCATTCCAGGTCATATTCTCCGACACTTTTTCCCATCTAGCAGTGGTCGTAGCAGCACATTTCATAGCTCAAAAGAATCGTCCTTTCGTTCTTTATATATGCGTGAAGAACGTTAGTGGTCAACTAGGTCGATGAAATGGCTTCATATACCAGATTAAGGCGATTTTTCACAATTAATCATTCCAGATCATATTCTCCGACACTTTCTACCATATTCCAGTAGTTGTACCGCTATGATTCATACCTCAAAAAAGCGTCCTTTCATTCTTTATATATGCGTGAAGAACATTAGTGGTCAACTAGGTCGATGAAGTGGCACCATATACCAGATAAAGTCGATTTTTCACAATTAATCATTCAAGGTCATAATCGCCGACACTTTTTCCCATCTAGAAGTAGTCGTAGCAGCACATTTCATAGCCCAATAGAATCGTCCTTTCATTCTTTATACATGCGTGAATAGCATAAGTGGTCAACTAGGCCGATGAAATGACACCATATACCAGATAAAGTCGATTTTTCACAATTAATCATTCCAGATCATATTCTCCGACACTTTCTACCATCTTCCAGTAGTTGTACCGCTATGATTCATACCTCAAACAAAGCGTCCTTTCATTCTTTATATATGCGTGAAGAGCATTAGTGGTCAACTAGGTCGATGAAATGACACCATATTCCAGATTAAGGAGATTTTTCACATTTAATCATTCTATGTCATATTCTCCGACACTTTTTCCCATCTAGCAGTGGTCGTAGCAGCACATTTCATAGCTCAAAAGAATCGTCCTTTCTTTCTTTATATATGCGTGAAGAGCATTACTGGTCAACTAGGTCGATGAAATGACACCATATTCCAGATTAAAGAGATTTTTAGCATTTAATCATTCTATGTCATATTCTCCGACACTTTTTCCCATCTAGCAGTGGTCGTAGCAGCACATTTCATAGCTCAAAAGAATCGTCCTTTCGTTCTTTATATATGCGTGAAGAACGTTAGTGGTCAACTAGGTCGATGAAATGGCTTCATATACCAGATTAAGGCGATTTTTCACAATTAATCATTCCAGATCATATTCTCCGACACTTTCTACCATATTCCAGTAGTTGTACCGCTATGATTCATACCTCAAAAAAAGCGTCCTTTCCTTCTTTATATATGCGTGAAGAGCATTAGTGGTCAACTAGGTCGATGAAATGACACCATATACCAGATTAAGGAGATTTTTCACAATTAATCATTCCAAGTCATATTCTCCGACACTTTTTCCCATCTAGCAGTGGTCGTAGCAGCACATTTCATAGCTCAAAAGAATCGTCCTTTCGTTCTTTATATATGCGTGAAGAACGTTAGTGGTCAACTAGGTCGATGAAATGGCTTCATATACCAGATTAAGGCGATTTTTCACAATTAATCATTCCAGATCATATTCTCCGACACTTTTTCCCATCTAGCAGTGGTCGTAGCAGCACATTTCATAGGCCAATAGAATCGTCCTTTCGTTCTTTATATATGCGTGAAGAGCGTTAGTAGTCAACTAGGTCGATGAAATGGGACCATATACCAGATAAAGTCGATTTTTCACAATTAATCATTCCAAGTGATATTATCCGACACTTCTTCCAATCTAGCAGTGTTCGTAGCAGCACATTTCATAGCTCAAAAGAAGCGTCCTGTCATTTTTTATATATGCGCCAAGAGCGTTACTGTCCAACTAGGTCGATGAAATGGCTTCATATACCATATTAAGGCGATTTTTCACAATTAATCATTCCAGATCATATTCTCCGACACTTTCTACCATCTTCCAGTAGTTGTACCGCTATGATTCATACCTCAAAAAAAGCGTCCTTTCATTCTTTATATATGCGTGAAGAGCATTAGTGGTCAACTAGGTCGATGAAGTGGCACCATATACCAGATAAAGTCGATTTTTCACAATTAATCATTCAAGGTCATAATCGCCGACACTTTTTCCCATCTAGAAGTAGTCGTAGCAGCACATTTCATAGCTCAATAGGATCGTCCTTTCATTCTTTATACATGCGTGTATAGCATAAGTGGTCAACTAGGCCGATGAATAGGCACCATATTCCAGATTAAGGAGATTTTTCACAATTAATCATTCCAGGTCATATTCTCCGACACTTTTTTCCGATCTAGCACTGGTCGTAGCAGCACATTTCATAGCTCAAAAGAATCGTCCTTTCCTTCTTTATATATGCATGAAGAGCATTAGTGGTCAACTAGGTCGATGAAATGACACCATATACCAGATTAAGGAGATTTTTCACATTCAATAATTCTATGTCATATTCTCCGACACTTTTTCCCATCTAGCAGTGGTCGTAGCAGTACATTTCATAGCTCAAAAGAATCGTCCTTTCCTTCTTTATATATGCGTGAAGAGCATTAGTGGTCAACTAGGTCGATGAAATGGCACCATATTCCAGATTAAGGAGATTTTCACAATTAATCATTCCAGGTCATATTCTCCGACACTTTTTTCCCATCTAGCAGTGGTCGTAGCAGCACATTTCATAGCTCAAAAGAATCGTCCTTTCGTTCTTTACATATGCGTGAAGAACGTTAGTGGTCAACTAGGCCGATGAATAGACACCATATTCCAGATTAAGGAGATTTTTCACAATTAATCATTCCAGGTCATATTCTCCGACACTTTTTCCCATCTAGCAGTGGTCGTAGCAGCACATTTCATAGCTCAAAAGAATCGTCCTTTCGTTCTTTATATATGCGTGAAGAACGTTAGTGGTCAACTAGGTCGATGAAATGGCTCCATATACCAGATTAAGGCGATTTTTCACAATCAATCATTCCAGATCATATTCTCCGACACTTTCTACCATATTCCAGTAGTTGTACCGCTATTATTGATACCTCAAAAAAAGCGTCCTTTCATTCTTTATATATGCGTGAAGAGCATTAGTGGTCAACTAGGTCGATGAAGTGGCACCATATACCAGATAATTCGATTTTTCGATTTTTCACAATTAATCATTCAAGGTCATAATCGCCGACACTTTTTCCCATCTAGAAGTAGTCGTAGCAGCACATTTCATAGCTCAATAGAATCGTCCTTTCATTCTTTATATATGCGTGAAGAGCATTAGTGGTCAACTAGGTCGATGAAATGGCACCGTATTCCAGATTAAGGAGATTTTTCACAATTAATCATTCCAGGTCATATTCTCCGACACTTTTTCCGATCTAGCAGTGGTCGTAGCAGCACATTTCATAGCTCAATAGAATCGTCCTTTCCTTCTTTATATATGCGTGAAGAGCATTAGTGGTCAACTAGGTCGATGAAATGACACCATATTCCAGATTAAGGAGATTTTTCAGATTTAATCATTCTATGTCATATTCTCCGACACTTTTTCCCATCTAGCAGTGGTCGTAGCAGCACATTTCATAGCTCAAAAGAATCGTCCTTTCCTTCTTTATATATGCGTGAAGAGCATTAGTGGTCAACTAGGTCGATGAAATAACACCGTATTCCAGATTAGGGAGATTTTTCACATTTAATCATTCTAGGTCATATTCTCCGACACTTTTTCCCATCTAGCAGTGGTCGTAGCAGCACATTTCATAGCTCAAAAGAATCGTCCTTTCGTTCTTTATATATGCGTGAAGAACGTTAGTGGTCAACTAGGTCGATGAAATGACACCATATACCAGATAAAGTCGATTTTTCACAATTAATCATTCCGGGTCATAATCTCCGACACTTTTTCCTATCTGGAAGTAGTCGTAGCAGCACATTTCATAGGCCAATAAAATCGTCCTTTCATTCTTCATATATGCGTGTATAGCATAAGTGGTCAACTAGGTAGATGAAATGGAACCATATTCCAGATTAAGTAGATTTTTCACAATTAATCATTCCAGGTCATATTGTCCGACACTTTTTCCCATCTAGCAGTGGTCGTAGCAGCACATTTCATAGGCCAATAGAATCGTCCTTTCCTTCTTTATATATGCGTGAAGAGCGTTAGTAGTCAACTAGGTCGATGAAATGGGACCATATACCAGATAAAGTCGATTTTTCACAATTAATCATTCCAAGTGATATTCTCCGACACTTTTTCCCATCTAGCAGTGGTCGTAGCAGCACATTTCATAGGCCAATAGAATCGTCCTTTCCTTCTTTATATATGCGTGAAGAGCATTAGTGGTCAACTAGGTCGATGAAGTGGCACCATATACCAGATAAAGTCGATTTTTCACAATTAATCATTCAAGGTCATAATCGCCGACACTTTTTCCCATCTAGAAGAAGTCGTGGCAGCACATTTCATAGCTCAATAGAATCGTCCTTTCATTCTTTATACATGCGTGTATAGCATAAGTGGTCAACTAAGCCGATGAATAGGCACCATATTCCAGATTAAGGAGATTTTTCACAATTAATCATTCCAGGTCATATTCTCCGACACTTTTTCCGATCTAGCAGTGGTCGTAGCAGCACATTTCATAGCTCAATAGAATCGTCCTTTCGTTCTTTATATATGCGTGAAGAGCATTAGTGGTCAACTAGGTCGATGAAATGGCACCGTATTCCAGATTAAGGAGATTTTTCACAATTAATCATTCCAGGTCATATTCTCCGACACTTTTTCCCATCTAGAAGTAGTCGTAGCAGCACATTTCATAGCTCAATAGAATCGTCCTTTCCTTCTTTATATATGCGTGAAGAGCATTAGTGGTCAACTAGGTCGATGAAATGACACCGTATTCCAGATTAGGGAGATTTTTCACACTTAATCATTTTAGGTCTCCGACACTTTTTCCCATCTAGCAGTGGTCGTAGCAGCATATTTCATAGCTCAAAAGGAGCGCCCTGTCATTCTTTATATATGCGGCAAGAGCGTTAGTGTTCAACTAGGTCGTTGAAATGGCTTCATATACCAGATAAAGTCGATTTTTCACAATTAATCATTCCGGGTCATAATCTCCGACACTTTTTCCCATCTGGGAGTAGTCGTAGCAGCACATTTCATAGGCCAATAAAATCGTCCTTTCATTCTTTATATATGCGTGTATAGCATAAGTGGTCAACTAGGTAGATGAAATGGCACCATATTCCAGATTAAGGAGATTTTTCACAATTAATCATTCCAGGTCATATTCTCCGACACTTTTTCCCATCTAGCAGTGGTCGTAGCAGCACATTTCATAGGCCAATAGAATCGTCCTTTCGTTCTTTATATATGCGTGAAGAGCGTTAGTAGTCAACTAGGTCGATGAAATGGGACCATATACCAGATAAAGTCGATTTTTCACAATTAATCATTCCGGGTCATAATCTCCGACACTTTTTCCTATCTGGAAGTAGTCGTAGCAGCACATTTCATAGGCCAATAAAATCGTCCTTTCATTCTTCATATATGCGTGTATAGCATAAGTGGTCAACTAGGTAGATGAAATGGAACCATATTCCAGATTAAGTAGATTTTTCACAATTAATCATTCCAGGTCATATTGTCCGACACTTTTTCCCATCTAGCAGTGGTCGTAGCAGCACATTTCATAGGCCAATAGAATCGTCCTTTCCTTCTTTATATATGCGTGAAGAGCATTAGTGGTCAACTAGGTCGATGAAGTGGCACCATATACCAGATAAAGTCGATTTTTCACAATTAATCATTCAAGGTCATAATCGCCGACACTTTTTCCCATCTAGAAGTAGTCGTAGCAGCACATTTCATAGCTCAATAGGATCGTCCTTTCATTCTTTATACATGCGTGTATAGCATAAGTGGTCAACTAGGCCGATGAATAGGCACCATATTCCAGATTAAGGAGATTTTTCACAATTAATCATTCCAGGTCATATTCTCCGACACTTTTTTCCGATCTAGCAGTGGTCGTAGCAGCACATTTCATAGCTCAAAAGAATCGTCCTTTCCTTCTTTATATATGCATGAAGAGCATTAGTGGTCAACTACGTCGATGAAATGACACCATATACCAGATTAAGGAGATTTTTCACATTCAATAATTCTATGTCATATTCTCCGACACTTTTTCCCATCTAGCAGTGGTCGTAGCAGTACATTTCATAGCTCAAAAGAATCGTCCTTTCCTTCTTTATATATGCGTGAAGAGCATTAGTGGTCAACTAGGTCGATGAAATGGCACCATATTCCAGATTAAGGAGATTTTCACAATTAATCATTCCAGGTCATATTCTCCGACACTTTTTTCCCATCTAGCAGTGGTCGTAGCAGCACATTTCATAGCTCAAAAGAATCGTCCTTTCGTTCTTTACATATGCGTGAAGAACGTTAGTGGTCAACTAGGCCGATGAATAGACACCATATTCCAGATTAAGGAGATTTTTCACAATTAATCATTCCAGGTCATATTCTCCGACACTTTTTCCCATCTAGCAGTGGTCGTAGCAGCACATTTCATAGCTCAAAAGAATCGTCCTTTCGTTCTTTATATATGCGTGAAGAACGTTAGTGGTCAACTAGGTCGATGAAATGGCTCCATATACCAGATTAAGGCGATTTTTCACAATCAATCATTCCAGATCATATTCTCCGACACTTTCTACCATATTCCAGTAGTTGTACCGCTATTATTGATACCTCAAAAAAAGCGTCCTTTCATTCTTTATATATGCGTGAAGAGCATTAGTGGTCAACTAGGTCGATGAAGTGGCACCATATACCAGATAATTCGATTTTTCGATTTTTCACAATTAATCATTCAAGGTCATAATCGCCGACACTTTTTCCCATCTAGAAGTAGTCGTAGCAGCACATTTCATAGCTCAATAGAATCGTCCTTTCATTCTTTATATATGCGTGAAGAGCATTAGTGGTCAACTAGGTCGATGAAATGGCACCGTATTCCAGATTAAGGAGATTTTTCACAATTAATCATTCCAGGTCATATTCTCCGACACTTTTTCCGATCTAGCAGTGGTCGTAGCAGCACATTTCATAGCTCAATAGAATCGTCCTTTCCTTCTTTATATATGCGTGAAGAGCATTAGTGGTCAACTAGGTCGATGAAATGACACCATATTCCAGATTAAGGAGATTTTTCAGATTTAATCATTCTATGTCATATTCTCCGACACTTTTTCCCATCTAGCAGTGGTCGTAGCAGCACATTTCATAGCTCAAAAGAATCGTCCTTTCCTTCTTTATATATGCGTGAAGAGCATTAGTGGTCATCTAGGTCGATGAAATAACACCGTATTCCAGATTAGGGAGATTTTTCACATTTAATCATTCTAGGTCATATTCTCCGAAACTTTTTCCCATCTAGCAGTGGTCGTAGCAGCACATTTCATAGCTCAAAAGAATCGTCCTTTCGTTCTTTATATATGCGTGAAGAACGTTAGTGGTCAACTAGGTCGATGAAATGACACCATATACCAGATAAAGTCGATTTTTCACAATTAATCATTCCGGGTCATAATCTCCGACACTTTTTCCTATCTGGAAGTAGTCGTAGCAGCACATTTCATAGGCCAATAAAATCGTCCTTTCATTCTTCATATATGCGTGTATAGCATAAGTGGTCAACTAGGTAGATGAAATGGAACCATATTTCAGATTAAGTAGATTTTTCACAATTAATCATTCCAGGTCATATTGTCCGACACTTTTTCCCATCTAGCAGTAGTCGTAGCAGCACATTTCATAGGCCAATAGAATCGTCCTTTCGTTCTTTATATATGCGTGAAGAACGTTAGTGGTCAACTAGGTCGATGAAATGACACCATATACCAGATAAAGTCGATTTTTCACAATTAATCATTCCAAGTGATATTCTCCGACACTTCTTCCAATCTAGCAGTGTTCGTAGCAGCACATTTCATAGCTCAAAAGAAGCGTCCTGTCATTTTTTATATATGCGCCAAGAGCGTTACTGTCCAACTAGGTCGATGAAATGGCTTCATATACCATATTAAGGCGATTTCGACACTTTCTACCATCTTCCAGTAGTTGTACCGCTATGATTCATACCTCAAAAAAAGCGTCCTTTCATTCTTTATATATGCGTGAAGAGCATTAGTGGTCAACTAGGTCGATGAAGTGGCACCATATACCAGATAAAGTCGATTTTTCACAATTAATCATTCAAGGTCATAATCGCCGACACTTTTTCCCATCTAGAAGAAGTCGTAGCAGCACATTTCATAGCTCAATAGAATCGTCCTTTCATTCTTTATACATGCGTGTATAGCATAAGTGGTCAACTAAGCCGATGAATAGGCACCATATTCCAGATTAAGGAGATTTTTCACAATTAATCATTCCAGGTCATATTCTCCGACACTTTTTCCGATCTAGCAGTGGTCGTAGCAGCACATTTCATAGCTCAATAGAATCGTCCTTTCGTTCTTTATATATGCGTGAGGAGCATTAGTGGTCAACTAGGTCGATGAAATGACACCATATACCAGATTAAGGAGATTCTTCACATTTAATCATTCTATGTCATATTCTCCGACACTTTTTCCCATCTAGCAGTGGTCGTAGCAGCAAATTTCATAGCTCAAAAGAATCGTCCTTTCCTTCTTTATATATGCGTGAAGAGCATTAGTGGTCAACTAGGTCGATGAAATGACACCATATACCAGATAAAGTCGATTTTTCACAATTAATCATTCCGGGTCATAATCTCCGACACTTTTTCCCATCTAGAAGAAGTCGTAGCAGCACATTTCATAGGCCAATAGAATCGTCCTTTCATTCTTTATATATGCGTGTATAGCATAAGTGGTCAACTAAGCCGATGAATAGGCACCATATTCCAGATTAAGGAGATTTTTCACAATTAATCATTCCAGGTCATATTCTCCGACACTTTTTCCGATCAAGCAGTGGTCGTAGCAGCACATTTCATAGCTCAAAAGAATCGTCCTTTCCTTCTTTATATATGCGTGAAGAGCATTAGTGGTCAACTAGGTCGATGAAATGACACCATATACCAGATTAAGGAGATTTTTCACAATTAATCATTCCGGGTCATATTCTCCGACACTTTTTCCCAATCTAGTAGTGGTCTTAGCAGCACATTTCATAGCTCAAAAGAAGCGTCCTTTCATTCTTTACATATGCGCCAAGAGCATTAGTGGTCAACGAGGTCGATGAAATGACACCATACACCAGATTAAAACTATTTTTTACAATTAATCATTATAGGTCATATTCTCCAACACTTTTTCCCACCTTCAAGTAGTTGTACCGCTATGGTTCATAGCTCAAAAGAAACGCCCTCTAATATTTTATTTATTCGTGAGGAGCATTAGTGGTCAACTAGGTTGATGAAATGACATCATATACCAGATTAATACTATTTTTTACAATTAATCATTCCTGATCATTCTGCAACACTTTTTCCCATCTTCCAGTTGTTGTTCCGCTTTGGTTCATAGCTCAAAAGAAACGTCCTTACATTCTTAATAGAGCGTAAGTTTTCACAATTAATCATTCCGGGTCATAATCTCCGACACTTTTTCCCATCTAGAAGAAGTCGTAGCAGCACATTTCATAGGCCAATAGAATCGTCCTTTCATTCTTTATATATGCGTGTATAGCATAAGTGGTCAACTAAGCCGATGAATAGGCACCATATTCCAGATTAAGGAGATTTTTCACAATTAATCATTCCAGGTCATATTCTCCGACACTTTTTCCGATCAAGCAGTGGTCGTAGCAGCACATTTCATAGCTCAAAAGAATCGTCCTTTCCTTCTTTATATATGCGTGAAGAGCATTAGTGGTCAACTAGGTCGATGAAATGACACCATATACCAGATTAAGGAGATTTTTCACAATTAATCATTCCGGGTCATATTCTCCGACACTTTTTCCCAATCTAGTAGTGGTCTTAGCAGCACATTTCATAGCTCAAAAGAAGCGTCTTTTCAGTCTTTACATATGCGCCAAGAGCATTAGTGGTCAACTAGGTCCATGAAATGGCTTCATATGCCAGATTAAGGCTATTTTTTACAATTAATCTTTCCAGGTCATATTCTCCGACACTTTTTCCCATTTAGCAGTGGTCGTGGCAGCACGTTTCATAGCTCAAAAGAAGCGTCCTTTCGTTCTTTATATATGCGTGAAGAGCGTTAGTGGTCAACTAGGTCGATGAAATGGCACAATATACCAGATAAAGTCGATATTTCACAATTAATCATTCCAGCTCATATTCTCCGACACTTTTTCCCATCTAGCAGTGGTCTTAGCAGCACATTTAATAGCTCAAAAGTAGCGTCCCTTCATTCCTTACATATGCGCGAAGGGCGTTAGTGGTCAACAAGATCGATGAAGTGACACCATATACCAGATTAAAGCTATTTTTTACAATTAATCATTATAGGTCATATTCTCCAACACTTTTTCCCACCTTCCAGTAGTTGTACCGCTTTGGTTCATAGCTCAAAAGAAACGTCCTTACATTCTTAATAGAGCGTAAGTTTTCACAATTGATCATTCCAGGTCATATTCTCCAAAACTTTTTCCCATATTCCAGTAGTTTTTTTTTTTTTTTCTAATTTGCGCGTGCTCAAGGGGTTATTAATACCCTTAATTGTCCGGGGTCAAGACACAGCACGGGCCGAAGGTATAGAGGGAGAGAGAGAGGAGGTACCTGTGCACATTGGTCTTAAACATCTGCGGATTGTAATCTATTGGAAATATTGAGCTGGGAAGAGCATTCCATATTCGTGTAGTACGGCTAAAAACCGAGTCTCTAAATTTCACTGTGCGCCCGAAAGCAGGCTTAAGGGTAAACTGATGTGCATTCCTGGCGAGACGTGTATTGCGGGTGAATTCAAGGAGAGGAGGAATGCAGTTGGCTAGCTCACTTGAGCATTGTTTGTTAAAATAACGATAAAACACGGACAAAGAAGACACGGTTCGTCGATGTTCAAGCGAGTCTAATGAACCCGCGATATCGTTGTCTCCTATAAGTTTTAACGCTCGCTTTTGGATTCTATCTAGTAGGTGCAGGGTGGTCTTGGGGGCACCAGACCAGATATGAGCGTTATACTCAAGCTTAGGGCGAATATACGCCTTATAGATTAAAGCCAAATCAGAGGGGGTGAAGTATTTCTTGCATCGATTAAGGAAACCTAAACATTTCGCGGCATTTTTGGCGACCTCGAATATATGATCGTTCCAACTAAGTGTTGTGTTGATGTACATACCGAGGATGGAAAGTTTTCCGGTTTCGTCGATACAAGCGCCATTCATGGATAATTGTTGATTATCAGGGGTTCGCTTTAGAGACAGCAGACAGCATTGAGTTTTGGAAGAATTGAATTCCACTCTGTTGTTCTTACCCCAGTTAATTATGCTGTCCAGAACGGAATTCAATGTGCTTGACATACGCTGCCGTTAGAATACTACGTCCGAAGGGCAGGGTCGTGAGTTTTGGAACGAATATGAAAAGCTGAGGGTGCTGTCATCAGCGAAGGAGTGGATTGGATTAGAAGTGGCAGACAGGAGATCATTTATAAAAATGAGAAAGAGTGTCGGAGACAGAACAGAGCCTTGGGGGACACCAGCATTTATTTTGCGAATATCAGACTTGAACCCATCCAAAACAACTTGGATTGAACGGTTCGAAAGGTAGTTTCTAATCTATAGAAGCAGAGATTCATCAACACCATAAGCACGCATTTTCGACAAAAGAGCTTGATGCCAAACTCTGTCAAATGCTTTAGAAATATCAAGTGCAACTATCTTGCTTTCGCCTGCATTGTGCAAAGATTGGTTCCACTTTTCGGTGAGATAAGCAATCAAATCACCAGTGGACCTGTTGCTGCGGAAGCCATACTGTCGGTCATTAAGAAGCTTCTGCGATTCAAGATATTTCATGAGCTGACGATTGATCGGCGTTTCCATGACCTTGGGAAGAAGGGACGAAAGTGCTATGGGTCGGTACGAGGTGGGTGACGAAGATTCGCCCTTTTTTAGGGACGGCCTGGACAAATGCTGTTTTCCATCTACTCGGAAAGAGACCTGAAGAGTAGGATAGAAGAAAAAGCTTACGCAGTGGTTTTGCCAGCGAAGAAGAACACCTCTTCAGAAGTATTGGGGGAATACCACCCGGGCCAGCGGATTTGTGCAAGTCGAGATCTTTAAGTGCTCTTACAACTGTACGAGTGCGGAAGTGAATTTGTCCCATGGTAAAACCAACGCTCTCGAGTACAGGTGGGGTCAAGTTACAATCTTGCAGTGTTGAGCTGGCTGCAAAATGCGCCGCAAGCAGATTGGCTTTGTCCAAAGAGCTGACAGCTGGGATGTCATTGTAAATGAGCGTGGGAATTGAGGACGAGGCGGAATTCTTTATGTTTTTCACAAATGACCAAAAGTTTTTGCTACCCTTGGGACATTGCTGCACTTTTTGCCTCAACTTTTGTTCATGGGAGAATTTCACACGTCGGATTATTGCATTGCAGTCATTTCTGGCCCGTTTAAACTTATTCCGGTTTTCCTCAGTAGGGTTGGCTTTGTATAACCGGAAATTCAACTCTCTTATTCTGATAGCCTCTTTGCAGCTCGAGTCATACCATGCATTTGGTGGCGGAATGAAGGATCTCATACCCAGCTGAAGAATGTTTGTGATCATATCAGCAGCGGCATCCACGTCACTATCGAGGAAGCATAGTGACCAGTTAAAATTCCTAAAGAAGTTGTTGAGTCCGCTAAAATTGGCTTTCTCGTATAGCCATACTGTTCTTTTCGGAATTTGTTCTCTAACTGTTTGTGGCGAAAACGAGAAATTAGCTGATACGACACAGTGGTCTGACGAGCCTAGAGGCGACGATATGTCAACAGAATATTTATCAGGATGAGAGGTGAGAAACAGGTCCAGTGTGTTGGCGGAATGATCTGCAATGTCAGGTATTCGTGTGGGCTCATTTACAAGCTGGGTCAGATTGTTTACCTCAGCAAAGATTTCAACGTACCTTCCTTCGGGTGTTGTCTGGCCTAAATGTCGAAGCCAATTAGAATTGTGTACATTGAAATCGCCCGCAATGGCAATTTCAGTGTGAGGATACAGGGAAACAATTCTTGAGATGGAATCGGATAGCGCATCAAATTCGTTAAAAGTTGAATTGCTATCCAAGTTTGGACTTCTATAAATAAAGCAGTAGTGGATTAAATGCTTACGGACATGGAATTTTAACCACAGAAAATTGAATTCCGGATTGGAACAAAGGCCGTATTGTGGTTGAAGTTGGTAAGCTACATCACTACGCACGTAGATGACGAGACCGCGGTGTAAAAAGAAAAGCGGCACTAAGCTATATCCAGGCAGGTTCAAATCCGATAATTCGGTATTTTCGCCTACCTGTGTTTCACTTAGCGCCAAGACGGCTGGTTTGTAAGGGGATAGGTGGACGTACACAGCAAAGAGATTCGCTCTGAGACCGCGAACATTGCTCACATCAACTCTAAAATTCCCCATAGATTACAAAGGGGAGATGCCAAAAACCAAACTCCGACTGATTTAGGCAAAGCTAAGATCAGAAGTGTAAATTTAAATTTAGCTTCCAACAACAACCAATGTAGGTGTTATGCCCATACATTGGTAAGAGTTGGTCCACCAACAAATTCACACTTCTAATTCTGCTACGTCAGATGCTACGCACTCTCAGTCGCATCAACCCGCCTGATAAAATCAAACGGGGGTTGCGACCGAGAATGCGCAGCAATGGCTTGTGAAGGAAAGGGGCGAGAGGGAGTGGACCGGACGCACTCGACACCGAGACACTTCACTGCACAGCACTTCACTTGTTTTTTTTTTTTTTTGTTTTTTTTTTTATATTGTTTTGGGGCACTCGCGATGTGGTTGTGGGTGGTATGGACCGCGGCAGTTTTTTTTTTTTTTTTTTTCACGCACACGCGTAGTGCACCGGGAAAGCAAGTGCACTCGTCGGAGGTTGGAACAGAACACAAGTTGTACCGCTATGGTTCGTAGCTCAAAAGAAACGTCCTCTAATATTTTATATATTCCTGAGGAGCATTAGTGGTCAACTAGGTTGATGAAATGACACCATATACCAGATTAATACTATTTTTTACAATTAATCATTCTTGGTCATATTCCCCAACACTTTTTCCCATCTTCCAGTTGTTGTTCCGCTATGGTTCATAGCGCAAAAGAAGCGCCTTTTCATTCTTTACATATGCGCCAAGAGCATTTGTGGTCAACTAGGTCCATGAAATGTTAGAATATAAGTTTTAAAAAAAAGTTCTTTTATTAAGTTTTTTGCTTGCAATTTTTCTTTATATTAAGCTTTACAGATACAATGAATTAGTTCCATTTATTAATGTTAGATTAGGTCGAAAGACATAGAATAAAATTTATTAAGTCTAGCTTAGAGTGCCTGCTGAGGGTCAGTAAGTCAGAAATAGTAAAATTGTACGTCCAACTAGTTTTAAGCATTTTTTTTGTCTAGTACTTAAGTTTTTTATAAATTATTAATAAAAATGTATTAAAAATGAAATAAAAAGGTCCATGAAACGACACCATATACCAGATTAATACTATATTTTAAAATTTTCCTGGTCATATTCTCCAACACTTTTTCCCACCTTCCAGTAGTTGTACCGCTTTGGTTCATACCTCAAAAGAAACGCCCTTTCATTCTTTATATATGCGTGAAGATCATTAGTGGTCAACTAGATCGATGAAATGGCACAATATACCAGATTAAGGAGATTTTTCACAATTAATCATTCTATGTCATATTCTCCGACACTTTTTCCCATCTAGCAGTGGTTGTAGCAGAACATTTCATAGCTCAAAAGAAGCGTCCTTTCATTCTTTACATATGCGTGAGGAGCATTAGTGGTCAACTGGGTCGATGAAATGGGAGGGCATGGGCCTGTGCATCCAGGGCAAAGTTGTTGATTGCTCTCAACTTGGCGAGATGCCAGCAACGATCCCTGTAAATGCACAGGTCTAGTTGACATACAGCCTCCTCGCGGCGCCCTCTGGATAACCTCTACTGCAGCCGCTTAGAGGTGAACCAATGTATGCAGCGACCCCTTGTCCGGGGGTTTAAACCAGGACCCGGTCCTCCAGGTTCGGGGGTTTCGCGTGGGCTTAACTTCCCCACCGTGTAAAATATAGTCTTGTTCAGAGACGGCAACAAGCCTCGGATACGGATGACCCTACTGCTGACGACCATGTACAACGAAACAAGGACAACGATTTTCGGTTCGGCACGTGGAATGTGAGGTCACTTAACAGACCTCGTGCAGCCGATGAACTTGCGGAGGCCCTAGAAGCCTATCAGGCTGACATCACAGCCTTCCAGGCGGTTCGATGTGATGGGCCGGGCAAAAAGAGGATGAAAAACTGCAACATATATTACGGCGATTGCTAGAAAGAGCGAAGGCAGCGCTTGTTTGGATGCGGTTTTGTTGTTCGAGGCAGATTCAGTCAAGAAGTCTTAAGCTGTAGATACATAAGCGAACGCCTTACATCCGCATCAAGACAACATTCGGCAAAATCAGCCTTATTTGCGCCCACGCCCCAACTGAGGACAAAGACAATGATAGCAAGGATGACTTCTATGATATCCTAGAAAGAACATACGATCAATGCCCCAGCTACGACAACAAGATCGTTCTAGGAGATTTTAATGCAAAGCTGGGCAAAGAAGAAATCTTTGCTAGAGTTGTTGGAAAACACAGCCTACACGACAACACGTCCGACAATGGACCCAGGCTGTTGGACTTCGTGACGTGGCGAAACCTCTCTGTAGCCAGCACGCGGTTCCCTCACCTCAACATTCACAACGGAACCTGGCGGTCCCTTGATGAATCACCCGTCAACCAGATTGATCACATTGCGATCGACGTCAGACACTCCTCCAGTGTCCTCGATGTCCGAACGTTCCGAGGTGCTAGCATCGACTCGGATCTTTACCTTGTTGTAGCTAAGGTCAGAACTCGAATATCGATTGTACAACGGAGTAGAGCAAAACCAAAACAGTTGGACGTTGGAAAGCTACAATCGCAATCGACCGCTGGGAACTCTTCCGATCGAGTCTTAAACTCTCAGAGAATCGCTCGTCTCTATGCCGCATATGACAGCTTGCATAGAGACGAGCTATACAACGCCATGTCTAGTTTTGACATTCCTGCCAAACTCGTCCGTCTGTGCAGGATGACGATGGAGAACTCTCGCTGCTCCATCAAGGTCGGTAACGAACTCACCGATACCTTTAATGTCAAAAAAGGTTTTAGGCAAGGCGACATGTTGTCATGTGACTTCTTCAATATCATACTTGAGAAGATCGTGAAAAACTCGAACGTAAACACCCGAGGCACGATCTTCCAAAAGTCCGTTCAACTGCTTGCTTACGCGGACGACATTGACGTGATTGGCCGAACTCAGCAAGATGTCAATGAAGCGTTTGCTGGAATTGAAGCGGAAGCGGCTAATGGGAGTAGTGATAAACCAGGGAAAAACACATTATATGCATAAGCACATATATACTGCAATAAATTAGCTTATGCACTTTCCACATGAAACTGATTTTTAAGACTAGACATTATGTCACGCAGAAATCTCGTCAAGAGAATCGGAGTGCGTGAGAACTGTTTGGCATATAGTCACACAAGCGCTGACTGCCCCAGTAGGCTACGTTGCTACTTCTGTCAACAGGCTCACCATACTCTGTCGTATTTCACCTCCCCCCAAAGTTCACAAACAGAACAGAATAACAAAATCCAACACAATTCATTACACTACACATCAAACACACTACACAACACATCCAGCACACACCACACTTAATCAGCAAAACATCAATCCACCACAAACACTACTATCGTCAGCTGATGAAACATTTCAAACTGCACAAAGGTCATCACAACACAATACCAAATTACGTGGCAACACAAAGATTGACAACAGAAGTCCTTTTATCAACGACTTTATTGCGAGTTAAACAAAGGCATATAGCTACATCATGCTACGAGGATTACTCGTTCCAGGTTCAGAGACATCCTTCATATCGGAGAAAGCCGCAAGCCAATTAGGGCTGAATAAAGGCAACATTTTCGTCGAAATTTCAGGTTTGGGTAAGAGTAGCAATGGCACGTCTCACCACTACGTTGACCTTACTCTTAAGGGTATACATACCGGCTATGAGACAAACACTCGTGCATACATCTTTAAGTCGTTGACTGGTCGTCTTCCAGCACACGAGCTCACGCTGGACAAATGGAATCACCTTACGGATCTCTCTCTAGCAGACCCCACACTTCATAAACCAGCGGATGTTGATTTGCTCCTGGAAGCTGAAGTATTAGGGGAGATCATACTCACAGAAGGCATACGCGACGAAAAGCCATGAATGCCAGTAATGGAAAACACTTTGCACGTTTGGATTCTTATGGGCAAAGTCCATCAACCAACACGAAATATAAACACTTTTCATCAGGCAATAGATGTCAGCCGCCAGCTCCAGACATTTTGGGAGATCGAAACGACCTATAGAACACAAGAAACATCGGAAGAAAAAGCTTGTAAAATATTTTTCACAAAGACAACAAGGAGATTAGCCAGCGGAAGGTGTGAGGTATCATTACCTTTTAAAGGGAGGAAAGACCTGCGCTTGGGGCCTCGAAGTAAGGTGCCTTGCGTAAGTTTGTTCAATTAGAACGACAGCTCCAAGGCAACAGTAAGCTAAGGACGAATACAGAAAGTCTATGCAAGAATATTTACTTCTTGGTCACATGGAGGAAGTTGAAGACAAAGATGACACCACACCATTTCTTCCTGCCACACCACGCTGTCTTTAAGGAGTCCAGCACAACAACAAAACTTCGGGTTGCATTCGACGCGGCTGCTAAAACTTTGGATCGAACGTCTCTCAACCAACACATAATGACTGGACCTAAAACGCAGAGTGACATTATAACATACAATACACCATACGTATGCATTTACCGCGGATATAGAGTAAATGTACCACCAAATCCATGTTGACCCCAAGGACACATTTCATCAAATGATCCTCTGGCGTGATTGCGATTCGGACCCCATCAATTTATATCGTCTGAAGACAGTCACTTTCGGTACAACGTGTGCACCCTATCTCGCGATTCGCACGCTCCATCAACTGGCGACGGATGAAGAATCCAAATTTCCTATAGGCGCTCGTTTGGTTAGGGAAAATCTTTATGTGGACGATTTACTTGCAGGAGCTGACACAATTGAAGAAGCAATAAGTAATCGTCGCCAGGTTAGTAATTTATTGTTGTCGGGAGGCTTCAACTTGCGCAAATGGGCAGGTAATGCCTTAGAAATACTCCATGAAGTGCCTGGGGAAAAAAGGGAAGTTAATTTTTCACTAAAAATCAATGCAATGGACCGTATTAAGGCCATATAAATGGTTTCCGGCAGAAGAGAGGCTTTCTTTTCAGTCCATACCAACCGACTCAACAGAGCCCACGAAGAGAAACATTCTGTCAACGATCGCCAAACTCTTCGATCCTATTGGATGGATTTCACCATGCGTTAAACAGGGGGAAATCATAATGCAAACCCTTTGGCGAAATGGACTGAACTGGGACGAACCAATTCCTACTAAACTAAATTAAGAATGGACTAACTTTAGAGAAAAATTACGATACCTCGAACAAATTCGCCGACAAAAGTGCATCTAGCTATATGGAAATAAACCAAGCTATTATCGAAAGCATAAGAAAAAAACCTTGTTTATATGATAAAAAGCACCCGCTTTATTATAATAAAATAAAAAAGAACAAGGCATGGGAGCAAATAGCCGCTGACAGAATATGCAAAATAAAATATTAAAATAATTTTATTTCAGCTATAGAAGTCAAACAAAAGTGGAAATCCCTGCGAGAAAGGTACTCGAGGGAGCTAAGAAAACAGAATTTACCGTCGGGGAGTGGTGTATCGCATGAAATTGAGTGGGACCTCATGCAAGAGCTTGAGTTCCTACGGGAATGTGTGGAGCCAAAATGGTAAGTTTAGGCACAAATATACTTATCATATTTGCACAATTTTTGTTAACCCTTTCTTTAATTTGCAGACATTTTCAAATTCCCTCGAGTCCGACGAGGACCTGTCGGTGAGCGAGGGAAAGGCACCGGCATCCAAAAAAACAGGGAAGCCGCTTTTGACAGCTTGTGTGAAAAATTTTCGAATGCAGTAGCAAAAATTGAAGCAACGGCGGCGGAGGAGACGTGATGCAAGGTCTTCCTGAAAGGGCAAAGGACAAATTCAAGCAGAAGGTAGTCGCGGAGTTAATACTCATCCGTGAGGAGTTCCGTGACAACAAGACAAAACAAAGAGTGTATATAATGTATAAATGAAATATGTAATATAGAAATAAAATTAATTTTAAATTTAAACAAATTGTTTTCAATTCTCGTGCAAGTAGTCACGACGGTGGCTTCTGATTGTTTTGGATTTGATACGACCATATTGATGGAGAATGTGCTATAGATGGAACAATATTCTGAACTTCATCTCGCCATAGTTCGTCATGTCTTTGCCCATTGGAATCCTTCCAATCGATGTAGTTGCTGGGACAGAATTGTCTTTTTTGAGCATGATGAAGTTATGCAGTGCAATGCAAGCTAATATTATATTCTCAGCATAACTTGGAACCATGTTCAATGTGGTTAGCAAAATACGCCAACGTGCGACCAGAATACCAAACGAATTCTCTATTGTACGACGAGCCCAATAAAGTCGTTTGTTAAAGTGTTCTTCTTTTGGAGCAAGAAGAGTTCCAGGATATGGGCGCATGAGATTACGACACAAAGGAAAAGCCGCGTCACCAACAAAATAATGAGGAATTTCTATTGACGAGGCTGGCAATGTTTTTGGTTGAGGTATGCGAAGTTTATCTTGTAAAAGTTTCTTCCCAAAGCCACTGACTTGAAAAATTCCTGAAAGTATATATATTAATATATTATATATATTGAATTTATTTTAAAAACCGCTTCCCTAACTCACCTCCACTCTGGCTTCCATAAGCTCCAATACCATAAACTCCAATCAATGTGCATTAAAGTTGGGCCTTAAGATGTAATAAATCATTGTGTCATATGCCTTCGATATCGGGCTAAGACACCACAACAACTAATGGGCATTTGCCGGCGCAAAGAGTAAGAGAAGCACAACCTTTTAGTCACACTGGAGTAGATTACGCAGGGCCTTTCGAAGTCAAAACCAGGAAGGGACGAACCTTTAAAAGGTACAAGGGATCACAATGGCCATTCATATAGAGTTAGTGAGTGACCTCACCACTCAAGCCTTTATCGCAGCACTTCGTCGTTTCACAGCGAGAAGAAGTTTATGTTTAAACATATTCAGCGATAATGGTACAACCTTTGTTGGTGCAAACAAGGAGTTGAAGATGGCATTGGAGGCAGCATTGTTCAATTGGACAAAAATCGCTGAAACTCTGGCAATGGAAGGAATAAAATGACGGCTCTTAAAACTATTCCGGAATCAGAACTCTTGGACATCAACATCAATCTCCTGCAACGGTTACAAAAGTTGCAACAATCATTTTGATAAAAATTGGTTGACGGAGTAATTAACGCGTCTAGAGCACAGGCCGAAATGGATGAGACGTGAAACACCAATCAAGAAAGGAGACATGGTTGTATTAAAAGATGAAAACTTCATCATTCATGAAACATTCGTCATTGAAACTCATCCAGGCAGCGATGGATTGGTTCGAGTAGTCACCCTTCAAATAACAAATAGCCAATTTAAACGGCCAATTACAAAAATTTGCTTACTACCATGCAACGAAGAAAACACCACATCGAATAATCAACAATTAATCATAGAAACTTGAAACAAATTCATCCAATATTATATAACACTACATTAACACTACTTAGAATAAACACGTCACATTTCACACAAACAATTAATGCTTATCGTACCGCTTCAATCGAACAACACACACGTATAGACAATATTACGCGCGATAGTTACCGAACATAATTTGTCAACATATGGGATAGGTCATTGCACTATGTACACATAAATCGAGTTCAGCTGGTCCAGGCTTTTCGGCTACGGAACACAACACAACACAATTTCCATCACATCCACAGTCACTCAATAGTCCGTCATCTATCGTTTATATTATCGATGGGCAATTGCAAATAAGAAAAGAAGAAGATTAGAAGAATACAGTCTAATCTCCAAAATTCAAATAGCCACGGGAACCAATATTTTTCAGAAACTCGGATTGAATTTTCGAAAATTTGATTTAAGGATATTCCAATTACAGAGGCCTGGTTGTACTTCCATTCCCAATGTTCCTATTTTGGTAGGTATAGATTCTTATTGGAGACACAACCTTACGCTGCTTCTTTACACTGACACCAACATATGAATAAATCGAGGAATACTTACATTTCTACAATGGGATAGTACCCGGCATTCTCTTGGTTGTAGTAGGTACTGAGAATAATCGATTCGGTTCGATTACTATTCGATTGTTTTCTGATGAGACCGGATAAATCGACAATCGAATTCAAATTTGAACAATTGCCAATTTATTCGATTGTGAATTTCATTCGGAACAATATGATCGCAAGTACATCTATATACGTAGATCTGAAATAGATAAGACAAATTAAGATTTGATTTACTCACCGGTTTAATAATTATACTTATTAATGAAGATTTCAGTTCCATCTAACTCCCTCCAGCAAAAGATCACAACAAGCGGCACAGCACTACACATTACACACATATCACACATTACACGAACACGCAACTTTTCTGCGGGGATGAATAATAGCACTGTTCGTCTGTATGTCGCGCACTCCGTGCAGAGCCGGGAGGATGTTTTAGATCAATGTATAAATTAATAAAACTAAATATTGTAGATCAAAATATTAATAACTAAAATTATATTAACAATTAGTATGTACGCACTACATTACCATCCATTTTACCATTTTAGTACAACATAAATGTCAAAGTAAATGATATGTAAACAATAACATTTGATGTGAAAATTACTTATCCAACTGATGTCAGCGGCACTAAGTGAATAAATATATTAGCCTTATAACGTTATTCAGAACAAAGGAGTTTTATTACATATATCTATATATATTTCTAAAATTCATTTTTAAAAGTACTAATCTATTTTTTAAAGTTTAAATTACAGGCGCCATATATATACCAGATAAAGTCGATTTTTCACAATATTCTCCGAAACTTTTTTTTCATGTAGCAGTGGCCGTAGCAGCATATATCATAGCTAAAAAGAAGCGTCCTGTCATTCTCGATATATGCGTGAAGAGCGTTAGTAGCCAACTTGGTCGATGAAATGGCACCATATACCAGATAAAGTAGATTTTTCACAATTAATCATTCCAGGTCATATTCTCCAACACTTTTTTCATGTAGCAGTGGTCGTAGCAGCACATTTCATAGCTTAAAAGAAGCGTTATGTCATTCTTTATATTTGACTGAAATGACACCATACACCAGATTAAGTCGATTTTTCACCATTAATCATTCCAGGTAATATCCCCGACACTTTTTTCCCATCTCTCAGTAGTTCTACTGCTATGGATCATAGCTCAATAGAAGCGTCCTGTGACTCTCGATATATGCCCGAAGAGCGCTAGTGGCCAACTAGGTCGATGAATTGGCACTATATACCAGATATAGGCGCTTTTTCACAATTAATCATCCTAGGTCATATTTTCCGACACTTTTTGCCCAACTTCCAGAAGTTCTACTGCTTTGGTTCGTAGCTCAAAAGAAGCGTCCTGTCACTCACTCACAAACAAGTGTTTCTTTTAGTTAGTACATTTGTATTCATTTGTTGCAATAATTATCTATTAGTGATTTGAATTATGAATTAATTATGTAACATTGATCTGCATTATCAGAAGGATTTCCGTATTACACATAACTTGACGAAACATTAAATGTCGTCAAATATAAAACTATTCTTAAAGTTTCATGTAATGTTGGTATTGTTGATTGCCAAATTTCACTCCATACATTCCAGACGGAAAATACATACATTTTTAATTATAATGTTTGAATAATTATTTTTTTTTTGAATTCAGTTTTGTTTGGAGATAATTTTCCCATTTGAAAAATTTTCAATATTTTACATGGTCCTTCGATCCGGATTTTACGGGTTAAGTAATAATCCTTTGCGTGTGTAACCTCAAAGATACAATTACATACTTTTTATTTTACATTTGGTCATTTTACATATGGCCTTACCCTTCAATTAAAACACTTAGTGAGTGCAAAAACGGTTTCACGAGTCGTGTAATAATTTCCAATACATTGGTATATTTGAACAAATCATACAGTATCTAGTTATTCCTTTTAATATCGGTGGAAATTACCGAAAAAGCTTCCTAGGACTTCCCGTTCACAGATATAAATCGGTAAGGTACAGTCGTTGCAGCAGCAAACAAAAGAGCACAAAGGAATTCACCGCAATAACCTACAATCATATTAGGAACGTAAGTTGAAGCGCATTAACAATTTTTTTTTCTCTTACGCATTCCAAATTCATACATTTTCACATACATTTTACATTACATTTCATCATGTCATCGGCTTTGAAAGTCCAAGCAGTTTTATTGCAATAAATGACAAAGGATTTCGAAAACTTTACTAAACGTTCTGCACAGGACAGAACGAAAAACTACATAACAAACCGCATTACGGTATTGGAGGACAACTAAAAAACAAGTTCCGAACGTTACTTGAAGGAATGACTGCTACAGTAGTACCAGATAAGGAAGAAGAAGTAAGAATATTATTCGAAAAAGTCTGGAACACGTACCTGAACTATAAAACCGCCTCGCTGGATAGCTTAGACAAAGTTGGAACAGCGTCACAGGAAGGGGTAAGTGCTTAACTAAGTAGTAGCGATAATTGCTGTATAAGGCTTCCAAAAATCAATATACCCACGTTTAGTGGTGATTACCTAACTTGAAAGGCTTTTGACGACATTTTCATGGCATTGATAGACAACTAACTCCACGCTGACAGATGTTGAAAAACTACATTATTTGAAGTCGAGCGTAGCGGCCTCACGAAAGGTTAATTGAGCATCTGTCCATTGACAATGCGAATTACAAACCTGCCTGGGCAATATTAAAATCACGATATGACCACAAACTGTATTTAGTAAACGCGCAATTAAACACGTTTTACGGTCAACAAGCATTAAACACGGAAACTGCGACCGGCTTAAAGAAACTGTTGGACACTTCTGTCGAATGTCGACATGCCCTTAAAAACCTTGGCATTCCAGTGGAGCAATGAGATACAATTTTCATATTTTTTCTCACCAAGAAGTTACCGATTCTTACTAAACAATTATGGGAAGAAAGACTAGGTACTACAAAGGACCTGCCGGAATTCAGATCTTTTCAAAAACCGAAAACACATTTTTCTTGCAAGGTTTGTCACAAAGGAGTACATTCAATGCGAGTACTTAATCGGCTTCGCCAAATGGACATTCCGTCACGTAGGCAGTTAAACAAGAGAATTGGAGCTTGTGAGAATTATTTGGCATACAGCCATGCAACTCAGCAATGCCCAAGTAGAGGGCGCTGTTATTGTTGCCAACAACCTCACTACCCTTTACACAAAAAGACAAATTCTTTTCACACACCAAACACACCACACAACACAAACCATTTAGCACCTAACACGTTCACGTCAAACACAACACATTCACATTTATCCACAGCAGCTGAGTCATTTCAGCCCTGACAACAAGTGAGTAATTACCTCGGAACGCACGAGGCCCAGACGGTCTTATTAGCCACCGTACTCGTACGAGTCAAGGCCTCATACGACAACGAGATCGTGCTTCGAGGCTTAGTTGACCCAGGATCCGAAGCTTCGTTTATTACGGAAAAAGCGACGAAGCGATTAGGTTTCCAACCCAAAGCAGCGTGCGTGGAGATTTCGGGGCTAGGGAAGGTCAGAAGAGGCGCGTCTCAGGGATATATCGATATCACCCTGGGGTCTCTCCATTCGATCTTCGAGACAAGCACTCGAGTACTAATTTTCAAGTCGGTCACTGGCCTTCTTCCCGCCTACGAACTCTAGCATGCACAATGGAGCTATATACGGGATTTGAATCTAGCAGACCCGACATATTACAAGCCTGCCGAAGTCGATATTCTGTTAGCCGCGGCCGAAATAGTGCTTCCCGAAGTACTTCGCAACGAAGCCAATGGCATTTCATTCCTCCTGCTTCGCCACATTTCGGAGGACTCTGGGAAGCCGGAGTCAAATATCGCCTCAAGAGAGTCTTAAGAGAAGAAAGGTACACCTTTGAAGAGCTGTGTACATTTTTGTATCATATTGAAGCGAGTTAAAGTATCCATTTATTACGGCTTATCTTCCCTTAGTTAAAAATAAAGAACAGCAAGAATTGCCTTGCTGTTATATTTTAGAAAACAAAGATAAATGTCAATATTACATGGCCCTCATCAAGCGTCATGTTATCTTTCGGTGTATTTTCAACATGTGTGTCGATAAGAAGGAATTTGAATCCAATTCTTCGAGAACACACAAAAATATGTATTTATGTTACGCGACCACGTAAGATAGTTAAGATATCCTTTCATCCTTAGCAAATAAGATAAGAAAATAAGTAAAGATAATGTAAGAATCGATGAATGCGTTGATTATAAAATGTTTGTAGAAACTCCAGTTTGAAAATAAAGTTGAACGAGAGCGGACTCATTCCGCTCCTCGAAAAATTCAACCGAGTAAAAACTCAACACGTTTTTTTAATTGGCGATCCTGCCAGGAGAGCTGTAAATTAATGTAACTCCAAGGGACCAAAATAAATGATCAAGTATCCTCATTGTCAAGGAGGAGAAAAGTAAAAAAAAAAAAACAAAAAAACCAATAATATAAGTAAATGAATCGAAGTTCTTACAAAAATGTAAAATAAATCAAGTATCCGCGAAAACTGGAAGTGGAGAAAAGTTAAAAAAAAAGGAAAAAAACAAAATTAAAGTATCCTAGTAAAAGGAGAACAATTAAAACAACTATGAAATCTATAAAAGTGAATAGTTAAAGTGAATAGTAAAATGGAGGGCATGGGCCTGTGCATCCAGGGCAAAGTTGTTGATTGCTCTCAACTTGGCGAGATGCCAGCAACGATCCCTGTAAATGCACAGGTCAAGTTGACATACAGCCTCCCCGCGGCGCCCTCTGGATAACCTCTACTGCAGCCGCTTAGAGGTGAACCAATGTATGCAGCGACCCCTTGTCCGGGGGTTTAAACCAGGACCCGGTCCTCCAGGTTCGGGGGTTTCGCGTGGGGTTAACTTCCCCACCGTGTAAAACTCGCAATAGTTCAGAGACGGCAACAAGCCTCGGATACGGATGACCCTACTGCTGACGACCATGGACAACGAAATAAGGACAACGATTTTCGGTTCTGCACGTGGAATGTGAGGTCACTGAACAGACCACGTGCAGCCGATGAACTTGCGGAGGCCCTAGAAGCCTATAAGGCTGACATCACCGCCATCCAAGAGGTACGATGGGATGGGCCGGGCAAAAAGAGGATGAAAAACTGCGACATATATTACGGCGATTGCTACAAAGAGCGAAGGCAGCGCTTGTTTGGATGCGGTTTTGTTGTTCGAGGCAGACTTAGGCAAGAAGTCTTAAGCTTTAGATACATAAGCGAACGCCTCACAACAATCCGCATCAAGGCAACATTCGGCAACATCAGCCTAATTTGCGCCCACGCCCCAACGGAGGACAAAGACGATGATAGCAAGGATGACTTCTATGATCTCCTAGAAAGAACATACGATCAATGCCCCAGCTACGACACCAAGATCGTTCTAGGAGATTTTAATGCAAAGCTGGGCAAGGAAGAAATCTTTGCTAGAGTCGTCGGTAAACACAGCCTACACGACAACACGTCCGACAATGGACTCAGGCTGATGGACTTCGTGACGGGGCGAAACCTCACTGTAGCCAGCACGCGGTTCCCTCACCTCAACATTCACAAAGGGACCTGGCGGTCCCCTGATCAATCAACCGTCAACCAGATTGATCACATTGCGATCGACGTCAGACACTCCTCCTGTGTCCTCGATGTCCGAACGTTCCGAGGTGCCAACATCGACTCGGATCATTACCTTGTTGTAGCCAAGGTCAGAACTCGGATATCGATTGTACAACGGAGTAGAGCAAGACCAAAACAGTTTGACGTTGGAAAGCTACAATCGCAATCGACCGCTGGGAACTTCTCCGATCGAGTCTCCCTGAAGCTCTCAGAGAGTCCAACCCTGCCAGGCGAAACAATCGACGAACAGTGGAACCGTTGTCAAAACGCCATCAGAGAAGCTGCCTCTGATGTGCTGGGTTTTAAAATGCCACCTAGAAAAAACCCATGGTTTGACAACGAGTGTCGGCAGGCGCATTCAGCGAAGCTAGCAGCATATAAGGCGACGCTGGATAGAAGGACGAGAGCGGTTCGTGAGCTCTACGAACTTAAAAGAAGGGAAGAGCACCGGCTTCTCAAAAAGAAAAAGAAGGAGCATGAGAAGCGCGCGATCGAGGAAATGGAGAGGTGGTACGGCAGAAATAATGTCCGAAAGTTTTACCAGCGGGTGAAACAACTATCCAAAGGGTACAAACATCGGACAGAAGCCTGTCGGAACGAAGAGGGACAACTCGTAGTAGAGTCGCAGTCGATACTGAGAATCTGGAAGGATCACTTCTGCAGACTGTTAAACGGCGAAGAGGACACCAATACCGCTGTCAGGCAGAATGTTCCACTCCACGCAATGGACGACGACAGAAGAGAATTCCGTCCCCCCGATCTAGACGAAGTCAAGATAGCGATATCGAGACTGAAGTCGAACAAAGCTGCTGGAGCGGATGGATTGTCCGCGGAACTGTTTAAGGCAGCTGGAGATGATCTGGTTGGGCGCATGCACCAGCTCGTCTGTAGGATATGGTCGGAGGAAAGCATGCCCGACGAGTGGAATCTTAGTATCGTTTGCCCGATCCACAAGAAAGGAGACCCCTTTGACTGCGCCAACTATCGGGGGATAAGTCTCCTTAACATCGCATACAAAATCTTCTCTGCCGTTCTGTGTGAGCGCCTGAAACCATTCGTCAACAACCTGATAGGTCCTTATCAGTGCGGTTTCAGGCCTGGCAAGTCCACTATCGATCAAATTTTCACATTACGGCAGATCCTCGAAAAAACCCAAGAGATGCAGATCGACACCCACCACCTTTTTGTCGATTTTAAGGCCGCATATGACAGTGTGCATAGAGACGAGCTATACAACGCCATGTCTAGTTTTGACATCCCTGCCAAACTCGTCAGATTGTGCAGGATGACGATGGAGAACTCTCGCTGCTCCATCAAGGTCGGTAACGAACTCACCGAGACCTTCAATGTCAAAAAAGGTTTTAGACAAGGCGACGCGCTGTCATGTGACTTCTTCAACATCGTGTTGGAGAAGATCGTGCGAAACTCACACGCCAACACTAGAGGCACGATCCTCCAGAAGTCCGTTCAACTGCTAGCATACGCGGACGATATTGACGTGATTGGCCGAACTCAGCGAGCCGTCAATGAAGCGTTTGCTTGTATTGAGACGGAGGCGGCAAAAATGGGTTTAGCGGTGAATGAGGGCAAAACAAAGTATATGCTGTCATCAAGAAAGGACACACAACATCGACGACTCGGTCAGAACGTCACCATAGGCAGCTACAACTTCGAGGTAGTGAAGGACTTCGTCTACCTCGGCTCCCAAGTAAATAGTGCGAACAACATCAGTACTGAGATTAAACGCAGAATAACTCTTGCCAACCGCTGTTTCTTTGGGCTCAAGAGGCAATTGAGTAGTCGAGCCCTCTCTCGAAAGACCAAGCTCACCTTATATAAGACCTTGATCATCCCTGTCCTGCTGTATGGCGCGGAAGCTTGGACTATCTCAAGAGCGGATGAAGACGCACTTGGTCTCTTCGAGAGAAAAGTTCTGCGTTCAATCTTCGGTCCTGTTTGCGTTGAAGGTTCTTGGAGAAGGAGATTCAACCACGAACTGTACGGGCTGTACAGCGACATGAGTCTAGTCAGGCGTCTACGGATTCAACGCCTAAGATGGCTAGGCCATGTAGAGCGCATGGACAACACTGCTCCAGCCCGAAGAGTCTTCGACTCCGAGCCAGTGGGACAACGCAATAGAGGACGACCACGAACCCGATGGCGCACTCAAGTGGAAAAAGACCTCAACCAACTTGGAGTGCGAAATTGGAGGCAGCTGGCTAAAGAACGTGCCAGCTGGAGAGGATTGTTGACCGAGGCCCAGGTTCACC
Organism: Eristalis arbustorum; assembly: GCA_916610145.1. Classification (NCBI taxonomy): domain Eukaryota; kingdom Metazoa; phylum Arthropoda; class Insecta; order Diptera; family Syrphidae; genus Eristalis; species Eristalis arbustorum. The sequence continues at coordinate 78,532,794 of OU744316.1, read as the reverse complement.
CCGGACTGTAGCGCCACAAGAAGAAGAAGAAGAATAGTTAAAGTTATAACACAGAATCAGTGGCAAAGATTTTAATAAATAAATATAATGAATGAAATTAAAGACTATCTAAACAACCAGTACGATCAAGTACACGACAAAAAAATCATAACAAATGATATGAGCGGAAAAGAGCGAAATAGTTTAAAAATTTGATTTGGTTAAAAACAATAATAAAAGAAGCAAACAAAAAAAATTATAAGAAGAAAAGTGAAACAACACATAAAATTAAAGAAATAATTAGAGCGAACAGTAGAGTGCAGTGAAAGTTTATTATTAAGTAGTGAATCACTAGAATACTAGGTTATAAAACAATATCAGTGGCAAAGAAAAATTAAAAATATAAAAAATAAATAATATGAGTCTAAAAATATGAACTAAGCGTATAAAACAAGAGTGTGAAAAATATTAATAAAAGAAGAAAAAAGTATATGAATATGGTATAAGAAAAAGAGACCGGGAAAGGGAACCAGCATACAATAAGAAGAAAATTAAGCATCAGTAGCGGTAGCAGAACCACTCAACCAGCAGATGAAGATAAACATCAACTAGCAGCAACAAGCAGAAGAAGCAGAATCTTCATTTAGTAAGGTACTTAGCCATCAGTATTCGAAAAAGGTAGACATAAGAAATAAAATATCCAAAAAATAAAAATCCAAAAATAATTAATAAATTTAAGAAAAATTTAGTAGATTACATAAGAGAAATCAAAAATAATAAAGAATATTAGAAAATATTAATTTAATCATAAACTTAAAAAGAAATTTTATAACACAAAACAATGGCTCAGGAAAATTTGAAAAAAGAATTAATAGTTAAGCTTCTAGCGGCGAATACGGCCTCGTTAAAAGTGGAACTTAACGGTTTAAAATAATCGATTGAATATGCCACTAAAGTCCCATTTGTAACTGAGTATTCGACTCAGATTATAAATGAAAGTATTACATGTACGGAGTCACTCCTTATAATTTTGTTCTTGCTAGAACTTACAGGAAATTCAAGATATTATGTCAGTTGGCACGAAGCAGCCATTAATTCAAATAGCTTCTATGAAAAAGGTATCAGAAGATATTTTGAAGCGCTAACAATTCTTAGAAATAAGATAACGCAAAATGCGAATGATGTTATCATTAACCACTATACTCGACTTAATTTCGATGCAATCATTGCACGATTAGACACTGCGTACGCTGATAAGTAAACTGCTCGTATGATACAGCAGGAATTGATCGCTCTATTCAAGAAAGAAGATGATTTCGAGTCGAATATGATTATTAGTTTTAAGCTAGATGAAAGAAACGAGATTGTCTCATACGATAAAAGTATAGAATAAAATCCAGTCATGTGAATTGTGCGAAAAATTACTTTATGAAAATAAAAACGAGTCCAATAATAATAAGCAAAAGAATACAATCAAAAACAAAACATATACTGACATTTCTGAAAAAACGTCTGCATTAACCGTGTAAGAACCCGTAAAAACAAGCGACAATGAAGCACGTTCTCAATTTTGTATAAAAGATATTCGGAATATAAACGAATCAAGTTGCATAAGTAAACAAAACAAATTACAGATCGAAACAACTACAATAAAATACAATGAAAACATAAATTTAATAAAGGAAAAATGGAAACAAAACGGAAATCAATCAAATATCCTTGAACAAGGCAATAATAATCAAACAAAAAATAATCACATTCCTAATTTGTGTCGTCTGATGCCATATTAGGAAAACATATAATAAGCGATAGTTTCAATTTTAAGAAACAACAAAGAAAGTTAAATCAAGAAAATTAAATCAATTTAAAAGAGTCTAATATAGAGTATATTCCTAAATCTAAAAATTTACATATAACTAATAATAAGATTTAAAAAAAACTTTAAAAACAAATGTAAAAGGAATAAAGAATGAACAAATAAAAGCTGAAAGAACAAAAATGAAATTAAGGTATAAAAAACAAATAATAAAAGAAGGTATAGGGACAAAAGTCAGAATATTGAACATAGATAAAGAAATATATAAGGATAAAATTCGAACTGAAATTTAAATTAAATATATTGTCCAGAACATTGAGTTGTAATTGTAAGAGAAATTTGTAATACTGAAACTAATTAATGTATTATATTATTAATATTGAGATAATGTAAGAATCGATGAATGTGTTTCATCCGTAGATTATAAAATGTTTGTAGAAACTCCAGTTTGCAAATAAAGTTGAACGAGAGCGGACGCATTCCGCTACTCGAAAAATTCAACCGAGTAAAAACTCAACACGTGTTTTTAATTAGCGTGCTTGGACTCGCGACCGCTGTGTCCGATGACGATGCCCTCACCCCTGGACATTTCCTCATCGGCCGCCCATGCAATACAGGAAGCCGACATAAAAGAGGTGAAAATCGGACCTCTTCAACGATGAATATCTTACCAGATTGCAGCAACGACCAAAATGGTCAAAGCGAAGAATCAACTTCGTATCGGAGATCTGGAGTTAATAAAAGATGGCAACAACCCGCCTGGCAAGTGGAACTTAGCCCGAATCATCAAAATGCACCCGGGGAACGATGAACTGGTATGAGACATTACATTGCGAACTGCAAATGGACTCGTTAAACGGCCAATCGCAAAAATGTCTGTCCATTCGCTAATATAATTTTCAATTTTTTTTTTTTCGACAGGTATTACCCAAAGAAAGGGATACACTTCACTATAACAACACACATGTTCCGTGCATGCTATATTCTGCATCAGGCACCGAACATAACACGCATAAACACCAGCCGGTTATTTAATAAGTTCTCTAGTTGTTCTTTAAACACCAATCGTTATACCTTTTTTTTAATTTTTGTGAGAAAACACACAGCACACAAAAATACACAACTTATTTACTACACAGACACCACACTTATTGACTTATCACAGCACACACAAACTATGCAGTATGCATAATACCGGCGAGCTGCAGCAATCAATCACTTTGAGACGTCATCAATTGGATCGAGAGTCCAAGAGAAACTTATACTCGATCACGACAGCGACGGCAGCAACGATCGAGGAGTTCAGAAAATTGTGCATTCCGCGCATGGCCGGGGAGGATTCTCAAAAATTCACATAAATTTAATTTACAAATGAAATATTATAATGTATATAATGTGTATAAATGAATAGATCAATTGCACTGCATTATCACAAAGAATTCCATACGGACTAAAGTACTAAGTAATTTGATTGTTTGTACCAAAAGTAAAACATCACTTGTCAATGTAACAAATTCAGAAACAAAGAACACTCGCAAATTGTACCCCACACATTCCGGACGGAAAATACACACATATATATATAAAGTTTAAATTATTCTTTTATTTTATTATTTTGTTGGTTTGTGATGGCCCGTGGCGTTGTGGGTATGTGCGTCGACCCCAACCTCGACGTCGCAGATTCGAATCCAGCTCTGAGCGACAAAAATAATGTTCACGACCCCACCTCTTTCGAGTCACTGACAATGCTCAAAGAGTATTTCCTGTCTAGAAAAAGCTTCTCAAACAAAGCCGTTCGGAGTCGGCATAAAACTGTAGGTCCCTTCCATTCGTGAGAGAACAAAAGCACGCGCAGCACTAGTGGTTGCTGAGAAACTAATCCCTGGCCCTCAACGAGCTGTAGACCCACCCATATTATATATTATTCTTTTGTTCGGAGATCATTTTTATGATTTGCAATGATCAATCAACCGTCAACCAGATTGATCACATTGCGATCGACGTCAGACACTCCTCCTGTGTCCTCGATGTCCGAACGTTCCGAGGTGCCAACATCGACTCGGATCATTACCTTGTTGTAGCCAAGGTCAGAACTCGGATATCGATTGTACAACGGAGTAGAGCAAGACCAAAACAGTTTGACGTTGGAAAGCTACAATCGCGGAACTTCTCCGATCGAGACTCCCTGAAGCTCTCAGAGAGTCCAACCCTGCCAGGCGAAACAATCGACGAACAGTGGAACCGTTGTCAAAAGCCATTAGAGAAGCTGCCTCTGATGTGCTGGGTTTTAAAATGCCACCTAGAAAAAACCCATGGTTTGACAACGAGTGTCGGCAGGCGCATTCAGCGAAGCTAGCAGCATATCAGGCGACACTGGATAGAAGGACGAGAGCGGTTCGTGAGCTCTACGAACTTAAAAGAAGGGAAGCGCACCGGCTTCTCAAAAAGAAAAAGAAGGAGCATGAGAAGCGCGCGATCGAGGAAATTTAGAGGTGGTACGGCAGAAATAATGTCCGAAAGTTTTACCAGCGGGTGAAACAACTATCCAAAGGGTACAAACATCGGACAGAAGCCTGTCGGAACGAAGAGGGGCAACTCGTAGTAGAGTCGCAGTCGATACTGAGAATCTGGAAGGATCACTTCTGCAGACTGTTAAACGGCAAAGAGGACACCAATACCGCTGTCAGGCAGAATGTTCCACTCCACGCAATGGACGACGATAGAAGAGAATTCCGTCCCCCCGATCTAGACGAAGTCAAGGTAGCGATATCGAGACTGAAGTCGAACAAAGCTGCTGGAGCGGACGGATTGTCGCGTAACTGTTTAAAGCATCTGGAGATGATCAGGTTCGGCGCATGCACCAGCTCATCTGTAAGATATGGTCGGAGGAAAGCATGCCCGACGAGTGGAAAGGATCGATCCACAAGAAAGGAGACCTCTTTGACTGCGCCAACTATCGGGGGATAAGTCTCCTTAACATCGCCTACAAAATCTTCTCTGCCGTTCTGTGTGAGCGCCTGAAGCCATTCGTCAACAACCTGATAGGTCCTTATCAGTGCGGTTTCAGGCCTGGGAAGTCCACTATCGATCAAATTTTCACATTACGGCAGATCCTCGAAAAAACCCAAGAGATGCAGATCGACACCCACCACCTATTTGTCGACTTCAAGGCCGCATATGACAGTGTGCATAGAGACGAGCTATACAACGCCATGTCTAGTTTTGACATTCCTGCCAAACTCGTCAGATTGTGCAGGATGACGATGGAGAAATCTCGCTGCTCCATCAAGGTCGGTAACGAACTCACCGAGACCTTTAATGTCAAAAAAGGTTTTAGGCAAGGTGACGCGCTGTCATGTGACTTCTTCAAAATCGTGTTGGAGAAGAACGTGCGAAACTCACACGCCAACACTAGAGGCACGATCTTCCAGAAGTCCGTTCAACTGCTAGCATACGCGGACGATATTGACGTGATTGGCCGAACTCAGCGAGCCGTCAATGAAGCGTTTGCTTGTATTGAGACGGAGGCGGCAAAAATGGGTTTAGCGGTGAATGAGGGCAAAACAAAGTATATGCTGTCATCAAGAAAGGACACACAACATCGACGACTCGGTCAGAACGTCACCATAGGCAGCTACAACTTCGAGGTAGTGAAGGACTTCGTCTACCTTGGCTCCCAAGTAAATAGTGCGAACAACATCAGTACTGAGATTAAACGCAGAATAACTCTTGCCAACCGCTGTTTCTTTGGGCTCAAGAGGCAATTAAGTAGCAGAGCCCTCTCGCGACAGACCAAGCATCACATAAGACCTTGATCATCTCTGTCCTTTTGTATGGCGCGGAAGATTGGACTATCTCACGGGCGGATGAAGACGCACTTGGTCTCTTCGAGAGAAGAGTTCTGCTTTCAATCTTTGGTCCTGTTTGCGTTGAAGGTTCTGGAGAAGAAGATTCAACCACTGCACAGCGACATGAGTCTAGTCAGGCGTCTACGGCTTCGACGCCTAAGATGGCTAGGCCATGTTGAGCGCATGGACAACACTGCGCCACCCCGAAGAGTCTTCGACTCTGAACCAGCGGGACAACGCAATAGAGGACGACCACGAACCCGATGGCGCACTCAAGTGGAGAAGGACCTCAACCAACTTGGAGTGCGAAATTGGAGGCAGCTGGCTGAAGAACGTGCCAGCTGGAGAGGATTGTTGACCGAGGCCCAGGTTCACCCCGGACTGTAGCGCCACAAGAAGAAGAAGAAGAAGAATGTTTCAATATATTACACTAGTCTTATTAGCGTTTGTCACAGTAGCACCCGGACCAAAACATAATGGTCCATGTGATTGACTAGGTACTGCGTCTAATGCAAAGTTTGATGCATCAATAGTAAAAATGAATTCTTTCGAAGTGTCAGGATGTCCATTTATTACATTGTCGGTCATCATAGTGTAAGTAGCTTATTATTATTTGCATAATCTTGGATGAATTTACGATAATAACCTGTTTATCCGAGAAATTATTGAATTTCTAGTAGGTATTGGAAAATTTTTAATTGTTGGAATTTTTTGGGATTTGGCTTTATTCCACAAAGGAACTCTGTTTCATGTCTCATGAAATCTGATTTATTGAGAGATACTTTCAGATTGGCTTTTCTTAAAATATTGAATATTAAATGTTCATAACATATTTTTTTGGTGGCCCGTGGCGTAGTGGGTATGTGCTTCGACTCCAACCTCGACGTCGTAGGGTCGATTCCTGCTCTGTGCAACGAAAACTATTTTCACGACCCCACCTCTTTCGAGTCACTGACAATACTCAAACAATATTTCCTGTCTAGAAAAAGCTTCTCAAACAAAGCCGTTCGGATTCGGCATTAAACTGTAAGTCCCTTCCACTCGTGAGGGAACAATAGCACCCACAACATGAATGGTTTCTTAAACTCCTGAGAGAACAGTAGCACGCGCAACACGAGTGGTTGCTGAGAAGCTAGGCCCTGGCACCCTACGTGCTGTAGCGCCACCCATATTGTAAGTAAGATGATTTAAACGGCAACTATGTTTGAAGTAGAAATAGCCTTTGAACGTTTAAAACTTATCGATGAATATACTTAGCGATGCACATGTAACAAGAGAATGAACGAAAATAAAAATTGAGACACTTCCAAAAGAGCAAAAACAAGAAAAGGAGGAATTTTATAAACAAGAAATTTGTTTCCTGTATGGTCTTCCTTTTTAGAGAATACCCAGATTGAAGCATTATACGGGGATGTTGAAGGTTCAATAATCGGTTGCTCTAACATTTCGTTAATTTGACGATTAACTTTTTGTTTATGAACTTCGAATCTATAAATTCTAGTATAGATAGGTCAATTATCTTCAGTTGGAATTTTATGTTTGACGTAGTTAGTGAATGTCAAATCGTCACCTTTATTATAAGCGGCTTGGTTCAGTTGCTTGACGATTCTGAATAAATCCGATTTCTCTTCGTCATTTACATATGTGTTCGATTCGCAATTCGTAAGTGAAATCTGATATTTTACGGTCTACTTCAAAGTTATTTAGATAATTAAATATTTCTTCATATTCAGTTTCTTCGTTTTTGTCAAATATGATTGTTCATTTAATATTGATAATTTTTCCTTGTAAAGTATTTTTGCAAAATTGCGCAATAATATATTATTGCCTAACAAAACCATTTTAAGATCAGAAAAGTTAAAGTAAATTTCGAATTTAGCATCTCGTAAAACAGGGAAAGCAAATTTGTCTTTGTTCAAAATAGCTTCTTTAAGAATAATTATGGGTTACCTACAGTTCAATTGTTAATGGCGAAAATATAACTTAGATAATTTAGATGGATCATGTGACTTCTTTAACATCATACTTGAGAAGATCGTGCGAAACTCAAACGTAAACACCCGAGGCACGATCTTCCAAAAATCCGTTCAACTGCTTGCATACGCGGACGACATTGACGTGATTGGACGAACAGCGCGAGCCGTCAATGAGGCGTTTGCTGGCATTGAAGCGGAAGCGGCTAAAATGGGTCTAGCTGTAAACCAGGGCAAAACAAAGTACATGCTGTCATCACGGAAGGACGCACAACATCGACGTCTCGGACAGAGCGTCATATTGGGCAGCAGAAACTTTGAGGTAGTCAAGGACTTCGTCTACCTAGGCTCCGGAGTAAATAGGGACAACAACACCAGTACCGAGATCAAGCGCAGAATTACTCTTGCCAATCGCTGTTTCTTTGGGCTCAAGAGGCAATTGAGTAACAGAGCCATCTCTCGAAACACCAAGTTGACCTTGTATAAAACCCTGATCATCCCAGTCCTGCTCTATGGGGCAGAGACATGGACGCTATTGGAAGCGGATGAAGAAGCTCTTGGTTGTTTTGAGAGAAAAGTTCTGCGTACGATCTTTGGTCATGTTTGCGTTGATGGCGTTTGGAGAAGAAGGTTCAACCACGAACTGTACGGGCTGTACAGCGGCATGCACCTAGTTAAGCGTCTTCGGATCCAATGCTTAAGATGGCTAGGTCATGTAGAGCGGATGGACACCACAGCTCCGGTCCGAAGAGTCTTCTACACTTAGCCATTGGGACAGCGCAACAGAAGACGTCCTCGCACTAAATGGCGCACACAAGTGGAAAAGGACCTCAACCAACTTGGTGTGCGCAACTGGAGGCAGCTGGCGAAAGATCGTGCTGGCTGGAGAGGCATGTTGGTTGAGGCCCAGGTCCACCCCGGACTGTAGCGTCATTCAAAGAAGAAGAAGAAGACAATTTAGATGGATGTTTATTTCGTTATAAAATGCTAACATTGATTTTAGCTATCGCACAGTATCTAATACAGAGATTTGATAAATCAAATATCTTACTTCTGGAAAAGTGTTCACATAATTGTGGAATTTATAAAAATAACTAGAAGGAAAATACGACAAAAAACCTTCAACACAAGACACAAAAAAAAGTAAATATATTTAGTATATGTGTATATATACATGTACATATACATGTATGTCAATGAACATAAGTAAATTAATATTTGAAACCAGTACTTAAAAAAATGATGTTACGATGAAGATATTAGATACTAAGTAAATCAATAAATATATAAATATAGAAACAGGTACAAAAATAAATAAAAATAAATTTGAAGGATATACTCAAAATATTAAAGTTTAACAAGTAAATCGTATAGATTACAAAGTATATTCATGTAATTATATTTATCACTTTGCGGAGTACAATATGTTAGTTTATTGTCTATTGGATTGTCAGCAAAAACACATGAGTAATTAAACTTTCCTGTCAGTTTCAATATTCTTTTATAGACCAGCTCAACACCCGTTCTTGTGGTATGTCCAACATCATTTTTTAAACTTTGTTTTGGGCTATTTGCAATCTTTTTATATAACAGTGTGTGGATTTTCCCCATACATTTATTCATTTATTCATTTCATTTCATCAATGGATACATAATCTTTTGACTACATTTAATTATTATTAATTTTGCTAAAAATATTCAATACAATTTCCTTAAACATATTTCTATTCATTTGAAGATCGACTTCATGATAAATTAAGTTAAATAATAATGAACAACGGGTTATGGGTTCGTTTAAGCCATAATTCGTTCTATGATATGGAAAACATAAGAGAACATTCTTATTTCTTAGGCATCTCTCTGGGACATAAAGAGGCATGAGAAGTAGTAAATCCGGGGATTTAATCCTACCATTGAGTATGTCCTTTATGAAAAGAACGCTATGAGTTTGTCTTCGACTTTCTAGAGTTTTTAGATCAATTAACGCACATCTAGACCTATAGTTAGGTAAATCTTCGGACCATCTCAGTTTCCTTAATGCAAATCGCGTGAATCTTTTTTGAATGTTTTCAATCCTGTTGGAAGAATTATGATAATAGGGAGACCAAATAACGCTGCAGTATTCCAGGATGGGGATTACTAATGAAAAATAAAGGGTTTTTAGAGTATAAACATCATTAAATGCTACCGTATTCCTTTTCAAAAAGCCTAGCAAGGAATTTGATTTAGATATTATATAATCCAAATGTGCTGAGAAAGACAGCTTTGAATCGAAAATAACACCAAGATCTTTAATTTCACTTACTAATAAAAGTCTCTCGTTACCAAGAGTATAATCAAACGAAATTCGAGATAATGAGCGGAAAGCACTAAAAATCTTACACTTGGAAATATTTAACTCCAGATGATTGTACATGCACCATTCAAAAAATGATTTTATGTCTTTTTGAAAATTTAAGCAATCCGTAATTGTAGAAATTTGTGAAAATATTTTCATATCATCTGCGAACATTAGACAATTAGAAAATTGTAAGAAGTACGGGATGTCATTGACAAAAAGATTGAAAAGCAGAGGCCCCAAATGACTACCTTGAGGTAGACCCGACAGAACTTCTATAAAGAAGGATTGTGCGCCTCCAATTTTGACAATCTGATGACGATTAGACAAATAAGATTTTAAAAATTCAAGAAATTTAATTTTAAACCCCATTTTTCTCAGCTTTTCAACTAAAAGTCTATGGTGAACTCTATCGAAAGCTTTAACGAAATCTGTATACAGAACATCAACCTGCATTCTATTTTCTAAAGTAGAAATACAAAAATTAGTGAAAAGACATAAATTCGTTGCAGTGGAGCGACCATTAATAAATCCATGCTGTCTTGAAGTTAAAATTTCTTTCGTCGCAAAATTGAGTCTATCAAAAACTAACTTTTCAAATAGTTTAGGAATTGCTGAAAGTTTAGAGATAGGCCTGTAATTTTTAATTAAATGCTTGAGACCACTTTTATAAATTGGAGTAATGGATGATATTTTCCACTCCTCAAGAAAGACGCCACTAAGAAGTGATTCATTGAAAATTATTGTTAATGCTTTAGAAAGCGAATCAGCGCATTTTGATAATAAAAGAGGTGATATCGAATCAATCCCTGGCTTAATATTTGAATCAAGCTGAGTTAACCCATTATAGACTTCTTGATCCGAAAGAGAAAATATGTCGAAGTCTATTACCGAAGTAACACCAGGATACAGGTTTTCCGTATTCGGTATAATGTCAGCATTATAGTTTGACTGAAAGAATTTTGCAAAAAGGTTGCATGTAGATTCGGTATCGCAAGCACTTTCACCGTCGAGCTCCATAGAATTTGGAAAAACCGAGCTATTACGTTTTAAGTTTACGAAAACCCAAAAGGATCTAGAATTGTGTTTAATATTCCTTTCAACAGTATTTATATATTGAGAGTAAAGAAATCTGCTTAAAAAATCAAATTCTTTTCGTAATTGAATAAAGCGGTTCCTGTCTTCGGATGTGCCAGACTTTTTACATTTCTTTAAAGCTTTGTTTTTGACATTTTCCAAATTCTTAAGCCTCTTATTATACCAAGGAAATTTATAGAATGTTCTCTTTCGTGCTACTGGAACGAATTGTTTAACTCCATTATATAAAATTGTTTTGAAATTGGTGTACATTTGATCCAAAGATTTATCTAAAAGTGCATAATCCCAATTTATACTGTTAAAATAATTATTTAAAGACATGAAGTCAGCCTTCTTAAAGTTAAAGTAATAAGAGTTATCTGAACTAACAGTTTGAAATTCATAAAATTTAAATACTACATCAACAGCTTTATGATGAATTTGATTTTGTACTAATGGAAAGTCTGACTCAGAGACTGTATAATTGAGATCTCTAAAAACAAATATAAGATCCAGGATCCTATTCAAACAATTTTTTATATTATTAATTTGAATCAGTCCTAATGAGGTAAAGTTGTCAATCAATTCAATTTCCACGTCCTTAGTAACGTTATATGGGATGAGAATTTGGTCATCATTTTCACAAGACCAAACAATATCACCAATATTAAAATCACCAAATATACAGGGGAATTGGATAGATGACAATTTTTTTACTAATTCTTCTACATTTGAAATAAGTTTAACATACAATTCCAAACTACTATTGGGTCTAATATAACTTACTATAAAACAATATTCAAATCTATTAAGATTATTAAAAGCATTTCTTGAACTAACATTGACACATAATTGTTCAAAATGAATAGAGCGTGATGGTAAATCCAATTGTTGACTATCAAGTGAACAACGAACTGCAATCAATACTCCTCCGCCTCGATCCATACCAGACTCCGGGGGACGATCGACGCGATAAACGACGTATGACGCATCAAATAGCTCAGATGAATTGATGTCTGATTTCAACCAAGTTTCTGTCAAAATTATGACGTCATAATCATGTGCAGAAGAGTGTAAAAAAATTGAATTTGTTTTGGTCCGTAAACCTCCTGCATTTTGAAAGAAAATCCGCAATTGAGACGGACGTAGTGAAGGCGGTATAGCACATTTTATATTGTTTGTGCTTCGATTGCAGAATTCTCGTTTTTTGATTTTGTAATATATAATAATAAATGGAGGCATCGAATGCCTTCTCAAAAGCATACTCCGGAATCCCAAGTTTAAAATTAATGAAGTGAAGAGTTGAAACTTCAACATTGGTTTTCACTAAACTTTTGCAGTAAAGCACATTTTTTGGAACACTAAGCTTATGTGCTGCAAATGAAATTATGTTCTCCTCGGTGACATTCCTGCTCAAACGGGAAAGATGAAGAAACTTCAGCCTAGGCACTGATGACAATGATACGTCAGCTGTGCCATCCGTAGCACTACCAACCAATTTGAAGGTGCGTTGACCCGATCGCTTCTTTTTCCGCTGCACTTGCGTCCAGTCGTTGGAAGCTGTGCTGGGTTGCAAACCTGTAATCGATGTTGATGCTGATTGTGATGTTGATATGATTGTTGTTGGTAAAGGTGCAGTGAGAGGTGGTAAATCAGCTGGTTCACTGAGATTTTTTGGTTTTGGTGCTGATGATGATGTCTCAGCAGGCGCAGGTGGAGGTGGCAAAACAGCTGATGCGTTGATGTTAACTTGCACATCATTTGTTTTATTCTCAATTACCAGAGAGTCACTGTTGCACATTTTTGATTTAATTTCTGCAACATCGTTTTTAAGTTGAACAACTAGTGGCAAAAGAGAGCCACTAACACAGCTGCAGTTATTACAGCGCCAAAAGAGATTACGGTCCGATTGAAGGGCTATTAAAGATCCTTCAGGAATTTGTGCACATTTTTTATGGAAGATTAATCCACAGAAACCACCGCATTCCAGAAAATTATCGCGAAGCAATCTAAGACCACAAACCGCGCAAACGTTTGACATTTCGAATTTTATAAGGAAAACTTTATATGAAAAAGTGCGAAATTCAAAGAACAATAGGAGAACACGTCTACTCTCTTCACGAGCACACAAAGAACTCCATACAGGGCAACGTATTATAATAAAACGTAACATATAAAGTATTATGGCTTGATATATAGTCTTAAGTATAATTACTTTGTTAGACAGAGGAAAAGTAAAGAAGACAAAAAGGAAAAGTAAAGAATTTTCTTTGCAATGTTAGCTTTTTTGAGAGTTTGGTTGATGTGCTCATGAAAAGTTAATTTGCTATCAAGGTGAATACCGATATACCTAACGGAGTTCTTCCACTCGACGTTGATTCCATTGACCCGAAAGCTGGAACTAGGGAGAAAACAAGCTTTTCGTGTGAAAAATGTCGCTTGTAATTTTTCTTTATTGTACCTAATCTTCCATTTATCACAGTAACAAAAAATAATTTCTATCGCATATTTAAGATTGCTCTCAGTGTTAAGAGCGAACTTATGTGATGAAAATAGAGCTGTGTCATCGGCAAAGATAGCAGTTTCACATTCGGGTACATCTGGAAAATCCGAGGTATACAAATTGTAAAGGGTTGACGCCAAGACAGGCATTATAATATATAAAATTTGAAACACCACTATTTACATGGACTTGGAAACAACGATCAGACAGAAAACAGACAGAACTATATTGCACAAATAAGGAGGAAAGTTGAAATTGTTCATTTTACAAATGAGACCATTATGCCAGACAGTGTCAAATGCCTTCTCAATGTCCAGCAAAATCATGCCGGTCGATTTACTGTCGATACGACTACTTTTGATGTGATTACAGATTCTCTTAACTTGATGAGAAGTGTTGTGATAACGCCTAAACCCAAACTGTACTTTGCGAAAAATGTTCTTATCATCAACAATCTTCAAATTCTTTTCCTTTAATATTTGTTCAAAAATGTTACTCAGGCTGCTAAGTAAACTAATTGGTCTGTAACTATCAGGACTATCTGAATGCTTACCAGCTTTAAGAATAGGCATAACTTTCGCTATCTTCTATTGTGTTGGAAGGTATTGCAGTCTCAAACATGCATTTACAACATATGCCAAGATGGTGGCATCATCCCAATTTTCGGTCATTCTTTTAAATAAGCATTTCTTATTTAAGCTAGTCCACCAGATTTTCTCGTTACTAAATTGCTGATAAAAAAAATTGATATCGTCATCATACACAAATTCACTTGAAGTGTGACTGATATCACCCAGATGGCGCAATAAGTTATGGTTAAGCTCAAATGCTTGAGCTAGCGCATTAGCCTTGTTCAAGGAAACTTTTACCTATTATTAAATGTAAATTAAGTAATAGTAATGTAATGTCCTCTTAAAGGCAGAATTACCAACCATAGGTACTAAAACATGACATTTAATTTGAACGTCAGAATGTACTAAAATTACCCAATGTATAAATAAGCCGTCAGGCAGATAACAGCCCTTTTTTTCTATTCATTCGTTTATCTGGTCTGGAGGTCAACCATCGAAATCGAGCCGATTTTTATCGAAAAAATAAAATTTATAACGTTCTTTGCAAAGGTGTAGTGTATATTATTATTAACATAGGTTCTTCGAGCATTCTTAAAAATGATCAGTGTGCGCAAACATTTAACATTAAAATTCAATTAGCATTGGTTTTTTGGTTACATATATATGGTTACATTCATATATATATGTAAGTAGGGAGTTTTTTTTTAAAAGTGCCAATCGGGTTCCCGCGCCGCGTAATTCCTTATTCCTGTACGCGTTCTACTGCATCGGTAATAAAATCGTTCGAGCAAAAGTACTTCTAGCTTGCACCGTTGGATGGTAGCGGAATATTTTTCATTCAGTTCCGGCATCGAACGTAAGTTGAAAACCCATCACAAATTTTTTTCTCTTACGCATCCCTTCCTTTTTTCGAGCGGAGCTTTAGAAACTTAGTGACGATATTGCTGATTTTCGCATTCATGGCAAACATTTTGAAGCAGCAAACAAAATATTTTAAGTCAAATTTTAAAGGACACGGATAACTAGAACAAGCGCAAAGCAAGGGAAAGGACGAAAAACTACATCTCCAATCGAATAGTCACTCTGGAGGAGAATTTTCGAACAAGCACCCAATATAACAACGAGGGAACTGCTACATGCGAAGCGGAAGAGGAGAAAGAACTTGAAAAGATCTACCACAAGATCAAAGAAACTTATTTCGACTACAAAACGCTTTTGCTGGATGGTTTAGACAAGATAGGAGCGTCAGCAGAAAATACGGTGAGTCCTAGATTAAGCATTGACAGTGCAAAACCCGTTATACGTTTACCCATTTTTACCGGGGATTATAACAATTGGCGAGCATTTCGCGACACATTCAATTCGCTTATTCATTCAAGGAAAGATTTATAGGAAATTGAAAAACTCCACTATTTAAAATCGAGTTTGCGTGGAGAAGCCGAACGTCTCCTGCAACATTTGGTAATCCAATCCGGAAATTACCAACCGGCGTGGGACATACTTACGTCTCGTTATGATCATAAACGGTTCCTAGGTAATGCTCAACTTAGAACGTTTTTTGATCAGGAAACAATCAAAGTAGAATCTGCAACAGCTTTAAAAAGATTGTTAGATACATCGGTGGAATGCAGTCATGCATTAAAAAATTTGGGTTCACCAGTTGAACATTGGGATGTTCTTTTGATCTTTTCCATGATCCGCAAACTATCCGCAATTACCCAACAGCTTTGGGAGAAAAAGTTGGGGACTGAGAAAGATTTACCCAATTTAAGATCATTTTGCGATTTTCTGGAATCTCGCTTCAGAACATTAGAGGCAGTAGGGCAACAAAGCGAATTAAGGGTCACCAAGGTTCATAAAGAAACCACCGCACAGACTCGAACGTTCTTCTCAAAACAAAATAAACAAACTCAATATAGTTGCAAGGTATGTCATAAGGAGGCTCATGCTCTACGTACCTGCAATAAGTTTGTCAAAATGGATATTGCTTCACGCAAAAGGCTAGTGCAGAACATTGGGGTATGTGAGAATTGATTGGCTTATAGTCACGCCACGATTCAGTGTCCAAGCCGCCTAAGATGCTTTTTTTGCCAACAGCCGCATCACTCCCTTCTGCATAACAATCTATCTGCCCACATTTTACACAATGCACGCACACCAAATACGCAACACTACACAACACATTCAGCGCCTAAGGCGTTCACTACGTCGCATACACCACACCCCACAACACATTCACCCCTTCATGCACCTACTTCAAATTCGCATTCGTTTCATACGACACAAACACACCTCTCTGCTGATGCGGAACCGTTTGAGCAAGTGTCGAATTACTTGGTCATGCAAGAAACTTCGACCCATGTCTTACTCGCCACAGCATTAGTGAAGGTCAGAGCGTCGTCCGGGAAAATAATAGTGCTTAGATACGGGATCTGAAGCATCATTTATAACGGAGAATGCGGCAAAGAATTTGGGCGTCAAGGGCAAAAGAGCATGTACGGAAGTTTCTGGGTTAGAGAAAGTGCGCAACGGAGCGTCACACAGCTATGTCGATCTGATAGTGGGATCGATACATTCAGAATTCGAAACAAGTTCACGGTTCCTAGTGTTCAAGTCGCTCACTGGTCTCCTACCGGCTAGCGAAATATTAGCCAAATCTTGGAATCACATTCAAGGATGAACTTTAGCTGATCCAAATTTCTACAAACCAGCAGACATCGACATTCTTCTAGGCGCAGACGTTTTGCCGTAATTGTTCTGCCGGAAGTAAAGCGCGGTGACGATTCCACCCCAATAGCTCAAAATACCTTGTTGGGATGGATTTTGATGGGCAAAGTTGGTCAGCCCACACAGATAGTAAATAATTTTCACAATATTATTGATGTCAGTCGACAACTTCAAAAATTCTGGGAGGTGGAGGCGCAAAAAAACTGGGAAGAGATGCAGTGCGAAAGGTTGTTCCGGTTAAAGACGAAGAGGTACCAAGCGGACGCTACGAGGTCAGACTCCCTTTTAAGGCAGCGGAAAGACCCGCGCTTGCACATTCAGAGTCACTGGCCCGGCGGCGACTTGCGTTGCTGGAGCGGAGATTCGGTGCAAATCAAAGTCTCAAAATAGAATATCAAAAATGTATTAGAGAGTACATAGAATTGGGCCATATGGAAGAAGTCGATATGGTCCAAGACAAAACTATAAGAACTCCATATCATTATGTGTTACCGCATCACGCTATATTTAAGAAGAGTAGTTCAACTACAAATTTAAGATCGTCTTTGATGCGGCAGCAAAATTGATGGACGGGTCATCGCTAAAACAAAACCTAATGGCAGGGCCGAAAACACAGACATAATCATGAAGTGGCGAAGACATCAATATACATTTACGGCGGATATCGTAAAAATGTATCGGCAAATTTGAATCAATAAAGACGATTCATATTACCATTTGATATATAGGCGTAATGATGAGACCGAACTACTCAGATTATATAGGTTGCAAACGGTCACATTTGGAACACGTGTGCTCCTTACCTAGCTACTCGCTGTATTAATTTATTAGCGGAGGACGAAGCATTGAATTATCCTCGAGGGGCTAAGGTTGTTCAAGAGGACCTTTACGTGGACGATGTGTTTGCAGAAGCCGATTCGGTGGAAGAAGCTGTAGCAAAACGTCATGAAGTTAAATCGCTACTGTTGGCAGGGGGACTTAGACTTAGAAAATGGGCGAGTAATTCTGATGACATTTTGAGTGGAATCCCCATCGACCAAAGGGAAATGAAAGTATTCGTGTCATCGACATCACCGCAACACATTCCAGTCTTGGGGATTAAGTGGTGTCCGGAAAAAGATTACCTTTCCTTCAACAGGATTCTAGCAAGCGCAGCTAATCCCACGAAAAGAAACATTCTTTCAACAATTGCCAAATTGTTCGATACATTGGGATGGATTGGACCCATCGTAGTCAAGGGCAAGATCTTAATGCAATGGCTTTGGCGAAAACAGCTGGATTGGGATGACCCTGTCCCAGAGGAGCTTCGAAAGGAGTGGACGACCTCTTGGGATGACTTGTCTGAAATGGGAAAGATTCATGTTCCACGATGGATCCATCAGGCGAAGAACATAAAAGACATACAACTTCACGGTTTCGGAGACTCGTCGGAGAAAGCATACGGGGCCACCGTTTATGTTCGGGTTTTAGATGAATCTAACTAATCACACACACGTGGTGTTAGCAAAAACCCGAGTAGCTCCAGTAAGGCCCAAACTCTTCCACGTTTGGAACTCTGCGGCGCAGTACTGCTTGCCACACTTTTAAACCACACTTCTAAAATTTTAGGGTTGCAACACGCGAAGCAATATGCATGGATAGATTCTACAGTGACTTTGGCCTGGATAGCTGCGGCCCCAACTAAATGGGCAACATTTGTTAACAATCGGGTAGCCGAAATACAACGATTAGTCAAACCGGATAGTTGGAAGCACATACCCAGTGAAATGAATTCAGCTGATATCGCATCAAGGAGGATGAGGCAATCGACATTGGTATCGAATACCCCTGGTGGAACGGGCCGGAATTTCTGAAAGAATCCTGGGATTTTGAATATCCAGACCAGCCCACGAGCATCGAATCCGAGGAGGAAAAACGTACAATCAAAGTACATACCGTCACACAGGTAACTAACGAATTCCATAAGTTGATTGTAGTAAAATCCAACCTTGGGAAACTAATAAAAATCATGGCGTACTGTCTACGATTTATAACCAACTTAAAACACACATCAGAATCGAGAACAATCGGTATCCTATCAGTAAAGGAACATAACACAATAAGTCCGTGGTACCCAAATCACTATGTGCCTATACCGATAATGATGGAATTCTCCGAGTTGGGGGTAGGTTATAGAACTCGGAACACACGTTCAACCAACAGCATCGAATTATACTCCGAGGTAACCATAAATTCACAAAAATGTTGATTGCAGATGCGCATGTAAGGTCCCTTCATGGAGATCTTCAAAAAATAACACTCTATTTACGCAACCATTACTGGATCTTTAAATTTAAAAACACTGTGAAAGGCATCGTCAATAGTTGCATCAAGTGTTACGGACACCGGGCAAAAGCATCGAATCAGCTGATGGGGAACCTGCCCGCCCCGAGTGTACGTATGTCGCAAGCATTTTCCCACACTGGAATCGACTATGCAGGCCCGATCGAGGTAAGAACCTGGCGAGGACGTGGAAATAAAAAGGGACCAAAGCATATTTTACAATTTTCATTTGTCTGGCCACCAAAGCTATTCACATTGAGGTGGTCAGCGATCTGACAACTCAAGCCTTTTTAGCGGCGTTAAGACGATTCACTTCACGGCTCGGTCTATGTGCACACATCTTTAGCAACAATGCTACCAATTTTGTAGGAGCTAGTAGAGAATTGGGAAGACTGCTCAAAAACTCAAAAATGGACTGGAACAAAATTGCCAAGATACTGGCCAACGAAGGGATACAGTGGCATTTCATTCCTCCGGCATTTCCGCATTTCGGTGGACTCTGGGAGGCCGGTATGAAATCCATTAAACATCACCTCAAAAGCATTATCGGAGAGGAGGCGTACACCTTTGAGGAGCTTGAGACGTTGCTCCAACAAATTGAGGCGTGTCTCAATTCCAGACCGTTGTGCCCGCTGACCAGCAATCCACAGGACTTCACAGCGATCACCCCGGGTCACTTCCTCATTGGAAAATCTCTCGATGCTCTTCCTCAGGCCGATATTTCCGACATCCAAATAGGACCACTACAAAGATAGCAAAAGATCCAGCAACTACGACAATTGTTCTGGAAAAAGTGGCAGTCAGAATATTTGACGCGACTGCAGCATAGACCAAAGTGGTTCAAAATCGAAAAACAACCCAAGATAGGGGATTTGGTATTGATTAAGGAAGACCAACTGCCACCTACCAAATGGATCCTCGCACGTATCATGGAAACACATACCGGTAACGATAACTTGATCCAAGTCGTGACATTTACAACACTGAGAGGAGAAATGATAAGACCGATCACCAAAATATGCTGTTTGCCGCCAAATAAAACTCAAGAAGACAGCACCATCACCCACGAAAAACCCAACGCCACGGAAACATATGCTAAAACAACGATCAACAATTAATTAATTCAAGACACTCTAAATAACTACTGCGTAACCTTATTGTCATAGCTATAGGGAAATATGAAACACACACACCAAAATCCAAATATCATTCGCAAACTTCAATTCTGATTAAAATAGTTTCGGTCTGATACGGAAAGGACATCCACCAACCTTTACACTACACTGTCACCACAATACATGTTTCAAGTTCACCGGTTAGGTTCAATGCACTTTGAGTATGTCAAATTTCATATTCCACTGAGGGACAGTTCGGAATAGAAACACTCTAGGTAAACAAAACACGATTGAAATTCCTGATCAGCAACTCGTCGGGCAGGGACACATGATACACACAAACACATACGAGCAAACGAACCATCGCGATTGCACTTGTCTCGAAATGCAAAATTTGTTTCTCACTAATAACAAAAAAAAAAAAAAAACTTTTACTAATAGCTATTTAAGTCCTTTTACATATGCCGACACCAACAAAACACAATTCAAGTTCTTGCAATGGATTTGCGTTCCATTAGGGCTTGGGAGAACATATCACACACCGCAAGTAAAACTCATATCTACGTGGAAAATATGAACTACTCATCTAATTTTTGATCTTAAAAGAATCAATTACTTGTTATGAAATTGTATTAATCCCTTTTCTTTTCCCCCAACACACAGCACGTATATTTAACACATCACATTCCACGAAACTATACCACACGTGTGCCAGCATCCCACTACGTGTGTAACAACCCCGACGTCAAGGATTGACGAACATCGGATTTAAGACGGATATAGGAGAGATGTCGGCTCACTAGAATAGTGCGGCATTCGATCATGGATTGTTCGCTGTTTGTTTATCTACACATCGCTGACAGCCGGGGAGGATGTTCAAGGAAACTTTTACCTATTATTAAAATTAAAGTAAATAATAGTAATGTAATGTCCTCTTAAAGGCAGAATTACCAACCATTGGTACTAAAACATGACATTTAATTTGAACGTCAGAATGTACTAAAATTACCCAATGTAAAAATAAGCCGTCAGGCAGATGACAGCCCTTTTTTCTATTCATTCGTTTATCTGATCTCCAGACCATCGAAATCGAGCCGATTCTTATCGAAAAAATAAAATTTATAACGTTCTTTGCAAAGGAGTCGTGTTTTATTTCATTTCAAAATTAACAAATTAAAGTGTTTCTGGGGCACGGGATACGACTGTTCTTATTTCTAACTAATTTCACAATATTCCTGAACGGCGTACTATTTTTGTCTAAGTGTTTAAGTTTGTTATTCCAAGAGTCATTACGAAATCCAGTTATACTCTCTTTGATGATGTTGTTGAGATAATTTAAGGACATTTCTGTCTACAATCTGTCTGTATCTGTTAAAGTGCAAGAGTTGTTAATATATGTATATATATATATTTGGGGTGCAGATGGTCACCACTGTACTGAGAAAAAGGGAATAATTCAAACAACGATTTATAATAAATCTAAATACTTTTATTGCGTATGATCACTTTGGCGGTTATGGAAGAAGTGAAGTTGTTAAAATGACATTTGGCCTTTATCGTATTTCTTTAGTTCAATTATTTACGTTAAGTTTAAATTAATTCGAGATAAGAAAGATTAAGATAATATGGTAATGTAGTGATATGGTAATGTAGTTCATATAATTTAATAAATATATAATACAATCGGTTATTACTTCTTTCAATAATAAATCACAAGTGTATAAATTCTAATGCTTTCTCCAACATTCTCCCCGGCTATGAACGGAGTTCGTAGTGATCAAACGAACAGTGCTACTGCAATTCGCCCAAGGCCCAAACCTCTTCGATCGAGTATCGATGATAGCGATGATACATCGATGACGAGTTGTTATCTCCTTTCGAATTCACCGTGCGTAGCCATGTTAGCCAATGTCGCCTTGCTGTGTTGTGTGTAGTTTTTAAATCTCAAGTGTTGTTTTGCGTGAGAATACACAAAATTAAAAAATAAAAATAAAAAAATAGTAAGTGTGGTGTAGTGTTAATAACAGGTGAGTAATTTAGGTATTAATATTAACAAATCTGCGTGTAGTGTAGGGTCGATTTTTGTGAATTGCTAAGCGTCGTGTAACGGTTCCGTTATCCCTGGATTCTGGCGAGAAAAGAAAAGTGCATAATGTAAAAAATCGACGACGCGTTTATATTAGTGTGTGTGTAGTGTGGAGTCATTCGGTTCGCGACGGTTTGTTTTGAGTTTCGGTGTCAGCCAATGTGTGTACATATGCACAAGAGTAGACATACATATGTACATGGTGAAATGCGAAATGTGATATTATGTGAGTGCAATGACCTGGACCATCGGAACTGGAACATAATCAGCTGATATGACAGTGTAATGTAGTGTTGTTTTGACATTTGTGTGATTTGATAATGTAGTGTAGACTGTTGTTTATGTGTTTGAATTAAATATTATGGATTGATTTGTTCGCCTTTATTTTTGTTAGAATTGTTATTAATTTTTATAATATTTTATGTTTCCATATATATGTGTTGATGTGCAAGGATAAAGTAAATATTTCGGTTAATTCTGTTAACGTTTTTAATTTAGTGAGGTTATGTTAACTTCTTGTTGAGTGTTGGACGGCAAGATGCATATTTTTGTAACAGGCCGTTTTATTTCTCCTGTGGGTGTTTTCAACGTCACAACTCGAAATAAATGGTCATTCCCTGGATGCGTTTTGAGAACGCGTGCGAGATTCCATTTAGTTGGTGGTAAGTTGTTGTCTTTCAACAAAACTAAATCTCCGACCTTCGGTTGTTTTTCCTCCTTAAGCCACTTTGGTCGTTGTTGGAGTCGGGTGAGATACTCGGATTGCCATTTTTTCCAAAATTGTTGCTGAAGTTTCTGAATCCGTTCCCAACGTTGCAGGTGCCCTAACTGATGATCAGATAGATCACACTGGTGGACGGCGCTTAGGGCTCTTCCAACAAGGAAGTGGCCAGGGGTGAGAGCTGTAAAGTCATGTGGATTTTCGGTCAATGGGCACAGTGGCCTGGAATTAAGGCATGCCTCGATTTGGTGCAGTAAAGTCGTTAGTTCCTCGAAGCTATATACTTCACCGCCGGTTACACATTTGAGGTGATATTTGATGGACATCACGCCCGCTTCCCAAAGTCCGCCGAAATGTGGTGATGCAGGGGGGATGAAGTGCCAATGGATACTCTGTTAGAAAAAATGTGTGCTATTTCTGACCAATTCATTTTTGCAGCCTCAAGTAAACGTTTCAATTCGCGATTGGCTCCCACGAAGTTGGTCGCATTGTCACTGTAGATATGCGAGCTCAATCCTCTCCGCGACGTAAATCTCCTTAATGCCGCGAGAAAGGCTTGAGTGGTGAGTTCGCTGACCAACTCAATGTGTATAGCCTTTGTGGCCAGGCATACAAATATTGAAAAATATGCCTGGAGGCGATAAAGTTTAATTGGCTCAGTCTCTTCGTTTCGCCAAAAAATCGGGTGATAGTACGAATCTTCTTTTCGTATACTAATCTGCCTGTACATCTTTTCAATGTCGGCTGTAAATGTGTACTTATATCGCCTCCATTTCAAGACGATATCGATGATGTCCAAATGTTGGTTTATGGACGTCCTATCCATAGTCTTGGCTGCCACATCAAAGACCACTCGTAGTTTGGCAGTGGAGCTGGATTCCTTGAATACGGCGTGGTGTGGTAGTACGTAGTGGTAGGGTGTCCTTAAAACTTCGTCGTCTGCCATTACTTCTTCCAAGTGTCCTAACTGGAGATATTCTTGAAGACATCGTTGGTATTCCTCTTTAAATTTTGGGTTAGCACGGAATCTCCGCTGCAGGTGAGCGAACCTACGCAAGGCACCTTGCCTCGAGGGTCCAAGCGCAGGTCTGCCCCCTGCCTTAAAAGGCAGCGGCACTTCGTATCGTCCATTTGCTGACCTTTTTGTCGTCAATGCGAATAGCTTCTCACACTCCATATCTTCTGTTGTTTCATGGGTTTGATACGGTGCTTCCTCCATCTCTCAGAACTTCTGCAGTTGCCGGTCGACATCAATGACGGTGTGGTACATCTTTACTCTGACAGTAGGTTGATGAAACTTGCCCATCACGATCCATCCCAGCAATGTGTTTTGTGCCACAGGTATACTTGCTACCCCACGACTCACTTCCGGAAGCAAAATCTCCGCGTAGATGTCTGCTCCCAGTAAGATATCTATATCTGCTAGCTTGTGAAAGGCTGGATCGGCTAAGGGAATACCTCGAATATGGTCCTAACCGTTTATTAAAACTTCCTGTGGTGGAAGAAAACCGTCAGCGACTCAAATATTAACAACCGCGCATGCGTATCATAATTCGTATGTAAAGACCCTAGTTTTACGTCAATTTATCTTTGACAAGTGCCGCTGTGCACCAAACCTAGTCCCGAAACGTCTACGCGCGTCTGTTTTGCCTTGACACCCAAAGTCTTGGCGGCTTTCGCTGAAATGAACGAGGCTTCCGATACCGGATCCACTAGACTTCGAAGCACGATTTCTTTTCCAGACGACGCCTGAACCCTTACTAGTGCTGTTGCTAACAAAATTCTTGATCGAGTGTCTTGTTTCGCCACGTAAGTGTTGACTTGAAAGGATTCAGGTGATTGGTTTGGTTGTGTAGTGTCAAATGTATGTGTATTTGTGGTGACCCCTGAAGGCACTGTGTTGTGTACTTAGGGGGGGTTGCTATGCAACAGGGAATGGTGAGGTTGTTGGCAGAAATAGCATCTCAGTCTGCTTGGGCATTGTGAAGTGGCATGACTGTACGCCAAAGAATTTTCACAGACACCGATGCTTTGACCACCTTATTGCGTGAAGCTGTGTCCATCCGGATGAATTTATTGCAAGTACGCAAGGAGTGTGCTCCTTTGGAACACACTTTGCAGCTAAATCCCTCCTTTCGAACAGGTTTCGCGAAAAATGCTTTAGTCTTTCCCGTTTGTACCTTCGCAGTTTTAGTGTTTGTCGCGTCATTTTGTTGACCTACAGCTTCTAGCGTTCTAAACCGCGCTTCTAGGAAATCACTGAAGACTTTGAATTTGGGCAATTCCTTGTCTGTCCCTAGTTTTTCTTCCCAAAGTTGTTGGGTACTTGCTGGGAGTTTGCGAACCATAGAAAAAACTAAAACCGTGTCCCAATGTTCAACTGGCAGTTGTAAGCTCTTAAGCGCATGGGTACACTCAACCGATGTATCTAACAGTTTCTTCAGCGCGGCGGCGGACTCTACTCTGATCACCTCCTGGTCGAAAAAAGTCTTAACTTGGACATTGACCAGGACTCGTTTGTGATCGTAGCGCGCGGTTAGTATTTCCCATGCTGGTTTGTAATTGTTGTTACTGATCGGTAAATGCTGCAGTAGACGCTCGGCTTCGCCCCGTAAACACGACTTTAAAAAATGTATTTTCTCTATTTCTGATAGCTCTTTATTAGACTGTATGAGCGCTACAAAGATATCGTGGAATGATCGCCACCTATTGTAGTCCCCTGTAAAACTTGGTAAGTCTATTTTCGGTAGACTTTTTTATTCATTTTTATTGCTTAATCTAGCACTCACCCCACTTTCCTCTGTAGACTGTAGCTTGTCCAAACTGTCCAAAAGCAAAGTTTTGTAATCAAAGTACAGCTCCTTAATTTTGTTAAAAATGTCTTCGAGTTTTTTCTCTAGTTCGGGTTCACAGGTCGAAATTCCTTGGTTGTTGTACTGTGTACTTGCCTTGAAATTTTCCTCCAATGTGGCAATTCGGTTGGTTATATAGTTCTTCGTCTTGTCTTTCGACGATCGCTTGCCGAAATTTTCCACATCCTTGACAATTTGCTTGAGCAAATTCTTTTGCAGCTTTAGTGATGTGCTCATAATTGAACAAAAATGCGTAAGAGGAAAAAGAAAATATGGATAAGTATTCCAACTTACGTTACTCGGATGATCTTTTTTCTTCTCGCAGTCGTGTGGTTCGTAAGAGAAAATAAGTGGTTTTGTGTCAATTTCAACTTACGTTCGACGATCAAGTTCGAAGAATAAAATGTGCTGGTGTCCGCTCGAACAGTAAGAGAAAAAAAAAAATGTTGCGGGTATTTTATTTCAACTTACGTTTGAGTACAACTTCAGAAAAAATTAAATTAATAAAAATTTAAATTTTAGATTTCCAGATGTAGTGGAAAGCGGTGAAAATCAAAGGTGTCCGTTAAAAGTATAACTGGATTGCAGATCCAACGGTGAACACAATTGTTTCCAACAGTGCAGTACAACGTACTGTATCTTCCAACGGTGGAATGCGAACAAAGGAACAACGGAAATTGCACGACGCGAGAAACCCGGTTGGCACTTCAAAAAAAACTCACTAAAAAGTTTTTTCGCACTATATTGGAAAAACACTAAATCTTTTAAATGTGCTATTTAAGTTGCAATATTTTCTATATTAAACACACACTTCGATAAATAATAATTAACCTAAGAAGGCTCCAAGGACCAATGTTAAAGTGCAAGAGTTGTTAATATATATATATATTTGGGGTAGAGATGGTCACCACTGTACTGAGAAAAAGGGAATAATTCAAACAACGATTTAAACGTTATAATCTAAATACTTTTATTGCGTATGATCACTTTGGCGGTTATGGAAGAAGTGAAGTTGTTGAAATGACATTTGGCATTTATCGTATTTCTTTAGTTAAATTATTTACGTTAAGTTTAAATTAATATGCGATAATATGGTAATGTAGTGAGATGGTAATATAGTTCATATCATTTAGTAAATATAATACAATCGGTAATAATTCTTTTAATAATAAATCACAAGTGTATAGACTCGAATGCTTTCTCCAACATAGATAATGATCTAGCCAGATGCCAAGGTATCTGACTAAAGTCGTTTGAGCCAGTGGTTGTCCGTGCCGTCCAACAATTGTTAACTTTCGCCAATTCTTTCTTGTATCCGATGAAGCTTTATGCAACGGAGTCCTGAACAGAGTGGTTTCCGACTTTTGAAAGTTGATATTCAACTTCCAGTCACCGCAATCTTTCATGATTAAGTCGAAGTCACCCTGCGCGAGCGTAGTGATGTCCTCGATCTTTTTGCTGTACACGATCAAGTCGTCAGCATACGCCATTGCGTGAGGTAGAGAACTTATTAAATCGCTCAAGAAAATGTTAAACAGGATCGGCGAATTAACGGTCACGTTGCCATTCTTGACAACGAACCGTCTACCGGTAAGCATGTTTTAGAGTAGGTACAGCAGTGGTTTACTAATGCCAAGCCGATTGAGCTTATAGTAAAGTCCGGTGTCGAAGGCCTTCTCCAGGTTAATCAAGCAGGCCCCCGAACATTGTTTCTTGCTCTTGTTACGTTGGATATCCGACACCAACCTGCTCTGAAACCGAATTGGTTATCCGGAATTATATGTTTGTCCTCTGTCCAGTTGATCCAAGCTCTAATTATCACCTTCTCGAATAGCTTGCTGATGTTCAGAAGGAGACTAATTGACCGAAGGTTGCACTGATTCGAAGAATCTTTTCCTCGCTTGGATATGGGTTGTACAATCGTAGTTTTTCAGTGCTCCGGATAATGTGCATTATTCAGAACATTGTTAAACAGGATTGCGTACATGGTAACCACTTCCAGGGGGAGGTGTCTTAGTAAAAAGTTGGAAATCCCGTCGATACCAACCGACTTTTTCTTCTTTAGTGATGCGAAGACCGCTTGAAGATCTGCCTCCGAAATTAACGGGGGGATGTACCCCTACGTCGGCGATGTCCGGGTCGTGGATCGGGCGAACCTTTGATTTTCACCGCTTTCCACTACATCTGGAAATCTAAAATTTAAATTTTTATTAATTTAATTTTTTCTGAAGTTGTACTCAAATGTAAGTTGAAATAACATGCCCGCAACATTTTTTTTTTCTCTTACTGTTCGAGCGGACATATATTACGGCGATTGCTACAAAGAGCGAAGGCAGCGCTTGTTTGGATGCGGTTTTGTTGTTCGAGGCAGACTTAGGCAAGAAGTCTTAAGCTTTAGATACATAAGCGAACGCCTCACAACAATCCGCATCAAGGCAACATTGACACGCGGTTCCCTGATCCTGCCGGTCCCCTGATCAATCAACCGTCAACCAGATTGATCACATTGCGATCGACGTCAGACACTCCTCCTGTGTCCTCGATGTCCGAACGTTCCGAGGTGCCAACATCGACTCGGATCATTACCTTGTTGTAGCCAAGGTCCGAACTCGGATATCGATTGTGCAACGGAGTAGAGCAAGACCAAAACAGTTTGACGTTGGAAAGCTACAATCGCAATCGACCGCTGGGAACTTCTCCGATAGAGTCTCCCTGAAGCTCTCAGAGAGTCCAACCCTGCCAGGCGAAACAATCGACGAACAGTGGAACCGTTGTCAAAACGCCATTAGAGAAGCTGCCTCTGATATGCTAGGTTTTAAAATCACCTACAAAAAACCCATGGTTTGACAACGAGTGTCGGCAGGCGCATTCAGCGAAGCTAGCAGCATATAAGGCGACGCTGGATAGAAGGACGAGAGCGGTTCGTGAGCTCTACGAACATAAAAGAAGGGAAGAGCATCGGCTTCTCAAAAAGAAAAAGAAGGAGTATGAGAAGCGCGCGATCGAGGAAATGGAGAGGTGGTATGGCAGAAATAATGTCCGAAAGTTTTACCAGCGGGTGAAACAACTATCCAAAGGGTACAAACATCGGACAGAAGCCTGTCGGAACGAAGAGGGGCAACTCGTAGTAGAGTCGCAGTCGATACTGAGAATCTGGAAGGATCACTTCTGAAGACTGTTAAACGGCGAAGAGGACACCAATACCGCTGTCAGGCAGTCCACGCAATGGACGACGATAGAAGAGAATTCCGTCCCCCCGATCTCGACGAAGTCAAGGTAGCGATATCGAGACTGAAGTCGAACAAAGCTGCTGGAGCGGATGGATTGTCCGCGGAACTGTTTAAGGCAGCTGGAGATGATCTGGTTGGGCGCATGCACCAGCTCGTCTGTAGGATATGGTCGGAGGAAAGCATGCCCGACGAGTGGAATCTTAGTATCGTTTGCCCGATCCACAATAAAGGAGACCCCTTTGACTGCGCCAACTATCGGGGGATAAGTCTCCTTAACATCGCCTACAAGATCTTCTCTGCCGTTTTGTGTGAGCGCCTGAAACCATTCGTCAACAACATGATAGGTCCCAGGCCTGGGAAGTCCACTATCGATCAAATTTTCACATTACGGCAGATCCTCGAAAAAACCCAAGAGATGCAGATCGACACCCACTACCTATTTGTCGATTTTAAAGCCGCATATGACAGTGTGCATAGAGACGAGCTATACAACGCCATGTCTAGTTTTGACATCCCTGCCAAACTCGTCAGATTGTGCAGGATGACGATGGAGAACTCTCGCTGCTCCATCAAGGTCGGTAACGAACTCACCGAGACCTTCAATGTCAAAAAAGGTTTTAGACAAGGCGACGCGCTGTCATGTGACTTCTTCAACATCGTGTTGGAGAAGATCGTGCGAAACTCACACGCCAACACTAGAGGCACGATCTTCCAGAAGTCCGTTCAACTGCTAGCATACGCGGACGATATTGACGTGATTGGCCGAACTCAGCGAACCGCTTGTATTGAGACGGAGGCGGCAAAAATGGGTTTAGCAGTGAATGAGGGCAGAACAAAGTATATGCTGTCATCAAGAAAGGACACACAACATCGACGACTCGGTCACAACGTCACCATAGGCAGCTACAACTTCGAGGTAGTGAAGGACTTCGTCTACCTTGGCTCCCAAGTAAATAGTGCGAACAACATCAGTACTGAGATTAAACGCAGAATAACTCTTGCCAACCGCTGTTTCTTTGGGCTCAAGAGGCAATTGAGTAGTCGAGCCCTCTCTCGAAAGACCAAGCTCACCTTATATAAGACCTTGATCATCCCTGTCCTGCTGTATGGCGCGGAAGCTTGGACTATCTCAAGAGCGGATGAAGACGCACTTGGTCTCTTCGAGAGAAAAGTTCTGCGTTCAATCGATCCGAAGTCAATTCATTAAGACAAATATAAATAAATAAATAAACATATCTAGAACAGACGGACGACCACGCGAACTAACTATGTGGAAACATTAACGTAAAGGGCAACACAACACTAAGACTTGAAAGTACATTAGCCCATGCATTTGCACGTGTGCAACCCCAAAACTTATGCCTACAGTTTAGGTCGCCTCTAACTAAGTAATTATCATTTAAGGACAGACTTTTTCGAAGATCATTACTTAAACTAGTATTATTAGCGTTTGTCACAGTACCACCCGGCAAATAAACACACACGACTTTAAATGCTTTTTGGTTTAATAACCTCACCTCGATTGCTAAGTTTTCTACTAAATGTGTTCTAATAACAGGTAAGGGCGGGTGTTGAACCGATCTCTGCACAAATATTGCAGCTCCATCACCTGTTCCAACAGTTCTATCAAGACGATAGCATTTAAAATTCGGGGTGGATAAACGATAAGTTTCATTAAACTATGTCTCTGTTACTAAGGCTATGTGAACGTTTTTTCTATTCAAAAGTTCAAAGAATTCAATGCTTTTGCTTCGATTCGCCCTAGCATTCCTTCTTCTTCTTCTTTGATTGGCGCTACAGTCCGGGGTGGACCTGGGCCTCAACTAACATGCCTCTCCAGCCAGCACGATCTTTCGCCAGCTGCCTCCAGTTGCGCACACCAAGTTGGTTGAGATCCTTTTCCACTTGTGTGCGCCATCTAGTGCGAGGACGTCTTCTGTTTCGCTGTCCCAATGGCTCGGTGTCGAAGACTCTTCGGGCCGGAGCTGTGGTGTCCATCTGCTCTACATGACCTAGCCATCTTAAGCGTTGGATCCGAAGACGCTTAACTAGGTGCATGCCGCTGTACAGCCCGTATAGTTCTTGGTTGAACCTTCTCCTCCAAACGCCATTAACGCAAACAGGACCAAAGATCGTACGCAGAACTTTTCTCTCAAAACAACCAAGAGCTTCTTCATCCGCTTCCAATAGCGTCCATGTCTCTGCCCCCTAGAGCAGGACTGGGATGATCAGGGTTTTATACAAGGTCAACTTGGTGTTTCGAGAGATGGCTCTGTTACTCAATTGCCTCTTGAGCCCAAAGAAGCAGCGATTGTCCAGAGTAATTCTGCGCTTGATCTCGGTACTGGTTTTGTTGTCCATATTTATTCCAGAGTCTAGGTAGACGAAGTCCTTGACTATCTCAAAGTTGCTGCTGCCCAAAAATGACGTTTTTATCGCTAGACCCATTTTAACCGCTTCCGCTTCAATGCCAGCAAACGCCTCATTGACGGCTCGCTGTGTTCGTCCAATCAGGTCAATGTCGTCCGCGTAATCAAGCAGTTGAACGGACTTTTGGAAGATCGTGCCTCGGGTGTTTACGTTTGAGTTTCGCACGATCTTCTCAAGTATAATGTTAAAGAAGTCACATGACAGCGTGTCGCCTTGCCTAATACCTTTTTTGACATTGAAGGTCTCGGTGAGTTCGTTACCGACCTTGATGGAGCAGCGAGAGTTCTCCATCGTCATTCTGCACAACCTGACGAGCTTGGCAGGAATGTCAAAACTAGACATGGCGCTGTATAGCTCGTCTCTATGAACGCTGTCATATGCATCCTTGAAATCGACAAATAGGTGGTGGGTGTCGATCTGCATCTCTTGAGTCTTTGCCAGGATCTGCCGAAACGTAAATATTTGGTCTATTGTGGACTTTCCTCGCCTGAAATCGCACAGATAGGGATCAGATTGTTGACAAAGGGTTTCATTCGTCCACACAAAACGGCAGAGAGTATCTTGTACGCGATGTTAAGAAGGCTGATCCCTCGATAGTTGGCGCAGTAAAAGGGTCTCCTTCCTTGTGGACCGGACAAACGACGCTGAAATCCCACTCATCGGGCGATATTTTACAGATGAGCTGGTGCATGCGCCCAGCCAGGTCATCTCCAGCTGCTTTCAACAGTTCCGCACACAATCCGTCCGCTCCAGCAGCTTTGTTCGACTTCAGTCTAGATATAGCTATCTTGACTTTGTCTAAGTCGGGGGGACGGAATTCGTGTTCATCACCGTCCAGATTGAGTGAAACATTCCCTAGCATTCCATGTTATAATATTTAAGTTACTATCTGCTGTATTATTACTTATCATTAGAGTACACAAATTTAGTAGCTAGCTGTGCGATAACTTGAAACTGATCTGCTTTTGATTTACAAGTAGCTAATTTACTTATCATCTCCATGACTTGTACATTTAATTCATCCACAGTGAAAAGATTGTTGTTATTGTTGATCAAAAATCTTGAATGATCAGTAGCACTCTCCTATGTGCTAGGCGGTGGCACACAGTTGGCGGCTTCCACTCGTTTTTTACTTTGATTTGTCAGTTGACTTCGGTAAGGAAGGGACAGAAAGTCTGACGTAGATGACAAGTCAAGTTGCTTCGGCGTGCTGTTTACTAGCACAGTGGAGGGAGCTTCCGTTGAGAATGAGGCATTTTTATCAGCTGATTAGTTTGGTTCTTACAATTGGCAAAGTTGCTTTTTAGCTCTAAATATTTGGATCTAGCCAGGCAAGCAGCATCGCTGGCTTTATGAGAACCATTGCAATTAACACATTCGAAAGTGTCTTTTTTGTTGCAGTCAACGGTCTTGTGAGAACCAGCACAAATACCACAATATGACTTTACGTGACAGTTGCGCTCACCATGTCCGAATATCTGGCAATTATGGAATTATGAAAGCTCCAACTCACTTGAGTATGGAAAACAGATCGGTAGTGTTTTTTTAAATCATTTAATATGATTGATCCATTCTCTAATGAAATTAAATAAAATATTTCACTATAATGTCCACAGGTTTTATTAATTTTCTTAATGTCCATGCATTTCAGTCCGATTTCAATTAATTTCGACTTGAATAAATCAACATTTAAGTCATCGAGTCCAAACAGAACAACTTTAAGTGCTTTTACACTTTTCATGTCGTGGGTGAAAAATTGACATTTGTTTTCTTTTAGATTTGACACTACACTGGTGTATTTTTCTAAAGTTTCACACAGGATTTTTATTACAATGAGATTTTTTTAATGGAATAATGCTCCTTTTTCTGTACGCTTGGCGAAATAACTTCGTCCATATCATCATCTTTATCCAACATACTCCGAAAGGCACTGAAACGATTGTACGTTGAGTTCATCTTTCCCGCACTAGTTGCACTCATACTACGATGTTTCTTATCGGAGGGATTTGAAACACCCTCTGAATTCCGCATTGAGTAATTTTGGCTAATTTACCGAATACAAAATACACTGCAAAAAGTAGCCGAAATAATATGTCATACACGGGCAAAAGCTCTCCGACAACTGATGGCGAGAATATAATTCTTAAGTATTGTGGTGGAGTATTTTCTTCATTTATTATGATATTTGTTGCGCCAGTATCGATTAAGAATCTAATTCTTGCCTTTTCTTAATTTGGTAAATTTGAAATTTGTTGTGTGTCTCCGAGGCTGCATACTGAAATGGATGAAATGGATTCTTTCTTGATGTAATTATTTTTAGGATTGATTCGTTTTAATT
The DNA here is from genome assembly GCA_916610145.1 of Eristalis arbustorum. Lineage (NCBI taxonomy): Eukaryota > Metazoa > Arthropoda > Insecta > Diptera > Syrphidae > Eristalis > Eristalis arbustorum. The sequence continues at coordinate 78,498,867 of OU744316.1, read as the reverse complement.
GGGATGGATTGGCAAACATTTCTTTGGGGATTTGGTTTGAATGGTTTTTGGTATACAATTGTGATTATATCTGCGACTAACAGAACCTGCTTGTGAAAATTCATGGAGAGCGGACTCCATGTTAATGGAAAAATATTTAAAGGGATTGAGTTCTAACACTCTTGGTATTAAACGTTTTTACACAACAACCTATAGAGTCAATACAAAATAGGCTTAATAATATATAGGGTTAATTTGAGGCAAAATGTGAAAAATCCAAACAAGTCTTGGTTATCGTAAATGATAACATGGACACTTTTTTTAAACAGATTTCTATTTTGAAAGCCTTGTTTGTTGCAAAAATGTGTTGTTGGCTAGTGTCTCGATAAGCAATACAAAATTGCATAAAAAAGCAGCAGTCGAAAACATTGAGCAAGTCAATAACGATGGGAGAGATTTTTTCAATTCATAACTGCTTTGTAGAAATGTATGAAGAAAAGCTTCTTAATGAAATCTGTAATGTGGAATTTTCGATCAAACTACCGTTTTACCAAAGCCGATACGGCATGAAGCAGGATATGGACATTGATTAGAGCTTAAAAAGAATATGCAATATTGAAGATATGCTCTTCAAGAAAAAAGCAAAAATTGAGAGTTACTTTGAAGCAGGATTTCATATTTTCCTTATTGCGATTTTTAGTGCTTTCCTTTTAAACTTCTGTGTGTGTGCAAAGAATGATATTTCTTCGTTTACTATTCAGTTTATTTGAAAAGAATATATTTTACTTTGTGTTTTTGTTGTTTAAAAAGAAAACTGAATTCGAAATAAATATTTATGTATTTAACATTTACATATCTTGTCTTCACTTTAAGTCACATATTTTTACAAGAAGCTTTCTTTCTTATATTCGCACTTTTTATATAAGAAAGTTATTTTCTTATATTGAATGACTCTTTAAAAGAAAGAACGTTTTTAACAAAGAAATTCTTTGACATTTTAAACTTTTTTATATCCATTTACTGTAAGGTTGTTTAAATATAAGAATGGCAATTATAAACTTTCTGGATTGACACTTAAGCCATGACTACCGGTGGTTTATGTTAAGCCACTTTTTAAGTGGAATCTATCACTTCCACTGTGAAAACGAAATTTCTATTGTAAGCATATCTATCACTGATGTCAATGACTGTGCATGTGTGTTCTAGCCATGATACATACAATACAAGGTTATATGTTCTTTTGCTGTCAAAGTTGCGTGACGTCACACCTGTACCTGAGAGACGACTTTTTCTCATAAGGTGGAAAAACATTGATATGAACATTTTAAAAGATTGCGTATATTAGAGTATCTACACTTTAATATCGCAACATTACTATACATATAATTAACTGTGCAAATTAACTATTATACAAAAACGTACTTTCAAACTATTTTAAAACTATTTCCCAAAATGTTGATATTTAAAATTTTTTCTAAAATACATCTTACATAAAAGTTGTTAAATTTTCTTAAATGTTTTTGTTATTATCGGGTTTAACGTGCAATTTGAACTTAAATCTAATATAGTCTGTTTTTAAATTGTTGTTGTAATTGTACCCGTGTTCAATTGTATTTTGTTACCATTATATTTATTGAATATAGAATCTAATTTCTGTATTCCTTCTTTTTCTTGTGGCGCTACAGTCCGGGGTGAACCTGGGCCTCGGTCAACAATCCTCTCCAGCTGGCACGTTCTTTAGCCAGCTGCCTCCAATTTCGCACTCCAAGTTGGTTGAGGTCCTTCTCCACTTGAGTGCGCCATCGGGTTCGTGGTCGTCCTCTATTGCGTTGTCCCACTGGCTCGGAGTCGAAGACTCTTCGGGCTGGAGCAGTGTTGTCCATGCGCTCTACATGGCCTAGCCATCTTAGGCGTCCGTAGACGCCTGACTAGACTCATGTCGCTGTACAGCCCGTACAGTTCGTGGTTGAATCTCCTTCTCCAACGCAGAACGCAGAACTTTTCTCTCGAAGACACCAAGTGCGTCTTCATCCGCTCTTGAGATAGTTCAAGCTTCCGCGCCATACAGCAGGACAGGGATGATCAAGGTCTTATATAATGTGAGCTTGGTCTTTCGAGAGAGGGCTCGACTACTCAATTGCCTCTTGAGCCCAAAGAAACAGCGGTTGGCAAGAGTTATTCTGCGTTTAATCTCAGTACTGATGTTGTTCGCACTATTTACTTGGGAGCGAAGGTAGATGAAGTCCTTCACCTTGGCTCCCAAGTAAATAGTGCTGTTCGAAGTTGTAGCTGCCTATGGTGACGTTCTGACCGAGTCGTCGATGTTGTGTGTCCTTTCTTGATGACAGCATATACTTTGTTTTGCCCTCATTCACCGCTTAACCCATTTTTGCCGCCTCCGTCTCAATACAAGCAAACGCTTCATTGATGGCTAGCTGAGTTCGGCCAATCACGTCAATATCGTCCGCGTATGCTAGCAGTTGAACGGACTTCTGGAAGATCGTGCCTCTAGTGTTGGCGTGTGAGTTTCGAACGATTTTCTCCAACACGATGTTGAAGAAGTCACATGACAGCGTGTCGCCTTGCCTAATACCTTTTTTGACATTGAAGGTCTCGGTGAGTTCGTTACCGACCTTGATGGAGCAACGAGAGTTCTCCATCGTCATCCTGCACAATCTGACGAGTTTGGCAGGGATGTCAAAACTAGACATGGCGTTGTACAGCTCGTCTCTATGCACACTTTCATATGCGGCCTTAAAGTCGACAAATAGGTGGTGGGTGTCGATCTGCATCTCTTGGGTTTTTTCGAGGATCTGCCGTAATGTGAAAATTTGATCGATAGTGGACTTCCCAGGCCAGAAACCGCACTGATAAGGACCTATCAGGTTGTTGACGAATGGTTTCAGGCGCTCACACAGAACGGCAGAGAAGATTTTGTAGGCGATGTTAAGGAGACTTATCCCCCGATAGTTTGCGCAGTCAAAGGGGGCCAAACGATACTAAGATTCCACTCGTCGGGCATGCTTTCCTCCGACCATATCCTACAGACGGGCTGGTGCATGCGCCCAACCAGATCATCTCCAGCTGCCTTAAACAGTTCCGCGGACAATCCATCCGCTCCAGCAGCTTTGTTCGACTTCAGTCTCGATATCGGTACCTTGACTTCGTCTAGATCGGGGGGACGGAATTCTTTTCTATCGTCGTCCATTGCGTGGAGTGGAACATTCTGCCTGACAGCGGTATTGGTGACTGCGACTCTTCTACGAGTTGCCCCTCTTCGTTCCGACAGGCTTTTGTCGATGTTTGTACCCTTTGGATAGTTGTTTCACCCGCTGGTAAAACTTTCGGACATTATTTCTGCCTTACCTCCTCTCCATTTCCTCGATCGCGCGCTTCTCATGCTCCTTCTTTTTCTTTTTGAGAAGCCGGTGCTCTTCCCTTCTTTTAAGTTCGTAGAGCTCACGAACCGCTCTCGTCCTTCTATCCAGCGTCGCCTTATATGCTGCTAGCTTCGCTGAATGCGCCTGCCGACACTCGTTGTCAAACCATGGGTTACAACAACAAACCATGGGAAACCTAAAAAGATTGTATTTCTTATCGAAATTATAATAAGCCCACAATTACTAAAAATACCTCTTGCCAATATTACTTGGACATATTTTGCAGGGCCAAGTAAACTGTCTGACTTTTTGTTATATTCGTAGCAGGTGCAAATTTTCATTTCAGCAGCCATCAACATGCAAACTCTTTCATGTTGTGAAATGTTTTACATTTTTCATCACATTAAAGACTAATTTCGAAATCCTGGCCTAACATCTATCTTCGATGCAAATTGCTTTAGTGTTAGTAACGCAGGAAATGCAGAGCCTTTTTGTAATACAAAGTACGTTTTAGGACTACTTGCATGTGTATACTTGAACAAATCATCTAATGTCCACTTTACCCTTTTCCCAGTTAGGCTCGATTTCTTTACACTTTAAGTGAACATCTTTGTATTGCAGTGATCCATTATCCTTGTTAAAGATTTAAACTTCATTTTCCAATATCAAACATTTTCTCCTAAAACACTTGCTCCTTAGGGCTCGTACAAACACGGTGACCTAAAACCATAAACTTACCTTGGGGGTATATTAATTGATTCTTCTTCAACATCAACTGGTTGTTCTCGCAGCAAAGATAATGCTTCAACACGCTCACATCTTTTCTGTAACCGTTCAACCCGCCTCGTATTTATCTGTCTATAACCGCCTGACACTATGAAATGGAAGATGTTCTGTTGGAATAGCATCACCTTTTAAATTCCTGTATATTTGAGAACAAATGTTTGCAACTTGTGTTTATAACGCATTTTTTGTAAAATATTTTGAGCAAATATATGCGATTTCTATATTTTTTTGTCCTTTCGACCGCATTTATGCACCCAAATCCTTGCGTTTTCCGTATGTCTTGGAAATCGGTGGGGTTTTATTTTTAACTGTATCACAACCATTGCCATTTTCAAAAATTTTTGATTTCTTTTGTTTTAAGTAAAAATTTCACCACAACACTGATTAAAAATTGCGCTAAACTGAATTTTGTAACGCTGCTTTTAAATGCTTTTGGTAAACAGCTAACGTCACACAGGAAAAAATAAGACGCGAAAACATATTTAATTTGAATCCATAGACGCATAAGTTCATCCTGGCGATCGCTTAGGTTCATATTGATGATCTCATAAGTTCATTCTGGCGATCGCAGCAGGCAGTCAACGCACAGCTCTCCAGCTGGTAACTTGAATTATAAAATTAAGTTTTCCTTAATGGAGAGTGTTCTGTGTAAAATAAATATGTGTACATTTTTAGCGATGGCTGGGTGCTGTGGGAATCGGGTAGGCACTGACTGGCGTCAACCTGGCGATGCCCAGTGTTGCAACATTTCCTACACACCAATTGTGCTTATTTTACCTCCAAGTGGAAGCCATCGGGTACTGGTTGTAGTTCACCCGAGCTCAACCTGCCAAACTTATAAGTGCGACCACTTGTCCTAGGGGTTACAAAAAAGGAAGTGGCCCTCCAGGTTGGGGGTTGTGCCGTCGGGGTAACTGCCCGGCCACACAAAAAAAACCATAGTTACGAAGCAACAACAAGCCTCGGAAACGGATGATTTTACTGATGACGAACCCTGCAAACGATATACGGACAACGACCTTCGGATCTGTACGTGGAATGTAAGGTCCCTTTATAGGCCACGTGCAGCCGAACAATTAGCTGAAGCCCTAGACTGCTGCAAAGCAGACATAACCGCCATCCAAGAAGTGCGATGGAATGCACCGGGCAAAAGAAGGATTAAAAACTGTGATATATATTAAGGTGTTTGCTACAAGCAACAAAAACAGCGCCAATTTGGATATGGATATGTCGTTAGAGGCAGGCTTAGGCAAGAAGTCTTATCGTTTAGGTCAGTGAACGATCGCCTCACGACAATTCGCATCCAGGCTAAATTTGCCAACATAAGCCTTATATGCGCACACGTCCTCACAGAGGAGAAATAAGACGACACCAAAGACAATTTCTATGAGCTCCTGGACAAAACGTATGAGCAATGCCCTATCTACGATATTAAAATTGTTTTTGGCGATTTTAATGCAAAGCTAGGAGAAGAGAACATCCTTGGTAGTGCGGTCGGGAAGCACAGCCTACACGAGACCACATCCGATAACGGATTTAGGCTGATCGACTTTGCTGCGGGGCGAAATGTTGTAGTAGCCAGTACAAAATTGCCAAATCTCGACATTCATAAAGGGACATGGCGACCATCAATCAGATTGATCACATTGCGATCGACGCAAGGCACTCCGATGATGTCCGAACGTTCTGAGGTGCCAACATTGACTCGGACCACCACCTTGTAGTAGCCAAGGTAAGGTTGCGGATATCCCGAACACCGCCAAGACAAAGAAATACTGTGAGGAAGTTCAACGTCGGCCGGCTACAATCGCAAGAGATTGCCAAATACTTTTCCGATCGTGTCTCCCTCAACCTCTTAAGAAATCCTACGCCGCCAACATCAAGTATTGAAGACCACTGGCAGCATTGCCAAAAAGCCATCAGCGATGCCGCCTCCGATGTGCTGGGTTTCAATCCGCCACCACAACGAAACCCCTGGTTTGACAATGAGTGTCGGCAGGCGAATGCAGCCAAGCAAGAAGCATACAAAGCGGCACGGCAAAGAAGGACAAGAGCTGCTCGGGAGCTCTACGAGCAGAAGAGGAGAGACGAACACCGGCTTCTCAGGAGAAAAAAGAAGGAGCATGAGAAGCGCGCGATCGGCAGAATAGAAGGATATTACTGCAGGAATGAGGTAAGGAAGTTTTACCAAAGGGTAAAGTCAACCAGTCAAGGTTATAAACTCCGAACCAAAACCTGTAAGGATGATCAAGGGAACATCGTAGTAGAGTCACAGTCGATGCTGAGAATATGGAGAAACCATTTCTGCAGACTGTATAACGGCGACGAAGAACCAAATTCCGCTGTCAGGCAGATCGAACCATTCAACCCCAATGAAAGGGACGATGAAGATCAACAATTCCGTCCACCCGACCCGGATGAAGTGAGGATTGCTATATCTAAACTGAAATCCAACAAGGCTGCTGGAGCTGACGGCCTACCCGCCGAGCTTTTTAAAGCCGCAGGCGATGATTTGGTAAAGAGCATGCACCAACTCATCTGTAAAATATGGTCGGAGGAAAACTTGCCCGATGAATGGAACCTCAGCATTGTTTGCCCGATCCACAAGAAAGGAGACCCCTTTGACTGCGCCAACTATCGGGGGATAAGTCTCCTTAACATCGCCTATAAGATCTTATCTGCCGTACTGTGTGAACGCCTAAAGCCATTCGTCAACAACTTGGTCAGTCCATACCAGTGTGGCTTTAGGCCAGGAAAATCCACCATTGACCAAATATTCACACTTCAGCAGATTTTGGAGAAAACCCAGGAGCAACAAATCGATACCCACCACCTGTTCATTGATTTTAAGGCCGCGTATGATAGTATTTATAGAGACGAGCTATACAGAGCAATGTCTAGTTTTGGCATCCCTACCAAATTCGTCCGTTTGTGTAGGATGACGATGGAGAATGCACGCTGCTTCATCAAGGTCGGTAAAGACCTAACAGAGACCTTTGATGTCAAAAAAGGATTGAGACAAGGCGACGCGCTGTCATGCGACTTTTTCAAAATCGTTCTTGAAAGAATTGTTCAAAACTCGAACGTCAACACCAGAGGAACAATCTTTCGAAAGTCCGTCCAACTACTCGCATATGCCGACGATATTGACATTATCGGAAGAACGCAGCGTGATGTCAAAGGCGCTTTTGTGAGTATTGCAACGGAGGCCGCGAAGATGGGTTTAGCGGTAAACGAGGGTAAGACCAAATATATGCTGTCAGCGAGAAAGGACACCCAACACCGACATCTCGGTCAGAACGTCACGGCAGGCAGATATAACTTTCAGGTAGTTAAAAACTTTGTCTACCTAGGAACCGCTATCAACTCAGACAACGACACCAGCGCTGAAATCAAACGAAGAATAACTCTTGCCAATCGGTGCTTCTTTGGGCTAAGAACGCAATTAGTAAACAAAGCCCTCTCTCGAACAACCAAGGTAACGCTTTACAAGATCTTAATCGTCCCAGTCTTGCTATATGGCGCGGAGGCATGGACTCTGTCAAAAGCGGATGAAGCAGCTCTTGGTTGCTTCGAGAGGAAAATTCTTCGGGTGATTTTCGGTCCCGTCTGCATAGATGGTGAGTGGAGGAGGAGATACAACGACGAACTATACGGGCTGTTCAGCGACATCGGCTTAGCCAGAAGAGTGAAGATCCAACCATTGAGATGGCTAGGTCATGTAGAGCGGATGAAAACCAATGCTCCGGCCCGAAAAGTCTTCGAATCCACCCCCGAAGGACGGCGCAGTAGAGGAAGACCGCGACTCAGGTGGCGCACGCAGGTGGAAAGGGACCTCAACCAACTATGCGTGCGAAACTGGAGACATCTAGTTAAAGATCGAGCTGGCTGGAGACGCTTGTTAGTTGAGGCCCAGGTCCACCCCGGACTGTAGCGCCACCTTAAGTAAGTAAGTAAGTACATTTTAGCATTTAGGTGGCCCGAAGCGTTGTGGGTATGTGCGTCGACCCCAAACTCGACGTCGCAGGTTTGAATCCAGCTCTGAGCAAACAAAATAATTTTCACGACCCCACCTCTTTCGAGTCACTGACAATGTTCAAAGCGTATTTACTGTCTAGAAAAAGCTTCTCAAACTTGGCCGTTCGGAGTCGGCATAAGACTGTAGGTCCCTTCCACTGTGAAAGAACAATAGCACGCACAACAGGAGTGGTTGCTGAGGAGCTAGGCCCTGGCCCTCTATGGGCTGTAGCGCCACCCATATTATATTATTGTTACATTTTTAGCGACGGATCGACACTTAAGTTAGCACTGTAAAATTGTATATGTAAGTCCTAGTCAATCTAGTGGGGTTTTGTTTCTAGAGCTTTAGTTTTAGTACGGCTTAGATTAAGACAATTTTCTAAAGACCATTTATAGACTTTATTCAGCACTTTATTCATCGTTATTGTGGCTATGATTTTTTCAACAATGAATATACCATACATGTACGTTGTCAGCCTAAATGTGGTGATCACAGAAACCATTACATACCAATACAACAGTACGTTAAGTTTGCATGTGAAAATTTGCAATATTTTTTGCAATTTCCTTTCTAAACAAATGACAACTTCGGATTTAAAACCGAACGAAATTAAAATTAAACGCGTGTGTTCTTATCGGTTTAGCTGTGGTATTTGTGTTCGTTAACATATAATGTTATAAATATGGCCGCTTAGGTTCGCAATTATTTTATTTTAGCAGACTAATTAGTTGCTTGCTAGATCATTTGTTATTCATTTATTTTTAATTCAATATTTTTTTGTAACATATTTTTGTTTGCTCTGATTTTTATTGCTTGCTTCAAAGAATTCCTCTGAAAAGAAGCTTTCAACTTCACAAAACCAGCAATTAATTTTGGTAAATCATTTCAGAACTTTAGCATCAATAAAATACCTAAGTACCTCTTATCTTTCTATTATCTTCTATTTCAGCAAAATCTACAAACAAAAATCTTCAGCAGAAACGTTGGTTTGATTTTCAATATGAACTGGACTTCAATCTTAAGACAAAAATACGAGAAGTGAGCTACATACAATGTTTTAGATCTCAATGTACATATGAAGATATATATCGTGCATATATGTATGCATGTGTAAATTAACACCCAATACTGAGGTTTCGCCTCAGTAGAATTTGTTCTACGCAAATGCATGGCAAGTTTAGTTGTTCTGCAAAAATGACATTACAGTAAAACCCGAAACCACAAGAAATCAAGAAAAAAAAAATAATTTCACTTAAGCGCGTGTTTCAGTTAAGTGGACTTCAGATAACTAAAAAATAATTTTCAGCTAAGCGGATCACGGATAAGTGAAACATGAATTTCACTTAAGCTAAGTTCAAATGACTGAAACAATACAAGACAAGGTACATTTTATAAGATCGATATTAAGCAGCTGAAAAGCAACGTATTGTGAATTGCTAAATCACTTCTATCTCCGTAACGAGATAAGTCAATGGCGATTTAAGAATACAGATTTCACCAGGTTCAGTGCTATCGACAACGATGTAAATTACATCTTGATTTCCCAAGAAGAGATCTTAGCTCGCTAAAGAAGAAGAACTCAGCCGGAATCGATGGTGTACCGAATATTGTGCTAAGCCATCCTCCCTCTGAAGCGGTGGAAATGTACACGACCGTCTTCAACAACGCACTGAGTAATGCACATTTCCCGGCGTACTGGAAAACAGCTGTAAGGCAGAAAATTCCAAAACGGGACAAAGACAAGGCCATCCCTTCATGAGTCGATTAGTTTTCTTCTTAGATATGCAAGGTTTTTGAGAAGATAAACGGTGATTCGAGTTCTGGGGCAGTGAGTTGAGAAAAAGAACGTCATACCAGTGGAACAAAAATAAAAATCAATGCACTGGTGCATGTGTGATTGATTTGGAAAAGGCGTTCAAGACTGTTTGGTTGGAAAGCCTCTTCCTCAAGGTAGTCAGACGTGTGACAATTGCTTGCCATGATCTATAACATGATAACGGGTGGAAAGTTCGTCGTGAAAATTGGTGACGTAACTTGTAGCACTGTCTTTGACATTGAAAATGTTAGCTGTTGGTTCGCCCATCTTTTCCATATTCACTACGGATCTTTTAGTTTGCATGCCGCATATAATTGCGTACGTCAGTCATCTAGTGGGTAGCATCAGTAGCAGAGTTGGTCCTAAGGACGAGGTGATAAATAAATTGAACTCGATAAAGTTCAGCAATGGCTTTTTCCAAAAGCCTGATCTAAGGGCCTTACTACCCTTATACCATGTGCCATGAAACAGTGCGACTTTATCCGTCTAAAGCATTCCTCTATCTCTATACCGTTGGCCTGCTACAGGATGAGGATGTAATACTTACAACTTTGTTGTACTCCGACCAGTGGAAAGACGACTCCGATACGAATGGGATGTGGCTCGCAGCCAAGACGATCTCCTCCGGTTCAGTAGAACCATCTCTGCTCTCGATAGGAAATAGTGTGCTAAAGAGCTGTACTTTCACTAGTGGTTTCACCAGAAAAGATCTCGGCCTCCGTTGGTAAACCGAAATGATAAAACAGTTAACTATGGTGTTCAACACGGCGTATAGTTGTTATATGTATATGAGATATACGCCCTCGTGCACTCGTAGTTACGTTAGTTTTATGGGCTATGTTAGTTAAGGTCTATTTTTTAAGGTTCATGGTAATTTTAGTTAGTTATACGATTCTGGGTTTAGGTAGGCTAAACCAAGTTTTTTATAGTTTTCTTCGAAATGAAAAAAAAAAAACTATAAAAAACGTAGTGTAAGCCGAAAGGCACAAATATTTATATAGTAAAACAAATGATGTACAAGTCAACACCAACTCATCAGCTGTTTTGCCACCTCCTTCTGCTCAACAACACCAAGTTATAATCCCAGTGAACCAGCTGATTTACCAACTCTTATTGTACCTTTACCAACAACAATTATATCAACATCGCAGTCAGCATCAACATCGATTACAGGTTTGTAACACAGCTTCCAACGGCTGGTACAGATGGGAAAGCTGACGTATCATTGTCATCAGTGCCTAGGCTGAAGTTTCTTCATCTTTTCCGTTTGAGTAGGAATGTCACCGATGAGAACGTAATTTCATTTGCAGCACATAAGCTTAATGTTCCAAAACATATGCTATACTGCAAGAGTTTAGTAAAAACCAATGTTGAAGTTTCACCTCTTCACTTCATTAATTTTACACTTGGAATACCGGAGCATGCTTTTGAGAACGCATTCAATGCCTCTATTTGACCATTGGGAGTGCAAATTAAGAAATTTAATCACCACCCAAAATTAAAAAACGAGAATTCTGCAATCCAAGCACAAACAATATAAAATGTGCTATATCGCCTTCACTACGTCCGTCTCAATTGCGGATTTTCTTTCAAAATGCAGGATTTTCACGCACCGAAACAAATAAATTTTTTTTTACACTCTTCTGCACATGATTATGACGTCATAAGTTTGACAGAAACTTGGCTGAGAACAGAAATTAAGTACTAGAGAGATAGCCGACTTCTACGTCCTTTTCCCCTAAAATTATTTTGACAACGTTTTTTATAACATTTTCCCCAGGATTTCACCGACGAAATACGAGAATACGTGTGAGCTCTTTGAACATCTGATAGCCTTCCCCTGCAAGCTACAGAGGTGGAATATATAACGGTCGCCAAGGCAACCACAATATCATAGCTAAAATTATTACAACTCAATGCCTAGAGTTCAAATCCGAATTCAAATTGTTTCTTACCGCGAAAAGTTTAACCTACTTTACTACGCAAAGAATTAAATATTGGGCAGTGTTCACGAACTACAGTCGTAAACAATAAACATATTGGTAAAAAATAACGGATCGTTTAAAAATAAAATCTGCTCTCTCTAAATCATATCAGCATTTTTTTCCTTCAACTCATTTAGATTGCGCTGACTCATGGTTTAAGTCACGTCTATTTTGTAAATTTTCATTTAGGGATTGGTTAAACTAATATTTCGTGATATTAGCTGATGCGAATATATTCATATACTGATATACAAAAAGATCAGTAATACTCGTATTGATCATAGACATACACATTACCAAGAAGTATAACTTTTTGCTTATATTTGCCGGAAAAGGGGTTGTTACCGAAAATTCGCGGTCGCAGTTCGCCGTTCATATGAATGTGCCTTAATATATTGGCCTCATGTCTATGTATTTCCTGGGTATCGAATAATTGCCTGATATGTACAAAATATTTTACTGTTGTAAAGAAACATTTAAAAGTAGTCTGCTCACGAATTTGACAGATATTCATGAATTGTTTTGTTTATGTGGGGAATTCACAAATTCTGACTTTATTGAGGGCAAAAATGCACGAATTTGACAGATATTCATGAATTGATTTCTTTATGTGGGGAATTCACGAATTTTGACATTAGTGGGGGCAAAAATGCACGATTCAGCCGCCATTTTCGTGGTGTTCTTGATATGTGTGCGTAAAAATGAGACAGTATTCGTTGACTCATGAATAACTGTCATTCATTCATGAATATCCGTCAAAAAGTAGGGGAAAATCCGTCAAATTCGTCGAAGGACTAGGGGCGAACAGCTGTGAAGTCGGCTATCTCTCTTGTACTTTATTTCTGGCTGAAATCTGACATCAATTCAGAGATAAGGTATGATAGAGATACCCGACTTCCTCGTGTCTTTCCCCTTGATTTCGTTTGACAGCGTTTTTTATAACATTTCACAGCTGTTTCTTATCTGTTTCACAGATAGAGTCGGTGAATACGTGTGAGGTTTGTAAACATCTGATAACGTGCAAGTTAATATGTGTAAGTGGATGCGAACAGCTGATTAGGTGAATTATCTGACACTTCAAATTATTTATTTATTTCGAATTTGTTTACATTACAAAACGAAACCTTGTTTGCCTTGTTACAGCATATTACACCTAAGACAACAAATTAAAAGCAAATTCAATTTAATATAATCCATCTGGTGTGTGCGGGCTTTTCCTCAAGTGGAGTCAATGATCAGGGCTATACGCAGTGAGTCAAAAAAAAAACGAAGGAGGAGCAGAGGTGCCGAATATCATCCATGAGAACAGATTCTATTCATCCCATAGAATCTTTTAAGCAATGTGAGCTTAATGCGCTTTCCTTTTATCACATTGACATGTTTTTCATTCACAGGTAGCAATATCCTTCATCGGATTGACGCTGTATCGGAAGATGTTGTCGAGCTAAGTTACTATGTATACATTTCTGTTTTGTTTATGCATTACATACATAATGTTTTCTTTTAGTGTGACGATTGCTCGTTATATCAGTGGCAACTGTTATCCTTATTGCCATCTATGTCAACATGCAGCTGAAAAAACGGAACAGATCTCCAGAATGAAGAAAATACTATTTAATATTGTGAAGTGTGTTTTATTGAAAATTTATGAAAGCATTTCCACACCACCCTTGAGGTATGCTTGTGGTGCGTTAACCGATTTTTTTTTACCGGGTGTTCGGTTTCCCCAAGATGCCTATTGCACCCGACCTAGAACGAAAAAATATATTAATATAATTTGTAAATCAATGGAAAAGTAAATAGAATAGAAGAAATAGAAATAAAATTAAAATGGAAGGTAAAATGTATGATAAGTATTTCTTTCATAAATGCGAAACGCTGAGGATTTTATTTCTGAAGCTGAAATCACTTAAGTCCCTATTCCAAAACTTCAACAAAAAAATGCGAACCCTAATAAAATAATTTAAAATGAAGTAGTGTTGCAAGTTCTTGCAACAAACAAATTTCTTTTGCGTAATTAAGCCTAGGGCAAATTGCTTTGCGACACCCTTCTGATGATAACATTCGTAGAACACTTTCAAGAACATGTCTTCCAGATCTCGAATATGTTTTACCAAACCTGGGGGTGGGGCAACCTGATTGCATCCATCAAATTGTTTAAACATTGTTTATGTAAAGCTTGTGGATGGGTTTCCCGTAGATATTGTAGGCAGAGGCAAGCTACATAAATGACTTTCACGCACTTTCCGATACAGACAACCGCAAACATAAACAAAACTATTTTCTTTTAGAAACTCATTCACATTTATGTCCACAGTCATTTTGACAGAAAATGTTGGTTTTGGTCTATCATGTAGCCTGCTTTGCAACCAATCTAGCTGCTTTCACGACTACACAAATCACCACCAAAAATTATTAACGAAAAACTTACATGGAATCATCCTATATGCATGCCTGAAGTCTTGCATGCAAGACTTTCTGTCCATGTCGTTTGCTGTTTCTGGCAATACTAAATTAAATGTAATATGAAAGTTAGTATATGAATATGTTCTAATTGTAGATGTTTCAACTTACTTCGAACTTTCCGCAGAAATGCAACCAACATACCAACGAACAAACAATTTTTTCATCAATCATGTGTAGTCACTTTTAATTTAAATCAGTCCGTCTACTTATGGTGTCGACTGTATATTGGGTATTCTATTTACTTCATAGAAACCGTTTGCCTTAACAATTGCTATTGGTCTAAATGATCGAATGATCCATCCGCAATTCCTACTGTGCACTCGCACCGTTTTCCTGACCAGTATGTTAAAGAAACGCGAAATCAAGTCAATAAAGAACCTTCGAAACAGCCTGGTGTTTTATTTGCCATCCCTCCCGAATTTTCCTACACATGTCCAATCGACCTAGTTTATATTTGTAGGGTTAAGTTAATAAACGCTTTAAAATTGTTCAAGTATATTCCCTTAATTACAGAAATTATTCGACGGACTGCCATCAGAAAAAATATATTTCTTCTCTTAAAAGTCCCGCATGCATATGAATTGTAAAGAAAAGCCATTCAAGTAACATTTATAGATTTATTGTTTGAATGAATTTTAGTAATACATTGCTTTAATTCCTAATATTATAATGTCATGAATTTGTTTTCAACCATGTTCACTCCGCAAACATATCCCTGGAAAATTCCAATCGGCTACACATTTGACACTATTGGGGGCAAATTTGTAAAAAAAAACATGGCGCGCACCCAAACGTTGTAACAATGTGCGTGAAAATAAAAAAATATGCGTGAGTTCAGGACCATAACGGCAGTTTTTGTGGTGGGATAGGGGTTTTCCAATCAGAAATGCCTGGAAAGACGAATATCTCTATGTTCTCTTATCTCTGCATCAATTCATCAGAACTTTTTGATGGGTCATACGTACGTCGTTTATCGCGTCGATCGTCCCCCGAGTTATATGTAACAGCTGACCCATGTTCGGCATTTGGTGCAGACTGTACTTAGCAGTGTTTGTCATGATCCTAATGTTAATCACTGTTGCTGTGGATTTGACAAAAAGCGGTACAGCAAAGACAAGCCAAGCCAAAGCCATGTGCTTGCAATTGCACAAGCACGCTCCTAAGCGTAAGGAGTCACGTGATGCTGATGTGCATCAAACGAAGAGCGGCACGGCAAAGCCAAGCCAAGCCAAGCCATGTGCTTGCAATTGTATATGCATGCTCCCCAGCCGAAGAAGTCACGTGATACTGCTGTGCATCAGATGAAGACGCTAAAGCCAAGCTACAAGCTATATAATACTCTCTCTTTCATTCATACGTGTACAAACTAAAAGTTCTCTTTTGTACTCTTTGTGTTGTCGCTGTTAACATTGTCTTAAGTTAAGTCCTGTTAGTTTTTGTTTTGTAAATGTTAGAAGCGAAAGCGAAGACTCACTCTTAGTTTGGATCTTGTTGGAAGCGCAAGGAAATTAAATAAGTAGTGTAAAAAGAATAAGAATAAATAAATAGTGTAAGCCATAAGTGTATGTTAAGAATATATGTACATTGAACAAAAAAATGAATAAAGCAATACAAATATAAAACCAAAATAATATATAAATATATAACAAGAAAACATTTTTTTTTCGTTTTGGCCATTACTAGCTCCCAAATATTACTCCCGGAGTCTGGTATGGATCGAGGCGGAGGAGTATTGATTGCAGTTCGTTGTTCACTTGATAGTCAACAATTGGATTTACCATCACGCTCTATTTGTTTTGAGCAATTATGTGTAATTTTTAGTTCAAGAAATGCTTCAAATAATCTCAATAGATTTGAATATTTAGTAATATTGTATTGTAATTATACAGTCTCTGAGTCAGACTTTCCATAAGTACAAAATCAAATTCATTATAAAGCTGTTGATGTAATATTTAAATTTTATGAATTTCAAACAGTTAGTTCTCATAATTCTTATTACTTTAAATTTAAGAAGGCCAACTTCATATCTTTAAATAATTATTTTAACAGAATAAATTTCGGATTATGCACTTTTAGATAAATCTTTAGATCAAATGTACACCACTTTCAAAACAATTTTATATAATGGAGTTAAAAAATTTAAAAAATGTCAAAAACAAGGCTTTAAAAAAATGTAAAAAAAAGTCTGGCATATCCGAAGACAGGAACCGATTTATTCAATTACGCAAAGAGTTTTATTTTTCGAGCAGATTTCTTTACTCACAATATATAAATGCTGTTGAATTTTAAACACAATTCTAGATCCTTTTGGGTTTTCGTAAACTTAAAACGTCATAGCTCGGTTTTTTTCCAAATTCGATGGAGCTCGACGGTGAAAGTGCTTGCGATATCGAATCTACATGCAATCTTTTTGCAAAGTTCTTTCAGTCAAACTATAATGTTGACATTATACCGAATATGGAAAACCTGTACCGTCTTACTTCGGTAATAGACTTCGACATATTTTCTCTTTCGGATCAAGATGTCTATAATGGCTTAACTCAGCTTGATTCAAATATTAGGCCACGGGTTGATTCGATATCACCACTTTTATAAACAAAACGCATTAACAATATTTTTCAATGAATCACTTCTTAGTGGCGTCTTTCTTGAGGAGTGGAAGCTATCATCCATTAATCCAATCTATAAAAGTGGTCTTAAGCATTTAATTAAAAATTAAAGGCATGTCTCTTAATTTCAGCAATTCCTAAGCTATTTGAAAATTTAGTTTTTGATAGACTCAATTTTGCGACGAAAGAAATTTTAACTTCAAGACAGCATGGATTTGTTAATGGTCGCTCTACTGCAACGAAGTTATCTCTTTTCACTAATTTTTGTATTTCTACTTTAGAACAGTATGGGGAAAAGTATGGGCTTATGTACACAGGGCAAAGTTGCTGACTGCACCCAACCTGGTAGGATGCCAGCGCGATCCCTGCTTGTGCATAGGTCAAGTTGACATACAGCCTCCTCGTGGCGCCCCTGGATAGCCATCACAACAACCGTTGTGTGGTTTACTAATGTATGCAGCGATCCCTCTCTGCCCGAGGGTCAAATAATGGGCCTGGCCTACCAGTTGTAGGTTGTGCGTGAGGTTAACTCCCTCACCACATAAAAAACCAACGGTTACGAACCGACAACAGGCCTCGGATATGGACGGATTCGAAGTTGACGACCCCAGCAAACGATCAAATGACAATGATTTTCGGTTCTGCACGTGGAATATGAGGTCCTTAAACAGACCACGTGCAGCCGATGAACTCGCGGAAGCCCTGGACTGCTACAAAGCAGATGTCACCGCCATCCAGGAGATACGAGGGGATGGGCCGGGCAAAAGGAAGATGAGAAACTGCAACATCTACTAGGGTGATTCCTACAAAGAGGGAAGGCAGCGCTTATTTGGATGCGGATTCGTTGTTCGAGCCGGACTTAGCGAAAAGTCTTAAGCTTTGATTATATCAGCGAGCGCCTCATAACAATCCGCATCAAGGCTAAATTCGGGAACATCAGCCTGATTTGCGCACACGCCCCGACGGAAGAGAAGGATGACGATAGCAAGGATGACTTCTATGATCTTTTAGAAAGAACATACGATCGATACTCCAGCTATGACACCAAGATCGTTCTAGAAGATTTCAACGCACAGCTGGGCAAGGAAGAAATCTTTGCTAGAGTCATCGGAAAACACAGCCTGCGCGACAACACATCCGGAAACGGATGTCTGTGATGAGCACGCGGTTCTCACACCTTAACATCCATAAAGGGACATGGCGGTCTCCTGATCAATCAACCGTCAACCAGATTGATCACGTTGCGATCGACGTCAGACTTACTTACTTACTTAAGGTGGCGCTACAGTCCGGGGTGGACCTGGGCCTCAACCAACAAGCGTCTCCAGCCAGCTCGATCTTTAGCTAGCTGTCTCCAGTTTCGCACGCATAGTTGGTTGAGGTCCCTTTCCACTTGCGTGCGCCACCTGAGTCGCGGTCTTCCTCTACTGCGCCGTCCGTCGGGGGTGGATTCGAAGACTTTTCGGGCCGGAGCATTGGTTTCCATCCGCTCTACATGACCTAGCCATCTCAATCGTTGGATCTTCACTCTTCTGGTCGTTGTATCTCCTCCTCCACTCACCATCTATGCAGACGGGACCGAAAATCACCTGAAGAATTTTCCTCTCGAAGCAACCAAGAGCTGCTTCATCCGCTTTTGACAGAGTCCATGCCTCCGCGCCATATAGCAGGACTGGGACGATTAAGGTCTTGTAGAGCGTTACCTTGGTTGATCGAGAGAGGGCTTTGTTCACCAATTGCTTTCTTAGCCCAAAGAAGCACCGATTGGCAAGAGTTATTCTTCGTTTGATTTCAGCGCTGGTGTCGTTGTCTGAGTTGATAGCGGTTCCTAGGTAGACAAAGTTTTTAACTACCTCAAAGTTATATCTGTCTGCTGTGACGTTCTGACCGAGACGTCGGTGTTGGGTGTCCTTTCTGGTTGAGAGCATATACTTGGTCTTACCCTCGTTTACCGCTAAACCCATCTTCGCGGCCTCCGTTGCAATACTCACAAAAGCGTCGTTGACATCACGCTGCGTTCTTCCGATAATGTCAATATCGTCGGCATATGCGAGTAGTTGGACGGACTTCTGAAAGATTGTTCCTCTGGTGTTGGCGTTTGAGTTTTGAACAATTCTCTCAAGAACGATGTTGAAGAAGTCGCATGACAGCGCGTCGCCTTGTCTGAATCCTTTTTTGACATCAAAGGTCTCAGTTCGGTCTTTACCGACCTTGATGAAGCAGCGTGCATTCTCCGTCGTCATCCTACACAAACGGACGAGTTTGGTAGGGATGCCAAAACTAGACATTGCTCTGTATAGCTCGTCTCTATAAATGCTATCATACGCGGCCTTAAAATCGATGAATAGGTGGTGGGTATCGATTTGTTGCTCCTGGGTTTTCTCCAAAATCTGCCGAAGTGTGAATATTTGGTCGATGGTGGATTTTCCTGGCCTAAAGCCACACTGGTATGGACTGACCAAGTTGTTGACGAACGGCTTTAGGCGTTCACACAGTACGGCAGATAATATCTTATAGGCGATGTTAAGAAGACTTATCCCCCGATAGTTGGCGCAGTCAAAGGGGTCTCCTTTCTTGTGGATCGGGCAAACAATGCTGAGGTTCCGTTCATCGGGCATGTTTTCCTCCGACCATATTTTGCAGATGAGTTGGTGCATGCACCTTACCAAATCATCGCCTGCGGCTTTAAAAAGCTCGGCGGATAGGCCGTCAGCTCCAGCAGCCTTGTTGGATTTGAGTTTAGATATAGCAATCCTCACTTCATCCGGGTCGGGTGGGCGGAATTGTTGATCTTCATCGTCCCTTTCATTGGGGTTGAATGGTTCGTTCTGCCTGACAGCGGAATTTGGTTCTTCGTCGCCGTTATACAGTCTGCAGAAATGGTTTCTCCATATTCTCAGCATCGACTGTGACCCTACTACGATGTTCCCTTGTTCATCCTTACAGGCTTCGGTTCGGAGTTTATAACCTTGACTGGTTGACTTTACCCTTTGGTAAAACTTCCTTACCTCATTCCTGCAGTAATATCCTTCTATTCTGCCGATCGCGCGCTTCTCATGCTCCTTCTTTTTTCTCCTGAGAAGCCGGTGTTCGTCTCTCCTCTTCTGCTCGTAGAGCTCCCGAGCAGCTCTTGTCCTTCTTTGCAGTGCCGCTTTGTATGCTTCTTGCTTGGCTGCATTCGCCTGCCGACACTCATTGTCAAACCAGGGGTTTCGTTGTGGTGGCGGATTGAGACCCAGCACATCGGAGGCGGCATCTCTGATGGCTTTTTGGCAATGCTGCCACTGGTCTTCAATACTTGATGTTGGCGGCGTAGGATTTCTTACGAGGTTGAGGGAGACACGATCGGAAAAGGAGTTGGCAATCTCTTGCGATTGTAGCCGGCCGACGTTGAACTTCCTCACAGTATTTCTTTGTCTTGGCGGTGTTAGGGATATCCGCAACCTTACCTTGGCTACTACAAGGTGGTGGTCCGAGTCAATGTTGGCACCTCAGAACGTTCGGACATCTATAATACTGGAGCAGTGCCTTGCGTCGATCGCAATGTGATCAATCTGATTGATGGTTGGTTGATCAGGAGATCGCCATGTCCCTTTATGAATGTCGAGATTTGGGAATTTTGTACTGGCTACTACAACATTTCGCCCCGCAGCAAAGTCGATCAGCCTAAATCCGTTATCGGATGTGGTGTCGTGTAGGCTGTGCTTCCCGACCGTACTACCAAAGATGATAGCTTTGCATTAAAATCGCCAAGAACAATTTTAATGTCGTAGCTAGGGCATTGCTCATACGTTTTGTCCAGGAGCTCATAGAACCTGTCTTTGGTGTCGTCATCTTTCTCCTCTGTGGGGGCATGTGCGCATATAAGGCTTATGTTGGCAAATTTAGCCTTAATGCGAATTGTCGTGAGGCGCTCGTTCACTGACCTGAACGATAAGACTTCTTGCCTAAGTCTGCCTCTAACGACAAATCCACATCCAAATAGGCGCTGTTTTTGTTGCTTGTAGCAATCACCGTAATATATATCACAGTTTTTCATCCTTCTTTTGCCCGGTCCATCCCATCGCACTTCTTGGATGGCGGTTATGTCTGCGTTGCAGCAGTCTAGGGCTTCCGCTAATTGTTCGGCTGCACGTGGTCTATAAAGGGACCTTACATTCCACGTACAGATCCGAAGGTCGTTGTCCGTATATCGTTTGCAGGGTTCGTCATCAGTAAAATCATCCGTTTCCGAGGCTTGTTGTTGCTTCGTAACTGTTGTTTTTTGTGTGGCCGGGCAGTTACCCCGACGGCACAACCCCCAACCTGGAGGGCCAGTTCCTTTTTTGTAACCCCTAGGACAAGAGGTCGCACTTATAAGTTTGGCAGGTTGAGCTCGGCTGAACTACAACCAGTACCCGATGGCTACCACTTGGAGGTAAAATAAGCACAATTGGTGTGTAGGAAAAGTTGCAACACTGGGCATCGCCAAGTTGACGCCATTCAGTGCCTACCCGATTCCCACAGCACCCAGCCCTCGACGTCAGACAGTCCTACAATATTCTCAATGTCCGAACGTTCCGAGGAGCCAACATCGACTCGAACCATTTCCTTGTTGTAGAAAAAGGTAAGGATCAAGAAATCGAGAAAAGTACGGAGTCGAGAAAGAACACTACGGTTTGACGTCGGAAAGCTACAATCGCAATCGACCGCTAGGAACTTTGCCGACCGAGTCTCCCTGAAACTCCTGAAACGTTGTCAAAAACCCATCAAAGAAGATGCCACTGATGTGCTGGGTTTCACGACACCACCCAGAAGTAACCCATGGTTTGACGACGAGTGCAGGCAGGTACATGCAGACAAGCAGGAGGCCTACAAGGCAATGCTGCATCGAACAACGAGAGCTGTTCGTGAGCTCTACGAACAGAAGATAAGGGAAGAGCCCCGGCTTCTCAGAAAGAAAAAGAAAGAGCTTGAGAAGCGCGCGGTGGAGATGGACAGGTGTTACGACAGGAAGGAGGTCCGAAAGTTTTACCAAAAGGTAAAACAAGTATCAGGAAGATACAGACCTCGGACCGAAGCCTGCAGGGATGAAAATGGACAACTAGTAGTAGAATCGCAGTCGATGCTGAGAATTTGGAAAAATTATTTCTGTAGACTGTTAAACGGCAATGACGACACAAATTCCGCTATCAGGCAGAATGTTTCACTCAATTCGGACGATGATGAACACGAATTCTGTCCTCCCGACTTAGACGAAGTCAAGATAGCGATATCTAGACTGAAGTCGAACAAAGGTGCTGGAGCGGAGTGATTGTCCACGGTACTGTTTAAGGCAGCTGGAGATGACCTGGTTGGGCGCATGCACCAGCTCATCTGTAAGATATGGTTGGAGGAAAGCATGCCCGACGAGTGGAATCTTAGTATCGTTTGACTGGTCCACAAGAAAGGGGACCCCTTTGACTGCGCCAAATATCGAGGGATCAGCCTCCTTAACATCGCGTACAAAATACTCTCTGCCGCTTTGTGTGAACGCCTGAAACCTTTTGTCAACAACCTGATAGGTCCTTATCAGTGCGGTTTCAGGCCAGGACAGTCCACAATAGACCAAATATTTATACTTCGGCAGATCCTTAAAAAGACTCAAGAGACGCAGATCGACACCCACCACCTATTTGTCGATTTCAAGGCCGTATATGACAGCGTGTATAGAAACGAGCTATACAGCGCCATGTCTAGTTTTGACATTCCTGCCAAGCTCGTCAGGTTGTGCAATATGACGATGGAGAACTCTCGTTGCTCCATAAAGGTCGGTAACGAACTCACCGTGACCTTCAATGTCAAAAAAGGTTTTAGGCAAGGCGACACGCTGTCATGTGACTTCTTCATCATCATACTTGAAAAGATTGTGCCAAACTCCAACGTAAACACCCGAGGCACGATCTTCCAAAAGTCCGTTCAACTGCTTGCTTACGCGGACGACATTGACGTGATTGGACGAACACAGCTAGCCGTCAATGAGGCGTTTGCTGGCATTCAAGCGGAAGGGGCTAAAATGGGTCTAGTGATAAACCAGGGCAAAACAAAGTATATGCTGTCATCACGTAAGGACGCACAACATCGACGTCTCGGACAGAACGTCATATTGGGCAGCAGAAACTTTGAGGTAGTCAAGGACTTCGTCTACCTAGGCTCTGGAATAAATATGGACAACAAAACCAGTACCGAGATCAAGCGCTGAATTACTCTAGACAATCGCTGCTTCTTTGGGCTCAAGAGGCAATTGAGTAACAAAGCCATCTCTCGAAACACCAAATTGACTTTGTATAAAACCTGTCCTGCTCTATGGGGCAGAGACATGGACGCTATTGAAAGCGGATGAAGAAGCTCTTGGTTATTTTGAGAGAAAAGTTCTGCGTACGATCTTTGGTCCTGTTTGCGTTGATGAGGCTTGGAGGAGAAGGTTCAACCACGAACTATACGGCCTGTACAGCGGCATGTTAGTTAAGCGTCTTCGGATCCAACGCTTAAGATTACTAATTCATGTAGAGCGGATGGACACCACAGCTCCGGCCCGAAGAGTCTTCGACACCGAGCCATTGGGACAGCGCAACAGAGGACGTCCTCGCACTAGATGGCGCACACAAGTGGAAAAGGACCTCAACCAACTTGGTGTGCGGAACTGGAGGCAGCTGGCGAAAGATCGTGCTGGCTGGAGAGGCATGTTAGTTGAGGCCCAGGTCCACCCCGGACTGTAGCGCCACACAAAGAAGAAGAACTTTAGAAAATAGAATGCAGGTTGATGTTCTTTATACAGATTTCGTTAAAGCTTTCGATAGAGTTCACCATAGACTTTTAGTTGAAAAGCTAAGATAAATGGGGTTTAAAATTAAATTTGTTGAATGGCTAAAACCTTATTTATATAGACATCATCAGATTATCAAAATTGGAGGCGCACAATCCTTCTTTATAGAAGTTCTTTCGGGTCTGCCTCAAGGCAGTCATTTGGGGCCTCTCCTTTTCAATCTTTTTGTCAATGACATCCCGTACTCCTTGCAGTTTTTTAATTGTCTAATGTTCGCAGATGATATGAAAATATTTTCACAAATTTCTACAATTACTGATTGCTTAAATTTTCAAAAAGACATAAATTCATTTTTTGAATGATGCATGTACAATCATCTGAAGTTAAATATTTCCAAGTGAAAGATTTTTAGTGCTTTCTGCTCATTATCACGAATTTCGTTTGATTATAGTCTTGGTAACGAGAGACTTTTATTAGTAAGTGATATAAAAGATATTGGTGTTATATTTGATTCAAAGTTGTCTTCCCCAGCGCATATGGATTATATAAAATTCCTTGCTAGGCTTTCTGAAACGGAATATGGTAGCATTTAATGATGATTATACTCTAAGAACCCTTTATTTTTCATAAGTAATCCCTATACTCGAATACTGCAGCATTATTTGGTTTCCCTTTTATCATAATTCTTCCAACAGGATTGAAAACATTCAAAAAAGATTCACCCGATTTGCATTAAGGAAACTGAGATGGTCCGAAGATTTACTTAATTATAGGTCAAGATGTGCTTCAATTAATATAAAAACTCTAGAAAGTCGATGACAAGCTCATAGCGTTCTAGTCATTATGGACATACTCAATGGTAAGATTAAGTCCCCGGCTTTACTAGCTCTCATGCCTCTTTATGTCCCAGAGAGATACCTAAGAAATAAGAATGTTCTCTTATTTTTTCCATATCATAGAATGGTGGGAGCCCGTGGCGTTGTGGGTATGTGCGTCGACCCCATCCTCGACATCGTAGGTTCGATTCCTGCTCTGTGCAACAAAAATAGTTTTCACGGCCCCACCTCTTTCGAGTCACTGACAATGCTCAAAGAGTATTTACTGTCTAGAAAAAGCTTCTCAAACTTGGCCGTTCGGAGTCGGCATAAGACTGTAGGTCCCTTCCACTCGTCAGAGAACAATAGCATGTACAACACGAGTGGTTGCTGAGAAGCTAGGCCTTGGCTCCCTACGGGCTGTAGCGCCACCCATGTTATTATTATTATAAGAACGAATTATGGTTTAAACGATCCTGTAACCCGTTGTTCATTACTATTTAACTCAATTTATCATGAAGTCGACCTTCGAATGCATAGAAATATTTTCAAAGAAATTGTATTGAATATTTTTAGCAAAATAAACAATTAATTGTAGTCAAAAGATTATGTATACATTGATGCAATAAATAAATAAATAAATAAGTATTTCGAAAACAGTGACCTATTGAAGCGCATAAAAATACATACATATTTTCTTTGAAGATGACAAAAGACATTCAACAATCGAATAGCTAGGAATATATCATACATACACGGTTCGATTTGTTAAGGCGGTTGCTTTAAGACTTTCCGTCGATGTTCATGGTAGTAAAACCAGCCTGAAAGAAAGTTGCATGTTCTGACGAATTCTCTGAAAAAACGAATTGTATCAATATTAAGATTTCCAATCGCTTTTTAGATTGGATTGACTGACCAGACTTTTGTCGTATTTTAGCATTTACCAACGTTAGTGACAACGGAAAACTTAAGGTACCTACTTAACTTCACCTTCCACTGTATGTGCAATGTATGGGCAAACAGAAAGCAAAAACGATTTTTTCCGATTTCCATATATAAAATTTAGCTCACAACTTGTTGAGGGATATAAGAATATTCATAAAAAAGGGTACGTGGGAATATCAACTACGTGGGTGCGATATTCACTTGTTCTGCGAATTGAAGTCTTCATGAAGAAAAAGAGAAGCTTATGCTGCACACATTATGCGATTAGTCTAATCCAGATGTTTATTATGCATAACTTTTTTTGTTGAAAAATCTTTTCCGAAGAAGAGATATAAATATTGCCTTTGGTTTTAGGTACGTAAGTACCACGACCGACCGTAGTCGTTGGTTGTACATTTTGTGAATGCGTATTTCTCTCTTTCATGTGCTATTAGCTTGGTTAAAGCCATTTTTTAACACTACTTTGTTTTATATTCGATTTATGATAGAAGTGGAAACTCTGACTTCTCTATTACTATTTTAATCATTTCGCGAAATCGAAAATTTCCTTTATGTACATTTGGTAGTTCATACTTACTTACTTGCTTACTTCTTACCTGTAAGGCCAGCGGTCCATGACGGGTCCGAGCCTGAGAAATTGCCGCCTTCCATAGCTGATGGTAATGGACACTCTGCTTCCGGTCATCAAAGCCAGAGTGTTCGAATTCGAAGACCTTCTTTGCTATAGCGTTTTTGTCCATTCTATCGATGTGGCCGAGACAGTGTAGTCGACGGATTTTTGCCTTCCGGGCTACCTTTACATCCTGGGACAGCTCGTAGAGTTCGCAAATGTGTCTATTCCTCCACTCACCTCGCAGACGGGACCAAATATTTTGCAGTTCATACAGTTTTTTTTTAGATTACGAAATATTATCTCGAATGATTTTTAAAATCTTGTTTATTAGGTTTCTTATTTTTTTACAAATCCAAGAATGTAATTTAGCCTTTGTCATTTGAGGGACCTTTAGTTTGTTGCTGCTGATAAAATTGTGGATACGATAGGTAAGGACAAGACGTGCAGGTGCCTGGTTCACCAGGTGGTCCACGCATTCCTGGTATACCTAGTTTAAGCACAAAAATTTGCTATCTCTTTCGACAAAAAGTAGCCATATCGCCTTACCTGGCATTCCAGGATCACCTCGATCACCCGGCCGACCAGAGATTCCATCTCTTCCTGGCTGTCCATCAACTCCCGGTGGACCTTGCGGACCTGGTTGACCATCACGACCGATTCCGTCGTTCCCTTGGTTTCCCTTAGCACCGTCGAGTCCTGGAATACCCATGTCGCCTTTGAGACCACGTAAACCAGGTAGTCCAACGAATCCCATATCACCTCTTGGCCCTTGCGGTCCAGGTTCACCTGTCAAACAGAAAATGTAAATTCACTTTCGATGTGAGAAAATATGCAATAAAATACCTGGAGGACCTTTTGGGCCAGGACGACCAGTTTTACCGGGAATGCGTCTAGTTGCGCCGGGAGTACCAATCAAGGTCGATTGAATCTCAGTTATATACTCTGTAAATATCGGATAGTTAACTGTCAAGTACTTACATATTCTGCAGCCTACCTCTTATCACGCCCATACAAATATCTCTGATCTCACTTTCTTCATAACGGAAGCTTTCTCTTGCCCCAGGAAGTCCAGGTGAGCCTGGTGGACCTGGAGGACCCGGTGGGCCTGGAAAACCCGGTGTACCTTCATATCCCGGCAGCCCTTGTGGACCGTCGCTGCCCTTTTCTCCACTTTCGCCTGGAGGACCTGTAAGTATTTTAACGTTTTAAAAGGAATGTTTCCGTGTAATTACTTGTACATCGGATACCAGGGTTTGCGTTTGGTTCACACATGCATATTCCTGCTGGCCCTTGCGGACCTGGTAGCCCTCGTGTACCAGGTAAACCCACCATTCCAGGGTGGCCATTTTCACCTGGTTCACCCTTTTCACCCTGAATGTTACATGTTTACAAATAAGCTAGCAATACCAAGGGTATAACTTACAGAAACTATTAGTTCTTTATTTACGAGTCCAGGCGGCCCAGGAGGACCAGGATAACCTCTCTCTCCCTTCTGCCCGCGGTAGTGGGAAATATTTGGTTGTATATTTTCAAATTTGCTACCAGGTTCCCCTTTTTGTCCCCTATAGCCCGGCAAGCCAGGGACTCCAGCCATTCCAATTGGGCCAGGTTCTCCTTTTTCTCCCTGTAAATAAATTCATATGTAAGGTTTCGCACTATGAGGTATTTTTTATGGTAGCATTAATAATACCTTTAGCTCTTCGATGTGATTGTCTAAGAACAGTTTATCCAGATTTCCAGGCTCACCCTTCTCGCCTTTATGACCTTTGCTCTCTTCGTAAAACTGTTGCAATATTTCTTTTACAAACCCAGAAGTGGCAACTTCTCCAGGTTCACCCTTCTGTCCAGGAATTCCTTCAATACCAACCATCCCCACCTCTCCTTTTTGGCCTTTGTCACCACGAAGTAATGATGTTGGCGTTTCAGATCCTGGCGGTCCAGGTGGACCAGGGGAACCCTAGAGAAAATAAACAATAAGTGACACAATTTCATACCACAGATAAAAATAACGCAGGCTTACGTCACGACCGGGAGGACCTCTAGGACACGTTTCAGGGCATGTTGTCGTTCTACCAGCCGAAGCCATAAGTATTGGCCTTTCTTCCTCAGATTCTGGTTCCACGACATCAGGATCCTTAAACTTAAGATCGTATTGAGGTAACTCCTCACAGGATGTACGATTGGGCTTATCAGAATCACAAGAAAGAACCATCCATTGCAGGTCAATCTAAATTCAATTCACGTGAGTTACAATATGAAGGAAATATTTTTCAACTACAGTGGGACTTACTGGTACTGTACTCCCAGATCCAACATCTTGTGCTAAAGTAAAATATCCATCAGCCGCATCAATTTGAGCCCTATGATCCAAGGGAACACGTTCACGGCCATATTTATCGTGGGCAGGCTTACAATCGACCCATAAACGTACACTATCCTGTGTTAGACCTAGCATCACTTTATGCCACAGTCCATTGAAGATCTGCAAACCAATATAAAGGCATATTCCTAGATATAACGCTCTGACCTACCTTTGAATCTAAGAACGATGCAGTAAATAATGTTCCATCAAACAATGGCAGCGCAAAATCAATACTTCCGTGTAATGGATTTATAGTCACACTTAGCTGCGAAGAGTATTCGTAGTCGGACAAATAGAAGAGATACCATGGTCGAGTAGGTGGTCTTTCAGTTCTAAATGTGCACTCGAAAGAAAACTCATGTGGTACACCAAGTGGGAAAGCTTGGGTTGATTCGATTGTGAGATTTGTTGATTTTTCAATATGGTAAGCCGTTTGGTAGGCATCTGATCCAATTATTCGATGCACAAGCTCTTCGCGATATTCTTCAAGTTTATAGTTGCGAATCAGGTCAAAGTTATTTACGTCAGGATCTCCGGTACGCCAAACATGGCAGGGACTTATATGATAGCCTTCGTCGTAATCCGTGAATGATGCTTTAAATAAGAACGTGACAACAGACTGAAGATTAGCTACTTGTTTTTTTTTACTTTCATTACAATCTAGCAGATTATTTATACTATATGCACTGCTGAACATTTTGGAAAGAGCGGACGTTTTCGGAGTTCTAACGAAAATTACTAACTCAAATAAAGTGGTCGAAAACGTTAAGATGGAAAAGCAAGAGAATGAGGCAAAGGCAACTTTTAAATTTATGAAATTTATGAAATTAAAAATCTAGAAATTTACAGAGAGTTTCTAATAAAGAATATGTCTACAATTTCGCTTATGTTAAAAATGTTCTCATTTTCCCTATGGGTTAATTTTCGAGTTAAAAATATCCACGACATACGCCAATTTTCATCTACAGCTACCATCACTGGCAGTTCTTAGAAGGTTGTCATGAAAGAAGACCGAATGAATTACAGCCAGCGTTCATTCATTTCCGAAAGTGGTCTTAATTCTCAGTTAGAATAAAATGATGTAATTTAATGGAGAGGGAAAATACATTTCACATAAACGGATCTCAAATGGAAATGAAGGCAATCGGATGTACTTGAAACAGCGAGAGACTCGAAAGCGTCCTTGGTCTCTTTGAGAGAAAAGTTCTACGTACGATCTTTGGTCCTGTTTGTGTTGACGGGTTCTGGAGGAGAAGATTCAATCACGAACTGTACAGCGACATGAGCCTAGTTAGGCATCTACGGATCCAACGCCTACTGTGGCTAGGTCATGTAGAACTTGGTGTGCGAAACTGGAGACAGCTAGCCAGAGATGGCGCTAGTTAGAGAGGCATGTTGGTTGAGGCTCAGGTCCACCCCGGACTGTAGCGTCACACAAAGAAGAAGAAATGTGCAACAACTGCCACGCAGCGAAGTTAATTAAATACAAGAAAATGCTTAACGACTGGTGACGATTTATATCAGTCATCGCTATAATACATCTAGTTTATGGAATAAATGTGTTCCTGTACATAGTGCCTGACGGATTAGTGGTTGTTGTCTTGCATGTGAATTGCCACCTGAAGTCGTACATAATCAACCCCGAATGAACATACTTGTGTGCCCATAGGAAAATTCCACATTCAGATGGCGACAGAGCTTTCGAGAACGAATGCTGGCTGATTTAAATATCGGTACGGCGGCCGAAGCAGGGGAGTTTAGTATTGGATTTTGAATAGAGTGAAAAAAGTGTTAAAAGTGTGAGCTTGAAAGGCAGCACAAATACAATAATAATTTTGCTGATTTTAGTGTAATAAAGTTAAAGTAGTAATTGTGCAGTATAATTTAATAAATCTGTGCATAGAAGCAGTGAACTTGTTAGTTTCATTTCGCCACAATCCAGTGACTGAACCATTCTTTTTTATTGTGCAAATTAATTTTTGAATAGAGTTTCATACACATCAAAACGTATCACTATTCTCATTTGTAACGGAATTTGGTTTGAAGTGACGAGTTTTTTAGGTCTCAGTGGTACAACAGTCATTTATAGACTACTGCCGAGTGTTAATATTCAATTCGATTGCCTTAGCCAACAATACTCTCAATCACACCAACTAATACCTTTACGACTTCACTTTCTAGGGTGTGTTCATTAATATTCCAAACTAATGGTAATTGTTTCTTCGTCTTCTCCATTGTCCTCACCAACAGAATCATCCCACACGGGAATTCCTTGCGGAGATATCTCTAACACATGAAATACCATTATATGATTTTTAACAACTATGTACCAATGTTCCCTATTGGCAACATGGTGTTTGACAAAATACTGACCCCAAACTAAATGATTTTTCTTTTCTAATTTATGTTTTTTCCTCTAATTTCCTTGCTGGTGCGGTATTATTGTATCTTCTATGGCTGGCGCTTCGGTCCGGGGAGGACCTGGTCCTGGATGGATTATTCTGACTGACAGTGGTAATTTAGTCGTCCTAGCCGTTATACAGTCTGCGGAAGTGGTATTTCCAAATTATCACCACCGACTGTAATTCTACTATTATATTCCCATCCTTGTCCTTACAGGCATCCATTCGGTTTTTGTGAACTTGACATGTTCTTTTTACCTGTTGGTAGAGTTTCGTTACATCGTTCCTGCAGTAACATTTTTCAATCTCTTCGATCGCGTGCTTCTCATGCTCTTTCTTTTTCTTTCTGAGAAGCCGATGCTCTTCCCTTCTTTTCTGCTATTAAAGCTCACGAGCAGCTTTCGTAATAGTATGCCGCGGCGCTTTGTATGCTTCCTGTTTGGCTACATGTGCTCGCTGATATTCTTCATCGAACCAGGGGTTTCTTTTTGGCGGCAAAGTGAAACCTAGCACATCAGTTGCGGCTTTTCTGATGGCTTCTTGGCAGTATTGTCACTGGTCTTCAGCACTTGATGTCGGCGGTATCGGGAGGCTGTGAGAGGTGAAGGGAGACTCGATCGGCAATCTCCTGCGATTGTAGCCCTGCGACGTTAAATTTCTTGGCACCATTTGGATGATCGTCAGTGGTAAGATCATCCATATCTGAGACTTGTTGTTGCTGTTGTTGTTATTTCTTGCACTGTAGTCTCTTGCCTCGAACCCCTTTTGGACAGCTTGTTGTTTTTGTAGCCTCTGTGAATATATGAAAGCCGTTTCGAACAGCTGAAAGGCTCCCCTCCAAAACAATGAGGTGGAAGGCAGGAAAAGAAACGTCTTTATTTGAGCGTTTTTTCAAACCACTAGTCACCACCACCAAAAGGAGGAGGAGCTTCATTTACATTTTGAAAATGCACACATACATGTATGTCTTTTCTTTGGCCGTATGAAGTATATACCTTGATAGAAAGCAGTTTGTACAACTTTGTTTTATTTTTAAATTTCAACTTACTTAAAACAACTTCTTTTACGCATGTTACAGCTCTATTACCTTGCCAAGCTTGATGAACTTACTCATGGAAAGTTTTCAGTTTGTGGGCAAGTCAACCATTTTGGAAATTGGAAATTGGCTGATCAAACTACCCCAAATGTGAAAGTATGCGTGAAATATTGTCTCGAAATAAAGAAGTATGCGTGTTTTGTGGTAGGTCTTTGCATGGAAAGTTGAATATCTCTATTAGTTAATGTATGCCAGGGGATAAGAAAGGCAACACCTGATGAGAGCGACAGCTCTGTACCGTAATAACAAAAAGAGCCCGCTGAAACTATCCGACATAGGATATAACTCATCGAAAAGGTTCTATATAAATGAAAGCTTGATGAAAAATAATTATCAGCTGCAAAAAAAGAGCTCTGAAGCTTAAACGCAATCGATTCTTAACAGCCGTCTTTACCAACAATGGACGATTTCACTTATGGAAATCTCCCGAGCAACCATTTTGATCTGCAACATCGAGGACCTCAAAAATTTAGTTCGGCCAAGGTGTAATGAACAACATGGAACGTAAAAATGTAAGCTTACACATTGTTTATTATTGTTTCTGTCCCATTTGCTATTTCGTTTTAATTTGAACCATACATTGTTCTTTTGCCTACTCTTTTCTACGTATTGTAAGGTTATTACTTCAGTTGCTTTTCTACTTTATCTCCCTCTCCCTTACTCCAATATAAAGAAAAACAGTCCGTACTCGGTCTCTTACTCTCACTACATCTCTCATCATGAACAACATCAATGACCAATGTAACAGCGGCATGAATGAAAAAACCGAATTATTATTAAATGTTTTATGTAAAAGCCATGATGGTCTGCACATTTGTCATATAAATCCACAAAGTCTGGTAAACAAATTCTACGAATTCAAAATTATATTTGTTAATCGACATAATATGTGTTTTGATCCTGAAGTGAGCGACTTCGCTTTTCTCCCAAGGGCTTTAAACCCTATCGTGTAGATCGTTGCCTTAGGATTGGGGGAAGCGTTGCATTGTACATTCGGAATAGCATCCAATCGCAAAAGTGTATTATTGGTACTATATATTTATATGCCTCCGGACGTAGCTCACCCTAATTACATCTGTGATATTATTGAAGAGATGTCTTCGCAAGCATCATATATAATTATTTGTGGAGATTTGAATTTAAACTTGCTTAATATGACACCAAACTCTCTTTTAAGAAGCACCAATGAACCAACGAACTCAACCATTTTAAACCAAACTGCTCGCCGTCATTGTTCGACGTCATATTAACCAATGATCAGAGCTTAGTGAAAACGAATATTCAGCTTTCTGTTCCTGTGTTTCTGTACCATGATCTTGTATTTGCCACATATGATATTCATGTTGTAAGAAATTGTCCGCAGTATATACAATATCGTGATTTTAGTAGCATTAATCTTCACAATTTATTATTGGATTGTAGAAATGTTGAGTGGAATAGTTTATATATGTCGTCTGACTCATGTTCCACGTCGTACTCGTGTCGTCAGAAGCGAAAAATCTCCGTGGTTAACGCATAGAATCCTTCTTGCCATCAGAAAGAGACTTTCTTTTCCGACTAGTGAACTAACACGGACTGTCCATATAGACAGTATAGTTTCAAAGGTGTATGCCTCCCTTAGAAGTCAGTCTATTGGCGAATTTATACTCCCTATTAATGTCAAACTAAAACTTGTCAAAGCACTCACACACACTCAAAGCTGACTGTCATAATGTCTCAATGCAAAAATTGCTAAAAGCAATCAACTCGACAGCACGGTACGTTTTTAACCTTCGAAGATTTGATCATGTCTCGGTACAACGTCAGTTTCTCCTTGGTTGTGAATTAGAAGCATTTTTAAATTACAGATTATGCATACTACTTTTTAAAATCATTCATTAACAACCTAACTACCTTCATGAAAAAATAACTTTCTAACGTTGAAACCTTCAGTTCATATATGTTCAACAGCGCGCAGACAGTTTTTCATTCATGCTGTACACCTGTGGATTTATCTACATCCACAAGCACGGTCAAAGACCGAGTACAGACAAATTTGCTCCATCTGTTTTTCACACCTCTCCAATGCGCACTGAAATAATAGCCATAATTTAAATACTAATTTTGTATAAGTAAATTCTAATATACTAGGCTAACTTCTAAAATAATCTGCAAAAATCGTAAATTCAATCTCGAAATATGTAATTGTCATTCATGAATTCAAACAATGTTATATTTCAAGGCCTGTACAATTAAAGAATATTACATTCTTAATGTGCAGAGATTTTAAGGAAATAAAAAATGAAATGTACTAAAATAATATGTATGTTCTTATTCATTTCTTCATTTTTAATTCTATTTCTCTTTTTGCTACTTTATTCTGAGAATTTTAGTTTTGACTAAACACTTGTTAATTAAAATAGAAAACACAATTAATTCACTTGTTTCAGACAACGCAAATTTAACATTTGTCATTTTGTTGGTGTGATCATCGTAGGCATTTTTTTTAGTGATCGGACAGGTGTCGATTATTGAAGTATAATGCAATGTTTTTGGATCCTGGTGATCCGAAACGAACATCGATATCCACAAATGGTCAATCTATCGATTAAAAGCATGTCAAACGTCTTATGTATGTAATTCCATCAATTTCTATTCGCATTTCCCATTTGATTGTCGAAAATCACACAGTAGAAATAATACTCTTTGCGAAAAAATACATTCCGAATAAGAGTAAATTAGAGTTGTGCACTAAAAGCATTTTTTTAAACTCTCATATGTGCTCCATCTCTGAAGATTTCTACATCCATACCACACATGTTATAATAATTATCGCTTATGTTTAGATGACCCTCATTGGAAGTGTATCTCCGATGCCAATCAATCCATAATCAACTTAATGTTAAATGTGATAAATGGAGATGAAGACACTTGCAAGTTTTTTTTTTACTTACTTGTAGAATCTGCATTATACGCAGGCGTGAGTAATCCGCAAACGATAGCCACTGAGAGCTGAATGAATTTATGAAAACTATTCATAATTGGTTACGAGCTAAACTTGTTATCTCATTTTAAGTCAATTTTAGGTGAAGAATATTATGTTTAAAATTTAGTGGAAGACAAAAAAATATACCGAAGCCAAACCGATTACATTCGAATGATGGAGACCGACTGAATAAGATCTTTTTGTGCTCCGATCGATTCGGTTTGAAGAAATATCTTTCACAGATAATGATAGACAATGTGAGTAAGATGAAGATTAAGTAAATCGTATTCAACAGTACAGCTGATGAGCAGTCGACGAGTAATGCTTATCAAAGAAAACACTCATGCGGTACCATTTAATTAATTCATTGGCGTTCTTCGATGACCTACATACAGCTATGTATGTGAAGTTGTAGATTCAATAAGATTCAATGTTGTTAGCACTGTGTTTATTAATTTGATTATGCAATATCATTATCTTGAAACTATAGAACTATGTGAGAGGAATGCGTTATACATAGTACTAAGAATTTTATTAATAGTCATGTTACTATCAAACACCGCGATTTGGTATCACTTTCCATTTGAGGTGCTCTCAGTTTTTTTTTAGTGTCTACACTTTTATTGGCACCTCTGAGGAAATTTAAGCGTTGATCTAAAATTATTTGAATATGTTGGATACCTGAGCTTAATTATTAAGGACATTATTTTAATTTCGTTCAATTTAAAAAAATAAAGCTTACTAAGAACTACAATTATTGGCACAAAAAAAAATTTTTGCCACCCTTTCAGACAGAAAAACGGCATTAAGGTATACAAAATGTGTAATTATATAATTCTGGATAGAATTATTGGCCCTTTTTATTCAGTCAATTATAAGCACTCCCTTTATAAGTATTTTCTAAAAAGTACATTTAAAAGTAACTTCTTGTATGTATTTTTATAATAAATTAAAAACAGCTTTATTTAAAAAAATAAATTAAAAACAGGTTAATAAAATACACAAAACAATAATATAAGAAGCGAAAGAGAAACTGTGCAACTATATCCAGTTAGCCTTACCTTAGAATTTAGAAATATTTTAAAATACAAAACTGCCAAACTAGCGGCAAGTTCGATGAATTTTTATCTAACATACAAACAGGCCATAATAAAACTGAAAAAAATTATTTTGATACGGCAAAAGTAACCTCCAAAAAGTAAACGTTGACTTTCAGCAAGAAAGGCCCACAAAGGTGGACAAAACAACAACACAGCAGTATATCCATTTGATCTACATACAACAGTTCCTAAAACCATAATTGAGAAACTCATTTAGTTTTTATTTTATATAAAGACAGCTATGCACCTTCAAACGAATGTTTCTGATTATTTTATGAGACATGAGGGAATTGGGCGGTGGTGTGCCTCATGCGTTTTCAAGCATCTATATTTTTTACCTTCTTCTGGCACTAAAAATAACGTTCTAGAGTGTAGTAGTTCCGGCCAAAGCGAAGATTCGTTTGTTACTAGTATGTTCTTTCTATTTATCAAAGAAAATCCTTGGAATAAAGCGTGTGTAGTTCTTATCATTCAACGAAAACAGAAAAAAAAATATCTTGAAATTATTCTGCCATGAAACTGGTATCATTGGGATTATTAATTCAAAAACTAAGGTTATAAATAACGTGATACATTTTTGTTTGCTGCGTGGTATGTCCTTTAATTTTTCTATTTCCGAGTCAAAATCATTCATACATTTTTTTTTGAGCGTTCTTTTAAAGTGTCAACGTCCAGATTCTGTGCTTTCCCCTATCTTATATACACTTTATCCATCTAACTTGCCAGCACATAATAATTGTCAATCTGAAATGTTTAATGATGATGCCTGCTAATCAACATAATCTGTATTTTAAACTCAGGTTAAGACGTCTTTCGCATCTAACATCGTGGATTTTCCATCACTTCCATCCAATCGCAATTCATCAGGTAACATGGCGCCAAAGGCTACAATCAGTAACATCCACAAGTCATCGAATGCGTGGTCCAAATCTACCAACAATATTACTGAGCAGAACAACCACGGTGGTGGTGTTGCCATAGTTGTAATACGACTTCTTCTTCTTCGATTGGCGCTACAGTCCGGGGTGGACCTGGGCCTCAACCAACATGCCTCTCCAGCCAGCACGATCTTTCGCCAGCTGCCTCCAGTTGCGCACACCAAGTTGGTTGAGGTCCTTTTCCACTTGTGTGCGCCATCTAGTGCGAGGACGTCCTCTGTTGCGCTGTCCCAATGGCTCGGTGTCGAAGACTCTTCGGGCCGGAGCTGTGGTGTCCATCCGCTCTACATGACCTAGCCATCTTAAGCGTTGGATCCGAAGACGCTTAACTAGGTGCATGCCGCTGTACAGCCCGTATAGTTCGTGGTTGAACCTTCTCCTCCAAACGCCATCAACGCAAACAGGACCAAAGATCGTACGCAGAACTTTTCTCTCAAAACAACCAAGAGCTTCTTCATCCGCTTTCAATAGCGTCCATGTCTCTGCGCCATAGAGCAGGACTGGGATGATCAGGGTTTTATACAAGCTCAATTTGGTGTTTCGAGAGATGGCTCTGTTACTCAATTGCCTCTTGAGCCCAAAGAAACAGCGATTGGCAAGAGTAATTCTGCGCTTGATCTCGGTACTGGTGTTGTTGTCCCTATTTACTCCGGAGCCTAGGTAGACGAAGTCCTTGACTACCTCAAAGTTTCTGCTGCCCAATATGACGCTCTGTGCGAGACGTCGGTGTTGTGCGTCCTTTCGTGATGACAGCATGTACTTTGTTTTGCCCTGGTTTACCGCTAGACCCATTTTAGCCGCTTCCGCTTCAATGCCAGCAAACGCCTCATTGACGGCTCGCTGTGTTCGTCCAATCACGTCAATGTCGTCCGCGTATGCAAGCAGTTGAACGGACTTTTGGAAGATCGTGCCTCGGGTGTTGACGTTAGAGTTTCGCACGATCTTCTCAAGTATGATGTTAAAGAAGTCACATGACAGCGTGTCGCCTTGCCTAAAACCTTTTTTGACATTGAAGGTCTCGGTGAGTTCGTTACCGACCTTGATGGAGCAGCGAGAGTTCTCCATCGTCATCCTGCACAGCCTGACGAGTTTGGCAGGAATGTCAAAACTAGACATGGCGCTGTATAGCTCGTCTCTATGCACGCTGTCATATGCGGCCTTGAAATCGACAAATAGGTGGTGGGTGTCGATCTGCATCTCTTGAGTCTTTTCCAGGATCTGCCGGAGTGTAAATATTTGGTCTATTGTGGACTTTCCTGGCCTGAAACCGCACTGATAAGGACCTATCAGGTTGTTGACAAAGGGTTTCAGGCGTTCACACAGAACGGCAGAGAGTATTTTATAAGCGATGTTAAGGAGGCTGATCCCTCTATAGTTGGCGCAGTCAAAGGGGTCTCCTTTCTTGTGGACCGGACAAACGACGCTGAGATTCCACTCATCGGGCATGCTTTCCTCCGACCATATCTTACAGATGAGCTGGTGCATGCGCCCAACCAGGTCATCTCCAGCTGCCTTAAACAATTCCGCGGACAATCCGTCCGCTCCAGCAGCTTTGTTCGACTTCAGTCTAGATATCGCTATCTTAACTTCGTCTAAGTCGGGGGGACGGAATTCGTGTTCATCATCGTCCAAATTGAGTGAAACATTCTGCCTGACAGCGGAATTTGTGTCGTCATCGCCGTTTAACAGTCTACAGAAATGATTTTTCCAAATTCTCAGCATCGACTGCGATTCTACTACTAGTTGTCCATTTTCGTCCCTGCAGGCTTCGGTCCGA
Source organism: Eristalis arbustorum (assembly GCA_916610145.1). Taxonomy (NCBI): domain Eukaryota; kingdom Metazoa; phylum Arthropoda; class Insecta; order Diptera; family Syrphidae; genus Eristalis; species Eristalis arbustorum. Next base: position 78,460,028 of record OU744316.1, on the reverse strand, counting down.
GGTCTATATCTTCCTGATACTTGTTTTACCTTTTGGTAAAACTTTCGGACCTCCTTCCTGTCGTAACACCTCTCCATCTCCACGACCGCGCGCTTCTCATGCTCTTTCTTTTTCTTTCTGAGAAGCCGGTGCTCTTCCCTTCTCTTCTGTTCGTAGAGCTCACGAACAGCTCTCGTTGTTCGATGCAGCGTTGCCTTGTAGGCCTCCTGCTTGGCTGCATGTACGACTAATACTACATAATGTACTTCCAATCATAAGTACGAATGATTGAAAGAATTAAAGTTCCTTTTGCTAATGGCTTGTCACTAAAAATGTATAGTGCATACTTTGCAGGTGGGAGGAATTCGCCACAAAATTGATTTGATCTCCCAAGCGATTTTTTGAAATTAATAAACACAAATGATCATTTTCTAATAGATGGTAATCTCAACTGCGTTGGGGTTGTCTTAGGGTTAATTCTTGGAATAATATTCTGGCTGATTAAACTGTGGACATCCTTTCGATATACTCTACTCTCCTAATCCATCCTAAATACCTGGTAATAGTAAAAAAATGCGCTTGCTAAGCACTTTTCCATAAGTCATTCGATAACCAACAACATTATCCCAACCACGGACATTAAATATCAGTCGTTCACAGACTGCTGAACTGTTCGCACGTGTTTCGACTTTGTTAAAGCAATCCAGAACATACAAGTGAGGTGAAGTTACAAAACGGATATCGGGATCTGCAACAAGCGCGTAGTCGCGAGATTAAAGCTCACAGCCGTGAACCTTTGAGGACTGGGTTCGATACCCAGTCTGAGGGACACATTTTTTTTAATTCCTCTTTCTAACCGCAAAATTGCACCAGCAACGTAATGAGTGCAAAGAATGGAGGAGAACGAGCGGTCCGCTCGCTTAGAAGAGGACAGTGAGAAACAAAAACCGGTGGACGAAACATCACACCACCAGTCAACGGAGCCTAAAGAAGGCACAATGAAGAGGAGGAACAAACAAACCTCCACCAGTACGAAAAGACGCAACACTATCGCGTCAACCGACAACCCTCACCTTCCGGGGCGGAAGGGTGTATGTCATCAATCGACACGTCACACGAGGTCGATGCAGAAGATGACGAATACTCGTATGTATCAGATGGGAGGGAGGGACGATTCACAGTAAGCAGGAGGAAGTGGAAGCCAGTATTCGTGCTAGAAAATCGAGAGTCTCACATCTGAAGGAGGAGACAAAAAACTGCTCCAAGAGATTGAAAAGCTGAGAAGAAGTAATCTCGCAAGGAGAAGTAAAGAAAAAGAAGAAAGTGTTACACAACTCGGGGAACACCAACAACAACTGACTAGCTCTAGTCAGCCAAAAAAAAAAAAATGCAGCAACAACAACAGAAAGCTGTAAGAAAACAAACACCAGCTTCACAACAAATCGAAGCACGCACACAAAAGCCAAAGCAGCAGATTTAATGCAGTCCAACAACAGCTATTACAGCATCAGCAGAAGACAGCACAACAACAGGTCAGAGACAGAGTTCTTTTCCTTCACACCAAACGGAGAAAAACCCCAGTCAATATTGCTAAAAATCGCAGCACCGCTTGAAGCGGATGAGATCTTCCAACTGTTCAGAGAGCAAGTGTGCGATGGTCTCGAGTTCGTTGTGATCAAACCCTTCACCACAGTCAAGACAAAAGGAGAGGGACGGACCGTTCTTCATTGTTCAGCTGTCACCCAACGGCAAGCGAGATCGGTCAAATGATATTGCTACATAAGCCGATTACGACTGCGTATGGGAAAGTACTAGAAGGCGCGATGGTGTTATTCAATGCGCTCGAAACCAAAGGTGCGGACACACCGCGTCGGACTACTAAATGCAGCCCCGATACGTGAAGTGTAACAAAAACCACAAGGCAGAGGATTGCCCGCTGAGGAAAGTGGGAGCAGCGGACAAAAGTCAACTCAAGTGCGCACTCTGCGGGAACGCCGGGCACACCGCCAACTATAGAGCGTGCTCTAAGTTCCAGGAGTGGAACACAAGAGTGGGTCTGCAGAAGCAGACCTCAGTGAAAAATCCACTACGGGCAGCCATATCCGTCACACCCGAAGTGACTTTTGCCCAAATAGCGTCCGTCATGGGAAGGACGGAAAAGCAGAACTCGTTATGTACATCAATACAACACTTAGTTGGAACGATCACATATTCGACGTAGCCAAAAATGCTGAGAAGTGTTTAGGTTTCCTTGATCGATGCAATAAATACTTCACCCCCTCTGATTTGGCTTTAGTCTATAAGGCGTATATTCGCCCTAAGCTTGAGTATAACGCTCATATCTGGTCTGGTGCCCCCAAGACCACCCTGCACCTACTAGATAGAATCCAAAAGCGAGCGATGTAACTTATAGGAATGCTCTTCCCAGCTCAATATTCCCCATCCGCAGATGTTTAAGACCAATGTGCACAGGTACCTCCTCTCTTTCTCTCCCTCTATACCTTCGGTCCGTGTTGTGTCTTGACCCCGGACAATTAAGGGTATTAATAACCCCTTGAGCACGCGCAAATTATACAAAAAATAAAATAGCGATCTTCCGTGTCTTAAGCTCCCCATGACGACAGACAACACACACATACTGAATTCAGCAAGTACTGATCCCAATAACGCTATACTCGACGATGACTTCTTTGTGGTCGAAGATCCGCAAGAAAAAGTTAAAGTAGTAGTCGCAGTTTTTCAAGAAGTGTACAAGGTGAACAAGAGTGTTCGCCCGAAATACGACGTAGGGGTACATCCCCCCGTTAATTTCGGAGGCAGATCTTCAAGCGGTCTTCGCATCACTAAAGAAGAAAAAGTCGGTTGGTATCGACGGGATTTCCAACTTTTTACTAAGACACCTCCTCCTGGAAGTGGTTACCATGTACGCAATCCTGTTTAACAATGTTCTGAATAATGCACATTATCCGGAGCACTGAAAAACTGTGATTGTACAACCCATATCCAAGCGAGAAAAAGATTCTTCGAATCAGTGCAACCTTCGGTCAATTAGCCTCCTTCTGAACATCAGCAAGCTATTCGAGAAGGTGATAATTAGTGCTTGGATCAACTGGACAGAGGACAAACATATAATTCCGGATAAGCAATTCGGTTTCAGAGCGGGGCATGACACTATCCATGCCGCGTCGAAACTGGTGTCGGATATCCAACAACAATGTTCGGGGGCCTGCTTGATTGACCTGGAGAAGGCCTTCGACACCGTATGGTTAGAAGGACTTTACAATAAGCTCAATCGGCTAGGCATTAGTAAACCACTGCTGTACCTACTCTATAACATGCTTACCGGTAGATGGTTCGTTGTCAAGAATGGCAACGTGACCGTTAATTCGCCGATCCTGTTTAACATTTTCTTCAGAGATCTAATAAGTTCTCTACCTCACGCAATGGCGTATGCCGACGACTTGATTGTGTACAGATCAGGCAAAAAGATCGAGGACATCACTACGCTCGCGCAGGGTGACTTCGACTTAATCATGAGAGATTGCGGTGACTGGAAGTTGAATATCAACTTTCAAAAGTCGGAAACCACTCTGTTCAGGACTCCGTTGCATAAAGCTTTATCGGATACAAGAAAGAATTGGCGAAAGTTAACAATTGTTGGACGGCACGGGCAACCACTGGCGCAAACGACTGTAGTCAGATACCTTGGGATCTGGCTAGATCATTATCTATATTTTAACAAACATGTAGATGCTGCTCTAGCCAGAGCCCGAAACGCTTTCGCTCTTACAAAGAGACTGTCAAAGACAATAGCCAATCATATGAGAGTGTGAAGGTAATCTGCTACATAGCCCTCATACGGCCAATGCTCACATATGGCTGTCCCGTGTGGTTCAACAGTAGTGCAAGCTTGATGGAAAAGATTCGGGTGTTTGAGAGGGCTTGCCTTCGCTTCTACAGAACACTGGAGTCCCAGTACATAAAATTCTAGTCCAAGGAGGTCTTATACAACAGGGCAAACCTAATACGAGTGGACAATTTCCTAGTGAAGTTGATTAGACGTCACACTGCGAGAGCGATGAACTCGGTTAATAAACTGATCTCTGGGGCATACTACCCCAGTCCACAGTACCATGAGAAGGTACCTCACTATGGTTTCGTCCCCCCAGAAGCATTCCTCCATTTCGATAAATATATTAAAAGTTACAAAATGAAAATGCGGTACCGCTCCTCTAACACATGGCGACTCAACCACGACCGTTCCGGGGTACAACGAGCTGAGAAAGGCCTCCTCCGATTCAGTATGGTCGTTTCAAGGGGCAATCGAAAATGTTGGTGGCTGGGGAGTGAGGGAACTCCCTCTTCGAACCCTATAGACCCAGGTTAACAAGGGCAGTGTTGATCCCCGAAATTGAGAAAAGTCGGTCTTGTTTTGCGACGGATATATCTACCGCCCCCTATGGCCGACGTACATAGCTAAGGATAGTTTTTAAGGTAGTGTTAAGATGTATATGTGTATATATGTGAAAAAAAACTGCATTCACAGATTCAAACTGCTGTCTACTACTGTGTAGCATAAGTACAAACATATGCACATAATTATGTTTTTACATGGTAGATTGCTTCCAGAAAAAAACCGTGTAAGAAAAGACACTGGGAATTCCTCTAAATTTGTGCTATTTAAATTTGCTTTGACCAGTAAATTTGCTTGTACGCGCAAAAAGGGTATGATATGGACATACTTCGCAAATCTGAAATTTGACGAAAAAAATTGAGTACAAAAATAAATGCAATCAAATCGTGTAAACAAATTAAAAATATTTTATTTTCAAACCGTGTTATATCGAAACCGTGTAAAAACAGAATTAGGTGTACATATTCGCGTATAATATTATGCATACATGTATACATGTGTGTATGTTTAATTTTAATGTAGTTTTAAGGTATTTTAAGGTAGTATATAAGCTAGTTGAAAAGTTTTAATAAAAATGTTCGGTGAATACGTTTTTTTTTACAATTTTCCTTATTATACAAATATTCATGCAATGCATTTTAATTCATAATAACCTTCACCTTAAGTCGAAAGATATGCAATAAGAGGCTTAGCTTAGAGTGCCTGCAGAGGTCCAGTAAGTTAACATAGAAACATTGTTCGTCCAACTAGTTTTAAGCATTTTTGTCTAGGATATACGTTTGTCATGAAGTATATAAAATAAAAATGAATTGATATTGAAAAAAACGGACATTATATCTTAAGTTTATTCATTTTCTTAATTCACAAAAAAATAATCGGCGATTTAAATCGTATTTCAGTCACTGAACTAAAACATATTAGTTCGTTTGCTTTGATGGTGTCAGAAATGTGTACCTGAAAAATTTGCCACATTTTGCTCTCACTAAGTTGACTGAACTGTTTAATTGTTGTCTTACCTTGGGAAATTTTCCAACGCATTGGAAACTGACTAGGTAATTCCAATCTTCAAGAGTGGCAAGGACTCTAATCTAGTTGTAAGTTACAGACCAATCAGTCTGCTCAGTTCTCTTAGTAATTGCATTAAAAATATCATAGACACAAGACTTGTGTCTTTCATTGAGAGTAATTCTATTATACCCCTTGAACAATTCGGTTTAAGAACCTCACACAGTACTACACACCAAGTGCATCGCATCAACAATTAGAAAGAGTACTGGTGTGATAATTTGAGATAATGAAAAGGCTTTCGATACTGTTTGGATTGATTCATAAGTTAGTAAGTGTTAATCTTCCGTTGTATCTTGTCAAAATCATCCAGTCATATTTGTCTCACCGAAGTTGTAATGTTTCCATAAATGGATATTCTTCTGTAAATAAACTAAACAATGCAGAAGTTCCTCAAAGGTCCGTCCTTAGTCCTGTTTTAGATATTTATACATTCGATTTTCTTGAAAATTGACAAATTGTGGTATGGCCCTTTTCGCTGACGATACTTGCATTTATTCATCAGATGTAATTGGTTTCAACGTTGAAACTGTTAACTATAAAATTAAAATGCATGCTTCTATGAAGCTAGCTATTTTTTTACTCGTAAAAGAAAAGCTTGTTTACTTCCTAGCAACAGACTTATTGTCAATGGAATTGCGGTTGAATGGAAACCGAATGTAAAATATCTTGGTATTTATTCAGACAAGCGCTTTACATTCAATCTTCATGTGCAAGAAACAATTAAGAAGGTTAGCACAACAACACGTATACTTTATCCATTTATATGCAGACGTTCAAAACTCAATGTTGTGAGCAAACTACAAATTTTTAAGCTATAATATTTATTTGATCCTGTCTGGGGTAAATGTGCAGACAGTCAATTACAAGTTTCAGATAGCTAATAAACTGATTCTGGATTTTCTACGGTTTTTTTTCCAAGAAAAGCATGATATGAAATGTTAGCACAAAGGATTTGACAAATTTGTTAGAATACAATATTTCGTGTTTATCTTCTGACAATGGCTACAAATCTAACTTGGCCTTATAATTTGTGTATATTTATTGTATTTATTTATTTATATATTTATTTGTTCATTAATAAGACCTACCTTAAAGAGTTACGGAATTAGATCCAATTTCGCTAAAGCTAATTATGAAGTATTTTCTGTCCGTTGATTGGTTGAACATTTTTTCCGGCCTAAGCCCTAATAATGTGTTTAATGCCTTTTTTAATATTTTAGAATATGGATTTATTCAGTTTGTGGTATGTAATAATGAGAGAGAGTACTTGAAGATGCCGTGGCATAGTAATATATTATCCAATTTAAGAAATGCAAAAAAAAGTTTTTAAACTGTTCAAGAAGTTTATGGACATTTTTTAAAAATAAACGAAGCAAAGTGAGTCCTTGCTAAATATTGAATTCGAACGTATTGTATCTCATAGCAGTGAGACAAACATGCGAGCTCTTTGCAAAGTATTTCGAAACAGCGTGCGTAGATCACCAAAATATTAACCCACCTTCTGGCAATTAAGAAGGATGTGATATGAATCCTGGGTCGCTCTATCTCTCAATTGAAGGCATATTCCAAGGAACTTAATCATTGAAGTTCTGTTTAAGTCCTGGTCCTTACAGTATACCATCTATTGTTCTAAAACAATGTAGTTCTTCTCTGTCTTTGCCTTTAAAACTAATGTTTAATATGTCCTTGTCTTCGGGTACGCTTTTAGACGGATGGAAAATTTCATTTATAGATACACAACGATACACAAAGCTGGATCCCGATAAAAAATTGAAAATTATAGAGCAATCTCGAAACTTTCAGTTATCCCAAAACTTTTATATCTTCACAACAACACGGATTTGTTTGGGGCAGATCCACTCTAACCAACTTAACATTGTTCACAAAGTATTTGTTTATTTGTTTGATTCGATAGAGTGAGGACATAGGTTATTTTTACCAACTTTAGCAAAGTGTTTGATACAGTTTGTCATCCCATTGTTTTAAATAATTTAACGACATTTGGTATACACTCAGCACTTCTTGACTGAATCTCGAGTTATTTTCCAGATAGAAAAAATATAATAAAAAAAGTCCAGAGCCATTAAAGTCCTTTATTTGTCATCGAGATTCCTTCAATTGTTACTAATGTCAACTGTTTGATGTATGCTCAAGATTTCTCTGCGTGTGAATGATTCTCAAGGTTGTGTTGGAATTCAAAATGACATAAATATATTATTTAAATGGTGTGATGTTAATAGACTAATCTTAAATATAAATAAATGTTATTTATTTCCGCTATACCGTGTTGTTCTACCTGTACAATGTGATTATTTCATTTGTGGAGTTTGCTTTTTAGAAATACTGAAATGAACGACCTTGGCGTGATTTTTGAACCAAAACTGACGTTCACAATACCTAATGCTAAAGCTCATGCCATGCTTGGATTCCTTAAAATTATGTGTTCAGAATTCTCGAATCCATATCCATATACACTTAAACCTGTCTATATGTCTATCGTTCGCCCATATTCTGAGTACTTTTCTGTTATATGGTGTCCGATGCACACGAATTCTCTACAATGTCTCGAAAAGGCTCAAAAATCGTTCACAAGATTTGTTTTCAAAAAAATTGAATGGAATCTTGACAACATGCCTCCATATCCAACGAGATGTGCATTAGTTTGTTTAGATACTATGGACAAAAAAAAAACGAAGTGTGCATAATGTTCATTCATGACATTTTTTCGTATGGTGTTAATTATCCAGAGCTCCACCACATATAACAACTATAATTATATTTCGGAAATTTGTAAGAGTTAAATGGATGGAATAAATTAATAAATAAATAAATAAATAAATAAATAAATAAATAAATAAAAGATTCATTGCAAGACAATTTATATCGTTCGAATAATCAGAATCAATCAGAGATGTTACGAAGTCGAAAAATACCACGGTAAGCTGAGCATTATTTTCAATAGCTTACACCGTGCGATTTGTAATTCTTTTTACGTGGGTCATTGCACATTGGTCCTATACGGGGAAACCGTAATAAATGATGGACTAAACAATTGTTTTAAAAAAAATAGTGAGCTCGTTATGCTTGCTGATATCATCTTTGTTGCAAATCAGGCTATTATTCCCGAATTCAGCGGGATTGATGCGGATTGTCATGAAGTGTTCGCTTTTACAGATAAAGCTTAAGACTTTTTGGCTACGTCTGCCTTTATTATAACAACAAATCCACATCCAAGCAAGTGCATCTCTCTGCTGCAATCAATATAGTACACAGGTTACTCGATATAAATTGTTCGGGTGCCGGGTTTCAACTCGTGGGGGTAAGAATAGTTGTTCATTGACAGACGCCCGTATCTGCATGAGACGCTTCTTAACGCTTCGAAATCCGGCTCCTACAATTAGAACAATTTAATACTAGGATAGATAATATCAAAGTTAGTGATAACGTGATTGCATATTTTTTAAGTCGAATTAATGTCGAGTGTGGCGAAATCAATGCAATTTGCATAAAAATAGTCATAATCTTGCGAATGGTGAGTATCGATTTGAAACTCGCTGGTCTTCTTCAGGATCTGCCTTAGTGTGAAGATTTGGTTTAGTACGCTGGATAGCATCTTGTAGGCGACATTGAGCAGGGATATACCTCTATAGTTCTTGCAGGAGGTAGGATCGCCTTTTTTGTGGATGGGGCATATGGTGCTGATATTCCAGTCGTCGGACATGCTTTCATCTTCCCAAATTCGGCAAATGATTTGGTGAATGCTCCCTACCATTACATTGCCCCCAGCTTTGAAAAGCTCCGATGGTAAGCCATCTGAGCCTGCGGCTTTGTTGTTCTTCAGCCTTTTAATGGCTGTACCGACATCTTTAAAGCTAGGTGGGAGGACTACTTCGTCGTCTGGAGTTGGGATTTCCTGGTTCTGTGGCCTGTGGCCAGGCTTTTGGCTTTTTTGTAAATGGCCCGTATTTTTTGCTTGTCCTTAGACTCTTCGATATCCTTTTTCTCAGGCGTAGAAGCCTTTTTTCCTCCCGTCTTCTAGCCCGGTACTCCTCTTGTTTTCCGTTGCAGCTCTTTTTGGTATGCCTCGTCGGTTGCACATTTTTGTGGCTCACACTCGCCATCATACCACGGGTTTCTTGTCGGGGGTGGTAGGTAGATTAAGGTAGTTTCCGCTACCTCTTTGATGGCCGAGCGGCAATGCAACCACATCTCGTTGGCACTTGACGTAGGCATACCGAAGAGTCTCTCACTTAATTGCTCTTCGTAGGCTATGGCGATCTCCGGTGTGCTTAGGCGTCCAATGTCGAAAGTTTTCTTTGTCGGCTGGTGCATCTTTCTGTCATTGGACAGTCGAGCTCTAAATCTTTCTGCAACAACGTGTCTTCCGTCAATGAGCACATGGTCGATTTGGTTGGCGATTCGACCATCCGGAGATCGCCAGGTTGCTGTGTGGATTTTTTTGCTAGGGAACCTTGTGCTACTTATGACCATATTACGTGCTGTCGCAAAGTCTGTGAGTCGGAAGCCGCTATCTGTTGTCGTGTCGTGGAGGCTGTGCTTTCCGATCACTCCGCCAAAGATGTTTTCCTTTCCGATTTCAGCATTGAAGTCTCCGAGTACGATTTTGACATCGTACTCCGGACAGGCTCCGTAGGTACCGTCCAAGAGGTCGTAAAAATCCTCTTTGACAGAGTCTTCAGCTTCTTCGGTAGGAGAGTGTGCCCATATGAGGCTGATGTTGTAGAATCTGCCTTGGATGCGGATCACAGCCAGGCGATCGCTTATCGGTTTGAAGTCGATGACCTTCGACCTTAGCCGTTTCCGCCCGAACCAAATCGTAGTCCTTTTTCTCGCCGTGTCGTTGTTGGGATTCCGTCCGTTCTTCCGAGGCTGCTTGCTCTTCCGTGACAGATTTTTTTTTCGTGGATGGGTTGTTAGCCCTCTCACAACCGCTGGGGAAACGCTGCATGCATTGGTTCACCTCACAACGGGTGTTGTGAGAGCTATCCAGGGGGCGCCGCTTGGAGGCTGCATCTCAACTTGATCTATACATCGATAAGGATCGTTGCTGGCATCCCGCCAAGTTGAGAGCGATCAGCAACTTTGCCCTGTGAGCATAGACCCTGCACCCCGAAAGAACTTTAGTAAAACTTTAATAAAAAAGATTTTAGTAAAATGCTAAAAAAAATTAGCAACATTTGAGAATGATGTTAGTATTTGCCCTAAAAATACTTACATCGACCATAACAAAACATAAAATCAGATGTAAAATTATTGGTACCATAAGTTAATTCATATAATAAGCTAATAAATTATGAATTAGAATACGTTGTCAAAATTAATAATAAATCCTAAGATCCTGAAAAGGACTTAAGCCTCCAAGAATACAACTGTATATAACAGTGTTGCCAAAAAGATAATAGCTAAAAAATTACGCTTTATAAAAAGAATTGTAAATCAGTCCGTAACTTTGCAGAAGAAATATTAACGCTTCATTATTGTTTTGAATAATGTATGTTTTCTACACATTTTGACCCATTTCCTGGCAATTTGTGAATACCACGCCAATAAAATCGTTCGTCTTTTAAAGCAAACCAATCAGACGCCCAATTTTCAACTTCTTCGTAGGAATCGAAGTGCTGCTCAGCCAATGCGTGTCCCATCGATGAAAACAAATGGTAGTCGGAAGGAGCCAAATCTGGCGAATACGACGGGTAGGGTAGCTGCTCCCAGCCAAGTGTTTTGATTGTATCCTGAACCGGGTTTGCTTTGTGTGCAGGTGCATTGTCATGGAGCAAAATTACCTTACCATGTCTTCTGGACAATTCTGATCGTTTCTCGATCAATGCATGGTTCAAATTGATCATTTGTTGTCGGTGAAGCTCGTGGTACACCACACCTTTCTGGTTGCACCAAACACACAGCATTGTCTTCTTGCCGAATCGATCTGGTTTTGCAGTCGATGTTGATGGCTGTCCCGAATTGGCCCATGATGCAAAACCGATTTTCGTACGTGTCTTTGAAGCAAAATTTCACGGTCAGAAATTGTTTGTTCTGCAACATTTAACATTGCTGCCATTTGCTTTTGACTCAAAGTGTCATCTCCATTCAATATCGTTTGCAATTCAGCGTCATCAAACTTTTTTGGTGGTCAACGCAAACAAAAAAAATAAGGGCTCGTTCACAACAAATGTTCCCTATCGCGACATTTGTATCTTAACGCTGACTTCATGCCGGTATACCTGGTAATAAGTACACATATATTGTAAACAAAATAACATTGATTTAAGAAAATGTCGTCGACATCAGTTATAATTTGATGAGTTGATATCATGTTGGCGAGTAAACGTAGTGTAAAAGTAGTTAATAAGTTAGATTAATGACTGACTGAAGAGACTCGGCACTGAATAGTTGTTTTATTATTTTATACGGATTACCTTTTTAACCCGTGTGGCCGGTGTGTGCATGCAAAAAAGAACGGGTATGCGTGGTGAAAGGTGTTTGGTAGTAATAAGTTATGAAATATATGTAAATTTTATAATGTGTTGGAGAAATGTTTTTATATTATAATTTTGTTAACATTTTTTTTTTTGTAATTGTGTGTTGGCTAAAGTAAGTTGAGCTATCGGTCGCTTAAACGAACATGTCGTTTAAATTGTCACCACCGGAACTTTCCCGTCTGCTCCGTAATTCTACGCGTTAGCCATTTTGTGTCGAACCATATATTCTGACCTCCACTTTTTTCAAATATCTAGGATTTTCTGTATAAGCTGCGATGTTTTTAAATGAGACTTCTCCATTCCAGTTAAGTCTCTTTCCGGTGTGGTCTTTAGAGATGTTCCAGTTAGAAAGTATATTGGCGAGAGGATGGAGAGACCCTTCATTAAAGGCGTGAGTTCAAGCATGCCTCTACTTGCGATAATACGGTTGCATATTCCTGTAATGTTAGGCTATGTCCTATAACACCTTTCAAGTAGTACTTCATGGACTGGGAGGCAGGTGTGACCTCCCAGAGCCCACCGAAATGCGGCACGGCAGGCGGCTTGAATGCTATTGAGTTCCGTTGTTTTGCCGTATCTCTAGAACATCGTCTGATCACTGTTTGGCATGATCTTTCCGCTTTCTTAAGATTATTCGCTGCGAGGAAAGGTGATGTGATATAGTCTGCAGGTGAACTGCTTTCGTTCAAAAACAAGCACAAATAGAAATATACGCTTTCATGACCTTGTTGCATCGACCCTCCCAAGCTTTGAGTTGCACAGGCCCAGCGTAGTACATTTCAGACCTCTAAAAAGGACGGGCTTGGTTTACGCCTAAAGCTGGAAGATTTCCCATCTGTTGCTGAAAGTTTAGTATTGAAGACATTCATGGATACACTGTTTTACCAATGATTTCACGTGCCGCATCTTAGAATCTATAAATCTTTGACCCGTTGGTGAAGTTTATCCAGCGGGATTATGATAGCTCAGAAGTTTTATAGCTTCCATAGGTTCTGCAACATTATTTTCCCAACGATGGTGCAGGGTGCTAACCATCCTATCGGTCAAAAAGGGGAAATCAATGAAAAGATTCATCACTGGGAATACAACGAATTCTGTATTTTCACGATAAATACGCTTCAGAAACAAACAATGAAAAGACACATTAAGTGATAGTGTTAAATCGAATGAAATTGAGTAAAGAAGAGGACGATTTTCTGTTTTCTTTTTTTTTCAAATGGTATTAAAAAAGAATTGGATGTGATTTGAATTGAAAAATGCAATTTATTGTGATCGATCATCAAATATTACTACTCAAAGACCAGTCCAACTTGATATTATTTTCTTACTCCCATTTGTTTTTTAATGACTACAATCCAATCAGACGACTCTAATAAATTCTATTGGGCTAAATTAAAAACGCAATTCAAAATGTTTAATATATTTTACAATTTATTGTCGATTCTCGACGTTCGATTACCGCCGAGATATTAAAATACATATTTTTAACATTATATTTTTATCTTTTAAGTTTTATTTTGTTTTTAGTTTTTTTTTAATATTTAAATAAATGTTTGTTCCATTTCTCGTGTCGAATTGCTTGTGTTAGTAATTATAATTCCAGTAATTTTATGTAAAATAATAACCTTAGCAATGCAAAAAATTAATGCTTATCCGTGTTTTTTTCTTTTTTTTGTTATTGATTTTACGTTCCACATATTTTACTTAATATGTTAGTATAATAATAATTTCTCATAAATTCATATTTTATATGAAATATCAATAGTAATACGTTATGTTACATAAGTTAATTCTTGCATGGTCTTGAACTTTGTTATTTGTATTTATTATTTCTTTGCGTGTGATCTTCGATTAAAATTAATCACGAATATTAAAGTATTTCGATTGTATGAAATACAAATCACAATTAACTTTTTGAATAAAACAAGTAAAATTTGACACATACTGGTTTTAGGAAACATTTTTACAACGACTTGATAGCAGTCGTATACAATATTCGCATTTCCAGTTTATATATATTTATTTTTCGTTTGTAATCAAAAAGGCCTGCATGATTATATAATTACTGAAGGCAAGGCGAACAAAAATGTACGAACAAAAGATATCTCTGGATATATCGTTTAACTCAACATTTGTCTGAATAATAATCTTATTTTCATAACAACAATTTAAAATATATGGTATTTGTTTTTGTTTATTTGCTCGTGAGGTTCACTGAAGAGCTTTGTATTTAAGTGATCATAAACATGAGGTTTTATGAAGTATTTATTAGAAAAAAAAATACTGAAATGAACACAATCATTATGAACTGTCACAATTTTAAAAGTGAGTGGAATGGAAATCGTCAGCTAAATTAAAGGTTTAAGCTGTAGCAATGCAGACGTTTAGCTCCTTGATGTGTATACATAAATGGTATTGTATTTTAATTTAAATTCCACATAGTCTTATGCTAATCTGTATTAAATAAAGATTGAGTCGAATCTGTTTACAGTGGTTCCAATCCTATTAGCTCACATTGGAGATAAACATGGAATTTCAATAGTCCAAAATTAAATGATCGACTATGTTTACAATACATTTGGAAACTATTACATGAAACAGAATACATTCTGAAATGCGGTGAAAATTATAGAAAATATGGGGTTGCACAGGCATCATTGTACCAAGTTGGCAAATAAAAATTCAAGTAAAGATCCACATTTATCATCAGAAATACGTGCTCGACTTAACTTATTTTGTATTGTAATTTTGATTTGAAAATTGAATGCTCATAACATTAATGCCCGATTTCACAATTCCAGCTTTTGTGTCGATCCGATGCTTAACCCAGAATCAATAGAAATTTTTTTTACAGTGTAACTTAAGTGATGGATTCCACTTAAAAAGTAGTTTCACTTAAGCAATCAATGGCTACGGCTTGAATATAAGTCCTGAGAGTACATAATGGCCATTAGTGTAGTAAAATTATTTCAAAAAAATTTCAAAACACATGGAGAAAACTCACACACCCATCTAATTATTTAGTCTGTCAGTGCCTCTGAGAGAGCTGTGAGCACGTAAATTTATAAATCACACATTTTTCAAAAATATCCTCACATGCATGAACATTCGCTTCTTGGGTTAGTGTGTTCGCATTCCCTCTCGTCAGTTGAGTGTTGTTTGTTTTCAATCATAATCCTTATTTTGTTCATGTTTTTCTTGGTTGGTGTATTCAATAGTTCACAATGACATTAACTCCTTGACTTACTTAAACCACTCTTGAAAACTATGAAAACGGAATATTTGTGAGTGAAGCTTAAGTTCCAGGTTCTTAACGGACCAGTTACTTTTGTAAATTTAAAGTTAAAGTTTGTTAGTTAATGTTAAAGATCTTTTTCAAAAGTTCGGAAGAAATATGTAGATCAAATTATTGCTTATAGCTCGAAGAACCGTATTTTCGCAATATCTTAGGAATACCGACCTCTTAAGACCTCTATTTCAAAACCTCCCAAATTATACTGAAGTCTGATCGTCAAGCTCTAAGTGATATGAAATGGGCCGAAGACAGAGTGGGAATATAGGTAGATGGGAGTATAGAATACAGAATCAATAGACAGAAAGATACCTATAACCTAATAATATACACATGTTTTCGCTAAGAAATACATGTGTATATTATTTCACTAGAGGAAGAAAATACCATCCAGAACACCAGTGTTTGCTTAAAAGCTAGGCCCTGGCCCTGAACGTGCCACAATATGATTATTATTTCGTTCAGAAATATTGTGATATCTAAAAGACGACACAAGAGACGAACTTCGTACCAATGAAGAGGAAAAACATTTTAAAATATTTATTTGCCAAAGAAGGCATGAAACTAAAAACAATGCAAACACATATGTCTTCCCTTCTCTACTGTTGAAAAGGTGTTAAAAGTGTATTCAGGTTTGTGCTATGGAGTGTTAACTGATAGAATGCAAGTGATCATATTTTCTGCAAAAGATTAGGGGTTAGGTACATGAGCACATTAAGCTAAAACTGCATTTACTATTATGCAGAATATGTGATCACTTACGAAATTCAAAGTCCACGGTGTCTCATGCTACTATAAATGCTAATCGCGACAATATAAATAAAAGAGAAGGAATATGGCTTTATTTCACATACGTTATAATAATAATAATATCATAATTATAATAATAGCTTATGGGGAATAATGGCAAGAAAATGTATATGAATGGGAGGCACGTCCACGAACTAAAACAATCCATTCAAGATGTTTGGAGGAACTTAGATGCTGAATACCATCTGACAACTGTGCCTCTACTTTCATTTCGCACCAATATCTTTAAAATTGTCGTTTTTGCGGAACGTATTTGATCAAATTTATTTTTGTTCCGTACTTTAAGTCTCTAGTTGGGCAGACATTAAAGTATAACAAAAGATTTTATTCGGATGTATGATCATACTTAATTATATATTATGCCTCTATAATTATTTCCCACAGTGTGGCATTAGGAATCATGGAGGGAATTCCAGGGAAATATAAATTGATTAAAATTGAAACAAAACTGTTCTCTTTTCTGTAAAGTGACATTGAAAAAGGATTAACCCAAATGTCATACGCGCTATATTTTAGAAATTTTTAAATGCAAATAGTTGTATACATGCATGCATACGTGTGTATGTAAACTAAAATAATATGTTGATATTATTAAAAACTTGTGCTGTTGTCTTCTTCATGTGTAATCTAATGCGTGTAACTACTTGTTCTTTCATCATGATCGTATCATATTGTTTCTTAAGTCGAATAAAAATATTATGATTCAATAACCATGTGTATATGTAAACACCGTGTATATAGAATAATACAATAAATGTGGCGCTACAACTCACCCTCAAAGCCAAGCCCTGGTCAATGCATACCTAGCAGATTGATATTTTACATTTATATACATTTAAAAAAAACAGGGAGAACTGAAGAGCGGTCAACGATGAGCCAGGATATAAAACTCGAAAGTAACTGCAACATAGATCCAAATGAAGTCTAGGTGTAGTGAATAAGACGGTTCACTCGTAGTCTGGGGCTTGTGGATTCTTGTAAATACAAATATTAATACCCAACATTTTTTTATCGTTCCATTTAGGATATTATCCAATTTGTAATCAAATAATTGATTGTATAATCTGTTTTCATTCTATCGAAATTAGAAAATGTATGAAATATCATATTACCATTTAAAAATATGTATATTAGTTTCACCCCTACTGACCTTAGCAGTATTATTAGGAGGAAGAAATATAGAACATTTTTTGTTGTCCTTACAAATTTCTATTTTCGGCGTTGAAAATGTGTACATAGATAATATATGTATGCATAGGGCCACACGTTCATACATTATTTTATACGATTACACGCTTTTACAATTAAGATTTCAAATTAAAATTTTTTTTTAATAATTTGATGTTTGCGAATTAAATTTGATTACATGGTTATTATTAATGTGTAGGTGTGATATATGTTTCCGAAAATATTAATTGTCTTAAGTATTGCCATAAATGTTCTAGTTCTATTTGAAAAAAAAGAGAAAACTAAAATATGTAGGCATGTTTTAATGGCAAGGGTTTTACTTATGACATATGTACTTTGTTCTTGTTGTTTTGGTAAGAAAAACATAAAATTATGTAGAAGAAGGTAAAAATATTTCAAACAAAAAAGATTGTAGACTCTTATCGGTTACAAAGCTATTTTGTGAGGCTTTTCTCAAATTTCGCTTGATAGTTTTGTTTGATTTTCAAGTAGTGTTAAATGTTACAATTTTTGACATATGGCATATGACATTATTTATGCCTTAATAAAATGTATGCCTATAAATAAATATTTTCTATCTTCATTTTTTAAATAGTCGCAGATATAATAAAATCTTCGGCTTATTTTTTTCTTTTTACATAATATTGTAATTCTTTTAATCCTCTATTCCTTAATACAGCATTGTCGCATATTTACACCAACATTACATCATAACATTATTTATTTAGTTCATAAACGTATTTTATTCAGAATTTTAATTTATTTATACAAAATATTTGTTTTTTATTTGGGTGGTGAAGATAATATGTATATTTCAACATATGTATACACTTATTTATCTATATACAATATTAATGGCAAAAGTTTGCTATTTAAATGAACTAATTAACTAGAAGCCAAGTTTAATTTGGTTCAGTTTGCGTAAAATACACATTTACTAATAGAAAGTACCTTGAGCGAATGCATGCAAGTTTGGTCGTGGCTTCAATGGAAATGGAGGAAAGGATTTTTAACGGAATATGGAATATACGAGAGTGGATCAATTGGTACTAATTTTTACTACAGGTAATTTTGCTGAGTGAAGTTGCCATTCTCGTCGTGTACATCCATATGTTAAACAATACTCACATAATAATTTCAAGATTATTAGTTTTTTTAATTTTTATTTGAAAGTTCTGCCCAATGCGACTCCTGTTCCTCAATTAGATATAAAAGTATGTATATACATATCGTACATATACACATCGATCCATAACTGTAGAACAATAGCGAGTTTGAATGTTTAACAGATGGTAAATCACTATGGTATAACTAACTTCCATCTTCAACGACACCTTTTTCAAGCTTGGGCACTCAGTGATCCACTCTCATAAATATATCTATTTTTATACGTTTTATGTATATTCTTAGAATTATTCAAATCAAATTAAGTACTTACGCAACCTAGATACAGAATCCAAAAAAAAACATCAACGTACGTTTTTTATTTAAATATTTAATAAGGCTTATCTTACCTACGTAACGCAAATTAGATAAAATAATCATAAATTACACAAGAATTCATCGGATGCCGCTCAACATATTCTCTAAAAAATGTTTGAGATTCAAAAATATTCTCGAATTTATGAGAGAATGTTTTCTGATTAAATTAAGAAAGAGTCAAATCTTTTTATTTCATAAGCATATAAAAAAGTCTTCTATAATCAAAGTTAAATATTCTATTTATTTATAAGTATGTAATTGTTTACGGTCCTGGTTTTTCAAGCAGGTATCATTTGTACAGCTCATTTTCTATTAGGTACTTATTTTATGGTGTATTTCTGTTTTTGTACAATCGCTTTTTTGGTTTATTTTTGCTCTATTTCCTTTGAATATGGGTGTTCGTCTTAGATATAAATATAAAAAATTATATGTTTTAATTAATTTACTTATATTAGCTTTTTATACTTTGAAAATAAGTGTGTACGTCTGTTTGCATTTCTTATTTATCAACAAATAAAACAACATGAATAACAGCACTGAATTTGCTTTACAGAAGAAATTTTATAATAAGAGAATGTTTTCTTTATCAGATTAATTTTATGACCGTTATCACCGTTTTACTATGTACTTATGATAAGCAGATTATCACAACTCTTAAACGATCGCAAATATATTTCATGTTTCACTTAAAAAAAAACTATGACAAAATAGTCAAAGCAAACAGATGCTTAACAGATTTTTATTATTTTCACATTTGTGTTTGTATAAAAAAGATCTTGCAGACTGGCAGTCGCATTTCATAAAATTTAAATTTATATAACACGTATTACCCAGAATGATTATAAAACCATAAAGGTCATCTATTCGGAAGGCTCGGCTTTTTCCATCTGTTTCCTAATTCAAAGAACATTGTTTGACTCTTTTCCTATCTGTATACTAACATTGTTTTTTTTATTTATCCAAAATGTTTGTTTACTTGATTTAATAAAACCAAAAATTACTTGGGCGTTTTTATTTATGCTTAGATTTCAAATATTTTTTAATAGTAATAGCCTACTTATCCTAGGCATATTATGTTAAATTTGCAAATTAACACTATAATTTTGTTCAGTATTTAAATGGTTAATAGTTTATACATTCATATACAATTTTTCGGTTTGCTTGAACTTATAGGAGAACAAGGAACAATGGAAAATTGTGGTCTTTTTATATATATTTATTTCTTTGGCTGATGTATTATAAATTTAAGGAAAAATATTTCTTGACATAAAATTAAAAAAAGCATCTCTCAAATTTTAACCACTTTGTGTAGTTGCCTTTGTCGACTCATGGTTGTCGCTATATATCCTGTTGAGTAAATGCACTGTTTAACTGAGTTTTCTACGCGTTCAAATCTTGATTTTTATATTTATATTAAATTAAATGCATTTATTGGTTATTTTTTTAATTTCGTTTCTCCTCCCCTCACTTCGTGCTTGCTATTCCACTCTTTTAATTACTGAAAATATTAAAGTTTGAATAATGTCATTTATTATTCTTACAGATTCAGACTAAGAAAATTATTAGTTTATTTATTACAGAACTATGCTTGAACGAGGCGATTCGTCACCAAAAAGCGCCTAGATTGAAGAGCGCTTGTTAAACACATCCCATTTTTACCTCAATACTATCGCCTTTTTCTCTATGCTAGCAATTTATAGATTTAACTATGTACTTGAATTTCTATAGAAAACGTGTAGATAAATTAATAATATAACAAACGTGAATGCAACAAGTGACTCGGCTTCTCAAAAATGTCTGCGGAAAGAAAAACCTAAGAGATACAGATCCACACACAACACGTATTCCTGGATTTCAAGTCCGCATATGACACCGTGCATAGGGACGAGCTATACGAATTTTTACATTCCTGCCACACTTATCGGGATGTGCAGGATGACGATGGAGATTTCTCGATAAAGTCGGAAACGACAATGTTAAAAAGATGTAATTACAACTTCGCCACGGAGAAAACCGTGCAAAACTCACACTCCAACACTACGGACACGAAAAGTTCAACAACAGACAACACAAGTCTGTGCAACAATTAGAATACGCCGATGACGTGATTGGCAGAGCTTAGCGTGCCTTGTTGAAAGCGTTGCTGCTAGCGATGAATGAAGGGAAAACGAAGTACATTTTGTCTTCGAGAGGACCGTAACCGTAAGCAGATATAACTTCAAGGAATTAAGTATTTCGTCTACCTCGGCGCATCGACTCCAACGACACAATATGTGTATCGATCTCGACGTCTAGATTCGACGCCTGGTCTGTACAACAAGAAGAAATTTTCACTGCTCAACATTATAACTGTCTACAAAAAGTTTATACGTTCATTCGGAGTCGGCATAAAACTGTAGCACGCACACACGAGTGATTGCTAATAAGCTAAGCCCTAGCCCTCTACTATTTGTGGCGCCAACCATATTAATATTTTTATAATTTGCAAACAAACAGTGCCGTTGCAGGAAAAAAATTCAGTGCAGCCGTCAGTTTTAGTCGTCATAACCAATATTTTACTTCAAAATATGTAAATATAGGTCGCTTTTACAGGCGATGTGGTATTCACTGGGACTACAATGCATCCCTGGGGGAACCTAAAAAATTAGTCGTTACACCCGATATATCGGTTTATCCGAAGTTGTTGTAAACCGTTTTAAACTGTATAGGGAAATATGAGTGTGTGGAATACAATTAGTTTTTATATGAGCCTCGATCTTCACATTTGGATACAAAAGCGTTACAAGGACTAAAGGTTAAAATATTTTATATTGTATATGAATAAAGTAATACTATAGAAGGTTAATGTGTGTAGTATAACTGACCAGTGAGGTTGTTCCAAAGAGTTTGTACCAGCCAATCACGATATTCGATAAGTTCAAATCATCCAGCATTATTTGTGCTACGCCCATAAATACTTTCTTCTCTATGCGACCGTAGTCGCCCCAAACGGTAACCTTTGGAATACATTATTAATGTAACATGTGAGAAAATAATATGTGAATAGTTAAACTTACTTGCAATATACATCCACTAAACGGTTCCTTAAATACTAGTTGCTGTTGATACAGCGGGTCCAAAGTACGCCTTGCCGTTGACGTTTTGGATTTGTCAATGCATTTCTTACCCGAAACCAAGTAAACTTTAACATACGGAGCAGGGAGCATTTTTGAACCAGGTTTTTGCTAAATCAATAAAGGAATAAAATGGCCCTTAATTTATATGAAAAATATGATTACCTGGAGACCTCTCGCTCGTATAACTTCCACTTCAAGAAATCCTTTTTGGTGGCACATGGATAGTTGAATATCACCAAGTGAAGGTGCTCCAAGCACTTGTCGACCAACTAATTGCCCAGGACCAAGGCCATCAATGAAATCAGATAGTTGACCATCGTTCATGCGCAACGAGGGAGACCATCTACTGGTGTTTATTGAAGACGTAGACGTTTGGTTCCAGATGGAAAAACGGAGGTTAGAAATAAAGCTGAATATTAGTTTTTGCTTATACACACATTTTTAGTGTATTTGCAACATAAATTAAAATCAGCAAAAACGAAATAGAATTTGGGTTGAGTTGAGTATTTTCTTTCCGTATTTCCTCTTTACACAGGGAGATAGAGACAGACATAATGTATATGTTGATTACTGTTGAAATACTGTGTTTGAACTATTTGAAATTGGAATTATTTTTTCCATGCATTAAATAAGGTTTCAATATGGGATTGTACAGCTAATATGCAATAGTGCAAGTCATTTAAGTGGTTTTTAGTTAAGAAAGATTTTTGTTTTTAATATTTTAGTGTATTAAGTGTTTTGGTAAATAAGTTAGTACATTTTTTGTTTTTGTAAATTCATGCAAAAAGAAGACTGAAAACATGCTTACGTGCAGAAGAAAAAGGTAATTGGTCGTTGATATTTTATATGCATCTACAGCAACCTTTTAATCCTAATGGTATTTAAAAATATACATGTATACTATTTACATTATTTTCCTCATTCATAGTACATACAAAATCGTAATGTAGCTAATTACAATTAGCTAACATTATAATTTATTATATATCTATATACGTAGATATACAGACATAAGAATATACTTCTAATATTAAATATTTTTAACTTTTAACCACCTACTGACACCGCCCTTTGTTTTCGACCTAATTTTAGGATTTCCAGATAAAAAAATATAACGGAAGTGTTAATATTTCCGGTTCATATTAAAAAAATACTCAAATAATATTTCGTTGGTGGTGGTTAAGGGTTAATATATATCATACGCCTTTTCCTTGATTCATATATGCCATAATTATATAATTGAGCCGTTTTTCTAATATTGATGGAGCTAAAATAAATAAATACGAAATCATTCGCTGCCACGCGTATTTATTCATTCAAAAATAATCATTTTGATACTTGATAAAATAGAGATAAAATGAGACATTTGCCTGTGTAGATTTACACACTTATAGGGGTTTAGACTTTATCACGTTAAAAATCAATGGAGAATTATTGATCAATTATTGAGAATCAAAAATTCAAAACCTTTTAGTGTTCGTATTATTGTTATTAATAACGGTCATGCATATTTTGCATGTCAGTACATTTAACAAAAGTGAATAAAAAATATTGTGTCATGAGAAATGCATATGGGTTACACAATGTAATCTTGATATGTTGTTCCAAGCAAATCATGTGTCCAAATACCCGCAGCAATAACAATTTTAAGTATTTTTTTCATTTTCGTGTTTTAATCTTCCTTCGTTTATATGCATGCATATGGATTAACAAATAAATGTTTATTTTTCATTCAACTGTAACCTAGAAGAATGCCGATGATAGTCACAATCCAAAAATATATATATATATATTTCCTGTAAACAAATGGGAAACAATTCTTTTCCTAGCTGTAGCTAATATTTGATACGTTTTAGTTGTATGTGTACACTTTTTGCAGTAAGAACAATTTTAAATCTGATTTGAATCTTAGAATATCTGTGGTCACAAACCATAAATGTTCGAGTTAGAACTAAAATGAGTTATGTGTATTATGTTCAGCATGCTTAAATCTAATGTCACTAAGTTTGTCATCACTGTATCTTTATTCAAGTTGAAGTTACTCCCGAAAAACCGAGTAGCCTATGTATATGAACGTATCTTGTATTCTAAAACTTTGAACTTCTTCATATTATAAGCTTACGCATTGTCCAATATTGCGGTTGCCTTGATCGCTGTTGAACAATATTTTATCTCGATAGCTTGTGGGGTCGATCAGCTGTTGACATAAATCACACCAACCCGAGAATAAAAATCGACAAACTGAATATGGGGGGATGTTGTTACTTTATTTAGTGAGTATTACACAACTGCAATATAAGCAAGTGGTGGTGGCCGGTAACTGTGAGTCGACTACAACGCACTCGTATTTTTGACCCTCTAGTCTAAGCGACAAAGCATAATTTTGACGGCCCCACCTCGAGCGACTGACAATGCTGTGTATTTTCTGAGTGTCTGCCTGTCTAGAAAAAGCAATCTCAAGCTGTCTAGAAAAAGCTTCTCAAGTTCTCGTCAGAGAACAAAAGCACGCACAACACGATTAGTTGCTGAGAAGCTAGATCCTAGCATTTTACGGGCTGTAGCGATACCCATGTTATTATTATTAATGGAAGCAATTCAAAGAAAAAAGTGCAGGTTAAGTTAAGTGCGCAGAAGTTTTCGTGAAAGAGATCATTGGGTTTGTCTTGAGTGTATTTGGATAGATAAAACCATATCCGTGGTGAAGTTTAAAGCGCTGTTGAATAACTAACAATTAATTTATAATATTCATTCTAAACAAATAAAATTTCATCCAAGAAATAATGAATGTCTTCTATACAAACGTTGAAAACCTGTCTAACTTGGAAACGTAAATTCCTCATTTTTGTTACGGCACTCATGAAAAAATAACGTAAGTTATCTACAAACAGTGCTGACTACCACATTTGGCTGCACATCCATCTTTGCAGAAAAGAAATTTCAGGGTTTAGCGGGAAAAGTGTATAGCTTTAAGTTCCACTACATTTCTACATACAATACAAATGTACCTATTCATATTTCAAAAAAAAAATATGTTGAAAAAAATGTTTTTTTTTACTTAGTTTTATTTTTATGAGAAAAGCGTGCACCCAAGTGCTGGGTCAAAACAGTTTGCATACCTGATGGTAAACTTAGAAACACTCCTCTGTATTTCGAAATATTTTGCATTCATACATTATAAGATCCGATATTATTTTATATATTTAGTTTCACCCCAAAATATTCTTTTAACTATGAATTACGAGAACTAACCACATTTCGCGTGTTTAGCATTTGTCCCAAATAAGAGATAAGTAAGATAATAACCGTGTTACCAGTTTTTAGCACCTTATTCACTCTGTTAGATATGCAAAAACTGAGAATCATGCTATACATGCTTTAAGCCCAGCGAAATAAAAATGTTGTCTCACAGCATACAATCTGAAGGTTCTTACAGAAATTATATAATAAACAAGATAATCATACACAACATTTTAACAGCCAATTAGTTATAAAATTAAACTTGACAAACCAAATTATGTATCCATGTAAATGAAAAAAAAATTGTATGTACACTCAGTTCAGAGGATAAGGGCGATTTAACTACGTCTGATACCTATGTCCTTCTCTTTCTATAACGACAACCTAATTCTTAGAAGAACATTCACCTCATTAGGCCAAGAAAACAAAACCGAACTACATTGAGAGAAACAGAAAGTAGCCGAATTATAAATACACCCAGAGGAAAATAATAACATTTAATTTTGAAAAACAAAATATTTTTATTTACAATGACGATCGTAACTAAAAAGGAAAGCTATCAAGATATTCTTGACAAAGGACATAAAAAAATATTTTTATTACAGTTTTTATCGAATCCACACACAAATAGATTTTAGACACATAGAACAGTGTTTTTTATGCAAATATACTTATATTTTAATATATGTATTTAAGAAACAGACAGTCTTATAGAGTTAAAGAAACAGTGACAGAATGTGAGAAAGAGAGAGACATTTTTGTTTTTGAACGACTTACGATGAACCCTCTGAACTAGATATCGAGTGTACGCTTCCAGTTCGATATGACGACGATGTTGGTGTTACTTCAACTGACCGCTGAATGCTGCCAGAGGAACCGCGACTAGTCCGTTGGTATTGGGGCGGAATACCCAAGTCTGTTGAAAATTAATAGGGATGCACACATACAGATACATACATATATGGAATATACATCGAGACAGAGTTTTATAAAGAGAATACAAATAGAATGTAAATTTAGTTTCCTTTTGATTTTATTTCAACACTGAAACAGTTTCTTTCTATAGCCGCCGAATGACAGGATATGATGTCTCTTCTCATTTTTCTTTTTCCAATATACATTAAACTTTCGAAATGAAAAAAAAATAAATAAAAATAAACGATAAATTATAAATAACCAATAACATTTTCTACTTTTTAAAAAGCAATAACATTTCCACAACCTAAAAAAAGAACTTATAATATCTGTTAATGGAAAGTAAGAAAATATTGAACGTAACTTACTTTACTACGGAATATTCCATAAGATATAATTTTTATATATATTTTTAAGAAAGCAACTATAATTCCAAAGAATAAGAATAAAATTAAGCCAGAAAACTTGTGCTTTCTCATTTCGTTTTGTCATGTTTTTTTGTGAAGTGTTGGAATGTTCTATTGCTTTGTTTTATTTATATGTATGTACTTTATGTTCGTATTGCTGATGATCATGATTGTTTCAGGATGTGTTTGGCTTTAGTCTATGTCTCCCTGCTGTAGATACTAAGTTAGCAAATTTGTGAATTCCTAATAATTTTTAAATTAAATGGTTTTCTTTAACAAGTTCTTACTCCGAAAGGTGATAAACATTTTGAAGATTTTTAATGCACTGGTATATTAGTTTAATAATTATTAACATGCACAAAACTATTTGAATAAGATAAATTGACAAATTGAGAACGATATTATATTTTTGAACATGGTTGGGTATTATGCTTATACATACTTAAAGGTTATACATATTTTAGTGGAAAGTCATTCTGAGCTTTGATCCGTACTGTTATTGATTATTACATATCGACATGCATAGTAGTCGACAAATTTTGCATTTTGTCTTTTACTTATAATTATTTAAGCGTTTTTTTACTTTTATCACATGTTGATTGGTTTTTCTTAACACATACTATCATATCTCAATAATCTTGGCTGTTGGATCTTGGTTTCATCTTGTTACTGATTAAATGAGAAACTTAAGTGCATTTGAAATTAATTTGCAAAAATTACCAACCGCCTGTACATTTTTTGGGGATTTTGACGTGATTCATTTCACTACAAATTATTTGGCATTAATCGTAAAAATGCAGCTTATTTTAACTAAACATTATCAACAGACACTGTTCACTTAAAAACCGTTGAACTTCAAAAGACATCTAATAGCCATTTGATGAATTCAGTGGTGCACATACATGTGTTTTTATTATCTGTAATTTTTTGGTTCAGTGCATCAAGTGTTTTTTATTTGGGTATACAAAAAACTGAACTGTTGAATCAAGACAGTATTTTAACGAGTAATACTCGAATAAATTTTTGTCCGATTAAAATGTTTATTGAAACTTAAACCGAATTCTTAGCCCGGTTGTATATATTGTTTTGTGCTTCCAATGTCTATTTGGCGTAAAAAAAAGACGTTTACAAATGAATAAGGCCATTTTAAAAGAGATCTAAGTTAAAAGATATTGTATGAGGAGAAGTGTCACTCGATACCATTTTGAATAAAAGTGGCAATTTTCGCACAGAGTTTTTAAATTTATTAACATGATTTAGCGATAGCAAATATATTAAAATTGAAAGTTGGAATAATAATTACCATGCTCAGTAATAAACCAACCAACCAAAACTATGCAATGGGAAAAGACTTGTTTGTTGACCTCTAAACAATAACGGAAGAATAATACGCGAGTAATTAAACAAGAGCTAACAGTCTGGTGTAGACAAATAACAATGACACAGTTAGGAGCTGTCATTTTTTTATAATAAAGTATTCACTTAACCACCACTAATTTCAAATCCGTAAAACATTTTAAAATTAGACTCAAAACTTTTTCAGTATTAATTTGTATAGATTTAGTTATTTCGATGTATAAGCGACCTGATTGCTTCAACGTTTAATTCACGACTATAATCCTGTTTGTTATAGCTGCAGAAGCAGAAAAGTGTTTTTATTTTTTTAAATGCAATAATACGAATCCAACTCGGACATTCGCATTAAAATGTGTTGATGAAAATGTTGGTGTGGATGGTATTTTCTTCATCCGGTCAAAAGCAATGGGGCTGGACGATGTGCACTCGACAATAATTAAAACCTCTTACCTGCCAAATGAAGCACTTCCCATATATTCATAACATCATCACTACTAGTATAGTTCCAACTATTGGAAAAAATTTTAGCATTTCCCAAAAGAAATAAAACTGAATTCACGCTAATTACAAGCAAATAAATGAAAAAGTTGATTGAAGATCTTGAATTGAGACTCATAAAATATTTTAAATCAGGGTTTGGAAAAAAGCATAACTCCATCACAGTCTTACTTAAGATTAGTAGATGATATGTGTCCAATAGTTCAACAGTTCAGGTTTTGATGAGGGCTTGATGTCGGTGCCTGTTTTTCTTTTTCAGAAGTATTAAGCTACGAAATTTAGATATCCAAACTACAGAATCAATTGGCTTTTAAGGAATCCATCTACCAGCTCATTACATCTTACATTTTTACCCCAACTCAAACAGTTGTCTGTGAAGGTAAAGTCTCAACATGTCTAAATGTGGTATCAGGTTTGTCTCAGGGCTCCGTTCTTGATCAGATCTTATTCTACTTTTTATAAACCACATATCGAGCTTTATCAAAGATGTATTCACGCGAATGATGTACAGATTTTAAAAAGTTTCAAAAATTCAAGAGAATTAACTGCCATGAATGTGGTGAACGGGGGCATGGGCTTATGTATACAGGGCAAAGTTGCTGATTGCACCCAACCTGGTAGGATGCCAGCGCGATCCCTGCTTGTCCATAAGTCAAGTTGACATACAGCCTCCTAGTGGCGCCCCTGGATAGCCATCACAACAACCGTTGTGTGGTGAACCAATGTATGCAGCGATCCCCCTCTGCCCGAGGGTCAAATAATGGGCCTGGCCTACCAGTTGTAGGTTGTGCGTGAGGTTGACTCCCTCACCACACAAAAAAACCAACGGTTACGAACCGACAACAGGCCTCGGATATGGACGGATTCAAAGTTGACGACCCCAGCAAACGATCAAAGGACAATGATTTTCGGTTCTGCACGTGGAATGTGAGGTCCCTGAACAGACCACGGATGCGGATTCGTTGTTCGAGGCAGACTTAGGCAAAAAGTCTTAAGCTTTGATTATATCAGCGAGCGCCTCATAACAATCCGCATCAAGGCTAAATTCGGGAACATCAGCCTGATCTGCGCACACGCCCCGACGGAGGAGAAGGATGACGATATCAAGGATGACTTCTATGATCTCCTAGAAAGAACATACGATCGATGCCCCAGCTATGACACCAAGATCGTTCTAGGAGATTTCAACGCACAGCTGGGCAAGGAAGAAATCTTTGCTAGAGTCATCGGAAAACACAGCCTGCACGACAACACATCCGGAAACGGACTCAGGCTGGTAGATTTCGCCTCGGGGCGTAACCTCTATGTGATGAGCACGCGGTTCCCACACCTCAACATCCATAAGGGGACCTGGCGGTCTCCTGATCAATCAACCGTCAACCAGATTGATCACGTTGCGATCGACGTCAGACACTCCTCCAATATTCTCGATGTCCGCACGTTCCGAGGAGCCAACATCGACTCGGACCATTTCCTTGTTGTAGCCAAGGTAAGGATGAGGATATCGAGCACCGGCTTCTCAGAAGAAAAAAGAAAGAGCATGAGAAGCGCGCGGTCGTGGAGATGGAGAGGTGTTACGACAGGAAGGAGGTCCGAAAGTTTTACCAAAAGGTAAAACAAGTATCAGGAAGATATAGACCTCGGACCGAAGCCTGCAGGGACGAAAATGGACAACTAGTAGTAGAATCGCAGTCGATGCTGAGAATTTGGAAAAATCATTTCTGTAGACTGTTGAACGGCGATGACGACACAAATTCCGCTGTCAGGCAGAATGTTTCACTCAATTTGGACGATGATGAACACGAATTCCGTCCCCCCGACTTAGACGAAGTCAAGAAAGCGATTTCTAGACTGAAGTCGAACAAAGCTGCTGGAGCGGACGGATTGTCCGCGGAACTGTTTAAGGCAGCTGGAGATGACCTGGTTGGGCGCATGCACCAGCTCATCTGTAAGATATGGTCGGAGGAAAGCATGCCCGATGAGTGGAATCTGAGCGTCGTTTGTCCGGTCCACAAGAAAGGAGACCCCTTTGACTGCGCCAACTATAGAGGGATCAGCCTCCTTAACATCGCTTATAAGATACTCTCTGCCGTTCTGTGTGAACGCCTGAAACCCTTTGTCAACAACCTGATAGGTCCTTATCAGTGCGGTTTCAGGCCAGGAAAGTCCACTATCGATCAAATTTTCACATTACGGCAGATCCTGGAAAAGACTCAAGAGATGCAGATCGACACCCACCACCTATTTGTCGACTTCAAGGCCGCATATGACAGCGTGCATAGAGACGAGCTATACAGCGCCATGTCTAGTTTTGAAATTCCTGCCAAACTCGTCAGGTTGTGCAGGATGACGATGGAGAACTCTCGCTGCTCCATCAAGGTCGGTAACGAACTCACCGAGACCTTCAATGTCAAAAAAGGTTTTAGGCAAGGCGACACGCTGTCATGTGACTTCTTTAACATCATACTTGAGAAGATCGTGCGAAACTCAAACGTAAACACCCGAGGCACGATCTTCCAAAAGTCCGTTCAACTGCTTGCTTACGCGGACGACATTGACGTGATTGGACGAACACAGCCAGCCGTCAATGAGGCGTTTGCTAGTATTGAAGCGGCTAAAATGGGTCTAGCGGTAAACCAGGGCAAAACAAAGTACATGCTGTCATCACGGAAGGACGCACAACATCGACGTCTCGGACAGAGCGTCATATTGGGCAGCAGAATCTTTG
This sequence comes from Eristalis arbustorum, assembly GCA_916610145.1. Lineage (NCBI taxonomy): Eukaryota > Metazoa > Arthropoda > Insecta > Diptera > Syrphidae > Eristalis > Eristalis arbustorum. The sequence continues at coordinate 78,429,038 of OU744316.1, read as the reverse complement.
AGGTAGTCAAGGACTTCGTCTACCTAGGCACCGGAGTAAATAGGGACAACAACACCAGTACCGAGATCAAGCGCAGAATTACTCTTGCCAATCGCTGTTTCTTTGGGCTCAAGAGGCAATTGAGTAACAGAGCCATCTCTCGAAACACCAAATTGAGCTTGTATAAAACCCTGATCATCCCAGTCCTGCTCTATGGCGCAGAGACATGGACGCTTTTGAAAGCGGATGAAGAAGCTCTTGGTTGTTTTGAGAGAAAAGTTCTGCGTACGATCTTTGGTCCTGTTTGCGTTGATGGCGTTTGGAGGAGAAGGTTCAACCACGAACTATACGGGCTGTACAGCGGCATGCACCTAGTTAAGCGTCTTCGGATCCAACGCTTAAGATGGCTAGGTCATGTAGAGCGGATGGACACCACAGCTCCGGCCCGAAGAGCCTTCGACACCGAGCCATTGGGACAGCGCAACAGAGGACGTCCTCGCACTAGATGGCGCACGCAAGTTGAAAAGGACCTCAACCAACTTGGTGTGCGCAACTGGAGGCAGCAGGCGAAAGACCGTGCTGGCTGGAGAGGCATGTTAGTTGAGGCCCAGGTCCACCCCGGACTGTAGCGCCAATCAAGAAGAAGAAGAAGAATGTGGTGAACGGAGTTATCATTGCTGTCTATATCCTGTCCGAACAAAATGATTTAAATCCAAACCAATAAAAAAACAAAGCATGAGACGAAATGTGTAGATATTAATTCACTTCTTCAAATTAACAATACTGCCATCGACTTTAGGAAAATATCTGTGTATTAACTTCAATAAATGTCTTAATTGGAATATTCATGTAAGCCATATTGTTTCCAAAATGTATAGTATTCTACATGTATTAAGTCCGACCAAGTAATGTCCAAAGTTGAAGCGAAATCTTCTCGAACCTGGACTCTGTGTATGCCAGAAAGCTTAGCATAGTCTTTAACAACTGTGCCAATTATTTCTATAATATCCGTCGCTATGATCACATTTCGTCTTATGTAAAACAAATGACTGCTCCTTAACCGCATTGTGAAAAACAATTCAACTATGGAATCAACTTCTTCCAAGTTTAAATTGATTGAAAAAGAGAATCGTTTTAGAAAGGAGTTATTTGAGTTTTTAGAGAGGAGAAGTTATGATGTAAACCCACGTTTATCCATACTATAACGATAGCTCTTGGCTGACGTGTTGCACAATAATGTGACTCAAAGTCAACACAATGCGCCATGAAATAAGGTATTTATGGGCAAAGAATTTTTCAAACAGGTCAATGATCTGAAGCAATCTGCGAAGATAATTTGGAATTGACTTTTATATAATGTCCATCGGTCTCTAAGCTATTCCTAATGAGTTCCACTCTTCACTAAAATTCTTTCATTTCAATCAAAAAAGCAGGATCCCTGTTCTTACGAGGACACTGAGAAATACTAGGCAACTCCGCAACGTTACCCCAATTAGAAGAATGGGGTAGATTTGTGAACTGGTCTATCCTGGCTGAACCTATTGGCTAGTCACGTCAGCGGGCAATACCAGCTGTGTTCTAACGGGAACTTTACAAATAAAATTTAATCAAACTAAAAGGCGAACTTTGTCAGTAAAACGAAAAAGACGAGAGTGGCACGCCGAGGGGATATCAGCATGAAAATGTCCATTTAAAGCTGATTCTGAATTGTATCTTCATCAGGACCACAAAAAACCCAAAAAGCTGCAATACTTGCTCCCCCACTAAGCCTGCAACTGAGGCCCAGAGAGAAGAACTACTCTTGACTTGTAGGATTCACTCTCTGAATTATTTTTTTACAAGTTTGTTAATATTGTTACTGGTGATTAATTATCCACCATAATTTTTTGAGTGTCTTAAGTATGCTCTCACTGACAATTGTTACTGGACTTTCAGGTGTTTTCAAGAAAATGAAAATATGTTCCTCATCATAGATTATCTAATAAATATGATACCAATTTCGGAGATGATAGCCATGCCAAGAACTTTGCTGGAGATGGGTTGACAAGACCTTCATTCATACAGCAATTGGTGGAGCACTGTAATAGACTCCAACTACAAATAATCGCTGGATGTGAAACCAATGTCCATAACATCATCTGCGGTAACACCAGAGGTGGATACCTGCTACAATATAATATAAGTTCGTCACAGACATAGAATAGACAGGAGGAAGGAGAACTGACCATAAGCGGGGTTACAAAGTTTGTTAGAGTTTGTTAAGTGTTCATGTCTAACCATAGAATAATCAGGTTAAATCTGGTCAACTCGGACCAGATTTATTTTTACCTGCTTAAATAGTTGTTATGTACAAAAATAATCTAAACTATAGCATTGAGATCCTCTGTCCAGTAGTTTTTCCATAAAAATGTGTCAAATAAGATAGCAAAGAATAATGTCACTGGTCCCCTTTCCGAACTAGATAAAAAGTATATAAAATATTGTTGATCAAATCTTTCCCGCAGAACCCCCAAAACCGAACAGCTCAAGATTAGCACGCTCCGATGTACATCACAGACAAAACACAAAAAGGGAGACTGGAGCACTGGCAAAAAAAGTGCCATCGACGAGATTTGTAAGCGAGGTTATCAGAGACGACCTCCAAGCAGCAATGACTGACGATATGTGGAATAGTGGCAATGCAGTGATGGACATTTTTTTGGAAAAAAAAAATCTGTCGGACATTCGACTTATCCGAGACCGAGAGATTGCATCTTGTAGTGAAAGGCGAAGATTATTTCTCGATTGATTTGCTTGTCGATTTCTTGTGTTCACATGATTAGTGACGAATGGAGTGTTAGAGACTCAAGCTAATCCCGGCTAAGGACATCCCATTCACGACCTTCGATAGTAATATACTGGTAGTCTTTCACTCTTTCTTCACAAACCTAATATGTATCTCTATGGATGACTAGAGGGTCGTAAAAGCAGGAGACCGCAACATCAACACAACCTCATTCATATCTTCTCCTAGACCCGCTAACGACATTAAATACGCCCATGAAGTCGACGAGTTAATAAACTGTTGATAGATCTGTAGTGGGAAAAAACCCGACCACCCTATGCATCATATAAGAACTTTTGATCAATCTATGTTGAATTCAAGATTCTTGTATGATGTAATATTATTTTTTAACTGAAACACATCATAGACGTAATACTCTCTACTAATAGGAACAACATTGGAGTATGCGTCCAAAAATTACTCCTTCCATTCAACTTAAATTCTATTGGCAATATGCTCCTCTAAGTTCTAACAGTAATAGGTATTGTCATTTATAAAATCGAAATTACTCGTACAATGTAGTTTATACGCTAAATATAGAATGATGCATATAGAATGATCATAATGTAAAAATTGTAAGCCTGGAAGGCTGCTAGTATATATGTATTATTTTATGATCAGGCCGCAAGTTTATACATACGTAAATGTTAAATTACAATATGGTGTAAGGCATCCTTTGTCAGATGCGAAAGAAATATACATGCGTACAATTTAAGAATGGAAAAAGCCTTCCTGGCTCGGTTTCATTGAGCGTAATAGCAAAGAATTAACTGATCCATTCGCTATATTATACCTGTACGCATCCATGGTCAGGCCTTTACTGGAATATGCTGCAGGTCTATTGATTTTTAATTGGGCCACATATTCTGAACGCTTTGAAAAAGTCCTCTGTTATTAATTTATAGTTAGTTGCAAGTAATCCTAAAACCACGTGTTGACTTTTGATTGGCTAAGTTTTTCAAAAAATATCTTGCATTTGACCGCAGGTTTTTAAGCATAGCCTCAATTGAAGCGGGCTTATCTGTATAGACATGAGCTTAAACATAGCTCCACAAAAAATAGTCTAATGGCGTATCGCACGATCTAGGCAATTGACCGGTTCCGAACGTAAAATAAAATGTTCACCGAACTCGCCTCTCAATAAGTCCATTGCTGCGCGTGCTGTGTGGCATGTGGCACCGTCTTTTTGAAACCACACGTCATGCAAGTCAAGCTCTGGGCAAAACAAAGTTGGGTATCATCTCACGGTAGCGCTGCACATTCACAGTAACGTTACGATTCGCATCATCTTTGAAGAAGTACGGTCCAATGAATCCACCAGCCCATAAACCGCACCAAACTGTGACTTTTTCTAGATACATTGGTAGCTCTTGCAATGCTTCTGGCTGATATTCACTCCAATAAAGACATTTCTGCTCACTTACGTACCCATTGAGCTAAAAAATCCAAAAGCCATAAATCGGAAGAAACGCGCGATAAGCTTTCTTAACAGAGCACGCATTTTGATAATAAAATTCAATAATTTGCAAGCGTTGTTCGTTTGTAAGACGATTCATGGTTAAATTATGAACCAAACTGAAGATGTTTGGCAGTGGAACAAAACACGAAAAGCTGCTTAAACCAGTGCTGCCAAAAAGATAATAGCTTAGCAATCACCATTTATAAACTTTGTGTTTCCTTTTAATGAATTTATCTAATCATACACATTTATATATTCATTTATTTATTTACGTTTTTACCCAATTGTATTTACATATCATTTATTTGCACAACTCAGGCAGTAATAGTATTCTCGTATCTATTCTTTTTTGTCACATTGGATGTTTTTTCGATTTTGCTTCAACACAGGGCAAAGTTGCTGACTGCACCCCATAAGATGCCATCGCGATACCTGCTTGCGCATAAACCCCTCACCACGCTTCGGGTATGGAGTGATTCACAGTTGACGACCTCAGCAAACGCTTAAAGGATAATGAATTTCGCAATGTGAGGTCCCTGAAAAGACCACGTGCAGCAAAATAACTCTGCGATGAGATGGGTCGGGCAAGAGATAGATGAGAAACTGCGACATCTACTACGGTGATTGCTACAGGCAGGCAGCGCTTATTTGAATGCGGATTCGTTGTTCGAGGCAGACTTAGGCACAAAGTCTTCATCTTTAATTATATCAACGAGCGCTAAATAACAATCCGCATCAAGGCAAATTCGGGACCACTAGCCTGATTTCGGCACATGCCTCTACGGAAGAGAATGATGACCTCTATGATCTCCTAGAAAGTACGATTGATGCCCCAGCTATGAAACCAAGATCGCTCTAGGAGGCTTCAACGCACAGCTGGGCGGTCTCTTGATCAATGAACCGTCAACACAAACACATTGCGCTCTACGTCGGACACTCCTACAATATTCTCGATGTCCGAACTTTTCATCGACTCGAATAATTTCCTTGTTTTAACCAAGGTAAGGATGAGGATATCGAGAGAACTACAGGACTACGAGACAGGACACCACAGTTTGACGTCGGAAAGCTACAATCGCAACTGACCGCTAGGAACTTTGCCGACCGAGTCTCCCTTAAACTTTCTGAATGTTCGACGCTTCCTGCGCAAACCATCAAAGACGATGGAAACGTTGTCAAAAAGCCATCAAAGTGTGTCGGCAGGCGCATTCAGCGAAGCTGGCAGCATATAAAGCGACGCTGGATAGAGGACGTAAGCTCCACGAACTTAAATGAAAGGAAGAGCCGGCTTTTCAGAAGAAAAAAAGAAAGAGCATAAGAAGCGAACGGTCAAGGAGATGAAGAGATGTTACGACAGGAAGGAGGTCCGAATGATTTACCAAAAGGTAAAACACGTAACCGGAGGATATAGACCTCGGACCGAAGCTTGCAGGGACGGAAATGGACAAATAGTAGTACAATCGGAGGCGATTCCGAGAATTTGGATAAATTATTCCTGTAGCCTGTTAAACGGCGAAGCCGACAAAAATTCGGCTGTCAGGCTGAATGTCTCACTCAATTTGAACAAGAATTCCATCTCCCCGACTTAGACGAAGTCAAGATAGCGATACTTCATTTTTCATTTCATTTATTATTTCCTTATAATCTCTGTACATTAAGAATGCAATATTCTTGTATTGTACAGGCCTTAAAATATAACATCGTTTGAATTCATGAGTGATAATTACATATTTCAAAATTGAATTTAAGAGTTTTGCAGATTATTTTAAAATTTAGCTTAGTATATGAATTTACTGATACAAAATTAAGATTTAAATTCTGGGTACTATTTCAGTGCGTATTGGAGAGGAGAGAACAGGCGGAGCAAAATTGTCTGTCTCGGTCTTTGACTGTACCTGTGGAGCGTGATTCCACAGGTGTACAGCATGAATGAAAAACTGCCTGCGTGATGTTAAACATGTATGAACTGAAGGTTTCAACGTTATATTACGACTCGTACGACAGCAAGTTATTTGTTCATAAAGATAGTCAGGTTGTTTATAATGAATGATTTTAAAGATTAGTATGCATGATCTGTATTTCAAAAATGCTTCTAATTCACATCCGAGGAGAAGCCGACGTTGTTCCGAGACATGATCAAATCTTCGAAGGTTAAAAACGTACCGTGCAGTAGCGTTTATTGTTTTTAGCCATTTTTGCATTGAGACATTATTACAGTCAGCGAACAACTCGCACCCGTAGGTTAACAGAGGCACTATGAGTGCTTTGGTGAGGTTTAGTTTGACATTAATAGGGAGTATAAATTTGCTAATAGACAGACCTCTAAGGGACGCACACACCTTCGACACTATACTGTCTATATGGTCAGTCCATGTTAGTTCACTATTACACATTATGCCAAGATTTTTTACACAGGTAACATATTCGACAACAGAGTTTAATTCTATGGGGGAAAGTTAGGGAGGGGGGATGGTGTTTGGAGAATGGAATGACTTTGGATTTGTCAGGATTGCGCATGAGAGCATTTTCCTGAGCCCACTTCGCAATCTAACTTATATCCTTGTTTAATTTTGCAACGCTTAATTTAGCAACTAGGCCCTGGCCCCCTACGGGCTGTAGCGCCACCAATATATATATAAATTAGCAACTGAATAGAGGAAAACTTAGATAGATTTGAATATCATCTGCATAAATGTGGAAATTGCAATAAGACAAAACTTTAGGAAGATCATTATTGAACATTGAAATCAATAACGGACCGAGAATAGAACCTTGAGGTACTCCCTTGTGCACATTGCAAAAGGACGACAGTTTTGAGTTATATAAAACAGCTTGAGTGCGGTTAGTAAGGTATGAACAAATTAACTTGTTAGTAGGATTACAGAAGTTAAATTAGGTGAAAGTTTGTGACAAAGAATATACGGGTTAGCACTGTCGAATGCTTTCGAAAAGTCAAGTAAAGCTTGTAATGTTGTCTTATCTTCGTCAATGGCTTTTCGTATATCGTCTGTTACTTTTAGTAAGACTGTGACAAAGCTATGTCCTTTACGAAATCCTGATTGCATTGGGCTTATTGAATTTTGTCCTTTAATGTGATCTTTAATCGCTGACTGACAGTAGACTCAAAACTTTTGACAAAAACGAGAGAATAGCAATCGGCCGATACTCAGGCGGGCTTGTTTTCTTAGGAACTGGGACTATATTTGCTATTTTCCCTTGCTCGGGATATGTCGATGTCATGATTATGGTGTTGAAAATGTGGATTATATAACGGATTATAATATGAAGCAATATTTTTATAAAATCAGGGTGAATATTGTCCAGGCAAACAGACTTGGTCTTTATGGATAATATTGCACAGCCGACAGAGTATGTACCCACTCTTCCTATTTCAAGCCCATCTTCTCTATTGTTTATTTCTAAGTGCGAAGGCGAAATTGAACATTTAACTCATCGGCCTTACTGCTTTTTTGCAGCTTTCATTGTAATTTTGACATGTTTTTGTAAATTTTAAATTTCCTTAAGTGATTTTACATTGAATTGGTTGTTAAATTGGTTACAGTTTTCTATAACTAAATTATCTTAAATATTTTCTTGATTTGTGTGATATCACGTTTTTAAAAAAATGTTTATGAACTGTGTCAAAAATGAAAATGAGTGAAAAATTACAGTGTGACTTGCCCGGTAGGCCATATTTGACATGTTTTCTTGATTGAAACTTGAGTATTTTTAATTTTCATTTCGAGGGCTAAAATGTTCAAACAATGTCCAAAACAGCGACTTAGCGGAAAAAGGTGTATTGGTACACACTTCCTTACCTGCAAGAACAACTCAAAACATCATCACAGTCCACGATCCGTCTGTCCATACAATTGGGAAAATAAATATATACGTATTCAATAATAACCAACGGCAAATTCGCTCTGTTTAAAACTCTGGGCCCAGAATTATTCCCATGAAGAAAGTATCTGACGTAGTAATACAGTAGCTTAAGCCCATTTTAATTAGTTGTATTCTGAGACATTAAGATTACGGATAAATGAGGATGTCATTGCACAAAGTGCGAGTGGTTTTCGGACCGAATTCAGGAAGACGCAGACATGAAAGCGTAAAAGGCTAAGGACACCTACAATCACCTACAAGAAAGTGGATCCCTATAACCAAGATCTATGTGCAGGGTTCCGCTTTTGTTGTTCGCCCCGTAATCCATTACGAGTCGAAAACGAGACGAGTGAGCTGGCGAAAAAAAGGACCCACGAGAGGGCATATCCTTTTCCTCCGGTTTTATCATCCATTCTCTGTGATGCTGTGTGTGCCACGAACGCTTTGTTGCGTTTGTGTGGTGGCTGGGTGACGGGAGGGGGGCGAGAGTGGGAATACACTTAAGAAGCCCAGTTTCCGGTTGAATGGATGATACGCGCCCGGCTTTGCACAACTTTGCACATGGCTCTTATACCAGGTATGCCGGTATGAAGTGAGCGTCAAGATACAAATGTCTCGATAGGGAGCATTTGTTGGGAACGAGCCCTTATTTTTTTTTGTTTATTTGCTATGACAAAATATTTATATTTTTTCATCGTGTTAAAAATGTCGAATTTTGTACCAGAAAATGATGATTTGCGGAAAGCATTAATTTTTTGTTTTCATTTGAAGAAAAGTGCTGCAGAGTCACATCGAATGCTTGTCGAGGCATATGGTGATCATGCTCTATGAGAAGCAACATGCGGTTCAGAAATAATGATTTTGATGTGAGAAATGAAAAACGTGGAAGACCACCAAAAAAGTTTGAAGACGCCGAATTGCAAACGATATTGGATGGAGACGACACTTTGAGTCAAAAGCAAATGGCAGCAATGTTAAATGTTGCACAACAAAAAATTTCCGACCGTTTGGGAAAGCTGTGGGAAAGATCCAAAAGTGTGGAAAATGGGTGCCACATGAATTAAATGAAAGACAGATGAAAAACCGAAAAAAGACTTGTGAAATTTTGCTTCAAAGACACGTAAGAAAATCGGATTTGTATCGGATTGTTACTGGCGATGAAAAATGGATTTATTTTAAGAATCCTAAACGGCAAAAAATCATCAATCAGATCGATTCGGCAAGAAGAAAATGCTGTGTGTTTGGTGGGACCAGAAAGGTGTGGTGTACCACGAGCTCCTAAAACCTGGTGAAACCGTTAATGCTGATCGCTACCGACAACAAATGATCAATTTGAACCATGAATTGATCGAGATACGACCAGAATTGGTCAGAAGACACGGTAAGGTAATTTTGCTCCATAACAATGCACCTGCACACAAAGCAAAACCGGTTCAGGATACAATCAAAACACTTGGCTGGGAACAGCTACCCCATCCGCCGTATTCACCAGACTTGGCTCTTTCCGACTACCATTTTTTTTTCATCGATGGGACACGAATTGGCTGAGCAGCACTTCGATTCCTACGAAGAAGTCGAAAATTGGTTGGTTTGCTTTAAATGACGAACAATTTTATTGGGGTGGTATTCACAAATTGCCGGAAAGGTGGTCAAAATGTGTAGAAAACAATGGCCAATACTTTGAATAAAATGTTTTTACTTTCCCATCAGTGTTTTATTTTCAAAAACCTGGTATATAAAAAGTCAGTACGGTTAGGAGGCAAATCAGTAGAAACAATACCGTAGGAAGTGGTGAGCACTGTTAAAGTATAGAAGGACTGTACTTACCGAAATAATTACTTATCTCTGTTACTTACAAGTTAGGCTTGGGATCCCAGGGGGATGTCTGTCTTATTGCCATAAATAAAATTTTGGAACATTGGGCTAAAATCATTAACCCGGCAAGAAAGAAATGATGGTTTTCAAATCAAGTATGGATTTCGGTGGCTATAATAAAACCTTTGGGGAAAATTGTGCTCTTAGGAAAAGACTCAATCAACTGGAATCAACTGACAACGTACACTGAATCTGAAAACATGGCCATTTAATACTAAGCGGACTAAGGATTTTCGAACTGAGAACGCAAGAATAACAGCGGTCATTGCGATTAGAAAACCGCAGCTGTTAGGACACTTTCAAAAATGAAATAATAATTCATTTCTTGTGCAGCTGCCCAGCCCTGACTAGAATCAGACAGAGAACAGTAGCAATAGCAAAGCTACTACACTGTAGCACTCAAGACTGAAGACTGCTACATTGTACGAGTACGATAACCCTGGCGTCAAAAATTGATGACAAAATTGTCTGCACTATACAGTTACACACACGGCAGGTTCATTCAGAGAAACTGCAATAAAGAATATAAGATAATATAAGCATCGAAATTCTTCGATGAATTCTTGAGGACGAGATTCCGCGAAGAATCACGCATCAGCATACATAACATAAATAAACACAAGGGGAGGGTATCCAAAATGAGGGGTTCTGTCTGGCATGAGTTAGACCTACTCACTATATACCTACGGGGCAATAGGATGGACTAAGAGAACCATCTTGATCAGCGCAAGGGGGACACTCATAAGGTGCCCATGAGCCCTTGCTTAACTGCTGCCGGGGCTTGAATATTCAGTTGCAGAACAAAGTAAGAAGAACAAATTCAGAATGACAAACAGCGTAAAAAACTCTACTAAATATCTGTTTTTTACCTGGCTGGATGCGGCGATAGAAAGCATGATGGAATGGAATGAAAAAACACATTCCGTTGCTGGAACCCCTCACACAAGAATAAATATACTATATCTTATTTTATTTCATGTATTTATTTTTGGATCGGTATTACTCGGTGCTTGCGTTTTGTGCTCTTTTTTTGAACTCTCTTTATACACTTGACCATAATCCCCACATTAGAATATCGTAATCCACTTCCACTTACTTAGCTTGGCATATTTATGTATATGAATATACTTTCCTTCGCTGTCAGTGAGTCGAGAGATGGAGTATTGAAAAAATTAAAAAAACAACGTAAGGACCTATTATCTTATTGACACATGGTTTCAGGCGGTCACACAAAACAGCAGAGAGTATCTTGTACGCGATGTTGAGAAGTCTGATCTCTCGATAGGCGCAGTCAAAATGGTCTCCTTTCTTGTAGATCGGACAAACGACGCAGAGATTCCATTCATGGGGCATGCTTTCCTCCGTGCATATATTACAGATGAGCTGGTGCATGCGCCCAACCAGATCAACAAGATCATTTCCAGCTGCTTTAAACAGCTGTGCGGATAACCCGTCCCCTCCAGCAGCTTTGTTCGACTTCAGTCTAAATATCCCTTTCGCCAAAGTCGGGGGGACGGAATTCTTGATCGTCATCGTCCAAATTGGGTCAAACTTGCTGCCTGACAGCGGAATTTATGTAGTCATCGCCGTTAAAGTCGACAAGTCGTAAAAGTCGAGTCTACTACTATATGGAAAAGTCAATTATACTACTATTTATCCATTTGCGTCCCAGCAGTCTTCGGTCCAAGGTCTATATCCTTCGGATACTAGTATAGCGTTTTCGTTAATCTTAAAGACCTCATATCTGCCGTAAGATATCTGCATCTCCTCTACCGCTCGCTTCTCATGCTCTTTCTTTTCCTTCTGAGAAACCGGTTCTCTTCCATTCTCTTCTGTTCGTAGAGCACACGAACAGCTGTCGTTGTTCGATGCAGCTGTTTGGCTGCATCCACCTGAATGCACTAGTCGTCAAGACATGGGTTTCCTTTTAAAAGGTTTCGTAAAATCCCAGCACATCAGTGGCAGCTTCTTTGATGACTTTTTGACAACGTTGCCATTCTTCTTCTATTGAATGTGCAGGCAGCGTCGAACTTTCAGAGAGTTTCAGGGAGACTCGGTCCGCAAAGTTCCTAGCGGATTGCGGTTGTAGCTTTCTGACGTCAAGGCGTAGTGTGCTGTGTCGACTCCGTAGTTCGTGCGATATCCTCATGCTTACCTTGGCTACAACAAGGAAATTGTCCGAGTCGATGTTTGCTCCTCGAAACGTATATTGGACGAGTTTCTGACGTCGATTGCAACGTGATCAATCTGGTAGACGGTTGATTGATCACTACCGGCAGGTCCCCTTATAGAAGTTTGAGGTGTGCAAACCGCCTGCTCATTACAGAGAGGTTACACCCCGAGGTGGAATCCACTAGTCTGCGTCAGTTTTCCGGATCTGCTTTCGTGCAGGCTATGTTTTTCTTTTTTCTATACGAAACTAAATTCTGTTAGTAATTGAATCCCGCAATACAGGCAATGGATTTTATTTCTATTCGATTATAATGAAAATAATAACAGTAGGTTTTGTCAGCTATAAAATCGAAAATACTTGTTCATTGCAGTTTTTAGAACTAGCATGTAGGGTTATAATATGCATATATAGTCAATTATATGCATATAGAATTACCATAATGAAAAATTTGTCAACCTGGAAGTCAGCCACATATACCATATATAAGATCAGGCTGCAATTTTGTACATAGTTGAATGTACAATGTGGTGTAAGGTACCCATTGTCGGATGCGAAAGATGCCTACAAGCTCAATTTAATCATTAATTCAAAATATATTTTTATAATCACTTCTGGACACGAACCTCCAAGAATAACGCAAGAAAATTCTCATTAAAACTCATGCCATAATATATCATATTCAAAAAATTAAGAAATAGTTGAAAAGTAAAAGTCACTTAAACAAAATATCCGAAAATCTTTAAACAAAACAGGCAGTAACAGAAATATCAAATTGTTTTTGCTATATGGAAGAAAATTATTTAAAATGTTTTTTTTAAATTCTATTGTAAATTATAATATGCACAAATGTTTGAAAATGTGTTCTTAATATTAACGATGAAGAAATATTACATAATTGATATATTATTACCGTATTATTTGTATGCGAAGCTCAGTAAAAAGCTGTAGAATTTTTATACGAAGTAATGTTTGCAGAAAATATAACAACATAACAAGCATAAAAACAATTGATTTTCTAAGCTTTTATTGAACTCCGCTGGTATTCATTTATATTTAATTGCAAAAAATCCTAAAACCACGTATTGACTTTGGATTAGCTAAGGAAAAGGTTTTCAAAAAAATATCTTGCATTTGAGCGCAGTTTTTTTTTAGCATAGCTATTGCTTAGTAAATTTATATTGGCTACATTGCTAGCTATTGCTTAGTAAATTTATATTGGCTACATAGTTCGTTTTCTTATTGGTTAGCCTAGCATGTTATTATAAGAAATCACACGTAAGTTATTTTTAAGCCCCACTTACATATGTTTTATTAATTGTCGTCTTTGTTTTGCGATTGAGAATGATATATTTCGTTTTTGTGTACAGAATCTTCCTACTTTCGCAATCCTTGTTTGCATTTTGTAATATTCTTAGAAATTATTTGAACTCGGAAAATCAATTCCTTACTATGCAAAAGATAGGCGAAGTTCTGACATAGATTATGAGTGTACATATTTCATGATTTCAAAATTTTAAACATACATTTAAGAATTCACCAAGGAATACTGGTACTATTGTCCACAGTAACCATTATATTGAGTTCTATACTATCTTAGCATTTACAGTGACTAAGGTGCAGCCTTGAAATATATTCAAGACGTCTATGACCAGGTAGATCCACGACACGGTGATCAAAAGTTATAAATAACCATTTTGTGTACACAAAATGTACATGCAAATTGGAGCAAAATTAATCAATGATTTTGAGTGACGTCTTTGCATCTTTATTAATGTTTGGCTAGATGTGCAAACAATACAGTCAATAATAACACAAGAACACTGCGTGCATACTAACTCGATTAGCTAAATGTTTCAATAGGTAGGGCTTGCCATTTTCGTACGCATTTTATAGTTATGATATCCATATGTACAAACGTACTTGTGTAAATGAATATGTATATGTTGTTTTTAGATGGTGTAGATAGCTTCAGACGTTATAAAATTAAGCTTAAAACACCTTTATTGAACTATGAATGAAAATAAAGTTTTCAACGATATTTATTTTGTTTCTCCCTTTCTAAGGGTAATGAATAGTTATGTTTAATACCTTATTGCTAAAATATTGCTAAGATACTATATAAGTAATGTTTATCACCCTCCAAAAGAAGATATTTTAAAATTATTTACTTTAAACTCAACTCAAAATAGGGTGTAATGAAAAGCATAAGAAATAATAAAATTAAAAAAAATGCGAACCTGTCCCCTTCGGTGAATCCTTCGCCACCATCATCGGAAGCTGATGAACCGCGTGATAGTGGGCCTCGAATCTCACCGGGTAGAACCTCTTCACTTCTGTGCACCGTAAATGAGTTCTTACCCTTCTTTCCAAAGCCCATACGTCTTTTACGACCTTTGTTTTTTATATATTATTTTATTATTTTAATGCATATACGCATATAAATGTATATATGTTGTTTGATGCGTTGCAGATGATATAATTACGATGTATGAAACACGGACAGTATATTCCAAATAAATAAAATATGAAAATTAATGAAAGGAAATAAATTATTCACACGGGGACGAATACAAATCAAATATGCGCTTCCCTTCATTTAAAAATAACAAGTTCATTAAACAAAGTGGTAAAAAAAATTATAAAAAATAACTGCAACTGTTAACGGTGAATCTATAAAAAGGAACACGTAAAATATAATGTAACCGACAACTCACCCGTCGCTGACAACTGTGATGTAGAGTTGCTTTTTTTGCCCATGCCGGAGCCGAATCGGTCATCACTACGACTGCTACGACCACCTGCGTCACTTTTTGGTGACCGTTGTTGATCTGACGTGCCTTTGCGACGCTGTGAATCGTTTTGCTGGACTCCTAAGGCTGTGTCAGAAAGGCTGCCATCTGCAATGACATAAGTGTTTGATCCATAGAATTCTGAATGCTGCATGTCCGATCAACATACCGATTTTATCCTCGGGTGTGCCATCAGCATTGGACATACTTCGACTAAAGGAATTATTCAGTTCATCACCTCTATCACTACCCGATTCAATGCGGTCAATTCGGTCATTGTGAATTTGATGATCTTTACTACGACTACTACTACTAATTGCACCTGGTCCGCCATTATCTGAATGTCCGCCTCTACGACTTCCTTCACCCTTACTGCTGCTGCCGCCACCACCCCCGCTTCCTACGCTTCCACCACCTCCGCGACCATTTCCACTATCGTGTGATGAAACTTTGGTCACACGATCTCGTTCACGTACATCGTACTCACTGGCAGTGAGATTAGCAGATGGATTGCGATCCAAACCAGATGATGGATCATTAGAGGTTGTGTTGGTTGGTGGTGGTGTTGTGGTTGGTGAAGAATTCGATTGTGGGTTTGTATGTTTCAATGAGGCACGTTTAGGTGAGGTGGAGAGCAGAGCCACACCATGATGGGAAGAGTTGGTTTTTGTAAAAGAGGAAGAAGAAGCATCGTTAGCATTACTACCACTACAGAAAGAATCAGGATTATAACTAGAACTACTTCTATTATTATGACTATTATGATCTCCACCACCGCCGCGGTCTTTTTTAACCAAACTGGTCTCTCTATCGTTACTACTATGGTCGTTTTGCTCTTCGCAGTAATCATCGTCGTAGTACTCAAAGTACTCTGGTTGATCGTTAATGCTAACAAGATTACTGCGATCATTATTGGAATCGATTTGCGGCTGTGGTGGACTACTGCAGTTATCATGAGGATCAAAATGGGGCGTTTTACTGGTACGTGAAGTTGAAATGTTTTTTTTTATCAAACGATTGTGACCCGAGCTTCGATCGGCAGATTGTCTCTCTAATGAGGGGTCAGACATTTTACCATCAGATCGATATCGTTCTTGCTCTTTGATGTTATTTGATGGATATGTTTTTGTGTATTCGGGTTCAGTTATAGATGCTGACGAATGCATATTCGCGCTTTGACGATCACCACCCGTATTATCAACAGCATTACCCTGTGCGTTTATCATTTCGGCGTCCTCAACGTGCTCCACGGGAGAAAAGTTATGCACATTTGGCGCATTCGGAGGTTCAGGAAGAGTGCGACGTCTTTTGAGGTAGGATGGTGTTGGTCCATCAAGTTTCTGCTGACTGGTTCGCGTTAGATTTAGAGACATGTGGTTACGGCTATTGCGTTCATTGCTTCGCTTTCGAACGTAATTGGAAGGTGCGACACCTTTTCTTGTCCACCCAACATCAGAATCATAAACTATGGTCACAATCTTGTCATCGGTGACCAGAAAGTGCGAATGACTTAGCGGATTATTTGCGTCAACCGATGCTCCCATATACGATTGCCTAATATTCGTCTCAGAGCTACACTTTTTAGGAAGATTTTTTAAAGGTCGATTAAAGGCCGGAAGAACTTCATCTTCGTACCTAACATATCGTCGGGACCAATTTTTTGTAAGCAGATCATCATAGTCTAACGACCCGGTGTGCGACTCACTCAGGCATTTTCGACGATCGAGTGGACGGGGTTTCTTTAAAATCGAAGGCGGTTGGGATTTTCCTGAAACTGGTATACTAGCCACAAGATCATCGTCGCTTAACTGCCGTCGACCCATTAGCAAAGGCGTGGGTGTCCGTACATTATTTGGAAAACACTGTTGATGTTGTTGTCGTTGGAAAAACGACGGATGAGTTAGGCCACCGCCAAAGTGCTGATTGACGCATTCGCCACACATAGCTGGATCTAATGACGGCAGTGATGGCTCTGACGATGGGTGAAAAATGGAAAGCGAAGGACAACGCACAGGATCTATACAAGACGATACTAAATGATCGCCAGCAGATGGCATGTAGTTGTATGTGATATTTGCCGGGTCATCCACATCGCTCCTTCCATCTACTGCCGTTAATACACCACAGCCAGGATTAACAATGGATTGTAGATGATGAAACGATGTGGATTGCCTGTCTTGCGCTAGCTCACTATTGCTGGCAGAGGCGATAAATGGAATATATGCTGTGGAAGGTGATATATGGTTAACATTGCGAAAAAAATTCACCATAGGTGTGGTGAGTCGTTTGAAATTCTCGAATGAAGGAAATGTTATGGACGATATCTGAGGATAACTTAGGGGACTATTACGAAAAACTCTCTGAGGAATTTGACTGAAATTTGTGTTTGATATGAATTCGGGAAGATGAACTGAATATTGCGGTAACTGAAGAAAGTGTGAAGGAATATGTGAGTAGGACATTTGGGCTTCATCGCAGCTGTTTGAATCAAGGACGTTCATGTCGAACTGATCTGGATTATGGTTAATGCCATTGGATGGCTGGTTGACTGGTGCAGATATCACAGAAGACACATTTGCTGTATCTAGCGATGGCTGTTGTTGCTGTAGTGGTAGTTGTAGAGGTTGTTGTTGCTGTTGTTGTGGTTGTAGTGGTAGTGAAAATGGTGGGGGTGTCGACGAAGTTGGTGTCAGAAATTCAAAATCATCAACTGCAATTGTGTGCGCACGGCAACGTTCAATGTTACTAAGCGGACAACGCCAATTGCGTGGTAGACTTCTGCTTTTAGTTTCAATGTTGCAATTGATTTAAATGGTTTGAATATCATATATTTGTGTTTTAATGATAGGAAATTCCATTAATAATAGTAGTATAAAATAATTAAATTATATTTGTATTTATTTTTTCAAAATTTATGAAAAAGGTTCAGAGTACTTACCTCAATCCACGAGACCCCCTAGGCCGTTCAGATTGAGTAGAGAAAGCACTTGAGGTTACACTAACTACAGACTCCATATCGGAGTCACCGAATTCTCCCATGAAATCTTTATCAGGTGACAGAGAATGCCTTGGACGTATTCTTGATTCAATTGAATGTAGATCACTGTCTGAAAGGCCAGTGTAGTGTCGTTCCCATCCACCCATGCCTGTACTTCGGTAAGTTGCCTGATGGTGTGATTGCCGTGATCGATGGCGACCAAATCTTCCGCCGGATGTACGTTCGTCGAATTCTTGGCCAAGGCGATCACGCAACATAGCGTTGCGAGATGTTTGTGGTACCTTGAGTAAAAAAACCAATATAATTTACAAGTAGTACTTAAAAAAACATGTTCAAAATTTTCCGAAAAGATTCCATAAAGTAATGAGGTAAAGAATTGTGTTCAGAGATTCTGTCTGTTTCTAGGCAGCAAGCTAATCTTAAGAGAGCGAAATTGTTGCTTTTGCAGTATTGTAATTGTAGCGCAAACCACCCCAAAATTAAATCTAGTTTAAAATTATAACAAAATTACGTTAAATAATATTACCGATGTTCAATCTGTATTTGACACAGCATTGTGCGTTATAGGATAGTTGGAGATATAGATTAGCTTGCAATTTAGCTATATATTTCATAAGTTGTTATGTGCAAATGTCTCACAACTAGGCTCATGACTTATGTAATAATGCCGTCTTAATAATAGGAGCACTACATGTTTATATTTGTAATTTTAACACTACATCTCAGAGGGGCCTGCCTCGGTATTATAATGGGGACCAGATATCAAAGCAATATTCTATTGATGGCAGTACCGATTGCCGTTAATGTTTAAAAATCTTTAAAATCCCCTGAAGTTCGTCTGAGAAAACCTAAATGTTAATTCGCTTTCGATATAATAAAATAGATGGTGGTCGAAAAAGTCAATTTGGAATCAAAGACAACACCACGATCTTTCACTTTACTTACTATTGGGAGGATATCATTTCCGAACTTGTGCATGGATTTGAGCAGCAACGTTCAATTAGTACGAACAATTTTAAATTTTAATATATTTAACATAAGACGATTGTACTTAAACCAGTTAATATCATTTTCGAAAGTGAGACAGTCCTGAATAGAAGATATGACACTAAAAAATTGTATTTCATCTGCAAGCATTAAACAAACTAAGCACGTTATCATTCACAAAAAAATTGAACAAAAGATGGTACTAAATGACCACCTTGGGGAAGACCGGACTCTACATTAATGACCGAAGAAGAACGAAACCCATCAATTTATACAAATTTCTTTGAGTACAGACAATTTTGTTCCGCCTGTTTTTCACACCCCCCAATACGCACTGAAATAATGCCCATAATTTAAATCTTAATTTGATGGCATTAAATTCTAATATACTAAGCTAACATTTAAAATAATCTGCAAAACTCTTAAATTCAATCGTGAAATATGTATTCGTCACAGTCTCTTCATGAATTTAAACAATGTTATATTAGCTTTTACTATAAAAGAATATTACATTCTTAATGTATAGAGATATTAAGGAAATAACAAATGGAAAATGAAAAAAAAAAAGTGAAAAAAAAAAATTAGTTGCAGTTGAAAGGCTCCCTTACAAAACCATTATTCTTTGATGAAATTGATACTTTCACAGAAAGGTATAGCCCTTGAGTAACAAGCTTTGATATTGCAGAACGTATTAATAAACGGTTTTTTTTTTCAATCTTCTTAGCTATAAAGCAGAAAGTTTGTGTGTCTGACAGACAAAGGCTCCGAAACTACACGTCGCAGAGCTCCGAAATTTTCAACAAAAATCATTCTAAAATTTAGATGCTTTATGTCGGTACGACATACTATTCGGAAGTTACGAGCACTTTTTAAACGGGAATAAAATTCTCTACATAAGGGTGGTTGCATAGATCCGGTATAAAACTATTTCAAGTTGCGTAGCCGTGGATATCAACCATCCCCCAGAGAGTTGTAACTTCCACACATACACACACATTTTTCATATTTTGCTTTGGTGCAACCATTAATTTTTTTTCTACGTCTTAATCGAACATATACGAACGATTGCCTATTACCAAACGAAAAGGAAACAATAAATATTTTTGCATTTTTCTTATTTTGTCATACCAGCTACACACACAAATCATTAAACTTCGCTGAAATTGTGAATATTGAACTTCTGAACGGATTAGCCGATTAAGATAAAATTTCAGAGCCAAACTAATTACATAATGTGTTACAAAATAGGTCATTATTTTTATGTTTCATGAAGTTTGACTTCAATTTCATTGTGAACATCGTGCGCAGGTATATAGATGGTATTTCCAAGAACTTTATTTTTATGAATCGCTTGATATCCCTCCACGTTGTGTGTAAATGGTAGAGAAAAAACCGTAGTTTCCGTCCGTTTTACTGCAGCACACATTGATAATTCAATCTTTAACATGTACATGTTATGAGTAGGGATGTGAATGAGAGATTGGGATAGGCAACAATGACAATGAAAATTCAAATTATTCTCTGAGTTCTGGTTCGAGCAGTCTTATTATTGTTTTAAATTAAGTGCGGAGTAAACATTTATTCAAAATCGTGTTCAGTGCGTCCACAACGGAACACTTTTATCCACATTTTTCTTAATAATCACATTATAGCAAAAATTCCGAGAAAAAGGAAAGCATGTGTGAAAGACGGCGAATTCTAAGATCAAGAATCTCAAGAAGTAAGAGTCCAAGTTCGCGAAAATGCACAGACTGTCAGAAGAAGTAATGAAACACAGTATGAAAAAGAAAAAGGGAACGCAAGTAATGGATTGGCTCGACGCAACCGTTTATTGATTGAGACTTTTCAAGTTCGCAGTGTGTGAATCCAGCAGCAGAGAACTAGACAAGGTAAGTTACGTTCTAACACACAGAAACCTCTATTGGTCGCTTGTCGTCAAAGTGTAATTTTTGCCAAGCAATGAGGATTTGAGGGAGAGACTCCAAGCTTGTGTTACAGGTAAAGTACAGGTTGAAGAAACAAACCCGGGAAAAGCCGGGTACGATATCTAGTAATAGATAAAATGTTCACTTTTAATAGATTTATTAAAAATGATTTTTTTATGAATTGCAAATTGATAAGGCACATTGAGATAATAAAGGCGATCGAATTTAATCTACCCTCGATTTCTTGGTTAATTCGAGTCCTATTTCTATCTATGCTTTGAAAATTTTTGCATGGGAGAAACAGTTTAACTCAAAAATCCGTAACAGGATTTGTATGTTTATGTGGAAACACAGTTCGTTAATATTGGAGATGATATCAGTGTTTTAATTCAATTGAAAATGTTTTGCGGATAGATTGCAAGTAGATTGCATATCATTGGACTTTTCACTTTACAGATCCATTGCTTTTCGAAGAAATCGCTTGGAATTTAAATACCTAAATATTTACAATCAAAGGGATTTGCTGTCTTGCTGGATGTTTCTTTTAGCTCAACTAATATATTGACGATATAGGAATGCATTGAAATAGTTGAACTCTCTTTGAAGTTGAAATGAGAACGGCCCTCATAATAGGCTAATTTTCTTGGACTCTTGAGCATTAATTGCCACTCAATTGAACTATAAAACGTATAGTGCTATGAAGTCGCCTGTCTATAGTTAAATTGAATACAAATTTCTGGTAAACTTTCGGTGCTAAATTCACAAGACTCCAAGATAACGTAAACGTTATCTTAGTAAAGTCAGCTATAAATACATTTCATTATATTTCATTTCATTATATTTTAAATCGAATGTTTACCTAAAACATTATGGAGTTTCTTTTGCTAAAAAAATACCAAAAAAGTCACTAATATTGAGGTCATCTAACACCCATGGAAACTGGTGACTGGTGTGTCTTTCACAATTTCATGTATATATTAGATAAAAGTTGAATGTATAGTTGAAGATTACTATGCGGTCTAATGGAACTCGCAAACTTCTCTAATCTTGCACCTGGCCTTTACACAAAGTTGATGAACAAATTATGATTGGATTCGTAAATTGCACTGTTGGCACTGAAGAATAGTTCTTACTGCGATAAGGACTACTCCACCTCGTGCCATCCCAGATACCAGCGGACGATCGTTTCGATAGACTGCATAAAATGAATCAAAATATTCCGATGATAAAATTGAAGAGTTTAACCATGTTTCAGTCAATATAATCACATGGTATGCATGTATGTAATGGTAAATGCGTAATCCACCCCTAGGGAGCACATTTTAATTTTGCGCCAACTTCCCCACAACTCGAATTTTGTTTGTTTGGAAGTTTTAAAAACTGATTTGAACACTGACAGCCCAAATGGATAGGTTTAGAGCTTCGTCAATCTCATGAGCCGGAATTTCGAGTATGAAATTGATAAAATGTAAGTAAGACACATTACGGTGGTGGCCCGTGGCGTTGTGGGTATGTGCGTCGACACCAACCTCGACGTCGTAGGTTCGATTCCAGCTCTGAGCGACACAAATAATTTTCACGACCCCACCTCTTTCGAGTTAATGACAATGCTCAAAGAGTATTTTCCTGTCTAGAAAAAGCTTCTCACACTTGGCCGTTTCGAGTCTGCGTAAAACTGTAGGTTCCTTCTACTCGTGAGAGAACAATAGCACACACAACACGAGTGGTTGCTTAGAAGCTAGGCCCTGGCCCTCTATGGAGTAACCAAGAGCAAAGAGAATGGCTGTTCAAATGAACATGATGAATGAAAATCCCGAGGCAAAGGATTTTTAACCAACTAGGTTGATACCTAAAAACAGTCAGAGCGTTTGGGACGAAACTGCATGATTTAATGCGAGTGATTTAATGCACCCATTATCCATCCACATATCTCATCTTCCCAGTCTGCAGTGTTTACAAATAACACAATGTAACATTTTAAAACAGCTGAATTCTACAATCAAATTCATTCGGAAATGTATATTCGTTCATTCGAACCTCAAAATACACTAAGTTCCTTCCAATGAATAGCTCTATACTAACTGTTAGTAGAATCTAAAAATAAGTCTGAGTATCAGAACACACAATATAACTCTTGATTTCCCCGTACATTGTACATCTTGTTGGCCATGACTGTTGCAAAACTTTTGCCATTCCGGATGTTTTATTGGTGTTGGTTATATAGAATCAGTTGCGTGCATTGCGGTTGGAATCTACAAAAACTGTATACTACGGACTGCAAAGATTTGCCCAAACGTTGTGTCCGAAATCCACACAACGTCACATGTCACATGAGGATAAAATGATACACTTACTTACATAAATTATACACCATGTAAGAATGAACTGTCAAACGCAATCAAAGATAAAAGTTCGGTGATTTCCTCCTAACTGATGCATTGCACATATAGCATAAAATATTTCACCGGTTTCTTCCGGCATGTCCAACAAATACACTGCAGTACTTTCAGTGTTAACAGCATACATAATTGATCACAATTATAATAATGCATATATATGATATTACATAATTAATGTACAGAGATTATAAGAAATTAATAAATGACAAAAATAATAATGTAATATCAAAAAGATATGGTATATACAATAATAGTCCACTGACTGTTTTTGGACGTTGAACTGATAAATTACAAACATTACTTGTCTGTATTTAGTATTTAGCAAAATCAAAGAAATCCCTTATTTTGTGCCTTTTTGCTCATCACACGTGTTTATTTTTCCTTATGATGTCGTCTGACATTCCGATTTATTGTGATGCAAATAAGCTGTGAGGTTTTGCTCAAAATACGCATAACTGGGATAGGTGTAGCCGCTTTGCTGGGTCCCTTAGTAAAGAAGAACCTGTATAGTTAAAGCTACATAATTAGAACTCGTGGAAATTGGAATTCAATCCGAAGATTTTTTATTATTCAAATCAATCATTTATCATTTATATTCCTTGTTTCCATATTTTACATACGTTTGTATAGGTACATGCCGAATAAATGTCCTGTTTCCGATAAAAAAAGGGGAAAAGAGATGGACTCTCGCCGCTAACTTGTTTTGCATAATATACCTTATTGGTTTGAAAACTTCTCTAGCAACAGAATTGTGTAGAGCTGACCATTTACTACGGGGTAATTATCTTTTTTTAAAGTCAAGTTGACATACGGCCTCCTCGCGGCGTCCTCTGGATAACCTCTACTGCAGCCGCTTAGAGGTGAACCAATGTATGCAGCGACCCCTTGTCCGGGGGTTTAAACCAGGACCCGGTGCTTCAGGTTCGGGGGTTTCGCGTGGGGTTAACTTCGCTACCGTGTAAGACTCGCAATAGTTCAGAGACGGCAACAAGCCTCGGATACGGATGACAGTACTCCTGACGACCATGGACAACGAAATAAGGACAACGATTTTCGGTTCTGCACGTGGAATGTGTGGTCACTTAACAGACCACGTGCAGCCGATGAACATGCGGAGGCCCTAGAAGCCTATAAGGCTGACATCACCGCCATCCAGGAGGTGCGATGGGATGGGCCTGGCAAAAAGAGGATGAAAAACTGCGACATATATTACTGCGATTGCTACAAAGAGCGAAGGCAGCGCTTGTTTGGATGCGGTTTTGTTGTTCGAGGCAGACTTAGGCAAGAAGTCTTAAGCTTTAGATACATAAGCGAACGCCTCACAACAATCCGCATCAAGGCAACACTGACACGCGGTTCCCTGATCCTGCCGGTCCCCTGATCAATCAACCGTCAACCAGATTGATCACATTGCGATCGACGTCAGACACTCCTTCTGTGTCCTCGATGTCCGAACGTTCCGAGGTGCCAACATCGACTCGGATCATTACCTTGTTGTAGCCAAGGTCAGAACTCGGATATCGATTGTACAACGGAGTAGAGCAAGACCAAAACAGTTTGACGTTGGAAAGCTACAATCGCAATCGACCGCTGGGAACTTCTCCGATCGAGTCTCCCTGAAGCTCGCAGAGAGTCCAACCCTGCCAGTGGAACCGTTGTCAAAACGCCATTAGAGAAGCTGCCTCTGATGTGCTGGGTTTTAAAATGCCACCTAGAAAAAACCCATGGTTTGACAACGAGTGTCAGCAGGCGCATTCAGCGAAGCTAGCAGCATATAAGGCGACGCTGGATAGAAGGACGAGAGCGGTTCGTGAGCTCTACGAACTTAAAAGAAGGGAAGAGCACCGGCTTCTCAAAAAGAAAAAGAAGGAGCATGAGAGGCGCGCGATCGAGGAAATGGAGAGGTGGTACGGCAGAAATAATGTTCGAAAGTTTTACCAGCGGGTGAAACAACTATCCAAAGGGTACAAACATCGGACAGAAGCCTGTCGGAACGAAGAGGGACAACTCGTAGTAGAGTCGCAGTCGATACTGAGAATCTGGAAGGATCACTTCTGCAGACTGTTTAACGGCGAATAGGACACCAATACCGCTGTCAGGCAGAATGTTCCACTCAACGCAATGAACGACGATAGAAGAGAATTCCGTCCCCCCGATCTAGACGAAGTCAAGGCAGTGATATCGTCCGCGGAACTGTTTAAAGCAGCTGGATTGGGCGCATGCACCAGCTCATCTGTAGGATATGGTCGGAGGAAAGCATGCCCGACGAGTGGAATCTTAGTATCGTTTGCCCGATCCACAAGAAAGAAGACCCCCTTGACTGCGCCAACTATCGGGGTATAAGTCTCCTTAACATCGCATATAAAATCTTCTCTGCCGTTCTGTGTGAGCGCCTGAAACCATTCGTCAACAACCTGATAGGCCTGGGAAGTCCACCAAGAGATGCAGATTGACACCAACCACCTATTTGTCGACTTTAAGGCAGCATATGACAGTCTGCATAGAGACGAGCTATACAACGCCATGTCTAGTTTTGACATCCCTGCCAAACTCGTCAGATTGTGCAGGATGACGATGGAGAACTCTCGCTGCTCCATCAAGGTCGGTACCGAACTCACCGAGACCTTCAATGTCAAAAAAGGTTTTAAGCAAGGCGACGCGCTGTCATGTGACTTCTTCAACATCGTGTTGGAGAAGATCGTGCGAAACTCACTCGCCAACACTAGAGGCACGATCTTCCAGAAGTCCGTTCAACTGCTAGCATACGCGGACGATATTGACGTGATTGGCCGAACTCAGCGAGCCGTCAATGAAGGTGCTGTCATCAAGAAAGGACACACAACATGGACGACTCGGTTAGAACGTCACCATAGGCAGCTACAACTTCGAGGTAGTGAAGGACTTCGTCTACTTTGGCTCCCAAGTAAATAGTGCGAACAACATCAGTTTCTTTGGGCTCAAGAGGCAATTGATTAGTCGATCCCTCTCTCGAAAGACCAAGCTCACCTTATATAAGACCTTGATCATCCCTGTCCTGCTGTATGGCGCGGAAGCTTGGACTATCGCAAGAGCGGATGAAGACGCACTTGGTCTCTTCGAGAGAAAAGTTCTGCGTTCAATCTTTGGTCCTGTTTGCGTTGAAGGTTCTTGGAGAAGGAGATTCAACCACGAACTGTACAGCGACATGAGTCTAGTCAGGCGTCTACGGGTTCAACGCCTAAGATGGCTAGGCCATGTAGAGCGCATGGACAACACTGCTACAGCCCGAAGAGTCTTCGACTCCGAGCCAGTGGGACAACGCAATATAAACGACCACGAACACGATGGCGCACTCGAGTGGAGAAGGACCTCAACCAACTTGGAGTGCGAAATTGGAGGCAGCTGGCTAAAGAACGTGCCAGCTGGTGAGGATTGTTGACCGAGGCCCAGGTTCACCCCGGACTGTAGCGCCACAAGAAGAAGAAGAAGAATTATCTTTTTTGAATTGATTCAGTTAGGACATATTTTTGCCGAAAAATGTATTTAGTACATTTCATTAGAAGCTTCTTCAGTTCTTTAATGCACCTTTAACAGCTTCGTGAACTTTATCACATTTAATGCGTTTCGGAATTGTAGTAACCGAGTACCCGTGCTACTAATACCGTCCCAGAACATCCTCTGTATCTTAGTTGCTTGATTTCAATTTCCTATTTATTTCTAATTCTGATTCTTAATTTTCTTATTCATTGATCCATGAAATGTCAGGGCCTAAGGAATTGTTGCCTATCAACGGTGACGGTCGTGGGCGCGCTGCTTCCATCCATCAAGGCCAAGCGGTCTTACATCCGCAATGACATGGCCTCTATACCGGAAGTTCGGTCTTACTCTTCCACTTGCATACAACAAGTATTTTTCACTATAAACTTAATACGAAAAAAACAAGGGCAACACTTTCAATGAAGTTCAAAGTTATAATACTCATCCCAATAACTACAATTAGAGTTCTGGAACATACTGTCACCTCTTGTATATGACAACTTCAAGAAAACCACCACCAAATACAAAACCACTCTGGGAGAGCTATAGCAGATCCTGTCTAGGGCCTTATCGCTAATAAGAAAACGCTGGCTGCAGTAGGGGCAACATGTGCACTGTTGATAGAGAGTGTTGTGGCAAAACGTATTTATTCGTTACTAAATAGCGAATATTCAATGAAGCACCATGTAATGAAACGTTAGTCCTCAATGAATATCGTTACTACTATGGAGTCACTCCTACATGTAGCGCAGACAGCCGATATCATTACGTTCACTCTCGTAGAGTAGACAGTTATACAAATTTCCTCTCGTATTCACTGATAGCAATCTTCACGAAATTTGTAGCAGATTTTTTTATTATGATTCTACTAAGAATGAATTCTCTGATAGATTTTTCGAAGTTCGTAGCCCGTTTTTGTTTACGATGGAACTCGCGGTAGGGGGACTGTTTTTGACTGTTTGTAAGTAGAATGCTGTTGAGACTTTGTGTGTGCACTTAACATATGGCTGTGGTTGCAAAATTAGGTCATTTTTGAAATTTCCTCGAAATTGCCCAGTTTCCATACAACGAACCAATTTCAAAATTGCCTCAATTACCTCAACTTCAATGAAATTATGTATTATGGCAGAGTATGTCCGTTTTTGTAGATGGCCAGTTTTGTGACTGGTGGTAATTCCAGTTAATAATATACAAAATGGGTGGCGCTACTGCCCGTAGGGGGCCAGGGCCTAGATTCTCAGATTCTCAACAACCACTCGTGTTGTGCGTGCTATTGTTCATTCACGAGTGGAAGGGATCTACAGTTTTATGCCGAATCCGAACGGCCAAGTTTGAGAAGCTTTTTCTAAACAGGAAATACTCTTTGAGCATTGTCAGTGACTCGAAATAGGTGAGGTCGTGAAACTTATTTTTGTCGCTCAGAGCTGGATTCGAACCTACGACGTCGAGGTTGGGGTCGACGCACATACCCACAACGCCACGGGCCACCACCATTTAACCTGCATATTTTTGCCAAAATTTGTGTTCATTCTTTGGTTTGTTTCTTGAAGAGAAATAGTCAATGACTACTTTGTTATATCGCTATAGCAAAAAATATTTTACGCCATTAACCAGACCTATTGCAAGTTGTCTGCAATTAACCTGATATATAATATAATCGAATGATCGTATAATGTTCATGTAAAAAATAGAAAATTTCTATCCAATCCTTATTTTGTTTGGAAAAAAAAACAACACTTTTAAACATTTTAGTACAATTTCGAAATTATGCAATTTCGCGCCTACGGGAACATAATATTTACTTTTGCGTGCTTTTTGTGTAAAGTATCGGGATTTCTCTCTTGATTGCGAAGAGCGTTTGTTTGATTATTTACTTCCAACCATCGTGGAAAGTGGGACTTATTAAAATTGTTTTTATAAAGGTTACAATAGGTGTGTTTTTACATATAATCGATAATTTAATACGAAATACCTGAATTCGTTTAATTGACAGTTAAAAAATAAATTGAAAATTACAATAGCAAATGTTTAATTTAAAGTTGCAAAAATCGAGCAGTTTTATCAAGGGTTGCGATTACCCAGTTCGTACTGTATGTGTATTGAGATAATAAAAAATATTTGTGCATTAGACTTATGCTCTTATTCCGGTTAAGATGTGGTGACAGCTAACAAATGTTTGGTATGCGAAAATTGTGATTCATAAATGTTCCCATTAAGTGGGGAATTATAATAAGAATAATTGAATAAAGACATCTTCGAAATTGCAGTTGGTTATCAGGCTGTGTGAGTAAGAAACCACCTGAGCACAAACAAATTATAAGCGTTTAATAATACACAAAATGCGTTGCAAACCCTCACTCCTGTTAAATAATTTGCTCTTATAAAGATGTGGTAAGTGTTTCGAAAAAGAAATTTGTGGAAGTTCCAATAAACACTGTTTAAACATGAGTGGGAATAGTGAGCAGTTCACCGAAAGATAAAAGGAAAAAAACATGCATGGATGTGAACACATAAGTGGCAGAAGAATAAAATCGATGCGGTATGCGATATGTTTCATAAGAAGTGAAAAAGAAATGTTTCTAAAAAATCTAAATATCTAACTAATTACCTGTGGCAGTTGTCTCTTTTTGGGCGATCCAGTTGGTGTGGCAGTTGCTGAACGTGATTGAAAACGTTGCTGTGACGTGGATGACGTAGAATTATAGGATGTGGAGTGAATTGGAAGAACTGGATAGTCTATGTAGCGATCGTCTGGTGGCGATAATGATCCGCGACGAGGACTACTACTGCGATAGTAGCTGTTATGATAGTTATCGTTTGGTGCAGCCGAATGACTACGTTGACCCAGGATTAAGCTACCACTGTCATTTCGACGTGTATAAGTACCGGTCGACGCCACAGGAAGCTATAGTTGTTAAATAAAATAAAAGCAAGATACAAAACCAAATAAATGCAAAGTTATTAGTTTAAAATATTTGTATGTTTTTGATAAGTTCAGTCGTTCAATATACATGTACACATAATATCAGCGTCAATTCATCAAGCAGTAGTTAAAATAGATAACAAAATTATAATTAAATATAAATTGTAAGGAATTCATTTAAGTGTAAATACATAGTAAAAGAAGACTGTAAGCAAGAGAGTTAATACAATATACAGAGATATTTTAAAATACATATGCAGTGCCGTTGTAGATACTTTTGTTAACTACGTTTTATGGAAGAAAATATTACAAATAAATATAGTCCATTACCAACACTTCTGAACTTCTACTCTAGTAAGAATGCCAGTTCGCACAATAGTCCAGGTCTTGAATTTCGATGTTATTACGATTTCAATAACAATGTACTGCATGTGAATTCGCTTTATTCAAATACTAGGAGTTTGATTTTGTTATGTACATAGGGGTTACATACATCATGATCAACTGACCAAGAATTGATTCCTGAGATATGCGCATGAATGAAAAGAAATGGTTGCTCAAAATGTCGATTCGTCTCTCAGGGGTTTCATAACGTTTCTTATTAAAACGGAACTAGTTTTCACGCAGACCGTTTCAAAAGTTTTCATCGACTCTCAGTCGATTGTACATAACATTTGTAACACCCTGTGTTTTTGTAAGAATTTTTCCTAACTAACATAAAAAATTTAAAATAATATGATTTTTGTTGCTAAAAAATGGGAGCTTCACATAATATAAAATACGCTAATAAGAAAATTATATATTAAGTTAATGTTATATTGCGCTCTATTTCAGTCGTGTGTTCGTTTTATAAGTCTGGAAGGAATTAAGCCTATTGAAATTAGATGAAAAATACTGCGATAAATAAGGTTAAGTTACAGGAGGCATACACGATACAAGAATACGAATATAAGAATCCAATAGATTTTGACTAAAGTTAACATGACAAGATGTGATATTATAGTGTGTCACAAAAAACATTTATAAGATCGCCAGAAATGCATGCGCGAAATATTCGTCATTATTTTGCTTGAATTTGTTTGTTTTTGTAATATTTTGTTATCGTATGACTAATTTCAAATTCCTACTTATAATAACTTACGCTACTTATAAATTATATATTTTGGATACCAAAGATATGTGTTATGAATTGTACGGAATTAAGTTCCTTGTTTATGATTATGGTACATGCTTAATTTTTTAACGTATTGTAGGTTATATATACATATATGTATGCGTATATCTTATCCACCTATTATATACTTTTTTCCAACATTATTAGAACGAAATAAAATATATTCATGGACAAATTGGATTGTCCATAAATAAAATTATTGATGCATTTTTAAATGACGATCAGAAATTCCGTTTAAAAAAATACTAGAATAGTATTGACCTCTGTAGACATAAAACTAACTGCCAATGACAATATTACTACATTTAGACTTCCAGTCGTTTGCCAGTCGTACAGTACAAATTGAGACTATATAAATCTTAGGTAAATATATATTATTTTATGTACGGATATGCATAAAATGTGTATGCTCAGAAGTTATATTTATGTGTTTTCATTTACATATATGTTTCTGACTGAAAACTGTGTTCATTATTTCACACCGTTTTTAGCGAATGTAACTGAAAGTGATTAGTAGATAAAGAGTGGACATATGCAAAGCATATTATTATTTATGAATCGCTATTTCTTAAGAGATGTCCCACCACTGACACTATCAAGTATTGGTTATTCTTTATTTCATAAACTAGATTAACTATCTTATTAAGGAAGTACTATCCTTACTCAACTTATCTATTCTTTAACTACAAAGGTTTTACGAATAACATATATATATGTTTATATAAAATAACACAACTCAACTCTATCAACTCAATCAAATTATTTTTCAATATCTGAATCCGTGAAGATCCGGATATTGCACTACATAAGTAGTTCTTCAATTTTTCTTCCGGCAATTGGAAGAATTTTCCATGCCCACGAACTATGTCATAAAGAATACATATCTGATTCAGCATACTATACTCCTCTAAAACATAAAAAATACGCTAGTTTTGACTTTTTCTTATTATAATCACTGTACATAAAATAAAGCACTGCCTGCTTTAGTAAAGGGTCTCTCTTTACACTGGTCTCTCTTGCACTGTAAAGGTGACCTCGTGCAATGAATTTTTAAAGACAGAGGAAATAATAATTTGATCCCAATATACAACAAACGTGTTAACATCATTAAACATGAAAGCCTGACTCCCACATTCGATATATTCAAAACAAAATATTGTCTTAACATCGTTAACTGTGAATATATTAATTGAAAAAGTCAGAGAGTATCATTTTGAAACATTCAACACACGACGTCAATTAAGTGATTGGTTAAGCAGTGTTCCTGAAACTCGTGAAAAATTAAAACCTAAAGATCTTACGTTGTATACTCACAAGAGATCTATGTCTCCATGCTAAAAAAAATTCCGTTAACACTATAATCGTAATGGATATGCACAGCATACAGAGTTTGCGAAATGGATTATTGGACATCAATAAGTGGACGATGTTATGCTACGTCAACGAAATTTAGTCATGTGTACTTAAGTTTCGACAAATAATGTATATGTATATGGAGCCCATTTACCCGATTTGTTTTTACGTAAATAAGCCTATTTTATGTACTTTGTGATTCAATGAAAAAAAACTAGCAATGTAAAGGCTAAAAACTGCATTTTCTATTTAATTCAAATAATGTGGTAATCTCTGTGACAATAAGTTCCTTGAAATAAAATCAAAAGGGTATTTAGATAATAAAAATAAACATTCGATTAAACTTTTGTTCTTTGCATTGGTAATAGCAAATTCTTATGATACCTTGGTTAAAATATTCACATATATATTTTTGCCAATTGCACGCCCATTTATGTCTTGTATATTATTATACATATATTTACCATAAATGAAAAATGTAATACAGGCGGCTTAGTACACCTACGTAAGGCAACTAACTAACCATTTTGTTTTTTGACAAACTTTTTTATAGCATTCTTGTAAATTGTTTAATTTCTGTGCAAATTCCTAACTTCTCGTCTAATAACATTATAATCCACAACCGTTTTGAATGCAGTCTATTTTGGTTGTAATTACATTAACAATTATTATTACCTGAAGATATTGCAACATTAGTCTTAAAAGTTAAATAGATAATGGAATTATTTCAAGATCTTGGAATAGTCCCAAGATCAAGTGGATAAATGGAAATGAAAAACAAAATAAAGTCATTAAGGTATGAATATCACAAAAATGTAAGAACTACTCAATTTGTAATTGATGAAGAAGAAATCGCAAAAAAGTTAGTTATTAGTGGACTCCGATCGAGTTTGAGAGATTAAGGGTGGCTTTCACATTCTCTATATGCATTGAAACGAGCTTAGAAGAGACGGTGGAATGAAGGCTACATTTTTTTATTCAAGATCGATCTATGGAACTTTGGCAAGGATATCGAAATACACCAGAAACGCACAGAAAAGATTTATTTCAATGTAAGCTTCACAGCTTACGATTCTATGAACTATTAAAGTTGTAATATGTCAAAAAGCACTATGAGATGAAAAGTTAAATGTTATTCTAACACTTAGCTAGCGTGTCAGATGTGCGCATAGATTTTTTTGCGATTACTTTTTGTAAAGAAAACCATTTTATTCTTAATGTGCAATGCAAGCAGCTACTTAAGCGATTCTTGTGAGGTTTTATTTCTTTAAGTTTTCCACTTTGATTTAACACATGTGTTTAAATTACAACTAATATTGTTATAATTCAAACAAGTGAAAGTATCAAACGCTGTAGTAGGGCTCACGCGGGATTCATATAACAAATGAAGCAACAGTAACAATTGTCTTTTAAAGTAAAGTGGAAGATCTTGTATATCGACCGCATAATTAACACATTTCGAATAGTTTACAAATTTTAATAAAACGATATCGCCACTAGGGTGGTTAACAATACTCAAAGAGCATAACTTTAAAATGTACGTATCATAAACATTGCAGTTCCCAGTAAAATTTTAAATTATTATTTTGATTGAGGTGCAAGATACAATGCAATGTCAATATTGATAAATAATATATCAATAACTAATAATACTATCCATAACGAATTGAGTTATTATTTTTTAATTTCTTAAGAGTATTGGTTTGGCCGTGTATTTAATAAGATTAAAACGATCTAGGAACATATAGAAAGCTATAAATATCGGAATATATATGACACTTAGCTAGCGTGTCAGATGTGCGCATAGATTTTTTTGCGATTACTTTTTGTAAAGAAAACCATTTTATTCTTAATGTGCAATGCAAGCAGCTACTTAAGCGATTCTTGTGAGGTTTTATTTCTTTAAGTTTTCCACTTTGATTTAACACATGTGTTTAAATTACAACTAATATTGTTATAATTCAAACAAGTGAAAGTATCAAACGCTGTAGTAGGGCTCACGCGGGATTCATATAACAAATGAAGCAACAGTAACAATTGTCTTTTAAAGTAAAGTGGAAGATCTTGTATATCGACCGCATAATTAACACATTTCGAATAGTTTACAAATTTTAATAAAACGATATCGCCACTAGGGTGGTTAACAATACTCAAAGAGCATAACTTTAAAATGTACGTATCATAAACATTGCAGTTCCCAGTAAAATTTTAAATTATTATTTTGATTGAGGTGCAAGATACAATGCAATGTCAATATTGATAAATAATATATCAATAACTAATAATACTATCCATAACGAATTGAGTTATTATTTTTTAATTTCTTAAGAGTATTGGTTTGGCCGTGTATTTAATAAGATTAAAACGATCTAGGAACATATAGATACTATTAGATCTTTTGTATGCACATATATTATACGCATGTTTTCCAGTTACTATATAGTTAAATTTCTAAAACAAATTTATTAAAATCTTTATGTAATCAAATATTCCTGATTAGGCTTGTAGTTTTTATCACTATTTAATAAGTAAACTGAAAAGTAAACTGAACGTAATATTAATTGTAATCTAATTTGTAATATAATTTATCATCATGTCGTGTTGCAATGGCGACTGGTGTTGTTTTTGATTTCTGTGGTTAGATATCGAAAACAACACATAGAACGGGTAACAGTTTCCAGGTGTATACATATGTTTATTTTAATATTATACTAAGTGGTTCCTATTGCTACAAATCGAATAATTCCCCATCGTAAAATATCTGCTCGTCTACAATGTTATGTAACATACAAATATGTAAAAAAATTGTCTTAGCACAATTTCAAACCTGATTATGATAACTCTGTCCAATGCCAGAAACTGTTCTATAGTCACGTGCAACCATACCCGCAACTCTTTTCCGACCTTGTGGTGACATATCACGTCGCGAGCGACGTTCGTTAAAGTCAATCTGAAAATTCAAATGTCAAAAAGGCGAAAACATAGGATTTTTGTTAAGGAAGGGGAGATATAATTTGTATATGTAGGATTATGAATCATGATTGGATTTGCTATGAGGTTGGTAAATATTTTTTAAATTTTGCATTGATACACGCATAATAAATACAAAATCATAATAAGAAGAGGGGTATAGAGGAAATATTTGTTTGAAGTATTACTACTAAATACTATAATTGGAGATCTTATTGCTATATATAATGTAAAGTGTAGTTCAATGTTTTCAGGAAGTTTTTCTTAGCCAGTAGGGTAATGTAATTTACATATGTATGTATGTGATATATATTTATGAGTATAGTCTATTACAAATACAAAATGCAGAAAAAGCCAATGACAACATGAAGCAACTGATAAGAGCTGGTATACTTAAAAATAAAAATAAAAACAGAAAAAAATGTAATCCATACAAACAGTTATGGTATTGAAGGCAGATGTTCAAACAATTGTATTTCATTGATATAGTGCGACGGGATATTGTTATAGAAGTATAATTTACATTTGTTTTGTTTAAATTGTTAAATCTTACGTATGTATGCGTTTTTATCTTTTTTATTATTCAAAATATTCATACATTTTCGCTAAAAATATGGTAAGTTATACTTTGCTCATAATATAGTTTATTTGAAACATTGCTTGTACAAAAACTAATTTCATTAACAACCGTAGATTACATTGATCTGTATAAGAAAAGAGTGTGTAGAATCCTTTAAAAAAATATCTGCAATAGAGTAATGGGTATTTAGTTCATGATTCATTATTAATTTATTGCATGATGCTAGAGTGTATATGTGCGGCATTATAATTGCTTTAAGTTATGCAATAACACATAATATAATGTTGTACTTAAATGTGGGTGAAGGTATTAACTTGATGATGATTGAGCTTAGTAACATAATAAGCTTACATTCTTTATTACATTTTTTGAGTATATTTTCGATACGTATATGTCAAACAAAATAATATTATCGATATTCGAGGCAGAAGACAACCACAAAATATTTTGAAATTGGAATGATAATTTGTTTGAAAGTAAAAACATGTGTTTGAGTCTGACAGATTGGAAATGATCAACGTAACATATACAACCAACCATTATATAAGCGATTTCCATATTCATATCCTTCTTAACGTTAAAAGAAATCGCGTATCTTATTGTCTATCAATTTGTTTATGTAAACCAAGACTGTATAAAGCAGATGTTATGTCGACAAAATGGTTACGTCACCTTACCTAAAAGCTGTGAAGGCAAAACTAAACTTAGGAGCAACTGATTGCAGTTGATTGCAATCACCTTGTGGACTTAAACGATCTAGCAATTAACAACGAAAGCCTAACATTAAGCTGACATTTCTGAATTTAATACTGTCCATAAAACATTGACACATAAATAATAATAGAAACTAAAACAAGGGAAAGTACATAATTGCTTTCTATCCCACAAGCACAATGGTAGCGATTGTATTTCGGAACAAACACAATACGACTTGAGTTAAATGATAACTTAGTTTCCTGCCTGTGTTCACTTGTGAAACCGGTTCGAGTTCAATAAACAAGCCCATCAACCCTAAAAGAAATGTTTAAAATATATTTAAAACAACACGCACATACCTTAATAGTAACACTAAGACTAGAGGCGCTGGAGCAGCATGGATGCATGCATATTTAAAGACTTTGATTTGATTTTTCAAAAATTACTAAATATAGCTGAAAGGATATAGTGACTTAAACATTTAATTACCAACAAAAGCTTTAAGCAAAATACTAGTACTTCGCTTTGAAGACGCTATCGTTTTTATTTCGCATCAAAAGAGAAATATGCTCTTCGCATTTTTCGACATTTTAACATAACAATTTTTGGCCAAATTCCAAAACCGACCTAAGGACAATGAACTATTCTATCTCACGACTCGTAACAATCAACACTGAAACATATAATCTAGTGATAGGCGATTGCGAATGAATTTCACAATCGAATGACCTGGCAATTGTTAAAAGTCTAGTAAAGATTTATTCGTCTCGTCAGAAAACAATCGAATCGAATAGATTATTATCAGTACCTACTACAACCAAGAGAATGCCTATCCCATTGTAGAAATGTATGTGTTCCTCGATTTATTCATATGTTGGTGTCAGTGTAAAAAAACAGCGTAATGCTGTGTCTCCAATAAAAAAAACTATACCTACCAAAATATGAATATTGGGAATGGAAACCTTTGTAATTGGAACATCCTTAAATCAATTTTCTATAATTCAAACCAAATTTTTGAAAAATATTGGTTCCCGTGGATATTTGAATTTTGGAGTTTCGACTGTATTCTTCTCACCCAATTAGTGAGATGATTGTATTCTCACTCTCATAAATGTAAAGTTTAAATTGTAGTAGTGAAACGAAATGAAAAAGAGATGGGTGAGAGAATCGGCGGATGCACACAATTTAGTGGTCTCTCTCCGACTTGAAGAATCGACGAATACACACAATTTAGTAACCTCTCTCTACAAGAATCGAAAATCAACAATCGACTCCACTCAATTTGAATTCGGATAATTGCGATTGCAAGAACAATCGAATTATTCGAATTATTCATTGCCATTTATATGCTAGCTTTTTTGCAAAGAAAACGGAATTTGAAGGAAAATATTCTTCTTTAATATTAGAAAAAGTTTAGCTGAAGTCGATCGCATTCTGTGAGAAAAATTAACATGCTTCATCGATTTCCATATGTCAGTTCTGATATAGACGTCAGACGTTAGCCCAGTTGCTACTACCAGGTTAAGCTTTTATGGGGACAACTATACAATTTAATCTTTTTTAGGAAGTCCAAAATTGAAAAGCGACTTGGATCATATCAAAAGTGACATCGCTTTTTCGAGACGATATCGGAAAATTTTCAGAAATATGGAAGAAGTAGGGGCTAACGATCGCCAATACTGAATTTGTTATTCCAAAAAAAAGCATGAAACTTGAAAAAAAAAGTCCATTAAGACATAAATTGTACACCAAATATATTATATTACAATTCAGGAAAAAATTACTTCGAAATAAACATATAAATTATTAACTTTTAAACACATGTAATTAGAAAAATTTAAAATAAAAAAATATTCAATTTATTACACATATGTTAATTTTCTTAAATTAATAAATTGCATGCATCACCGAACACTGTTACTGGCTGAAATTCAGCATTCACTCGACGCAAGTGCTTCAGCAAAATAATTTCTTGGTGCACAAGATCTGTGGTCCTATGCCAAGCGAGTGGAACAGAAATTATGAACTTATTCAGATTTTTATGTTCGTTAGAAATTTTGGAGAAACTAGTTTTCCATTAAGAAAGGTGCAAAATCTTGAATGCTTGGAATTTTGTGGGCATCTGTCAGATTAGTCATAAATGACGATTTTGAAATAACTCACTCTACGCTACCAAGTGGCAACTAGAAATCTGTAAAGATATATGTACAAATTGAATCAGCATCTTAGCTTGCATCATGTGAAAACGATATTGTGGCATTAATTTCATACCTCCCCCTTTTTTTCACATAGAAATAATCAATCTATTAAGAAACTTCAAACTTGTAAGTCATGAGATTTTCTCAATAAGGGTCAAATCCACTGCCCTGATCACATACCAAGATTGTTATTCCAACTGGGATAAATCTTCCCTTCGAAATATAATAATACATTAAATTACGACGATTTTAAGTTCCTTCAATAAGAGATGTTTAAAACCTAGGTTCCTATATACTTTTAATTATTAAATAACTAAAAGAAGTAGTAATCGTGTTACTGCTTTAAACCGATAAAAAGTGCTTCTTCCACCGCTACAGACGTTGCAATGCCAAAGTAAGATGTTACATACTAAAATCTCTAAGAAACCTTAAAAGAAGAGTCTTTTCAAGCTAATTTTCCAAAGACGAATAAGTCGGTTAAGTACAGAATAAATCATCGTAATAACTTATGGTTTAAAAAATAGCCATGGAAAATTGACATATGCAACCAATACAGAAAATTATAGATATGTAATTATAACAAATAGGAGGCTAATGTGCAGTGGTCATTAAATTTAAAACTATGCGTAATATAACAGTCAGATTCAAACACAAATTTGTGAGTGATGGAAAGAGAGAGAGAGACAGAAAGGGAGAGAGAGAAACAGAGACGGCTTTGAAAGAACGGTAATAAAACGGGTTGAAGAAAACAGGATATGCTTGACAGCTTTGCCAATTCGATATGTGACGCCATCCTGGCTAGATGGCTGTCACAATCAGGATTTAAGTTTGATCTTTATACTTATACTTTTTGTACTTAAAAATAACAAAAATTGCGTTATCGTACCACAAAATAAGTCCCTTACTTTTCAAGAAAAATGTTCACGGTGTTAAAAGCTATTCAGACTGGTGCCATAAATAAGGGATGGTGCATTTCGACAAGCTGTCAAGAACATTTTGCTTTTCTTCAAATTGAGTTACAAACTCTTAATTTTTGAATAAATGCATTTCACAAACATTTCATGAGTAATTAGAAAAGTACGTTGAAATGCACACACAAAAATTAAATGTTCTTTTCAATAGCTTACAAACAATTACTAGTATAGAAAACAAGGTCGATATTAACATTTTGCTCGATACTACACAAAAATTGTATTGCTTTCAAATTAATAATGAAGTAAAAAAAAAAATATAACGCAATGATATACACATACAGTGAGTACATGGAATTGACATAGGAAACAAAATACAAAAAGGTATGTGTTAATATTTCCACACCTTTTCTCCGCGTGAATAAGTCTTATAGTATTTACATATATATGTAGTAGTATATTTGTAGTAGAACTTATGTACGTATTTTTATAGTCCTTTCAAAATTGATTTTTCAGCAGAAAAAGTTTAAACAACTCATATAAAACATACAATTTTTAAAAATCTCCTTATAAGACAAAAATGTTTATTGTTATTGAAAGAGCATTTTTCTATATAAACATCGGCCGCTGTATGTGTATACAAATACATAATCTGTAGATCGTAATTGTTATTACGAAACCATGGCTTAGTAAACAATATTGTATTCCTTTAGGAAGGTGTTTTTTTTTGTTTTTCTTTTTGCTGTGTATTATTATAACTTGGGATCAATAATTATATTTTAGTTTACCTCTGGAGGTGGACTGGATGAGCTGCCTAAAGACGATAAACTGGCACCATCACGGCCAGTTGTCATTCCATCGATGTCGCACTCAGATGTTGTATCTGAGTCACTTAGGCGGGATGTGGTACTAGGCGGTGATAAATGGTCAGTCGGTGTCAGGATAATATCCATTTGTTCATTTGTTGCGTCATCTCTACATAACTGTATTTTCGTATATATGTAAATGTTTATATATATATATATATATTCACCTACATTATATATACACGCACATATAATTATAAATATATATATATATATAGATATATATTTATTTATATATATATATATATATCTATATGTATAAATATTTATTCTTTAGGAACACAACTTTGTTTTCAATGGGAATAATTGAGAGGGTTTACAATTATATACATTTCAATAAATTATATAATATGCACATAAATGCAGATTATAATATATAGTAGAATTTTTATCCAACAAAGTGAGAAAATTGATTTTAAATACTTTTCAGATCAATAGAAACCCCTCTATTCCTCTCCCGAAAAAATTTAAACAGAAACTATTAGTATGAAGGATGATTATTAAAATGGAAAAAATAAATTTCTTATGAGAGAAACTTTAATGGCCCAAATTCGTTGTGGTTTGTTGAAATTTTACTGCCTAATAGGTCATTTATTGACATTTGAAGTGACAGACTTTTGCTTTTGAATAACTACAAGTTTTTTTTACGAAATAAATCAGGTTTCATTGTGAATGCTATCTACTGGTATTAATCTCTATGTATGTCTTTGATTCATATACTTCAAAATATTTTCGTTAGAATGCTAAATCTTGATAACGAAGCAAGCAACGATTTCAATATAGGACGGGCATTTTTCGCAAAACGAGATATATGAACATATCATATGAATGTAGCATTGTAATGTAAATTGAATTCAACAAATTATGTTACACTCTATGTGGGTACATTCGCTTTTAAATTATTACTAAACTTACTTGGAAATATATTTATGAGTGGGTTTTCCGCAAGCACATAGCAACAACTCATAATAAAAATGACTATTAAGACTGCAAATTTACTATAATATCGTCAGTCAACAGTGTTGAAAAACATATTCTAAGCTGAGGAAATTTGTTTTTTAAGCCTTCATCCAACGTTGTGAAATAGGCTTGACTAGCATTAATACAATCTATCAAAATTTTGATGGAAATGAATAAACATAAATTTGCCTTCGTTAGAACTGAATTAATTTAAGAAACATTTAATTTATTGTGCCGTTTGATTGTTGTATTTCTTATAATGCTTGTATAATAATATTTTGTCTTTTGTATACATAATTCCGACAAAAACTAGAAAAAAACGAACTTTAGTTGTTAAGGAGTTTTAGAATTGGAATTCTGAAGCGTTTAAAATGCATACTTTTGTATTTTCTACTTTCTAAATTTGGCTCAACAGTTGTGGATTATTCGCTGAGGATTTAAGAAAATGCGGATTTACACGTTTTTTGACATTTGCACTGTTCTCAATTATTGAGAAACTACATTTCCAACGAAAGCGATACCTAAGTTTTTCACCAGCAATTTGAAACAACAGAAGGAATAAGCAAGAAAAACTTGTTCCATTTTCGATGTGGATACTATAGAAAACCTTATAAAACCAACGAATAGTTTGGTTTGAAAAACATACGATATGAATTGGATCCTGATGTGGTTGCAGTGGATACCATTCAGCTTCATCATCAAGGGCATGATGTGTTAAATCGACGAGAACTTCTCCAATAAACTCGTTAGTACCATACCGAAGGTAGTCCCAGAGTGTAACCTGTAAAACAGATATAAATTATTTTTAATACATTGGTATATTAATTAAAATTTTATTCTTAAATGAAAATTCGATGCAGATGAAATAATTACATAAATATTAGTATATGTATGTATGCGAACGAAAATCAATGCTGCCTCT
Source organism: Eristalis arbustorum (assembly GCA_916610145.1). Lineage (NCBI taxonomy): Eukaryota > Metazoa > Arthropoda > Insecta > Diptera > Syrphidae > Eristalis > Eristalis arbustorum. The sequence continues at coordinate 78,386,679 of OU744316.1, read as the reverse complement.
GTTGCAATTTCTCTTTAGGAGTATGACATAATAGATTTCACTGCTATTCACAGGCCCCCAAGCAATGCAGAGGTGTTTCGGCGCTTAGTGTGAATTCGGAAAGTGTTGCAAGTGAAAATATACTTATAAACTATATAAGTGGTGCCAGGCCGCGGAGCTAGTGAGCCAGCGGCGTGGGTTCGAAAACCATAGAAACCAGTATTTTTTTTTCATCTCATAAATTGTGAAAGAGTGGAATGTCTGAGAGTGAATGGTCCGCTCTCTTAGAAGCAGACAGATGTGATGAGGCATTGCATGATGCATCAGACCACCAAGCGAGCACATCAGGCCACCTGCCATCGAAGCTGTAGAAAAGAAAAAAAAGGAGGAAGAAGCTTCATCCACAACCAAATGTAGTTAAGGCTTAATTCTATTGTCGTATCATTCGACATGGGAATGGCTAGTGAACTAGCAAGAAAAACAGCAGCAACAACAAGAGCAGCTGCAGAAGCAACAGCAGAGACAGCTTCAAAATCAGCGGCAACTATCAGAACGGAGGAGCATCATCAACAGCCAATGTCGATTGGAAAAAAATCGCTGTATAATGTCCATGAATGAGGGAGACTCTTCTATAGTGGAAGCGGAAACCCCTACCGTGATCTGACGTCTTCAGAATCTGATGCCGAAGAGGAAGATAACCGCAAACAGCTGCTTAGGAAGCAGAGGAGCTTCATTCAGGCTCTCCGAATTGAACTCAAGCCAAAGAAAGCAGCCAGAAAAGTGCCAGCAGTAGCAAGTACAGACATAGCAGAAACATAAGAATATTCACAGCCGCCAAAGGGACAGCGTGCGGACAGCAACCTGTCAAGAAGCAGCAGCAACAACAACATCAACATAGGAAGCAGCATCAGATACAAAAAAAACAGCAGCAGTTGCAGCAGATCACTCAACTCCAAGAGCGGTTCCAGTTGCAAGCAGACCGGATAGTCCTCATCGAATCGACATTGATTGCTGTGCCTAATGCCACAACATCTTAATGTCTGCGAATGCAGCCAGTAATCTTGAGGTTGAGCAGAAATTAGGATTGAATGAAAATTAACGGTTAGCAGTCTTCTGCAACACCCACAATCCAAACGTGCTGATGGTCAGCAAAACTAATCTGAACCAGACGCGCCAACTCTGGTACAAGAATTGCCACGTAATTTGAAGATACCGGCCCCAATCTGTGCAAGAGGGAGGATACGCTCTTTAAAAAAAGGCCCTTGTCATAAGGTTACTTATAGCAGTCAAGTGCGAAGTTTTCAAGTATTACTACTACTACGCCTATCGCACGCATCCCTCTCAAGGTGAAAAAGCGATTATATATGATCGCTATCTACGCACCTAATAATCCTGACCTTAATCGCAATCATCAATCATTTCAGAGCTTGATTCTCTTTTTACAAGAAAACTATTGTATCGCCGTAGATTTGAACGCCAAATATAGAAAATGGGGCAATAGAGTGTATAACCCCTAGATTGTATAGCTGGTTGGTGTAGTACAAAACCGATCTGAATCTATCGCTGATAGACAGGCGACGAACAATACTAGATGTGGACAGATTGACACGGAAAAGCTTAACTGCGATTGAGTTGTAGAGGTATCACTGCGGACGCTTCGCGGCTATTCAATTCGAGTTCGATAAATCCAATAAAAACGAGGAGTTTAACAGGTTCTTTATACAAATGGAAGGCAGTACAAATCAATGACGTCGATGTTTCGTACGTCGAAATGCTTCCATCGATGCAAACCATTCGGATAGCATAAGGAATGTTCTTAACGTAATTTGCAGTGTGAAACAAGGTCTTCACATCTGTCGTGTGGATCCTGGAAGCACTCCATCCAAATTCACAGGATTCAAAATGCAAAGTAGATGTCTAGATGGTATCCGAATGATAGCTTCCACCTAGTAATGCTATCTTAATGGTAGTTACTTGGAGTGCAATAGATCATATAGTCCTTTTAAATACTTTTATGATAAAATGGGACTCTTACCAGTCAGTAATTGTTATCCCCCATGTTTCCAATTCTCTACTAACTCTTCACCAATCGACATGCCTCTAACTAATTCCGTATCTAACACCCCTATTGCGAGTGCCAATAACAAATCAATTGATAATTGATAAATTTTTATTGTGGTATTGTGTAACTCAGTTGATAAAATGTTTTGCAATTGTGAATAATTGACGTCACGCAGTAAAGTCTATTGCGAGTGTCAAAAAATAAGCGATATTAATATCATTTTTAATGTGTTGTCTTTTTCAATTCAATTGAATGAAACAAGAACTTTTTAAGTAAAATAATGAAATGAACATAAATTCAGTTGGTTTGTAGCTGATGACGAACAATCTTGGTTACATTGTGTGTACAAAAGTGCTCCTGGCCAATATCAAATCAGCGTCGGGAGTGACAATTCCATTTGTCTGGCCCAGTCAACTGTGATGTGAAAGAAGTAAAGGATATAATTTTTTTATTACGCACACACTTGTCCAGCGGATTGAAATCACAAACTGATTTCTTAAAAAGATTCGATTTCAATTCGATGTTGTTGTGAGTTATCTGGTATTTGTGTATTCAATACAATGAATAATTCAAAACAGTAAAATAACTAAACATACTTCACAAGATATGACTTTAGCTTGATCAATCAAAAATTGATTTCAATTGACACTCGCAATACCACCTTGGTTCATTCACAATGCACAAATTGACTCTGATCAATCGTTCATTGATAATTGACAATCGCAATGCCAACAAGTCAATTTAGTTGATAAGTATCTTTTATCAATTATTTTTTGACACTCGCAATAGGGGTATAATATTTTATGCTTTGACCAACTGACGCCTACTACCGACTTTATTCATGATTTACTGTTTTTTCTGTTCCACGTTTAAAGTTCACACAACACTTGAATTTATAGATCGATTAAAAATGTACGAAAATAACCAGGTAGATATTTTTAATAGTTTGTTATTGCTTGATTAATTTGACCCAGTTAAAACTAAAATTACAAAGTTTTCACACTGTCCCTGGTATTCCCAACGAATTAATAAACGTATTCAGGACCGGGAGTTTTTGTTCACACGTTACAAAAGAAACTCAACTCAGTTCGATAAAAGGCAATATTGTGTGACTCGGAACAGGGTATGTTCGAAATGCTAAGCTCGCATATTATTCTACCAAGCCGTTGAAATGTATCGAATGTTTGTGATATTTGTAGTACAACATCTGAAAAAAGTTATCAAGGCAATTATGTTAGTAAAATCAAGTACGGCAGATGGTTCAGGGTCCAGATGATTGCACCATGATTCTTGGAAAATGTAGTCCCTCAATTGGTTCCGTTTAGAACACACATCTTCAACTATTGTACTAATAGCAATGAAAAATGGGCAATGTTACTTCGATAACATTTGAAAAAATACTCTCTAAGCTAATGCAGCAACAGCTCATTACAAACAATTTGTTATCGAATTGGCAGTCGAGTCATGAACGTAACAAGCGATCTGGATCATCACTCGATGCAGGCAACAATGTTTAGCTTTGTTTGAATTTTCAAAGGCTTTCGACCGCATTCAAACCATAATAACTGAATCCCGTACGTCTTCCCCTTTTTTTACAAATATAGGGGGCGTTGTTATCTCATGCCCAGTCGGTTTGAGCGAACCAACTTAAGCTTAACCCTGTAAAAGCGACTAGTGTTATCTGCTCAAGAACCACTTTTGACTTCCAAAACGTACCTGCAATAACATTAAACAATGTAAGATATCTGGTAATTCTTCAATAACAGAATAATCATTCGTCACATATAATTGCTATACTTCTCCCCATCTGGACTACAAAGAATGGATGCATTTCTTCTCTTTCGCATTGTTTTAAATGTGTAGCTCGTGGCACAAAGTCAGTCAGAGAACAATCCTTGTATACGCAATTCGCTTGCGGTACCGCCTTCCGCATGAATAGAAGACAATCAACACAATCGCCATATTCAAAACTTTTTATCCACCTCTCTGTAAACAGTAGCATGAATCAAAAATTATAAGTTTCATTATGCTTATTCTTACTCTTCTTAACTATCAAGACTTTTCAGCTATCAAGATTCAAACTCTTATACAGGCGGTTTACAGATCCACAACATTCGAAAGTCTGTGCACTGAAGTCGGAGATCAAGAACTCCTAACAGTTCAAATAAATAACAGTTTGTGTATAAGCTTGCATTGGAGCAATAAAATCCGGGTTGTACAAACAAGCAACCCGGGTATGCTCCTACAACTCAATAAACTATTTCAGATAATAGATCAAAACGACATTCAGAGTGTCAGACTTCCTAAAATAACAGATAACGAACACTAACTCACTACAATTGGCATAGACAATGACTTCTTCGTGGTTGAAGATCTCCAAAAGAAAGTGCAAATGGTGCTCTATTCTAGCGAGTAAATACAGTCAACGAGGTTCGTAGGCTGAATCACGATTCACCACCTTTAGTGACGATAACTTGACAAATAGTGCTGTCACCAATGACGGAAATCACATCTTGACTTTTGAAGAAGACCTATGGGCATTTCTCACTCACTGAAGAAAAAAAGTTGGAGGGGATCGATGGACCCGAAGCAGTGCAAATTTGCACAACACTGTTTAACAATGCGTTAAGTTTTAAGCGCTTACACAAAACGGCAGAGAAGATCTCATAGGCGATGTTTAGGAGAAATATTCCTAGATAGTTGGCGCAGTTGATGGGTTCTCCTTTTTTGTGGATCTATGATTCTACTTATCGGAGATACTTTAATCCAACCATATCTTACAGATGAGTTGGCGCATGCACCCTACCAGCTCATCTCCAGCTGCGTTAAAAGAGTTCGGCAGACAGTCCGTCTGCACCTTGGACATTTTGGAGGAAAGGAATTCTCTTCTATCGTCGTCCATTGCGTGGAGTGGAACATCCTGCCTGACTTGGTGTCCTCTTCGCCTTTAAACAGCCTGCAGACGTGAATCTGAATATCGGCTGCGACTCTACTACAAGTTGTCCCTTCTGTGCAATGGTTATACCCTATTGGCTAGTTGTTTTACCTTTTGATAAAACTTTCGGATATCATTTCTGCCGTAACATCTCTCCATTACCTCTATAGTGCTAGTAGAGCTCACGAACAACTTTCGTCATTCTATCCAGCTTCGCCTTATATGCTGCTTACTTCGCTGAATGCGCCTGCCGGTACTCGTTGCCAATCCAGGGGTATTTTTCGAGGTGGCATTTTAAAACCCAACACATCAGAGGCTGCTTCTCTGATGGTGTTTTGACAACGGTTCCACTGTTCGTCGATTTTTTCGCCTGATAGGGTTGGACTCTCTGACAGCTTTAGGGAGACTCGATCCGAAAAGATCCCAGTAGCTTTTCGAGTCAAATTATTTTGGTCTTTTGGATCTACTCCACTGACTATCAATATCAGAGTTCTGACCTTGGCTACCACAAGATAAATATCCGAATCGATGTTAGCACGTCGGAACGTTCGGGCATCGAAGATACTGGAGGAGTGTCTGCCGTCGGTCGCAATGCGATCAATCTGGTTGACGGTTAATTGATCAGGGGACGGCCGTCCCATTGTGAATGTTGTTGCAGTCGATGCCACGACAAGGCTGTAGTCAACTTGACCTGTGTATTTACAGGGATTGTTGCTGACATCTCGCCAAGTTGGGAGCAATCATGGATGCACAGGACCATTCCCTCCAGATTATCAACTTCCTCCCGCTGTACATGGCATCATGGGATGCGCGTACAAACTGAAGTAAGTTCGGCATTGTTGACCCACAGGAATGACCTTTAGATGGAGCTTGAAAATGTAGTTAGGTATCATTAAATTTGGTTGGATCTATATCAGTATTAAGCTTTCCCTGTGGCAAATGTGCTGTTTTTTAGCAGCGAACTTGATTGAATTATGGCATACGATTGTCCAGTGTGGTTCAACGTGAGTCTTTCCCAGATGAAAAAGACGAGGTTGTTCTAGAGACAGTGTCTTCGGACATGCCTCTGGTTGAAACTTGAACAGGATACATAGTTTTAATAATAAGTCCATCATCAATGGGAATTACCGAATAAATTGCACTATCGATTGTTGGTAACTGTGTGATTTCAAATATCGGATAGTTTTATTCAGTCAACGAACAACACTTGCAAATTATTGAATTTTATTATCAAAATGCATGCTCTGTTAAGAAAGTTCATCGCACGCTTCTTCCATTTTATGGCTTCTGGATTTTTTGACTCAATGGGTACGTAAAAAGCAGAAAAAGAATTTTGGAGTGAATATCAGCCAGAAGCATTGCAAGCTACCAATGTACCCAGAAAAAGCCACAGTTTGGTGCGGTTTATGGGCTGGTGGCATCATTGGACCGTACTTCTTCAAAGATGGTGCAAACCGTAACGTAACTGTGAATGGTGATGAGATGATATCCAACTTTTTTTGCCCAAAATGCAAAAACTTGACATGCATGACATGTGGTTTCAACAAGACGGTGCCACATGCCACACAGCACGCGCAACCATGGACTTATTGGGAGGCAAGTTCGGTGAACATTTTATTTCACGTTCGGGACCGGTCAATTGGCCGCCTAGATCGTGCAATTTAACGCCTTTGGACTATTTTTTGTAGGGCTATGCTAAAGCTCATGTCTATACAGACAATCCCGCTTCAATTGACGCATTGGAAAACAACATGTAAGCAATTCTTCGTGAGATATCGGCCGAAATGTTGAAAAGCGTATGCCAAAATTGGACTAAGCGGATAGACCATTTGAGGCGCAGTCAAGGTCAACATTTGCATGAAATAATCTTTAAACATTACATTTTATGGACCGTACTATCGATTCACATAAAGATTTCATGCATTTTTCTGAATTATAATTGTTTTAAACTTTCCTTTAGTTTTTAAGAAATCACCCTTTAGGTCCCTTACTCAAATTAGTTGTTTTTAATGTGAGTTCCTTTTGCCTCACACAACAAACTATTGTACAAAATCGAATGCCATCCATATTTTATGTCATACATGAATCATATGTACTTAATACAATCCATTAATAAAATGCAAACTTCATTATGAACAAATTACATTCCTCTTTCCGGTGCTTGGCTATTCGTCCATCATCTATTTGAACATTTTCCCAACTGAGTTGATAGTCTAACCAAACCATATGCGTGAACAATCTGTCATGCAAATGTTTTGGCAATGTGCATACAAAACTCTCTCAGAGCTTAATATATATAAATTCTCGCTCGAAACAAGAACCATTTGACTTGATACAAGTAAAAACATTCCAGTGTTGTTTTCATTCACTCGGATGAATGAACGATTTTTCGAATAAAATAAAAGTTTGCAAGTATCGAATAACTCGATAGCTTTTGTTCTTTATAAAAACATTTAATAATTCTATGTTTCCTTTTATAAAGTTAAGTGAACCGTAATTGAGAATTAGAAAAAAATAGTAAAAAATAAAAACAGTCTTAAGGGACAATACAATCCTAATTGAATAGCTTATGCCCAATTTACAGTGCGAGCTTAAGCGTCGATCTGATGCTAAATTCAGAGTCAAGAGAAATTTCGTTTTCGCAGTGTAACCCCAGTGATGGATTCCACTTATATTTTTATTGACTTACTTGAACCACCCTTGATATTGACTGTAAAAACGAAATCTTTTTGAATGAAGTTCAAGTTCGATCCTACACTCAGCTAAACCAGCAGATAAGATTGTACTGTGATATGTACAGTGAATAAATTGTTTTATTAGACCAGTTTTACTTCCTTTATTGTTAATTCATTATATGTGTAACACTACGTTGGCAAGTAACAAATACCAAAAGCAAGGCCTTCAATTTATTCTATTTATTAACAAACACCACAGGTTTTGTGAATGGCTTAGAGAATATGAACTTTTAAGAAAATGTTTAAACAAGAAGTATGTAATGTAAATGGAATCAAACATAATAAATGATCCATTCATCCTTTGCGAATTCCAAAAAGAAAAATATATGAAAAAATAGAGTTCGGAGGAAATGAATCTCAAAAACATTCAAGCATTAACCCATCTTCTTTCAAAGAAAATATTCATAATGCTAGTATTGGGTTACTGTACTTATCCTTAGATGGTACCCTGCAAGGTGTTGAATACTGAAATACTTGCCTAATTTCAGGTGCTGGGGATATTAACTAAATCCGCTAAAATATATAGCGGATGAAGAAGTCCTTGGTCTCTTTGAGAGAAAAGTTCTACGTCGCTCGTTGGTCATGTTTGTGTTGACGGGTTCTGGAGAAGATTCAACCATGAACTGTACGGGCTGTACCGCGACATGAGCCTAGTTAGGCGTCTACGGATCCAACACCTACGGTGGCTAGGTCATGTAGAGCGGATGGACACCACAGCTCTGGCTAAAAGAATCCTCCAATCCGAATCTCCGAGAGTGCAAATTATCCTTGCCGTTCGTATTAAAAGCTTGTGGTACATTCTTGGAAGAAGATAAAATTTCTTTTGTACCATCGGTATTAAATCAGGACTGATATTCAATGTTGAAAATTATACAGGCGTCACAAAAATGGCTATCAGTGCAAATTGCAAAGGTAAATATCTAGCTATCCATAGAGGCTTCAAAGTTGCCAAGGAATGGAATGCAAATCGCGAAAACAATTTTAAAAAAACAACTTGAAAGTAAACTATAAAAATCTACTTATAAAACATGGAAGATACGATCAAAATTTTAACATGTAACGCCCATAGAATAAAAAATGAAGTCAAAAATCAGGATATATTTTGCATAATACTAATATTGATGTGCGCTTGATATCTGAAACTCACAAGTCAAGAACTTATAGGCCTCAAGCCGCTTGGAGAAATACTCCATGCAGGAAAAAAAGCCTAGGGCAATGCACAAAAATGGCAGCAGTCTTAAGCCCCACAGCATAAGGCCAACCTAAATTGTCTATGCAACCAACTAAGAAAATCTATACAAGTACATTACAGCAGCGAGATATTACTTATCTCTAAGGATTACCAAATAAAAAATGTACTATAACCGAAAGCTCTAGAATAGAAAATTGTGTATCCAAGCAAACTCTCGGAGGCAATTAAAAACGTAATAAACAACCATGTTCACCAAATAGGCAACAATTAAGCTCCCCTTTATAATTGCATTTTTTTTTCAAGCTGTTATATGTTCCGGAATGGAAGGTTTCGGGAATGATAATGGTCCCAAAACCAGCAAACCGACAAACTACAAAAAGTCGGACAAACCGAGGTGCTAACAATACTACCCGAACTGATTAAAAAAAAAATTTGTTAAAACGCATCCAAAAATTTACGGCAGAGAATCACCAATTTGGCTTTCAGTGAAACACTCTTAAAGTTGTACAGAATAACAAATGAAATTGAAGAAGTTTTGGAGGAGAAAAATCTGCTCAACCGCCCAACTTGACGTTTTCCCAGGCTTTCGACAAAGTCTGGCATGAAGCTGAAAAAGCTTCTTCCGAAACGCTTACGTGAGATTTTAGATTCCTACGTGGATAATAGGATACTAAGAGTAAAACATGGATCTGAATACTCCGATCTTAAGGAGATCCGTACACAATTCTGGGTCTTCTGCCAGTCTTCATTTAATCTGTACAAATACTGTAAGCTAGTGAAGCTTAATACATATCTTGGTATGACTCTTGGCGCGAAATACAAGTAGAAGATCCGTATTAAAAAGAAACGTGATGCGCTTAAAAATCGGGCTGGAAAAATGTACAGATAGTATATTTCGAATACAGAGGAATTTCGAGTGACGTTAGTAAGGCTTTAGACATTTAGTCACATTGTGCATTGGGGGTACTCACAAACAAGGGCGCCAGTTGAAGTTTTAAGCCAAAACGAAGGGTTGACGATATCGATTTATAGATTGGATTCAATAAACCTAGCACAACTTTTAGAACTGTAAAAGAACGCATCTTACGCTTAGTACACACAGTTGCATTTGGTCGACAACATCGCAGATGTTTCTGTTTGGTTGCCACTCCAGGTTGGGTTATAGCTTCATAATAAGCCTTGCGCCGTTATATTCACATCGTTCCTCATCGAACCAGTTACGCTAACAGAACATGATTTTTCAACATCACGTGCCTATTAATGTCAAAAAGTAATGACATCGACTACTGAGTTAATTCTTTTCAATTTCCTTATACAAGACTACTTGAGGGAAGAGAAGTATTGCAGTAACTACAAATAACACGCTAAAGGACACCAAAATTGCTGAAATAACACCAAAAGTTTGAAGCTGAAACTTGCCACGGGTAGAGAGCCCCTATGATTTCAAATTACTCTCTATTGTCACCATAATTTCATTAAGTTGCATCTTGTATCTTGAAAAACATTTTAACAATCACAAAACACATAGAACAAATCGAAAAGGAGACAATCATAACGAATATAATAATTATATGGACGATATGGTTATCATCAACGCTTGGACGTACATCGACGACACTTCGATAAAAAACGGTAAACACGGTTAAAACTACGAGGGAACTAAACTGTAGGAATCTATCACGGAAGTAACCGCTTTTGCTAAGAGATCCGGAATATCGTTAGCATGAAAACCTGGCTTATCCCAGCCAAGCGGGGTTGAGTGAATATTTAATTTTTGCCAGCGAAGGATGTGCGCCTAGACAGGTTAGGTCACGGAGAATGCAACAAATTGACATATATGCAAAAGAAACCAGGCTTTGTCTCATAAACTCTATTTGTTTTCTGGCCTTCCACCGCTTCATCTTATTGTTCGTGTTTTTGTGGCTTAATGAATACGTTAAGGGTTGATGGTGTGAATATTTTAACCTGGTGGAAGCGTTAAAGTTGATTTGTCAGAGGCCACTGCTCAGTTGTGGCGTAGTGTTCTTCGGCTGTACTGAGATTCTGTTCTCGAGATAAATGCTATGGGTTTATTTTCATGAGCCGATATAGCGTTATCGGATGCATCTTTTGTCTAGTAAAATTCTTTTTCAAGTCGGGAATTACGTTTTCTGAGGTCAACGCATGTTTTAATTTATGCAAGTCATCTATAGCACCTTGGGCAAGTTCGATTAGTTTTTTCCTTGGGGTTCATCTGCCTCTCCCTTAAAAGGTCTGTAAGGTTTTTGGAAACTTAGCATAATCCTTAAAACCCTAACAGACCTAGAAAAGATCGCAAGCCTTTCAATGTCTTTGGAAGTGGACATTTTGCTATGGCCTCTACATTGACCGGAATCGTTTCAATTTACTCGCGGGAAATAATGAATCCAAGGAATTGTACATCTTTCTTAAAGAATTCGCATTTCTGTACCTTTAAGTTAGCATTCTGCAGCGTCTTACAGATCTTAGCGAGCTTTTGCAGGTGAGTTTCAATACGTTCGCTGAAAACGACTATGCCGTCAATGTTCACGAAGCAGATCTTCCCTCTATGTTCTTGCAGAATATCGTCCAGTACTCCGAGGGTTCATATTTAATTTTAATCTTAGCCCAAAAGGAAGTCTAACAAATTTAAATTTTGCGTTATTTATATAGAAAGTTGTTTTCTTATTGTCGGATTCATCAAATATTCGCTTCTTTCTAATAGAGATGAAACATACTTAATTTCCAGGATTGGATATCGATCAGAACTTGTCAACGAATTGAGCTTATGTAATCTATTTCTATCTTCTATCTTGTACTTTGTTTACCAGAGGCATCGGCATTTTTAGGTAGGTTTGTTAATGCCATTGCCAAGTAGTTCGCTAATTTGTTTACCAACTTCATCCTTCAATGCCATCGTGTATGGGCAGTTGTTGCCTTAAGAAAAGTGAAAGGAGTAAGTGTAGATAGAAGGAAGAAGTTTGTATATTGTTGTGTACAGAGAGAGAGAGATTGAACGACTTCCGTCAAAAAGCATGGCAGTTCCGTATTCTCTTTTACAGCGCTCACCAATCGCTCCCGAAATTCAACACACCACGGGGCACAATCAATTGGAAAAATATTTTATGTTTTATCAGGACGTGATTGGGTTGCTGATTTACCTTTTAGACGCTTGCAAATAACACAGAATCCATTTAGTCATTTAATCAACGGCCTTACCCTCGGAATCCAAAAACGCTTGCTCAATTGCGCTAGTGTGTTCAGTTAATCGTAGTGGAGATCCGATGTAGAATCGCCCTTGGCAACCGATGTTACTTCGGTCTGTCAAAACAACTGGGCTCGAAACTCCTGACTCGAAGGACCAAAGTCATGCTCTACAAAACCCTTATCCTGCCAGTCCTACTTTATGGAGCCGAAGCTGGACATTAAGTAAGGCTGCAGAGCTGATTCTTGGTGCCTTCGAAAGAAAAATTCTACGTCGGATATATGGTCCCGTCTGCGAGGAAGGCGAATGGAGGAGAAGACACAACCGCGAACTCTACGAGCTGCACAAGGATGTGGATGTAGTCCGGAAGGCAAAAATCCGTCGACTACACTGGCTCGGCCACATCGAGCGAATGGACAACAACGCTCCAGCAAAGAGGGTCTTCGAATCTCCGGTACAAAGACCAAGTCATCGCGGATGCAAGCCAGCTTGGCCTTGATGACCGGAAGCAGCGTGCCCAGGACCGTCACCGATGGAAGGCAGCAATTGCTCAGGCTCAGACCCTTCATGGTTCGTCTGCCTGATAAGTAAGTAAGTAAGTAACTTCAGTTAAGTTAAATTTATTTGTAATTGAAACATTTGATTCATCGAAATCATTTAGGGCCTTATAGCCAAAATGTGGTGTCGGATAATTTTTTCGGTGATATTCTCCTTGTCGAAATATTCGCAGAATTTTCACCAGACCACATATATTTAGATAAATTAGATATTATTTTTAAAAATAAGCAACAAATCGGGCACGCACAACAGCAGGTAGAGATTACCCTGCAGATTTATCCATCGAAATATAAGTACCGAACGTATGCCACAGCAACAATACGCTTTTCAGTTTGCGTCGACGAACTAAAAGCACATCTAGGAATGAGAATATCCTTCAAGTACTGCAGCTCTCATATAGATTCGGTCCTTGTTTTTTGCCAAGATGACGACAATTGATGATCCCACTTTAAATTCTGTTTCCAACAATTCTGAAACGCTATTTTAAGCTTTACAGAGTATCAAGTATTCTTTGATGACCAGGGCTTATTATTTTAAAAAATTCTTGAGAATAAATCAAAAAAATAAGTCAACAAATTATTTATTAAAGTTTTGATGCATATTTTCAACAAAGGTTTTTCACCAGCTTCTTTAGATAAATTGTATATCTTTGAATGGCTTTCTATTGGTATACTTTTCAACATTAAACGACAAAAAATAAAAATCTTTAAAGAAACCTCCGATAAGTAGTCTCAAAGATAGGAATTAAAAACTGTTTTGATTAAAATCTTCCTACGCGAAGATACGTTTAGTGGTTTACGCTAATGTGTGTTTCGTACTGCATACATCACAGACAAAATCAACAGCATATTTTTGCATGTTTCAGAGTTATGTTAAAATTAGTCTCACTCTATCAGATTTATTATTTTAAAAATCACTGCTTTGACTTCGACCATGTTACATAAGTAACAATTTCTTAGTTAATAATGATCAGAAAGAAGTTAAATGAATCCGTTAAAGAAGCTCTGAGATATGTCCTTTCTTATACAAGGATTTTAAATAAGCACATCTTTGTTAGGGGTGTGTTTTTATATTAGTTGGACTGTAGAAAAAATACTTAACACTTCTTCTTGAAGCTTAGTTTATCTGAACGGTAGAATCGTGCTATATGCATGGTGTAAAAGTCATACCCAATCATCTACTGACAAATTTGGTGAGTTGGAATTCACATATTTTGCAAGCCTTGTAGCCTTTGTCTTTAAGCTTCTTCGGAGCCTTTTTTAAAAAGTCCAAATATTTCTTAACGTCATTCTTCAAAAATAGCATTATGTTCAAATATGTTTGTTCATAAAGTGAAGAGAAGTTCGGGCCTGAAAAAATATAAATTCCAAAAGGCCCATATCAGAAAGCAAAAAAAGTTAATGCGGAACAGCGGGCAAAACTTTTACAATCAAATTTGTTGACAAAATGTTCGTTCATCATGGACGAATCGCAGGTTTTTGCTGATTTTAACCTGCTTGCGTTGCTTGGCAAGCTATTTTTCCTTGCGGGGTCAGTCAAACTTTCATGACGACTTTATTAATAAATGGCCAAATTTGTGTAAATGAGTGCCTGCAGAGGCACTTAAGGTGTTTTTACAACAATCATGGAGAGTTTCATGGAAAAAGAACGATATGCTGGTATGAGCTAAACAACAGTTCGGTGGCGCACAGAGAGGCACATCGCCTTAATTCAATTTGGTCATGATTAAAAATAGGGTCGTAAAAGAAGCTGTCAATAAACTGTAAGAATTCAAACGTCCTTGAAAAATTAGTTCTAAAAAGATGGGACATTTCGAGATATGAAATAAATACCTAAATTTGTTTTTTTAACTTTAATGTCTACTTTTAATGTATTTTTTTTTAGGTCAGTACATTTTTTCGATGGCACTCCTTAAGACGAAGAAATGATTCATGGATTATTTTTTGCATAGAGTACTTTTACACGAGCTAAATAGGACAGCAAGTCTTTCCATCTTTTAGGCAAGGGTCAATTATTGATATTAAAATAATAATATGGGTAGCGCAGTTATTACATTGCACACGTCGACCTAAAAGAAGTAGGATCCACTAAACTTGGCTGTAGATTGCATCAGCCAATGCATGGGAACCAATGCAGACGTGGAACACACGCGCGCATTACGTTCACTGGATACATAGAAGGTGGAAATACCTTTGCCACCATTAGAACGCGAATCTGCTGATCGACGAATCTGGGCAGGTGGAATGGGGATGGCTGTCCCCGGTAGAGTTACTTTTGACGAGATATCGATCAAGTGCGGTCCCAATAAGAAGTCTTTTTAGTCGAAATATTGGTTTCTTTTAGTAACTAGTAAGCCAGACCGTTGCAACGCGTTTGGGAGAGGCCCCTCCTCACAGTCCGCGATTTTTCTATGAATGCCCTTAAGGGATTCATTAACTACGCTTGTAGCTCATACAGCAACAATTCGTGTGTGCTATTATTCTGTTAGGAGTGGGACAGAACTACAGTTTTAGACCAACTAAGAAACGACCAGGTTTGGAAAGCTTTTTCTAATCAATAATACTCTTTGCGCATTGTCAGTGACCCGAAAGAGGTGTGGTCTTGAAATTTTGTTTGTTTGTTGAACATAGAGCCCCAGGTTCAAGTGCGTTGGAGTTGACGCATATACCCACACCGCCCCTATTAGACTTTTACACTTTATAAAAATCTTATTTTTAAAATTAAATTTAAAAGCCACCTGGCAAACCAAAAATCGGCTTCACACCTATTTAATAAATATGAAATAATATTAACAAACATTAAGATATTCGAAGTTTTACACATCTACTGTTAACAAATTGCCTCGTAACATAATATGTTAGTCCAAATGACGATTAGTTTTTTAGTTTTTCTCTGTAGTCGGAAGATGAATGTTCTACGATTTATACGAAATTTTCTAGCAGCACTGCCTATAGTCTCCGTTTTATTTTCAATGCTTTTAATAACAACGCTTGTTTCTTCAATGTTACTCTAAAAATAAATTGAAAAGTTGAAATTAAATTAAACAGCAATGAAATCGGTAGATAATGTTATGTTCATTATAACCGATCATACTGGGCACAAACGCCAGAAGATTTCAAACATCGGCTTCAGCAGGAAACGAGCTACTTATTAAAATTCATCAAGAAAATAAAATGGATGTAATATATAGAAAAAAAAATGGTAAATGTGTTTAAAAAACTCGAATCAAGCACATAATATCGTTTATCATTAATTTGTCTTTTTTGTTGAACAACAACAATTGCGTGTAAAATGGTGGTTTGTTTACACTTTTTAAAGTAGTGTTCTGCAAAAATTGTCACAAATCAACTCATGACAACCGCTTACTACAAGACTTGGGCACTTATTCTTTACATTGAAGTATTATTTGCATCAAAAAGTATTTGTTTTCTATTTATCAGCATATTTCGAGATTTCAATGTGAGTCCCTATCCCTCAATGATCTGTCAGAATTTTGCCTAAGAAAGTTAGTATCAAAATATTCCGACAGAGTCATATGTCGATTGGCCAATTGAAAATTTAACTATAATTTGTGAAATTATATCACATTATCAATTCCTGGTATAATTGTTGGTGAAATATTCGGAAAAAAGGATGCCAGTTTTGTAATAAGTGCTTGTTAAGTTCTCAGATGTTGTATTTTACTTCAAATCGCTCAGTAAATATGCTGAAATGGTGGAACATGTGTGCATATGAACGTGTAAGTTTCCCACTGCATTTGACTTTGGAGAGCTAGTTTTTACCGACTATGGAGTAAATGGGTGCATGTACATAGAGCCGAAGGGGACACAGTTTGTGTAAAACGATACATGTGGTATCTGATATAAGATTGTGACAAAGCTGAAATTTACGAATTTGAATTTTCGCTCGCACAGCGAAATCTTTTGACAGTCGGAGGAAAGGCTGAATTACAAGACATATAAAAATAAAAAATCGATACGGGCATGCACGAATTTGTTATAGCAATTCCGAAAACATCTGGAAATACGGTTCCGGTTGATCTGACACAGGTAATAGCTGAATTTCTCCCAAGAACAGAAACAAGAGATGAATCAATCGCCAGGAAGTGTACATGAATCGTTCTGGTGATTCGCTTCAGGAATAGGCTGCAGACGTTGAGAGATCGGTACATTCGGCGTACTCCGGCTCAACCATGACGGTATGGAGACGGGGTGTATCGCCATTGGCAGTAGGACAGTTGAGCACGAGTTCCTAGTGGCGGATTTAGTCGACGAGTTGATTCTGGACGCAGACTTATGATCGGGATTGGCATTACTTAGGACGTTGGGTGGAAAATTCTGAAGTACAAGAATTCTGAAATACCAGTGAGCAAGTCTTCGAGGATCAACCAAGTAGTTGCGGCAAAGGACATCAGGATTCCGCCAAACTCAGAGGCCGTAGTTTGGGCAAAGATGGATGGTGATTGTGGGAACAACAAATTGTGGGTAGTTGAAGCCAGAAATAAAACGCCAGATTCGAATGTGATCATCGGAAGAACCTTTATTAAAATCAACGAGGAACAGTGGTCGCTGGAATAGATACGCAAGGAGCACGTGAATGATCTGGATCTGTCCAAAATTATTGAAGCTGTAGATCATGGAATCAAACCTTCATTCAAGGAAATAGCCGGAAAAAGTCCTATCGCGGACGGCCAAACAACACGAACAATGATTGTGGTTCCGAGGAAGAGGATACACTCATTTTTCGAGGAATATCACAAAGTATCTAGTGAAAGACGTATGGGCATCACAAAGATTGTTGAGAAAATAAAGCAGAGGTTACACTGGGTTGGATGCCAGGAGTCAGTAACGGAGTGGATCCAGGCATGTGATGTTTGCTCGATGGCGAAGAGGCTTCAGTCAAGAAGCCGTGGGAAGATGCACCAGTACAACGTTCGAGCACCATTTGAAAGGGTCGCCATGGATGTAGCAGGGTCCTTTCCAACCAGCAAAAATGTACGTTCTGGTGGTAATCGACTATTTCAGAAAGTGGCTCGAGGTATATGCCATACGATCTGCTATCCACGACACGACGTCAACATCACCGGCAAAGCCAGTTTTCAGATTGTACTCAAGGCTTCCAGCAGACCTGATGTATGGCGTAGCAACAAAGGAAGAACAGTTGTCACCCCTCGAAGAATGTCTGGACCAGATTCATCGAGACATAAAGGTGCGTACACAGCTCAAAAGGGACAAAATGAAGGAAATGTATGGCATCAGAGCAAATTCTGGAAGCTTTGAAGAAAGACAATTGGTGTTGCTTCACAATCCAAAACGGAAGAAAGGACTATCACCCATGCTACACACACATTGAGAATTGCAGTGTTAGGTAATAAAACGGGTCAATGATGTAGTGTCGACCATCTAGACCGGCTGGCACCGAAAAAAGGCCTATGGATTAAATCGGTTCATGTATGTACATAGAGACGAAGGGGAAATTCCGTTAGTGGCTGTTGTGTATGTGAACGAGCCAGCGCCGTGTCGGCGCCACCCGCTTTACATAATCAACAGCAAATGTAAATACAAAATCTTGCAAAGACAGATGACGAAGGAGTTTTCTAAAAGGAATGCTCACTGATATAAATAACTGCGACCGGAGCAGTTTAGTTTCAAGTCCGCGAATTTGTGTAAAAGTCAAAGCGTTATAAGTGTGAGCTTGAAAGCCAGCAAAAAAGTGTAATTAGCTATCTGTGGTGTTTTAAAGTGTAGTAAAGTCGAATTAGCAAAGTGCAGTATAAGTTAGTTAATCAGTGCATAGAAATCAGATCGAACGCTTTTATTGAACAAATTAATAGCGATTATGTAGACACAGTTTTTTAAAACGTAACAATATGATGTGTTGCAACATAGGCTAGTGTTTCTCTTGGCTCATGATGATTGACTTCAATTCGTATAACAAAGTCCACATATGGCTGGTGGGCAGTACAAACGATGGTGCACTCTCGCTTAGCAAAGAAACAAACAACATCGCTATAAGTGTGTTAGCTTAAGCGTGTTTTAAAGAGCGTATATGGTTTTCTTTATTAATACGGTTAATAAGGAACAATGTCTTATTTTAGGTTAGTTCTCAGTACACCATCCGTAAATAACAGTATTTTAACCATTTGCTCAGTTCATAAACATCGAATTGCGGTTATTGGTTTGCCTTATTTTCTATTAATCTCCACTCACCTCCAGTAACCTCCCTGTTAGATCACATCGCCTTAGTCCCGTATATACAAATGTTTGACCCCACCTCGGCTCACATGTGCTAGCTAGAGTTTTCGTTCGTCGCTTTGCTTTGGCCCCCCTTTCGGGTAAAAGGAACACCTAAGAAGGCAAAACAATACCACGTCTTAACTACTAACACTTCGGTAAAAATGAATGTTCTACTTACTTTAGCATACGGATTCCTAGCAATGCCATTGGGTCTTAATGTTAACCCACTAGCACATACCAGTGTAACTATCAACTGCAAAGTGTTCTGGTCATAACCCAGCTTCAGCTGTAGACGTCCATCGATAGTCGGATCATGTTGACAATGGCCCGTCGCCGTAGGACCTAACCGTTGATTGTACCGTGAGGTAACTGTTGTATTCGGCGCGGCTTCGCCTTCAGTGAATCTTTGCAAGTGTGGTGAACTTGCGGATGTTTGCGGATTACGGCCTGCTATTTGCAGATCAGGTGAACCAGGAGATGTTATCAGAACGCTGGGTTTATCACGATGAATTTCAATTGTATCAAAAGCTATTTGTAGAAAAAAGATCTTCAGTAATACCTCAATATATATATTACAATTTTGTTTAATTTTAAATAACACAATCTACACACACACATCGACGCATGAAAGTATAACGAAAGAGTCAATGCATAATGAATTCGAGTGAAAATTAATAGATTTAAATAAACAGAAAGAAGTAAACACAAATGAATTAAACATAAGTAGAAGTATAAAATAATTAATTCGTCACTACTTGCTGAAAATAACGCAATTCTTTTTCCTCTTCGATCTGCAGCCATCAACCAATGGCCGAGAAAGAATGCTAAAATCGATCGACATGTATGTGTAATAATTCCTGTTTGAGTTATTTTGATATAGTTAGGAATTCATGTAATTCCTGCTGTAGCGCTATATTTCAAGCAAAATGCCATTTTTGTTTAATTTAAACAATATTATAGTTTCTCCTTGGAATTTATTGAAGAATAAAAATAATTCCCAGACTGGTGAGAACGAATTTCTTCATATTTATTAGTTTTTTGTAGATTCGTCCCGACAAATTATCTACTCATTAGCATTTATTCCTTTAGACTGTTATTATCATTAGATTTTGGTTTGATATAGATACCTTTTGGTCGATATCTGGATGGCGGTGAATGTGATTGTCGCCAGGATGATTGAGCAGCTTTTCGACTATTGTTAAATACTATTGTTCGTGAAACAATCAATTCCACTTGAGGGTCATATCGACTTTCGGCGATGATGCCCTGGACTTCTTCTGTAGTTTTATTGTGAAGACTCTGCCCATTCCATTCTATGATTTCATCGCCTGTTATAAAAATCCAATTTCGGGAGCATACAGAATAAGGCATATTAATGCTTTATGTTTCTAAAAATTGTTTTACTGTTGTATGAATCAAAAATATTTTGAGTGTATTTATAAATTAAGAAATAATAAAAAGATATGTTTGTTTCGAGAAAATACCAATATATATAATAAAGTAATGGTATACAATTTTCGCATAAGCGAACAGAGACCCGAAGAGGGATATATTTTCTGAATATTCAACAAATTGATTATTACTTGAATTGGGAAACGATTAATAAAAACTAACGCATTTTATGGAATCAACAAATTTCGAAGACGGTGTATTGTGATTCATATCGTTTGGATAATCTCTACTCCAAAAAAACTTATTCCTTGAAGTATTGTATATGATATATTTTCAATCATTTTGTATCCCAAGTATTTACTTTTACTGGGAGCTATCACTTGAATATAATAAACTGCAATTTCTTAAAAAATTATTTACTTCACTGATTAAACAAAATTAATCTGTTACATTTGCACCGATAAGTAACACATAAACGGTATATCGCAAATTTTCCACAAGGCTTTATATACATATATGTTTGGCGCCACAAGTCACTACTAGCAGCGTTAGAACAACAGTTTTATAAAACATTGTAGATACAATTTAGAAAATATTTAATAATTTTTCAGAATAGCATTTAAGGCTACGTATTTCATCCAAATATAGTTAAAAACTTCAAATAGACTTGTATGGACATTTGGATTTCATTTCCACGGAATTCCATCCAAAATAAGTTCATCAGATATTTTCAAAAAAGCTTACTGAAAATTAAAACTCTCAAATAATTTTATAAAGCTTTCCAAAACAGATTTCTCATAAGTTATCGCTCCTTTTTATTTACTTTGTTAATTTATTGTACATATTTTTTAATAAAACAAAGTGTTGCAATAAAAGAAATATTTATATTTTTCTGCATTAACAGTAATTACCTGGCCTTATGTGTCCTTCCATGTCTGCAACAGAACCCCTCTTAACTTTATCAACAAACGCACCATAACCGTTTCCATTGTTATTACTACCAATATTATTACCAAAACCTGCCGCATATGCCAATGGCTGACCACCAAGAATTTTTAATCCTAGAATATCCTCGCTGTCATAGTATTTTCTTAATATCATATGACCAATCATTCGAGTATTGTCAGCCGATACTTGCCAATTAACTGGGTTCTAAATTTTGATATACATATGAATACATTTGTTTTATATGACTTTCTTTCTCGATAATATTTCAAAATATTCTTACATTATTAAACATACGCTTACATATAGTTATGTATTTGTTTCAAAGAATTATATTTTTTGTTGTTTACTGTATCTTATTATACATTTGTTTTTTTTACGAGCATTGTTTCAGACATACATAGATTACACTTAGAGAATCAAGACTTCAGATATTTTTTATTTACAAAAACAGCAAACGATCTGTCATTCAAAACCATACAAATTTACAAAAAATCAAAAAACAAACAAATTAAACGTCACTGAACATGTTTTTAATGTATACCGTAGTTTTGAGAAATGTATTAAAGTTAATAATTCTCATTATATTTTTATATGTAACTAAAAAAACAAAAATAAATAAGTATATGTTTTGTATATAATATACGAATTATATTACGAACTAAGTGAAGGCTTCAAGGTAGTTGCGATTTATACGTTTATACAAATTTAACACGGCATTGTAATATGTTTTTAAATAGACATTCGTTGAAAACGTATTGCGTGTCCACTTGAAAGATCCTGAGGGAACAACTTATGAAAAACACAGATAAGGAAACAATAATGAATAATGAATTATTCATAAATGCAATAACACATCGTAAATAAATTACCCACATAATTAGAAAAAAACTGGTCTGGTATATGACTTTTAAAAATATACAGACAAGTACTGGCTAAATCTCTGTTAACGTATAAGGGATTCGGACTTTATTTAATAGTAGTAAAATACCTACGCACCTATCGTTATAAGACAAAATGCGAGAGAAGGTAGTATATATATAGAGCTTTCATATGTACTGCGATATTCCGATAGAGATAACTCAAATGATTCCATTGAAAATAATTAAGGTCACAACAGTTATACAAAGAAATTTGAAGTTTGCATACAGAGCACAACAAATGTTATGACTTCAGTGTATCAAGAAAACATATGAAAGATGCTTTGTGATTGCTGCTTAAATCTGTAGAAAAGTGAATTAATTCATATATTTCTTTTTCCAAGAAGTACCCATATTTCTAGTGGAGCAATCCATTAAAACTCCGCGGATTGATCTCAATTTGAAATTTTCAGATATTGGTCTTGTAACAAATGAAATTAGATGATTGTGTTAGGTAGACGTGTAATGACTTATAAACATGTGTTTAATGTTGGACTTTCTATACAAAAAAAAACTATTCTTTCAAGTGGACACATATAATGATAGGTTTTCAGAAAATCTAATAGTATCGCCTGATTTATATATTTCATAACACATTAAAAGCAAATTAACATTGTCATGCATTACTCTGCATATATAAACATATGTACATACATAAATATACGCATATATATATATATAAGCGTATTATAACGACACTGAGCTATTTCGATTAATAATGTTCGAATACATATATCTCCGAAGGAAATGTATACGAGCATACCATATATTTGTGTGTGACATTATTTACGTTTTATCTATGCAACATTAAATAAGTTAATAAAATATATTAAAGGTGAACAGAGATCAAATAAATTAGTGTTTGGCAGTCGCAGAAAAAAGAAAATAAAAACCATGATATGACTAATAGCAGCAGAAATTAGTAGATTTAAATAATATGACTATATTTAATGTTCATACATACATACATATGTTTTGTGGGAGGGTGATTGGAGAGAAACATACAGCCAATATAAAAACAATAATGTAACCATTCTTGAACGCTTTCAGACAAAATTCAAGCGTGCTTTTAATAGTGTCATTTTAATATTTTATCCCCACTTTTTCATCATAGAATATACATGCAATTGTTTCTCTACGTCGACTTTTATCGGGTAAGCAAATGTGTGTGTATATGATTTTGAAAAAAGAAATTATATAATTATAAAATAAGAACATATAGAACACGAAATTAGAGAAAAAGTTGGGTAAATCCCAAACTGCTACAGCTATTAAAAAAAAAATTGTACAATAACTCTGGGACAGAAAAAAAAGATTGAGAACAATACGTAATTTCATTGTTTTCTAAAAAGAGTGTTTTATTATTTGGAGGAAATTATCTGTGGGTTGTTAAATATATTAAAATGGAGCTAAAGCATATATATTTACTAGGTAAGATCAGAAGGAAATTGAATCTATGACTGTTGTGAATTTCTTTGAAGATGTGGGATATTGTAAGGATCAAGGAAACATACATTTCTATACATATAAAGAAGAGGTACCTTAGGACCATCACCACGATTAGAGTCTTCGCTACTAGTAAATGTGCTGCTTGTATCGATGCCAGAGTCTTTAGTCGCTGAATCCTGACTGCCTTGCCTCTCGACATCCCAATGTGACCACTCGTCTAGGCCAAACTGCCCACCAACAGTGCTGCTACTGCCAAGCATAGCAGTAGAACCAGTTGTTGGACCAACAGCAGCCGAAGTAACGGTTATTAAATTCACGGATGGAACCACTTCTACATCGCCGTCATCCTCGTGCCCATCAAAGCGTACCGTTTTCTTTCTACGCTCTGTGAAACGTCGATTATCCTGAGAAGATGCGGACGTCGTAATATGTTCATCCCAATATGGATGATCTGTGATTGTTGAACTCTCGTTAACAATTGTTTTCTGTGCCTTATTGTAACTATGAGTGTGAAGGGGCATTGTGTAACGTTCATATAACGATGCATTCATTGTAGTTTCTCCTATGACTATTTGCGGATAATGATAACTACTATTGACACTGCTATTTATAATGCTTGTATTTTCGCCACCAATGCCCTCATCTTGAACACCTTGATGTTGCAGATGGCTATGGGATGATTGATAGATTGTAGAATTTGGATGTGCTAAACTAGCGGTGGTAGCATCTACAGAATGTTGAGTAAGCAACTGACCACCAACACAGTCGGAAATTAACGAACGTTTAGATTGTAATAGCGGGGGTTGTACCGAAGTAGGAACTCCACTATTGTATCGATCGTGGTTTGATCGATTAAATGAATTGCGTTGTTGCACATCTAATCTGGTTGTAGAGTGAGAATGTGGTGCTAATTTATTTGGGTGTGGAGCAGGGTTGTGATCCGTATGATGTAGACGATTTATTGCATTCAGTCGATAGTCGTGTTCGTTAGAGTTCTGCCAGTGATCATGGTTTGCTGGAAGGCGCAAAATAATGTTTTGTTTTTGCCGATAGATAGGAAGTATCATATGTTTTTTATTTATTTTGCAGTATTCGGGAAAATATTTCGGTTTTTAAATCAAATAAAAATTTGAGGAAAATCTAAAGATAATCTATTTACGGAAGGAGATGTTGACTTTGATCACATAAATGTTTACTTAATGAGGAATTAATATCGTTACTAAATAATATAAATCTGCATTAAATTCCATTCAATTTTCTTTATTTTCAACGAAGCTTTGTGAAATCGTGGATTTTTTGACATACCTCAAACACACCATCCACTGGTAAAATCTCCAAGATTTTTTGTTAAAAACTCTTGAAATTTCAACGGAATACTCATTATAATATAATGGAATATTTTCATCTCAAAAGCAAGTATGTTTAGTTTAATTTGCAGCAATTAAATTTTATTTTTATCAATATCATTGTACCTTTAAGTCTTAAATATGTTTTTTTCGATTTAACAAATCCCCTTTTTTAAGAAAGATTCGGTAATGTTACTACTACTTTCAATACAAATATTGGCTGTTCTTAAGCTAATAATAAACCGACTGTATCTATAATTACTTAAGGGTCAGCTTACCCTGAGACAGCACACACAAACTTTTACTTAGAGTCAGATGCCGTGACATTAAAGGACGTCTAATATATACTTATATTGGTATTCGTTTGTGGCACATTCATTTTTATTTAAGCTACAGCAGCTGCCGAGCTATGTATGCTAATTCAGAACCAAATTAACAAGGCTATGAGTATTCACATATTTATCGATACCATCCTCAATAATGAATGGATCTCTTATAAGTAATAATATTAAAATTAATAATAATTATAATAGTAATAAAAGTCATAATATATAATAAAAATAGTAATAATAGTAAGAATAATAATAATAATAATAATATTGACAATTTTTTTCTTTTAAGGGATACCGGAGAAATGCTGTACGTACTATAAGGAAGTCGCTTTGGCGTTGAGGTTCGTGTCTGACTCATGACAATTCCGTCATAGCCCTTTTGGCTTGACCCACCCTCGTTAATAATAATACAAATTATATTAGTAATAATAATAATATTCTTAGCTTCTGCGCAGCTATTTGTGTTGTGGCTTTGTTTTGGCCCGACTCCGCAACGTCTAAGGCCATAAAAACGTGGTGCCGAAACTCCTATCAGGATCGATTATGTTTGTGAAGTATACTGATGCAGTGTACAAGCAGACAAGCAATGGAGCGGGAGAACAGAGAAGCAAAAATCAGCAACTGGGCTACATCGAATTATGTTGATAGACTTACACACATTCCACGTACGCAATTCAATCGCATACACAGCACAAGTGAAAGAAGCGCTTTAAACTAAAATCACCTGACTGATATCTTTTCCACTTAAAAAATGATAAAATTGTGAATGTTCCCAAAAAGATTTCTAACATTCAAAATCGTTTTTTTTTTATTAAGTAAAAACATAATTCAAAAACAAAATTTGGGGACTCATTTTACTTAACTTTGTATATACATACAATACATATGTATGTAGATTCAAGCAATTGTGCCGAATTTATATTGAATATATTCAACAGTACAATGTATTTAACATTATGTAATACGTAATATTAACCACGTTGTTATTTGCAATATATTAATACACAATAATATAATACACGTATATATCACATACGCATATATGTAGCCCTACACTTAGAAACTAGAATTTTTGGGATCACAGAAAGAAATACGACAGAGCTCGCTGTCGAAATTAGTGTGAGTGAAAGCAGCCTATTCTCGGAAAACAACTAGTAAGAATCCATACCTCGTTGTAGTGAATTCGTGTTTATGTCATATACACGCCCAAAAGAGCGTAAATCACATTGAGGGAACAATGTGAAGAGATAATTCCTCGCAAATTCCTTAGAATTCTTCTACATCAAGAATGAGGCTTCTACATTTCAGGAAAAAAAACGCATTGCTTTTATAAAAGCCAATTGCACTTCGTCTTAATATTGTCTTTCATTAGCAATTATCAAAATAAACAAATTATCCAACGTATTTTTTTAAACTTACGTATATATCCTATACGTAGCATTATTAAAAAATACATTTTCTATTATGTAAAACAAAAAAGGATTGCAACTCAGACACATAAAATCTTCCAGATAATCATGTCACTGCCTGTTGGGATTTTTAATAAAGTATTTAGAAAATATCGGTAATACTTTCTTTAATACAATTTCTTCAATTTCTTGTTATCATAAAAGCCAGGAAATAAATAATCAGACATATGTTCCTATTACTTAATCACTCAGAAATAATTAGAAAAATGTATGTAGTCGTTAATGTTTTTGTTTTTATCCACATAAAAAATCAAGATCAAGACATAAAGCAGTTTTACAAGTTATCATGCAAAAAGTTACGACATTGTAAACTTATAAGCCAAACCAAAGATACTAGAGAGAACCAGAAACCTCTGCTTTGAAAAATGTATATTAGGGAATTACATAAATTCCGAGTAATTTAAAAAAAAATATTATATCTAAAGACAAAACCTATTGAAGAGATTTACACACACTCAATACAATTTAAACAACAATTTCTATATATATATATTCGCATGTAATTATAATTCAAGAAGTAGACAAAAAGCTGATTGACATCTTTAAGTGATGCTGTGTGGCCATAAGGTTTTTCAAAAGTGAAGTACGAATATTTATGATTTACTTATTTTTTTTTTTAATTTTAATACGTAAACATTCATTAGGTTACAAAAGAAAATAGGAATAGTTATATGCAATATGGAAATAAGTAAATAAATTTATGTGCAAAATAACATTCCAAGATATACATATGTATGTTAAATATGTTTATATTTTTCTGGTAGAAAATGGAAGAGGAAATTTGTTTTGTATCTTACGTTGTGGATTTCTATGTCTCCGGGGTTAAATGAGTGAACACCACCACCTTCACAACCTGCTGAGAAATGCGATTGGGTTTTGATTTCAATACAATCGATGTACTAGACTTATAGTTTTGATTGCGTTATTTATATTTTAATAGATTATATGAACCAATGTTTTTGTATAATATGATAGTATCGCGTACGGGCGACATAGAAATTGTGTATTATAAAATCATTCAAGGAATTATTTGTTCTGTTATGCTATGCACACATAAAAAATATACACAAAATTTCATTGGTGTTTTGATTTTTGTCAATATAAAATTAAAAAATAACGGAATGCTTATGTAAATAGTGTGAGTTAATTTTTTGTAAAGCATAAACAAACAAAAGCAATGCGTGTAAGTATCATAAATATATCTACGTATTTATGGTACTTCTATTGAAGTACTGTTAATAGCAGCATTTACAAGAAATATAGGTTCATCGTCGACAATTTTAACAAACTGTTTGCTTAGAGTTCTGTCTCCTGTACATTACCCGATAAAACAAATTAGCGGCAGAGATCGAAAATGAATGATTCAAACGAGCATTTAAATGTCTATGACAAATCTAATCTGGTGATTGGCGAATAGTTTCATTGGCTTTTAATACTGTGAATAAAGAATTCAAACAAACTACTGGTAAATGAACTATTGAACCTATTTTATATTCTGTCCTTTAAGTTGCAGCAAAACAAAACTGGAGATCTTTTAGTGTCTTCCAAGGAATCCACTTGGAAAATACGGTCCCACCTGCTAGCAATGTGAATGGAGGAGAATACGCAACCGCGAACGCAATGGTCTGCACCAAGATATGGATGTATACCTGAAGGGAAGAAAAAGTCAACTGCACCGGCTTTATCACATCAAGGTCATGCAGAATAATGCTGCCACTGAGAGGAACTTGGAGTTCCAGTCTCCTGGTTCGAGAAGGAGAGATTAAGATTGAACAAACAATTGCGGATGCAATTTTATTATTGTTTGTGTGAAAGCAGCCTATTCTGTGAAAAAAAAAACTAGTAAGAATCCATATCTCGGTGTAGTGAATTCGTGTTTATGTCACTTAAGCGCCCAAAAGAGCGTAAAACGCATTGAAAGAACAATGTGAAGAGTTAATTCCTCGCAAGTTTCCTAGAAAACTTCTGCATCAAGAATGTTACTTCGTCATTTCAGGAAAAAAAACGTATTGCTTTTATAAAAGCTAATTGCATTTTGTCTTTATCTTGTCTATAGCAATTTATCGAAATAACAATGATTCCCCATATTTTTTAAGCTTCCTTTTATTTTTCCTTGTGATGTTCTCCGGTGTTTATCACAATTTTGACATTCCCTGTGATGCTCACAAGTTTTGCTAAGAATACGAAAAACTCAAAATTCTGTACTCCCTTGTAAAAAAAAAGTACTTAAAGTTATCAAAAAAATATTAGAATAGCATAAAAACTTTAGACGCGGTAAGTGATAATCTAAAAGTACGGCGAAATGTTCGTCAGAAACAAAGCCCTAAGATTCTTTTAAACACCGTGTCGACATCAGATTTTTCTTTGAGTGTAAGCTTTCTAAAAAGCTTTTTTAGCGAATTTCGTATTCACATATACTTTTTTTCCATATGAATGAGACACTCGTATTTTTTTAATTTCATTTCAAATCGGAATCTGATTTTCGGGACACAGAAATACACATCGTATCACACTTCGAAAAAAATTAAAGAAAATTAAGAATTAAAAAAGGGAATTGTAGAAATCCAAATATCAGTTTCTATCGATTTCAATTTCATTTCGAAAAAAAGTGAAATCTAAAACCTTACTGATACAACCGTTTTCAGCTGTGAAAGTTCAGACAGGAACAGTAAAAATAATATATGTAAATAGCAGCGATTTACTTACAGTATACTGTTGAAAATATATTGAAGGATAGTAAAAGTAAGAAGGTATATTAAAGCAGAAGAATATCTTAATATCTAACGAAAGAATTGCAGCCACGTGACTCACATCTCCCAGTCAAACATTAAGTCCTCCCTTCGTTTGTTAATGTTTGAATTTTTGTTAATAATTTCACTTCAACGTTTTAACTTACTTTAACGTATTCTACCAGTAAATATTCAAATTTGAATTATGAATGTTGACATTTCCTTTTTTACCTCGAAATATAGGGGAAATTGCACAAGTGGGTAGTGTTCAGAAATATCAATCGTAAGCGAGCTTAGCGTCTAATACATCGACATTAAAGGCCTGTTCATATGAGCGTGAACTGCGAACGTGAACTTTCGGACAGAACTCTTTTACAGCAAATACAAGCAAAGCGTTATAATTTCGGTTCGATCAAGAAATAACCTTAAGCGTTGCTTATCGCATAACTAGTAGAAGTATTTTTTGTAAGGGTTAATTGGATTTCCCTTACGAAAAAAGTGCTTCTGAAACAATTGGCTTTCTAAAAATAAAGATTTTAGTCCACTTTCCTTAAATCACAAAAAAAAAATCAACAATTTGTCTACATTATAGAATATTAAAATTCATGTAGATTGTGCAGACCAATAATTTCAGTCACATCTTGTTTGTATATATTTATTTTCTGGGTGCTGATATATGTAATACAACGGAAATCACAGATAAATCTCCAACCTCTCTGCTTTATTTATGTTTTTTTTTTTATGTTTATTAATAGAACGATGGTATTTACAAAAAAAGTCGTCGTTATCTAATTGCAAGTAAACATTAAAAGTTGACTGCTACTTTCCATTATGGATTAGTTAAAGTACAAGTAAGCCTAGATCGTTGGACTGATATGATATATAAAAATATAAAATCGAATGGTAAGAATTTCTGATAAAATTGTGTATTCATGAATGATAAAACTTTTAATAATATGAAACATTTGATTAATTAATTATATTCTCGAACAGAGTCCCCAAAACGATTCACGAATTTGACAGATATTCATGAATTGTCTTGTTTATGTGGGGAATTCACGAATTCTGACTTTATTGAGGGCAAAATGCACGAATCAGCCGCCATTTTCGTGGTGTACTTGATATGTGTGCGTAAAAACGAGACAGTGTGCGTTGACTCATGAATAACTGTCATTCATTCATGAATATCCATCAAAAAGTAGGGGAAAATCCGCCAAATTCGTCGATGGACTAGGGGGCAAACATCTGTGAAGTCGGCTATCTCTCTAGTACTTTATTTCTGTTCAGCAGTTACCACAGGATCGTTTTCCTCTTTCCCACTTCCCCTCACTTCGAACTTCCAAAAACCATATTCCAGTGCACCCATCTTCACAGGGACTGAATCACACTCAACACGCGCCTCCAAAAATCAAGCAACAGAGAGCACCGACTTGGGGTCCAAATCACTCTCGGCAAGTACTTGTTAATATTCTCCCAGCGTGCAAGCCTAGTGATATTAATGTTATGCTCTCTCTTCTTCATCTTCTTCGTGTGGCGCTACAGTCCGGGGTGAACCTGGGCCTCGGTCAACATTCCTCTCCAGCTGGTGCGATCCTTAGCCAGCTGCCTCCAATTTCGCACTCCAAGTTGGTTGAGGTCCTTCTCCACTTGAGTGCGCCATCGGGTTCGTGGTCGTCCTCTATTGCGTTGTCCCACTGGTTCGGAGTCGAAGACTCTTCGGGCTGGAGCAGTGTTGTCCATGCGCTCTACATGGCCTAGCCATCTTAAGCGTTGAATCCGTAGACGCCTGACTAGACTCATGTCGCTGTACAGCCCGTACAATTCGTGGTTGAATCTTCTTCTCCAGGAACCTTCAACGCAAACAGGACCAAAGATTGAACGCAGAACTTTTCTCTCGAAGAGACCAAGTGCGTCTTCATCCGCTCTTGAGATGGTCCAAGCTTCCGCGCCATACAGCAGGACAGGGATGATCAAGGTCTTATATAACGTGAGCTTTGTCTTTCGGGAGAGGGCTCTACTACTCAATTGCCTCTTGAGCCCAAAGAAACAGCGGTTGGCAAGAGTTATTCTGCGTTTAATTTCGGTACTGATGTTGTTCGTACTATTAACTTGGGAGCCAAGGTAGATGAAGTCCTTTACTACCTCGAAGTTGTAGCTGCGTATGGTGACGTTCTGACCGAGTCGTCGATGTTGTGTGTCCTTTCTTGATGACAGCATATACTTTGTTTTGCCCTCATTCACCGCTAAACCCATTTTTGGCGCCTCCGTTTCAATACAAGCAAACGCTTCATTGACGGCTCGCTGAGTTCGGCCAATCACGTCAATGTCGTCCGCGTATGCTAGCAGTTGAACGGACTTTTGGAAGATCGTGCCTCTAGTATTGGCGTGTGAGTTTCGCACGATCTTCTCCAACACGATGTTGAAGAAGTCACATGACAGCGCGTCGCCTTGACTAAAACCTTTTTTGACATTGAAGGCCTCGGTGAGTTCGTTACCGACCTTGATGGAGCAGCGAGAGTTTTCCATCGTCATCCTGCACAATCTGACGAGTTTGGCAGGGATGTCAAAACTAGACATGGCGTTGTATAGCTCGTCTCTATGCACACTGTCATATGCGGCCTTAAAGTCGACAAATAGGTGGTGGGTGTCGATCTGCATCTCTTGGGTTTTTTCGAGGATCTGCCGTAATGTGAAAATTTGATCGATAGTGGACTTCCCAGGCCTGAAACCGCCTATCATGTTGTTGACGAATGGTTTCAGGCGCTCACACAGAACGGCAGAGAAGATCTTGTAGGCGATGTTAAGGAGACTTATCCCCCGATAGTTGGCGCAGTCAAAGGGGTCTCCTTTTTTGTGGATCGGGCAAACGATACTAAGATTCCACTCGTCGGGCATGCTTTCCTCCGACCATATCCTACAGATGAGCTGGTGCATGCGCCCAACCAGATCATCTCCAGCTGCTTTTAACAGTTCCGCGGACAATCCGTCCGCTCCAGCAGCTTTGTTCGTCTTCAGTCTCGATATCACTGCCTTGACTACGTCTAGATCGGGGGGACGGAATTCTCTTCTATCGTCGTCCATTGCGTTGAGTGCTCTCTCTAGAAGAGATGAATTCTCGCTTATATGAGGTTTTAGAGAAATTAAATAATTGCAACTCAAGAGCCGACCAGTTCAATGTTATTACTTCACTAGCTATTAAATATGTATATGCAAACAAATATGTTAAGTAATGCACTCAATATTGTTACTTGGAATGCCAGAGGCATCAATAGGAGACAAGTTGAATTTTTTAAATTTTTTAATGAATGTAAATGTTGACATTGCCCTTATAACTGTGACATGGCTTAATGAGTCAAAATCGTTTTCGCATCCAAACTTTTTGTGCTATCGCTTAGACAGAACTCATACAACAGGTGGCGGGATTTCCATTGTTGTCAGAAAAGGTATTGAACACACTGTCCGTCCTTGTAGTCATCTCAAGTTGCTTGAAGTAATTGGAATTGATATTACTTTATAAGATAATTCAAAGTTCAGTGTTTTTTCCGTCTACTTCCCTTGGGGAAGAAGAAGCTTTGAGAAAATAGCCCACTTCAAAAGAGATCTAAAAAAATTGCTCAGATCGAACACTCAAATAATTGTTGGTGGAGACCTTAATTGTCTTCATCAAGTATGGTTTTGTTCAAGATCGAACTGCTGGGGTAATGTCCTACTCGACATGGTAGAAAGCAACCCCAGCTTTTCATTACTAACCACTAAATCATTCCAACTTCTTCTTCCAAAAATCCATCAACTCTTGACATGTTCTTTACGAATATTTCTAACTTTTGCACACAACCCAGAACTCATAATAATCTTGGCTCCGATCATCTCCCAGCCACTATTACTGTAAACAACATTGACTTCGCAAACAACACCCCTATGATATATAGATACTCCGCTGCCAACTGGAACTTATTGAAAACATTTATTAACAACAATCTTAATCACATTGAACTTGAGCCCAACTCTGTGCAAAGCCCTGAACACGTAGATGTATTATGCGATACTTTTGTAAATACAATCTCTAGAGCAGCTGAACTTGCAGTTCCTAAAGGCCATTTAAAAAATGTGCACTTCACTCCCTGATAACATCCTCCTATTGATCAGACTAAGGAGTTCTGAAAGAGGAAAATGGCTTCGCTGTCGTTATGAAAGCTTCCTTCTCAGTGTGAAGTTCCTAAACAACGCTATCAAAGACGAGATCGCGGCTTAGAAAAATATGCACTGGAATAACCTTCTTTCTTCTTTTGATAAGTCGCGTAAGCCATTTTGGAAAGTTTCCAAAATCCTTAAAAAAGGGGACACAATAAACAATATCCCCCCCGTTTAGAGACGATACTTATCTCTGTGTCTCCGCAAAAGAGATAGCCGATATCTTAGCTTCCGATTTTAGCAAAAACCACACAGTATCAGAGCACTTAAGCGATGCAAATATTACATCTGAAGTACTTTCTACCAAAACTACTTTATCCAATTCGCCTGAGTTCTGGAACGAATCTTATCAAGTATTAGGTACCACAGTTAAACATTTGATCAAAACTTCTAAGCCCAAAAAATCTGCTGGCTAAGATAAAGTAAACAATAGGTTGCTCAAGAATATCCCATCTAAAGCAATCAATTAATTAAGTAAACAATAGGTTGCTCAAGAATATCCCATCTAAATCAATGAATTATTTAACTTTCAACTGTTGTCTTAGACTGTGTTACTTTCCTGTACAGTGGAAAACAGCCCTGGTCGTACCTATTGCAAAACCTGGTAAGCCTAAAGAAAAAACCGACTAATTAGTTTGCTCACCTGCATAAGCAGGCTATTTGAGAAAATCATTAAAAAAAAAGATTGATATAATTTAAACTGACAAAAACATATTCCCCAGCTTTCAATTCGGTTTCAGAAAGGGACATAACACGACTTATCAAGTAGTCCGAATCAAGAATATGGTGTGCGAAAAACTTAATTCGAAAGAGTCTACTGTTCTCGTTTTACTCAACAATGAAAAGGCATTTGATACAGTTTAGCATGACGCCTTAATTCACAAACTCTTCAAATATGATTTTCCAATCGCGATCATTAAATTAATTCAAAGTTTTTTAAGCGATTAAATGTTTGTTGTCAAAGTACAAAATCATACTGCGGTACCAAAACGTATTCAGCATGGCGTTCCCCAACGATCCGTTCTTGATCCAACACTCTTCAGTATCTACGTATCGGATATACCATGCCTTGGCAACAATGTTAAGTTAGCAATGTTTGCAGATGATACTGCTATATTTGCAGCAGGGACTCTTATCGATGTATATAACATACTACAACCAGCCCTTTACAAATTCGAGTCATATTGTCATAAGTGGAAGATGAAACGTTAAAAAACCCAGGCCATTTGGTTCATCAAACGGAAGTAAATATGTTATCAACCAAACACCCTTAAGTTAAGACTATGTTGCTCAGACATAAATTGGGCAGAAAACTGCGAATACCTGGGGATTATCAGAGATAAGAAGCTCAACTTTAAGAATCATGTATCCCCTACCATAAATAAAGCGAATAAGCTAATAAGAGTTATGTATCCGCTTATTTGCAGGAACTCAAAACATAGGGTCGATAACAAACTGGAGCTCCTGTCTGGGACGATTGCGCGAAAACTCTTAAATTTACACTTAAAATTACAAAAATGTCAAAACAAATTGCTGAAAATGATGTTAAATCTGCCATGGTACTTCTCAACAAGAAAACTTCATGATAAAGCTAATGTCAACATGATAGATTACCTTATTGATAAGACTAAAATATCTTTTAATGAAAATTGTACCTTTTCTGATAATGAGCCTATAACCCAGTTTTTTAATAATAGACTGTTAAATATAATAAAATACATCTATCAAATGTGTTATTGCACAAAATTATATCATAGCTGTAAAGAATCACAGAATAACAAATCTCTAAAATGCAAATTGTTTAAAACATGAAACGTAAAACTTTAGCTACATTAAATAATAAAGATGATATGAAAAATTAAAAATTGTATAGTTTTTAGCAATCTTCCAGGAAACTCAAAACTCAAAACAAAACGTGTATTGATCAGTGTAATTTGTGTTATCTTTCAAAGATGTCAATACAATCACAACAATAGCTTCGAATTGCTTGAAAATGAAAGCCACTGTGTTGATTTTTTTAATCCTTACGTTAGTTCAATACTTCAATATTTTTTTCTTCTTATGGCGCTACAGTCCGGGCTGAACCTGGGCCCCAGCCAACAAACCTCTCCAGCTGGCACGATCTTTAGCCAGCTGCCTCCAATTTCGCACTCCATGTTGGTTGAGGTCCTTCTCTACTTTAGTGCGCCATCTGGTTCGTGGTCGTCCTCTATTGCATTGTCCCACTGGTCCGGAGTCGAAGACTCTTCGGGCTGGAGCAGTATTGTCCATGCGCTCT
The DNA here is from genome assembly GCA_916610145.1 of Eristalis arbustorum. Taxonomy (NCBI): domain Eukaryota; kingdom Metazoa; phylum Arthropoda; class Insecta; order Diptera; family Syrphidae; genus Eristalis; species Eristalis arbustorum. Next base: position 78,350,729 of record OU744316.1, on the reverse strand, counting down.
ACATGGCCTAGCCATCTTAGACGTTGAATCCGTAGACGCCTCACTAGACCCGTGTCGCTGTACAGCCGGTAAAGTTCGTGTTCGAATCTTCTTGTCCAGAAACCTTCAACGCAAACAGAACCAAAGATTGAACGCAGAACTTTTCTCTTGAAGAGACCAAGTGCGTCTCCTTTCGCACTTGAGCTAGTCCAGGCTTCCGCGCCATAGAGCAGGACAATGATTAAGGCCTTATATAATGTGAGCTTGGGCTTTCGGGAGAGGGCTCTACTACTCAATTGCCTCTTGAGCCCAAAGAAACAGCGGTTGGCAAAAGTTATTCTGCGTTTAATATAAGTACTGATGTTGTTTTTACTATTAACTTGGGAGCCAAGGTAGATGAAGTAATTTACTACTTCGAAGTTGTAGCTGCCACTGGTGACGCTCTGACCGAGTCGTCGATGTTGTGTGTCGTTTCTTGATGACAGCATATACTTTGTTTCTCATTCACCGCTAAACCCATTTTTCCCGCTCCGTTTCAATACAAGCAAACCCTTTGTTGACTGCTCGCTGAATTCGACCAATCACGTCCATGTCGTCCACGTATGCTAGCAATTGCAAGAATTTTTTGAATATCGTTCCTCTAGCATTGGCGTGTGGGCTTTGCACGACCTTCTCAAGTATGAATGTTGAACAAATCACATAACAGCGCGTCGCCTCTTAGATACTTCAATGTCAATAAGATGAAAAAACTGGGATTTTATTGTTTTTTTTAAATTTTTTTATAAAATCAATTTTGTCTATTTATATATATAGACATATCTAAAAGAAAACAACGAAGAAATATATATATATATATGTATACATATATATATCGCTGTGGTAGATCTACTTCCAAGTCCATTAGTTACGATGATTAGTAGTTCTTTTTCTTCGTTGTTTTCTATTAGACAAAAAAGAGTTCCTTATTGTCTATTGCATATGCTTTTATGTTCTCCAAAGCCATGCTTCATGGTTTCGAAGGCTTTCTTAAAATCTTGAAATATTACTATAGTCTGCATTCTCTCGTAATTTATATAATTTATTATTGTTTCACAGGTGTGTCTGGTGCGAAGTCTTTATTGAGAGTCGGAAAAAAGTTTCGGTTTTTGAATGTAGACCAATAGTTTTTTTTTTTTGAGTTGTGTCCCGTATATTTTTTCAAATAATTGTAAGAAGTTTTTTGGTCTGGGTTCTTGACACATATTTGTATTTTTATTTTTTCAACTGGAATAGTTTGTGTTTCTTTCCATGATTCGGGAATATTCCTGTTTCCAGAAATGTATTTACTATTAAGGTCGTATGTACTAGTATAGGTAATAATAATAACATGGGTGGCGCTACAGCCCATAGAGGGCCAGGGCCTAGCTTCTCAGCAAGCACTCGTAATGTGCATGCTATTGTTTTCACACGAGTGCAAGGGACCTACAGTTTTATGCCGACTCCGAACGGCCAATTTTGAGAAGCTTTTTCTAGACAGGAAATACACTTTGAGCATTGTCAGTGACTCGAAAGAGGTGGGGTCGTAAAAATGACTTTTGTCGCTCAGAGCTGGAATCGAACCTACGACGTCGAGGTTGGGGTCGACGCACATACCCACAACGCCACGGGCCACCTAGTATAGGTACTTGTCCTATTATTTTCCAATTACCCAATACAATTATCATGATATTATTGGCGTCTGCTTTATTTAATTGAACTACTTAAACACATTGATATTGTCATAAGTCATCTATCGTCACTTTTTCAATTTCGTACTGTGTACTATGTTTATATATGTGTTGTTACTTGCTACATGAGGTCCATTTTATTAAGCCTATCATTTCGGGATCGGCATAATTCCTAGTGAGTATAGGCCATAAGTGTAATTTTTTTAATTTTGTGGTGGGATACTCTCTTATCTCTGTTGCACATCTACTTCTTTCGTCTTGACAGATATAGTTGAAATTTGCTTGTGGAATCGCGATACACGGAATACAATGATGTCATACAATTTAAATATGACGTCAGATGAGTATTGTAAACTAAAATTAGTACACATCATATAATTACTATGGTAGATTATGTTCAAAATTCACTTTAATCCTGGGCATAATACAACCTTTTTTAGATGTAAGATATGTTTCAGAAATTGGAATTTTAAAAACAAAAGATTTCTTAAAAAAGTCAGTTTGTAAAAAGAGCATTCTTTATAATTCTATACTACATTAATTCAATTAGTAGTACTGTATGTATACTATGATGTGCCCGTAATTATCAATATATACGTCTTAGAAGAGAAAAAATCAATTTTACTATTTTAATACGTAATTTATTACAATATTTAATCACAATTTGTCTCCATTGTCGAAGAAAAAGTCTCCCCTCACAGAAAATGGTAACCAAGTGGTGTCACGCAAGTTTGATAGCAGAGGAACACATTACCTTGTATTCAGTGTATCATTGTGTGAATTTCTCATGCAAATGAAAATACTTCTCCCCATACACATTTCATACGTTCGCTTTTATCAAAACTTGTATCGATTTACAAGTGTACACTCAATTCTCTTTTTATGCGGTAGATACGTTCCAAAACTAACCGCACAAAAAAAATCGCATAAAAAATACACCAATGTAGTGTAAAAGAAGGAATGTGTTCTATTATTTTCAAAAACGCATAAAGCAAAAAATCGTATAAAAAAAGACATTAATTACATTATATAATTAGGGTTACGTTCCAAAACTTTTTAAAAGTTCTTAGGACCAAAAAATCGCAAAGAAAAGTCGATGTCAACTAATAACTAACTAATAACAGACTGCCTTATTGAAACTTCATTCTTTTTAATGGCTCTTATTGTCGATTCACCGTAGCCAAGACGCCGCCCAACATCAGTAAATCTTTCTCCTTTCACTAAGCAATCTAAAATTGCAATATTTATTTTTAAGGAAATTGCTTTTCGTTGCTGCTTCTTTTTTTCCATCTTCAAACAAATTTTTATTTTAAAATTTAAAAAATTAAAGTTCTTAATCAACCAAACGCGCCTTTACTCAACGAAAGCATTAGCTCAAGTGATAATTCATTCTTACACAAATAGCATTGAGCATATGTAACTATTGTTTGCTTGCTGTGTATAGAAGAAATATATAAAAAGGAGAATCCCATACAAAATACTATGGAAAAACAACGCATAACTTCAAAATCTTGTACAAAAAAATTAGAATTAGATTCTCAGGAAAAATCGCACAACTTCAAAACCGCATAAAAAAGATTCGCATTAAAAGAGAATTGAGTGTATATCAAATTAGAAAAAAATATTTCGCTAATTTTGTCTAGCATAATGAGTCAAATAATACGATTTCTGAAATTATTTAATCGAGTTCACCTCACAAGACTACCATATAAACTCCCAAATAAACTTTCCATTTAGCGAGGCGTAGGGTTGACTTGGGAAGTCAGCCATCGCCTTTTTCTGTAATACAGCCAACTCGGGATCCAATCCGAACAATTTAGCGAGGCGTAGGGTTGACTTGGAAAGTCAGCCGTCGCTTTTTTCTCTAATACAGCCAACTCGGGATCCAATCCGAACTTTAATTTCAGTCAATTTGGTCAAGTTTCAACTATTTTTTTATACCATTGTTATTGTTTCCTATTTTTGTAATACTCGATTCAATATGGTTATAAAGGAATCATTGTTTTAGACCAAATTTGTACATTTGATGACAATTTCAAATTCTGTTTAAAGCTTCGATAACTTTTGAATAGCATTTTTTTACAAACGGCAAATGGAGTTTCGCGTCGTAATAATAAAAGCACACACAATTTGGGAATGTCCGTTAGAGACGGAGAAAATCAAGACAAAATAGTCACACTGCTAATTATTGGGGATGCTCTAAAAATTTAAGAAACCAGAAATTTAAAGAGTCCATGACGAAAAGGTCTGGGTGCCTCTACCATTCGTGACTGAAGAACACCGCGCTCAACACGAGCAATTTACATAGAAGCTATGTCTAGTTCAGCCACGTATGCGGGCTAAAAGAGAACGCTTTTAGAGGTCCTGGTTGAAAATAATATCCAACATAATAAACCAGAAATACAAACATCCCTACACACTTGCTTAGGAAAAGGAAAGAGACCATGTTCATAAAAAAAAGATGAAAGGGGACAAGTTATTCAAGTATCTTGGTTAGAAACTTTCCAAATAGATATTTAGGGGTTATGCTTGTCTGAAAGCGCGTTTTGTTATTGTGTGGCTTTTCGATGACGCACGATGTTTCATTCCGGTCTACGGCAAGACAAACAGATCGCGTAGTTTTTAAATTATAATAAACCACTAATTTTTATTTTAATTCATACAGCTGGTATGGATGCCGGCCAGTGTCCTTGTGGGCATGTGCTTCGACTCGCATTTGAACCTCGACGAACCTAGTTCGATCCCTAGTCTGGATATCTTTATTTTCGATAATTTAATTAATTCGATTTTATAACGAATTTCATTTTATTTACTGCGGGCTAACGGCTGAAGAATAATCATAACCCTATTTGTGGTTTGTGATCAAGAATGATCTAGTTTGTGATAATTGTTTGCAAGTCTCAATTGTGACACGAGATGCTCCTACTCCGATTTGATAAATGTATTGACAGCTATTGCAATAATTATATGTAAGTATGAGTACCAACATTCACAAATAAAAATCAAAGCAACTTCGAATCGGTTTTGTTTTACTCTTAATTCACTTCAATCTACATTGATAAAAACACTCTTAATTATGGATAAAATTGAAGTGGAAGAGGAAATAAATGCGACAAGAATTCAAAAACAAACGAATGTGATTAATCCTATGGACACCTTCATTAAATGCAAGAAGGCTGTCCGCTTGCACAGTCACCGCTTTCAAGTTTATTCAATGTTCAGTACAATAGCGACCTTCAGTTAATTGACGTGTCAAGCTAAACACATACAGTGTTCGATATCTTTAAAAGTGTGCCAGGGGTATGTGTCTAATTTCTTCCATTGCCATAAGTTCACATACCGTCCATTTACTTATCTTATGTTTGTTGTGAATTCTATCATAAGTTGTTTCTTTTATTTAAGTCATGATAATGTTGATGTATACATATGTATGTGTGTAGATCAATACTTTTTAGTCAGCCAAGTTCAATGGAACTTAGAGAGCTGTTGCTGTAAACTGTAAACACCGAACTTTACCTACTATTTTTAGTCAGGGATAGTACAATTGTCATTCATTATGTATTCATTCATTATAATGACAAACTCATGAAAGAATATAATTTTATATAATGTCTATTGGTATATTGTTTACTCCGGAGGCTAAGTAAAAAGTTAAAGCTGTACATTGTGAATCTCTATCCAAGACGTCGATGTTGTATGTCCATTCCAGCATATTACTTGGTTTTGCTATCATTCACCTCCAGAACCATTTTAGCCGCTTCCGTCTCAATGTTAGCAAATGCCTCATTGACGGCTCGCTAAGTCCTGCCAATCACGTCAATTTCATACGCGTATGCTGACAATTGTAGTGGCTTTTGGAAGATCGTGCCCCTTGCGTTGGCGTATGAGTTTTACACTACCATCTCCATGACGATGTTGAAGAAACCACATGACAGCACGTCGCCTTGCCTAAAACCTTTTTTGGCATTGAAAGTCTCTGCAAAGCAAATGTCATCCTACAACAGACCCACTCCAGCCACTCCAGCAGCTTTGTTAGTCTTCAAACTTCATATTGCTATCTTGAAACATTCTGCCCGACAGCGGTATTTTGGTCTTCATCGCCGTTGTGAACGTTCCAGGTTCTCAAAATCGAATGCGATTCAACTCAAACATCCGACTTCAAACCGTGGTGTTCTTTCTCGACTCCGTTGTTCTCTTGTTATCCTCATTCTTGTTGTATTCTTACTTTGACTACAACAAGGAAACGGTTCGAGTCAATATTGGCTCCTAGCAAGGTACATCGTACATCAAGAATATTGGAGGAGTGTCGGACGTCGATCGCAACGTGATCGATCTGGCTGACGGTTGATTGATCAAGGGACCACCAGTTACTTTTATGGATGTTGATGTGTGGGAACCGCGTGCTAGCTACAGAGAGGTTACGTCCCAAGACAAAGTCCACCAGCCTTATTTCGTTACGAGCCGTCTTTGTAGCAAGTAAGTTGCAGAATGTCCCATTGGCTGAATTCTCGATACTAGAGATTTTCGAGTAACGAGATTTTCGACTAAAAGTTAATATTCCCTGTTTATATCTACCATGTATTTAGCAGCTAATGCTAATTCAATGCTAGGTTTTCTGCATCAAACTTGTGCTCAATTCTCTGATCCTATGCTCTTAAGTCGGTGCATGTGTCAATTAGTCGTTTCATTCTATGTATATTGCTCTGTTATATGGTGTCCGTCATGTATGAATCTTTCAGAAAACATTTACAGGATTGGTTATTGCTTCATATCAAACAATATGCGACTTGATTGGATTAGAAACATTAGATAAAAGACAAAGTGTTCATTGCATAATGTTCATTCATGATGTGCCCTAACATTTTTCAAAATGTATTGTTATATGTGGTATTAATATGTTAAAGAATCCACAAAAATGGTTATTTCAACCAAGACACTACAAAAATTATGGTTTTAATAATTATACAATTCTTCAATTCTGTTTGCGGTAAAGTATATCTATGTGATGTATTATCATTTATTACTAGTACTAGTATCATTAAGAACTAGTATGTTGGTCACGCTGCCACCGCCGAGAATTAAGCGGCCAACTACGAGACGGAATTTTTGAAATCGCTTGATGTGTCAGGTATTTCGCCGCTTAATTTACTGCTGAAGATCCATCATAATCTGAAATATGTGGATTCCGGCAAATTGAAAAACAGGCAAAACGAGCTGATCTGAGAGTCAAAAAGAATAAGAAAAAATATAAGCAAAAATCAATGAGGAGCGGGACCCATGCTGAGAACACGGCGTATGTAATAGAGGATCTGTGTGGCACATGAAATGCGAAAGCAATGCATTGTAGGAGCCGAGTATAATTTCAATTGCTTCAATTGGCTTCGCTTCTGCAACTTATATTCATGATAGCCATCCAAGAAGACCAGGTTATCGCAGCTAAGGTCTAATTTATGTTTTTTATTTATCGCCATATATGAGTCAATATCCTTGCAGTACATCCCACAATCGAGATAGTTCAACAGAAACTAAGATATATAGTTGTATAAGAACAAAAATAAAATACACTTCGTATTACAAGTACACGCCTGCAACAGTGATAGAATGCGTCATCAATTGGGATAGAGCTATTTTGACTGACACTAGGGCCATTGCAGCAGACCAAACATTGCAATCCACGACAAAGGGAAATAGATCACTCATGTAAACTTCGTAGTGGTACACACCACTAACTTGCGCTCTACTTATAACACCGATATCCAAAAATACTTGGCCTTCGGTCAAGAACTGAAGAGTCTGTGGAGTTACGCTACAGACGGAATTTACCTCATCATCATCATCATTTTCTGATCTTCATGATCCACAGAAAGGGTCGTTGTGATAAAGCACGCACCATACATTTTTACGTCATCGACTCTTACTCATCAGGATGTATGCCAAACGAGTTTTTGGACTTGGTCCAATCGTCTCGTCCTGGGCTAGCCAAAGTGCCGCCTTCCTAATGGACTCGCATTTAAGGCACTCCCCGGAAGATGTGATGATGGGGACATTCGCCCCACGTGTCCAAACCGTTGAAGCACAGGAGAAGTAGCTGCTCGACATTGAGTTTCTCGCTTACTGACGAGTTTCCCACAATAGTATAAAGATATCTCATCTCGGCAGTGTGTATTCGCGATATTATGCTTTGAGTCATTACCCAATTTTTATGACAATAGGTGAGATTTGAATTAGATACTGAGTTAAAAACAGCTGAACTGGCGCTCTGTTTATCCTAGCGAATGTTACCAATCCTACTTGAAATTAATTATTTAATGTAAAATCAAAATAATTTTAATATTTAATAATCCGCTCCGAAAGTGAAAGTTTAGTTTAGTTTTTCAATAAATATTTTGGAGGCAGTTCTGAATGAAGATGTTATATATAGTGTACACTGCAGCATACAAGTCCTGCCAAAAATTCAATATAATTTGCCCTTTGATCAAGCCAAGGAAATGACAAGCGAATACTTTCTTGCCAAAAAAATAAACAACAAGAATAAATAATCGAACTACAATATTTGTTCAAATGCCAAATATGCTATAGCCGAAATTCCAATGCCGTCATGCCCAGTATCATAAGTACTTACACTGGAAAGAATAACCTACAATCTTACAAATAATGCATGTCTCCATGGCAAGAACAATTTACTGTGACATAGAGAATTCAGTAAACTCACAGACCATAAATCAGCATTATTGGATAATTTGTACATCCACTCTGCCAAGACATTTCCGCTCAATAGAACGTCCAAAGGGCAATTGGAAAGATTTCACAAAACTTTAGTACAAAACTTGGAAGGAACTTAGATGACAATGATAATTATTACTCCACTAAGACTATGAGAATGCCCCCTGGATAGCTCTCACAACACACGTTGTGAGGTGAACTAATGCATGCAACGTTTCCCCAGTTTCCCCAACCAACCAACGAAAAAAAAAATCTGTTACGAAAGAACACATCGTACTCGGAGACTCCAATGATAAAATAGGTAAGGAAAACATCTTTGGCGGAGTGATCGGAAAGCACAGCCTCCATGACACGACAACAGATAACGGCTTCCGACTCACAGACTTTGCGACAGCACGTAATATGGTCATAAGTAGCAAGGGTTCCCTTGCAAACCGCCAACCAAATCGACCATGTGCTTATAGACGGAAGACACGCAGCAAAAAAATTCAGGGAGGCAAACGCTGACTCTGACCATTTTCTTGTTGCAGCAAGATTCAGAGCTCGACTGTCCAATGTCAGAAAGCTGCACCAGCCGACAAAGATAACTTTTGACATTGGACGCCTAAGCACACCGGAGATTGCCAGAGCCTACGAAGAGTAATTAAGTGAGAGACTGTTCGGTATGCCTACGTCAAGTGCCAACGAGACGTGGTTGAATTGCCGCTCGGCCATCAAAGAGGTAGCGGAAGCTACCTTTGGCTACCTACTACCCCCGACAAGAAACCCGTAGTATGATGGCGAGTGTGAGCAGAAAAAACGTGCTACCGACGAGGCATACCAATAAGCGCTGCAACGGAAAACAAGGGCAGCGAAAGAGAAGTACCGGGCTCGAAGACGGGAGGAGAAAAAGCTTCTACGCCTGAAGAAAACGTTTTTCGCAAGGATATCGAAGGGTCTCGGGACTGACAAAAAATACGGGCCTTTTAAAAAAAGCCTTAGCTTTAGGAAATGCACCCAAGGCTCTTTGAAATCGCGAGGGTAACCTAGTTACGGACCTACAGGGAATGTTGGATATGTTTAAGCAACACTTCCAACAGCTGCTAAGGGGGCCTGATCAGGAGAGAGTGATAGGGAACCAAGAAATCCCAACTCCAGTAGACAAAGTAGTCCTCCCACATAGCTTTGAAGAAGTCGGTACAGCCATTAAAAGGCTGAAGAACAACAAAGACGCAGGCTCAGATGGCTTACCATCTATAAGGATAGTTGACGAGCAAGGACTGCAGTTATGCGTTATAATTGTTGTAAGTTATCATGGGTATTGAAAACCTAAGGTGAAGGTAATCGTTTTTATGGCTCTCATCTCACCGATTATGATGGCCGGTTCTCTGTAGTTCAGGGTATCTACGTTACACCATAGAGTATCAACTATACCATACATATGTTCAGCATAAACATACATAACTCATACGCCCTTGTAAACGTCGCTTGCACTGGTCTTTAACTCAGCGATTCTTCTTTAAATCGTCTTGTGCCACGGGGTTCTGAAATCTTAGCCATGGACAAAGTCCAAAAAGTATAGTGGTCCAAAAAAAGTTTCTCGATAGTATAGATTCAAACTTAAACTGAAACCTCAAGTCATAAGAAAAAAATATCAAGAACAAGGGCTACTACGATTAGTTGCTAAAGAACTCAGATCCAGGTCTTTTTCACTGTTAGTTGCAGAAAAGTTTTGCTGGCTATTTAACAACAGCTATTAACTTTATGGAGTTGCCCAATTACTAAGAGAAATCGACTATGCACGCATTGAAATAAAATTTACTATTCGCCGTAATGATTAGTTGACAAAATGTGGGTCAAACGATAAAGATGCAAATCCACAGACACAAACATGTTCATGCTGTGCCCAGAGTACCGGTGAAGTTCGATCTTATATTGTTTAACGATTTTTATCTTAGTTTAGCGTATTGTTTAATTATTATCGTGTATTTGTTTTAATTTAACATTGTCCACTTTAGTTGCAAGTCAATACAATTATCACCTTAACTTCGTACTTATGAGAAAATTCTTTATATCTTAACATGTTATAATGAGGGGTTGTGTTGCAAGCAGATAAGTTTTTAACTCAAATAAACGCTGTTAACGCTGTCTCTTGGTTCAATTCATGCAATCCCAAGTTTCATAGTGCTCGTTTAATCTACAATTTTAGTTTAAGTTCTTTTTTTTTTCAGAGTTTTATTCACAAAGACGAACTAAAAAGATCACAAATTAGTGCACCAAAAGTACAACGAATACATCGACAGCTTTAACAAATTTTAGACGATACTTGAGCAGAATGCAAAATGCTGTCCTTTTTTTTCTTCGATCGCTATACATAAGCGAAGTTCAACAGAAGTTCTGATTTGACTGTGAGACCAGACGAGTTCAACTAAAAACTTGAATTATATTTAAGGTTCAGCTGAAAGAAGGTTTTAACCTGCACTGTGCTACTGGGCGTTAACCAGACCATCATTTAGTTTAGTCCAAAGGATCGTAGTCTGAGATTTCAGATTGTCATTCATACGTTGAAATAAAGTTAAGGATTTTATTTTACACACCGCATTTGGTTTGATTTTAGGTCAGCTATTGATTCGGTTTCACAATTTCGTTTGAACATTGACTTTAACCTTAACCTTAGTTCAATTTGAACTTTATTTTGAACGGGAGTCGGCACCTCGCCTACGCTTCATTTTTGCTCTTTTTTGCTTCTTGAAGCTTTCGTATTTTATTCTCTGTGTCATTTAATGTTCAGTCATGAGATTTATTCCTCGAATTGATTTTTTTTAAATTAGTATACCACAGTTTTTTCCTTCCTTGGTTGAATGACAAAAAGTATCGAAAGTCATAACAAATTGTAGCCAGAAACGCAAGTGACGCCAGAATCGATCAAATTACACAAGCAACTTAACTGATTTAATTGTGAAACTAGAAAAGTTCAACCAAAAATTTGAACGCGGTTCATAGTGTAAACAATAATCAAGCTACGATAAAATAAACTAATCTAAATAACATTAAACTCATAAAACAATCTTAGTTATATCTTGAAGTGTGTGGATTTGGGCACAAGCGTTATTTTCATGTCCAACATATAAACATAATTTATATGACGTGGTGCAATTTTTTCGAATATATTTTTTATATTAATAGTGTTTTAAAAATAACAAATGATTTGTATTGCCGCCATAAGAACAATTCAGGCTGATATTTTAGGGCTTTTAAGAATAGGGCCTAACCTGGCACAACAACATGTTGCATATCTCAAAAATAATGAAAATATGACAGAAACAATTCAAAAGAATCGTGTTTTAAGTTCAATCGGTGCTTATTATTGGTGCTACATTTTAACATCATCATAACTAATATTTTTCTACTGATATTGGATAATATTGCCATAGAGTAAAAAATTCAATTACTTTATGAAACATTTCCTTTTCATGTACTCTCTGACTCTATTAAATGTCTGCAAGCGGTTATTTGAAGTAAAATGTGTATGTCAACAAGCTCATAACCTCCCGTACATTAGATGAAATTAAACGCTGCATCAACGAAACAGCATTCAAGGAAAATGGTAGTATTTGAATAAATAGAGCTATTTGTATAAGAAAATGCAAGCTGTCTTATTACAATTTTTATAAATGTCCTTCCAACTTCGGCCTTGATCTGTCCTATACGTCACGCCCTACACACAATGATATCATAAGATATTTTACGGACTAATATTCACATTTTTATTGAAGTCAAGAAAAAAATGTTTTTTGTTGGCAAAATATTGGAAATAGAGGATAGTGTTCCTCACCTACGCCTAATCACAAATTGCGTGCCATCACATATATTCATTGCGGTTGTTTTTTATATATACCCACTTTTTCAGATTAGTGTTCTACAGAATGCGTTGCGAAGTTAAAATACACATACTTCATACTCTGATACTGATACTGATGGATGCTACGTTCTTCAATTGTTGTAATTTAATAAGTCAGTAAATGTCCATCACATTGCCAATAATTGTCTTTCATTTTTCATCGGTTTTAAATTGCGCCCTTGAAATAGGATGTATAGTGTATACGTACAATGCCTAATACCCCTCAACCCGAAGTTCTTTTTATCTTTCATGCAACAAAACGTGCTACGCAAAACAAAATGTAATTTTTTATTAAAGTAAATGAAACAGTCGCTCTAACAATAGCCAGTCATCCAACAAAGATATTTACACATACAAGTACACAATAAAATCGTACCTTTTCGCTCTCGCCAATATTTATGATAAAAATGTGCTTCTTCCTGAATTCGTTGAGGTTTTCGAATTTTTTTCACAACATTTCGCACACAACTTATTAATGTTATTTGTTTTTTGTTTTTTTTATATAATTAAGCAGCCATTAAAGTATATGATTAATTTATAAATTTCCTTTAAACAAACACATTTCTTAGCATTAGATAATGCCTACACTTAAAATGGGTATATTTGGAATTGCAGTACATACAATTTTATATATAAACTCGGAAGAATTTGTTTGGTTTATGCAAGACGTGACATTACATTTGTAAAATTAATTTACATATACATCACATATATTAAAGGTCTAAAGCAATATTTACATCCACATGTAACCGCGTTCATTATATTATTTTGCACAATAAATATTATGTTAAGAATGTATTTTTTGGTTATTTGAGGAACAGATTTTTTAAGTTACTCTAATGGACATTAATTATATACATATCTAGGCACTCACTTCTGTAACCTTATTATAGCAGTTCATTTAATATAACCAGGAAATGCTTCATGGTACTCGCGAAAATCGAATTTTAAATGTGAATTTTGATTCACTTTCTTTTGTGTAAGTCTGTCAACAACAATAGCAATGGATAAAATGCAGATATTTAATTTTCATATTTATAAAAGAAATTCGAAAAAAAATCTCCGGTCTGGAAATTACACCATGTCAATTATTATCTCTATTTTGCTCCGCCCGGATGGAGATAAATGGTTACACAGTCTTAAAATTCGATGGCAACTACTTTCTTTTCGATTTCTATTTATATTAATTGCAAAAATATGAAAATGTCACTCTATACATATTTATATACGAACATACACATGTAAATGACATTGCCAATATATTCTCTCTTCTTTACACACGTTAGCGCGCAAGTAAGAACACTACACTGCTCACTACGAGGTGGTGGGAAGCAAATATCGTAAAAAGAAGAAATGTTTCGATGATGGTGGTAGTTCCAAATAGACTCCCTTTTTGTTCTTATTCTCTAATATTTAGTACAACAAAACATTCCAATGGTGTTATAAGGCATACAAATATTTCTTGTCACAAGCCCTACCATATTTACGAGAGAGTTCTTATACCAATTGCGTATGTTGGTTCTAGGCATATAACTTTTGAGTAATAAGCTCACTGATGAAACGATTCATGTTTTCTTCTATGTCCCTCTATCTATTAACATTGATATTTTGTGTGCCAATTTCATGCGAACGTCCACTCTCAATACCACTAACAGTAACCTTGCCTTGCAATCGATTTATTTTTTTGTGGAAGTGGTTCGTGCCACATTGTGAATGGAAATTTGAGAACGATGGGAATTTTTAGTTCTTTCGCAAAATGTTCCCCCTGTTTTGTTTTTTTTTCTTGTAGCTGCCAAATGTACATGCGCTAGGTGTAATGTAGAAATTGGAATGGCTACTGGAATATGTGGTGAGAATGCGCGTAACATGTAAATACGATTTTATTATGAGATAAAATCATATTAAATGTAGCGCATTTATCGTGGGAAAGTAAGCTTCGTAGAGTTAGAAAGGAATTAGCTTTGGACACTACATCAGTAATTTATACTTAATTTCATTATTTGTACGCTGGGACTTAAATCTAATCGGAAAACAATTGCCTGAGGATGAGACCGAATTTAGTTCCGCGTTCAGTAATGAACTTATGTATGTCTGCATTCTGGCTATAATTGTTTTCATCGGTTATTATTTTTATTTCTGTGTTCATTTATCAGTAGATGAAACTTGTCAAAATTGTTGTTTGTTTGTACATTTCACATGCTACATTACATTATGCTCAAGGGTCCTATAAGGGTAGGTCATTTTTTAATTCAAAGTGGCGCAAAATTAATCATCCTATAAGAAGATGTTATAATTATGGAGATTGGCTTCCTACTTCAATCACATTTAGTATTTGTAAACTAGACAGCCGCAGTATACAAACAGAAAAGCAAAGGAGGGTTATGGATATGGTTCTATGGTTCTTTCTTGGGCCATAATTAAAGGCTTATCTGGAATTAGTTGAGCGGAGCGTTGTGAACTTGTGGTTTCAACAATAAGGCACATACAGCACGAGCCAGAACAGATAATGTAAAGGATACGTTTCCTTTTTGCATAATCTTCCGTTTTTCAAAATTATGTTTTTTAGTGAAAGTTGCTACTGCTACTTCTACTGCTACTAGAATTACAGATATGTACAATGTTAGAAAGATGGAACTGCACATTTTGAACTGAATCTGTCGTCGAATATGCAAATCAATTGTGCGGGCTGAGGTCAGCATGGCTTGTAAAAAATCAGTTGCAGCTGTAGAAAGAAGCCTGAAAGACTTACGAAATATTTTTAAACACCAAGACGAAGACCTCATTTGCTTGCTTTTAACAGTTGGAGAAGAAGTTGGAGTTGGAGAAGTAACTAATGCTTAAATGACGTCATAGTATTTGTGCAGACATGTGAAGATATTGCTACAACATATATCAAAATCTTCTTTTATTGTTCAACTAAAAATGATGTATTGGCTCTTAAATTATTCAAGCAATTGCTGACGATTGGAAATGAAGCGATGCTAGATGATGAAACTTTCTTTGTGTATTCCCTAGAATAGTAAAGCCATTGGTGTAGAATGAGCTGAGGTGCAATTCCAACAGTCAAGAAAAAGTATGTAAATGAATTGAATTTCGCTATACATATATGCGCATATATATATTTGATTAACACTAGAAACGGGGGTCATTTAAAACATTTTGAAGGTTAGAACTATTAACCTTTGTCATAGAGGACTATTTATGACCTCATTATTCAAATCTATCTTAGTTTTCCCTTTCGAATGGTTGAAGATTCTGTAGCTAAAGAGGTTCGAAGAAAATGCTCTCATTCTAATCCTCACAAGAACGAAAGTAATTCCAATTCAAAACACCATCCCGTCCTTTCAAACTTTCAACCACTAAAATCAAACTCTATTTTCGTAAAATATGTAATCTGTGTTAAAAATGGTACTATATTGTTTAAGACTAAGCTTACATGTACTGACCATATAGACAGTGTAGTGTCCAAATGATATGCATCTTTTAAAGGCCTGTCAACCCAGCATCTGGCTTAAATTTGCGAAATTACTCATAGTTCCTCTCTTAACCTCTTCTTTTTCTTTGATTGGCGCTATAGTCCGAGGTGGACCTGGGCCTCCATCAACGCAAACAGGACCAAAGATCGTACGCAGAACTTTTCTCTCACAACAACCTAGAACTTTTTCATCCGCTTTCAATAGAGTCCATGTCTCTGCGCTCAGCCCGAGCAGGACAGGGATGATCAGAGTTTTATATAAAGAGTAATTCTGCGCTTGATCTAGGTACTGGTGTTGTTGTCACTATTTACTTCAGAGCCTAGGTAGACGAGGTGCTCGACTACCTCAAAGTGTCTGGTGTTCAATATGACGCTCTGTCCGAGACATCTTTGTTGCGTGTCCTTTCGTGATGACAGCACGTTCTTTGATTTGCCCTTGTTTATCGCTAGACCCATCTTAGCCGTTTCCGCTTCAATACCAGCAAACGCCTCATTGACGGCGGGCTTTGTTCGTCCAATCACGTCAATGTCGTCCGCGTAAGCAAGCAGTTGAACGGACTTTTGGAAGATCGTGCCTCGGGTGTTTACGTTGGAGTTTGGCACGATCTTTTCAAGTATGATGATGAAGAAGTCACATGACAGCGAGTCGCCTTGCCTAAAACATTTTTTGCAATTGAATGAAGTTGAAGTTCTCGGTGAGTTCTTTACCGACCTTGGTGGAGCAGCGAGAGTTCTCCATTGTCATCCTGCTCAACCATATGCGGCATTGAAATCGACAAATAGGTGATGTCGATCTGCATCTCTTGAGTCGTTTCCAAGATCTGCCGAAGTGTAAATATTTGGTCTATTGTGGACTTTCCTGGCCTGAAACCGCACTGATAAGGACCTATCAGGTTGTGGACAAAAGATTTCAGGCTAACAGAACGGCAGAGAGTATCTTGTACGCGATGTCAAGGAGGCTGATTCCCCGATAGTTGGCGCAGTCAAAGGAGTCACCTTTCTTGTGGACAAACGACGCTGAGTTTCCACTTATCGGTGGAATGCTTTCCTCCGACCATATCTTACAGATGAGCTGGTGCATGCGCCCAACCAGGTCATCTCCAGCTGCTTTAAGCAGTTCCGCGAACAGTCAGTCCGCTCCGGCAGCTTTGTTCGACTTCAGTCTAGATATCGCTATCTTGAATTCGCTAAGTCGGGGGGACGGAATTCGTGTTCATCATCGTCCAAATTGAGTGAAACATTCTGCCTGACAGCGGAATTTGTGTCGTCATCGCCGGTTAACAGTCTACAGAAATGATTTTTCCAAATTTTCAGCATCGACTGCGATTCTACCATTCTACTCTCTTAATATACGATTGTGAATTATTTGCTGACAGTAATAAAGCTTCTCATTGGCGCATGGGTATGTGTATCCAGGGCAAAGTTGTTGATTGCTCTCAACTTGGCGGGATGCCAGCAACGGTCCCTATAATTGGACAGGACTAGTCGACATACATTCTTCTAGTGGCGCCCTCTGGATAACCTCTACTGCAACCGCTTGGAGGTAAACCAATGTGTGCAGCGACCCCTTGTCCAGGAGCTTAAACCAGAACCCGGTCCTCCAGGTTCAGGTGTTTCGCGTGTAGCTAACTTCCCCACCATGTAAAATATACTCTAGTTCAGAGTCGACTACAAGCCTCGGATACGGTCCCTTAACACACCACGTGCAGCCAATGAACTTGCTGAGGCCCTAGAAATCTATATGGCTGACATCACCACAGACCATCCAGGATGAAAAATTGCGATGTTTATTACAGCGATTGCTGCAAACAGCAATCAACAATGCCAGGCGAAGCGCACAATGGAACTGTTAAAACTGCTTCTGATGTGTTAGATTTTAGAACGCCACCCAGAAAAAAACCCACGGTTTGTCCACTAGCGGCAGGCGCACTCAGTGTAGCTAGAAGCAAAAACAGCAAATTTTGACTGGATGCCCAGGTAAAAGCGTATTCACTTTTTTATCACTGTGATTTGAACCGGGACCCCTATAACCAAGGGTAAGCACCATCTAGCAATACTTCGCCGTACTACTAACGTCAATTGCACAACAGCAAAAACCTTGATCAACGAATGGGAAGATAAACTTGGTTTCTGGCAATCCAAACGTCCCATGACATTAACAAATTAAACACAAAGATTTGTCGGATTTGTTTTGAAGAGGATTAGAAATACGATCACGTTTTGTGTGAATGTCCAGACTGGTTGAGGAAACTTATCTTCCGTGGATTTCTAAAAACTCCACTCCAAACGACTCCTTTTCATAAGGAAAGAAGTAAGTATTTTTGATTATTTTGTTGATACAAATCATATCCTGTGATGTTGCCTCAATGGAATGGCTATACAAGGGGAAACAAATGTACTATCTACACACGAAAGAGCATGAGATCATTTCAATCACGCACGGTTGAAGGAGTGAATAAACACTCACCCATAGGAGCGACTTTATTGGAATCGATGAATGATTGGAATATTTCCGTAAGAACATGCAATTTGATTCGTTAAGCATGAGGTAGTAAGGTGAAGTAGAGGTCTTGATACCCAGTCTTAATACCAGGGAAATATACCAGGTATAGAAACCACATTCTCGGGTATTGCGCGTTTGCCATAATATTGGGTACGCGCTATTCTTTGGGAAGCCGGTACGCTTCGGTTTCTGACACGATCCGACTTTCATACTTGTATAGACTTCTGTCTACATTCAACGGTTCAGAAATAATGGTTTTGATGTGAGAAATGAAAAACGTAAAAGACCACCAAAAAAGTTTGAAGACGCCGAATTGCAAACGATATTGGATGGAGTTGACACTTTGAGTCAAAAGCAAATGGCAGCAATGTTAAATGTTGCACAACAAACAATTTCTGACCGTTTAAAAGCCATTGGAAAGATCCAAAAGTATGGGAAATAGGTGCCACATGAATTGAATGAAAGACAGATGGAAAACCGAAAAAAACACTTGTGAAATTTTGCTTCAAAGACACGTAAGAATTTGTTTTGTTTTAAGAATCCTAAACGGAAAAAATCATGGGTTAATCCGGGACAACCATCAACATCGACTGAAAAAACCAGATCGATTCGGCAAGAAGACAATGCTGTGTGTTTGGTGGGACCAGAAAGGTGTGGTGTACCACGAGCTCCTAAAACCTGGTGAAACCGTTAATACTGATCGCTGCCGACAACAAATGATCAATTTGAACCATGCATTGATCGAGAAACGACCAGAATTGCACGTGCACACAAAGCAAAACCGGTTCATGATACAATCAAAACACTTGGCTGGGAGCAGCTACCCCACCCGCCGTATTCACCAGACTTGGCTCCTTCCGACTACCATTTGTTTTCAACGATGTGACACGCATTGGCTGAGCACACTTCGATTCCTACGAAGAAGACGAAAATTGGGTGTCTGATTGGTTTGCTTTAAAAGACGAACAATTTTACTGGCGTGGTATTCACAAATTGCCAGAAAGGTGGTCAAATGTGTAGAAAACAATGGCCAATACTTTGAATAAAGTGTTTTTACTTTCCCATTAATATTTAGTGTTTAATTTTCAAAAAAATTCATTTTACACCGGTATACCTGGTACATACATTTATGTTTAGTTACTGATAGTTCCCCAATTATTTTGACCAGTAGTGTTTTGTACTTGGTATGTTTTTCCTACACGACTCAGAATGACGTGTTCCCAATCAGCTTTTTTTTTGTACAAAAATCCGTTCCTACATTCTGGAACGGCCTTCAAAAAGTGTACTCATTTTTGACTTTTTAGTTGCCTCCGATCTCGTTAACAGAAATGTCACTTTCTACAAGTTATCAGAACTCGTTTGTAAAATGTACAAAGGTTGAACACGGATACCAACGCAGCGGCTTAGGATACCACTTATTCAGAATGATATATATATAATTGTAATAATCGTAATAATAGCACGAAATACGGGGGTGAAAGAAGAATGATTTCACAGTACATTTGTTTTTGCTCGATCTCCAAGAATTCAAAATGAAAGTCAATGGAATACGATGGTCAACCAGTTAAACCAGATAATGAGCTGGAAGTCAAACTGAACCAAATTTTGTAATTTGAATGAACTTCTTACGGATAAAGAAAACAGTTCTCAGTGTTTGTTTAACCTCTCGTGGCATACGCTAAATGGAAATTTCTCAGAAATACTTCAACAGATTATTCAAAAAATGGTATGAATTTGGTTCCTCACATAACATAGTTCTTGTTCTCCCAGAGAAAATTACAATGTGTGAAAAGAGTTGTATGGTATGTGCAAATTCATATTTAGAGGGTATTTTTTTTAACCATCACTGGCCAATAAATTATTTACTGACTATTTGAGCGAGGACTGTACTTTTATGACCTAACTACATCCTTCATGCGTACCACCAAAAATAGCTTCTATTAATTGGTCTTCCATATTTAAACAGCTTTACGACGCTGAAATTTTTCGAATAAGCTCTGATATACTATACATTCCGATAACTTTACTGTAATATATATTTTCTCTTTAACCTTATATTTACGAAATATTGTCAACTCTCAGCAGTGCCGTCTGTTGCTATATTAAAGCAAAAAAATAATTACTAACTTAAATCAATTGACAAAATTATTGGAAAGCTTAAAATTGCACGATAACCTCTATTCTATCCACAATTATTCAGAGGAGATACATCCGTTTACTAAAAGCGCTTTTTCATACATATATTTTAATACTTCACAAAAAATGTCAAAGTGGAGGCATACGCATCAGATTCAGGTGCATTGCATTTCGACTATAAGTAACGAAGTATTAAAGAAATCTGACATTAAGCGAATCCAGTAACTGAGAAGAGATACGAGAGAAAACAAAAGAAATTAAAGACGTCCCAACAATGGTCTTTCGAATGATTCTTATGCAGTATGCTTATGTACTAAAAATATTCCAAAAGTATTTAATTAGTTGCTGAAAGAAGTAGGTCCTGGTAATCTCTTTCTATGATATATTATGACTATTTTCTCCTGCAAAATTTGCATTAGGATATGACTCAATTCCATAGTTGAACGAAATTTGGCATAATTGCCAACACTGCAACACACTGAATTGTACATTTCAAAGACCTTTTAAAAATCGAGTGAACCAAGAGATATTTTATCTCCAAGATACACCAAGTTGTAGTGGACTAGCACACGTTTGAAACGGGTATTTAGTGCGTTTGACACAAAGTGTATTGAGAAAAACTGATTCAAAAATGAGCGTACTGATACGGATACATTTGTAACATATAGCTTGTTGCATGTTGAAGTCATTTTCACAATTAGTTCCTCGGAAAACTATTACAAGTTCACCATGTTTCACAATTTGTTTCACCTTAATTTTATATCCCATATTTTCATATCTATGTCAAACAAGTGATTAATGACATCTGTGAACATCCTGAACTATTCGTAAGGCATGTACCTGTGAATTGTTGATTGATCCTTGTAAATGCACAGATCAAGTTTGCATAGAGATTACTTCCACTAAGACTTTAAATAATCAACAACAGCCCAATCCTAGCCAACGACCATACGGTTGATAAAAATAACTACTTCTGTGATAATCTATGACATCTTAACGCCAAGCTTAGCAACGGAAGAATCTTTGCTGGAGCCATCGGCAAACACAGCAGTCTGAAAGACAAAATATCAGGTATCAGATAAAGGCTGGAACTCCTTGCCATGGGACGTAATATATTTGCAGCTAGCACGTGGTTTCCACACCTCAACATGACAAAAGGGAAATAGCGGTCCATAGATTAATCAACCACATACTACATTATTCACATTGCGATCGACGTCCGACACTCCCCAAGTTCGAACAGTTCGAGGAGCCAACATTGACTTGTATTATTTACCTATTATTGGCAAGATGAGAACATGCAAGTCAATAGAACTCTGAAGTATGAACCACAAGAGTTTGAGAATCAGCAACAATTCATATAAGAGTATATTCAAAAGTGGGATCAACAAACGATTACTTGGAGTTCAGTTTCTTTTTATTAAATTTATATCTGCTAACGTCACTGCATATTATGGCAAGTACATATTTATAGTTAGTGTAAATTACTAAGCAAATCTCAATGTTTTTTTTCTATTGAAGCGGTATAGCACGATACTTCTTCATTTCTGCATTCAACTTAAAAGTAAGTCATGACGTAATTTGAAGACGATGTGTGTGTTTTTCAAAATTGCATTATATATTGTGATGATAGGCAAGTATCGGATATAAAATACCACATACATGCGTTTGAGAGAGAATATTACCAGACATATTTTCGAGTTGAGACTTACGAAAATATGAAAATAAGAATATCTCCTTAGTCTATTCAATCAAAACTAACTCCTTAATTAGGAATTTTCATACAATCTTTCTATATAAAGGACGCAATAAAATACCTACTAATGAATGGTTAAATTAACTTCTCAAAATGTTGGGTCTCATTAGCCCGGTGTGATACGGAATGTAGTTTGAGATTGGCAAACTTGTTTATAACAAGATTTGAAGGCTTAATAATATTTTCTTTTTATAAAGAATGAATCTAATATACACGCGTAAAAATATCAACTAACCTCAAAAGTGTTCAACATCTCACTCCCTAATAAAATTAATATGCATACATTTTATATACATACAGTCAAAATCGATTATAACTTCTCCAGAGACTGAAGATTTTGGTTGTTAAAAGCTATACATACGTCGACGTAACCAATGTCAATACAATACATTTTCACCTATGGGGATCTAAGTATTTGATCGTTATAACCGATACGTCGTTGTAAGCGATTTTGACTATATTTTTATGTACGCATAAAATATACATTAAACAAATAAAGTGTGCTTTAAAGAATAACAGAAAAAGGATTTAATAAGTTTAATAAAAGAAAATAAAAGAAAGAAACCCATAGCCGGAAAAAAGAAAATGAAAGAGGATTCAAATAAGTTACAATATAAAACACCAATAAGAAAATATGGGGGGAATTATTGCAAAATAATTAAGCTCACCGTCATAATCGTGCTGTTGCACAGCGTTTGCCACATGAATTTCTTCTTCTGAGCTACTGAACGAGTGTTGTTGTGATGATCCGTATTCGGGTCCAACAATTGGACGTTTGTGCTTCTTTTGATTATTCACTGTTTGAAGATGGCCGTAAGTTCCACCATTGTCAGACGACTTAACCATGTCGGTTCCGCCAACTGGTTGCGAATAGGGCCCAACTTGTGGAAGTTTCTGTTTTACAATTGCTTGTGAAATTTGGTGATGTTGACTGGGTGGTGTGGGTAGTTGAATTGGCAACTGGTGGTATGCCTGCTGTGGAGTGTTATGTTGCGGGTGTTGCGGATAGCGTGGCTGGCGATGTTGTGCAATTTGCTGTGGGTGTTGCATAGGACGCGGAAAACGCATTACTTCCTGTTGAAGATGGTCTTGTTGCATCATTTGCTGCTGGCGTGGATGCACTAAGTGTGGGTGCTGTCTCATGAGGCCATCAATTTCACCCTTTTATTAAAAAATAATTGATTTGCAGACGATTAGCACATGTGTATTTCTGAAGGCAACAATATAATACATTCAAAAGAACGCCGTTTACCTGGTAAAATTTTGGATCATCCTCAGGATATATATTGCCTCCTTTCTGTGGTCCACCTTGGCCTTCGGGATACTGTTGCTGGATTTGCTGTTGGTATATGTGCTGCTGACTCTGTGTGTGCATTCGTCTATGGCATGGACTTACAACATCAACTCCGCTGTCCGATTGTGACATGCGTCGATTAATCGGCTGCTCCTGTTGAGAATATTGCCGCCGAAGAGTACTACCTGTCCTTTGAATAGGAAGATTCTCCTTTTCAGCTGCACTGCGTGTCCGTTCCAGTTTTGGGCGCTTATCAGTTGAATCATGTGGTTCGATGATGGCCTAAAAGATAGTCACCAAAAAACGATAAGACTTGACCATAATTGGTATTTTCTTTAGTGGTTGCTACTCACACTGCTCCCATCAGGTTCGATTCGTCGTATGAAACCATCTTGGTTAGGCGTCTTGTTAATCCACTGACCTGTCTTAGACAAGAGTTCCTGTTTCTTTCTACATAGTATGCACACCCATATAACCTACATAAAAAAAAAAACTTCCATTGAGAACGGATGACACATACTTTTTCAGATCTAAGTATCAAAATTCAGCAACAAATTGATCATCATTATTATATTTTATTTGTTTATGGAGTCAAATGTATGTACTCTCGGGGAAGTAGTTTTAAGGTGGACAAGCAGTCAATACGCAACATTAGTAAAATGTATATGGAATAAAATCGTCGTTCAATTCGTTGTTTATCTATTCTCATTGTTGAACACATAGGCTCAAAATTATAGCTGTTTACTTTAAGGGCTTAACTCCGAACTAGTTATTTATAAAATATATATTACATACAATATAATTTAAACAATACTTATACAATATATTAAACATTTATTGAATATATGATAAAATTTAAAAAATGACAAAAATTTCAAATATTGCAGAGTATAAGGTATATGTGGCCTGAGTATGACTACCTATAAGAATAAGAGTGAACTGTATGGTTCTGTCCCTATAAATAAGTCTCAAATTTGTCACCAAAATTAAGAGGCGCTTAGATAATACTAATGTGCGAAAATAATGCAGCAGATATACATTTATATTCTATATTTTGAAGCAAGCAAAAAATCAAGATATTGGGTATGAAGCTGTTACCCGATCCACCATATTTCCCTGATTTAACATCCCGCTACTGATTCCTGTTTCTAATTTTGAAGTAATGGCCGATTAATAAAAGTTCACTGAAAAAATCATACAAAAGATGATGTCCATATCGATAATAGATAACCTTCCAAACGACACATATTGTTAATGCATTTGCATGTTTTCTGCAATACAAGTAGAGCAACTGTTTTATTACATGTATTGCTACGAACTATTTTTCTTATCTACTCCTTTCAAAGCCGTCTGGACCAGTTGTATCTTTTTTGTGTAAAAGGTATGTATGTGCGTTGAGTTAAGTATCTAAGCTAGTTCTTAGTAGATTTCAACCTCACAGTTTGCACTTAATAACAATATGCCCTATGGAAGGAAACTGTAGTAAAGCTGGGTTATTTACGTTCCATACATCAAACGATTAAGCAGCATCGTCAATTTGAAATATTGAGTCTAAGAATTTTCATTCACGTAAGTGTGAGGACATAAGTAACTTCCCTTCTTAGGTCCATCCTAACAAGAACACTCTTCTGGAACATGCATAGACGAAGAAACTCACCTTGTTGCTACGTAGTGTGACTTTTCCGCCGCACCTTGCACAGCAACGAATATTACAGTAATGACAAATGTGCCCAACCCCATCGGCGAATTTTGTTTTTAGACAGATGTGACAAGTGGCATCAAGTTCAACACCAGCCTTCTTTTGCTGTTCCGACCTTTGACGGATGGCGTTTTCAAGTGTCATAACTTCATCTTGTTTTCGTCTAAATCAAACAATCAAAAGATTAAATATGTATTTGTTTTAAAAACGCTCAAAGTCAGGACAGACAATTGATGATAATGATAATTTTCACTTACCTCATAATCTCATTTTGCTTTTCCTCCTCCTGCTTTTGGCGCATAAGAACATTTTCGATTTGTATGCGTTCATTAGGTGTAAGATGTGACAGATCAGGCATGTCCTCCATTTTAAGCGTGTTACTTGGTGTCTCCAATTTTCTTCCCTATTTGATGATTGCGTATGAGTGTTTCTTTAATGTGAAATTTGTTTTTATTGACGGCGTTCAAAAGTCGAAGATTCGGTTATTATAAGGGTACTTGTTCTTGAGTTCGATTTTTGTTTAGTTTAAGCTTATATATGATATTTTCCGACAACCTTCGACTATTTACAATTACGGTTATGATTTGTGTTGAATGATTGGCCTTCTTATTGGTGGTATTGTGCTGTTTGTGGCAACGTTTGGCTACCTTTCAGGAATTTCTACGAGCAAAAATCTCTGACCAATTTGAAATCAAGACGAAAACAAACTTATCACTGTTCACTTGATATTTTATAACGATTGACCACATCGAAGTGGAATACAAACGTATCGTCATTTTTAGGCCCTTTTTAAATGTATGGTTGGACTATTTCGCTTGGTCTAGAGCGTCTTATTACACTCTAAACATGTTCTCTATTTGTGTTGTTGTTGAGTAATATGAATTTATCTTGCTTTGGTTAAAACTATTTTTCATATTAATTTATGAGCTGTAATGAAAAAAGAATATTTTAACAATATGTGTTAATGAAACTTGTATACTATAAGAATAGTGACTACATAAATACTTTACATAATCAAATGTGAGTACCGTTTTCGTAAGATTATACTTCGTAAAGAAAAATGCACAGGGTTGAGCAAAGACACCAAACAAAGACTCCAAAAGTATAATTCAATAAACACTATCTTTTGAACATAACCATGGACATAAAATATATAATACAATATAACGCAACATTTTAATATAAAGTGTGATTCATTGGGAAGTTTGATTTTCAATTGCCTTTTTTTAGCTATAAAACTGGTTTGTATTAGGTATTGAATATCGTTTTTTTTCTATATTTTTGTTTTATTTTCTTTAACTATTCTTAAATTCTAGACAAACTACTTAAACTAGCTTAACTTTCTTAACCATAGTTCTTACATCTAACCTACTTACCATATTCGGGTACTCTAAGTTAATACTACCTTAATTTTACTGTGGCTTTCAGCGTAAGCAAATTTTTTATTGTCTTATCGACAATCTGATTTTTACTAGCCAAGAAAAGTGTTGTGGAAAACTTGGCTTTGGTTGAATATCGTTTGGCAAGACATTATAGATTTTTGCAACCGCAATACAATCACGGTCAAATATATTTTTTTTGTCATATTTCTCCCTCAAAGTCACTTTGATCGTGCATTAAACAACATATTGTCATTTAAAAATTAGTAAGGTTAGTCACAACCGTATTTCTGTGCAGGCTAGAGCAATTAATAGTAATATAATGAGCGTTCTGTGGCAAGTGTATATACGCTACATATAATCGACCTACTGAATCTGGTGGAATCATCGATCCACATTTCATCAAAAAGGAAATCAGAATGTTACCATCAATGTTAACTGTTATCGCAGGTCTCGTTGAGCTCTGGTTTAAACAAGACAGCGCTACGCTTACTTATGCGTGAAACACAACTTGAACTGAACAATGAATTTGTTGAGAAATCGTTTTGGTGATCACTTAATTTTTACGCGTTGCTGTGTGATAAATTGGCGGCCTAGATCTTGTGAAGTTTCAAGTCTTCAGAAATACTCGTTTTATCCGCGAGATACGCTAGTATTCTAAAATGCTATCATTTTAAAAAATATAATGCATGAATAGTTCTTTAACCGATAATATACATTTAAAGTTCAGTATCAAATTTGTGTTTTACATCTTTTATATAAAGCAGAAAGTTTGTCTGTCTATTCTCAAAGAAAAATTTGTTGGACTCAAACCACAATAGTCCTGGTTAGTAGTAGAGCAATAATTGCGATAAAGAGACTGGTATTGAGTACTATTCTTTCAATCACGACTACTATATTAAGTAAAAAACTTCTTGCTACCTTTCAGGGTGACAATTTAAGCACTTGAACACATTGTAAAAAGCCCAAACAGTATTTTTAGTCTTAGCAGCAGTTCCGATTTTTGTACCTCCCAATGTACTTTTTACATTTTTTACACTGTGACTGTGACAAGTTCGGCCATAAATATTCCCCTGACATTTCTGAAATTAAGATCGATCTTTTTTTTCCATTCAATCCCCAAGGTATATACTATACGTGCCACTAAACACACTCAACTTGTACGCTCGAAAAAGATTCACTATTTCACCCTTGTACGGTGCCAGTCGATTCAGATGGTCGATTTTCATTGTATACGGCAGGGGCATATAGGTCTTCTTATGTTTCGACGAATCTCCTTGACAGATGAAATACGAAATCTTAGATCTGCTTCACGCTTTAATGCCGATCTGAACATGAGGGGCGGTGGCGTCGATGTTTTTGTCATGAACTGCGGATCAGTATGCTGTAAGAAATGCTGCTATCCGTACGTTCCCGTCCGTCTCGGTATCTTTTAATTTGTTGACAACATTCCGATTGAACTTTTCCACCATGGCGTTTGACTGTGGGTACAAAGATGCTGATTCCTTGATGATATCAATTCCTTTTAAGTGCTCAGACCCGAAATGTCTTCGCTGGTCCGAATGCAGATCCATTTTTACTCAAAAATGGCATACCCAATACTCGAGCTATTCAAACAACTCATGGCTTCCTGATTCGATTACCACCAGGAGATGCTTGTTACAAATGAGTGCATCTTCCCACCAGTCCTTGACTGCAATCTTTTTGGCTTTCTGCAACTATCACATGTTTCAATTAATTATCTTTATAACTGACGGCTGGCATTTATTTTCTAAAACATATTTGTGAGGCCCGTATGTCCAACACTTGCGTTGCTCTTGGTATCAGTACTATGGAGTTTCTTCTTCGGTAACAGATTAAAAATGATTTCATGAGGTTCTTAAAACGTATAAGCATATGTGGTTGGGAGCATGGTCTTATGTACATGGGGCTAAGCTCCTGACTGCACCCAACCTGGTAGGAGGCCAGCGCGATCCCTGCTGGTTAATAAGTCAAACATACAGCCTTTTCGCGGCACCCCTGGTTTGCCTTCACAACAACCGTTGTGTGGAGAACTAATTTATGCAGTGATACCCCTCTGCCCGATGGTTAAATAATGGGCCTGGCCTCGACGGTTATGAACCGACAACAGGACTCGGATATGGACGGATTCACAGTTGACGACCCCAGCAAACGATTAAAGGACAATGATTTTCGGTTCTGCACGTGGAAAGTGAGGTCCCTGAACAAACCACGTGAAATCGTGGAGGCCCTGTACTGCTACAAATCGGATGTTACCGCCATCCAGGAGATGGGATGGGATGGGCCGAGCTAAAGGAAGATGAAAAACTGCGACATCTACTACGGTAATTGCTACAAAGAAGGAAGGCAGCGATTATGAGGAATCGTTGTTCGAGGCAGACTTAGGCAAAAAGTCTTAGACTTTGATTATTTCAGCGAGCGCCTCATAACAATCTACATCAAGGCTAAATTCGGGAACATCAGCCTGATTTGGGGACACGCCCCGACGAAGGAGAAGGATGACGATAGCAAGGATGACTTCTATGATATCCTAGAAAAACCATACGATCAATGCCCCAGCTTTGACACGAAGATCGTTCTAGGAGAAATCAACGCACAACGCAAGGAAAAAATCTTTGCTAGAGTCAGAGGAAAACATAGCCTGCACTACAAAACATCCGGAAACGGACTCAGGCTGATAGATTTCGCCTCGGGGCTTAACCTCTCTGTGTTGAGCACGCGGTTCCCACACCTGCGGTTTCGTGATCAATCAACCGTCACCAGATTGATTACATTGCGATCGACGTCAAACACTCCGCCAATATTCTCGATGCTCAAACGTTCCGAGGAGCCAACATCGACTCGAACCATTCCCTTGTTGTAACCAAGGTAAGGATGAGGATATCGAGAGAAGTACGGAGTCGAGAAAGAACACTCGGTTTGACGTCGGAAAGCTACAATCGCAATCGGCTGCCAGAACTTTACCGACCGAGTCGCCCTGAAACTCACTGAAAGTTCGACGCTGCCTGCACATTCAACAGAAGAAGAATGAAAACGTTATCAAAAAGCCATCAAAGAAGTGGCTACTGATGTGCTGGGTTTGACGAAACCTCTAATAAGAAACCCATGGTTTGTCGACGAGTGCCGGCAGGTAGATGCAGCCAAACAGCAAGTCTACATGGCAACGCTGTATCGAACAACCAGAGGTGTTCGTGAGCTCTACGAACAGAAGAGAAGAGAAGAGAAGAGTACCGGCTTCTCAGAAAGAAAAAGAAAGAGCATTAGAAGCGCGAAGGAGGTCAGAAAGTAAAAAAAAGGTAAAACAAGTAGCCGGAAGATATAGACCTCGGACCGAAGCCTACAGGGACGAAAATGGACAACTAAATAGTAGTAAAATCGCAATCGATGCTTAAAGTTTGGAAAAATCATTTCTGTAGACTGTTAAACGGTGATGACGACACAAATTTCCGCTGTCAGGCAGAATGTTTCACTCAATTTGGACGATGATGAACACGAATTCCGTCCTCCCGACTTAGACGAAGTCAAGATAGCGATATCTAGACTGAAACTGCTGCTGGAGCAGATTGATTGTCGCGGAATTGTTTAAGGCAGCTGGAGATGACCTGGTTGGGTGCATGTAGCTGCTCATCTGAGAGATATGGTCGGAGGAAAGCATGCCCGATGAGTGGAATCTCAACTTCGTTTTTTCAGTTCACAAGAAAGGAGACCTTTTTGACTGCGCCAACTATCGAGGCATCAGCCTACTTAACATCGCGTACAAGATAATCCCTGCCGTCCTATGTGGACGCCTAAAACCCTTTGTCAACAACTAGGTCCTTATCAGTGCGGTTTCAAGCCAGGAAAGTCCACAATAGACCAAATACTTACACTTCGGCAGATCCTGGCAACGACTCAAGAGATGCAGATCGACATCACCTATTTGTCGATTTCAAGGCCGCATATGACAGCGTGCATAGAGACGAGCTATACAGCGCCATGTCTTTGACATTCCTGTCAAACTCGTCAGCTTGTGCAGGATGACGATGGCAAACTCTCGCTGCTCCATCAAGGTCGTCAACGAACTCACCGATACCTTCAATGTCAAAAAAGGTTGTAGGGAAAGCGACTCGCTGTCATGTGACTTCTTCATCATCATACTTGAGAAGATCGTGCGAAACTCCAACGTAAATACCCCAGGCACGATCTTCCAAAAGTCCGTTCAACTGCTTGCTTACGCGGACGACATTGACGTTATTGGACGAACAAAGCCAGCCGTCAATTAGGCGTTTGCTGGTATTGAAGCGGAAACGGCTAAGATGGGTCTAGCGATGAACAAGGGCAAATCAAAGTACATGCCGTCATCACGAAACGACACTGAACATAGACGTCTCGGACAGAACGTCATATTGGGCAGCAGAAACCTTGAGGTAGTCAAGTACTTCGTCTACCTAGGCTCTGAAGTAAATAGTGACAACAACACCAGTACCGAGATCAAGTGCAGAATTACTCTTGCCAATCGCTGCTTCTTTGGGCTCAAGAGGCAAATGAGTAACAGAGCCATCTCTGGAAACACCAAATTGATCTTGTATAAAACCCTGATCATCCCTGCTCTGCAGAGACATGGACACTTTTGAAAGCGGATGAAGAAGCTCTTGGTTGTCTTGAGAGAAAAGTTCTGCGTACGATCTTTGGTCCTGTTTGCGTTGATGGCGTTTGAAGAAGAAGGTTCAACCACGAATTGTACGGGCTGTACAGCGGCATGCACCTACTTAAGCGTCTTCGGATCCAGCGCTTAAGATGGCTAGGTCATTTAGAGCGGATGGACACCACAGCTCCGGCCCGAAGAGTCTTCGCACACCGAGCTATAGGGACAGCGCTACAGAGGACGTCCTCGCACTAGATGGCGCACACAAGTGGAAAAGTATCTCAACCAAATTCGTGTGCGCCGCTGGAGGCAGCTGGCGAAAGATCGTGCTGGCTGGAGAGGCATGTTGGTTGAGGCCCAGGTCCACCCCGGACAGTAGCGCCAATCAAAGAAGAAGGAGAAGCATATGTGGTCAGTGATAGGGGATATATATATATCCCATCCACTCAATATGAACTTAATGGAAACAAATGCCTTTAACAAAAAGTCCACTGGACCGATTTTGTTCAAATATTTTACTTTTTTTATTTTTTCGTTAATTAAATTTAAAAAAAAACTTAATTTAAAAATAATCGCTCTTCATCAGAGCCACCTCGGGGGGAGCCTTAAATGGGACAATACTTTCTCGACGATCGTAGGATATGGAATGTTGAATCTAATCAATGCTTATACAAGCTACATCCGTCATCTCAGTGTTGAACAAAAAATTGACCCAGTATTACCATCATTTGTACTGCCTGCTTAAGTTTTTCGAGTCTTTAGTACAAAGTTGACGCTGAGTGGAAGGTTTAAAAGAGTTGTGAACCTGCACTACCAATGAGTAGCTAAATGTTTGACATATTCCAATAACACTAGCATACATAAAACAAAACAGCTCCACTCCACCTATGTTCACATTAGTGCAACACGGCGTTTCGTAAGTTGTGGAAATTTTATTGTAAAAAAAAAACACATACTTGAAATTATACAGGTTTGAATTCAAACGACAAATTGGATAATATCAATGTGATAATATCAATTTCTTAAGTCAAATAAAAACATTTAATAAGTTTTGTCAGACCAACTGCGGTGTTTTTTTCTGATTGCGCATTTATAGCAAAGTTGGTGATTGCTCCATGGGGGAATGCTAGCAACAACCTCTATTATTGCACGAGTCAAGTTAACATCCAGCCTTCTAGCAGCGCCCTCTGGAGTACACAGTACAATTCGGTCATTATTACGAGATGCGTGCGTGTCATCTTGAGATGCGTATTTGTCATGGGAAAACAGTTCAAGTCGAAGATCGAGGACTCCGACTCACAGACCGTTACCGCAAAGCTTGCGACGTAGTATGGTCATAAATACCACAAGGTTCCCGCACAAGAGACCACATATCAGCTTGGGCCGCAAACGACTTCTCAGAGCAATCAAGTAAGAAACGCTTTTGGAGAAGAGTTCTCCAATCTAGTAATGCAGAATAATATAGATTGCGGCTGGATGCTGTAAACACGGAAGACAAAATTCTCAGCAAGTTAATCCTATATTTGACATTGTTGAGTATTCCCAACGGTCAGTGAGGATATGACAAAATATATTGTGTAGAACAAGGAACGATCCGATACGATAACGTCTATGAAGGTCTACGAATCTTTTTCTCAAAACAAAAAATTTACTTCTATTCATCTCCATTTCACCAGCAGATTAACACTTTAAACTAAGTGGTACGAATCACAAAAGAAACGTGTCTTAGCACAACTGTCAAATTGTGAAAACGAAAATCACTGAATCTAATCTATTTAAGAGATGCAAATTTATTTAACAAAGAAAAGTGAAACGCGAGCCAGTGAAAAAGCTTCTAACATCCTAATAATGTATCCTTATATTCAAGACCAAAGAAATGCAAAAATCTTTTGGAACTCTCTTCAGTGTATGTATTTCGAAATTGAAAAATCATTGGTGTTTCTCCGAGTGCCGAACAGAAAAAATGATTATAACGAAAAAAGTAGCGAGGGCAATCAAGCTAATCATCAACTGCAAAATTGTCGCCCTCCTACATAGGAAGTATTTAGTAACCATTGATACCAGATTTTAAGAATCAACAACAAAACCTCGGCTTGTTTTATATATATCGGCATACTTTGTTTATGTTGTGGTAGTTGCACCAAACTGAAGATACGCGGACACAGCTATTCTAGCGAGTGAAAAACCACATCGAGTTTTCGTTAATATATGTGATAGGAGTAAGCTCGCTCTACTCATGGTTATAACATAACTTATTACCTGTACAAGCCAGTAGTAGAGAGTTTATTTAATCCTTTAAAAAAATATGAAGCGTATTGTGCACTTTTTTGTATCTTGGGCACATGCTGAAATGCTAAATTTAGATGTGGCACATTTGAAGGTAATTAGTGATCACATGGTCTGCATATTTTTGACAACGTGATAAATAACAATTAAACATATTTGCTGTAATAAGTTTTTCTTGCGACAGAACACTTGTATGTTATAAAAATACTTCTCTAACACAAGAGTGTAACATACTTTCGAATATTTTGGATCTTGAAAAGTATCTGCATGACAATGTGGATCTACCGACTGAAAACTCAAACAATGATGTATCCAAAATATATAAAATAGTGTTATTTTATAAATTCAGATCTTTAAGCAAAAGGAAGTTGGAGAGAACTACGTTTTAAAAAATGTAATTTATTCTGGCTCCATGGTGAATTTAAATTAATATTTGATGAAAATATAAAAAGAACATTTACATCTGGAAAACGTGGGAGCCGTGCAAAACCTTATGATTTAAGGTAGTTAGTCATTTTGGTCAAAATGGCATGTCCCCGACAAATACATATTTTGAAAAACTAATTAGAAGTTTTTGTGGCATCTTGCAAAGATTTTCATCAGGTATTGCTGTCAATTGAAAACTGCACACTTACTGCACGTCGAAAAATATACTTTATAATATATGGATTGTTCGGTCCATAAAATATTGTTGTACTATTGAAATTGAAAAATAGTGAAAGTACTATTAAAGATTTTGCGGTATTGTCAGTACGTTATTTGTGCAAATATTCACAGAAGTTGTAACACTTAAAATAGTTGAGAGCTGCAAAAAGTGAAGACTTTCTTCATAACTGTTTTTTGATACCTGGTCCATTTGTATCAAGTATGAGAAAACATATGTAGAATGTTTGGATGGAATACGCCCGTAGCGTTGTGGGTATTCGTCGACCCTATCGCACTTTGACGTACCTGTCTTAGTTCGACATAATATTTTTCACTGGTTAGCTCTTTCGAGTCCTGATAATGCTTAAAGAGTATTCCTGTCTAGAAAAAGCTCATCCAACTCGGACGCTTGGGGTAAACGGTAGCAACATTAGTGGTTGCAACATGAGTTTTGTGACGATAAACACTGTTTGGTCACATAGTGCGACGTCTTCTATCTCCCCAAACGGAAATATATACACTCATTGAAGTTGAACATACTCCAATAATAGAACAAACGATCATCAAATCAACGATAACAAAGATAATTTTCTCGAGTTGAAATACTCATCAAGTCTAGTTAGCGTAAGCAAAAAACTTAACGAACCAATCAAAATATAGTTGTATGCAGTTGTATGCAGTTACTTGTATAAATAAACACACTCATTTTAAAATCAAATGTTTAAGAAAGTTGAGTTGACACTACGAAATGATTTTCGAATTTCGAAGAAAGCGTCCAACTGTTGATCACTAATATTTCAGGATTGAGTTTGATTATACAAATTTGAATGTGCGCGTATGATTTGATTATATATTTATACGCATTTCGTATCGTATTACCTAACTTGGCAACCATTTTGCAACAATCATATCATATTGGGGTCAGTTTTTTTTTAAATTTTGAAGAACCCACCACACCACGCATTTTAATATAACTGTGTGCGTCAGAGACGTATTTCACCACTTTCATTACGTTTCACTTAAGAGAACAGTATAAAGAGAAAAATGGTAGTTGAGAGTGTGAATAGGAATACAACTTTAAACTTATTTCGAGAAGGATGGGTTTTACTCGTCTATTGCCTATGAAGAGCTTCTGGAGTTTTTCATTTATATTTGTATAGTATGAGAGTGTGTGAATAATATAATATGCATATGTATGTAAGCGAAAATTAAGGGTTGTATAGAAGAGTATGCGTAAAGAAATCAGGAGAACGTTGATGGTTGACTTTAAGATTTTTTCTCCATTTGTATCATCATTGTTTTTTTTTTTTTTATACTTTGTATATTTTTTCACATCACTTTAAAGAAAAAAACGCAGGTTTTTCAAAATAAATTACCTCGTGAATTTGTTTAATATTCTCCAAATATCTGATAATCCTCTTCTCAAAAACGATACTCCACATTTTGATTGCTAGTCGCCATCTGGTAACTCATCAATGTAAAATTGTTCTTTTTTAAACACTTCTTAATCCTCATGATGTTCTGCTACAATTTCCTTAGTAAAAGAAGTTACTTTTTTTCAGCATTAACTTTTCTATTGTTCTTCTTCAAGTTCTAATTTTCCAGGCAAGATATGAGTTAATATAGCACAAATATTGTGAACTAAAGACTTGTTCATCAGATTATTTATACTTGGCGAGTATCATATCATCTCTACAATGAGAAACTAGAATTGCCATTCAAGAATCTAAGGCACCGATAAATACAATACTATTTCACAATTACGCGAATAAATTGGATTGAAATCGCAGTGACGAAAGTTATTGAACTATACGAAATCTCATAAATGTCATGATTAACCAGGAACTCTCACTAATAGCCCCCCAACTTTTTCGTTTAGATGAGATACGAAATGGAACACAACTGAAAGTACATCATATATAAAGTCCACACCACAAGACTTACTATATTTTAAACGGAAATGTTATATTTTTTTTCGGAGAGTGCAAAAGAGATATATGGTGTTCAAAAAGTTTGAAAGCACAGTGGGTGTGAGAAATAAGTATAAGGAACATTCCCCACACTAAATTCTGCTCACACTTGTTTTCTCCCTTTTTTGTTTTGATGGACAATTTTTCAATATTTTTTATATTCCTGAGTAATATTGTTCAACTTCACTAATTTCATAGTAGAAGACAAAATTGAAACAGAGAAAAAAAAGGAAACAATGAACGTTTTTATTTCACAAAAAGAAGGTAATATGTGTGCACTACACTACGAGTATCAGTACTCAACACAAAACCGGGAACAAAATATAGAGAAATGTTTTTATAATGATTGAAAATGGAAGAAGCTAACTGGTCTATTAGTCTCTTTTTTCACATTCTGGGTGGGTTTAAGGAGGGAAAAGTGAAATAAGGGAAAATAGGTTCAGTTTATAAAATTGCTTAAGTCCCCGTCTTTATAATGATTTTTTTTTGTTTCTGATCGGTTTTTACTAACATATGCCTTCATTTCACTTTGGAAACTACACAATTCTTATTGCGTTAAAAATTGCATAAATAATTGGTTAATCCTTAATTCATTGGCCGTTTTAGTTGCTATATCTATTTTGCAAAGTTTATCACACAAATGTTATACAAAAAAGAATATATTCCATTTATTTATATGAAATTGCAAATTTACCGAGAACTTCAACTTGATGAAAACGAACACGGCGATGACAGTGATGATGATAAAAGCTCATCTGGAAAAACCGTGTGAGTAAGTTCGCTTGTGAGTAATTATTATATGTATGTACGTACCTACGTCCAGAGCTGTATTCCCACTATACCAGCCTAAAAATACGTTTGTTTTTCCATATCATGTATATACTCAACTCGACCTACTAGAGTCCTGAATCAACTTCTTTCCATCCCTTTCCAACATTTCCCATAAGTGTCCCTCTATCTGCCTCTTTCTGACTACTTTAACCGGAGTCAATATGTGTTCATACCATATTGTGTATTCAGGTTCACCACAAAAACACTTGAGAGACTAATCATGGATACCAAACATACTCTAAACGTTTCCAAGCTTTTCACCACAAACTTTATTCTGTAAGCCTTCAAAGAAAAATAAATTTCCCTGTATTCCAATTTACTTTAGTACTAGATAAGTTTTTATTCTTATCGGGTTCCTCGGACCATTTCAACCAAATTCTTGTGGCTGCATGTAGCGTGGTAAGAGAGAGACGCGATGGCAAAGATATTCCAATGAAACTGAGGCACGGTTTAATGATGCGCGATTTTCATTGATTCCGTGACAGCAAAACTGTGTGTGTGTCGAATGTTTATCTCGTTTGTGTATGTCAGATAAATGCTGACGATAAATAAAATATATTTTAGGCCTTTTGACGTCAGAGCGCTTTCCATTGATTTCGGAGTCCAGATTGTGAATGTCAGTGTGGGCGACCATTTTTGCGTGTGACGTAAGCAACCGCTATGGCTATGTTCCTGCTGTTACTTCTGCTGCTGGAATTGCTACTAGGGGGAGTTATTAGAGAATAGTATGTTTTTATTATATGCTTGCACTTTACGTGTAAGAGCGAGTCACATTGTAGGCGAAGGCGAATACTGAATGGCTGAAGGATAAATAGCACAATGATCTGCATGTATACAATAAGTCTGCGACTTAAATACCCCCACAAATTACATATTTTACATTTCCTAAAGATTTCTGTGATTGAACTTAACAATTAACAAAAAATATTGGAATTTATAAGTAAAGGAAAAGGACTATGGAAACAGGCTGGAAATAAAAATAGCTATAACTAAGAAAACTATTAACTATAACTAAGAACAATTAAATATATAAGGGTTTTTGTGTTTCATCGTCATCATCTGTCCCGCATGAACCATTAAAGGTGTCGCGGGGGTAAAGCATGCACTAAAAATCTCCAGGCCTCATCAGGATATATGCAACTTAGGTGGTTTTTAGACTTGGTCCAACCACTTCGTCCTGGGTCGTCTACCCAATGGGTCCGCATTTAAGGCGCGCCTCGAAAAACGTGAAGATGGGGACATTCGTGCTACGTGCTCAAACAATCGAAGCATTGACATTTTCGTTCGGAGAAGTAGCTGCTAGACAGAGTTCCTCGCGTACTGTGTTGTTTGTCACCCTATCCCTGCGGGTAACATAACGAAGAAGTCGCATCTTGATTGCTTGTATTCGCGATCTTATGTCTTCGCTTATTACCACAGGTAAGAGTTGAAACAAATACTGAGTTGAAAACTAATAACTTGACCTTGGCACAGCAATAAGCCTCCCATCACTCATGAAAAAGGTCCCGAAATACTTGAACTTCTCCACCTGTTTCTATGGGACTGCACTTACACGTAGAGTGCTTTGAACTGGCATCATAGTAATTACAGTCGAACCCGCTTAATTGAAACTCGTTTAATTTAAAAAAACCCGCCTATATGAAACAATTATTCTATCTCCGTAAACATTTTAGCAGATTTCATACAAACAGGTCCGTTTTATTGAAACCCGCCTAAATGAAAAACTCGGATATTTGAAAGAGAAAATATGTAAAATATATTACTTTTCACAGAAAAGACACCGCTTAAATGAAAATGTTTCGCAAGAAAAATCAGATGCACAGGCTTTCAATGCATCTATTGAACTTGTAATTTTTCTGAAGCTCTGCGTTAAAGTTCACCTCTTAAAGTGACAAATATCAATTCGGACAGCACATTGCCTCATTGTTTTGACTATCCAACGATTTTTATCTGCTATGTACTGCTCGTTAAAACATTCGTCTGTAATCTTACTTATTTCAAAATTTCGGCCCCAAAGATAACGTTTATAAAGTGAAATAAATAGAAATTGAAATTACAGAAAAATTATCAAGATTTACAGCGGCCATGAATCTAAGAATCAAACAAGTTTGTCTATAAAAGACACACTTAAAATTTTAAAATATCTTGATGATTGAGACGCGGAAAACCATTTATACGCAGTTTACTTCAAGCGCACCAACGCAAGCAAGGATATGAATACAAAGAGATTTCATTCATCAAATTTTTGAATCCACTAAACAATTCGTCTACATAAAATCTTTTTTCAATTACCCGAGATCCGCTGAAATGCAAAACCCGGTTAATTGAAATTAACATTCTGTTTTTTTGTCATTTCGTTTAAGCGGGTTCGACTGTACCATAACCTCTGACGATCTCACCGCATCTGTACATACGGTCGCAAACCTGTCGAGTGCGCTAGATTTCCGTCTGGGACGATGTGGGGATAACCAAATCAATGTGTGGGTGACTAACCTTCAACTCTACCAATGTGAAAAATCTCTCTCAAAACTCGATACTTCACTATTTCTATGCACTGATTTATTCATTTTTATTTATTTCTTAACAGCCCACGTGCAGCCAAAAAACTCGCGGACTGCTATAAAGCAGATATCACAGCCATCCAGGAAGTGCGATGGAATGGGCCGGGCAGAGAGAGGCGCTTATTTGGATGTGGATTTGTTGTTCGAGGCACACTAAGGCAAAAAGTCTTAAGCTTTGTCTGTAAAAGCGAACGCCTCATAACAATCCGCATCAAGCCTACATTCGGCAAAATCAGCCTGATTTGCGCCCACGCCCCGACAGAGGACAAAGATGATAGTAGCAAAGATGACTCTTATGACCTCCTAGAAAGAACATACGATCAATGCCCCAGCTTTGACAACAAGATCGTTCTAGGAGATTTTAACGCTAAGCTGGGTAAAGAAGAAATCTTTGCTAAAGTCATCGGGAAACACAGCCTACACGACACCACGTCCAGTAACGGACTAAGGCTGGTGGACTTTGTCATGGGACGTAACCTCTCTGCTGCTTGCACGCAGTTCCCACACCTCAACATCCATAAAGTGACATGGCGGTCCCCAGATCAATCAACCGTCAACCAGATTGATCACGTTGCGATCGACGTCAGACACTCCTACAGTATTCTTGATGTCCGAACGTTCCAAGGAGCCAATGTTGACTCGGATCATTTAATTGTTCTAGCCAAGGTAAGAATTAGGATATCGAGAGAAGTACGGAGTCGAGAAAGAACACTACGGTTTGAATGTCGAAAGGCTACAATCGTAATCGACCGCTAGGAACTTTGTAGACCGAGTCTCCCAGAAACTCTCTGTAAGTTCGACGCCGCCTGCACACACCATCGAAGAAGAATGGAGTCGCTGTCAAGAAGCCATCAAAGAAGCTGCCACTGATGTGCTGGGTTTTACGACACCACCCAGAAGGAACCCATGGTTTGACGACGAGTGCAGGCAGGCACATGCAGCCAAACAGGAGGCCTACAAGGCAACGCTGCGTCGAACAACGGGGGCTGTTCGTGAGCTCTACCAACAGAAGAGATGGGAAGAGAAACGGCTTCTCAGAAGAAAAAAAGAAAGACCATGAGAAGCGCGCGGTCGAGGAGATGGAGAGGTGTTATGGCAGGAATGACGTGCGGAAGTTCTATTAAGGGTAAAAGAATTATCTAATGGATATAAAATTCGGACAGAAGTCTGTCGTCATGGAAATGGACAACTTGTTAAACGGCGATGAGGACCAAAATACCGCTGTCAGGCAGAATGTTCCACTCAATCTGACAGACGAGAATTCCGTCCCCCAGACTTAGACGAGGTCAAGATAGCAATATCAAGACTGAAGTCAAACAAAGCTGCTGGAGCGGACTATTTGTGAAAGCTGGAGATGATCTGGTATGGCGCATGCACCAGCACATCTGTAAGATGTGGTCTAAGGAAAGCATACCCGACGAGTGGAATCTCAGTATCGTTTGCACGATACACAAGAAAGGAGACCCCTTCAACGGCGCCAACTATCGAGGGATCAGTCTTCTTAACATCGCGTATAAGATCTTCTCTGCCGTTTTGTGTACCCGTCTGAAGCCGTTCATTAATAATCTGATAGGTCCAAATCAGTGTGGCTTCAGGCCAGGAAAGTCCACAACAGACCAAATCTTCACACTACTGCAGATCCTGGAAAAGACCCAAGAAATGCAAATCGACACACACCATCTGTTCGTCGATTTCAAGGCCGCATATCACAGCGTGCATAGAGACTAGCTGTTCAACGCCATGTCTAGTTTTGACATTCCTGCTAAACTCGTTAGGCTGTGCAGGATGACGATGGAGAACTCTCGCTGCTCCATCACGGTCGGTAACGAACTCACCGAGACCTTCAATGTCAAAAAAGGTTTTAGACAAGGCGACGCGCTGCCATGTGATTTCCTTAACATCATCCTGGAGAAGATCGTGCGAAACTCACACGCCAGCACTAGAGGCACGATTTTCCAGAAGTTCGTGCATTGACGTGATTGGCAGAGCTCAGTGAGCCGTCAGTGAGGCTTTTGCTAACATTGAGACGGAAGCGGCTAAAATGGGTCTGGCGGTGAATGAGCGCAAATGCAGTCCTCAAAAAAGGACATACAACATCGACGTCTTAGACAGAGCGTCACAATGGGCAGCTATAACTTCGAGGTAGTCAAGGACTTCACTTACCTCGGCTCCGGAGTAAACTGTACGAATACCACCAGTACCGAGATCAAGCGTAGGATGACTCTTACCAACCGCTGTTTGTTCGGGTTCAAGAAGCAATTGAGTAATAGAGCCCTCTCTCGAAGAACCAAGTTGACTCTATAAAAGACATTGATCATCCCAGTCCTGCTATACGGCTCGGAGGCATGGACAATCTCGAAAGCGGATGAAGAAGCCCTTGGTCTCTTTGAGAAAAAAGTTCTTCGTACGATCT
This sequence comes from Eristalis arbustorum, assembly GCA_916610145.1. Lineage (NCBI taxonomy): Eukaryota > Metazoa > Arthropoda > Insecta > Diptera > Syrphidae > Eristalis > Eristalis arbustorum. The sequence goes on along the minus strand of OU744316.1, from coordinate 78,308,848 downwards.
TTGGTTCTGTTTGTGTTGACGGGTTTTGGATTAGAAGATTCAACCACGAACTGTACGGGCTGTACAGCGACATGAGCCTAGTTAGGCGTCTACGGATCCAACGCCTACGGTGGCTAGGTCATGTAGAGCGTATGGACACCACAGCTCCGGCCCGAAGAATCTTCGAATCCGAACCTGTCGGGCAACGCAACAGAGGACGCCCGCGTTTAAGGTGGCGCAAGTGGAAAAGGAAAAACTGAAGACAGTTAGCCAGAGATTGGGGGCATGGGCTTATGTACACAGGGCAAAGTTGCTGACTGCACCCAACCTGGTAGGATGCCAGCGCGATCCCTGCTTGTCCATAAGTCAAGTTGACATACAGCCTCCTAGTGGCGCCCCTGGATAGCCATCACAACAACCGTTGTGTGGTGAACCAATGTATGCAGCGATCCCCCTCTGCCCGAGGGTCAAATAATGGGCCTGGCCTACCAGTTGTAGGTTGTGCGTGAGGTTAACTCCCTCACCACACAAAAAACCAATGGTTACGAACCGACAACAGGCCTCGGATATGGACGGATTCAAAGTTGACGACCCCAGCAAACGATCAAAGGACAATGATTTTCGGTTCTGCACGTGGAATGTGAGGTCCCTGAACAGACCACGTGCAGCCGATGAACTCGCGGAGGCCCTGGACTGCTACAAAGCAGACGTCACCGCCATCCAGGAGACGCGATGGGATGGGCCGGGCAAAAGGAAGATGAGAAACTGCGACATCTACTACGGTGATTGCTACAAAGAGGGAAGGCAGCGCTTATTTGGATGCGGATTCGTTGTTCGAGGCAGACTTAGGCAAAAAGTCTTAAGCTTTGATTATATCAGCGAGCGCCTCATAACAATCCGCATCAAGGCTAAATTCGGGAACATCAGCCTGATCTGCGCACACGCCCCGACGGAGGAGAAGGATGACGATATCAAGGATGACTTCTATGATCTCCTAGAAAGAACATACGATCGATGCCCCAGCTATGACACCAAGATCGTTCTAGGAGATTTCAACGCTCAGCTGGGCAAGGAAGAAATCTTTGCTAGAGTCATCGGAAAACACAGCCTGCACGACAACACATCCGGAAACGGACTCAGGCTGGTACATTTCGCCTCGGGGCGTAACCTCTCTGTGATGAGCACGCGGTTCCCACACCTCAACATCCATAAGGGGACCTGGCGGTCTCCTGATCAATAAACCGTCAACCAGATTGATCACGTTGCGATCGACGTCAGACACTCCTCCAATATTCTCGATGTCCGCACGTTCCGCAATCGACCGCTAGGAACTTTGCCGACCGAGTCTCCCTGAAACTATCTGAAAGTTCGACGCTGCCTGCACTTTCAACAGAAGAAGAATGGAAACGTTGTCAAAAAGCCATCAAAGAAGCTGCCACTGATGTGCTGGGTTTCACGACACCACCCAGAAGGAACCCATGGTTTGACGACGAGTGCAGGCAGGTACATGCAGCCAAGCAGGAGGCCTACAAGGCAAAGCTGCATCGAACAACGAGAGCTGTTCGTGAGCTCTACGAACAGAAGAGAAGAGAAGAGCACCGGCTTCTCAGAAGAAAAAAGAAAGAGCATGAGAAGCGCGCGGTCGTGGAGATGGAGAGGTGTTACGACAGGAAGGAGGTCCGAAAGTTTTACCAAAAGGTAAAACAAGTATCAGGAAGATATAGACCTCGGACCGAAGCCTGCAGGGACGAAAATGGACAACTAGTAGTAGAATCGCAGTCGATGCTGAGAATTTGGAAAAATCATTTCTGTAGACTGTTAAACGGCGATGACGACACAAATTCCGCTGTCAGGCAGAATGTTTCACTCAATTTGGACGATGATGAACACGAATTCCGTCCCCCCGACTTAGACGAAGTCAAGAAAGCGATTTCTAGACTGAAGTCGAACAAAGCTGCTGGAGCGGACCGACTGTCCGCGGAACTGTTTAAGGCAGCTGGAGATGACCTGGTTGGGCGCATGCACCAGCTCGTCTGTAAGATATGGTCGGAGGAAAGCATGCCCGATGAGTGGAATCTCAGCGTCGTTTGTCCGGTCCACAAGAAAGGAGACCCCTGTAACTGCGCCAACTATAGAGGGATCAGCCTCCTTAACATCGCTTATAAGATACTCTCTGCCGTTCTGTGTGAACGCCTGAAACCCTTTGTCAGCAACCTGATAGGTCCTTATCAGTGCGGTTTCAGGCCAGGAAAGTCCACAATAGACCAAATATTTACACTTCGGCAGATCCTGGAAAAGACTCAAGAGATGCAGATCGACAGCCACCACCTATTTGTCGATTTCAAGGCCGCATATGACAGCGTGCATAGAGACGAGCTATACAGCGCCATGTCTAGTTTTGACATTCCTGCCAAACTCGTCAGATTGTGCAGGATGACGATGGAAAACTCTCGCTGCTCCATCAAGGTCGGTAACGAACTCACCGAGACCTTCAATGTCAAAAAAGGTTGTTGGCAAAGCGACTCGCTGTCATGTGACTTCATCATCATCATACTTGAAAAGATCGTGCGAAACTCAAACGTAAACACCCGAGGCACGATCTTCCAAAAGTCCGTTCAACTGCTTGCTTACGCGGACGACATTGACGTGATTGGACGAACACAGCGAGCCATCAATGAGGCGTTTGCTAGTATTGAAGCGGAAGCGGCTAAAATGGGTCTAGCGGTAAACCAGGGCAAAACAAAGTTCATGCTGTCATCACGGAAGGACGCACAACATCGACGTCTCGGACAGAGCGTCATATTGGGCAGCAGAATCTTTGAGGTAGTCAAGGACTTCGTCTACCTAGGCTCCGGAGTAAATAGGGACAACAACACCAGTACCGAGATCAAGCGCAGAATTACTCTTGCCAATCGCTGTTTCTTTGGGCTCAAGAGGCAATTGAGTAACAGAGCCATCTTTCGAAACACCAAATTGAGCTTGTATAAAACCCTGATCATCCCAGTCCTGCTCTATGGCGCAGAGACATGGACAATCTCGAAGGCGGATGAAGAAGCTCTTGGTTGTTTTGAGAGAAAAGTTCTGCGTACGATCTTTGGTCCTGTTTGCGTTGATGGCGTTTGGAGGAGAAGGTTCAACCACGAACTATACGGGCTGTACAGCGGCATGCACCTAGTTAAGCGTCTTCGGATCCAACGCTTAAGCTGGCTAGGTCATGTAGAGCGGATGGACACCACAGCTCCGGCCCGAAGAGTCTTCGACACCGAGCCATTGGGACAGCGCAACAGAGGACGTCCTCGCACTAAATGGCGCACGCAAGTTGAAAAGGACCTCTACCAACTTGGTGTGCGCAACTGGAGGCAGCTGGCGAAAGATCGTGCTGGCTGGAGAGGCATGTTAGTTGAGGCCCAGGTCCACCCCGGACTGTAGCGCCAATCAAGAAGAAGAAGTTAGCCAGAGATTGCGCTAGTTGGAGAGGCATGTTGGTTGAAGCCCAAGTCCACCCCAGACTGTAGCGCCACACAAAGAAGAAAGAGATTCTGAGAGCTAACATTTACAGAAAGTAGTTTGTATTGAATTAAAGAAATTATATGTGAGTGCGTAGCGTATACACACTGTCCTCATAAAAAAAATAATAATAATAATAATATATAAGAATGGCGCTACAGTCTTTCTTGCGAGTGGAAGGGACCAACTGTTTTACACCGACTTTGAACGGTCAAATTTGAAAAGTTTTCTTAGACAGAAGAACTCTTTGAGCATTGTAACTCGACATAGGTGGGGCCGTGAAAATGGTGGTTTTCCTTATCGTACAGAACAGGCATGAAATCTACGACGTCGAGGTTGGGGTCGATCCACATACGCAAAACGCCACGGGCCACCACACTCCTCGTAAACATGCAAACGTAAAAATTAATGTATTAAAAATGTAACCCTACTACATTTTCCAGTTGCTGGCAACTGGTTTTTTGACTTTTCTGAATTTTTCTCTGTTGGAGAGGGTATCCACGGTATAAACACAATACACAGTACACAGTTCCATGGACCTTGCATACTTGGATTGTTTCCCTTTTAAAAAAAGCTTTATCATTTTTTGCCAGGAACACGTCGAACTTTCCACCATTGAAAGACATTTGAAATATTTTGTATAAATAAATAAAATTTTCACAATCAAATTTATTGAAATTTTAGCAAGAAGAGCAGACGAGGTTTACATAAATCGAGAAAACATGATATGTATGTAGCAAATAAAGGAAATCTCGTATCGATTTGAATTTATTATACGCAATTTTATCCTTGTAGAAACTACGTCGTTTTAATCGTATTGGCTAGATTTTCTGAACATAATCATTATTTGTTTCTATAAGAATATAAGAAAATTGAAGCAAAGGTCATTCATTTTAAATTTGAAATTATTTGTACAAAAACTGGATATAAAAAATGATATAATTATTACATATCTACCTCAACATAAGATCGCTGAGTAAACAGATAACCCAGAACGCTTGCTAACTAATGGGGTTGTTGAAAGTTTATGCATGGATCCAAATCAATTTTGATACCGAAGGTAAATCGATTTACTGGAATTCCAAATAGAAGACTCAATCCAAATGCGCACGGAAATTGCGTCAGTGTCCTAAACCAAGCGTAATAATAAAATCTAAAACATGAGTGTGAATGAGTAGCCAGTACCCACCTGTAGTACATGACACCAACAAACATATTCGAATCAAGACTACCCCTGACTCTGGTGTTATTGGATTCCCATTGATAACATACAGACCCGATAGCTTTTCTTGTGTTTCCGTTATATGCTAAAGAGCTCCCCATTTGTATAGAGGTGTGTATACGTTGCCAGTAGCTGATATCAAATCCCTGCCGGGAAACCGTCATTGCAGTTGAGTGTTTGTGGCGAGAGTATCTGGGTTAGGAAAATGTAATGGCAAATATATATAATAATAATAATGACACTGTTTGAGTATTGGCAGTGTCTTTCGAAGGGCCGTGCACATTTCTTTTTTTGAACAGACCAGGAATCGAACCTAGACGTTAATCTTCAAGTGTGCTGAAGTAGACGTACTTACACACAACGCCACGGGCCACCACTACATACCACATACCTCATAGCCAATGCCATATCTGCTTTCGTGTGCGGCTGATTCCAATCAATTAAAAGTTCCGTTCCCAAAGCAAGATGTCTTGTGACACTTCTCAAAAAGGAGACAGTACCACAGCCTCGCTTTTTAGAGGGATTATAGAGGTTCACTGTGTAAGTAGTTGATGGACTATATAACTCCGCAGAGAACGTTTTGTTAAAGAAGGCAGTTGATTTTTGGAGGTCCGCAACGAGACGAAGATTTTTCAACGGATAATAAAGAAATCCAAAGTTCGAGGACAATGAGCTGGGGTTTATGTCAGCATAAATTACAGGAGTTTCCTATGAAATGGAAATTAATTATAATATGAGATATAAAAATAAATAAGCTCACCAGAATATCATTGAAACGACGATTGGAATAAACACCACCGATTCGAAAGCCTGACGGTCTTGTGTGACTAAGAATCCAATGCAAAATTAAATGCTTGTTTGGGGCCAAAGAGTTCATGATACCCAATTCGATGCCATCAAACAAATTCGGCATAATTTGATGCGTCAAGCTATGTAGTTGTTCAATGTTACCCGGATTGGGGTACTCGCCATGTCCTGTACTCACATGGAAGCTGGATGGAAATTTGGGATGGCAATCAGAGTAGCACCAGTCACTTTTTCTTTGGTTTCTCATGCTTAGATTTTTGACATTTAGATTTATTATTTAAATAGAGCAACATATGTATTTTCATTGATCTCTCGATATTTTTTTGTGTACATTTGTACGTAGTAAACGTCTGACTAAAAGCCAAGTATAATTCAGATAGAAAACTTCTAACTCCTGAATTCCTTACATTTTTTGACAGCATTTTTCGTATAGTTGTAGCACCAATCAGAGCAAGCAACTCTCATGATCGTCACCAATTCTTAAAAAAAATTATGAATAAAGTCGGTAGTCCTTAATTCCTGCCCCTAGCCTAACTCATGTGACGAAACCGAGTTCTAATTCAAAATGATTTATATTATATATGATTTATTTTATATAATAACAATAATAATATGGGTGGAGCAACAGCCCGTAGAGGGCCAGGGCCTAGCTGGGCTACAGTGACTCGAAAGAGGTGGTTTCGTAACAATTATTTTTGTAGCACAGAGCAGGAATCGAACCTACTACGTCGAGGTTGGAGTCGACGCATAAATCTACAACGCCACGGGCCACCACTTATTTCACTTATTTTATATATATTATACAAAAAGTCTTCTGACTCAGATGATATTTCTATTCTATTCGTAATTCAAAATCTATGTCTTAAATCCTTACTCCTATTCTCAAGAACTGCATAAATAATAGTTATTTTCCAGTTGCCTGAACAAACACGCCTTTCTTTTTTCCTGAAAAACAGGAACAAATTTTTAAAAAAGTAAAAAAATAGGTTTGTTTTGGAAGCTATTTGTCAACCATTACACCACATGGGCGGGGTTGATCAAATAGACAAAAATTGTCACTTATAACAACACATCTGTTTTGCGAGATCGAAACAGTCATCGGTAAGGTAGTCTGCTCGCCATTTTCCAGGATAAGTATGGCAAGTGAAAGTGAATCGAGTAAATGAAGTGAATTCCAGATACGCCATATTAGACGATAGGGGTGAATGTCTCGGTAGTGAATACCTGGACACCATCAAAGAGTTGTCTTGAAAAAGTTGTTTCGCTAGAGTTTAGTCGTCAAATTGTTTGGTGATCTTGCCATGGAACATTCACACATTTTTGACTTCTCAAAATAAAAAAAATACCTGCGGCGAAAAACTTTTGAAGCAATTAATTGATTAAACTGCTTAGGTATGCAGGTATACCCGTATGAAGTGAGCGCCAAGATACAAATGTCTCGATAGGGAACATTTGTTGTGAACGAGTCCTTATTTTGTTTTTTTTTTGTTTGCTATGACATCTGTGAAAAATATTTAGTATACATCAAGTCATTGAACAGACAAAATCATATTTTTTCATCGTGTTAAAAACGTCGGGTTTTGTACCAGAAAGTGATGATTTGCGGAAAGTATTCATTTTTTGTTTTCATTTGAAGAAAAGTGCTGCAGAATCGCATCGAATGCTTGTCGAGGCATATGGTAATCATGCTCTATCAGAAGCAACATGCAACATGCAAGATGGTTTCAACGGTTCAGAAATAATGATTTTGATGCGAGAAATGAAGAACGTGGAAGATCACCAAAAAAGTTTGAAGACGCCGAATTGCAAACGATATTGGATGGAGTTGACACTTTGAGTCAAAAGCAAATGGCAGCAATGTTAAATGTTGCACAACAATTTCTGAATGAAAGACAGATGATGAAACCGAAAAAAACACGTGTGAAATTTTGCTCCAAAGACACGTAAGAAAATTGGTTTTGCATCGAATTGTTACTGGCGATGAAAAATGGATTTATTTTAAGAATCCTAAACGGAACAAATCATGGGTAAATCCGGGACAACCATCAACATCGACTGCAAAACCAGATCGATTCGGCAAGAAGACAATGCTGTGTGTGTGGTGGGACCAGAAAGGCGTGGTGTACCAGGAGCTCCTAAATCCTGGTGAAACCGTTAATACTGATCGCTACCGACAACAAATGATCAATTTGAACCATGCATTGATCGAGAAACGACCAGAATTGCACGTGCACACAAAGCAAAACCGGTTCAGGATACAATCAAAACACTTGGCTGGGAGCAGCTACCCCACCCGTCGTATTCACCAGACTTTGCTCCTTCCGACTACCATTTGTTTTCATCGATGGGACACGCATTGGCTGAGCAGCACTTCGATTCCTACGAAGAAGTCGAACAATTTTATTGGCGTGGTATTCACAAATTGCCAGAAAGGTAGTCAAAATGTGTAGAAAACAATGGCCAATACTTTGAATAAAATGTTTTTACTTTCCCATTAACAATTAGTGTTTTATTAAAAAAAAAAAAAACATTTCATTTCATAGCGGTATACCTGGTAAACCAAGAAGCATAGTATGGTGGTGTATATATGTACATACAAATGTTCCTACATTTAATGTGTGTTAACGCAGCAAGCAATGAAATTCAGTAAGTTGAAACTTTGCCGAGAACGCGTAGCAAAGTAGAACAATCTAATGCTGATAATGAACGAATAATTTCAAAGGCAAGTTAGCAAACATTTTTAGTTAAAAACTAAAAGCCGTAATCGTTAAATATCAATAACAAAGAAGTCACAACAGCCTCACAAAAGCAAGGCGAGCACAAAAAATTGGAGCATCACAGTAAAGTCAACATTGTCGGAAACGTGAACTTCAGATCACATCATAACGAAAAATAAATATAAAATATAAAAGTTTTGAGAGTTTGAGAATTTGTGAGGAATTCTCTCTTCGCATTGTCCTAATATCCAGAATGCCGTCACATATATTTTGCCTCAAATACCCATTAAGAATTGGTTTGAATGATGGGTGATCTACCCCTTCAGTTAGTATGGTGCGGGGATTAAGTTGACCCCCAAAACTTACTTAACGGGTGGTTCTGTCAGATACAGCACAGCTATAGTTTAAAAAGAGGGCTTTTGTCCAGAAGAAGTGAGAATTGGACGACCAAGGAACCCACCTACAATTATCCAGAGTGTTACGAAAAACTGACTTGTATTCGCACACAATCGATGCTTTCAGAACTAAAGTTCCTAGAGTAATGGTTACAACCAGCGCTAGAGAGACTAAACGTAAAGCTAATGCTTTTTATTCTGCAAATCCAAGCAAGTCGATTCGAAAGTGGGTGAATACAGACGTGAAAAAACTCCACGCTTTATATGGTATGCTGATCTGAAAGATAATAACGTAAATACCATAAAATAGCGTTTGTTCCTCATGCAATAACACAACAACATTTACAATTGTTTTGCAGTTTGTGCATTGCTGCCACTGATGATCTTGAAAACTGCGCAGAGGAAAATCACGTTTAATAAAAAAAAAGTTTCGTTGTTTTGAATTGTCTTTCCATACAAAAAGTATTGAATACGGGTGGGTCTATATGACCCCAGCTTAGGGTTTTAGGGTGAAAAAATCATTGACAGTCTGAAGATTTAATACTTTTTTTCTCCACATGAACAAATAGATTAGACACTAAGACTGAGTAAGTGCAATCTACGTGATGGAAAGAATTAAGCGGTTCGCACTCTCTAAAGCGGACAATACAAATTTGGAGGAAGCTGGAACATCGGGCCGCAGCCTGAAATCAGGCAGAAGAGGAAAACGAGATTTTGTATAAGTCGGCATAGGGAGAATGTAGATTTTCCTTCGGAAGCAGAGAGAATTTACACAGTGCTCTGTCTTCCAAGTCAAACAAGGAAGAGGAGGAGAACAGAGAGCAGCTGGCAAAAGTCAAGAGGCAGAGGGAAGAATTGGATGCCGTCATCATAGCCGTCAAAAACTAAGAGCCAGGAGAGCGGCCAAAGATGCTGTCGAGCTACAGAAGCAACAACAACAAAATAAGCCGAAACAGTCACAGCAGCAGCAGCAACAAAAACAACAGACCTTTCAACAACCAAAGGGACAACGTTTGATAACTGCCATGCAACAACAAAAACCTATGCATCAGCAATAACATACACAACAAAAAAAGAAACAGCGTTAACAACAGTAGCAGAACCAACCGTAGCAGCAGCAACAGAGACAAAAGCAGCCGTCCCGGAGGAAACAAAAACAGCAGCCGAGCCAGAGAGATGCCCTCCAATTAATGTCTTCGGAATGCCCTCCAATGTGGACGATGAACGAGACCTGGCTCCTCCTGGGGGATTAGCTGCCAATGACATCATCACTGAGCTGCGCCAGGCAAGAGCAACGTGCTTTAGGGACAGAAAGGCTTGAAGACAGGAGCTAGCTAATGTGCGAAATCTGCAAGACTAACGAAGACTCCGCAAACTATCGGGGATGTCCAAAAGTCCAAGAATCAGGAAGATCATAGAGCCGAAAAAGAACACAAAAAAGGTAGAAGCACCTCGTGCTCCAGCTTCCTCTGTTACAACAGAAGTCTCCTTCACCCAAATGGCATCTGGAAGGCAGCCGAACTGAACTGGATTTAAAGGCGGTCCAGCGGCAGATCGCTCATATCCAAAAGCAGTGCCAGTAGAAAGCAGTGCGGGTGGACCTCATCTAGTCGACGTTGCCTAACGCACAACATCCTAATGGCTGCAAACGAACACAGTAACTCTAAGTTCGTGGCAGTGAATGTGAATTCAATACATATTTATATATAATTCAAATAAGCCACAGTATGAAAGGCTGTTGCAAGAATCCGAGGCTCAATGGTACTTCAATGCGTCGAAGGAATATCTTACGGTTTTTTTGAGAAAGGTGTGGATTGTGTCATTTCCAACCTCGAAATCGTAACCAACGACAAGTTGGTACCCACTTCCTGCGAAAAACCTAATAACAGCTCGAGCCGACATATCAGAGCTATCGAACACGTAGGTACACCCGGATTAAACTCATCTTGCAGCTGTTCTAAAACGTACTTAAATGCAGGTTTTTTGAGTCTAAAGTTTCTTCGAAGTCTGTAAGTTTATGTTAGTTTTAGATAAGAAGATTAAATAAAATGTATCTACCCATACGCAAGCTCATCTAGGTCAAATGGATTACAACCATGCCGAAAAATTCTTCTTTGAATTTTCAGTTTGCGCTTTCGTCTCTAGTCGAGTATTAAGCTTAGTTATGATTCTCAATAAAACGCTTTTTAGCTGAGTCCATTTTTTCTTCCGAAAATTGGTACGTGTGGTTACGTTCATTGCATTCGTTGTGATGTCAAAAGTAAAAAATAAGTAAAATTAAACTGTCTAAAGCAAAGAAAATATGTTATAAAATTAATAATATGAATGATTTGATATGTTATATATTTGTAAAAATAACATCAACGAGTAAATAGAAAAAAAAAAACACTTACAAGTGTCAAATAATCGAATGATACCAACCTTTAATAAACAAATAGTTTCCTCTGGTGCCATGTATGAATGAGATTTTTTAACGCGTCCTAGTCAGTGATGACAGTGAAAAGTTTGAACTCAGTGTGTTGTTTTGTTTTTGCTTCCCGTGTAAAATCTTAATAAGCTCAGTACTGACCTGTCAAAAAAACACTCCTGCTATTGTATCCATTTCTGAAGTATTTTATTTTATTTATTGATTAAAAAAGATTTGAATTTACAAACCACAAATCTACACAAACAGCTGATTTTAAAAACTAGAATGTGACAATTTAATGGGAATGGTTTTGTCAATATTGTTCGGAATGCGTAATTGCATTCTTTCGTTGTTCATATGTAGCGGTCTTTCGAAGATGAGCTACGAATGGATTCTATGATGGGGCTGATTACTTATAATAAGAATAATAATAATATGGGTGGCGCTACAGCCCATAGAGGGCCAGGGCCTATCTTCTCAGCAACCACTAGTGTTGAGCGTGCTATTGTTCTTTCACGAGTGGAAGGGACCTATAGTTTAATGCCGAATCCGAACGGCCAAGTTTGAGAAGCTTTTTCTAGACAGGAAATACTCTTTCAGCATTGTCAGTGACTCGAAAGAGGTGGGGCCGTGAAAATTATTTCTGTCGCTCAAAGCTGAAATCGAACCTACGACGTCGAGGTTGGGTTCGACGCACGTACCCACAACGCCACGGCCACCACCTGATTACTTACTCTACTACTATTACAAATGTCGATGTGTGTTTGCCATGCATGGGCCATATGATATGAGTGATACGGCTCATCGTGTTTGAAGTAGTTATTTTACTGATAAGGGTTGAAAGTAGAAATGGAACTAACACATCAATTAGAGTGAACAGCGAAAATGGGACATTTCGTCTCTTGCTTTTTTCTTTTTTGGAATTTTGGAATTTTTGCAAATGCTAATATTATTAACTTTGCACAGGAAAGAGGGTTTTTCTTTGAAATGGCGTAGAACAAGTGTACATTTGTTGGAGATTGAATCGAATAAAGGGAAGTGCACTGTTCACAGACAATATTGTTTACTGAAGGTATCTTGGAGAATCTAAATAGACATACTTCATACTTCATATTGACTTTATTGTTTTCAAGTTAACAAAACGAGCCACCGCACAATTTACAATTCAGAGATTTGATATACAATGTATTATATCTTTCTACTGAAATACAACTAAAAACAACAACAAAATATTAACTTTTAAATAATCTCAACAAAGGGAAAGAACATAAAAACCCTTTATTAAACAAAAAAAAAAAACAAAAGAAAATTGAAATGAAATAAAAGTAAATATATAATTAACTAAGTGAATAAATAAATATATAAATAAGTAAATAAATAAATAAATAAATAAATAAATAAATAAATAAATAAGTAAAAAATAAATAAATAAATAAATACATAAATAAATAAATATATATATATATATACAAACGTTGAATAAATAATTAAATTTAATAAATAATATAAATATATAGATAAATATTTTAACGAATAAATAGATAGACATATAAATACAAGTAAAAAAAAAAAAAAAAAACATAGACATCAGTCTTCTCGGTTATAGTTATTATTAAGTTCATTAACTAAAGGATTATCAGATAGATCACATCGGCCCATAAATCTTTCGGTAAGTGCATGTATCCTAACAGAAATCAATTCAACATTAGCTTTACTGTGTAAGTCACGCGTAGAGTGATGCCAGGGAAGGTTAAGCATCATTTTAAGTATTTTGTTTTGTTGTGTTTGCAATCTTTTTATGTGACACTTAGCACAATCACCCCACACTTGACAACCGTACAACAATATTGCCTGAAAAATAACCTTGTGTAAGAGGATTTTGTTGTCATTTGAAAGTACAGAATTTCTATTAATAAAAGGATACAACATTTTAATTGCAGTACCCGTTTTATAAAGAGTCTTGGAAATGTGTTCATTAAAAGTGAGTTTTTTATCTAGGTAAACGCCCAGATACTTCACCGACGTCTCCCATTGTATGTGTTTCCCATTTACTGTTAATTGGTTGGATGGAAGATAACAAGACTTTCTTTTTCGTGTGAAAAAGATAGCTTTTATCTTTTCCTCATTAACTTTAATTTTCCATTTGCTAAGGAATGGAATAACTATTTCCGCCGCATTTTTTAAATTTGTCTCAATATTAAGACCAAATTTATGCGACGAAAAAATCGCAGAATCATCAGCATACAAGGTGAAATTACATTCCGGTAAATGGGGAAAATCCGATAGGAAGATGTTAAACAGGATCGGTGCAAGGACTGATCCTTGAGGAACACCAGCATCTACATTACACAAACATGATTGACTATTGTTGATATGAACTTTGTAACATCTATCTGACAAAAAGCTCTGAACAATTTTACAAATATACAGTGGAAAATGGAATCGTATCATTTTATATAATAGGCCATTGTGCCATACAGTATCAAATGCCTTTTCAATATCCAGTATTAATAAGCCGGTGGATTTTCCTATATTACGATTAATTGTAATACTATTGCAAATTGTTAGTATTTGATGGTTCGTACTATGAAAGCGACGAAAGCCGAATTGCTCATTGGGGAGTATATTTTCTTCATCAATGATTTTTAGTAATTTGTCCTTAATTACTTTTTCATATATTTTGCTTATGCTACTTAATAGACTTATAGGTCTGTAGCTAGTTGGTACATTCGGAGGTTTTCCTGCTTTTGGAACGGGTACTACTTTTGCTTCTTTCCAAGCAGTTGGAAAATATTGCATTTTTAAGCAGGCATTTATTATGAATGCTAAAAATCTAGTGCCAACCTTAGGTAAGTTCTTCAAATAGATATTTCTTACCCCATCTAGACCACCAGTTTTCCTTACAATGAGATTATCTGTGAAGTGTTCTATCGCAGTCTCAGTAATGAACGCATTTTCTGGTGTTGTTGTTGTTGAGGCATTAAAGTCTTGTACATCGTTCAGCACATATGCGTTAGTATTAGTGTCCCCTAGATGTAGGGAAACGCAATGATTTTGAGCAAAACTCTGGCAGAAAATATTTGCTTTGTCTAGATCAGTGTGGTATGTTGCAGCCATGTCTGTAAGACTGGGAATATTTCTATTTTTGTTTTTCGTAAATTTCACGATATTCCAGAAAGGCTTAGAAGATTTGTCCAGAGAGTTAATCTTACTATTCCACTCTTCATGGCGTTTTATTTGAATAAACTTCATAATAAGTTTGTTGAAGTGTTTTACCAGCCTCTGAGAGATAGGTTGTCTATATCTTTGCCAGTTTCTTCGGTGCATATTTCGCAAACGAATAAACTCCAAGACATGAGGTGGAAGTTTCATACAGGAAAACTTTTTTTCAACTTTCGGTACGCTTTTATCAGCGGACCTAAGAATATGTTCGGAGAACTGGTAGACAATATTGTCAATATCAATTTTGCTATTTATGTCGTCTAGACTGGTAGGGACGTTTCTAAGTCTGGATTTGAGTTCGGATCGAAAAATATTCCAGTTTGCGTGTTTCAGATCCTGGAAATATTGCGGGAGTTTTTCACCTGACCAGGGAAGTCGACAGAGAACCGGATTATGATCTGAAGACAGGTCGTTTATAGTAACTGGCTGAGAAATATGCCTAGATATGTTAGTAACAAAAAAATCAATAACAGATGGACGACCACGAGAACCAGCTGGAATATAAGTAGGACTGGACGGAAACAGGCCACGAACAGGCAACATAGCAAATAGGTTAGACAGAACGTTACCCCAAGAATTAGCACGGACACAACCCCAATCCCGGTGTCTACAGTTTAGATCACCTCCAATTAAAAAGTCACCAACAGTACTGAAGAGTTTCCTCAAATCGGATTTCAATTGAAGTTGTTTCTCAACAGCAGGAGATCCACCAGGAAAATAAACACAAAACAGTTTCAGTGTATTTCCGTTTCTTAGAATTAGCTCTATACCCAGATTTTCCACAAGATGTGTGCGAATACTACCTAGAAGCTTATGTTGAATCGATCTCCTTATTAGGATCGCTACACCACCACCACTTCTATTTGTTCTATCCATACGATAACACTTAAAGACTGACGTTGAAATTTGTATTGTGGAATCTAACCATGTTTCCGTTATCAATGCAATATCAATATTATTATTATTTAGGAAACTAACAAGTTCAATATGTTTATTTTTAACACTTCTTGCATTCCATGTTATAATATTTAAAGTATTTGTCATATTACTTGACATGTTTGTACAAAAACTTAGTAGCTAATTGTGCGATGGCATTAAATTGTTCTATTTTTGTTTTACAAGAACCTAATTTGTTTATCATCTCCATTACAAGGGAGTTCAATTCTTCCATGGTGAACAACTCACCATTATTAGTACTTAAATTACTGCTGCACGATGGCAACTCTGTTGAGACATTTTTCTCCCACGCATTCGGTGAAGAGATAATCTTGCTCCCTATTACTCCAACCCGCTTCGCAGCTGATCGTGTTGGTAGAGTTGGAAAATCCGATAATGAGTGAAGAGAAATGTTGACATTATTGTTGTTGCTGTTAACTTGATTGTTGTTTTTGTGAGAGACAGATCGATTCGACTTTGATGCGAGCTTCTGCTTCAGATCCATGTAATGACTTCTGCTTGCGCATGCGCTATCCGTTGATTTATGTTCTCCTTTGCAGTTTGCACATTTGAGAATATTTGCGCTGCAATGTTCAGTTTTGTGAGAGCCTGCGCAATTGCCACAATCATGCCGATTATGGAATCCGGCGGATCGACTGCGGAGGGAGTCACTCACATCCGCAATCAAAGTTCAACCCTATTATGGAATCCGTCGGATGAACTACATTATCGGTCCGCAAAACATCCCTATCGACCCCTTCTGTAATCAGCTGTTTGCTGTCAATTTTGATTTTGTTGATTCAATTGCTCCGAAGAATAGTTATTTATGGAGTGAATTAGAGTATATTATGAAGTCAAGTGCACTTTTTATGTATTGAGTAGAGCAAGAAAATTATTCCCAAGATATTCGTTTTAAAATAAGAACTAGGGCGAAGGATATTTAAACGTAGTAGAAGAAGTTCTTTTGTAAACAACCTTCATTTATGCACCGTTCTTTCAAATTTGAAAATGATTCAGGCTGACTAAAGCAGGATTAAGATATGTTATCTTGACGAAAACACTGCCACCAGTGTTAAGATCCTCATTCTTGTTTTCGGAACATAAGTTTGCAGCATGTTTGAGATTCCTGGATGAGAATGGATATCCGACCAGTACTGTTGACAGTTGTTTCAGTTGTATGTCCAATGGGATAAAATTAAAGCATGAGCGAAAAAACGGGAAGCAAATTATATTTGAATCAAGGATAAATTTCATTTGTTTCTTACTCTAAAATTTATTCCGCTGCAACCACACATCCTTTTTCCCCCCAAATCCGCAACTCATTTGGTTCGGATTGAAAACGTCACAAAATTTATGAAGTGCGGATGAATTGCGTTTTCTATAATAGCATTTTCTTCGCACTACTTCACCGACATCCGCTCCCTTTCTGGTTTGCGTTTTCTATAATAGGAATATATGCGGATGCGAAAATTTTCCCTACGCAGTCGATCCGCCGGATTCCATAATCGGCATGAATATGTTTTTATGTGACAGTTTCTCTCCCCGTGGCCAAACATCTGACAATTTCGGCACTGTGTCAGTTTATTTTTTTGCTTTCGATAAAAGCTCCAGTTCACTTGTGTGTGGAAAATTGCACGAACGTTCTTTTTTAGTTGGTTGAGTTTGACACTTCCATTTTCAAAAGAAACTATGTAGAACGTGTCAGTGTAGAATGCATATGTTTTGTTGATAGTTTTAATTTCTTTGCACTTTAGACCTAGTTTGATAAGTTCATTTTTCAAGGTATCTGTTTCGATTTGCCCTAGGCCATATAATACAGCTTTGAACACTTTATCACTTTTCATATCATGAGTGAAGTATTGACAATTGTCTTCTTTTAATTTATTGAGAACCAAGTTATACGATTCCGTAGAGTCACACATGATTTTTATGCCTATTGACATCTTTTTAATTGCATAGTCTGTAATTTTAAATAATTGCATCACTCCGTGCACATAGTCGCAGGGTTTTTGTAACACTTTTATCGGTGGGGGAACTATTTTTGGTGGCTTATTGTTCACAATTTCGTCCATTTGGTCCATTTCGTCGCCCTCATATAATTGTAGAGAGCTAAAGCGATTATATCGCGGATCATTTTTATTGGTGGCCATTTTTGGTCTTAGTCTTTTTTCAGAGGACAATGAAAAGTCCCCTGAATCCGGGGATCGAGAGCGCTTACCAATTTTGATAAATGGTAATACGAAAAACACAGAAAGGAAAAAATAAGCGAGATATATAGCACAATAACACGCCGGTAAAGAGTTCGATGCGTTAAGCTTTAAAGCTGCGGCTGAACTGATAAATAGACATTTGTACCGAAGACATCCTACAATAACATTAAAGCAAATAGAACGTCAGCCAACAATAATACCACCAGTAACTACTATTGATATAGACATCCAAGCGCATGCTCACAAGTAATTTGTGATGCAACAGTAACATAGAAACAACAGGATAAACAGTCTAAAATGTTCACTTTAACTGAGAGTACAACACCAATTTCTCTAAAAGGAAAGGCGAAATTTGACAGTCAATTGTTGATGTTAATTGCTAAGGAATTTCACCCCTTGCGACTTGTGGAGGAGGCTGAGTTTGTCAAGTTTGTATCGATGTTATGTCCATCTTACATTATGTAGACCCGTAAAACACTGAGTTAGAAACTGCTTTCGCGGCGCTATCTAAAGTTGGACCAGGAGCTGTTTGGCAAAGTTGCAAGTACCCCAGCTATTCGCTTAACAACCGATGCATGTATATCGTTTCATAGCCGTTACAGCACACTACATCAATTAGGAATTTGTGACCTTAAATCAACCAATCTTTTCGGCTGTATAGAGTACGACAGGCGACATACTGCAGAAAATTTCGTTTTTAAAGGAACATATTCTGAAATGGAAGATCGAGCAATAAGTTATATAATATTGCCAAAATTCTATCTGCTGTACAGTTGGAGGATATCAGTCTATAGGTTGTTTCGCACAATTAATTGTAAAAACTAGTGATGGCCCGTGGCGTTGTGGGTATGTGCGTCGACCCCAACCTCGACATCGTAGGTTCGATACCAGCTCTGAGCGACACAAATAATTTACACGACCCCACCTCTTTCGAGTCACTGACAATTCTCAAAGAGTATTTTCTGTCTAGAAAAAGCTTCTCAAACAAAGCCGTTCGGATTCGGCATTAAACTGTAGGTCCCTTCCACTCGTGAGAGAACAATAGCACGCACAACACTAGTGGTTGCTGAGAAGCTAGGCCCTAGCCCTCTATGGGATGTAGCGCCACCCATAAAATAAAAAATAATTGTAAAAACTGGCATATATGATATAGCAGAAGTCGTATCCAAATGAATTCAACCTTTTGGATGTTGAACAGAGTAGCTGAAATTAAAAACGCACTTATTGTAACACCCGCGTTGCCGAAAAATGAGTTATCCCTGTCCAGTGAAGATTGGGCAATAATTGAAAATGTAATTCCAATATTAAGGAATCTTATGGATGAAATTTCAACGGAGAACAATGTTTGCCTTTCAAAAGTAATAGTATTTTGCAAGTTTCTGGAACGCCACATGAACCACCGCCTAGCAGAAATCGAAGTACAACAACAAACGCATGCCACACCAGATAAAACTAAAAAAATATTAAAAACTTTAAATGAGCAAGCAAAAGTTGCAGCTCAGCCCAGTCAACTTATTATACTTACATACTGTCCCTACTGTTACGGCAGAAAATATCGTTCTGGGATGATCCCTGCAAATATACTGCTTCTGCAATAGTCGAATTGTATATGTTGTGGAGTTGTATATGTTGAGTGGTGGAGTACAAGAAGATTAGTATACCCAATATTGTTTAAATTTGTTTTAAAAAGGCTGAACTTAGTTGCAACCTCTGTTTAATGGTTTAATTCAAACGGGAATAAGGAGCAGGTTGTCGACGAAAAAGTTTTTTCAAATACTCTTTATAAATAATAATGTGTATAACTTAATGAGTGCAGAGAAAGTGAGTCAGAGCAGAATATCAAAAATTGGCTTGATTCATTCTGGACCGTCAATCCGGCGCAGTTCTTTTCGGATGGGATTGACAAATTGTCAGAAAAAAGTCATACCTTCAGATGGGCAATATGTACTTTGAATAATACTATTGTACATGTTTAAAAAACGATGAAAAAACCGCTTGTTATTCAACTAATATAAATGTGCTCTTAATATTTTGTTTTGATTCTTGTGTCCATTTACTATGTATTACAATAGGAATAGTAACTTTGTTTATGTGCTATATATTTATTATTATTATTTCTTGGTAATTTTTAATATAACATAACATAAAAAAAGTATTTTCACATAATTTAGTTGAGAACACATCCCAACTACACTGTTTTTCCAAACAGAAATGTGAGTGAAACATTATAAAACCAACCTAAACAAAAACCGTTCCATGTTAGTTCCACCAATGGAAATATTCGGCACAACTCTAGACCTCAATCGCAACATCATTTCAGAAGACCCTTCCAAACAGAAATGTGAATAAAACATTATAAAACCGACCTAAACAAAAACCGTTCCATGTTAGTTCCACCAATGGAAATATTCGGCACAACTCTAGACCTCAATCGCAACTACATTTCAGAATTCGATACTCTATTCACTAGCCTATACATATTTGAACTCCAAACATAGAGCATAGAGAATGAGGTAAAAGAGTACATAACGCTAGGGGGACTTCGCTATATAACTGGCTGGCGGGCAGAGCAAGCTAGAGTTGCTTACCACCAATATACCATCGTATTCTAGAAGTGGATCCTATCTGGTTATTGACAGACGACTGATAATACTTTCCGTAGAAAACGCACGCGGAACTGTTTAACTGCGTTTGAGTATGAGAATGGTCCCTGCGTACTCTTAGCGGATATTTAGCCCCCGAACGAGGAGGAAGAATTTTTTGGAGTATGTCTAGAGGAAACTTTGTAACTGTGTTCGCGTTTGATAAATTCTCCCACTAACAGAAACCTTACGAACAAAGAGGTTGACAGGCACCTCATACGTAAGGATGACGTTATCAAAACTACCATGAACAAAACTATTCCCAAGGTAGTATAATCGATGACAGCGTTGTTTATCGAAATGTACCATCGATGCACTTCACTTGCACAAAAGTAGGCCACCACCAATGATTAGAAAAGAAGAGATCTCCGTGGCATATTCAACTCCTTCTTATTTAAGTGGCGCTACAGTCCGGTGTAGACCTGGGCATCAGTTTTCAGGATCGGGCAAACGATGGCGAGATTCCATCCGTCGGGCATTCTTTCTTCTGACCGGATCTTAGAGATGAGTTGATGTATGCACCTTACTAAATCATTACCAGTTGCTCTGAAAAGCTGGACAGGCAGTCCATCGGCACCAGCAGACTTGTTAACCTTCAGTTTGGCGATTGCTGCTGTCACTTCACTCCGGGCGGGAGGGCTTAATTCTTGTACATCATCGTCTATATTGAATGGATTTTTCAGCTTGACAGCGGTATTTTTGTCGTCATTGCCCTTACACAGTCCGCAGAGGTAATCTTTCCATATTCTCAGCATCACAAAGTCGAAAAGCCTAAGTCCGTTGCCGGGGGTGGTGTCGTTTAGGCCATGTTTTCCGTCTGTACTACCAAAGATTGCCTCCCTGGCTATCTTCGAGATGAAGTCACCAAAGACTATCTTTAAGTCGAAGATAGGATGCTGGGAGTTCGTAGAGGAATTCTTTGGAATCTTGCCAAGGGTCCGCTTATACACTTAAAACTCAAGACTTCTTGCCTAAGTATGTTGACAATGAGCAGTCCGCATTGATTCACCTCTAAGCGGGTGCTTAGAAAAGCTATCAGGAGGTGCCGCTAAGTATGTCACTTGACCTGTGCATTTACGCGAATCTTTGCTGACATCTCACCAAGAAGAGAGCATGCACAGGCCCATGCCGTCCGCATCGTTAACTCTGAAAAAGATGCAGTGGGAATCTGGTACGTGGAAAGTTTCTGACGCTTCCTGCAATCGCTTGCCATGTATACCATTCTATCCAGACGAAACAACGGCCTCATAGATGTTGCCAACACGCCAATCCCACTGCAGAAGTTTCCGTTCGAAACAGGTTCTGTTATTCTTCTGGAGCCTTCTTGATTTGGTCCTCAAGCGATTGCTGTACACTTCTCATCTACTCCTACAACGATTCGCGCATACTACTAAGCGATTGAAGCATATCTTGTTTCTGTTCTTGGAACAAATTCTGCAGCATCCCTATTACCTGAACTAGATCAACCGGACCCGTATTTCCCGTATCGAATCCATCTTTTTACATTCGACCATCGAAAGGCTTCGCTGCACGAGCTCCTTCTTCAACTATTCCACTTTTAGATTCACAAATTTCACGATTGTCAAAATCCCATTTGTGACACCAAATGTTACGTTTTACAAAAACTGTGTCTACTTAATCACAATTAATTTGTTCAATAGGGGATAGATGGATAGATAGATAGATCTTTTATTTCGCATAATATTGATGACATAAGTATTGTTACCGCACATTTTACAGATTAGAGATATGATATTATAATATCTTTCTTCTATAATATTTTACATATAATTATACAAAATTGTGTTTTTCAAAATAATATGATTTTTAAATACGCAAAAAAAACCTCCAATGTGAAAAAGAAAAAAAAAACAAAAAACAACAAAAGCAAAAGTATGTAAATAAGTGAAATAAATAATAAATAAATAAATAAATAAATATATATATATGTAAATAAAAAAAATTAATAAATAAATAAATAAATAAATAAATAAATAAATAAATAAAAAAATAAATAAATAAATAAATAAATAAATAAATAAATATATAAATAAATAAATAAATAAATAAATAAATAAATAAATAAACAAATAAATAAATATAACACAGTAACATTGAATGAACAATAGAGATTTAGTATCACTTAGAATATTAATTAGCGGGTTTTCAACAAAACTACAACGTTCTTTGAATTTTAATTGCAGTTTCTGTATCCTATCAAGAATCAATTCAAAATTCGCTTTTTTGTGTAAGTCTTTAGTTGAGTGATGCCAAGGCAAATTTAACATCATTTTAAGAAGTTTATTTTGAGATACTTGCAATCTTTTTATGTGACATTACGAACAGTTACCCCATACTTGACACCCATATAGCATAATGGTTTGAAAAATCACCTTATAAATAATCATTTTATTTTCAAGTGAAAGTAACGATTTCCTATTAATAAATGGGTATAACATTTTTGTTGCTACCCCTACCTTTTTAATTGTTTTACTAATGTGATCATTGAAAGTTAGTTTCGTGTCTAGATTAATACCCAAGTAACGTACGGAGTTTTCCCAATTTATAGATAATCCATTTAACTGCAATTGCCTTGTAGGAACAAAGCAGGGCTTTCTTTTTCGTGTGAAAAAGATAGCCTGCGTCTTTTCCTCATTCAATTTGATGTTCCATTTGCTGAAATATTTTTCCACAATTTTGATCACATTTAAGAGATTGCTCTCAATATTGAGAGCTAATTCATGTGAAGAAAATATGGCGGTATCATCTGCAAAAATTGCTGTGTGACAACTTGGCAATTTTGGGAAGTCTGATACATAAATATTATATAAAATTGGAGCTAGAACAGAACCCTGTGGAACACCAGAATTGAAAAACATAAGGTCAGAAACACCACTGTTCACTTGGACTACGAAACGACGACGAGTTAAGAAACTTTGGACAATTTTACATATATAAGGAGGAAACCGGAAGTGTATCAATTTATACAAAAGTCCGTCCTGCCAGACAGTATCAAATGCTTTCTCTATGTCAAGTAGAACCATTCCAGTTGATTTGCCAATAGCACGGTTTGACTTAATGTGATTGCAGATTCTTAATACTTGATGGATGGAGCTGTGGTGTGCCATAAATCCAAATTTTTCATTGGGGAATATGTTGTTTTCAGATATATGTTTTAAGATCACTTCTTTAAGAACTTTCTCAAAAACTTTGCTAAGGTTACTAAGCAAACTTATTGGCCTATAGCTTTCAGGATTTTCAGGAGGCTTGCCAGATTTTGGTATTGGAATAACTTTGGCTAATTTCCAGGAGTCAGGAAAATATTCCATTTTGAGGCACGCATTTATAAGAAAAGTTAAGAACTTTATTCCACTTTTGGGCAGCTGCTTGATATAGATGTTTCTAATCAGATCAAGCCCTCTTGTTTTGCGAACATTTAAGTTGTTGACGAAAAACGCAATGTCGTCTTCTGATAAATAAACATCAGAAGGGATTTGATGAGAGCTGTTCTAGAAATAATTCTGAATAGTGCTCTGCACTGTGTCGCGTGTACCTTGGTCACTTAGACCACTAGCCACGACGTGGTTATGTGAAAATGATTGTGCAAGAGCATTTGCTTTTTCAGAATCCGTAAAGAACACGTTAGAAGATGATTTGAGAACTGGCAAAAACTTGTTCCTATTCCTAATAACTTTGACTATGTTCCAAAACGGCTTATCATTTTTTTCGAACATTTCAAGTGTGGAGTTGACAGTAGCTGACATTTCAAAAATGGCTGACGGTACCTCGTCCAATCTCTTCTGCACTTATTCCATAGTCTGATGAGCGCCAAAATATGATGAGGAAGTTTTGGAGAACAATTTTGTTTTGGAACTTTCGGAACAGAGTTTTCAACCGCGTCTAAAATGTCTGAACATAATTTATTTAGTGCAGCATCCACATCACTTATATTGGAAATACTTTCCAAATTCATTGGTGAGTTTCTCAATTTTGCATTGATTTCACTTCTAAAACGAGACTAATTGGCATTTTTAAGGTCTTGAAAATACTCCGTTTTCCTCTCTCCAGCCCATAGAAGTTGGCAAAGGACAGGATTGTGGTCGGAACTGAGGTCGTTTACTGAAACAGGTTTTGTTATATTACTGCTGGAAACATTGGTGACGAAAATATCAATTGTCGAAGGACTATAACGAGAATTTGAAGGTACATAAGTTGGGGTGGACGGATACAAAACAGAAAAGGGTTGAGTAATAGAGAGATCATGTAGAATCTTTCCCCAAGCATTTGCTCTTTGACAGCCCCAAGCCCTATGCCTACAATTTAGGTCGCCACCAAAAAGTAGGTTATTGCCCTGATTAAACAATTTAATAAAATCATTTTTAAGAGCCATTTTTGTTGCTGCTCCTGCATTTCCTCCGGGGAAATAAACACAAAAAATTCTTATAGAATTTTGATTTCTCAGTTTACTCTCAATACCTACGTTTTCTACCAACTCAGTTTTTATAACAGGTAAAAGCGAATGTTGAATTGATCTTTTTACAAGGATGGCGACACCTCCACCTCCTTCAATAAGGGATCGATCACTGGATTGTGACGAAATGAAACTCAAAACTTATCTTATTCTGTGCACTGATTTATTCACTTATCACAATTACTTTACTACACTTTTCGTTGCAGCCTTTCAGGCTCATACTTTTAACACCTTGATCACTTCAATACAAAATCCAAAATTAAACTACTTGGACTGCCGTTCTGATATTTATACCAGCCAAAGTGGGTACTCTAAGCAGTAGTACTTATAACGATTTGTTTTATTTTACAAGATGCTTCGTTTTATTCTGATGGCTGGGTGCTGTGGGAATCGGGTAGGCACTGACTGGCGTCAACCTGGCGATGCCCAGTGTTGCAACTTTTCCTACACACCAATTGTGCTTATTTTACCTCCAAGTGGTAGCCATCGGGTACAGGTTGTAGTTCACCCGAGCTCAACCTGCCAAGCTTATAAGTGCGACCTCTTGTCCTAGGGGTTACAAAAAAAGGAACTGGCCCTCCAGGTTGGGGGTTGTGCCGTCGGGGTAACTGCCCGGCCACACAAAAAAAACATAGTTACTAAGCAACAACAAGCCTCGGAAACGGATGATTTTACTGATGACGAACTCTGCAAACGATATACGGACAACGACCTTCGGATCTGTACGTGGAATGTAAGGTCCCTTTATAGGCCATGTGCAGCCGAACAATTAGCGGAAGCCCTAGACCATCCATGAAGTGCGATGGGATGGACCGAGCAAAAGAAGGATGAAAAACTGTGATATATATTACGGTGATTGCTACAAGCAACAGAAACAGCGCCTATTTGGATGTGGATTTGTCCTTAGAGGCAGACTTAGGCAAGAAGTCTTATCGTTCAGGTCAGTGAACGAGCGCCTCACGACAATTCGCATCCAGGCTAAATTTGCCAACATAAGAGATGATGAAGATGACGACACCAAAGACAGGTGCTATGAGTTCCTGGACAAAACGTATGAGCAATGCCCTAGCTACGACATTAAAATTGTTCTTGGCGATTTTAACGCAAAGCTAGGAAGAGAGAACATCTTTGGTAGTACGGTCGGGAAGCACAGCCTACACGACACCACATCCGATAACGTATTAAGGCTGATCGACTTTGCTGCGGGGCGAAATGTTGTAGTAGCCAGTACAAAATTCCCACATCTCGACATTCACAAAGGGACATGGCGATCTCCTGATCAATCAACCATCAATCAGATTGATCACTTTGCGATCGACGCAAGGCACTCCTCCAGTATTATAGATGTCCTAACGTTCCGAAGTGCCAACATTGACTCGGACCACCACCTTGTAGTAGCCAAGGTAAGGTTGCGGATATCCCGAACACCGCCAAGACAAAGAAATACTGTGAAGAAGTTCAACGTCGGCCGGCTACAATCGCAAGAGATTGCCAAATCGTTTTCCGATCGTGTCTCCCTCAACCTCTTAAGAAATACTACGCCGCCAACATCAAGTATTGAAGACCAGTGACCGCATTGCCAAAACTCCGAACCGAAGCCTGTAAGGATGAACAAGGGAGTCACAGTCGATGCTCCAGGAGAAACCATTTCTGCAGACTGTATAACGGCGACGAAGAACCAAATTCCGCTGTCAGGCAGAACGAACCATTCAACCCCAAAGAAAGGGACGATGAAGATCAACAATTCCGTCCACCCGGCCCGGATGAAGTGAGGATTGCTATATCTAAACTGAAATCCAACAAGGCTGCTGGAGCTGACGGCCTACCCGCCGAGCTTTTTAAAGCCTCAGGCGATGATTTGGTAAGGAGCATGCACCAACTCATCTGTAAAATATGGTCGGAGGAAAACATGCCCGATGAATGGAACCTCAGCATTGTTTGCCCGATCCACAAGAAAGTAGACCCCTTTGACTGCGCCAACTATTGGGGGATAAGTCTCCTTAACATCGCCTATAAGATCTTATCTGCCGTACTGTGTGAACGCCTAAAGCCATTCGTCAACAACTTGGTCGGTCCATACCAGTGTGGCTTTAGGCCAGGAAAATCCACCATCGACCAAATATTCACACTTCGGCAGATTTTGGAGAAAACCCAGGAGCAACAAATCGATACCCACCACCTGTTCATCGATTTTAAGGCCGCGTATGATAGCATTTATAGAGACGAGCTATACAGAGCAATGTCTAGTTTTGGCATCCCCACCAAACTCGCCCGTTTGTGTAGGATGACGATGGAGAATGCACGCTGCTTCATCGAGGTCGGTAAAGACCTAACCGAGACCTTTGATGTCAAAAAAGGATTCAGACAAGGCGACGCGCTGTCATGCGACTTTTTCAACATCGTTCTTGAAAGAATTGTTCAAAACTCGCCAACACCAGAAGAACAATCTTTCAAAAGTCCGTCCAACTACTCGCATATGCCGACGATATTGACATTATCGGAAGAAAGCAGCGAAATGTCAAAGGCGCTTTTGTGAGTATTGCAACGGAGGCCGCGAAGATGGGTTTAGCGGTAAACGAGGGTAGGACCAAATATATGCTGTCAACAAGAAAGGACACCCAACACCGACATCTCGGTCAGAACGTCACGGCAGACAGATATAACTTTGAGGTAGTTAAAAACTTTGTCTACCTAGGAACCGCTATCAACTCAGACAACGACACCAGCGCTGAAATCAAACGAAGAATAACTCTTGCCAATCGGTCCTTCTTTGGGCTAAGAAAGCAATTAGTAAACATAGCCCTCTCTCGAACAACCAAGGTAACGCTTTACAAGACCTTAATCGTCCCAGTCCTGCTATATGGCGCGGAGGCATGGACTCTGTCAAAAGCGGATGAAGCTTGGTTGCTTCGAGAGGAAAATTCTTCGGGTGATTTTCGGTCCCGTCTGCATAGCTGGTGAGTGGAGGAGGAGATACAACGACGAACTATACGGGCTGTTCAGCGACATCGACTTAGCCAGAAGAGTGAAGATCCAACGATTGAGATGGCTATGTCATGTAGAGCGGATGGAAACCAATGCTCCGGCCGAAAAGTCTTCGAATGCACCCCCGAGGGACGGCGCATTAGAGGAAGACCGCAACTCAGGTGGCGCATGAAGTGGAAAGGGACCTCAACCAACTATGCGTGCGAAACTGGAGACAGCTAGCTAAAGATCGAGCTGGCTGGAGGCGCTTGTTGGTTGAGGCCCAGGTCCACCCCGGACTGTAGCGCCACCTTAAGTAAGTAAGTAAGTTCGTTTTATTCTACGATACACGAATATTAAAGTTTGAATTAAATTAATAAATATGTGGTTTATATAGCTGGACCGCTGCTGCCGATCTCGGCGACGTCTCCCAAAGAAATAGGAAACTTTAAGTCAAGCCGGTACCATACGGAATTGACAGGCGTTGATGATGGTGTTTCTGACAGCTGCCCGTATGAAGTGTGTTCAGCATAGAATGGAGTGCAGGCTATTGTATTATTTTTTATTACTCCAATACATGGCTCAACCCGTTTAGGAGCAAACCCAGACCTCGTTGTTGGCCATACGTTATTCGCTGATGATGGAACTTCGTTAGATGACTTATTCGTATTCGAGATTAGCTCGTCTTTGGACCTGGCCATTCTTTAAGGGTTTGGTTTGAGTCGCTCCAAAGATATTGTTGCGTTTTAGACAAAAACTGTGTCTACGTATTCACGATTAAGTTATCCAATATAAGGTTCGATCCCTGGATTGTGACAAAATGAAACTCACAAGTTCAAAAGTTCAATTCACTGATTTATTTACTTTTACTACACAATCACTACTTTAACTTTACTAGATTTAAATCGCACCAATTAGTTTATTACACTTTTCTTTATTGCTTTTCAGGCTAAAATTTTGTACACTTGAATCACTTGTATACGAAATCCAAAACTATACTGTCCTGTCTGGGAAGCCGTTCCGATATTTATATGTCAGCATTCTTTCTAGAAATGTCTGTAGCCATCTGCTTGTGGAATTATATTAGGGGTTGATTATGCATAACTGAACGGTGGCGCCTGCGCGGCTCTGTCTCATTCGCTTGGCACCACCCCTCCGGCACTATGTACAGGAACCCATTTATCCATAGATTTTGGTGGTGGTGTTGTTTGTTTGTAGCATTATTATAGCTACTACACCGAATGGTGTTCGAATGTTTCCCCAGATGGCGCTTGATAATGATTTGTGTCCACGTCTTAATATGAAAACCTCTTTGTTAGGAAGAGACCTTGATGGCATTTGGTTGGAGTTCGTTAACTGCATAAGGCCCAGAATATGCGGGCTGCAAGGGGCGCTGAACATGATCGTTGCGAACGTAAACGTGCGATGAGGTTTTCAGTTCCCTTGGTATGAAAATACTCTTTGAATTACGGCTGGAGTACGTTGGTGCGAGTTGCTGAAGAGTTTGCCTCAAATCCTGTATGAAGCTTACTGGTTCACTTGAAGCGCTGCATCCTTCGAAGAATCTCCTTGGAGTCCCAACATTAGCCGTGCTGGGATGGTTCCAGAATCGTTAACCATTGAAAGAAGTCCGAGGATGATGGCAGGTAGTGCGGTTACCCAACTTCCAAGGTTGTGAGCGGTGAGTGCTGGTTTTAATGAGCGGTGCCAACGTTCTACCACCCCGTTGGCCGGTGGTAAGCCGTAGTATGAATGCGTTCGCAGCCGAGTATTTGTGATAGTCTGTGAAACAAGGCAGATTCAAACTGTCGGCCTTGGTCTGTTGTCAAACGCGGTGGACTACCATATTGTGCCACCCATTTGAGCAGGAATGAGACGTGGCTGTGATGAATGCGAGAGGATTAGCTTCCGGCCAGCGAGTTGCTCGGTCGATGCATGTGAGCAGATAGCTGTATCCATTGCTGGTTGGCAATGGGCCGATGATGTCGATATGAACGTGCTCCAATCTATCAGCAGCTGCGAAAGTCCCATGGGCGGGTTGGTATGTCTGCAGACCTTGCTTCGTTAACAATTATGGCAACTCCTGGCCCACCTTTCGATGTTCAATGCTGGCCAAAAGAAAAGAAGTGCTGTCGTTTTTCGAGAGGCTCTTACACCTGGATGACTGAAGTTGCGTACGGTTTCAAAAGCGGTTTTCCTGTATGCCTTAGGTATGTAAAGGCGAGCACGGAACAAAATTACCCAAATGTAGCTTTTGGCTTACTGATTTCAGCTTTTCCAGTTTTGGGTCTGCTCTTTGCGCAGAAGCTGTTGCATCGTAATCCATGTTTATTAGATTGTCAATAGCTGCAATCCGAGAGAGTGTATCTGCTGCGGCGTTCCCTGATACGTTGACGTGGCAAATGAAGGTGGAGAACTGCGAAATGTACTCCAAGTACCGTTGTCTCTAAGGCGTCTGCGATGTTGATGGCGGGTTGCGAATAGCGAATGACAGCGGCTTATGGTCAGTAAAAATAGCGCAAGTCCCTCGATGAAACGTCGGAAGTATTCGATTTCTAGCTTAATTGCTAACAGTACGCGATCGAATGTGCTTTATTTCTGTTGCCTCGCTGATAAGGCCTTGGAGAAGAAGCCAAGAGGCTTAGATTTTCCGTCGACGTCTTGAAAGAATACTATAGTCTAAAAGCTGATGTGCCAACGTAGCAGCATTGAGAATGTGATTGTGAATTTGAAGCTATTACCATGTCGATGAAAACATAGTCTAAATCACCGAATATTGAGTCTACGAAGCGCTGTTGAGTTTGAGGGGTTGTGTCTTCTCCTCCATTTGTCTTCCTCGCAGCCGGGAGCATTTATCCGACGTAGAATTTTTCCTTCGAAGGCCCCAAGAATCAACTCTGCAGTCTTGCTTAATGTCAGCTTTCGGCTCCACAGAGCAGAACTGGAAGAATATAAGTCTTGTAGAGCCAAAGTCATACCTTGGAGTCTGGAGTTTCGGGCCCAGTTGTTTTGACAAACCGAAGTAACATCGGTTGCTAAGGGTAATTCAACGTCGGATCTCCACCACGATACTAATTTACTACCTCGAAATTGCAGCTGTCGAATGCAGTGTTATGGCCTTCGAATAGGTCCTTGCGATGAATGCTGTCGTATGCGGCTTTGAAATCGATGAAAAGATGGTGTATATCGATTTGAAACTCGCTGGTCTTCTGCAGGATCTGAAGATTTGGTCTATAGTCGATTTGGCGGGCCGGAAGCCGCACTGGTACGTGCCGATTAGTGCGGTGCAAAACGGCTTTAGACGTTCACACAGTACGCTGGCTAGGATCTTGTAGGCGACGTGGAGCAGGGATATACATCTATAATTTTTGCGGGATTTAGGATTGCCTTTTGTGTGGATGGGGCATATGGAGCTGATATTCCAGACCTCAAGCACTCATTCGTCTTCCGAAATTCGGCAAATGATCTGATGCATGCTTCCTACTATTACATTGTCACCAGCTTTGAAAAGCTCCGATGGTAAGCCAACTGAGCCTGTGGCTTTGTTGTTCTTCAGCCTTTTAATGGCTGTACCGACTTCTTCAAAGCTAGGTGGGAGGACTTCTTCGTCGACTGGAGTTGGGATTTCCTGGTTCCCTATCACTCTCTCCTGGTCAGGCCCGCTAAGCAGCTGTTGGAAGTGCTGCTTAAACACATCCACTATTCCCTGGGGGTCCGTAACTAGGTTACCCTCGCAATTTCGAAGAGCCTGGGTGCCTTTCCTAAAGCCTGTGGCTGGGCTTTTAGCTTTTTTGTCTCGTTGGCACTTGACGTAAGCATACCAGAGAGTCTCTCACTTAATTGTTCTTCGTAGGCTCTGTTTATCTCCGGTGTGCCTAAGCTTCCAATGTCAAAAGTTCTCTTTGTCGGCTGGTGCAGCTTTCTGACATTGTGGACAGTCGAGCTCCGAATCTTGCTGCAACAAGAAAATGGCCAGAGTCAACGTTTGCCCCCCCGAATGTTTGCACATCCAGGATATTTGACGTGTGTCTTACGTCAATAAGCACATGATCCATTTGGTTGGCGGTTCGGGGATCACAAGGTTGCTGTGTGAGCTTTTTTGCGAGGGAATCTTGTGCTACTTATGACCATATTACGTGCTGTTTCAAAGTCTTTGAGCCGGAAGCCGTTTTCTGCTGCCGTGTCATGGAGACTGTGCTTTCAATCACTCCGCCAAAACGATTTTGACTCCGGACAGGTTCGTAGGCACCGTCCAAGAGGTAGAATTAATCCTCTTTGACAAAGTCTTCAGCTTCGTCGGTAGGCACGTGTGCACATATGAGGCTGATGTTATTGAGTTTGCCTTGGATGCGGACGATGATATACGAAAACGGAATTCACTAAAAGAAAGCTTTTTTCTTCTTACAAAAGGCAATAAACGAGAAATCTTAAGCCACTGCGGTGGTAGGATGAGTAGATCGCTTGTGCATTGAGGGTCAAATGAAAATGTACGCACGTGAAAATCATTAAAATCATTTTCAAAAAATGGCTTGGTTTGGTTTCTTGACAATCTCAAGAACAACCCACGTTGACACTATTACAAGTGAAACTTAGAAGGTTACTTTGTTGCTGACGTAAATTCCTAACGCCATATTAATAGCCATATTTCTAGTACGATCAGGAAAGTTCACTGAGAAATGTAATAGCTTTAGTTCCAATTTCGATTTGTAGCATTTATCACTAGAACGACGTGAACATCTTTGTATATAGAAAGACTGCAGGGTCATTTGACTTCATACAAGAAGGCCTAGTAAATCATCTAAAAGTGCCAATCCATCAAAATGTGAAAATACAAGAAGTTTTTTTCGTTACTCCTGTTACTGATGTGTTTTACCTCTATCGACAACTGACAGATACATCGGTATTGCAGATGTGTTGAAGAACTAGCTGATTCTTCCGACGTGTTGCTGAGTTCAAGCACCAAAAGTAGAATACATATATGAAAAAAATGATCCTTGCCGTATTTGTAGGTAAATGATATTTTTATTATATATATAATTTATTATAGTAAATATTATATAATTTCCTTATCAAGTTATATTAACGAAACTACATGTACATTAAAATGTTAATAAAAGTCACAAAAATATACATAGCCATACAAATTAATAATTTTGAAATTATAAAACGTTAAGCTGCAAAATGGGTCAAATGACCCCCATCCGTCTACCTAGTGTTAAAATTGTATAAGTACTCAATGGCGAATTGCGTGATAACATGGAATATTTCATGTCTACTACCATATTTCCCAACAACATAGGCATCTTATTACTAATAGAGTTTATTTCTGCGAGAGTAAGGTGATTGTTGAAGTCTGTACTACAAAGCGGTCAATTTGGGCCGTGTTTTACACTTCAGTTCTTAACACTTCATGAAAAATGTTGTTGTTGACTTATTTTGGTTACGGCGGAAATTCAGTTCCGTGAAAAATTCGTTGTTAAGCATTAAAGACTGAGCATTAATGGATGATTTTTTGACTGAACGTGCTGAGCGATTATTGCTATTGCTATATGTGTAAAACATTGCCACTACATGGATTTGAACCGCTAGCAATATTGATTTCGATGAAAATATTTTCCGTATAATAATACTTACAAATATCATTCACAATGTAACCTATGTACACTTCCACTGTTTTCTTGCAGAACAATTATCAAATCTTTTTTTTTTTTTCAAAAACGTAGCTTAACCGCATCGTTTTCATCATTACTGCCACTGTCAAGCAAAGTGATGTTTGAAAAAGTTGGGAACTGGGGAACTTGAGGGAACTGGATGCTTTTGTTGACGCAACAAACATTCTGCTGCCGCGCATCGGTGCACAGAGCGCAATTTTACCAATATATCTGAACTTTATTTAAAAATTAAAGTGACAAAAGCTTGGTATCACACGATCAATAACACACCAGGCCTCACAATTTTGCAAAAAAAACTGTATATACCGGCAAAAGGCATATAAAAAGGCAATTACCTTACGGGAGTCAATTTCATCGTGTGCATGTGACGTCATTAAAGCTATAGATACTATACTATACTAGTTTTTGTTGTCATTGTAAACAACTAATGCTGATGCTACTTGAAAAAAAAAATAAATTTACAAACTTGTTTCAATCACAACGGATGGTCTGTCTAAGACTATACCAACAAGCTTTGTGCTGTAGAGTTTTAAATTTTAGTCATGTATTTACTTCGGATATTCCCAATCTCCAGTTTTTCGAAATTGCTACTTACGTGGATGACACAGCTGTATTTACATCCCATAAAATTTTCTCTCGTTCTTGAGATGAATCTATCCTATGGGCTGGAAATTCTGAATATCTACCTTCTTCTTCTTTGTGTGGCGCTACAGTCCGGGGTGGACCTGGGCCTCAACCAACATGCCTCTCCAACTAGCGCGATCCCTGGCTAGCTGTCTCCAGTTTCGCACACCAAGTGTGTTGAGGTCCGTCTCCACTTGGGTGCGCCACCTTGAACGCGGGCGTCCTCTGTTGCGTTGCCCGACAGGTTCGGATTCGAATATTCTTCGGGCCGGAGCTGTGGTGTCCATACGCTCTACATGACCTAGCCACCGTAGGCGTTGGATCCGTAGACGCCTAACTAGGCTCATGTCGCTGTACAGCCCGTACAGTTCGTGATTGAATTTTCTCCTCCAGAACCCGTCAACACAAACAGGACCAAAGATCGTGCGTAGAACTTTACTCTCAAAGAGACCAAGGGCTTCTTCATCCGCTTTCGAGATTGTCCATGCCTCCGAGCCGTATAGCTGGACTGGGATGATCAGTGTCTTTTATAGAGTCAACTTGCTTCTTCGAGAGAGGGCTCTATTACTCAATTGCCTCTTGAACCCGAACAAACAGCGGTTGGTAAGAGTCATCCTACGCTTGATCTCGGTACTGATGTTATTTGTACAGTTTACTCCGGAGCCGAGGTAAGTGAAGTCCGTGACTACCTCGAAGTTATAGCTGCCCATTGTGACTCTCTGTCCAAGACGTCGATGTTGTATGTCCTTTTTTGAGGACAGCATATACTTCGTTTTGCCCTCATTCAACGCCAGACCCATTTTAGCCGCTTCCGTCTCAATGTTAGCAAAAGTCTCACTGACGGCTCGCTGAGTTCTGCCAATCACGTCAATGTCATCGGCGTATGCAAACAATTGCACGAACTTCTGGAAGATCGTGCCTCTAGTGCTGGCGTGTGAGTTTCGCACGATCTTCTCCAGGATGATGTTAAAGAAATCACATGGCAGCGCGGCGCCTTGTCTGACATTGAAGGTCTCGGTGAGTTCGTTACCGACCTTGATGGAGCAGCGAGAGTTCTCCATCGTCATCCTGCACAGCCTGACGAGTTTGACAGGAATGTCAAAACTAGACATGGCGTTGTATAGCTCGTCTCTATGCACGCTGTCATATGCGGCCTTGAAATCGGCGAACAGATGGTGAGTGTCGATTTGCATTTCTTGGGTCTTTTCCAGGATCTGCCGTAGTGTGAAGATTTGGTCTGTGGCCACACTGATATGGACCTATCAGATTATTAATGAACGGCTTCAGGCGGGTACACAAAACGGCAGAGAAGATCTTATACGCGATGTTAAGAAGACTGATCCCTCGATAGTTGGCGCAGTTGAAAGGGGTCTCCTTTCTTGTGGATCAGGCAAACGATACTGAGATTCCACTCGTCGGGCATGCTTTCCTCAGACCATATCTTGCAGATGAGCTGGTGCATGCGCCCTACCAGATCATCACCAGCTGCCTTAAATATTTCAGCGGGCAAACCGTCCGCTCCAGCAGCTTTGTTAGACTTCAGTCTTGATATTGCTACCTTGACCTCGTCTAAGTCTGGGGGACGGTATTCGCGTCTGTCATCGTCCAGATTGAGTGGAACATTCTGCCTGACAGCGGTATTTTGGTCCTCATCGCCGTTTTACAGTCTGCAGAAATGATCTTTCCCGATTCTAAGGTTCGACTGCGACTCTACTACCAGATGTCCATTTCCAACCCGACAGGCTTCTGTCCGAGTCTTATATCCATTGGATAATTGTTTTACCCTTTGATAAAACTTTCGGACGTCATTCCTGCCATAACACCTCTCCATCTCATCGACCGCGCGCTTCTCATGCTCTTTCTTTTTTCTTCTGAGAAGCCGGTGCTCTTCCCTTCTCTTCTGTTCGTAGAGCTCACGAACAGCCCTCGTTGTTCGATGCAGCGTTGCCTTGTAGGCCTCCTGTTTGGCTGCATGTGCCTGCCTGCACTCGTCGTCAAACCATGGGTTCCTTCTAGGTGGTGTCGTAAAACCCAGCACATCAGTGGCAGCTTCTTTGATGGCTTCTTGACAACGACTCCATTCTTCTTCGATGGTTTGTGCAGGCGGCGTCGAACTTACAGAGAGTTTCTGGTAGACTCGGTCGGCAAAGATCCTGGCAGTCCGCTGCGATTGTAGCTTTGCGACGTCAAACCGTGGTGTTCGTTCTCGACTCCGTTGTTCTCGTGATATCCTGATTCTTACCTTGGCTACAACAAGGAAATGGTCCGAGTCAACATTGGCTCCTCGGAAAGTTCGGACATCGAGAATGCTGGAGGAGTGTCTGACGTCGATCGCAACGTGATCAATCTGGTTGACGATTGATTGATCTGGGGACCGCCATGTCCCTTTATGGATGTTGAGGTGTGGGAACCGCATGCTAGCAACAGAGAGGTTACGTCCCATGACAAAGTCCACCAGCCTTAGTCCGTTACTGGACGTGGGGTCGTGTAGGCTGTGTTTCCCTATGACCTTAGCAAAGATTTCTTCT
This sequence comes from Eristalis arbustorum, assembly GCA_916610145.1. Taxonomy (NCBI): domain Eukaryota; kingdom Metazoa; phylum Arthropoda; class Insecta; order Diptera; family Syrphidae; genus Eristalis; species Eristalis arbustorum. The sequence goes on along the minus strand of OU744316.1, from coordinate 78,272,545 downwards.
TTACCCAGCTTAGCATTGAAATCTCCTAGAACGATCTTGGTGTCAAAGCTGGGGCATTGATCGTATGTTCTTTCTAGGAGATCATAGAAGTCACCTTTGCTACTATCATCTTTGTTCTCTGTCGGGGCGTGGGCGCATATCAGGCTGATGTTGCCGAATGTAGCCTTGATGCGGATTGTTGACAAAGCTTAAGACTTTTTGCCTAAGTCTGCCTCGAACAACAAATCCACATCCAAATAAGCGCCTCTCTCTGCTGCAATCACCGTAGTAGATGTCGCAGTTTTTCATCCTCTTCTTGCCCGGTCCATTCCATCGCACTGGATGGCGGTGATATCTGCTTTATAGCAGTCAAGGGCCTCCGCGAGTTCTTCGGCTGCACGTGGCCTGTTAAGAGACCTCACATTCCACGTGCAGAACCGAAAAGCATGGTCATTTGTTCGTTTGCTGTCGTCAACAGTAGATCGGTCAGTATCCGAGGCGGTTTTACGCGGTGAGGGCGTTAACCCCACGCACAACCCCCAGCTGGGAGGCCAGGCCCATTTTTTTTACCCTTGGGCGAAGGGTCCGGATGACTCTGGTATCGGTAGCCTCGCTGAGGTTGTGAGTGCCGCCGTTGACCCTACATGATAGGGTTCCTCCGCCGCCAACTCTACTCCAAAATTTTGAAGGCAACCTTTTAGATCTGAGCTCCGAATATGTCAGAGTAGCTCTAAAAGGGGGTGTACCAGGTAGCTCTGGATGTCGCCGTTGGCTAGTCTGATGATAAGCTCCTCCGCCGCCATCCGCTAAGAAGATGAGCCCTGGTACAGACTCATCCACTCTCCCCATCTCTCGTTTGCAGCCGCCAATGACGTCTCACGGGGGTTGGGTACCCCATCTTCAGTCGAAGGTGCTCGGCTTCCGGATTTCACCACGGGGAGGTGAGAGTAGGAGTTCATTGACAGAGGCTAAGTGCAGACGCCTGTGCCTGCATAAGTCGCTTGTCAACGCTTCGAATATCTACCTTGATAGGTGAAAAATTAAGTTGAATAAAGAAAAATGCAAGCCATCTTTTTCACAAAAAAAGGAAAGCTTGCTATATTCCCGCCAACCCTTTGCGGGTGAATAATGTGTCAATCGAGTGGAGCTCTAGCGTAAAGTTCCTGGGAGTCCATCTGGACTCAAAACTATTATTTAACCGTAGACATAGTTCTGAAATACTTCCGAGCAATATCAAGAAACTTTGGACACATATATTATATGTACATTTTTGTTTATTTATTATTATTTATTTATGTATTTATTTATTTATTTATTTATTTATCTTTTTAGTTTTATTTATTTATTCATTTACATTGACAGTAGTATAATTTCCTTTTTTTAATCATTTATGCGTTTATCAGTGTACTTATTAATTAAAATCTCATACTTACTTAAACGAATTTTTTTCCTGCCATATTTAAATCCATAAATATACCTTTTTTACCTACTAACCTGACTGTAGTTTTTTAATTAATCTATATATATATATATAACCTCTCCTCATTATTATTGAAAACTCTAAAACGCCTAATAGACATCCACTTCAAGGACGCGTCTTCCATGAGCTACGCAACGCAACATAGCAAACAACATGATATCGGACATCATGGCGTCGAAACTTTTTAGCCTTTGTAGACAAAGCGTCAGTAAGATACCTTTGGCGAAAACGGTAACCTTTTGGGGGTACCTGGTAGTCCTGGCAAACAAGGCAATGAAAAAGCGGACAGTCTCACAAAGAATTGATCTAAGCTTGGAGAATATTAGCTATACGCATGTATTGCTACTGAGCATACCACAAAACATTTGCGGGAACTGTAGAGCTGAGGAAGAAACAAATTCTTTCCAACATCTGCTTTACGAATGCTCAGCCTCAGCATTGAAAAGGAAGTAGTACGTGGCACTACTTTGCAGAGCTGGAGGAATCGTGCAGTGTGGAGTTGAAAAACCTCCTAAAATTTTAGTACGTAAATACTTTAAACGTAAAAACTTATAATACGTAAATTGATGATTTTTGTACAATAAAAGGAGTCATAGTTGTAGTATATCAACTATTAAGAGCACAATGGACCCAAAATCAGGGTCCGCCATAGCCGCAATGTCGCAAGGGCACCCATATACCTACCAACCTGTTGAATTATTAGGCTTCATTATTGTAACATTATAAAAATACATTGGAGGCCCGTGGCTTTGTGGGTATGTGCGTCGACCCCAACCTCGACGTCGTAGGTTCGATTCCAGCTCTGAGCGACAAAAATAATTTTCACGACCCCACCTCCTTCGAGTTACTGACAATGCTCAAAAAGTATTGCCTGTCTAGAAAAAGCTTCTCAAACAAAGCCATAATTTCGGCATAAACCGGTAGGTCCCTTCCACTCGTGATAGAATAATAGCACGCACAACACGAGTGGTTGCCGAGAAGCTAGGCCCTGGCCCTTTATGGGCTGTAGCGCCACCCATATTATTTTATTATTATAAAAATACATTGTTCTAACTAACCTACAGCACTGCAACAAATTAATCCATTTTTTGATCCGCCATTAATTTATTTGTTATTGTTACAGATCGTTGCATCTCTAAGATGTTGTCCTTATCTGTTTGGTTTTTGTTATTGTTTTTATATTAATAATTTAAATATTTGAATTCATTTTATTCCGGTAAGCAGTAAATAATCGCAGCTTCCATATGAAACATAATCTTAAAGTAATATATAATATATTAATAATAATATGGTTGGTGCTACAGCCAATATTGGGCCGGGGCGTAGCTTCTCAGCAGCCACTCGTGTTGTGCGTGCTATTGTTCTCACACGAGTGGAAGGGACCTACAGTTTAATGCCGAATCCGAACGGCTTTGTTTGAGAAGCTTTTTCTAGACAGGAAATACTCTTTGAGCGTTGTCAACGAATCGATAGAGGTGGGCTCGTGAAAACTATTTCTGTCACTCAGAGCTGGAATGGAACCTACGACATCGAGGATGGGGTCGACGTACATACATGCAACGCCACGGGCCACCACCCCACTTTTCGTCTTAAAGTACCTAATGAAAAAATAATTTCAAATTTACCACGTAAAAACGATTGGACTATAATCTAGTCAGGAGCACATATACGGTTCCCCTGTGAAACCGGATTCAAATCGTCACCGCATTCCGTCTAATCTGTGTAAAAATGTACTTTGTACACTCTTAATATTGTGAATTCTTTGCAGAAATTAGTAAGTAACCTATATCTAAGTCCAATGCATAACTTCTGTTCAATCACTTCAATTCATATACGCATTACTTAATACCGTTAGCATTTGTAAATCCTTGACCAATTTCAGTAATTACTCACATATCCAAGGGTAAATCCAAAATTATGTATCTAGTCTTTGTTACTTGGCAGCACTTTTTGTACTGCCGTCACAATGTCAATGATGTTTTTCTGTATAAGAATATCTAAGTTGGAGAAAATTGTGTGCCTTTTTTTCAGTTTTGAGCCTTTTATTTTGTGTTAGGTTTTGCAATACTGTATATTTTAAACAGCTTACTAAATTTATAATTATTAAATAGTACTAGAACTAATCACTAACATTTTCAGGTTAACTTGTCCAATGCGCAAGTGCTGTTAATATTTCTGTAGATATACCTGCCTGCATTTTTGTTGAAACTCTACAAATAGAATGCGCCCAACACCCACATCTACTACCATATACCTCTTCAGTTCGTCATCCACCCTATATCCTGATAACACCAATCAACATGTTGCCGTCTCTTTCTACCCACTAAGTATTATTTATTTTATATCCACAATTGCATATACTTTCTCACTCTAATTTTCTGTTTTGCCTTCTGTTTCTTCTCGGTTCATATTAACACTGAAAGGGAGGAAAGGATATTCTTCTGAATGATGCCTTAACAAACCCCATTCCCCAGGAAAAATCGTGTCTTAAAATATTCATGAAGAGTTTTTCATCTCTCTCGACCTGTACCAGAGCCGAGTAAACGACAACACTTCGACTTTGCAACATTTCGTGGAATCCGCCTTGTGTGATAATTTTTAAAATTGCTAACTAAAGAAATGTGATCGTGAAAAGTTGTCTTCAATTACACTCGTATATTCCCAAAACTAGAATATAGTTCAGAATTTGTGATAAACACAGGAGAGTTTCGTGTTAGTAGCGCTGCAACGGCCTGTAGTGGACGGGGGAGAGATTTGACCAGGAATATCAAAATTGAATTCTAAAAACCGACTTTGAAAACATTTAACTAGTTTAAATCAGTTGTGTGCGAATTAAATTGGGGGAATGTAGTTACATACATTTAACTTATGCATATCAAATACATATCAGTAGGATTAAGAACTTAATTTTAATCAAACGTATACAAAAATATCTAATTCATATCTACAAAGTGTTTCCTTAACTGTTTTGAGAAAAAATTTTAATTCCGGTTTTTTTTTTTAAAAACTAATCATTTCCGTTTAAAATCCGTTTTGTTTCGGATGCAAAAAAAAAAAAACCAATAACAAAATTTTCCAATAAAGGTGCGTGTGCATGAAACTCAAAGAGACTGAGAATGAGTCTCCGCATTAAAATCATTTAAGAGAATTGACACTTTCTCTTTCAGGAATAGTTGGTGAAAAAGAAATTAAAAAAAATAAACCTAGTTTTCATTTCCTTATCTCTTCGTTTTGTTGTGCCATCTGATGTGACGAATTTGTTGGCAATTCAGGACAACAAACAATAAGAACATTCGTGTGAACTTAACATAAGCTGTTTTACTTAAGTTGATCTCAGTAGTGTGAGTGGGTGTTTATTATACCCTTCCTTGACAGCTATGACATCATCACTTGACATTTGAAATAAACTCAAACTCATCCCTTCTGCACTCACATACACGACTCACATCACATCACTGGTAGTGGTGAACAAAAATTGGAGTGAACTAAATACATTGCACAGGTGTGGCGAGTTGATTTCTTATTTTTTCTCATCCTTGGCGTTTTCATAGTATTTGTCGTTCACTGAGTGGTTGCCTATAATACATTATTATCTTTATTATCGTGGTTCGGCTGTTCTCGTCCTTTGCTACCAATAGGTTGTATAAGTAGCACATTGCTTCGGCAGTTGCATGACCGAATTGGAACTGTAGGAAATACGAAAGAGAGAATAATATGAATGTGCGTGCGTGCTGGTTAAAAAGGAACTCACTGTGCGCTACAAATATATTTCTGTTGTAATTAATGATAAAAGCATATAATAATACCAGCAACTCGTCCTCCCCCGTCCTGTGTCTATAAACCATTGATCATATTATGAACTGGTAATGATGGTAAATCTATTAAATAGTCGATAAAAGAATAGTTTAGTTTCCTTGCATCGAAGTATTAATCGCATTTCTCCTTGCTCTACCTTCAAATAAATCGTCGCGTCGGTACTCTCGATTAATATATACATACACGGGTATGTACACACGTTCCGCCACGTAAATTAAAGCCCAAAGAAAGGATAATGTTGAAAGGTAAGTGAGAATGTGTGTATGTACATATGCATGTAGGTGTTTTTTTTTTCTTGTAACAGCGTTTTGACGTAAATACATACATATAATATATATCAGTAATTTCTATAAATAAGTTCATTCCGATTTTTCTATATCCCTTCGACATTAAAGTAATTTTTCGGGATTCTTGTGTTAATTGCTTGAAAATTATGAAATCAGTGGTTTTGTTTAATGAAATTCTTAAGTTACAACTCTAAATGCACAGTGACAAGGAATTAAAAATGAAATGAAAAAAAAGGCCCATATAAAGCGCAAAAAGTGAAAGAAAGACGCAATTGCAACCAAGCTTCTCAAAGTTGCACCAGTGAAGAAGATATTATTGTAGGTTTACCATTGAATGAAAATTGTCCAATTGCTTTCCAGAAGGAAGAAACAGGATGGTGATGTCATCTAGTGCAAATCAGATAAAGGCGATATATGTATGCACGTTTCTGAAGAAGTCCTGCGGATTCTTATATCGTAGTCATGAAAAGCAGATGAATGGGTTTTTGGACTTGCATATGGACTTGCATACTTGATCTTTGGTTCTGTTTTCGTTGATAAGATTCGGGGAAGAAGATTCAACCACGAACTGTATGATTTTTTCAGCGCCATGAGTCTAGTCAGGCGTTTACAGATTCAGATGTGCGATTTTGATCGTCGTGAAGAGTCTTCGAATCCATCGTTCAAGGCAGCAGAGAAGTCCTGCTGCTATTTTGCGCACCTAAGGTAAAGGAAACAGACCGTGACAAATTCGCTATATAAGGCTCTAGCTCTCTAAAGGTAAGTACCATTAAAAATAATGCAGAAGGCAACTGAGACCCGACTCGTATTCGTGATGTAGTGATGATGTCTCTGCATTAGTAGGTTTTTTAGGTCACAGACATAATTGATGGTCGCCGATAGAGCTTAGGCCACAATTATTTGTTGCCATTTCGATGCTACTGACGAAAAAGAGCATTTCTCGAGAGCTTTTTTCGCATTTCATTAGTAATATAGGCTACATATCTGTGTTATATCATGTTATATCAGCTTGTTCGTCTTCACAAAATAATATTGACTTCAAATTGGAATCGGAAATGAATACGGTTGAATTACTATAAACAAGACTGGAAAAGAATCAAGCAAAGAATTGAGCGTAGCTTAAGTATTTTTAAAAAATAAAATATATCGGTTGTCTAGTTATTAATATGCATCGTTTAACGAAAGACTTCCTCCCACCAGTGGTAAGGGGTCAAGAGTTCAATAAAGAATATTTTAAGAAACTAAAACAGTTGTTTTATTCTTTCTAGTTCTCAAAGACGGGAAAAGCGTTTTTTTTTAAGAAGCGTTTAATCCTCAATTGTAAATTCAGCGTATACTTGTTTATAGCCTTATTACGAAAAATTGGTTCATGATAGACCTGTCCTATTTACTACTGTAATAGCACTCACAGCAATGGATGATTTTAGATAAACTGGAGGAAAAAAGACATAGTCGATATCGTCTAAATATTTGGTTAAGCTAATACATAATAGTATACTAATTTTTAAGTTACACTACATCAAGAAATTGCAGGTACACTAAGTGAAATCTGATTTAATTTTCTTATTTCGCCAATTTGGTTACTCAATACGATTGCTTGACGAGAGAGAAAACATAATAAAACATTCGCGACTAGCTTGTATACTTGTGTACTATAAACATAATTTGTTTCACAAAATGCCAAAAAATTGTACATACGAGACTTTTTTTTATCAAGGACGGATATGAAAATGAAATGATCTGATCAGAGGTAATTTTTCTGTATTTGACGTAGTTTTTATTATCGTGGAAACAAACAAAAAAGTTCCTCTTGAGAAAAATAAATGTTCCAAACTTAAGAACGACGCGTAATAAAAATAAAAAATAGAACTAGTGAGAAAGACGACTCAGAAAGTGTCAACTGTGTCTATACTGTAGTGTCTGAAATTTGGACAAGCTGTCAATATGACAGTTACCAATTGAAGTTCTGACAGACTTCTTTTGTGCATTGTGAATGAAAACTCCCGCCCAACGATTCATTGATGAATTTTTTTCTGTACATACATATATTTTTAATAGGAAGAATTAATTACTTGTAAATGTAGAACAATTTACTGGCGACGGGCACTCCACTCACGTGTAGAGTGCATTGAACTGGAGAGCTGAACTCTAGAGTGCGCCTCTAATACCTCAGCTTAGACTTTACCGGAGAGACTTAACACAAATATTCCCCTGTAGTTAGAGCCATCTCTTTTGCCCCTATTTTGAAAAGGGTAACAATCATCCCTGTTTATCAATCGTTAGGTGTCTCGCCCGCGCTCCCAAGCCCACTTGATGACACAAGAGAGCCATAAAACTCCCTCTTGCCTTGAGTATTTCTGGCCCGATTTTGTCCACACCGGCGGATTTGCCTACTTTTAGCGATTCATTCGCCAAAAAGCCATGCGCTGTTTGGGATTGTGCTGCTCCGAAAAGTGCTCGCTCCAATTGTGTAAATATCTATGGTGTTAAATTTCCTTTCTCTGAGTCGGCGAATATTTTTCCAGAATACTTTTTTCGCAGACCTTTTGGCGATTTCCAGCTTCTCCAACGGCATCCACTCCAATACCCTGCCTGCCAGCCTTGGACTTGTATGTATACCCACTCCCGTCTGTGCAGCCATTTGTGGTTCAACTCGTATCATGGTTCTTCGGGCAATGCTAGACCGGCTGCCGAGCAATACAGGCCGGCCACAAAACGCTCGCACACGGCCAGCATTCAGGCCTGGTTTCAAAAGGGGCCCTGGCACACCAGGGTAGGTGGTATCCGATGTTGAACGTAGGCTATTATACATTCGCTTTTGATCTTGCAAGCATACCCTCTTCCTTCTCTTTGAGAAATTAAAGGTCGCTTGTTAGTCTTCAAATGCGCTTTATTGCATGGACACGTTACTTGGTGTTGTGAACATTAGTTTTTATCATGTATGTCCAGTTCTTGCGCTCTCGAGTTTGGTCGAGATTGCTTTCGAACAAGTGGTGGTCTCCAGGGCTTGGGAGCATTGCCGTAGGTTTGGAAACGTACCAACTGGTAAGACTGCCTCACGTCTGTACCAAATTGTTTCGGCCACAGGCGAAGCTGGTCCCAATATTGTTTCATCGCACCCGGTTTTTTGTGGGGTAGTCTTTCGCCAGATTGCTATTGACTTTTCTCTACCCTCAGACGCTGCCTTCGGATATCAGATGGGTCAGATGGTATATTCGGTTTAATGGAGACCGCTGCTGTCCGACTCAATTACATCGTTCCTTTAAGGTTTTGGATTTTTTTAAAACTCTTTTAGTCTTATGATAAAGGTGGAATGGGGTAGGTCACCCTATACTCACTCGTTTTATTCGGTTGCGATTGAAATTGGTAATGCCGATAGCATACACAATCCAGTGCGTTTTGATTGATATCCCAGGTAAGGTTATTGTAGTTTTGATCTTAAATCTAATATGTGCTTTCTCCGTACTGAAAAATAATTCGGCTTATTACACCTAAGTTATGATACTTTGAGTTATCAAGTATCAATTGTTTTGGGCAAGAATTACTCTAATAAATAAGAAGCTTAAAATAGTTTATAAAAGACAACAGCCAATGTTTGTTGAAATAGAATAGTTTTCTATACATAAAACTCCTGGCTGCTTATTTACCATGAGACATGCAAGCCTGACTGCCATTTAGTTTCGTTTTTTTAAAGGATGTAGTTGAAAGAAGAAAATCGAATGTTGATCGATTTTTCATTTATAATCCTTCGAATAGCACGAGTGCTTCGTATCCTCGCCATATTTAACCAATCAACAACTGCAGCACACTAAGAGCTCGCATTTCACAAGGGTGGAAGCCCTAAACAAGTCGAAATTCACCTCGATTCCCAAAATTCATACACATATCCATGTCCCTTAGAAAATACTATTTTCACGAAAGTTGAACTTAAAATAAAAACAAAACAGATTCCAATATTAAGGCTCGTGAGACAAGGAAAACAAAACACGCAGAACTCGGCTGCCTTTTTGTATTATTCCTGGAGCAAGGTGTCACTTGTTCGCGTTATATTGATGGGGATGATTGTGCATGGTACGACGACGACTTAGCAATATTAGTGTTTGCCTACAATAGCGTCCGAATATGTATCTATTATGACGGATTATTTTTCAGGTGGGGCAATGTTGTATATGTATTTGGAAAATCAATTTGTGGTGATGGTACCATCGATCGTATCATAATAATGATAGCCCCACAATCTGGTTTTCGAAATTTACATTTCTCTACCTGTACATATCTAACAAAAAAGAACAGCAATAAGGTGTGAGGATTTGAATATAGATTTTGAATCCTACATCCTTCTGTCATATAAAGTTCGATTCTGGTTATTAGGTCATCGATGTTCTTTTATATAAACATATGTTTGTAAAAAGCGATTTTTAAATGACAAAGAAGGACAAATATGATAATTAAATAAAACATTTTACTTTACTTTGATAAGCCCTTTTTTCACGCAGATTTTAACCACAGCTACGTTTTAATTTGTACAAACACGCTATTATGATTCACATACAAAATAAATAATTAAACTGCAAGAAGGGAAGCGAAGAAGGATGTAAATAAGAAAAAACGGGGTATCCTACCACCAGAACCGATTAGTTTCAAAGTTTTATTTTTTTTCCATTTTGGGTATATGCGTGATAGCGCATTATTATCGACTAAGGGTCGCCTTGATCAATGTTAGTTTAATTCCATCTCATCGTCCACTTACAGCAGACGATTTCTCCCCACCAGTAGCAACGATCTGAATCTAAAAAGATAGTTTTATTTAATTAGGTGATGTTCTCATTGGCAGATTCCATGCGTTGGCTAACAGGACCAAGGTCAACACATGTGTTAAACCTACAAAAAATTAAAATTTATATACATTCAAAAGCCATTTCATATTAAATGAAATATGTCTCCAGAAAAATAATATTTCGGAATCCAAAAAATAATGAAGCAGCCTCAAGGAATGGTTGCCGATACATATGAGGACAATCCTCTTTACTCTAAAGCCAAATACCATGGAGCTAGCACTTCATGAACTTGACAATGCCGGATCGTAATACAGAGTAAATTTGAGTCAAGACTTAGAGAAAAGAAAAAAACATATTCAATAATAACAAGACCCAAAACTATAATAACTGGCAACCAAAACAGTATGTACCCAAGAACTATTATAATAATAATTATCACAATATCCAAAATAATAACAGCAGTAATTATAGATAGTTTCTTCAAAAAGTCGCCTCGGCCTATATTAAACTAGAAAAAGAAAACGTCACCATAAGACACTTACTTAACACTGGAGCAACTTATAATCTTTTGCGTGAACAAGATTTACCAAGAGAATATACAAAATGACGAATTAAGCCAATGATAATAAAAACAGCAGGAAACCCAATAATCGACAAAAAAGACGTTATAATACCAAAAAATAAATTTTCACCATCAGTCAAAGATGAATGAATTCCGTGAATTCCTAGTGCATAACTTCAATGAAGAATATAATGGACTAATTCGAAATAATACTTTGATTCCAAATAATGGAGAAATAAACTATAATGACGAAATCATATCTATTTTCCTTAACAAAAATGAGGAAAAGGAATATAAACAACATGAATCAATCATATTAATGAAATAAAACCCATTTAATCCATAATAAATATTGAAATCAAAAAGGATCTTCGATGGTCCGTGGCGTTGTGGGTATGTGCGTCGATCCCAACCTCAACGTAGTAGGTTCGATTCCAGCTCTGAGCGACAAAAATAATGTTCACGACCCCACCTCTTTCGAGTCACTGACAATGCTCCAGAAGTATTTCCTGTCTAGAAAACGCTTCTCAAACTTGGCCGTTCGAAGTCGGCATAAAACGGTAGGTCCCTTCCACTCGTGTGAGAACAATAGCACGCACAACACAAGTAGTTGCTGAGAAGGTAGGCCCTGGCCCGCTATGGGCTGTAGCGCCATAGGATATATATAAATAGAAAGAGTACTATTTGAAGTAATAAAAGAATGCGATGAAGCATGATTGTCTTTTACGAACCATGTTAAACGCAATACCCATACTGAAGATTTAAAACGATGATATACGGATATCCTGAAATTCACTAAAAAGAAGTGGAATAAAACAAGTACTCAAATTCAAATTTATTCAACATTCCACTTTGCCTCATCAAAAGTAGACCACGCTGGTACTAAATAACAAATAGTTACCGACTATATATATAATATAAATTAGATATAATTAATAAATTAATATAATATAAAATAAATTAGATAAATATTAAATAAATTAGGACATGCAGTGTACTTCTCTACACTAGATCTAAAAAAATCATCAAATGAGAAGTAGTTCACAGACTCATGAATGAAGTCTTGAAAAACTACATAGGAAAATTTGAAGTCTACAAGAACATTGCGTATTCACTGCATAAAATTCGAGACACACATGCGAACGCAAATCTTAAGGCATTGAATAAATCTGAATTTCTAAAAACAATATTCTTAGGCAGACGGTTGCTCCAAATGGTGTTAAAACCAATCCCCAAAACATTGAGACAATACAAAAATACCCCATTCCAAAGACAATAAAAGAAATTCACTTTTTCCTAGGAATAAACGGATATTACCGCCAGTTCATATCTCACTATGCAGCAATTATAAAACCAATGACGGTTTGCCTTAAAAAGGTAGCAAAATAAATACTGATATTAAAATATATATATATTAATATAGAGAATCTTTTGATAAATACAAAAACGTTAATGATATATGACCTAATCACACAGATTTTTCAAAAGAATTCATTCTGACCACCGACGCAGTTAACTTTGCTATTGGAGCCGTTTTAAGTCAAACACATGGACCCCCCCTCATTTGCTTCACGGATCTTAAATAAACATAAATGCAATTACAACATTTCGCAATAGTATAGGTGCGTAAATGGAATTTAGAGAATAGGAAGTCTATTCAAATATTGCAAAGACGCCTGAAGCTCTTAGATATGTTAAACTAGAAGAAATTAGTGAAATAATTGTTAAGACTCATAAAGACAAAAATCATGTTGATGTGGAAAAAGTTTATTTAGATATAATTCGAAAATATTTTATACCTAATTTGGAAACTCATAAATAAGCAGATAAATAATAGTCGTCTTTGTATGACAAAAATTAAGGGAAATCCAAAAAATTAACTTGCGAAAAAATCGAAACTGCAAAAAGTCCTAATGAACATTATCACATAGATATGTGGTTTTTAAGCAACGAGAAAATACATTTCATGTATAGATTAATTTGATCACTAAGCGGGTATTAAACCAATAAAACGTATATTTAAACGCATAACATTCGATGACGAAAACTTTTTTGTCTCGGAAACATTATAAATGTTCTTAGAAAATAATGAAATCAATGTAATAGTCAACAGGACATTCTGACATAGCACTCTCAACGAACACAATCGAATTTTAAAACCCAATGCAAGAAGCGAAAGCAAAATTAAGCGTTAACTGAAAATATGATGCAATAGATAAACGCTATGCAAAAATAACAGAACAAGAGAAAATTAAAAATAAATTAGCCCCAAAGCATAATAAGGTTATAAGAAAAATACTCGTCAGAAGAAGGGAACTGTTTTAGAAAAAAACCCCAATCGCTTTATTCAAAAAGATCAAGTTATAAAGAAGAAAAAATACCAACAAATAAAACTACCATTACATATTGCAACAGATGGTGACAAAATAAATATGTATAATATTAATTATAATATGTGTGGCGCTTCAGCCAATAGGGCCTAGCCTCTCAGCAACCACTCGTGTTGTGCGTGCTATTGTTCTCTCACGAGAGGAAGGGACTTACAGTTTTATGCCGACTCCGAACGGCCAAGCTTAACAAGCTTTTTCTAGACAGGAAATACTCTTTGAGCATTATCACTCGAAAGAGGTTGGGCCGTGAACATTTCTTCTGTCGCACATAGCAGGAATCGAACCTTTGACGTCGAGGAACATAGCCGCAACGTCACAGGTGATGGGAGTGCCACATATGGTGACAATGACGAAAATAATTCTAATTTTAGTTACAATTGCGACTGAAATAATCAAGAACAAGCTTAATTAGATATAATAGATCTTAAAAAACACACTATGCATAGACTTGACGAATTTATAGATAGTTACAACTACAGAAAAATATAACAAATATACAATATGAAAATAAATAACGAGAAAATATTGTTTATATACATTAAGACATACAATAAATTAAAGAAATTATGACTTCAAGACTAGGTGTAGAGATCTTTTGACCAAAGAAAAAATTAACACTTACACTGACGAACCTAAATCTTACTTAAGCTTTCTTCAAAGCTAACATTTTATTTATCATAACATTTCCAAGATTAACAAAAGACCAATATAGAGAAATACAAGAAATTCCTAGTCCAACCAAAAATGATTATTTTGAAATACAAATTAATACTAATTTTATATACAATGAAGATGTAAAAACATACTTTCCAACAAAAACAATTAAAGATGTAACTCAAATAGAAAACAAATGTATAAGAATAATATTCAATGAACACATGACTAATTGCGTATATGTAAAAACACAAATAAATCTGTAAAAACTGTAGGAATGAATCGCGTTATTGTTTTTAACCTAAGGAAATAAAATTTAAAACACAACTGTAATAACATGAACACAAATACATAATTCACGTAATATTTCCTTAGAAAACGTTTAAGGGTTGCTGCACTAGAGCATATAGGGGTATTAGAGTAGTATGTAATTAATAATTTTATATTTTTCCTTGAGAAAAGTAAGTCATTATCTAAGATCTAAGGCGTTTTACCTTTAACTTGTTCCCTGCATTGCTATGTATCAATTCGGCCTTTCGTTAGCTTGAACTGGTGTCCCTGGTATGAACTTAGACGGGAATAATTCGACTAAGATGCATATCTATGTACATATGCGCTTATTTCACAGTTAAAAACATGCACATACTACCTACATGCGTAGATTGATTGTTAAATAATTAAAGCAATAATAATAACAATATCAACAACAGTGGCAACTGTGTATGTAAATGGGAAAGAAAATTTAAAATTTTAGAACTCAAATAGAATCGCAGCAGCACATTTATCCACATTTTAAATTTGGAAGGCCTACTACACGTTTACTGCCGATACTCAAAGCAAATAATGACGTATATCGAGGTTAGATTCCTAAATTTGTTCGACGTCGTATATCGAAATAACTTAACTCGAAGCGTCGTAACTCGAGGTATTTACGTCTGTATGTTGGTGCAAAATGTTCAGTAAGTCGGAGTTGGATTTTATACAACAATCGATGGGCCACTTGTCACTATCAATCTGCAGTTTTTACAAAAATTGTCCATCAATTATTGCGTCAGGGAATTTTTTTCATTTCTTTAGCATCAGATATATTTTATTAATGCCTGTACTATGAGATACAAGCATATTGACGGCCGCTGATAACTTGTTTATATTCGTCTGATACCTTGGTCTGGATTGCTGCATACTACTTTTGATATAACTTTACGACGAAAGCAACAATTGATTTTATAAACTATAGATGTTAAAACACATCGATGGAATGCACGTGTTTTTCACGTACCCTGTCTAACATGTACATGTAAGAAGGTCTTAAGTTCATAAGTATTTAGTAGAAATATTGAATCCACAATCTTAAGTTAAATTTATTGATCTGAGGCGAATATGCCCCAGGTTGTTTAAAACTATAATTCGATAAGAACATACAAATCGCAATTCAAGTAAGGCGGTTCTATGATCTTGTTGGCTATTATATGATCATGGCTCCTAGCACTCTCGCATAATGTACAACCAACCAACAGAAAATCCTCTGCACAGATAACGAAAAAGTTGACAAATCATCCTAAGCTCTACAAATCACCGCGAGAACAAAATATCTCAACTGACACTTTGCTCTATGCAATCACTTTCTTATTTCACAATTTCCACAGCTCTTAGCACCCAACCCTCCACTATTCATAAAATCGTTTCGTAAATGACCGGAGAGATCTTAAAATGTACACCCATCCAATTATCAATCACAAGATACTCAGCTGATATGGGTGACTAGTTTTCTGAACTTCCTAATAAACTAAAATCGTCTAGTAAAAGAAATGACCAGTTTAACGTTATCGCATCATTAGCTATCAGTACATTGATATATTCCCACACACATATCAAGTAATTACCTTAAGGTGGATTGCCAAAACAATTTGAATTTTTTAACTACATGATTAATGAATGAGTTGACATTGCGCTCATGGCCTAAGCTGAACAAATCGTTTTCTCATCCGAACTATGTGCGCTATTGAGTAGATATGAAACCGGCTAAGTGCTGCCATTGTGTGATATGCTACGGTATTCAGTGCTGTTGTATTGTCATTTTTTGTGAATTCGCCGTAACAATAATCTTTGTCAGAGTCTACAGTCTCGTCGGTAGAGGCATGTATGGTTAGTAACTACTTTGAACAGAACTAAGTATAGAGGCGTAATACCCATATCACAATTATTGTTCGGTTTTTGATGACATAATTTGGTTGCACTAGCAGCGGAGAAAGGAATCTCATCGTTCAGACAGCGGGAATAAGCACTTACGATTGGTATTCGACAACACTGTTAGTGGTAGCTGGTTTTTCTGTTGGCATCCAAGCTGCTAATGTTTTCACTCCAATGTGTGATGACTTGGCTGGTATTGCCTCTTCCGGTTGCGACTGTGCTTGCTGGTTTTGCAACTACACTCTTCTGTTGTTTCGTATTTTCTGCGTTCATAGTAATGTCTCTTATTACGGGTTTGGGTTGATTGGGACAAATTTGCATTGATTTTGTCGCGTCTTTTTTAAAGTTCTCTAGCTACCTTACATCCACGGATATTAGCTGGGTGCTTCCCTTTGCAATTAACGCAAGTTGCAAATGTAGCCTTGCTTGTGTTGCATTCTTCGGATAGGTGTTTTCCTGCGGATTTTTTTCTCAGCTGCCGCACCTTCCGTATAGGTTTGCTTTTTCGAAAGTATGTTGTTTAGTCATTAACAATATTTTCTTTTGGGCAAAAGGAATGAAGTCCTCTAGCTACGACTCGAGTAGGTCTTTCTGCTCTATTCTCATATGTATACCACTAGATCTTTTACTCGTTTAATTTGTGTGAAAGTGCTCTGAAGCCATCAGAGTCTTTTACAGTTATCTTCCATGTGCTATTGTTACGCGATGATAGCCTATATTCAGATAAATAACGTTGAGAATAACGTTGCTTTTAAGATAGTGTTAACTCTTTGTATTTCGCAACTTCGAGTACGTTAAATGGAGGCAGTGGTCTTTCCTTCAGTTGCTTAGTTTCATTTATAGAACTGTTTTATCGACAACCTCGGGTGAAGGTCCGACTTCAGTTTTTTGCTTTTTGTTAACCATTCTGTCTCGCGATCGAGTTCATTTTCATCCGTGAGGTACTCTATGTTCGGATTTTCTTTCGTTTTTGGCTTGGCTTCTTGCCTTTCCGTATTTTCTATTTTCAATTTACTAAGCTCAAGTCTTAGTTCTTGGCATAGAACCATGCCATGCTGGTGACCTTAGTCCGAAGTTCTGCAGTCTCTTATTTGAACAGTTTGAGTTTCGCTTTTTAACTGGCGATAATGCGCCCATAGTTATGGTAGTAGATCGTGATGGTGGTGATCTTGTTACCCCTGAAGTTTTTCCGAAAGGGTCAAAATAAACGCTCTGCAGGCCGTTTATCTCCTGAGAGAATAATAGCGAGCACGACACGAGTGGTTGCTGAGAAGCTAGGCCCTGGCCTTCTACGGGTTGTAGCGCCACCCATATTATTATTATATACGGTACATATATATTATTCTACTTATTGCAAGCACTGGTTTGGTACAAATTAGCAAATAGAAAATAAATTGAAGGAATAATTCCAAATAATATATTATTAATTAAGGTTTCAGAATGCAGAACGTAAGGAGGTGTTATGATAATCTCAGCTATGAGATATCAAAATTATAGAAAAAATCGTCTTATACGCTGTGCAGCGGGTTCTCAAGAGATATTACATAACGTTCTTACGTAATAACTGAGCTATGTATTAAAATATATCCGTTCTTATATTGAACTTTTTTTTTTTCTATCGGGACACAGATTTGAAGTAAAATCCGTTTTATCGTTTCAGGTACACTCAGATATCAAGTCCATGTGATTGAAAGTATCTTTAAGAACAAACTGCAACTTTAGGTAAGTAAATAATTGTTATTCATTTTATCATATACCATACACATTCTATACAATAATTTTCAAAATTTAAAATGTTTCTTCGATCCCTCTATTGGGTTTAGCTCGAAATTGGAACAATGCGTACATATATGTATAATAAAGTTAAATGTGATGGGCTTTAAAACAATGGAAATGCAGCGGAATTACACATTTGATAAACATAAATACAGTTGCGCTTTTACAAACTTGGCACCGTCTTCACTAATTGTTAGAAATTCCTACAAATAATGTGGAAGTACTCTCGCGTCCCCAAATACATAGTATCGTGAGCCTATTGGTACCTATGAGACACTGAACTAATTATGTACTAAAGTACAGCTGCTGTACGTGATTTTCTGCGTAACCTCTTCTGTGCAACATCCAAGCATTCACTATTGCTGAATTTAAACTTCAATTCAGAGATTTATTCTATTTCACAGTTTCGTTTAAGCTTTGAACTGAGTTAAATTTGTAGTTTAAGATAAACGAAACTACACTGCATCTGCTGTTCGGTAATGAGATCCGATCGTTGTTTCATAATCTTCATCATAATTGTCTCACCCGCATGGGACCTGCATGGGTTCAGACCCCTAAAGGGGTTGCTTTTGTAAAGCACGCCCCAGAGATCTCCACTAGAGACCTCTTAAGCCTAAAGGGGTTGCTTTGTAAAGCACGCACTAGAGATCTCCAGGCATCTCGATCCTCCGCCATCTACTCTAACTCATTAAGAATTATACCCAGGCACAACAAAGCGAGTTTTTGAACTTGGTTCAACCCCCTCGTCTTAGGTCTACCAAGAGGACGACTGCCTGATGGTTCGCACGCCTCGGAAGACGTGATTTTCGTGCCATGTTTCCAAATTATTAAAACACAGTTCTTTCCGTTCGAATAAGTAGATGCTCGATATTGAGTTCCTAGCGTACTTTCGTGTTTCTAACCCTATCCCGGAGAGTAACTACCAAAATAGAATGAAGAAATCTCATCTCGGTAGCTTGTATTCGCGTTCTTATTCTTTCAGTCACTACACAAATTGCATGACCAAAGGGAGGAGTTGGGATAAATACTGAGTTGAAAACAGTTAGCTTGGCTTTGACACCAATCTCAGCCTTCCTGATTAAAAATCTTCCAAGTCGTTTCAATATTTATCCAGCTTGGCCAATCCTACAGGAACGCTCAGCATTACTCGGCCCATCATTCGTGGAAAATATCCCGAGATACTTAAACTTCTCCACTTGTTTCAATGCAACTCCACTCACATGTAGAGTGCAATGAACCGGCGTTCTGGAAATTAACACCTTCAAAAACAAACGTGTCGCTAGAGTTCCATCTGGGAGGATGTGATGATAACGAAATCATCTGCAAAAAGCAGGTGACTGACTTACCCTTAACTCTCCCAATGTGTAACATTTCTTAACTCGACTGCGCTGCAGCATCCAATCCAAATATATATAATGAAAAAGAGTGGTTACATGACGCGCTCTTTGTGAAGTTCAATGGCCTCGGTGAAGGATGTCGATTTAGCACAATTAATGCGAAGACAGCTGCTGCAGTTTGTGTATAGCGACTGAATGGCCATAAACAGAAGATCCCCAATCTCGTACTCCTGCTGAACACTCCAGAGTCTACCTCGATGCACTCGGTCTTATGCCATCTCCAAACCTACAAAAAAGCTGTAGATTGGTTTGGGATACTCCAACCCTTCTAGAGTACCATTCTTAGGAGAGGAACCACAAAGCTACTGGACGGAAGCCAAACTTTTCATCACCCATCCTGAATTCGACCACAGCTCTAGAACATGCCCTTAACTCCTTAGCTTACACTTTATGGGTGGACTTAACACAAATATATATACATCATGTTGGTGCAATATCTTGTGCCTCTCTTTTGAAAGACTCACCCCTGTTTGCCAATCGCTGGGTGCCTCGCCGCGCTCCCAGACCACCTTAATGACATGAGAGAGCCATAAAACTCGCTCTTTACCCTTTGCCTTAAGTATAAGATACCACACATACCACAAGAGATCTATAAATGATTTTTTTTGTGATAAGTATATTTATGTATGACTTTGTGTGGAATATGGTGCTCCAAATTAAGAAAATGATTAAATGATGTCCGAAAGTCCTATCAACGGGTAAAACAACAATCCAAAGGATATAAACAACGGATAGAAGCATGTCAGAGCGAAGAGGGATAACTCGTAGCAGAGTCGCAGTCGATACTGAGATTCTGGAAGGATCACTTCTGCAGACTGTTTAAAGGCGAAGAGGACAGAAAAACGCTGTCAGACGGAATGTTCCACTCCTAGCAATGGGCGACAATAGAAGATATTTCCATCCCCGTTCTAGGCGAAGACACGATAGCGACATCGAAACTAAAGTCGAAGAAAGAAAAGCAGCTGGGCAGAGCCAATTATCGGGGGATAAGTCTTCTTAACATCGCCAACAAGATCTTATCTGCCGTTTTGTGTGAGCACCTGAAACCATGACCCATCAAAAGCCTAATAGGTCAGCGCGGTTTCAGGCCTGGGAAGTCCACCATCGATCAAATCTTCACATTACGGCAGATCCTCGAAAAACCCAAAAGATGCAGATCGACACCCACCACCTATTTGTCGACTTTAAGGCCGCATATGACAGCGTACATTAGGACGAGCTATACAACGCCATGACTAGTTTTGACATTCCAACTTCCAGATGTTAAAGGACTTCATCTACCTTGGCTTCCTACGAACAACATCAGTACCCAGATTACATAAACGCAGAGTAACTTTTGAAAACCGTTTTTTTTTTTTTTGAGGTAGCACCGTTTGCCAAAACATGATACACACTTTATCAACAGTGTGCAAATAGTCCTAACTGCTGGCAGATTTGTCTTATAACAATAATATAATATGGGTGGCGCTACAGCCCGTAGGGGGCCAGGGCCTAGCTTCTCAGCAACCACTCGTGTTGTGCGTGCTATTGTTCTCTCACTACTGGCAGATTTGTCTTACAAGTGTAAATAATTACAATTAGCGGATCCCTGTCCTGGTTAAGGTATTTGCATCATTATGGGTAGCCAGGCAGTCGCGCATCTTTAGTCAATGCCACTTAAATAGTGTTTTAACTTAAGCCACTAATAGTCACGGCTTTAGTGTCAATCCAGAGAGTGCATAATTGACATTAGTGGATTTAAATTATTTCCATCCCAAAACACATGGAGAAAACTCATGCAATTTGACAGTGCAACCGTATATGCTGGTTTAGCTAAGTGTAGGGTCGAACTTATAATTCACTCAAGAAGACTTCGTTTTCACACCCAATTTTACACAAACATTCATCGCATCTGTGAGAAAACAATTGCGTTTCAGGAAAAAATGCAGTCGCATCAGGTGCCATCGGTTTCAGTCGTTACAAGCAATATTTTACTAAAAAAAATTTGAAAAAAAAGTAGGTCATGTCATGTCAGCCGGGATCTAAGAATATATTTGTTATAACCTATAATGGGTTTAACCAATGTCGTTTTAAACAGTTTTGACTGTAAATACACATAGGTACGTATTTCATTATTCAATTTGAGAAACAAAATGATTATAAAGTAAAAGCTCCTAAATTAGAAGTTATGGACTACTGTGTCCACCAATATTCCACGAGTTATAATTATCGACACTTGTTGTATCCTAATGTAAACAGTTATTGCATTATGGCCACTTGAAAAAAAGAAACAAGAACAAGGCGACATGCGGAAAGAAGGCGTTTGTTCGCCATCAAAACTGCGGTAACGAGAATGGAGAATAGGAAACTTCCGTTCTTCCTGGTTCAGGTAACCCCCAACAGTAAGTTCGAGAGCCTAAAGAAAATCCTCTTTTTAGGCTCCGTATCTGTAAAGTGGGATACATTGACGAAATCGAAGCACATGCTTCAATGTGCTCGTTATTAGAGGTTTGTGCATGCCGCGGCAAACTGCAGTATGGGGCCTAGCTGCGTCAAATGCGCACGAGACTCGGACGTTCCTTGCCCAAATGGCATCAGGTAGACGACCGGCGCAACAGACAGTGCCAAATGTAGACTAGAATCTGATTTGGATCTGAAAATGGTCTTGCTGTCATGTCATATACAGGGGCAAATCTCATAGCTTCAAAAGCAATTCCTTGAGCAAGCAACAAAAGTAGATATTATCTACTTGACATTGTTGGCCGAGACAAACGAGGCTTCTCAATAATGGCCGCACTTGCAAGCCCTAGACTTAAGATCCTCGCGGTGGATGTGAATTCACTGATTAAGACCGAACGTAAATTAACATTAAGAAATTTGTTAGCGAAACTAAGCTAAGCCAAACACACATACTCAGGTAGAAGAATTAAATGCGAATATATCAAGTGCTAGAAGCGTGTATTGCTTGTTGTATGTGATCGCCATCTACGCACTAAATAATCCACACCACAATCGCAATTTGATTTCAGAGCTCGATACTCTCTTTACTAGCTATTATATCACTCCAAGCATACAAGATCACAATATGAGTTCAAGCTTGATTTGCTTGCAACTGATATACCATCGAATCCCAGAAGGCGGTCAGATGATACTAGACATGGATGGAAGAAATTTGACGAACGAAGAGATTGACAGATACCGCTTACAGATAGACGAAGTGATTAAACGTACAATGGAAACGACAATTCCAAAATTAGTACAGCTCGATGACGGCGACATCTATCGAAATGTTATCATGTATGCACTTCACGTGCATAGAAGTAGACTGCTATCTAGACCCAAACTCTTGCACAGACGTTTTACAGATCCACAGAATGTGGAAATCAAAACGCTGATCAAAACCGGAGATCAAAAACCTCTCACAGTTAATACGTATCAATCATAATATGGCTATAAGCTTGCACTGGGGCAAAGAGATCCGGGCTATACATCCAACTAACAGGATATGTTCCCGCAAATAAATAGAATATTTAGGAGAAAATATTAAAACGGCGGTTAGAATCTTTCCAGGACGACAGACAACGAACAACCTGACCTTTTTTTTTATTTTTTTATTCATATTTATTTTTTCATTCATTTTTGTTTTATTTTGAATTCAATAACTTACATGCTAGACAAAAAAGCTTAAAACTAGCTTAACTAACTTAAGAAATGTTCTTACTTCTGACCTACTGACTCTAAAGCTATTCTAATCGTTAATTTGTCTATACCTTTCAGATTATGCTATGTTTTTTTATTGTATTAAAGACACACCGTTTTAGTTTTATTTGTTTCGCCAAGAAAACTGGAAAGAAAAACTTGGCTATATATATCTAATTTAACCTAACTTAAACTAACTAGAACTAAAACTAACCTAACACTTAAACTTAAGAGTATCTTAACTATGTCCGTAACAGTACGGACGCGTGCAACAGGGCGTATATGCTATGTATATGCCTGACATATATAATTTATACGCCGCGGTGCACCTCTTTTTTATTTTTTTTTTTGTGGTATATATTTCTTAGAACTACCTTAAACCTATGTAAGTTGACCATGGTGGCCTACACGTCAACAGACTGTTTTGCCTCTAGCCTGCACAAGGAAATACAGCTGAAATGGCGCCCAACGTACTCCCTTGGAAATGGTCTGGGGTTGTGTAATTTTGTTTGTTGGTTAACTGAGAATTGCCAGTGAATCAATTGCGCCCACGACTCAACCAAGCTTAACATTAAATGTGCCTTAGGATAGGGGACATTATTCTGCTCAACACGCTGTTGCGACGTTCACCATAAGGTGTTTCCAATCATTTATAAAAGCCAGCGGCGGCGGGGACTGGTTTTGGTGTAACCACCAGTAAAACTGCCGTTCTTTGGCAGACTCTCTCCTGTCTCGAGCAGAGATCGCTCTACTGAACCGGCGGAGATCCTCGTGGTGGCGAGCGACATCCCGTTCATAATGAAGTCGCCTGTCCACTGTTCGGCGTAGGACAGGACATAAAGCCGGTAAGGCGCACTCTCTCATGGTACATAACGTTGGGGTAGTAAGCCCCAAAGATCAGACTGTTGGAAGAAGTCATAGCTCATGCAATATGCCTCCTGATCAGCTTAATAATAAAATTGTCTATCGTGTTCAAGTCTGCCTCGTTGTACAGGACCTCGTTGGGATAGTACTTCTTGTACTCAGATTCGGGTGTACGATACAACCGGAGACAAGTCCGCAGACAAGTCGATAGTATAGTGGTCAGTATCCCCTCCTGTCACAATTACTGACCTCAGTTGGCATCGATGCAGATGGAGGATTCCCAAGAGAAGGTGTTAGCAATTGGTGGTGTATTTCAGCGAATGTAGGCCAAATCTCAAACTGAAGTACGAAGCCCTGCAGAACAACAATAATGAGTTATGTCAATGGCGATCTAAAAATCAAGATAGCCATTAAAATAACCATGTTCAGTAATGTTAATATGGCAAATCGTGCAATCGACAACGATGTAAATCACATCTTGCTTACTCAAGAAGATCTACAAGGTATCCTTAACTCGCTAAAAAGAAAAAGTCAGTCGGAATCGATAGTATACCGAATATTGGCTTCGTCATCAGCCCCTCGCAGCGGTGAAAATGTACACGACTTTTTTCTTTTTTTGGCCTGATACAGGATGAGGGAGGTTGTCCTATTATCTGCGAACAGTGGAAAGACGACTTCGATATGAACGAAATGTCGCTCGTATTATTGAGGATCTCCTCCGGTTCAGTAGAGCGATCTTTGCTCGAGATAGGAAAGAGTATGCTAGAGAACGGCACTTTTACTGGTTGCATCGGAATAGATCTCAGCCTCCGCTAGCTAACCGAAACGATGAGAAGGTTACCAAAAGCCATTGATTTACACGCTACCATCACTATCCCTGCCAACAAAGATCACGCAATTTGTACACACGCTTCTCCTGCTGAAGTGTCTGCTCACAGAAACCGAAATGAATGTTCCAATTATTGCCTGGTAACTTCGCTAAAAGCGCCTATACGCGCGTACAGAACAACGCTCGCCCACTCGAAGGGCAGCTGAAGATTCTGCAATGCAACGAGTAATTCGAAGATTTACATGCCTGAGTTTCAAAACTTAATGGTGATGATCATTATGATATCTAGTAAATATACTGAAAGCTGACATTCCGTCACACTATTGTGTGGTGCATGCTCCATTGATGACCTGGTGCACCATATTGATCAAATAAACCCAAGGCTTCTGCTGTTATTGCTACCGCCGGTAAAGCAGATTTTTTAATTGCTCGCAGCTTGGACACTAGCAGAGTGCATGTCCGAAGCCACATCGCCACCCATAGAGATTGTCCGACGTCAAGAGTAAAGAGACAGTTGCTTCGCTATCATTGAATCAAACCAATGACTGTCCGGGTGCTAACAAAGTATGTTCTAAAAACGTTTATAAATAATTTATGCAAAAGTTAAAGGTGGCGGTCCCTTCTAATTGTAATCCGAACTGATGCACTAACTAACTCCGGCAGCAATATTAATATAATATAACGCTCAAGCATGCCGAGATTTACCCAATTATCAAATATTGTAATGCCAATTAGATCTCGCGGCTTAGGCAAATATATAATATGCACTTTCGGTACAATTCCGTGCAAAGTAAAGTTTCGTAATTAAGTAAAAACCGTTTGTATTATAGTTACATCATATGAAACGATGACAATACCACTGATCCGCGGAGGTAATTTTATGCACATTTTCAATGTATCTTTACTGCGAACTGCACTAGTTAAAACTGGATCAAATGGAATTTCAGAGAATCACTAATGTTTTATCTTCTATCTCCTCATGCTTGCGCAAACTTATTACAAAAAATATTGGTGAGAAGCGATGTGTGTTGTTTTTCGGAAATTAAATAAAAAAAACAATTCGTGAACCTCCCATTGCCATTGATCGAGAAGTGTATTTGATTTGAAAGATGGTTTCAACCAGTTGAACGAGCATAAGGACTCAGTAATGTAACCCGCCAAGCGCCGGCCATTTTGAAAGATACGCATACATATTTTCGTAAGTTTTTGTTGAGAATTGTCAGACTATTTTAATTCTTTTACGAACAAAATAGTTATTTTGATTTTTCTGAAGACTGTACGAATGCATTTTGTCAGTTACCTGATGGACTTACTGCTTCCACTGTCAGGCTGTGTATAGCACAAAGCGCTTAAGGCAAATATGGTTTCGATTCAGTGCTTATGCATCGACAAAATACCCAGCTTCGAGCTGAGAACACTTGCAATAATTTATGCACTTTGACGGTTTAATATTTATTTAGAGGAGATCATATATAAGACTATTACAGATTGCCAAAAGCATGTACATCACGGGCAGCTAGGTGAGCTTTGGAATTGGAAAACTAAATATAACTACGTGGTGGAATGGGACACGCAAATGCCCTAAGCCGATGTTTTCTAACTAAGACCAAGAGCCTTGATAAGTGGATAGTGGAAATACGAACGGGTTGTGAGATTGCTTAGTTTATCGCAACGAAGCTTCGGATCGCCTACTTTTGTGTGTGCCAGGAGAGATGGAAAACAATATAATTCGTATGATTCATGAGAAAATCAGCTCACTGAAGGCCATGCTCAGAAAGATATCTGAACCAGTGTAACATGCTGATTGGCAATCAAAACTGTCTCAAGTTTAGTATGCTATTAACAATACCACTCACAGTACTACCAAATGAACACCTAGTAAATTGTTGTTCGGAGTAAATCAATGCGATAGTTTTGCTAACTTAATATTTGGAGGAAAAGTTTAGTCGCGACATAAATGATGTAACCGAAGCTCGCCTAAAGGCTTCAAGCGCCATAAAAAAGGCACAAGAATATAGTTCAGAGTATTTCTAAAAGCCATCCGGCAACTACGGTCGGTACCAATAAAAAGTTCATACAAAAACTTAGTGGCCCTTATGTCACCCAAAAAGAGCTGCCAAATTATCGCTTTGCATTAATAGACATTGAGAATTGTCAGTTGAGTAAGTTCCCGTATAAAGGAGTTGTCGAAGCACTATGAAAACTTAAATCATTAACTAGCGTACGCCACTCGAAACTGAAGCTCAAGAGAATTCAGAGGAGCTATAATCAAAGTTTGTTTTGCTTTGCTCGTATATATTTGGAATTGTCAGATTGGTCGAGTTGTAATAGTCCATATTATTCGCCCCCTGAAGTCTCTGAAGTTTCTTCATGTAATGTAAGCAAATATTGCATTCTGGCATGGCCACTTGAAAAAAAAAAAAATAAAAAGAACAAGGCGATATGTCTTGTCAGAGTACATACATATGTGCATGTAATAGAAAAGAAGGAAAACGTTCCTTGCGAAACGCTATCTTTAATTTAAAAAAAATTTTGATTATTCTCTCACGAGTGGAAGGGACCTACAGTTTAATGCCGACAGGAAATACTCTGTGAGCATTGTCAGTAACTCGAAAGAAGTGGGGTCGTGAAAATTGTTTTCGTCGCACAGAGCAGGAATCGAACCTATGACGTCGAGGTTGGGGTCGACGCACGTACCCACAACGCCACGGCCACCACTTAAACTTAACTACCCTTAAAATCACCAGAATTACTTTATTATATAATTCTTTGTTGCATTTCAGGCTCACACCTATAATACTTTGATCACTCTTATACAAAATCCAAAAAATTACTGTTCTGTTTCTGCCGCCGTTCCGATATTTACTTTCAAGAACACTCTGTAGCAATTAGGTATTGGCACTCATGTATTGTACATATTCCGTATACTTCCGTCGTTATTTTTATATAACTTTACGGTGGCGCGGCGCACAGTTGGCTGGTTTGTATAAGAGAGCGTAATTAATTGTGTTAAATCTGAACTATGAACCGGATCGTAATGAAATTTGACACACATATTGAGATTCTACGTATTTAGTTAGCTTGGTTAAGAAATCATCGTTAAAAAAAAAAACTTATTGACATTTTTCTAAAATTGTAAAGTCTTGTCCTGAACAATTTTTTGGTGTTGCTGCATAGTTTATCTCTTCTTATGCCTTTTAAATCGGTCACAGTAGTCTTCCAAACTTTTTTGCGGCTTTTTAGCATTAATTCACGTTGTGGGTAGCACATTTCGGGTAAATTCTATTTTGAAAACTCTTCTTAGCCAATCCCTGTATTTATTTTCAGAAATACTTTTGATTCTATCACGAGGTTCATCCAAATGAAAATTGAGAAATAAAACGATTATGTACTTCTACAATACCTCAGCCTTTCAAAACAGGCACATGGATTTTGCTCCTTACGAACATAAGCCCTAACAAGTTCACTACACAACACCGAAAGAAACCACGAATGAATCCAGTTAACTCACTATCGGCTTGCATTTTTTGTATTCTTACATCACTTGTTGGTGGATATTTTCACAACTGCATGAATCTTCAGAACAAGCAAAATATTGTTTATGGTTTAATTGGGAAAGGAAACTAATAGTAATAGTAGTTACAAGCCATTTTGATGCTCACATTCAGATGTACACCCTTGATAACTTTTATTACACCACAATAAACGACATATAAAAAACATCCCCATTTATAGTAATTAACTTTTCAAAACTGACTCCTTTATATCTTGCGTCAATTCAATCCCTCTGCACCTCTAACACAAAAATTGCACAATATGTTATTTCCAACTTAGATCAACACTGTGCCAAGCTTACAGCTTGTTCTTGGATGGATATGACCATATTTTGCACCATGGACATAGCATGACTCCCCCTCTCAGATAAACTAGACATATTGAATATTTTTTTCCAACAGTCCAACGAACACTAAAGCACGCCTCTTGCAGAGATGGGTTTAATTATTATCCTTTCAAAAGAAATTGATAATCTCAGGGCTCGTTCGACGGATTCATTTAATAGTTTTTAATTAAGGCTTATGATTCATCAAAGATAAAACTCCGGTGGCATACTCACCGATCATTATTGGCGAAGAAATTGTAACTTTTGTAACAGAACCAAAGTGAATACCGTGTTTTTTAATCTGATAAATCGACACTAAATTGAGTATATCTCTGAGAGATGCAAAAATATGCAGCTGATGCATATTGAAATTCTAAGCCAACAACTATGGCCTAAGCAAGTTCGCAAGATCAGCAATAGGACATTTTGAAACTCAAACATTTTTTTATATGCCGTGTATGCCATTATATGAAGTGTATGCCGATGGTGGTGGTTTTTGTATAACTTTATTATGGCAACGGATGATGGCTACTACTTTGTCTTTTCTTCAACAGATGGCGCTAAGAGGTATGGTGATCCATTTAAGTCCAGCAAAGATTATGACAACGCCTCTAGGTACACAAAAAACAAAACTTTCCACCGATAAAAGACCTTTATACTCTTGTTTCATAGTTCAGAAGACCATAACAAAATCTAATAGCTAGAATTCAACTGAATTTATGTTCTGCTGCAGCTTTGCGGAAGTGATACAATTCCTTAATTTCATAAAGTTGCGTAATAAGTTCTTCACGAACCCACATTAAAATGGCATTCATCCCTATCAACGTCTATGTCAAATTGAAAAACAGACATCAACTTAGTTCCAACCGTCTTCCTTTTGCAACTAATACTTCAAACTTCCACTGCTGTTGCCATTCAATATTTTTTGAGAATGATGAAGTTGAGTTGCTCTCAAATGATAGTTCAATTGTTGAATGGACTATGCATGACACTGTTTCACTTTTTTTTTGTCTCTCCGAGTTGCCCTATCTCAAATGTATACAACTGCTTATCTCCCGAGTTGACGACGTTGCTATTGTTGCTTTTAATTATTATTCCCGGTTGTAAAAAGGAATGAATACTTGCTTCGGGTGATAGAGAAGGATGGCTGTGGACGACAGTCATCTCTTTGTCACTTAACTCGTTTGTACATTTATTCTCAATTAAAGAGCTACTTGTGGGTATTGTTGGTTCTTTTTCTTATGATGAGTAATTGACCCAATGTGGAGCGATGTGAGAGTGGAAGTAATGGGATGGAGTTCAGTTCCCGCTTAGTGGGTGACTTTTCATGCAGTCTTGAATTTTGTTCCCTCCAATCCTGATATGTAGCTATATTAGGCATGTATTTTAATTGCCATAATGAGTACTTCATTAACAGCAGCGACACGTGGAAGGATGTGTTTTTATTAAAAGGCTGAGTTTTGTATAAAAGCGAAAGGGAAAGTAGAAATCGTAGGAGTGAAACCAGTGCTTTCACTTCGCATTATAACTCTAACAACCCCCACTATCCGGGGCAGACTGCTCAAATTCAACAGAATTTCCATAAGCACGAGAACAGTTTATATACTCAGCACTGTTTGCCGTGCAACTAGCAGATAGGAGTGAAAAAATCGGTAAGCTCTTGACAATGCATAATCCTGATCCTGCTTATGTCTAAAATCTAAACAAAACCTGATGCACAATCTCGAATACAAGAATTCTTTGAAAACTTGCCATGTTAGAAAGGTCATGGTAGAGGAAAATAGTATCACATCCATCCGTCTTCATGTGTGATCGCTATCTAAACGGATCTCCAGATCCTTAAGTGAGGAATTAGATCCGAGTGATATGAATCCGGTAACAATTAGAAACATTACGAACGAAGTGCTTTGACAGGTACATTGTACAAATAGACAACGTAATTAAAATTGTGATAGATAAGACAATTCGGATTCGATAATGTCGACATCCACAAGACAGCCATATATGCGCAGAAGTAGATTAGAGTTCCAGAAAACATAGTCTGATAACTGTAGTAGGAAATCAAAAACCTCAGTTGAATAAATTAATGATTGACTGAGAGCTTCCTCTATGGCAATAAAATTCGGGCTGTAAGATCTGACAACTCGGGTAAGCATAATAAAAGTGTATAGACTTAATGCATATAATTTAATTATATGGCTTGTCAGATTTGTGGCAGACAAAATTTAAATACGAATATCGGGTGGGAATGGAATTTGTAAGTGCATGGGAGAAAGTTAAATTTCACAAAAGCGTGTGGGAGAAAGAATTAAAAAAGCCTTCATAGATAAAAAATGGAGGCTTTCTTTGTGCTCCGAAATAGAACAAGTACAAAATATTTCTGGAGGATTCAGCGAAACAATCTTAACGTACGTTAAACAGAGCAACAAATAAATGAACGAAGAGTAACTCAACACCAATACTTCCTTCGCCAATGACGTAGATTGGACGCACTCAAACAAAAAAAAAGGGGGGTCATCAGCTTTCTTCAGTGTACAACAAGTTCTTTCAAAGGAAGTCATTCGAGATCTAAACTACATTTAAGACGGTATTTAGAATGACGAAATCAGCAAATCCTTGTTATACGGAGCTGAGAACGTACAAGAATTAAGGAAGAAATTGAAGTAAGAACAATATGAAAAATATAATAAAACAATTCTTGAGTATAGTATTAAATTAACTAACATTTAACGGCAGCCAGACGTACTAATGGTAGATATTCTATATATTACATTTTATATTAAAAATTTGTTTAGAATATAAAAAGATCAGATAACCATATTGTAATAACGGATACGAATTTAAAACATAATTTTTTACTCCATATGTAGCTACCGAATGTACAAAAGTTGCACTAAAAATGAAATATTTTGAAAATAAAGTACGCATATTTTTATACCTATACATTACTTATAAACTAAGTACTTCAAAATTTTGCTATATGGTACATCAGTGAATGCGGATGCGACCATTTTCCCTCCGCAGTCAGTTCGCCGCATTCATGTAAACATAAATATTTGTAGTCGTATTCATATGTACAGCAAATTATTCATCATCAAATTTATCATCGGATGTATAATCATTATCTTCTATAATTATTATCTTCATCATCGGATCCATTCACGTCATTAATTAATAGTCATCCATTCTATGCGGGCCAACATATCAGTTGAATCATTTGACTTTATACTTATTGTCATATAGTAATCACCCAGTCTCTTATTGAGATAACAGAATTGGTTCCTTCAAAACCTAAGACAAACAAATTAATGATACTATGTATCTACATGGCCATTATTTCCTTTAAAATCATGCATTCATTCTAACTATAAATGTACCCATAGATCTTAAAACGTTTCCTTTTTATGTTTCATAAAATAATTCATACCTAGTTTGGTCTATACGTAATTACGTGTATTTTTTCAATATTTTGTCATTAAACAAAATTGTAATTCCTCGCTATTTCGGAGTATCATTAAATGAATAACTCACATACACACATGCGTCTAGATACGATACCAAATGATACGTCTATCATTTAGAATAGAAATCTTCAATATGGAATAATAAAAGTAGTCGCTTTCAGCTCCCTGAAGCCGCACATTATCCAGTTAATTCATAAGGTTATTCAGAAGCGGAATTGGTACCCGTCATGCATACACAGTGGTGGCCCGTGGCGTTGTGGGTATGTGCGTCGACCCCAACCTCGACGTCGTAGGTTCGATTCCAGCTCTGAGCGACAGAAATAATGTTCACAGCCCCACCTCTTTCGAGTCACTGACAATGCTCAAAGAGTATTTCCTGTCTAGAAAAAGCTTCTCAAACTTGGCCGTTCGGATTCGGCGTAAAACTGTAGGTCCCTTCCACTCGTGAGAGAACAATGGCACGCACAACACGAGTGGTTGCTGAGAAGCTAGGCCCTGGCCCTCTATGGGCTGTAGCGCCCCCCATATTATTATTATTATGCATACACATAGTGCGGCAAAGGGAATTGCTCTAGCTCACTATATGATTTTTGAGTGGAACTAGTCCAAGTTCATCATAGGCCGGTAATCCAAGTTAAGGTTGCGTCAAGTCCTTTATCAATTATAAATGCCACGTGGAATGTTGCCGACGTCGTAGCCAGATTTTAACTTTCAATTGACACACTCCTTTCATCGCGCTTGTTGAAATATCACGTTATTGAAACAAGTCCAGACAATTTAGGCCTTCAATTAATTTTTTTTTTAATAAAGGCAACTCAGAGTGAATTGATCTTGTTACCACAGCTGTTACAATTTTCGCTTTGGCCGGATACTTATTTTGTTTTTAACCGTCTTCGTCGCCCTCCAAAATCCTATCCTAGCGTCCCTAGCAAAGTACCATAACTATCGTTTTGTTTACCTCGATTTACCTTGCATGTTCAATGGGATTCTCCAAGGTACGGCCAATTGGAGCTTTTCGGAAAGATAATATTAATAATAATAATAATAATAATAATAACAATAATAATAATAATAATATATAATAATAATAATAATAATTATTATTATTATTATTATTTTTTATTATATAATAATAATATTAGTATATATATTATAATAATAATAATAATAATAATAAGAAGAAGAAGAACAATACTCATAATAATAATAGTATGGGTGTCGCTACAGCCCTTAAAGGGCCAGGGTCTAGCTTCTCAGCAACAATCCCTAATATAAATGTATCCACCGGCTCGACTTCTTCTTGCTCTATTGAATTAAGAACAGCTACTTACTAAATCACCCTACGCCAAATAACAAAGTGGCTATCAAAAACAAGATATGGTTTCAATCACATGGAGGAGTGCACTTGGCATTTCCTAACGGTATACCCTAATACAGTGTTTGGTTAAAAAAAAGTTTTTTTTCCGAGAAAATGTTTCCATGTTAACAATAAGAAAAACTATTGTGTATGCGGACCAGTGTTACCACAGGTTAAATTATTTAGGAGTCCCAGAAGCTTAAAAAGGAATAATTTAAAAAATAAGTCAGTCCCACCAAAGATTTTTTGATAACACAATGCCTCCTTATATGAAAAAAGAAATTAGTATATTTTTCGTTGTTGTAAGTGTTAATACTATACTGAATCACTCAGACTCAAGACTAGTCCATTGTACAACCAGGCAGCAACCTACAATTCGGTCGGACCAGCAAGAGCTTTTGTTATGAAAAGCTCTCACCATATCGGCGCTGAAGACCTTCCATCTGATCCAAGCAATAGCGGTACAGTGACAGAGGAAGTGCTATGTACTCTTGTCGTCCTCTGCATAGGCGTCGAGAGGGTGTCTTTGCTTAAAGCAATCACAGTTAAGTGGTGTGGTGTTGTGGCTCATTATTACGACGGTAATTTGTCTACAGTCTTTTCTGTCAAGAGACAACAAGAATGCCGCGGATTTCTTACAGACATTTGGGACCAAACGCTTGGTCTGTCTACATCCTTGAAAGTCATGCCATCTTCGATTGTGCTCTCGAGAGGTCCAACCATCAATAGAAGCAATAACCAAAGACGCAGGTAGTCCGACCGCAGGTTCAGGTCTATAGATCCTCTGATCCTTGTCTTGTAAGTTCATCGTCAATCTCAGTTCCAGCGATTGCTTGGTGTCTTGGGACCCAGATGAATTTCAGTAAATTTTGACTGCCAATCAAATTCAGAGAGGATTTGCATTACTGAACTTTCGTGGAAGTGGTGAAAGTGTTGACTATCACATCACCTTCACAATATATATGTTGCCATTTGGATTGCATAGGTTCTCGCTTGGAAAACCAACACAATTTCACCTAAAGAGGTTACACTCCATGAAAACACCAGCGTAGGACCGTTCAATGGTTTTGGAGCCATCGCTGAAGATACGACTACATTCCTTTCCTGGCTCGAATTCTGGCCAGAGCCATTCCTGGGTGTAGTACTAGTATGTGCTCCAGCATTCTAAATGAAAGCGTTCAGGAAACAAAAAAACGTTTTTCACACCTTGCAAGGCAATGACAGTGGAAATGTGAAATAAAATTACGTTAAGTATTTCTATACTTAAAAAATGAGTCAAATCTAAGAATTATGAGTATCCGAGTCAGACTAAAGAATATGACTCCTTTTGACTCTATAGAGTCTCTTTGGTAACACTGATGCGGACATGTTTCTTTCACGAAACAATTCGAACTTCCAGAGCGGTTTATAAATCTAACAGGTGGAGTTATTATACTTTTGCATAGAATTTCCTAATGTCATTCGTATATTTTTGTGCAATAGTGTGTGTGTTGTTAGAAAAGGAACAAATGTTATTGTAAACGAAGATTGTTGTGGCCCGCAGCGTTGTGGATATCTGCGTCGACCCCAACCTCCACGTCGTATGATTCAAGCTCTGAGCGACAAAAATAATTTCATGGCATTGGATTCCCAATTCTTTCAGAGTCGGCACAAACCAGTATGTCCCTTCCACTCATGAAGGAACAAAACCACGCAGAATATGAATGGTTGTTAGGAAACTAGGTCCTGGCTGAAGCGCCACCCATATTATTTTGATTATAATATAGACTATGACAAGTTTCACTAAGTATCGAGATGAATCTCGGCTCCAATATAAGAAAGGTGCAAGAAACTACGGAGCCTTATAAAATTAGATCCAGTATGCCCACGTCCATGATATATGGTTGCATTGTCGGTCGTTTACCAAAGAGATATTGGAAACTGTTCAGAAAGCAGCTTCTAGACATTAACAACCATCCCAACGATCAGGAAGCTGAGAAACACAATTGGCTTCTTTCATACGCATATCTATCTGTTTGCTGTTATAAAGAATACACAAATTATAACAATTAAATACGAATATATTAGTATCAGAAGAAATTACGGAATATTAGGGACGTCTTTAACTTAAAAAGTTTTTGTGATAAAAACATGGTATCACATACATTTTTATAAAAATTTTTCTATACTTTAGTTTTTCCATTGATTTTCAAAATTGGCCACTTGGAGAAATGATTCGGACTTAAGTCTATAATTTTCCGGTATTTTATATTTCATTGATTTCTTACATTGGAATATGAGCTTACCAGCCGCAAACTAGCTGAGTCTTTAGTCGAACGATTTTATAACAAAAGATGATTGTGGAAGTAGAGGCGTAATGAGAGTGTCCTGAATGAGGCGTAATGAGTGATTCTTAAAAAGATGACCAGAAAAGAAACTTCGGTTCTGGTATTGTCATGATGAAGAAAATATAATCGACATTTCCTCGACAAATGTTCAATCTAGGCAATCCACAAAATCAGCAAATGAATTTGTTATTCTCATAGCTCACCGATTTGGTTTCCAATTCGACAAGCACATCGTCGCTTTAACAGTGACAAAGGTCCTTGGGTGAGACCGAAGATTGGTACAGATATGAAATACACTATTTTCCTGTACAGTGACTAATTGTGAAAATATATCCTGTCGATCAAGAAACGTTCCGTAACACACCACCTAGGACAAAATAGTTCAATCGACAGTTATAAAAGTTATAAGGTAGAATATGAGTCTTCTTTTCACCTCGGGGCAATCGTAAGCTCTACGAATGATATCTTAGTGGAGATCCGGCGTAAAACTAGCCTTGGCAACCGATGTCGGTGAGTCCAAACTGGGTTCCTGACTCGAAGGACCAAAATCATGCTTTACAAAACTCTTATTCTGTCTGTGCTGCTTTATTGAGCCGAAAGCTGGACGGAAGCAGAGCTTCTTGGTGCCTGTGAAAGAAAAATTCGGCCCCGTCTGCGAGGGAGGCGAATGGAAGAGAAGACACAACCGAAAAATCTACGAACTGTATTAGGATGTGGATATAGTCCAGAAGGCAAAAATCCGTCGACTAAAGCATGCACATTTTACATTGCAAAGAATTAAGAAATACATTACTACAGTATTTCGGCTACATCCAGCGCTAAAGCTAAAAGGGTTTTCGAATCCGAGCCTAATGGTTCAAGAAGGGGAGGAAGACCGAACGACCGGTATAAAAATGCAGTCATCGCGAATGTAAAACGGCTTGGTTTTGATGACTAGCGATGGAAGGCAGCAATTGATCAGGCTCCATGGTTTGCTATATTGATAAGTAAGTAAGACTAACAGCGAAGTACAGTGACAACTAGACACTTTATACTCGTATTTTTTTATATTGAATGTTAGGAAGAGTTTCGACTATAGAAGATTTTGACCTTGGAATAGACCAATGTTAGTATACATATCTGTCTTTGGCAATTATTCTAAAAACACCTACACCTGATGGCAACCTTACCCGATTATTACTTAATAACATCTAATCACATTTAAATCACAATATGTATGTCCTTTTTTACTATTCTACTTTATTTTATATAACCCCGCTGGTAGCGAAATATTTATTTCAGATGTACGGCACTCCGTTGGGCCGGTTTTGTTTCGCCAAAATGAACATAAGTAAAACCTTGCAACGGTTCAGGAAACACTACGTTAAACTCCTCTGTGCCAGAGAATATTAAAAAATGAATGGTAATGTGTGGAAAGTATACAAGGGAAACAACCATGAAAACTAAAAGAAGTATGTATACTCTATATACACATATGTCTGTACGTATAAACTCGGAAAAGGCAAAACAGACCCATTTTGAATAAAAGTATATAAATGGTTAGTCAGGTGAGACTGTAACTCAGGTGTGACACTATATAACGCATACATAGATATTGTACGTACTATAGCGTGCAGGTTATGTATGAGTTTTAATGATAATTATTGGTAGAGTGTAATGTTAAAACGAAAACTAATGTAAAAATGGCATGTCATGCCTATGTTAAACTGGTCTATTTTGAGTAGTGATCGGATGTTTATTAAGTTTCTAGTGATTACTTTTTCATCTTCTTATCTATTGGAAGCTTAATGTGTCATTCAATTACACATTTAAGAATATGTAATATTTTGTCACACGTTTGCATACCTTCTACATATACTTAAATATGTACATAATATGAGCCTTCACAAAACGGCAAATGGTCATTAATATATTGTGTCAAAAACCGTTATCCCTAAATAATTGCACCTGCTATCGTTCCTACACCTGAGTTGAGTGAAGTAGAAGAATCTAAGAATTGTACAAATAAACTCACTGTTTTGGTCTTGCGCACTCTGAAATACTCTCTATATCTCTTCTCAAGTGAGTGAAACCATTATCCGATTCGTGTGGGTTTTATTGACCATTTCTTTGGCTTTTCTCTTCATTCTCTTGATTTCATAACTTTCCATAAGGGTAGGGAATGTCTTTTATACAACCAAACCTCTCCTTACAGCCCACTTTGTTGTGGTATTCACAGGCGTTGCCTAGAAATGTTTGTTTCTTATTAATAAATAATAAACTATTTGCCCGTTACCGTAATCCAAAGGTAACATAAGTTCACGTTTGTATTTATATACCCATGTAATGTCTTATGTGTGCTTACTTGTATATATGCATACTTACATTGAAAAACAGAAGCAGAAAAAATAAAAACGATAAAGGATGTACATTGAATAAAATGAGAAAGTAGCTACTTCCTTTTGCTAGAAATGTTTTATCATAAATGTTTGTACGTACATATCTACCAATGGGCATATACACAGCCATAAACAGATGGAAATGTAGGCTTGTTTGATCGATTGTTTATAAACAACTTACAATCAATTTATCACATGCCGAAAAATACAAGATTTTCGTATTTATTTTTCACTTTTAAGATCTATTTTATTCTGTTCCTCACTTAATTGAAAAACAAATGGGAAATGTTCCAGTTCATCCCAAATTGAATTTTATTATTCGTTCGTATTACTGAAGACTGAAGGCTGATTCCGGTTCACACATAACCATACACCAAAATACCGGATTTCCTACTGTTACAACCGTAGCTGTCGCATTGACCAGCAATTAAATGAAATATTTTTCGCGCAGTTAAAAAGTTCCCAAGACAAATTGCAGCTAGATAGATCTGCAGTTAATAATATGCAATAGTAGACAATAGAGTATTATCTCTAGAAAAAATTTCGGAGTCGAGATAGACTTGTTAGTTTCTACCCTCCCATGCTACTAAGAGAACAGTAATATTTATAAAACGAATGGTATCTGTTGAATCCAGGATGTAGATCACACCGATTGTAACACTGCCAAAATTAATAATTATATCAGTCAATTTGGTATTTTGTATGCTTTGAAAATAAATAAGAACTGAATTCTCTGCAAATTTTGGATGTCAGACATACTAACATGCCTTAATCCGATTAGTATATATATTAAATAGGATCGACGAGTATCGATTTAAGGTTCTGAATTTCCTGACTCTGGCTTGAACATGTCAATTTGGGATCATTATATAACTTTGTTGTGGCATGCGTTTGTCTACGTGAAGATTCTGATTGAAGTGTATTCATTCGAATCACTGAAATTTGGAAAAGTTCCCAATCAATCGTAGCGTATTTTGTTATTCGAACATGAATTGAAATTAAGCATAATGAAGTAATGAAAAATGAACAAAGTATAGTTAAAGGTGTTAATTGTTCATTTTGTCATAAGACACCTTGAGTCAGAGCTCGGTTGAAAAATATTGAGATCTACTGGGTAAAATTAATTGGGTGGTACGAAGCATGAGTATTGATTCTTACAAGAGGTACCGCTTTTTACCATTCACGTTTATAGTTCTTACATATGGCTTTCGGCTTTACGTCTAAATATTCTTTACTGAACGGTTTTACTTTCGTTTCCTTAGTGACCTATTGAAATATTTACTTAAGGAACGTATCTTGTGCTGAAGTATACAACATTAAAATGTGTAGAGACTTGTAAAAGCAGGCTTTAAAACAATTATAGGCTAATAAAGAAAAGAATTGCATTTTGCATTCTAATTAATGTTTTCAGAAAAAAAACTCATGTGTATTTCTACTTTAGCACAATTTTTACACTCAATCCAGTAGAATCTCACTCAGATACATCCACCGATGATAATGTTGTACATTTTGTTGTGGTTCCCTCTGCCTGCACTCGCCCTATACTAAAGCACTCACACTTCCCCTATAGCGAGATCCAACTCATATGACGTTTGTTTGCCGCAAATTCACTGCAACTACCAACACAAAATCAATCTTCGGCATAGTACACAACGCCACTAAAAAAACTGAGAGTATGAGTGTAAAAAACAAAACGACGAGAAAAATGACTAAAACGAAACGTCGAAGAACAACAGCCGCCGAACCCGGCTGTTATGTGTCAGTCTAATGCCAGATACGAACTTGTTTAGCTCGCGCGGTGGAAAGAAAATTAAGATCGCGATAGTTGTTCCTCTCTCACTCCTTTTATTTGTAATATACGTCAATTGTTAAAAATTACTAAAAAGGTATTCAAGAAATCAATAAATAGACAATTCGCAAAATTCGATAAATCCGTTTCCTGTTATATGGTCGTCATTGTTTCCGCTTGCTTGTTAGATTATTTTTAATATCTGCTATTAAATACTAATTTTCTCTCGTTGTGGTGGAAACTTTAAAACAATTGGTTTGAATAGTGATCGCATGCAAAATACATTTACAAGTGTCTATGTACGTTAGTATATTCTGCGCCGAATTTCCTATTTCAACTTCATCATTTAATCATTTAGTTGAAGAGTGTAACTGGTAAAATACGGTTCACCATATTTCTAAAAAAATTGCCTCTTACACGAAGCTTTCCATTCAAAAACCAAAGCTAGAGTTCACCTAGAGACCTTCGTTAACAACATCACCTCACGTATTCACTTCCATTACATCCTCTTTCTTCTTCTCTTTTCTTCGTGGAGGAAAATTGTTTCCCTTTCTCATGGAAACTGTTTTAGTTTTTCCTAACTCCACAATTTGTGGCACATATAGAAATACGTATGTATTTTATACATACAATGTATGACCATAGTGTGGGTCCCATTTTTTCCTCTTTGTTTTTGTCGTCATTGAATATTTCTGTGTTTCAGTTGAATTTTGGGCTTTGAGTTCTTTAAGGCACTGCTGAAGTGAACAGTCGTCTATGGCGAACACGTTGTACCCATACTTATTAAAGGTTTTTCAGTGCTTTGAATTGGTTTCGCCAACGATTTTTATGATGCACGAATAAGGAATATGCAAATGGCATTTTGCTACGTAGACACTTATCGGTGTTTTTGTAACATTACCGTTTTTTATCGTTATATAGTTATAACTTCAAAATATTGCGTTGCTGATTCAAACTAATTTCATATAATTATAGTACACTTCATTGTTTTTAGAAAATGTTACTAAAATATATTAAGTAAAATAGTGCAGTGTTCAAGAAGAATTTATGCGTATAAAAGTGATAAATGTATTTTTGTAGAAACGTGGGATGAAACTTTTTGTGTTTTATGTTATGTATGAATATATAAAATATAATTTCAAGAAGTGATATAAAATATATGAAATAGATAATAAAATTAAAGAAATATGTATTAAGCTGAAGAAAAGACACGACAACATTTGGATAAACACTTTTGCCTTAGCAACAATTAGGATTCGTTTTTATAAAATTTCCAATGGTAAGATACTTAAATATGAAATCAAGATCATGCATAAAAACAAGTGTAATACATAGCATATCACAATCGACAAGAATGTGATTGATCTAATTTCCAAAACATTTTTTCAGCCCTTTAGGTTTAAAAAAAATCCGTTTCAGTTTGCGCAAGTTTTGTTTGTTAAAAAAATCTATTACCTATAATTATATTGAAATTCCTCTTTCCATGGATACTAATAATATATAATTAGTTACATTTTTGTTTGTCACCCAGCAACCAATGAACGTTAGAAAGAAAACTTGTGCCTGGATGTTGTTTTGCATAAAAAGCAAACTAAATTTCAACTCAAACTTATTTCTTTAATGACCATTAGGTCATTAGCTCAATAAAATTTGACGAAGAAGATCAATTAAACATGACAAATCGCTAGTTATCATGGAATATATACTTAAATAGTAAGGAGCTCTATATAGTGCGGTTTCATTGGTTGTTACTTTTGAACTTTATCGATTAGTCATATACCAAACAGATGCTTGATTTAATAAAAAAACTTGGATAGAAACGACCGTATCCATAGGTACCACATGGTAACAACATAAATTAAGGGAAAGCTTTTTAAAGGAGAACTTCAACTTTATTCGGTGGTCTATATAGAGTAAAAGTACACGTAATAACATGAACCATTGCAACAAAAAAGCCAACAAATTGTAGAAATTGTGCTTGTGTTCTTTTCATTAATTTTACATAAATACTGTGCAGTTCTAATCTCCGTATAACAATTTGTAAATAATATGTATTCAAATATTATATCAATGCATTATTTTATAATTCCATAATACTTTAGATGTCTACAATATTGATCGCAAAACCTGTGCGTTTCCTATCATGGTTATAAGTATGATGTTAGATTCAATACTAGTGAGCTATAATTGTGGCCGAGGGAACGTAATGTTTGCAAGTGGAGAACGTACATTAAGTATTGGTGCAAAATGTTGATATTTCACCGAACAATGTTTAGCATTGTGAGTGGCGAAATAGGGTTATTTAAGGAGAATTTCTCTCCATCACATAACTACACTAGTCGTACATTAAATAGTGTGGATTATATATTCACATACATACATATTTAGTTAAGTTTGTATGTCATGGAAACTAACTATTAAATGTTCTATCAATCGTCGAATTTTT
Source organism: Eristalis arbustorum (assembly GCA_916610145.1). NCBI lineage: Eukaryota > Metazoa > Arthropoda > Insecta > Diptera > Syrphidae > Eristalis > Eristalis arbustorum. The sequence goes on along the minus strand of OU744316.1, from coordinate 78,230,224 downwards.
CATTCACATATTTGACGAATATGAATTTCCCTTTCAATGCACATGTTAGTTGTTTAATTGGAAAATGTAGTTCTATCTAAAATAACCGGCAAGAAATACAAGGGGAAACAGATAAAATAATGCAAAGCAACCCTCCCTGTAAGTGAGATAAAATTACCAGCATAAATACTTTACAGTTCAATTTAATTGACATTTCGAAGTATTGATACCAGTTTTATCATTTCAACCCCCCATACAATGGGTCTGCTATATATACAACCACATGTATAATATTCGTGCATTTATGTATTATTGTGTGTTGGCTTAAATAAGTTCAAAGTAGCGATGCTCACTCAAAAAAGTCGGGCAATGCATCTCTGTATCAACAAGTGGTTCATATTCTCAATTTTTCTTAGATAAACGTCATCGCACTTATGAATACATGTACATAGATACAGATAAACACATTGGTTATATGTATGAATCGAGTGTAGATACATAGTTTGGATACAATATGTATGTCGTTAGTGGGGAGGGAACAAATGAGACGAGGATGCATTTAAGTCATTATCAATACTGAATCATAATTAACGAATTACTACATAAAATTCTATTGTTCGAATTATTTAATTGAAAGTATGTAAATAATTACAATAACAAAAAATGATAAATACTTAAAATATACAGATATAATATTAAGACATTATACACTTATGGCGTACCAGAAGTGTACCACACAAAAGTCTATGCAATCACGCAAAGTCAAAACGCCTGAGAATCCATAATGGAATAATATATGTAGTAGTCATTTGGAAGTTGTTTCGTATTAAACTATTAAAATATTTTATTTCAAGTTATATATATAATTACATGTACATTCATAAGATATACATTGTATAGGAGAGTGACGTAGAAATGAAAAAAAGGTTAATATACATTTTAACTCTCATGGGTTATGTTCACTCACATTTCCAGACTTGATAAACACACAATATGGGAAGATACCGATGTATACCCTCTCATACAGACCTTTGTTACATGGAAATCGCATTTGAAACTTAATTAAGTCATTAAAGCTAAATTCCGCAATTTATTGCTCATTTCTACATATAATATGTATTATGTACTCATGCATATGTGTATTGGATTCGCAGATTGAGAGTTGTAGAATTTATGTCATATGAAAATGGTTTAAATAAGATGTTTGCTTAATTGCTATTGGGATAATATGTTGACAGTAGGCTCTTATTTTAACCTATATATTTATGTAAATAAGAAGTTTAGAATAAATTTAAACAGAAACTCGATGTAGTGAGGCAGAGATGTGAAACGAAGGCGGTGTTTATATGTATTTTTAAAAGCCTTTAAACCATATCGACCTAACACAAAGATTTTAGAAACAACTTAATTGGAAAAAAATATAAAGTCAAGGAACTCAATTGAAAATATAAATTTCTTAACCAAAAAATGTGTATTGCGATATAAATATGCATGGTTTTTGCAAAGGAAAAGTAAGGCTTTTGCGAAAGCCCATCTGCGTTCGTTAGTTAGACCGTAGTTAGAAAATTCACCCATCATTTGGGATTTACGTTTTAATACACAAAAACAAAAACTTAAAAGAGTTAAAATTAATTTCGAGAGATATGCTTTCAGAAAGTTATATTCCTTTGAATGTCTTCCTAACTATGAAAAATTATATCGAACCCAAGTAAATAATGTTTATAAGATTTTTCTTGCATTAACGACGTTGCAACTCCATCTGTAGTCTGCCATCATATGTGAGTCCCATCATCCCTAATTACGATCTTCGATTGTCCAAAGATCGTGTTGGAATCTTTCACCCTGCTAACTAAAATCTTCCAGTTTTGTGGAAATCTGTCCAAACGCCACTAGTGTTAGAGGATTTTCAAGTTGCACCCTAACTTTTGCAATTTCGATAGCATAGACTCAAAAAGCTGGACATGGTCCCACGATATAGGTTTGTCTAGAGGCTAGTTAACTGTAATTCAAAAACAAGAGCTGTTAAAGAAAAACTTTTGCCATACTTTAATATTTTAAAAATACGAGTCAATTTGAAATAAAAACAAAAAATTAAGTTGAACATAATTTTTTTTTACTAACCAGTGTAATCATATAAAATCACCAGAACTTCGAGGTCGCCAAAAATGCTGCGAAATGTTTAGGTTTCTTCAATCGATGCAGGAAATACTTCACCCCCTCTGACGTGGCTTTAATCTTTAAGTCGTATATTCGCCCTAAGCTTGAGTATAACGCTCATATCTGGTCTGGTGCCCCCAAGACCACCCTGCACCTACTAGATAGAATCCAAAAGCGAGCGATAAAACTTATAGGAGACAACGATATCGCGGGTTCACTAGACTCGCTTGAACATCGACATACTGTGTCTTCTTTGTTTTATCGTTATTTTAACAAACGATGCTCAAGTGAGCTAGCCAATTGTATTCTTCCTCTCCTCGAATTCACCCGCAATACACGTCTCGCCAGGAATGCACATCAGTTTACCCTTAAGCCTACTTTCGGACGCGCAGTTAAATTTAGAGACTCATTTCTAATCCGCACTACAAGAATATGGAATGCTCTTCCCAGCTCAGCTCAATATTCTCCATAGATTACAATCCGCAGATGTTTCAGACCAATGTGCACAGATACCCCCTCTCTCTCTCTTTCCCTCTATACCTTCGGCCCGTGTTGTGTCTTGACCCCGGACAATTAAGGGGTATTAATAAACCCTTGAACGCGCGCAAAATATAAAAAAAAGTACAAGAAAATACACAATACAATATGTCAATAGAATTAAATAATATTTGAATTTAACTACCACACTAAAATCTGGTCATATATATACATACCTTATGAAAAATAAAGATTTGCATTAATGTTCATGACGTAGAATTACACATTTCTGCACTTCTTACACATTTAGCATCGATTTAATTGTTTTTAAAAGTGGCTACTGTCTTAAACGCAACCCTCACCCTAACAATTTGTAACCAGTCATCGACGGCACGAATTTCCCCCGCGAATTTCTCTCTACTGTTCAATTTAGTAAATTTTATATACCTACAAAGTACAATTTGATTTGTAATTTGTCGGATTATAAGAAACTATATTCAGAAAACTAATTCATTTTACATACTCTAATTTTTTGCAAAATTATTGCAAGTATTGTCAATGTCGATGGTCACGAAATGTTCTTTAGTCTTAATTTTTGTTCCTCATGTCCATTTGTCAATTATTCCGTATACCAAGTTTTCTATATTGTATTTTCATCAACTACCATAACCTTAGATTTATTGAAGATTTTAAGCTACCACGTTCTATCATATCTTTCGACTTCACAATAATTAAAAAAATATTACTCAACGATTTTACGTAGTACTTACATACAAACTTAAATTCTAATTTGAATACAAAAAAAATCACTAAAAAACTGGCTTATTATCTAAACTACTTAAATATCCATACATACCTTCCTACGCATCTCTACATGTCTTTAGTCATATTAAAATGTTTCTGTACATATACATACTACATTTAAACATTGCTGTAAATGCCCATATCATGTGTAAACAAATACATAAACAACATCCCCATCAGATGTTTAGTTTCTTCTTTCAAATGTGCACTTGTAGTTCCTAACGTAACACACTTTTCGCCAATCTTCATAGTTCTGTTGATTAATATCCCTCTTATTATCTCTGAACTCTAATGGAATGTTGTTTCTGTTGTCCATCGAGACATCTGGAGATCTGGAAATTAAGAGATCAACTCCGACTAGTAATTATGTCTTTTTATATGAATTTCCGGCGTTGCTGTTTGGTTAAGCGATATGACATTTTGTATTTTGAATACAATATTCTACATGCAAACTAAGGGATGACACTTGCGAACAAGTTGTTGTTATTAATAAGCGCGTATATATCTGCATAAACTCTGTCGTTACTCGTTGAAGAGTATAAAGCTTCCACTCGCTCTAGATCCTAGTGCGATGCCTATGAGCGATGCGACGTTCCATGTGGCTATCGTAAATTTATGCCGTTGGTTGGTGCCTGTTGATCTGTGTAATTTCCCCCACAACTTCTTCTGGTTACACCCGACCGACTGCCGATCGGGACAGAACGTGCAACCAGCCTTTGCATACTGCCACTATTCATGCCTGGCTAAATCCTCCTGCCTAATTGGTCCATGACACAAGAGGGTAGGTGATATTCGAGGCCAGACTTTTTTTTCTTGTGGGATGTAGGGAGTTGCGTTTCGTTTGCCAGGTTTGGCCTGTATGGTATGAAGATAAGTTCATACACCCAAATCTGTTGGCGTCCCCACCACGAATGGGCTGCGGAGGGACAACATCGATATTTCTACACCAAAAATTTATGTTAAAATCATCGGTATGAACAACGCGATATCGATGGTTTTCATCAGATGGATTCTTCGCTATATTTACGACGTACTGTATAAGAATAGCGAAAATAGCGAAATAAAGTTGAGGAAAAGAAGCCTTGCCAATCTTTGTCTACCTTTGTCTACTTCTGCCCTAAGTGATAGAACATCGAACTTAGTGACTTAAATCCGAATATTGTACGGCATTAAACAACGAAAAATTTAATGTATTTTGTTTACCTTGTATTCACAGGTATAAACTGTATTGCGATTTTAAAGATGGTCAATACTTTGAATATACAGTTTGTATCATATTCAAACAATAAACGTGTGTTTTTTGTACACAAGTGTTTGGAGGATAACGAAAAGACAGTAATGACTATTTCTCAAAAATGAGTCCAATACATGATGACCAGGACTTGGAAACCGTTAAAGAAAGGTTAATATAATATAAACATAATACTACTTATTTTTAGAACAATTTATTTTCTAAATAGCGGCACAATTTATTTTGTTTATCAAAAACATCTCTGTGATGCATCCATATTTAATTATGGATTGCAGAAATAAATTGTATCCATATAAGTGTATTAATTTGACTTTGAACCTTTTTGAAATGACAGGCAACTTTTTCAAGAGAGTGAAAATGTTATACGCAAGCTGTAAGCAGAACTAAATATTTGTGGTATAATAGAAATATGATATTTGTTGCATTCAAACGTGTACCTCTTTGCACAGTCTATACTCTATAGCACCCACTATCTATGTATGTATTTACATACTGCGATCAGTATAATATAACCTGTCACCACAATTTTACAATACATATGTGGTGTGTATGCATTTTTCCTTGTCTTTGTTAGACTTCAGTGACATCTCTAAGGTGAACGGAGAAAATCTGCCATGAACATTCGTTTCATTCCATTTCTCAACTGAACAAACGCAATAAAGTCTTGATATCCGTATTTATGTCAGCACTTGGAATCTCGCGCATCGAACAACAATGCAATACTCACGTGGCTTCACAGCTCTCGTTCATGTTGCACTTTAAATAAAAAGATATCAGATCCGAAATGCATCTCATTTGCAATCGTAGTTTTCTTCTGTTGCATCACCAAGCCGACCACCACTTTGAATGCATATATATACGTACTTGTGCACATATATTGAGGATTGAGAATATGAGAAGCGGGTCGGATAAAATTTCAACGTTTTACTGACGATTTTTTTTTTTGTGTTTTTGGCGAACACCAACTGTTTCTAAGTTTCATATAGAATGACTGTTAGAAGAATGCTAAAACGTATATTGGTATTTTATAACGATAATAGTAGGCAACAAACAAAAATTATAGACGTATTGTTGTACAGCAAATGTGCGGTTTTTAATGAAGAATGTTTTTAAATGTTATATTTGCTTCAATCTTATTGTATTAATTTGAAACATTCATTCTAGGAGCAGAAATACCAATACCAAGTTTAATTTTTTGCAATGTAACTATCAATTTAAGCTTAAGCACGCAATTATGTGTACAAATATACACTAGGCCTATAATGGACCCCCGCTATAGACCATGATGATTGCCCGTAATATAAAGGTGTCCGTTCTGGAGAGGCAACTTTTCGTAAATAACATTTGACTTTTTGATTGTATTCCAAATTACTAGCCAGTAGAATAGTAGGTTCCAAATTCATATATGTGTTAGATATACAAGGTATCCAATCTAAAAGGACTGAAATACGCGAATAGCCCCATCTTCATGCCAGAACCGCGGCAAATTGATTGTAAAGAGAGGTGTCCGTAATAGGAAATTTCAATGTACAGTAAAATTCGTGAAACCTCAGTTTTAACTAGATTTCGGTGATAACGACGATGTTAAGTTTGAAACTTGGATATAGCTACCAAAAATATAACAAAAGAGGAGCTTTATTCCACTGTCTATTCTATCTATAACCGACTTCTTATGATGCAACTCGCAACCGTTGTGCCAATTTTCTTTTTAAGCCCAATGAAAGATGCAAATGCTTGTAGTGTCGCACTAATAAGGTGGTGTTTTTGTTTTACTTCTTCTAGTTTCCAGTCCAGATATGTAATACCTTTCGTTTGAACACTTTAAAATTTGGAATATTTCATTCATTGTTTATTCCCCTCTTTTCACACGCATTTATCAACTTCCGTGAAATACAGATGCAATGTCCATGTCTCATTTAAAAAAACTTACAGAAAACGCTAATATCAGAATATTTTTCTAAAATAAGAATGAGGTAGGCTAACCAAATTTGGCAGTTCTTACCAAATTTGTATAGCGCGTTCCTATTGATGAAAAATCAAAGAACAAGAAAGACATTTACATATTTCAGATCTTTTTGCTAAATATACGTATTAAGTGCCTTATTTATTTTTTGCTAATTTATTTCAATTTTTACATATACATTTAAAAACCGACTATTGGCTTCTAAAAATCTCTCTTAGTTGGATTTTTTTTTTCGAATAAATTAATTTTTCGAATTACAGGGCCTCTACTTGACTTACATTTATCTGTACAGGCTATTGGTAATAAATAAACAACCCACTTCTCATTTATTTATAACAGGATATTTTAAATAATAATTATGTTCCTGTACGATTTTTTTTGTATGTTCTCAAAATAATATATATGTACACGCTTGCACCAATTTTGAATATTAATTATCTACTTCGAAAGTCGATGGTTGTAATAATTCCACTTACGAATTTCGGCTGTATTTGAATCTACTTCTAAATTTAATTTCATCTAACCATTACAGTTCTTATACTTCGATTGCCATATTTTATTTGCTATTATTCTCAGACAAATGGAAAATGGACCGTAAAACGAATATCACAATTGTTAGTAATTTAGTAGGCTAAATACTGCATTCATCTACTTTATGAAATTAGAAATTAAAACAACAGCTGTACGATTGCGTAAAAAAAAGGACAATAAATACTTTAGCCATTAGTCCCAATTTGTGTGTGTAGTTCTGTCCCGAGCACATAAGCAGTTCGCAGTGTTTTATGTTAGTTCCTTCAAAAAGTAAATGTACATATGTATGTAAGGATAGTCGATTGCAGACTACTTGTGTGATTGTGTTGTTTAACAATTATCTTCGCAAGTTTCGAATACACCTGCTTTTGCTTAGCAGTACAGTGCATATTATCGCTCAACAAAAAATGAAACAAAAAGAATATCCATTTAAATATAATACACATATGCACCCTCAAGTGCATTTTTTATGAAATTTATTTCCTTACTCCATTATTCGTAATTCACATATTCAGTTATTCGTAAAAACCTAATTTTATATGACTAAGATAAAAGTCAGTGTGAAAGGCCGCTACCTTGCATCTCATATGTAGCCACCTGCACGCTCCTATTGCGCAAAGGGAAATTAATTCAAACGGTGAGTAAGTGAGCTCCTACAACGTTTTTTCCAACAAAGGATAAAGACAAAACATGTATTACATACATACAGCATAAGTACGAATATTTATTTACTAGTGTAGATATGTAAAACAGATGGACACGAAAATTAACTGCTTTTATTTCTCTTCTGCCCTACTCCCTTTCATATTTTTTCTTTTGTTTTCAACGGAATTGGGTAACTTGTCTGGTTTTCGTTTGTACCTACATATTTGTCGTTGTATGTATGAGGATTCGATGTTGCGGTTGGTGTTTTTGTTGCGGTGCACACAAGTTACCTGAATGACTCAAGAAAATAGATCTGGCATCCACCTGTTGTGATTATGCATTTTTATATGTATTCAAGTTCCACTACGATTAAACAATTTTATTTTCATTCTCAGCGTTTTCTCAATAATAAGTAGTTTTTTTTATTAATGATTGCTAACAATAAAGCGTAATCACTACTCATTGTTGCATATGTTTAATTAAGCATATGATAAGGTAGTTGTGGTGCCACTACGATGTCATCACCATGTTCTGACCCACATGATACACTAAAGGGGTCGCACCTACTAGAGGTCTCCAGCCACCTGATCCTCCGCCAACGACTGTAACTCATCAGGATTTATACCCAAGCGCAACCAAGCGAGTTCTTGGACTTGGTCCAACCACCTCGTCCAGCGAGTCTGCCAAGAAGACGACTTGCTGATGGAGTCGCATTTAAGGCACGCTTTGGAAGATGATGAGGAGTACATTCCTGCCACGTGTCCATCGAAACATAGCTCTTTCCGTTCGAAGTACCTTTTAACGAAAGCGTATGAACTGTGAATGACACACGTTGTTCTGCTCTAAAATATTCTCTAAAAACAAATGTTGACGGATACAATTCTCCGTGAGCTAATATATCCTCATATACGTGTATGATCTCATTGCATGCACGCTTGAAAACCTATATTCAAGTATACCAATGCGGAGTGCGCGTCATTACATTGTGTAAAATCTGCCAAAACTTAGTCTAATGATGTTTTTGGGTTCAATCCCAAAAAAATTTAGTTGCAATTATTTTTGACCATATCCTTATCGCTTTGCAATCGTGTGGGTTTTATTACATACTCATAAGGTGAAGTGAGGAACAGCATTCTGCTTGTTTCAAAAAACGTACATATTGTATACATTTCACTCGGTTTTATCGGGTTTCTTATCCGTTTTTATTCATATACATATGCATCACACTGACAAGTTTGATATAAATAACCACATTGGAGCTCTGTGTCCTTGTGACAAAACTCACATCCTTGAGTTATATGTAAGGGCTGTTAATTTCATAAGGACGGCCAGCTAATAGTAGAAATTGTGATGGTGGTTTGGTTTAAAACAAAGGAACCCGCTAACGGCTACAACAGCCAATGATTAACAAAAGCGCGTATCTGGTTTCCTATGCCTGTATGAGGGGATGCTCATAATAATGAAAACACATTGCACGTTGCGATGACGCTCAAAGTGGGCACTAAAAAACGAAGAGGAATACAAATATTGCTGGTATGATAATGCAAATGGAAATATGAAATCAATTACTTTTTTTCATTTCACCGATTTATACTTAAAATAAATATAAATTAACAACAACGTAGATTTTTAGGTGCTTACAGTTAGAAAACAACTTTCTATTTCCAGAGAGTAATGTTAGATTGGTTGGATATCATAGATCCTCAAGCTCTGAGCCTGTGCGGTCCCCCCAGCAACGGATTTATCTCTCGGCGAGGAGTTTTTTTAGTTTTATTGAAAGGCCATCGATGACCTTCTGAAGGTGCTTCTAATAGGGAAATCCGAGTAATACAGGTTGGGAATTGCTGGACTCTATGTATCTACTTATTAATAATAATATAATATAAGTGCCGATAAAGTCCTTAGACGGCCGTTTTCTCATGAGGGGAAGAGGTCTACAGTTTTATGCCGATCCGAACGCAAAGTTTGAGAAGCCTTTTCTAGACAGTTATATTTTGATGCTTACCAGGACACATACCCCTAACGCTACGGTACACCAAATGCATGTATTATGTGTTAGATAAAGGAAAGTTCATACTACTTTTGGACAACATAGAATAATTTACTGATTAAATACAATACATGAACATTTGAACGTACCTGCCCGAAAATTAAAGAGAAAAAGAGCTCTTCCGATTTAATATTTTAATTAAAATCATTTTTCATTGCATCTTCATTCTGTTTTTAAGAGCTTTTAAAACTAATAACAAAAAAAAAAAACCATCTCGATGGATATTGGAGTAAGCCGTCAAACCATCATAGGTTTCTGAAAACATAGCGCGAGAATCATTGTTTGACTCTTTATGGCTTTAAAAACGCATGTAATTCTTCTAATGAAACATATAATAAACATAAATAAACAGTCATAGATGAATGAGATTTCACTAAATAATTTAACATCTTCAATTGAACCACCTGTAACCGTTTTCATAGGTAATTTTATTTCAAAATATTGAGGTTGAAACTAAGCTTTTGAAACGAGCTCATAAACTCTGTGAAATGCTTTTACAAAGTCAGTGTAATAGCAAATATGGCATTAAACATCTCATTTTCGGAAAAAGATTTCAGATTAAAATCAATAATGGTTGAGATATCGGGGTATAACATATGAATATTAGGAATAATTTCATTGCTTTAATTCGATTCGAAATATTTCGCAAAAAGATAAGAAGATGATTACATATCAAATGACTTTTCACTGTTAAGGGGTACGGAGAAGTTTTCCGTTAGGAATTGAAGAATCCCTAAAATATTCGACTACTTTTTACTAATATTGCTTTCTAAAGTATTTTTGTGTTGATGATATACAAATTTGTTTAAAAAGACATACTCTCTACGGTGTTGAAAAGAGTGGACTCCTCAGCTATATTCTCCAATATGCTCTCCGATATTCTCCAAAGCTTATATACTTTGTTTTCCACGTTTTCTAAATGTTTGAATCTTTTATTCAACTTCAACATACTGTTCATGCCACTTAATAAGAATTCTTTAAAATCGTCATACATACGAATCCATCCGATGACCGTTTTATATTTTCATGGAGACCCGGATAACTTCATGTCAGATAAATAACTTGGGAAATTTGCGCTACCTATTAGCTTTAAAGCTTTAAACTTTAAGTGATGGCTCGTTACGTTGTCGGTATAGGCGTCGACCCCAACCTCGACGTCGTAGGTTCGATTTCTGCCCTGTAACAACAAATAATTGTTGTGGTACAACCTCTTTCGAGTCACTGAGAATGCTCAAGGACTATTTCCTGTGTAGAAAATGCTTCTCAAACTTGGCCATTCGGAGTCGGCATAAAACTGTAGGTCTCGTTCACTCGTGAGAGACCAGTAGCACGCACAACACGAGTGGTTGCTGAGAAGCTAGGCCCTTTTTCTCTATGGGCTGTAGCCCCCACAATATTTTATTGTATGTAATTAGCTTTAAAGGGATTTAGAGTATAAAGAATTAGATCCGTTATTTGTGGATTGACGCCTAAAGGCTAATTGCATAATATCCGTGATCTTGGCATTTTTTGTTTAGATATTGCAATGGCAAAACCATCCTCATAAGCAATGACCTCAGAGCCAGTCCTTTCCAGTGTTAGAAACAGTTCAGTCACGCCTTCGATCCACAACAAAGACATCTTATACCGCCTTGAGGTTAGATATTATTAAGCGCTCCCTCGATGTCTACAAAGGTAGTGAGGTTGATTTCCTGCCAAAACCGTTGAAAGACGTTAATCAACTGGACATCTGGTCCTTCAACTTTTTAGTGTCACCCTAAGGGACTTTACATGTCATTAAGAAAAAATAATAAGAATAATTATTACGATGCTTTCATTGGCGTCAGTTTTGAACCGCTATAAATACTGAAATATTTTACCTGATGTCAGATTAAATGTGTTCGACTGAGGGCAAACGCTCGTCCATCAAATCTCAGCGTTTCAAACCTTATTTATAAGCTTGTACATATGTACATCTACACTAAAGTAGTAAAATGCAAATTAAGAAACTCTCTACTTCAAGCACGAATTCAAATGGGCGTTATATTTGTGTTGCAGATAAACAAATATACATTGCTGCTACTCATTGTTAAAACTATTAGAATACGCCCTTAGAAACAAACTACTCACAATCACCATTTAAAAAATTGCAGCAACTGAAATCGAGCCGAAACATAGAGCCAGAAATTTGATTGGTAGTGGTGTTATTGTGACCATCTTCAATTCCGCCAATTAAAAGAAATGCAGTATAAGGCATCATGATATGATACCAGTCCACCGACGTCATCCTACGTTAACTGCTTTTTCCGTAAATGTACATAAGATAGATCCAACACACAATGTGGGTTTAGTAATATCATTATTTGTAGATCTTCTTCACATCGTACACATTGATGGTATACATAAATTAAAATGTATATGCGTGGGTATTCACCTTAGAAGGTAATTATTTAAAACCAGCTAATGACAGTCTACTACGTCTCAAGTCTAATTTTAAGATCCACAAGAGATTAATTAATGAAATTCGAAAATACATGTATATATAATACATGTATATATAAAATATATAACTGAATGTACATATATTACCGTACGGTTTTTGTTTTGTTGATTGGATATGTAACGTTCATATGTTCATATAATTAAAATATGTACGCACTTCTGGTGGCTCTGTCAAATAAATTGTATTGTTAATATATGGATATTGATGAGCAAATTGTTACAGTCGTTGTCCTATTTCTCTACGTAGTATAGTTTGCACAACCAAGAAAATAATTGCACTTAACGTCGAGATTGAATTGTTTAATATTCTTAATTTTCTTATTCTCTCTATACAAGCCGTCCTATAGCTATAATATTTGTGGTCTGATCTAATTTTAATCTTAGGACTGAAAATGTAATAACTGTATAAATAACGACTGGCCAACCGCTTGTAGAATCCTTGCTCGGCTCATTTGGAACTACATGAAAATAGTATTGGTGAGATGAATTAAGTATTGGTCAGGATTGTATGTACATATACATAAATAATGTATATATACTAGATATATATATACTAGTCTGGACACCCGTTAAGTCAGAGCCGGACATACCAGACACACAGTCCGGGCAGAGTATTAAAATGCATACGTACATACTAATCTTCATACGTTACGTATGTGCCTTCTGATTTTTCATGCTCTGTTTAATGAACGCATGGCGTGAGCTCTCAGTTGCGCTAAGTGTTTTGAAGTTCTTTTTTTAAACTTTTGTGGTTCAGACTGAAAGTTTTCTCAAAGGTAGCTCATGGCTTAAAGCTAGCGACTTTAATATTAATTATGGCCTCATGCAAAGAAAAGAAGCAAGTTACTTTCCGAGAAATATAAACCATTGGATAATATTGAAACTGGCAACTCAGTTAGGCAAGAAGTTGAAATGTCTTTAAAGTAACAGTTTTCGACATAAAAGTCTGCCTACAATAAGATTATTCCGAAGGAGGCATATAACTCATTTCAAGGATAAATAAACACGTTCTTTAACGTTCTTTAAACATTTTTGAAATTCGTACACATCAATTTTTATCTCTCATAAAAGCTGTGTATTGTCGGTTGTCCACTTCGTTTTATTTTTTCTCTTCACTGCGGACATTTCGGTATTCCGGACACACACGATATTGTATGTGTCCGGTCTAGCGAGGGTGTACCTTATGTAGGTAAATATTTCTTTAATTTATGTGGCGTTAAAGAATGCAACATGTAAGAGCGCAGGTTAAACTTGAGTAGAACCGAAGAGTGTTCACAGCAGAGGACGAGCCCAGTCCTAAAGTAGCCCACACAAGTTCACAATGACCTGAACTATACTTACACCCAGTTGGGGATGGCCTACATGTACAGACCTGTATCTGGGTGACTTCATCCGGTCTTGTCATATAGACTTTATATATCTATATATAGAAATAGCACGTAATATAAAATATATATACCATATATAAATATATACACACTCCAGCCTGCAGGATCTTTTGCCAGCTGCCTCCAACGTCGCACGCCTAATTGGTGGAGGTCCTTCTCGGCTTGGGTGAGCCATCGATTTCATAGGCATCCTGTGATACGTTATTTTAATGGCTCAGATTCGAAGATACTTCGGTCCAGAACTGTAATGTCCATACACTCTACATAGCCTAGCCATCTTAATCGTTGTATTCGTAGACTAGGTGCATGCCGACATACAGCCTTCAGAGTTCCTCGTTAAATATTCTCTTCCAGATGCCATCAACGCAAATAGGACCAAAAATCGCACGCAAAACGTTTCTCTCGAACAGACCAAGAGCTTCCATGTCTCTGAGCCATAGAGCCCGACTGGAGTGATCGAGGTGTTGCTCCTGGAATGCAAGCTCACTTGTCGAAGCTTCTTGTTACACTTAATACGTTTAAAACAGGAAGAACATATATTACATCGAGAAGGGTATTGTAAAGCAAACAACATTTTTCATTTGTCATTGTCATTGTGTTTTGATCACTATAAGGCCTGCTTAGATAAACTTCGTGTTCTCTAGCAACCACCATTCATTGCCTACATCTGTTATGATCAGACTCCGGGCCGCTTTTCAACTGCTAAATATCCTCAAGCAGTACAAGGTGGATACTAAGTAAGTATGTCACACATATACCGAATGTGAACGGAAAAACAACACGAAAAGTTCTATACGCAAAATTCAAATTAAGCATGAAACCCCTTTTCCTTGAGTTGTACTCAGTTATTAGTTGAGATGGAATTGTAATATGTAAACAATCTATAGGTTTCTAGTTTTGTATCGCACCGAAAGCAATGTTGTGGAGATTACTAACCTACCTCTTCGAAAATTCAAATGCGTACCAACTAAATAATTTCTAAGATAATCAATCAGTTAAAATAAGATGATCAAATTGTCGTTGTGTTTACCTTTACGAATATGTTGATTCACGTTATATTTTCTTTATTTTGCAGATACCACCACCTTTATATTCAAAATAAGCAAATTTCGTCATATTGCTAAATCCGTACCGCGGTCAAACGCCCAAACTGAATTATAACAAATACACATATACAGACTGCTCCCAAACAAAGACCGCAAAGAACGTAAGTGTGTGTAGTGGTGATAATCATCGTCAACGTAGAACTTACTTCAAGCGTTCCAAAAAGCCATCACCATTTCGTCGATTGCGATTAAACGCAGGCCAACGCTGCCGCAAACGCCAGCGAGTGCCCCACAGGTGTTGTCACCAAAGCGACAGTGTGCCGCAGTATCTGTTATACCACAATTGCCACCACAAGTTCAATTCGCTTCACCAGCAACTGCAGCAGCCGCCGCAGCAGCAGTAGCTCTTAGTTCAGCTGCCAAGGTAGCCGCCGCTGGAGGTAGTCACCAAATATTTAATCCGGGTGCCGTGGCCGCCCATCACCCACATTCACAACACCATAATCAACAACAAGCAGCTGTTAATCATCATCAGCAACATCACCAGAGGGCTGTTGCCGCCGTTGCTGCCGCTGCTGCTGCACAGCAATTGCACCCAATTTTGAATCCACTACACCACCAGTTGCAACAACATCATCATCATCAGCAGCAACAGCAAGCGGTCGCTGTTGCAGCAGCAGCAGCTGTTCAACAGCAAATACAACACGCGGCTTTCCGTCATCAACAACAATTGCAGCAACATCAACAGCAGCAACAACAACAGCAACATCAACATCTTCATCACCATCACCACCATCAGCTACAACATCATCAGCATCTTGCGCACACACATCCGGCATCCGACATCCGGCAACAAAAACTGTTAGTATCGGTGGCTACACCCACACAATCATCAGTACCAACTGCTATTAAAATTACATCCAATACGGTAAACAACAACAATAATTCGAACAACCAAGCTTCGTCTATAGTAACAAGTGCAATAAATAACATTAATAGTTGTACATCAACACCGTCTTTAATAACACCACCTGTCAGTGTCAATAATTCTATTGTAACGGTAAATACCTCATCGGTGTCCCCAGCAACACATTTAAGCAGTTGTGACAATAGTAACTCATCAATCGCTAGTACCACACCAACAATTTCGAATTTGGGTAATAACAATTGCAACACAATGGATAACCAAATGGCGTTGGCCCCACTAGGTCTGTCACAAAGCATGGACTCCGTTAACACAGCCAGCAATGAAGAAGAGGTAAGTGCGGTCCGGTCAATATTTATATCTTATCAAATACACACTGGGCCTTGTTAGAGTGATCAATTGCAGTAGGAAAAGTAGTTGGGAAATACATTTTGTATTGTCAATATATGGGAAAATCTATACTTCCAAATTTCTCTAAATAGATTTTTCTTAAATAATCGAAATATATATATATATTTATGTACATATAATTACGTGCTGCCCATTTTTGTCATACGCTTGTACACCGTTCTACTCAACCGAATGTTAGATACATGAAATGCAAATATTGGGCTGCAACGAAACTGCATTCAAACCATTGTTGCTTCATCGTAATACCCAAAGTAGAACTAGTAACACTGATCGTTAGCTTCATTGATAGTGATCCCAACGGCAAATGGTGACACGAACCAAATTTGAACACCAGATAAAAGCATATGAACTTTGATTTCAGTGGGACTCGAACCAGGGACCTCATAATCAAGTGCATGCATTCAACTCAACACTCAACTGGCAACATCCAGCAGCAAATGGCATGAATTGCCAAATACATGTAGAAAATTAGGTTCTTCTTCTTCTTCTTGTGGAGCTACATTCCGGGGTGAACCTGGGCCTCGGTCAACAATCCTCTCCAGCTGGCACGTTCTTTAGCCAGCTGCCTCCAATTTCGCACTCCAAGTTGGTTGAGGTCCTTCTCCACTTGAGTGCGCCATCGGGTTCGTGGTCGTCCTCTATTGCGTTGTCCCACTGGCTCGGAGTCGAAGACTCTTCGGGCTGGGGCAGTGTTGTCCATGCGCTCTACATGGCCTAGCCATCTTAGGCGTTGAATCCGTAGACGCCTGACTAGACTCATGTCGCTGTACAGCCCGTACAGTTCGTGGTTGAATCTCCTTCTCCAAGAACCTTCAACGCAAACAGGACCGAAGATTGAACGCAGAACTTTTCTCTCGAAGAGACCAAGTGCGTCTTCACCCGCTCTTGAGATAGTCCAAGCTTCCGCACCATACAGCAGGACAGGGATGATCAAGGTCATATATAAGGTGAGCTTGGTCTTTCGAGAGAGGGCTCGACTACTTAATTGCCTCTTGAGCCCAAAGAAACAGCGGTTGGCAAGAGTTATTCTGCGTTTTAATTCAGTACTGATGTTGTTCGCACTATTTACTTGGGAGCCAAGGTAGACGAAGTCCTTCACTACCTCGAAGTTGTAGCTGCCTATGGTGACGTTCTGACAGAGTGGTCGATATTGTGTGTCCTTTCTTGATGACAGCATATACTTTGTTTTGCCCTCATTCACCGCTAAACCCATTTTTGCCGCCTCCGTCTCAATACAAGCAAACGCTTCATTGACGGCTCGCTGAGTTCGGCCAATCACGTCAATATCGTCCTCGTATGCTAGCAGTTGAACGGACTTCTGGAAGATCGTGCCTCTAGTGTTGGCGTTTGAGTTTCGCACGATCTTCTCCAACACGATGTTGAAGAAGTCATATGACAGCGCGTCGCCTTGCCTACAACCTTTTTTGACATTGAAGGTCTCGGTGAGTTCGTTGCAGACCTTGATGGAGCAGCGAGAGTTATCGCTGAAGACTCTTCGATTTTTTATTTTGCACTTTGCATTTATAGCCCAAAATCCATCCATAAACAAAAAAATCGGTTGATGAAACCATTCAATGGGATCAATAAATTACTCCTGCATTTGAAACATGAATACAGAACAAAAAGATGAAAATCCCTAGTTATATCAAAACTCCTCTTTGTTATCTGCCGCAAGGTTATTTGAGCGTTAATTCAATCATAATTTTTCACCACGAAAAGGAGGAGTCCTTACTGAAATCGTATTGAAATGCACCTATCATTGCTGTACATTTGATTTCAAATATTTATATTAGAAAAAAGTTGACGCAAAAAATGTTTAATGTGATTTTGTAATTTAATTCTATTGGTAAATAATGTATCTTTTACTACTTACTTATGATATGAAGGGTCTGAGCCTGAGCTGCCTTCCATCGGTAACAGTCCGAGTCAGATACGCTGCTTCCAGTCATCAAGACCAAGCTGGCTTATCTATTCGCGATGACTTCTTCCTCTCCTTTCTGAAGTAGGAAGCTCAGATTCGAAAACTCTCTTTGCTGGAGCCTTGTTGTTCATGCACTCTATGTGCTCGAGCCAGTCTAATCGAGGAATTCTTGCCTTCCGGACTACTTAGAGCCTATTATAGAGCATGATTTTAGTGATTTGAGTCAGGCATTTCGAGCATATTTGTTTTGACAAACCGGAGTAGCGTCGGTTGTCAAGAATTAATCTACGTCGGATCTCCACTAAGTTGTCATTCGTAGAGTAAGAAACAAATACCTTTACTGTCTTAAATTGTAGCTTTCGATTGTTATATTTTGACCTAGGTGCAGCGCGGCAGATCGACAGCATATATTTTGTCTTATACTCGTTGACCATTGAGACAAGCTCGCCAGTTCCTTAATTGCCTTGAGAGTTTGCAATATGGCGCCATGGGACCGCACTGCGTTGTCGATGTCATGAGACTATCCCTACAGCTTTATTGACATGTTACAGATAGTTCCCAAATTCCAAAAATGATCTGGTACATGCTGCCCACCAGAACATTGCAACATTGACAGCCTTGAAGAGCTCTGATAGCAACGGTCTTGCGGTTTTTTTTGTTCTGCAGCATTTTAGTGGCTGTGCTGACTTCTAGGTTGGAAGTGCTGCTTAAGCCTTTTTCTCACGCATAGAAGCTTTTTCTGCTAGCCCGGTACTGCTCTTGCACCGCTCTTGTTTTTCGTTGCACCCCTTTTTGGTAGCCTCGTCGCTTGTTCGTTTTTTCTACTCATACTCGGTATCATACCACGTGTGCCTTGCCGGGGGTGGTGGGTAGCCTAATGTAGTTTCTGCATTGATGGCCGAGAGGCAATGCATGTTTGAAGTATGGATTTCGGAGAGTCTCTCACGTAGTTTCGCGTCGTAGGCTTTGACAACCTTTGGCTGCACAGGCGTCCAATCTCAAAACATCTCTTCACTGGCTAGTGCAGCTTTCTGACATTGGACAGTCGAGCTCTGAATCTTGCTCCTACGAGAAAATGGTCTGAGTCGACGTTTTTCCCCCCTGAATAAATCAAAAAGCACTCCATTCCTTACAACTTCACTTCCTTCTGTGTTCTTAACAAAAAGTTAATTATAACTGGACAGAAAAGCAAACCTCAAATATATTTTTCTTTAGAAACCAGTAATGTTCTAGTATTGGCCATATTGGATCTGAGATTTTACATAAATTCCCATATTATTGTAGAGACCAAGTACTATACTTTTGCATACTTTCCTTTAAGAAGTGCATTTTGTTACATTTTACTATTTGCTGTGTTCACAGTTTTTGGGATATACTTATTTATATTCCAGTCCGGATATTTGCTTGGTCCAAGAAGGCCTATGAAAACAATTTGCACCAATGTACAGTGGTAGATTTTCGCTAGACTTAAATATTGAAGGGAAGGGAAAATCCTTTATATTCCCAACTCATTCCTGAACTGATTTTGAAGATGGAACATTTTTTCCCTTAAGGGACATGTTCGCCCGGGCGGTTTGTTGTATGTAAGAGAAGAAAAAGATGTTATAAGTCATACTGATATTGTTAAGATTTTCAAAAAAATCAATGATTTTGAAAGAGTCTGAATAAAGTATTCCAAGTGAGTAGAACCGACATCTTTTCAAGTATTAAAAACTATTCGCCTGTTAATCCAAATATTTTTTAATCTTCCTAAAATATGTGAAACTTTATTCTTTTTCGCCTGCATTTCACTTTTCCGAAAATCTCAATATTCGTATACAGTTCTATATGCCACAGGATCCGTACCAAATAACCGATGCAAGAAACCGCACTGAAAAACCAACGTTCGGTAGCTAAAAAGAAAATCCTTGTTTGCTCATTTTCTTTTGGGAAGCAGTGCATCCATTTGAAATTTCGTGTTCAATTTCCAGGTTGAATACTAAACCAACGAATAAAAGGACGAATTTCTGAAGGAAAAAGAACACAAAAGAGAAATCAGAACGAGTTCCCTGTGCTGCTGGGTGAAATAATTTTTTTAGTGAAGCTCGAAAAAATAAAAAGGAATCGAAAATTGACAGTCCCCCAGTGCGGGTTGAATTTCTCTCATGCGGCACAGGTTTGAACATTTTTTATTTTGTCTGTTCCACGGCCATGATGATGAATAGGGTAAGTGGAGGTAAAAATGAGAGAAATTTGCAAAGTATCCTTGAATGAATTGTAAAGCCATAAAAGAGCAGAGCAGAACCCTTTATCGTTTTATTTGTGTATGTGTGATGCTTGTGGCCAGTTGCTTGGAGTTAACTGTGGACTGGAACTGAGAAACCAATACTCTTTTTTTAGATGAATGGATGAATCAAGGGTCTGTTGCTTATAACGTCATCTATTTTTGCTGCAATTGGCTAATTTTCATTGATGTACATATTAACCAAAAATATGTGTATATAAGTCTAAGTTGAAAAGATAGACATTCCGTTTAATTTGACGGACCTACTATGCATTCATATAAAAATAAATATAAGATATTTATAAATATTAAAGTGGGGGTAAAAGTTGGTAAGAGTTGCGAAATTAAAAGTAGGAGGAACGGAACATACATTTAACCGAAAGAAGTTGTAGACATGTATCAAATGAGCAGAAACAATAGCCAAAGTCCCTCTAACAATGCATTGCAGATTGCTGGTTTTGAAGAAAGATCTCCAGGCTTCTAGGATAGTGTTTTCGAAAAGAACACTGCCTTGAGAACAATTAAATCTTGCGGGACAACTAGTTTGGATTCAGGGCGAGAGATGGTACCATATTTGCATTACGCCACGTCCAAATTGGTGTCCGACATTGAGTGAAGAAAGTTTTCGACAAGGTTTGGTTGAATAGGCTTACCACAAGTTTGTGAGGATCGACATAGGTAAATTATGTATTACTGGATATTGTTGTAATACACTACTACAGTGCATTTGATAAGATCGCTTATGAAAACCGGATTGAAAGTGGCATTTGCATTAGCAGACAAAAACATACTTGTGCTAAGATGCTTTGAATAAAAAAATGTAAAGAGAGTTCAATTTTTGTCAGAGACGACTCAGTTGGGCCAAGGAGAATTTGGACAGAAATTGGAACAACGTTATTTTTTCAGATGAAGCTTCTTTTTGGGCAATGTCTCCTATCACTCACAATCCAATAAACTAAGCCAGCGGACCGTCAAACACCCGGCAAAAGTGCACGTTTGGCGATGCTTCTCAAAACAAGGATTTAGTAATTTGTTCATGTTTACAAATAACTTAAACGCACCCAACATGGTTATAATTTATAAGAAAGCCTTATTACCATCTGCCCAAAGGTGGTTTATAAGAAAGAAAGAGAATTGGTTACTACACGAAACATCGCAGTCGTTTGTGCAGTTCGTGGGAACAAGAAAATGACGTCGATATTTTAGATTTGCCATTACAGTCGCCAGATGCATTGATCCCATTGAAAATGTTTGGGCATTCATGAAGCTAAAGCTCCAAGAAAAGATATCTCGACGGTCAAACAATTATCACGAAAAATACTAGTTTTATGTAGATCTTTGCCTAAAGATTATGCTATAAGATTAGTAGAATGCATGTCTCGAAGACACCAAGCAATAATTGGTAATGGAGGAGAGTGGACAACTTATTCATTGAAAAGCATTCAAGTAAATAAACAAAATAAACCAATACAATTGATTTTTTTATTATGAGTTCTTCTTTAATTTTTGTCGTGTACGATATTATCAAACAGACTGTATTACTTATCTGGAAAACTATTTTTAGACAGTTCCTATTCCTCCTGGTTGTGGGCATGTGCGTCGACTCTTACGCAATTCAATTTATCATGTATAGATTCCATCCATGGTATGACAATAAAAAAAATAAATATTTTCATGGCCTCACCTTTTTTGGGTCATGCACAACCAGAGTGGATGCTGAGAAGTAAGTTCTTGGTCCTATACTGGTTGTAGCGGCACTGAAAAATTGATCACTCAGAATTTGCCTATATATCTCATTTCTGGTCTATTAGTTATTATTACAAATCTAATAATGCTGGAGAAATCTCATAGCCCCTTAACTGATATAAGAAGAAGAAGGCCCAACCCAGCAAACAAAGTCAATATTTCATTATCACTTTTTTAATCCGTTTGAAGTAACCACTAACAATTGAATAAATTTTGGGTATTTTAAGCCACCTGTATTTCGAACAACCTTCATAAATTTGAGTGAGCAAATTACATCATAGAAAATGTTTTTGTTAGATCTGTTCCACATAGTGGCAAACATCTGTGTTTATATTACTAAACTTCAAACAGCAACGATTGTCTTACCAAAAAATTGCACCTGTCTTTATCTGAGAGATATACTGTTGTGGATATAAATGTGAATATTATAAAATAAATTTTTAAAATATAAGATAGCATCATCGAGTTGCTTAGAAATTACTGTATAGATTGAAGACGCTGTAGTAATCACTATCTCGTCAAAAGTTATCAGGCTCATTACAACTGCTGCATCAAGAATTCGACTGGTGTACTGTGCACTTGATTTCTCCGGAATAGATTTGTATTGTGCAAATCAATGAAAAGTTTCATGAAAGCCTTTCTAGGTCGGAACGTAGTCACAAATCATAGTCGCCGTTAACGCCATGCATTGAATGAAAGAGTTTGTGCAATATCAATGGGCATATGTGATTGTTAAAGCCACAATTGCATGACCGCTACTTTGAGTTGTAAATTTCGTACTGATTTTCCGTACATACGGGACCGAAGTTAGTTTGAAAGAGATTTCTCTCGAAGCGACCAAGAATATCCTCGTCCGCATTAGTTAATTTCCATGCTTCTGCGCCATACAGCAGGTCTGGAACTATCAAGGTCTTATATAAGCATATCTTGATTGTTCGAGAGGTGACTTTATTCCCCTGCTGCCTTCCAAGTGCGAAAATGCAGCGATTGGCCAACGTGATCCTCCGTTTTATGTCCGCGGTGGTGTCATTGCTTGTACTAACTTCAAAGCCCAGATAGACAAAGTCGTTCACTACTTCAAAGATATATAGTTTTGCCCAAGACGTTGATGTTGGTGGACGTTTTTTGTAGACAGCATATACTTTGTCTTATCCTCATTAACCGCAAGTTCCATCGTGGCCGTTTCCTTCGCGATGCTCACAAACGCCCAACTGACAGCCCGTTGTATTCTTCCGTAGGGTTTCATTCGTTTATACAGAACTGCAGAAAAGATCTTATTGGATATATTTTGGAACCTATCCCTCTATAATTGGCACAGTTTAGAGGGTCTCCCTTCTTTAGGATCGGGCAAACGATGCTGAGATTCCATCCATCGGGCATTATTTTCAATTGCTGCCTTCCATAAGTGACGGCCCTGGGCACGCTGCTTCCATTCATCATGGCCAACATCAGCGGTGACTTGGCCTTTGTACTGGAGGTACGGTCTTGCTCTCCTTCTCGAACCACGAGGCTCGGATTCGAAGACCCTCTTTGCTGAAGCGTTGTTGTCCATTCGCTCGATGTGGCCGAGTCAGTGTAGTCGACGAATGTCTGCCTTCCGGACTACATAGACTTTCATGTACAGCTTGTAGACCATATAGCCGACGTAGAGCTTTTCTTTCGAAGGCACCAAGAATCAGCTGTTCTTTTTGCCTGTTGAAAAAAATAAAACAAAAATATCCGCTCATTATGTAATCAGGGAAAATGAATCGCTCTATTCGAGCAACTCCTCGATTTTGGCAACATTAAAGGCTTCATACCTTTTCAAAAATTATATCCCGTTTAGTGTAATTTCTTGTGGTTTTTTATTTGTTTTTATTTGAATGTTCTCCTTGTGGTTGCTTATGCATGCTGTGATTTTCAGTTGCTCTAAAGGAGACAGAACGTTAAAAATTCATTTTCAGTTGCATTTCTGTTCGATCATTCAAAATTAGTTTATGAATAATAATATACCACTGGAAGACATACACAACAAACAATAAAAGAGTTGGCAATTTTGAAAATAGGAATCGAAAAAAACATATGCATATATGTACATATACATATAACGTTTTTAGCTAATCGATTTAAAAAAATGTATTTGAGAATAACAATAACATAGCCATTTTGATTAATTTTGTTTGTAAAAAAAATATTACTCAGTAAGTGAAACACCTTAGTTATGTGTAACTATTTTGATTTCTATAAGTTGCGTAAGTAAACTTTGTACAGTATTTGTTATGCTCAGCGCATTGTCAATGACCCGAGACAATCGCTTTCTTACACTTCAAAGTTTTATGTCAGACAATTAACCTCATGGGGTTTCACATGATGTGATCCCTTCGCTACTCAGAGTTTGGGTGCAAGGTGGATTGCTTTTAATTGAATTGTAATTGTGTTAGTGGTTGTTAGATTCGTTATATTATTTGGATTAGGGTATATGGATTGTAAAGAAGAGACAAATCCGACTAATAGTGATGACATTTACACATGAAGATAACATTTTCTACATTATCCACTAGGCCCACTGAGTAAGCATTCAAAAGCGTATTATATGTATTTGTACGTATGTATGAATTTATTCCTCACTGAAATTTTATTGCCTGTGTGTTAAACCGATTGACAATCATTTGGTATATGTATGTATATGTGAACGGATGACACTGGTTAGAATTACCTTTATATAAAAAAAATATCATCGGCAGTGCAATTTAACTGAGAATGTTAAATATATACAGACGGCTCACTAGTCTGAGATATCAACGCATATGCGAACGAGAAGCAATCAATAAACACACCATTAGTAAACCTTTCAACTGAAATCAAAGAGGCGATTTTTTCAAATTAAGCTTGAGTGACTGAAAATGAATAATAATAATAATAATAATATGGCTGGCGCTAAGGCCCATAGAGAGGGCCAGGGCCCAGCTTCTCAGCAACCACTCGTGTTGTGCGTGCTATTGTTATATTACGAAGGGAAGGAACCTACAGTTTAATGCCGACTCCGAACGGCCAAGTTTGAGAAGCGTTTTCTAGACAGGAAATACTCTTTGAGCATTGTCAGTGACTCGAAAGTTTTGTTGTTTTCGTCGCACAGAGCAGGAATCGAACCTACGACGCCGAGGTTTGGGTCGACGCACATACCCACAACGCCACGGGCCACCACTGAAAATTGGTTATTGGAAATACATGACCCCGATTCATAACTACAGTGTACTCCCGACAATTCCTAAATAGAAGCATTATAAAAGTCTAATACAAAATAATCCCTGTAATTTTGAAATTATCCAGAGTTCACTTATTAGTACTTCTTATAATTTTACCCACATAATTAGTTTATCAAATGAAAATTTTATTAAACACAAAAAATGCCTTATCAATATCATATTATATATTATATATTGGTATACCGGTATGAGCGTCAAGATACAAATGTCTCGATAGGGAGCATTTGTTGTGAACGAGCCCTTATTTTTTTGTTTGTTTGTTTGCTATGACATCTGTGAAAAATATTTAGTATACATCAAGTCATTAAACAGACAAAATCATATCTTTTCATCATGTTAAAAATGTCGAATTTTGTACCAGAAAGTGATGATTTGCGGAAGGCATTAATTATTTGTTTTCATTTGAAGAAAAGTGCTGCAGAGTCGCATCGAATGCTTGTCGAGGAATATGGTGATCATGCTCTATCAGAAGCAACATGCAGAAGATGGTTTCAACGGTTCAGAAATAATAATTCTTCATTTTGATGTGAGAAATGAAGAACATGGAAGATCACCAAAAAAGTTTGAAGACGCCGAATTGCAAACGACATTGGATGGAGTTGACACTTTGAGGCTAAAGCAAATGGCAGCAATGTTAAATGTTGCACAACAAACAATTTCTGACCGTTTAAAAGCCATGGGAAAAATCCAAAGTGTGGAAAATGGGTGCCACATGAATTGAATGAAAGACAGATGTAAAACCGAAAAAACACTTGTGAAATTTTGCTTCAAAGACACGTACGAAAATCGGTTTTGCATCAGATTGTTACTGGCGATGAAAAATAGATTTAGTTTAAGAATCCTAAACGAAAAAAAAATCATGGGTTAAACCGGGACAACCATCAACATCGACTGCAAAGCCAGATCGATTCGGCAAGAAGACAATGCTGTGTGTTTGGTGGGACCAGAAAGGTGTGGTGTACCACGAGCTCCTAAAACCTGGTGAAACCGTTAATACTGATCGCTACCGACAACAAATGATCAATTTGAACCATGCATTGATCAAGAAACGACCAGAATTGGCCAGAAGACAAGGCAAGGTAATTTTGCTCTATGTCAATGCACCTGAACACAAAGCAAAACCGGTTCAGTATATAATCAAAACACTTAGCTGGGAGCTACCCCACCGCCGTAGTCACCAGATTTGGCTCCTCGATGGGACACACATTGGCTGAGCAGCACTTCGATTCCTACGAAGAAGTCGAAAATGGGGTGTCTGATTGGTTTTCTTTAAAAGACGAACAATTTTATTGGCGTCGTTGTCAGAAAGGTGGTCGAAATGTGTAGAAAACAATGGCCAATACTTTGAATAAAATGTTTTTACTTTCCCATTAATAAACAGTGTTTCATTTAAAAAAAAAACGCTCATTTCATACCGGTATACCTGGCACAAAATGTGTGTGTCCGACCGACAAAGGCTCCGAAACTACTCGTCGCAATCTGAGCTCTCAAATTTTCAACAAGAATCATTCTAAAATTTAGATGCTGAATGAGACAATTTGTAAGTCGGTACGACATACGATTCGGAAGTTACGAGCACTTTTTGAACGGGAATAAAATTCTCAAAATAAGGATGGTTGCTTCAATCCGGTATGAAACCATTTCAAGTTGCTTAGTCGTGTATATCAACCATCCCTCAGTGTTATGTAACTTCCACACATACACACACATTTTTCATATTTTGCTTTGGTGTAACCATTCATTTTTTTCTACGTGTCAATCGAACATATACGAACGACTGCCTTAGTCACCAAACGAAAAGGAAACAATAAACATTTTCGCACTTTTCTTATTTTGTCATACCCAAACTATCTATGCATGTAGATACACACAACTACACACAAATCATCATATTTTGCTGAAATTGTGAATATTGAACTTCTGAACGGATTAGCCAATTTAGATAAAATTTCAGAGCTAGACTAATTACATAATGTGTTACAAGATAGGCTAATTTTTTCATGGTTCATGAAGTTTGACTTCAATTTGCACAACAAGAGAACATTGCTCGCAGGTACGTAGATGGGATTTTCAAAAACTGTTTTTTATGAATCGCTTGATATCCCTCCAAGTTGTGTGTAAATGGTTGAGAAAAAACCATAATTTTCGTAACGTACTGGTTGAAAAAACAAACCCGGGCAAAGCTGGATACGAAATCTAGTTATATTTATATTCAAAGATGCATTTTTCATTTTACTATTTTTCTAATACATATATGCATCTGTGCCATTATATTTAACAATCCGATCTTTCTGTTTAATTGGGTATGGTTTTGGCATCTTATGTTCTAAGCTATGAGATGTGAGATGTTTTTCTATGCCAATTGCCACTTGTAATGTCGTGTACAGGTATCTATGTATATATGGTTCCATTACGGTTGTGGGTTGTTGATTGGTATGCGATACCGATAACTACCTATTCGAATACGATAAACTATTTTATTCACCGTCGTAATAAGCGATAGATACAATTTTTCTTGCGAGACGGTCAATGCAAACTGTGTTATATTGTTCTCCCTGGTTGGCGACAGCTGATGTTGTAGCTTTGGCTATAAATGAATGGAGTCAACGACACATTTCGGTCAACTGACCGAAGTTGAAACAGGAAATGTTCACCCAGCTGTTACGGATGGTTAGGGCCTGGTTCTAGAGGGGTGCACACCTCATTTTGTGTAATTAGAAAATAAATAATCTGGCTCAATGGGGAACATAAAAAGAACGACCAGGGTGGGTCAACATACCCTAATGTATCAAGAATTCCCATTACCGTTTGACGATACCAAAACATGCATATACCATACATGCACATATGTATGTTTGTACAGTGCGCACGGCACTTGATCTGAGGATTTCTAGTACTGTTTTGAGGGAGTATTTTTTACCACAAATTCTTAATTTTACCCCTATGTATGTATAGTATTCAATTTCAAATTACAAACATAATTGTACAGACCAATGCGTGTTGCCGTTTCTAATATCATATTATCTAAGAAACTGATTAGCTCACACATTTGAAGCCTCTCTCATGACTCCACAGCACGCAGCAAGTTTGAAGTTTAACCTAATTATATTTAATTAAAAAATACAATCCTATTCTGAAAGTGCCGAATAACGTAAACTCACAACTATGGTAACTAACGAGAATCATCAAATGCCGGGAGTTTGCTACATAAAGTACTGGGATACATACAAACATACATACTTGTGTATGGTTAATTTCTCCATGCAAGTCGCTTTAATTCCCATCTTCCATATTTTTTGCGCATTACAGCTACGATGAAACGTTCAATTGTTTCAGTTGATTCTGGCTTCCACACATACATTCATACGTTTGTACATATGTGATTGCGCTAGCTCGTAGTACTTCCGATGAGATAATACAACTCCTACTGCGAAATACCTCTCAATTAAACTAATTACAAACGTTAAATGAGGTTTTGTACACATCTATGTATATACATTTAACAGCGCGTGATTATCTAATTATATAATTGGAAACACATGCATATGTGTTTATATGTAATATATATACATGCGACATATTTACTAATATCTACCATATGTTAGTTTGATATATTGAACAAAAAATCTGACGTAAACTTCATTGAGTCACGTATCCTACAGTGCGACACGGGATAAAGCTTGGAACTGCGTAAGACTTTAGAGGACTGTGGGAGATACATACGTTTTACAAACTCATAAAAAAAAACTCAGCACACCCACACAATTGTGTCAGTGTGTAATTTTTAAAATGGGGAATACATGGCGTTTTATTTCATGGCAAGTTGCGCTTTCGTTGAATAGGTTATGCGTGCGTGAGAGCACAATTTTACATTTATAAATGTGGAAATGTATGCTTTCGTAGTCAAGGGACTTAAGGCGATTAGTACACCACTGGCGATTGTCATGCAATTGTTGCATGAGTTATGAAAATTGAGATATGGAACGGCAATAAAATTGGATAGTTGGAATTTGTGGATAGCACTACTGTAATTACATACATACATATGTATAATTTATAAGACGCGGTGAGGCGAAGCGACAAAGTCTTCATAGCCGCTTAGTCGCGCTAAAGTTAAGTTTCAATGAAAAAAGTGTGTTAACTTATCTACTTTGAACATATGAAGACATGTTTATATGTAAGCGTGTCTATTTATATGTAAGCTTTTTTTAGAAAAAGAAACAAAATATCAGATCAATTACGAGATTCAAAGTCATTGTATGTCCGTAATGAGAAAAGAATTCAAATGTAGAAAGCGCAACAAGAATACAATCCCACCGGAAGTGCCAAATTACACACTGTGTGGCGCATTCGAGGTCGTGGACTTGCTCTGCCATCAGTGCAACTTAGAACATGATCAAGGACAATGATGAAAAGCGGACAAAATATAAAGCATTGCTTTACTCCTCTGATGTTATGGAGGTGCTGGCTGTCCTTATCCTTGAAGTGCACATTGCACAACACTTCCCGGTAGAGTTTCTCGATTAGCTCGCTGATGGATTACATTTAGCTTCTCGTCGGATCGAAGGATATCTAGAAGTTACAAATTGCAGATAATGGGGGAAATGTTTACTCTAGTAAGTGAAATAAAGTCGATTCGGCCATATTTCATTTTCAAGTTATAAAGACATTCCCATACAGATTCCGGTGGTTCTCTTCGCTAGCGGGCAGGGTCATAACCCGCGACATTATCACTAAATAAGTTACATCTTTAAAACTCTTTAATGGATTTTAAAAATGTGTATGTGTATGGAGAACATGAATAGAAAGCTACTTTGCAAACACAGAACCCCATACATGTATATTTCGATTCGGAATGAAAATAAAATCAATATGCCCTATCATTCTCTTTCAATTCGAAATGGAATGTGTCTTTATTTCATAAACACTGTTAGGCGTTATTTCAATATATATATGTATACGGCTGGCGCTACAGCCCGTAGTGGGCCAGGACCTAGCTTCTCAGCAACCACTCGTGTTGTGCGTGCTATTGTTCTCTCACGAGTGGAAGGGACTTACAGTTTAATGCCGAATCCGAACAGCTTTGTTTGGGAAGCTTTTTCTAGACAGGAAATACTCATTGAGCATTGTCAGTGATTCGAAAGAGGTGGGGTCTTGAAAATTTTTTTCGTCGCACAGAACAGGAATCGAACCTACGACGTCGAGGTTGGAGTCGACGCACATACCCACAACGCCATGGGCCACCACTTATTTTATAAATATTTCATTTTATAAAAGTCATAATTATATTCGCGAAGCTAGGATGAAAATGCAGAGCTTAGAAAGGGAAGCAAGCGTTCCAAAAAATCGAACGAACCGTATGTGTCCTCACATGCCTTCCAAATAGTCCTCCTCGCCTACCACTGCAAGTGTTTATTTTTAAGGCATAAGTGGGACAGTCTAGGGCACAAGAGAGCCTATGGCGCCAGGGCTAACGAAGAGGACTTGCAGAATTTAGCACATTATTGGAAAAAAATATGAATGCAATTGAACTAATCGAAGTAGAAATTACACAATGTGTTAATCTATGAAGTAGATCTATTGTACATTAAGTAAATTATACCTGTCGTCAGTACTTATATGAATTGATATAGAAAACGATAGGTTATGCAAACCAGGAAACACTTCCCTGAAAATATTTTAAATGTATCAATAGTACAACCAACAATGAGAAAAACCACTTATGAACTCATTAGGCGTGTTTTTTTTTTGACTACTCAGTACTCAGCTCAGGAATGTTTCTCAATAAAACGCCCTTTTACTGAATAATCTAAATTTTTTTTCCAATGTTGGTACATGTGCTACGTCCATTGCATAAGATATCAAAATACTCTATGTCAAAAATATGTGGAA
This sequence comes from Eristalis arbustorum, assembly GCA_916610145.1. Classification (NCBI taxonomy): domain Eukaryota; kingdom Metazoa; phylum Arthropoda; class Insecta; order Diptera; family Syrphidae; genus Eristalis; species Eristalis arbustorum. Next base: position 78,199,048 of record OU744316.1, on the reverse strand, counting down.
TTTAATGTTCAAAAGCAACTAAAATACGCAAATGAAGTATAGTCAAACAAGTGATATAAATGATTAATTTATTATTTTATTACTTTAGAATATAAACACTTACAAGTGCCAAATAATCGATTGATACCAACCTTCACAACAATTTTCCTCTGGCTTCATCTGTGTGATTTTTCGATGCGTCCTAGTCGAAAATGGCAGTGCAATTTTACTGAATAGTTTCTACTCAGTGAGTTGTTTTGTTGTTGTTTCACGTGTAAAATCGTACTAAACTAAGAACTGAGTAGTCAAAAAGCACGCCTAATGTGGTGAAATTTTACTGAGTAGTTTTTACTCAGTAAGTTGTTTTGTTGTTGCTTTATGTGTAAAATCTAGTACTGAGTAGTCCAAAACACACGTCTATTGATAGAAAAAATCTAGTCTCATAATAGGCTCGCCATCCACGTCTCTGGTTACAAGATTGCATAATTTATCTAAATTTTAATGAATTTATTTTGGCATATTTGAAGTTTAAGTTTTTGAGTTGTAGGGCAGTCGCACCAAACAGAAGCCCCAATCAGTAGATTATATACAAAATACAAAGCAAGCTTATTGTCGAGTTACGACTGTCTATTTATAATTGGGTAAAGAATTTTAATGTATTTGTAATTCTATCAACATATGATAGAAATGTTTTTCTAAAAAGTGAATTGCTTATCAATCATGATTCCGAGATATCTGCAGTACTTAGACCAGTCAACATCTGTGAAACCCATTTGGATTTTATATTGCATGGAATAAAATAGTCTTTTTGTCCACGTGTAAACCAAACTGCTTTCGTTTTTGAAACGTTTACTTTAATTTTCCATTTGTAAAGGAATTTTTCTAATTTGGAAAATACCGCCTGCAGCACATCACAAACGTTCGTATATTCAATCATTTTCTTTTATTACCTTTTCTAATAGTTTGCTTACATTTCTTAGTAAGCTTTTTGGCCTACAACTGTTGACATCGTCTAGACTTGTCAATTTGTATTACCAAAGTTGTTTTCCAACATTCAGGAAAGTAGTTGAGTTAAAAGCAGCTAATAAGAATTGCAGTTAGGTACCGTAAAGCCTGTGAGAGGAAGGGCCTTTATTTTCGTATTGTTTATTCTATCTTAACCTTATTTATTTTTTGTTTTCAATGATCTTACTTTATTAGTGTTATACACCCGATATTTCAACATTTTGTAGTGAGAAACTGTCCATTGTGTGAAACACTTCAGCGGAAAGATCACTGAAATGGGCGGTGATCAGATGGCTCAGCTTTTTTATTTTTATCTTTAGTCATAGCGATTACCTATCCGTTTTCTTTTTTCTGAGTTTTTCAGCCGTGTTAATAGTAAAATATTACTAGGAAGTGAAATAGCATAACTAATACAATTCCTTTTTGTCCGCTTTTACTGCATCCACATTTGTGAAGAGATCTATCCGTTGAATTGAAAATTTCCACAGAAATCTCAGTGGCACAACCACCGCTAAAATGCGTCATCTCTTAAAAAACAGAAACATCACAAACTTCTGGCATGAATAGTGATCGCGTTTAATGCTTGAGTATGAAGTATAATTTGAAAAATAGATGTACGGATGTGTGCAATGTAGATAAAAGGTAAAAGATTATTTTAATCTGAAGTATGTACGAAGTAAATTTATCTGATTAATTTGAAATCACACATGAAAATATTGCGTCCTTTCTGTATACACTTATTTCAAATCACTTTTTTCGTTAAGGTATTTCCTGTCTAGAAAAAGCTTCTCAAACTTGGCCGTTCGGAGTCGGCATAAAACGGTACGTCCCTTGTACTTGTGAGAGAACAATAGCATGCACAACACGAGCGGTTGCTAAAATTAGGTTATTATTATTATTGTTAGATAATTGTAACTAATGAGGTGACCGTCACGCTGTGGGTCTGTGCTTCGACTACTAGGCAGTTGAACAAACGGTGTATACTTTCGAGTCACAATACTCAAAGAGTATTCTTGTCTAGAAATATCTTAACACGGACTCGGCCTAAAGCTGCAAGTGTGGTTAAGCTAAAAAGGGTAAGAACGGTAAAAAATATGCTGCATCGAATTAAAGAAGCAAGACACACTAACGATGACAAACGAGCAGATTGCCATACAAATGTCAGTAAACTAACAAATAACAACCCAAAATATTCAAGAATAGGTTCGTATTCTTAGTATCTTAAAGATGAAATTCTTTTCTTGAATTCGTTGAAATGTTTGGAAGTAAAGATGAATTTTAAAACGCCGTACCCACATAAATGCTTACTGAGCATGATAGATTTATTATATCACGTAATCAAGCTCATCCTCACAAATATAGAACACCGAAAATCGACAACCATTACTAATTTAAATACCGAATGGTAGATGGCGAATGACGGTCGTCAAATATGCCTGAAATATAAATTTAAATATAAAAATATACATGACGATAAATCGAATATTTGGGAGATTTTGAAGCTTATGCTCTTGCAGCTACGACTCCTACAAAAATTATTTCTTTTTCGAAATTTCGAACACTTTAATGCAGCTGCGTAACGATTTCAACTATTATTAACACTATTAAGAATGTAAAAGAAATAGTAATCTATTATAAAAATAATTTCGCTGAATGCCACTAAATACGCCGAAAGCATGGCCTGCGAGTATCTTTGACAAGGCTGAGTTATTGCATTGAGATCTCCAAAGTTGACACTAAAGAACTTAACTGTTGAGCATAATTTTTATTGAAACTGGAGAACCAAAAAGTGGAACACACATCGGAAACCTCTTTAGTCGTTCATACATTATACAAATATGTGATATAGCACAAAATATTCTAATTTATTAAGATTTCCAATACTTTCATTTCACAAAGTGAGTATGTACGAGTACGATATCATTGAATCCATATAATATTATGTTCGTCTGTACAAGGAAAAAATATTGCCTCTATACAATTTTCAAAATAATTCTTAATTTCTGCAAATTATTCCTATATTTATGTAGCCATGCCAATTATGAAAATATGGTTTCCATGAATTTTTGACTTCCGAAACTCCGTTTTGTCATGAATGATATAGTTCACTTATTTATATAGGGGGTATCCGAAATGAAAATATTCCCCGTGGGCATGTATCACGGGGTATTCGGGTGTACTGAAACGTTTGACCTGACCATGACATGCCTATACTCACGTCAGTGTTATAAACTCCTTTCAGTTAAACTATTTAGGCATGAACATTGCGAGGATACCAAATATGCCACTCTACAGAATGTCAGCTACGGAATAGTCCTTTGTGTCATGCCGGTCATATTCACTTAATTAATAACTTATGGTGGAAAAGTACCAACAGAATAAAGGAATGAATGCTTAAATAGGAAACTCTGCTCTTAATGTGTATCCATTAAAAGAATCGCAACTAAATGAATGCATGTGCCGCAGGATTATGGGGTTAGTGGTTATACCACTTTTTTGTTTCGATTTCTGTTGTTCGGAAAATACAGCTTTTTAAGTGTTTTATATTTGCTATTGCGGGCCCTCTCATTCAACATTATCCTATACAGACAGTATTTACTTATATAATGGATAGAACTTCTTCCTAGTTGAAAGGTCATTCTTACACATGTATATTTACATGTATATACAAAATTATATTTACTTATTTTATCAAAATTTTAGCGTTTTTTTTTTTGGACAGCTGAATAATCTTGAACAGCTTACAAAGCTGTAGATCAAGTTTAAAAGCTATTCTTGGTGACGTAGGCTAATTTAGAAAAACATTCTTTAAATATATTAATGGTTGCAGCACATTGCAGACACTAAAGTTTCTGGAGCTACTTTATTTTACAGCTCAATCCAGCTACCAATTCATGTAACTTTCGATTTTATTTTTATATATATACTACAGTTGTATCGATGGTGCATATTGTTTAGGAATCCATTTACTTAGATCATAAAAACTATGATCTTTTTTCTAACAACATGCGTCTGTAAAAATGGAATTAAGGATTGTCAGTCTAAAGCGGTAGAGCGTGATTCGAATTCGGTGAAGCCAATCGAAAACCATTATATGTGTGTCGTTTGATTATTAAATTACTGTAAGAGGAACTGTATATGAAACGGAAATGAAATCCAATTTTGTTAATTTTCAGTACAATGTACAACGTGGAAGAGTTTTTAGATGTTATATCTACAAAACTAACTATTCTGTTAATACAGCATTGTGACTGACTGCGTAGTACATTTGTACCCGTCACGGTAGGGTGCTTGAGTTGAAATAAATTCACAGCAATTAAGGTGTCCAAACCTATTCTTGGGTGCGGCATTTACACGATCATACAGTGGAACACTATTTGATTTCAATGTAGATATACTTGAATATACATACATATGTGTGATTATGGGAAGATAATGTGGGCTTGGAAATGCTTTTGTTTCCTTACCTATGCTTCTTTTTATCCAAATGCCGGAAGCAACATCTTTAACAATAGGTATTTTTTTATTACAATTGTATGCGGTATGCCTACGGTTGCAGGTTTTGCAACAGCAACAACAGCCAGAATCGTGCACTCGATTAGGATTACATTTCAAGATCCCGATAGCTGATATCCTGTGACTACCCTATTACTCACAAAATGGCAAGTTCACTTGATGTGCCTGCCAATTATGTTATAGACCCAATATAATTAAGTTTGTAATACACTTGACAGAATTGTGGATGTGGGTTGGATATGTGGGATATATGTATTTATATCAATCAGCATAAAAAGTGTACTTATAAAATGTGTATTGAAAAAAATATTTTCATCGAATAAAATCTGCATGAGTTTTGGCAGAAGCAGATGTGCAACTAAATGGACCCTCTATTTATTATTAGGCACATAATCTAATCTCGAATTGGTGGGCGTAATAAAATTCTTGCACTTTTTGCTGAGAATATATATCTACATAAATCAGTTTTCAATCATAAGCGCTCAGAAGAGGCACTACTTAGACTTCTGTATACCTTTCATTTCATTCGGAAATTTTTGTGTGAAAAATATGTAGGATATTTTCCTGTTGTTTGCTTACTTGGATGAGCTTTGATATGTCGAAAACGCCATAAGAAATCAAGAATGAAACATCAACTTCTCTGTCTCTCGTTTGTCGACTTAAGATTGAATGGCTTCACTCATAAACAAGCAATAGTAAATGTGGGATAAGTTACACTAAAACTACAGATGACGACGCACAATAAACGTATAGGGGGTTTCTTGAAAAATTGAAAACGTATTACTATAAATTCATAATCGGAATGCCTCTGACTATATAATATAATATAATCCAAATAACTTTATTTCAGTTAAATTTAAGCACAGGAAGTGGTACATTTAATCTTAATAATGGAATCCCGCCAGGAACTCAAAGAAAATTCAGAGATCTAACATCTACCCAACTTCTCTTTAAATAAGCATTTAGAAGAACGTACATATAAGCGCATAGACACGTGATTTACTCAGTGTTGTGTTAAAATTTGATGACATTTTGAATTAAAAGTCAAACGAATCAAGAGTGCTGTAGTGGGTTCACTACCCAAGAGTTCAAAAAACTTAATAGGATTAAATAAAGTCTCGGGTTATTCTCAGTACCTACTACAACCAAGAGAATGCCGGGTACTAATAACCCATTGTAGAAATTTATGTATTCCTCGATTTATTCATATTTAAGTGTCAGTGTAAAAATCAGCGTATGACTGTTACTCCATTAAGAAACTATACCTACCAAATTAGGAACATTGTGAATGGAAATACAGCCAAATCTCTGTTATTGAAACATCCTTAAAACGTATTTTCTACAAGTCAAATCAAATTTCTGAAAAATATTGGATCTCGTGGGTATTTGAATGTTGGAGATTCGACTTTATTCTTCATCCCTCTCACCCAATGAGTGAGACGATTGTACTCTCACTCCCATAAATGTAAAGTTTAAATTGTAGTAGTGAAACGACATGAAAAAGAGATGGGCAATTGCAAGAATCGGCGAATACACACAATTTAACAATCTCCCTCAGAATTGAAGAATCGACGAATACACACAATTTATTTATCTTTCTCTGATTTGAAGAATCGAAAATCTACAATAGACTCCGCTCCGCTTTGAATTTTAATAATTACGATTGCAAGAACAATCGAATTATTCGATTGTTTTTATTCGCAATTGCCCATCGCTAATGATGGTGAGTGTCAATTTGTACTTCTTGGGTCTTTTCCAGTATCTGCCGTGGTGTGTAGATCTGCCCTATAGTGGACTTTCCTGGCCTGAAGCCACACTGATATGGACCTATCAGATTATTAATGAATGGCTTCAAGTGGGTACACAAAACGGCATAGAAGATCTTATACGCGATGTTAAGGAGACTGATCCTCGATAGTTGGCACAATCAATTCTTGTGGATCGGGCAAACTATACTGAAATTCTAGATGAGCTGGTGCATTCGCCCTCCCTGACCATCTCCAGCTGCCTTAAAGATTTCGTAGGATAGTTGATTCCTGACATAACACCACTTCAACAGCTTCTCAGGCTCTTTCTTTGTCCTCCCGAGAAGCCTTTTCTCGGCCCATCTCTTATATTCGTAGCGCTCACGAACAGCTCTCGTTGTTCGATGCTGCGTTGCCTTGTAGGTCTCCTGCTTAGCTGCATGTATCTTTCGGCACTTGTCGTCAATCCATCTAGGTGGCATAAAACCCAGCACATCACTAGCGGTTTATCGACAACAACTCCGATGGTTTGCATATGTGGCGTCTTACAGACATTTTCTGGTAGACTCGATCGACAAAGATCTTAGCATACCGTTGGATTGTAGCTTTGCTATGTCAAACCGTGGTGTCAGTCAGGCCCAAATCAATATTTTCTCCTCGAAACGTTCAGACATCAAGCGTACTGGAGGAATGTCTGACGTCGATCGCAACGTGATCAATCTGGTTGGCGGTTGGTCCTTTTACGAACGATGACGTTATGTTACGTCCATGACAAAGTCCACCAGCCTTTATCTGTTTTGTTTCTCGGCATGACCTTGGAGACAACCTTTTAGATCTGAGCTCCGAATATGTCAGAGTAGCTCGATAGGCTCACCAGGTAGCTCAGTATATCGTGGTTGGCTAACCTGATGATAAGAGCCGAGTAAAGGGAGATGAGCCTTGTACGGACTCATCCATTCTCCCCGTCGAACGGTAGCAGCAGCCAATGACGTCCCACAGGGGTTGGGTACCCCATCTTCAGTCGAAGGTGCTCGGCTCCCGGATTTCACCACGAGGAGGTGAGAGTAGGAGTTCATTGACAGAGGCTAAGTGCAGACGTCTGTGCATGAGACGATTCTCAATGCTTCGGAATACACATACGTATATGGAATTAAATACATATTTTTTCTCATACAATTAGAACAGTTTCTTTTTGTATATATTGGTGCCATTGTGTGGATCTAGTTAACTTTTGCCAGTTTGTGCCAATGTTCATGCTTGTGATCTTTGCGCTCGTAACATTTGCAATTATATCTTTGGTTGAGTAGTCATGCGAATCGACTATAAGTTATTTATATCAGACACGAACACTACAATGCGACATTGATTATCGTTGCCCTCATTTTGATGGTAACATTTAGAGTTTCCATGTTTTATTACTCCTGCGAGTACAATAAAATGTATTTCTTCAAAGGTAAAGGACTGCGTCATACTGACTTCCTGACAACATTCATGGTAACGTCGTTTTCGTCTTTCTTTTGATCATTGGGAATGGATTAGACATTTTTATGTTCAAAATAAACTGCAAATAGCGTGTACGAAAATTCTTCAAGCTACCATATTCTTCGTTGGTTTCGTCAGTTAATTTTCATTTATGGAACAATTTTGTTATTGCTTAAATTGATTATTTGAAACCGTTTTCTTAGGCAATAATAATGTGAAACTTATTTGTTTCTTTCAAGTCATGCAATCGAATCCTTCATAATTATAATTTCACAAAATAGAAGAATTATTACATTCCATTCATCTCTCATGGTTAAAAAAACTGCAGTAGGAACTAATTAAAGGTACTCATCTTAGAAACTGTGCCAATGTGGGGGAAAACGTTTGTACCTTATTAAGACAAATGTGCAATAAAAAGTTTCAGAGGTCCTTACAACTTTCATATATGTATATCTTACAATATATAATAGTTTTACAACCACTCGTGTTGTGCGTTCTTTTGATCTTTAACGAGTGGGATATGAAGCCAAAGTTTTAGAAGCATTGGGACTGTTACTGAACTGAGAATTATGATAGCTGTTTGTGTGAGGATTCGACTTTCGACGCAAAGTGCTAAGGTGGCCATTGCATTTAAATATTATAGATATACATATTTAGGATTGCTATTCAAGGCGCAACTAAGTCAAAATATCAAATGTGTTACTCGAACAAAAATGTCACTTCATTTATACAACACCTTTTTCATCTCTGCCCTCCTCTTTGGTGCATAAAAATGTCGCAATCTGATGAAGGAAAATGTTGGAAAAAGCGTAATTATGTTGTTGAATGATGATTACAGATTACAATTACAAACCTTACTTTTATAACTTAATTTTTGTTTAGAACACAAATATCATATAAAGTAAAAATTTGTAAATCGTACGCGCTATGTCTTTGTGACAAAATGCCTGCGAACATAATACATATCCAATCCAAAAACATTGCGTAATTAAAACTTTTCCAACTCGATAACAGAACGTTAAAAAATTAAAACAGAGTTATTTAATGTCGGTAGACCTTTCTGTAGCTTCTTTAGGCACACCGATTAACGCATATAACACATCTCATACATGAATTGTGTATAAACAAACTAATATTTGTGACGACACTTGTTTGGAAGAAAATTACAGCAAAAACAGATGGTGCAATCAAATAAGAAAAAAGTCATATACCCGATGAAACTTTCCATATACACATGTGTTCTCCACATATCACTACATATGTTGGTGTGTATATTTACGAAACAAAAGTTAGATTTTATATATTGAAAATCAGCAGATGTTTCAGAATTGATACATGTTAGCACATATTATTAAAAGTAGTTTCGATTCGGTCAAATTGCGAATACCAATAAAAGAGCTGTTTCGAGAACCCACATAGCAATCTTCCACTCGATGGTACGTTTATGTGAGAAATCTGGAACTTGGTGTTCCTTTGTTTTCTGTCACAAGGAGTGAAGTTGTCCATTGGACTTTTTTGTCAGCGAAGATTGACATAAGAACATAGAAGGCGGAAAAGGAAAAGTCCGATCCATGCATACATACATAGGTGATGAACAATCTGAAACACTATATATGTACGTATCTATCCATATCAATCAAATTTACGTTACATTTTTTGTTGTTGCAACTCGTTTGTTTTCTGCCTGACTGAAATTAATTCGTCGTTTCCTGTAAAACAAATGCCCAGTCATGTTATTCCAAATCGATATATGGGCCAGAAAAATATTAAATGCAAAGAGAGTCCAAAATTTTAAGCTGTCGTTTTTTGGCAATTCATGTTGTTAGAGATATGGGCAATATATAATAATAACAATATATGTATATATTTATAAAACGCTTTTGGTAGTAATAATCTTTCTTATTCTAGACCACGCAAAGGTCTTTTGTACATAATGTATTTATACACTACATTAAACAACTCTCCACCAGTTTTTCCAATTAGTTCTGGACGTATTTCAAAGGTTTTTTGTTATTTGCTGTGTTGTACCAGGTATACCGGTATTTTTTTTTAAATAAAACACTAATTATTAATGGGAAAGTAAAAACATTTTATTCAAAGTATTGGCCATTGTTTTCTGCACATTTTGACCACCTTTCTGGCAATTTGTGAATACCACGCCAATAAAATTGTTCGTCTTTTAAAGCAAACCAATCAGACACCCAATTTTCGACTTCTTCGTAGGAATCGAAGTGCTGCTCAGACAATGCGTGTCTCATCGATGAAAACAAATGGTAGTCGGAAGGTGGGGTAGCTGCTCCCAGCCAAGTGTTTTGATTGTATCCTGAACCGGTTTTGCTTTGTGCCATGGAGCAAAATTACCTTGCCGTGTCTTCTGGCCAATTCTGGTCGTTTCTCGATCAATGCATGTTTCAAATTTATCATTTGTTGTCGGTAGCGATCAGTATTAACGGTTTCACCAGGTTTTAGGAACTCGTGTTACACCACAACTTTCTGGTCCCACCAAACACACAGCATTGTCTTCTTGCCGACGCGATCTGGCTTTGCAGTCGATGTTGATGGTTGTCCCGTATTAACCCATGCTTTTTTTCGTTTAGGATTCTTAAAATAAATCCATTTTTCAATGCCAGTAACAATCCGATGCAAAACCTATTTTCTTACGTGTCTCTTAATTTTCCATCTGTCGGTTTTCCATCTGTCTTTCATTCAATTCATATGGCACCCATTTCCACACTTTTGGATCTTTCCCAAAGCTAAACGGTCAGAAATTGTTTGTTGTGCAACATTTAACATTGCTGCCATTTGCTTTTGCCTCAAAGTGTCAACTCCATCCAATATCGTTTGCAATTCGGCGTCTTTAAACTTGTTTGGTGATCTTCCATGTTCTTCATTTCTCACATCAAAATCATTATATCTGAACCGTTGAAACCATCTTCTGCATGTTGCTTCTGACCTGACAAGCATTCGATGCGACTCTGCAGCACTTTTCTTCGAATGAAAACAAATAATTATTGCTTTCCGCAAATCATCACTTTCTGGTACAAAATTCGACATTTTTAACACGATGAAAAAATATGATTATGTCTGTTCAATGACTAAATATTTTTCACAGATGTTATAGCAAACAAACAAACAAAAAATAACTGTGAACCAGCCCTTAGACATTTGTATCTTGTCTATCACTTCATAGCGGTATACCTGGTATAGCCACTATATACGCATTTTACGATTACTGATGTTGACCTTCATAATACAATTTTGTGACTCTTCGTGGATTTCGATCCATTTATCTTCTGAAGCGCTGAAGCCAGAATTTGTCAAAAAATATATCCATACAAATTTTTCAAAAGAAGGCTTCATTAATTGAATTCACCCACCAGTTGCTTGGAGTTGTTTGTTTAGATCGGTTAATGGTATTACTCATATTTGTTTGACATTTGGGTGGTCTAGTACACTTACGTTGAGGAAATAAAACTCTTAAAGTAATTTTGTTAATAGATTTGTAACAGTATCAAAAAAGGCTTATCGGTCCCTTTGAACTGCGGAAATTACATAGTTTGTGACCCATAATTGTTTTAAAAATTCTATGGATTACCTTGATGATCGATCAATTATTTACAAATATTCATAAAAGTAATGCAATGTACAGTGGACTCCCCCCAAAATCGATTTTTCACGTTATACTAAATTAGTTCGAGTTAGGCTTAGAAAATTGTTTTTCTGTTTGGTAAATTGAGGGAATTACAACAATAAAGCAAACGTTCGTGTTAGAGAGAAAAATTGAAAATAAATAAATATGTAAATAAAATAAATACATAAACTGCCAAATTAAAAGCTTTTGTTCTTTGAAAGTTATGTAAACTGCCCAATAGTATTTATATTTACGTCAATCATCAGTCATATGTGACCAAACCAACTAATAATCCTATTACAAATGCCCTGTGTCTGCAGTTAGTGCCTAAACATGTAGTATTCATGGTGCATATCACCTCTATAATGATAAAATTCGTTTATACACTAGAAGTCGCAAACAGATTTGAGCTAGGCGCTCTCTCTTTTCCTCTTTCTTGACGACTCCTCAACGTTATAGGGATAGTTCAGGATTATTTTTGAATACTTCATTTGTTTAAATACTTCAAGGTGTGGGATTCCGCTCTAAAATCGTATGCCATATGCCGAGGGGGGGCTATGATTTGAATTTTCGTGACCGAAATAAAGAGCCGCCTTGTGCAGTATTGTGCCATTAGCCCATCTGCGGTGGATAAATTGCAGGCATGTCAAAGTGAAAATAGAAAATTCACTAAATAATTGAATGAGAAATGGTTGACAGTGTTCTGTGTTGCTTGCTTAGCACCTCATTATAACCCTCACCGCACACTTATGCGAAAGGGATGTGTTAAATTAATTCATTCGGTGAGTTTTGCCTTTGGATGTGATATTGATTGCACCACAGTAAGTTTGCATTGCCAGAAATGTTTTCATAAAGAAATTTTAAAATTAATTGAACGATTATTAATTGTTTAACAGCGAGGAAATTATGAAAGATTGTTTGGTAAATTTTAAAATAACTCATCATGTCGAGAAATTGATCCCATTTCTGTAATTAGAATATGGGAGGTGTAATGTAAGAAGTAATTTCTAATTATATATGTTCCCTTATGAAAGACAATACTTATTGCAAATATAAGAATGTATGCATGCTGACGTTGTAATGATTGTTTGAAAAGAGGAGTATGGAAGAGTACAATGTATCTTCAACTGCAATTCAATAGATATTACATCCTTTATACAAATACACAATGTACATACCTCTCTGTCTGTCGATTGATGCATTTCTTTCTCATTCGACACAATCATGAACAAATTTGCTGATTTAAGAGCATGGCCTTTATTATCTGAATTTGGTTAGAATACTATAATTACTTATGGATATGAGGATGCTATTTCAATGAACTTAAATAGTGCTGACCCGTCAATATATCTTTCGTTTGATTTGCTGGTAATGAATAATGGAAATAAAGCTGTCCGAGTTATATATTGGACATATTGTGAAGAAATGGAATATAATATCTCCATTCGCGTATGTTGTATAGAGTACAAAGAAACGCTGTGAAAGTAACCACAATTTGAGTGCCCGTATGTGTTCGTTATTTTTCATCTGAATACTCAACATTACTATTTTTAAGTTAAAATTGATACTTCTAAATGTACCCATGTCATGACTAGACTACACCTGTAGGCTGCAGTAAAATGGTTTATAACAACATTGCTATTTTTAAGTTAAAATTGATACTTCTAAATGTGCACATGTCATGACTAGACTACACCTGTAGGCTGCAGTAAAATGCTTTATAATGTAAACTAAAGTTAGTATAAAAAGAGTTTCACTTAGCAGACAGTATTACTTTGCACCAGATTTTGTCTCAACCAACTTCACCAACTCTATGACAGGTATTTTAAATCAGGTCAAAATTCCGGAGTCCTAGCTCCAGGTGACTCATAATGGTTCATATTTATACCGGTATTCTTATAGGGTCTCCCATTTGCCTACGCAATGCTTGGAAAGCGCACCCTTAGGCGACTCATACAAGCTAAATTAAATCGGAATCTGAATTGCGTGCCATAGTTTAATTGAGCAAAAATATTTCGTCTTGAGTTTCAGTTTTGGCTGTAAATCATATGAAATAGGTTGCATTCATTATGTAAGAAAACAAGGCGCGCTGGCAAATTTATTTATCTACTTTTATTAACTCCTTATGTTACTGTATCACGTGCGCTTGTATAGCTCTTTAGTGGGTCTTCGCTGCCTTGAAAGAGATTCGTCATAACTTTTGCAGATCTAATATATTATATATAGGTCAGGTATACTGGTATGAAGTGAGCGTCAAATGTCTCGATAGCGAACATTTGTTGTGAACGAGCCCTTATTTTTTTTTGTTTGTTTGTAATGACATCTGTGAAAATTATTTAGCATACATCAGTCATTGAACAGACAAAATCATATCTTTTCATCGTGTTAAAAATGTCGAATTTTGTACCAGAAAGTGATGATTTGCGGAAAGCATAATTTTGCCACACGAATTGAATGAAAGGCAAATGGAAAACCGAAAAAATAACTCGTGAAATTTTGCTTCAAAGACACGTAAGAAAATCGGTTTTGCATCGGATTGTTACTGGCGATGAAAAATGGATTTATTTTAAGAATCCTAAACGGAAAAAAATCATGGGTTAAACCGGGACAACCATCAACATCGACTGCAAAGCCAGATCGATTCGGCAAGAAGACAATGCTGTGTTTGGTGGGACTAGAAAGGTGTGGTGTACCACGAGTTCCTAAAACCTGGTGAAACCGTTAATAAAGATCGCTACCGACAACAAATGATCAATTTGAACCAGCACTTCGATTCCTACGAAGAAGTCGAAAATTGGTTGGTTTGCTTTAAAAGACGAACAATTTTATTGGCGTGGTATTCACAAATTGCCAGAAAGGGGGTCAAAATGTGTAGAAAACAATGGCCAGTACTTTGAATAAAATGTTTTTACTTTCCCATTAATAATTAGTGTTTTATTTTCAAAAAAACCGGTATACCTGGTATATACATATATTTATATACATATATTGCAACATATTTAAACATATTTAAGACATTTACATCTGTTTTTGGTTTATCGGGGATTGTTTTAAATTAATGTTATTATTCTCTGCTTAACACCAATCATAATACCAAACGACATTGTACTGTCAAGTATAATTTGTATTAATAGCATAAGTTACTTGTTCAGTGATATTTTTTTTATGATGATAAAAAAATTTTATTTTAACTTTCAGGTTCGAACGCTGTTTGTGAGTGGTTTACCAATGGACGCTAAACCTAGAGAACTGTATTTACTCTTTAGAGCTTATGATGTAGGTTTTCATTACCACATATATCTTTGTTCAATATTTATTAATATTTCAATTTTTACTTACTTTTTTAGGGTTACGAAGGGTCTTTATTAAAAGTCACTAGCAAGAATGGAAAAACAGCGTCGGTAAGTTTTTTTCTTTCATTTAATTATTTATTCAACAAAACCAAGGGAAAAAATTGAAATAAATCTGTAGGTAATTTCCACTGGTGAAAAAACAATGCACGCACAAACAATCGGTTGCAGCGCCAACTCTATTATTATCTTTAATAAAACGAAGGAATGAAATAGATAAGTAAATAACAAAATATACAAATTATTGATTTATCTAAGAAACTTATATTCATGTATATATACAGAAAACAAATGATTGTTAATCATTATTGATTGACGTACAAATACGTATGTAAGTCAAACAGATAAGTTTGACATCTGATTAATTGAATTGAATTCAAGAACTTCGGATATGTCATGAAGACACTGTAGCACTTATAGTGCTGACTTCTGAACTCAGCTTTCCTATGTGGTATTTCAGGAAAGACTCTCCCTGATACTGGTCATCTACTTATTATTTGGAATCTTTCTCGGACAAGGCTTCTGCACTCGATTATCAGATGTTCTCTAGATTCCTTCGCCTGGCAACAGTGCCTAAAGATATCTGTACTGCTAAGACCTATTTCTCTAGTTTTAGCTACTTGTTCCGTGTTCACTAAATGATCTACATTGTAGATTGTGATTGTATGAACGTCCGAGAGTGTTTAATGACATCCTGGTTGTTCCTGGACTGGATCATCTGTTTATTGATCCATTTGCCCAAATGATTTGTGTCTGGGTAATTGAATATATAAAGAGAGGTATTTGATTAATGATAGAAACTCAGTAATCCTTATGGCAACACCCAAAAATTTTGCATAAACACAAATTTCTTGTAAATATTGAAACAAAAGGAAAATTATAATTTTTTGGAATACGATAAAAAGCAATATTTCAGGAGGTTTTTTAAAATCTCAAGGTAATTCGGCACCTACCATATTACGATTTGAAAATGAAAAATATACCCGGCATGTGGGTGTTGACACAAGGGTTAATGAGAGCATTATCAGCATATATTTTGTGGTGGCCCGTAGTGTAGTGGTTATGTTCGTCGACAACAAAGCACTTAGACTCTTACTTACATGCTTCTCAGGCAGACGAACCATGAAGGGTCTGAGCCTGAGCAATTGCTGTCTTCCATAAGTGACGGCTCTGGGCACGCTGCTTCCAGTCATCAAGGCCAACATCCGCGGTGACTTGGTCTTTGTACTGGGGGTTCGGTCTTGCTCTCCTTCTCGAACCAGAAGGCTCGGATTCGAATACCCTCTTTGCTGGAGCGTTATTGTCCATTCGCTCGATGTGGCCGAGCCAGTAGCCAGTATTCGACGGATTTTTGCCTTCCAGACAACATCCACATCCTTGAACAGCTTGTAGAGTTCGCAGTTGTGTCTTCTCCTCCATTCGCCTTCCTCGCAGACGGGACCATATATCCGACGAAGAATTTTTCTTTCGAAGGCACCAAGAATCAGCTCAGCAGCCTTATTTAATGTCCAGCTTTCGGCTCCACAAAATAGGACTGGCAGAATAAGGGTTTTGTACAGCATGACTTTGGTCCTTCGAGTCAGGAGTTTCGAGCCCAGTTGTTTTGACAGACCGAAGTAGCATCGGTTGCCAAGGGAGATTCTACGTCGGATCTCCACTACGATGTCATTCGTGGAGTTTACATTTGCCCCGAGGTAGACAAACTCCTTTACTACCTCGAAATTGTAGCTGTCGATTGTAACGTTTTGGCCTAGGTGGTGTGCGGCGGATCGTTGTTTGCTCGACAGCATATATTTTGTCTTCTCCTCGTTGTCCCAGCTCGTTTCGCCTGTTCCTCAATTGCCGTGAAATCTTCCAATACAGCGCGTTGGGACCGCGCGACAATGTCGAGGTCATCAGCGTATCCCAATAGCTGGACTGACATGTAGAAAATAGTGCCTTCCGTGTTGACTTTTGCCCGCCGCACTATCTTTTTCAGTAGCAAATTGAAGGAATCACACGACAGCGCACTTCCTTGCCGAAATGGGGTGCCGGTTTCACACGGTTCAGAGGTTTTTGAACCGAACTCACGGTTCATCACATATGTATTAGCGTGGTGCGACACAACCGGATCAATTTTCCCGGGATCCCGAATTCGTCCATCGCTTCGAGAAGCTTCTTGCGATGAATGCTGTCGTATGCGGCTTTAAAATCAATGAAAAGATGCTGAGATTTGAAACTCACGCCTTAGTGTGAAGATTTGGTCTATAGTCAATTTGCCGGGCCGGAAGCCGCACTTGTACGTGCCGATTAGTGCGATGCAAAACGGCTTTAGACGTTCACACAGTACGCTGGATAGGATCTTGTAGGCGACATTGAGCAGGGATATACCTCTATAGTTCTTGCAGGAGGAAGGATCGCCTTTTTTTTGTGGATGGAGCATATGAAGCTGATATTCCAGTCGTCGGGCATGCTTTAATCTTCCCAAATTCGGCAAATGATCTAGTGCATGCTCACACCATTACATTGCCCCAGCTTTGAAAAGCTCCGATGGTAAGCCATCTGAGCCTGCGGCTTTGTTGTTCTTCAGCCTTTTAATGGCTGTACCGACTACTTCAAAGCTAGATGGGAGGACTACTTCGTCGACTGGAGTTGGGATTTCCTGGTTCCCTATGACTCTCTCCTGGTCAGGCCCACTAAGCAGCTATTGGAAAAGTTGCTTAAACACATCCACTATCCCGTAAGTATATTAACCTCCCAATTTCGAAGAGCCTGGGTGCCTTTTCTAAAGCCTGTTGCCAGGCTTTTGACTTTTTTGTAAAAGGCCCGTATTTTTTGTTTGTCCCGAGACTCTTCTATATCCTTGAGCTGGGAGTCTGAGAGAAACCTTTTCTTCAGGCGTAGAAGCTTTTTCTCCACCCGTCTTCTGTCCCGGTACTCCTCTTGCGCTGCTCTTGTTTTCCGTTGCAGCGCTTTTTGGTATGCCTCGTCGGTTACACGTTTTTTCTGCTTACACTCGTCACCATACCACGGGTTTCTTGTCGGGGGTGGTAGGTAGCCAAAGGTAATTTCCGCTACCTCTTTGATGGCCGAGCGGCAATGCATCCACATCTCGTTGGCACTTGACGTAGGCATACCGCAGAGTCTCTCACTTAATTGCTCTTCATAGGCTATGGCAATTTCCGGTGTGCTTAGGCATCCAATGTCCAAAGATCTCTTTGTCGGCTGGTGCAGCTTCCTGACATTGGACAGTCGAGCTGTGAATCTTGCTGCAACAAGGAAATGCTCAGAGGCGACGTTTGTCCCCCTGAATGTTCGCACATCCAGGATATTTGAAGCGTGTCCTCCGTCAATAAGCACATGGTCGATTTGTTTGGCAGTTCGATCATCCGGGGATCGCCAGGTTGCTGTGTGGATTTGTTTTTTGCGAGGGAACCTTCTGCTACTTATGACCATATTACGTACTGTCGCAAAGTCTGTGAGCCGGAAGCCTGAAGCCTGTTGTCCTGTCGTGGAGGCTGTGCTTTCCGATCACTCCGCCAAAAATGTTTTCCTTACCGATTTTAGCATTGAAGTCTCCGAGTACGATTTTGATATCGTACTCCGGACCGGCACCGTCCAAGAGGTCGTAATAATAATGGTTCTTTATTTCGTCTACCGAATTTGATTCTAACAGATTGCTGAAAGTTTTTACAGTATATATAATCCTCTTTGACAGAGTCTTCAGATTCGTCGGTAGGAGAGTGTGCTCATATGAGGCTGATGTTGTAGAATCTGCCTTGGATGCGGATCACAGCCAGGCGATCGCTTATCGGTTTGAAGTCGATAACCTTCGAGCATTGGCATGCATCACAACGGGTGTTGTGAGAGCTATCCAGAGGGTACCGCCTGGAGGCTGCATGTCAACTTGATCTTCGCATCGACAAGGATCGTTGCTGGCATCCCGCCAAGCCAAATTGAGAGCGATCAGCAACTTTGCCCTGCGAGCATAGACCCTACCCCCCACTTAGACTCACCGTGTTTAAATACAATTTCTGGAAATCCTCACTTATTTCTGAACAAGCTTTATTTGACCAGTTAATTTTATTTTATTTCAGCCAGTTGGTTTTGTAACATTCCACACAAGAGCCGGAGCTGAAGCAGCTAAACAGGACCTGCAGGTAACAAATTAATTATATTTTTGTATAATACTTAGTCTTAATGTCATATTAATGTAATATATAATGGAAAAAAATGTTTTAGATATGATAGAGTGATAGAAATATCAAGATCCTATTTTAATCTCCAATCAGCAATGGAATGTTAAATACAAATATATGTATATACATATGAATATACTTTAGTCACAAAGAGTCACACCATATTACACAGTAAAATTATTCTTTTTAATGGAACGATTGTTGATTACATTTTCATCTGATATGTACATTTTAGAATTCTCATTTTATAACTTATATGCTAGTGCAACTTTTGAACTATTGTAATGTCCTATTAGATTATACCTCAATTCAATTCATGGGACCTTTATTTTTTTCCATATTTAGTTTGAAGACTTTAATTTGTATATCTGCAAATATGGCATTAATCATATCGATTGATCAGATGCTCTGTTTTATTTCACTTACACGACAATCCGCTTGTTTTTTTTTTCTACACAAGAACAATTTCATTGAATTATATTAAAATACAGCAATATACGTTATTTAAGAGCACAAATGTTGAACTTTTCACCGAGAGAAAAAACCTTCTAATATGATTGTAGTCACCATTTAAAAGCACGTACGTCTTATGCCTGACTAAATTAAGTTATTAAGTTGGTTTGTTTTTTTTACTTAAGTGTAAAAAACGCCAATTGAAGAAAGTGCACTAAGTCTATATGAGTATACATATGTAGGTATATCCGCCTCTTTCTTGCTCATCCAAAAATGGACGGACATTTTTATTTTCTGCAGAGCTTTAGTATATTCGGCGTACAATGATTATTGATAAGTAAAACTATTCCAGTTAATTGCTTATAGTGATTATCCTAGGTGTTTTTTTGTTGATCAAATAAAAAATATAAACTGTAAATAAAGTAACTCCTATTTGAAACCTCATACAGAAATGCAAAAAGCAATAAAATAACACATCTTCTAGAGCCCTTTTACAACGAAAGATTTCTTCATCTAAATTGTTCCTTATTCTGTTTTGAAGCAATACCATTATAAATAGTTGTATATTTTATATGTTATATATTTTATATAATGTTGGCAGCAAATAAATACATTCGCAGTCTTACTACCATGCCTTATAATATAAGCATTAAATAAGAAATAATATATAAACGCGTAGAATGTCTGTTAACGCCTACATTGCAGAAACGGAAATCTTTTTGAATATCTTTAAAAAAATACATTTAAACATTTGTATGATTATTATTTGAAATAGTCTGCTATACATGACACATGAGTTAAATTTTTATTCTGGTTTTCTTAAAAAAAAACTTTTTACAAAGAGTTTCTGATAAACAATTTAGGCAATTTTTTTCATTAGTCAAATTAATTTCACACATACTTTATGTATGCTCGTATACACATACGAGCTTGCAATCAAATCGTATGAAGGTGGTTGAATTAAATTATCCTCCAAAATCTTCATTACTTTCACATCTAGTGGTAGTACTGTGTGTGTGTGTCTTATTATGTAACGTGATCATGACTTTTGTACAAGTACGTAAACTAGGTAATGGGAATAAGGAACACGCAAGCACTTAGAATGTGGGAATTCCCTTTCAGAATTTGAGTTTATTTATTATATTTATATTAAAAGTTTATGGTGGCCGTGCAAATTACCATGTTCAAAGGAGCAAATTAGAATAGCTATTAATCGGATCTGATTTTAAAAGATAGTTTCTAACCTAGACACTTGTGGCCCAAACAGCATTTCTGTTCCAAAGGGATTTGTTCTAATAATGTTCCATTGTTGTTGCGGCCCGTGGTGTTGTGGGCATCCATCCCAACGCACTTGAAGCTCCACGTCTACATTCGATCCCTGTTCTGTACGTTAAAGAAATGTTGAAGGTCCCACCCCTTTCGTGCCACTGATAATACAAGAGTACTTCCGTCTAGTAAAAGTCTCTCAAACATGGCCGTTCGGAGTTGGCATAAAACTGTAAATCCCTTCCATTTGTGCTTGCTGAAAAGCGCCTAGCCCTCTCTGCTGTAGCGCCACCCATATTATATTATATTCGGTCTCTAACTTAAATCGTGCTGTTTTTTTATTTTTTTAAAATTGGAACGTTTACTTCAGAAGAAGCTATGACTTTTTCAATGACAACATTTTACAATGACAGTAGCCTTCCAACGCATGTTCTATAATAAAAGTTACGCCATTTCTTAGCAAACTGCACGATATATATAATCATGTCCTTGCTGAGGAACGTATTTATTTAAGTTCTTCGTGACATCTCGCAATGAATCTGAACATAGTTTATGATTTATTGAAAACTAGCTGCACCCTGCTTGCTATGCAACGCATACTAAAAAATCAACAAAATGTTTGAATGTGTATACGCGTATAAAAAACGCTCATATCGTAGGCTTATCAATGGGAATAGATATTATATGATTTGTTTAAATTTATTCCCAACCCCTGTTTAATGTAATTTATCAAACTGTGTGGTTAGTACAGACAACTAACCACACAGTTTGATGATATATTAAATCGGAAGAAATAATGTCGAAAAATTGTTCCTCCAGGGCAGTTTCCCATGCGAAAATTATTGCAAATTACCACCGACTTGTGTGTCTGACTAAGTAACAACAAATTCACATTACATGCACCATTAGAAATCAAAAAAATAATTTTTGTATGTTTTGTGCCTATTCAAAGAAAGGGACATTACGAAAATATATGTTTACTTCTACTTCTATTTTTATATTCAATATCAGCTTATAACGATATACAAGTAAGGCATACATAATTATTTTTTATAGTACTATTACAAACTAATTCAAAATATCAAACAACTTCGATTATGAAACAATCAAAAACACAACTGTCTGATTTCAGTTTACTACATTTAGAGGAATAAAAGACAATACAGGGTTCAGGCTGATACTAGGAACATGTTGCTCCAGCCGATGATGTGAGTGTAACGATAAATCGAAAAATCGAACTCTTATCGCACCTATAACCCGCTCCATTTGAATTCAGGAATTCAATGTCGCACAAAGGTTAACACAGGATCAACGGAATATGCAATTGCACTATACATGAGTAACACCTTAGAATACAGAACTCATGTGTGGAACACTATTTGAGATGCAACCCACTTTCTTATAAATCACATAATTTAGCTTGATGGAACCTAATGCACGATGTACCATTCAATAAGCCAAGATTTTAAGTTGAGATAGCACATTAATCAGATTCCCTTGATATAATTTGGTACAGTATTCAGAATCATAACTTGAAGCATTTTCCGTTCACATTGCCGGCCAAATGACTAACCGTGAACTTTCACATTATGGTCCGAAGACTTTCTTTCTTGGTTACTCTTTTTAGGCTCTTTAGTTGACTTGAAACGCTTCTGGACATTGGACAGTTGCAAGGCTCGCTAAGTTACGGTGTGGATTCATTTGCGAGGAAATCTGGTGATACCTTTGAACTTATTATGTGCTGTCGCCAAGTCAATGACAGCCGTTATTTGTTATTGTGTCGTGAGACTGTGCTTTCCTATCAGCGCCCAAAGATGTTTTCATTACCAAAGTTGACATCAAGAGTCCAGTTTAAAAATTTAAACTCTTCAAGTTCGTCGGCAGAGAGGTTTGAACATATGAATGCGGAACACAACCCGCCGATGGATTGTTGGTTTGTAGTCGATGACCTTTCGTCTGAACCGTCTTCCCACCTCCAATATGTCGAACCTATTGCGACAATGTAATATATGTCGCATTTTGTTTTTCTATCATTGCCAGTACAGAATTTTGTTTACATAGTTTTGACTGCACTTAAGAAAATTACCTTGAAATTAATTTTATATTTTATATTATTATTATTATTCTTATTATTATAAGGTTTTTCCAACAAGGACTTGACAAATTTTCTTATATAATACGCAAACCATTTGAAATATTTCAAAAACTTTATTATCAGCTTGAAGTACAATCAAATTATTTATGAATGGAAGTCGACTTCAGATGACCACCGCGAGCACGTTTGCAGCGGTTGATTCCATCTCCTTGGACCTAATTTTTAACCACTTGGCCACACATTTGGGCCGAAGCAGACGTTATTTCGCGTTCAATTTTGGCTTTGAGCTCTTCCAACGTCGTCGGCTTGTTGGCAATGACTTAACGTAGCACCACAAAAAATATTCAAGTGGCGTTAAATCGCACGAACGAGGCCAATCGACTAACCCATTTCTTGAGACGCTCACCATACTTACTCTTCAATAAGTTGATTGTAACGTCCATACTTACTCTTCAATAAATCGATTGTAACGTGTGTTATGTGGCTTGTGGCACCATCCTGTTGAGACCATATGTCGTTCATGTCTATTTTTCCCCCATTCACAAACAAAATTCATAGGTGTCCCTTTTGCAGAACGCTTTACAATACACATATGTATACACATTTTGGTAGTAAGTTTAAACCATGCTTCCTAAGAAATACGTAGCATTCCAACGCAAAAAAAAATGTCAAGACGGTGTGTGCCTCGTGCTGATAAGAAGAAACAGATCTGAACACACACAAACTAGCCTCCTAAAACTTTTCGCCTCCTGTACCTACAAATTTCTGTTCGACAGAAAATGTTCCACTTTAAAGGGGCTCTAAACTGGCTACATAATTTTTAACACAACGTAGCTAGATGTGGTTTGATGAATTCATTCTTAACATACAAACAAAAAAATCAATGAATAGAATAGTTTAGTTATTATTTGGTAAGCTGGAAATTGTTCATCTTTTATTAGCAATTTATTAAAAATTGTATAATTAGTAAATAGATTGTTAGTAGTTATTTAAAAACTGGATACTTTATTTCTTAAGCATTCTTACAATTGTTTTCAGTATATCGCTAAATGGGAAGGAAACTGTATCCGTTTTAAAGCTATTGCTATGAAACAAATCAAAAAAACTTTAAAATATGATGGCATAAACGCAAACTATGTTTCTGCTTTTATGCATTGTCAGTTTTCTTCCCAACTAGCTATATTGCCACAGCTGCATAATATTTAGGATACAATGCAAAGAAACTAAGATTATATTCTACAAATACCAGGTTACTGCTTTGTTTTTAGTGAGCATAGTACAACATTAAACAAATCATAAAACGAACTCCTAAAACATTTTTCAAACTATTATGTATATAAATCTAAACTAAAAGAATATTGCCTAAAATTCCAAACTATCCCCTGTACCGCTCATTTGCAGCAGGGTGTTCGCTTCGATCCCGATATGCCCCAAACAATTCGCTTGGAATTCGCCAAGAGTAACACGAAAGTGAGCAAACCCAAACCACAGCCCAATACAGCGACAACAGCCTCACATCCTGCATTGATGCACCCACTCACTGGACGTAAGTAAAGAAAAATAATCAAAAATATATAGTATACCTAACGAAAATACAATTATAATTTTAAAATCTTTAAGAGTGAGTATTTTGAATGAGAATTGGAATTCATACATTAAATTGAAATCATCAAAAAAAAAATTAAAAAGTAGTAGTAAAAATGTAAATTTACTTTACTAAAATGGCGCACATTAATTTGTATATCCCGAAAACCAAGTGTAGATATCCATATATATTTTTTCAAGGTGACATATCTATATAATAGCGCTAATATAACACACAAATCAAACACATCCACCTTCCCTGCCTATGGTCACGTGACTTACTGCAACCAGCAATGTGCCGCACTATATCACATACACCAACCACCAAGGAAATCCTAAATATACAAGTTTTCCACCAAATTAAAAAAAAAATGTTTTTGTGTGTACATACATATATGAATTTGTCTGACATTCATAACAAAGATGTGCAATTTAATTTTTCGTTTTATTAATATTTAGTTAGATAATACCCTTATCAAAATGCGTACAAGGATCTTAAGAGATGTGGTATATGCGCATGTTGCAGTTTACTAAACAAATCTGTTCCTTCTTGAATACATTCAATTTTTTGTTAAAAATAAAAAAATTGAATTAAAATCTCTGAATAAGTTTTACAAACGATAGTATACTATATGCACTTAAGGTTAACTGTCTTAATTTTTGGTTCACATTTAGATCTAGGCGGCCCATTTTTTCCCGGTGGACCGGAGTTATGGCACCATCCGCTAGCGTATTCCGCAGCTGCAGCTGAATTACCTGGTGCCGCCGCATTGCAGCATGCAACATTAGTTCATCCAGCCTTGCATCCGCAGGTACCCGTTAGATCTTATCTCTGACTAAATACAGATAAAGTATTAGAGCAACCCATGCATCAAGTAAGTATCTAAATGTCTCTTAAACATAAACTCCGCACAATAATTATACTTCCATAAATAAAACTAAACTGCTTTTATTTTAAAACGATGGGTAGAGATAGCTTTCTCTCAATGGTCGGTCGACATTTTTGTAATCTCATCAAAGATGAGGTTCGTGAGTTTGTTTTTATTGAAATGAATAAAAACTGTTGTACTCTTTGAAGTATACACGTAAATTCTGCACTAAAAAAGTTACAGATTAGTTTCTTTTTAACTGAATAAACTAATTACAATTTATGTGTGGCAGTATAATTTTTGCGTGGGTTTATGTACATATACACTGCATGTTTTGAATATGTCTTGCACAATTAAATACAATTAATTCAAGTTTCGGATGATTTATAAATTATTAAATAGTATTTGTACAATTGTTATAAAAAAGTATTGATGACGAGTATTGACAGACAGTCAAAGTTATACTACGTTTATTAGTCAATCGAGTGATGATAGGACCAATCTGTTTATAAATACGCGTTGCCCATTTTTTTCGTACGCTTCTACTCCGCTCTAGTCAACCGAATGTCGTGATACTTACACCATTGGAAAAGTGATTCTGCGTAGATGTCAGAATGTATCCTGTTTGCCAAACTATTGAGTATAACTTTAGCACGCAATTACATAATTTATTATCTCTAATTGGGAATAAATATGTCCCCGAACATCCTGATTGGGAATCTATGTATTACGAACAATTTTCGAAAGGAAACGAAGAAATTCCTACTTATTATAAATAAATTTCCAATTGTAAATTTGAATGACGACCAAATGATCAATATTCTTTTTTCAAATGTAGTTTGTTTTACAGCTACGCTGATAGTGCTTTGCCCAACCTAACATCTGAGGTATTTGCCTTCAGAGTATTGAATCTACCAAGGGTTTTGAACTCATTGTTAAAAAAAAAAAAAACAATTTTTTATCGAAAGGAGTATAAAAAATTGAGTTTTAACGCAGATTCTAAATACAGGGCTTTTTCCAAGATTTAAATATCTTCGAAAAAAGAGCTTTTTACTGATTTACTGATACTGGTACCTGCGCAAATTGTTGTTAAATATCTATATTTTTATAAATAGGTAAAATTTACATCTTCAAACTACATAAGCAAATCTTAAAAAAAAAAAAAATTTAAATATTAAAAAAAACAAAAACAAACCATTTTACCAAATGTCCCTTGTCGTGATATATATAATGCTATTCATTTCGCAACTTCTGCGGAATCTTTTCTTAAGATACTCTAATACCTTCCCTTGAGCGTTGGTTAGGGAAATGAACACTCGTGCAAAGAAAATATACTCCATATGAATATGAAAAACTGGGTAGTATGCAATAAAAAAAAACACATCACACAACACTTGCAGTTTCTCCATAAAGTTTTAGGTTGTGAAGATTTTGACTTAATTTAAACTTGCCAAAAGCCGAAGGCCTTTGATGCTCTGGCTATATCAGCTGTATTATAACAAGTAAATAAATAAAATAAATAAACTTGTCAAACCAACCTCTACTATCAGAAAATCGTTTGAAAAACATCCTAAGATACTTTCTACATATTTTCCAAAAAACCGAGCGAACGCTTAATGTTGATTTTGCCAACCATTTGACCAAAGAAGGCAATAACATCGATATGTATGTATATCTTTAACAGAAAAATCATTGCACACCATGGTTCCTCGAAGAATAAACAGAAATCGCATCACGGGCTTAACTAAGCTTATTTCCGTCTATCGTACAATTTTCGTCTCTGCTCTATATGTGGATGATATGAGAGGGATTGTTATTAATTATGCGAAAACTTTTACGCTTGAAGTGCCTCTACATATCTCCACCTCCTTATGCCACTTGTTTCCAGTCACGCACCATCAACTGATTGAGAGCCCTTTCCAGCTGCGTTCCATAATCATTCAGAAAAGAGGGAAGAGTTTTGCAAGGACGTTAAAACTAGACAATGCGCTGTGTAGCCAGTCTCTATAATTACTGACGCGGCTTAAAGTCGGTGAATAGATTGAGGATACCGACTTCAAACTCTTGAGTCTTTTCCAAGTTCTGCGTAATGTATTGATCAATAGTGGTTTTCGCTGGCCGGAACTAGAACTGATATTGACCAATCAGAATGTTGACGTGTGTGTGTTTCAGGCGCTTACACAAGACGGCAGAAAAGATCTTAAACGAAATATTAAGAAGACTTATTCCTCTATAATTGGCACAGTTTAGAAGGAATCCTTTCTTTAGGATCGGCCAAACGATGGTTATATTTCACAGATGTGTTCGTGTTCGTTATTTCCTCTATTTAGGGTGCTTATATGTGATGGACTATGCTGTTGTTGCAGTAACACGTGTCAATCTCCTTGAATGCGCGAATTACGTTCGGAATCGAAACGTACATACAAATTAAATCGTCGTCTAACAATTAAAAACGAAATTTATTTCACTTAATCTTGTTTTGTCACAAAAACAAGTTGCTAAGAACGCTTACGATCTATGCACAGAAACAAACAAGAGTAAAAGAAAACATGAAAAGACGACCTCGCAGAAGCCCTCTTTGGTTGTGTCACCTCCTCTTTGAGGGGTGTCCAAATATTAGGCTAAGCCTTGACTCGGATCCTCACCAAGCATTGGGTTATACATCTAAAGCTCAAGACATCTTGCCTCATCCATATCCGCGGCTTGTTGCTGCTTCGTAACTATTATCTAACTATATTTCCCAGAGTGGACAAGAGGCCGCTGCATACATTATTTCCCATTTAAGCGGTTGTTGCAAATGCTATCCAGAGTTATCCGCGACTAGGAGTATCGTGGTGGTCCGTGGCGTTGTGGCTATGTGTTTCGACCCCAACCATGACGTCGTAGATTCGATATCTCGTCTGTGCGACAAAAATAATTTTCACGGGCTCACCTCTTTCGAGTCATTGACAATGCTCTAAGATTTCCTGCCTAGAAAAAGCTTTTCAAAAACTTGGCCGTTCGGAGTCGGCATAAAACTCTAGGTTTCCTCCAGAACAATAGCACGCACAATAGGAACAGTTGCTGTGAAGCTAGGCCCCGGCTCTCTACGGGGCTGAAGCGCCACCATTATTCTTGTTATTATTATAATATAATCCAACAGCTTAGCTAACCTATTGTGAAAACTATAAACAAATTATGTTATTGTTTAATAAATCTAGAAAAGAAAAAAATGTGTGTAACTAGGTGACTTAACTCAGTAACACAAAAAAAATATTTTGTAATGCAAAGCTGTGTCATAAAACATACTCATGATAAGCAATTCATATTCAAAATTTGTGCGTCTCAAATATTTAGAGGTATCATTATTAGAATTTTACTTTATGAATAATTAGATGAACTTCTTTTAAGACGCAAATGGGTATGCCACCTCATCATACGACAGCAATACATCCAACATCAATGCATATGTCCGCCGGTCTGCCACCTGGCGCTACACCTTCAGGTCATCATTTTTTATCAAGTCCCGCTTTGGCCAGCCCAGTTGGTTCAGCCGGTAATAATCATCCTTCGAATCCTCAAATGACTGCTAACGCACCTTGTTCTACATTATTTGTCGCAAATCTTGGACAATTTGTCTCGGAGCATGAGCTCAAAGAAGTTTTTTCAAGGTAAGTGAGTATACAACATAACATAAACATATATTTTATTTTTAAATTTGGTTTTAAATTTTATTTTTGAATCATTGTTGATTTTCAGTTTAGCCTTTTCGTTATATTGTATATTACTAAACACTTAGCTCTATTTTTAAGTTATTACTTACTAGCAAAAACCTTATATATAAATATAAAAAATGAATATTTCTTACATATAAATATATGTATTGTGTATCATACATCTTCTATATTTCTATATGTATACAGCTTACAAGACAGCTGCCATTTATGTATATGTACCTATGTCACATATACATATACATTGTAGAATTTTATATATTCACAATATGACAATATGCACAATCCTTACAGCACATACATTAATATACATGACAATGTTCGCCTGTACTTTCTTTTTTACATCGATTTAATTTAATTTATTATTCATAACTACATACTCCATGCCAAAATAGCAACAATTCTCGGCGAATAATCAATTACAAATAAAAATATACATATGGTTCGTGGTTTACGTATGTAAATAAGATTATAAAATAATCATCAACCACGCTTACTAGTGAGATAGAGATAAATAGTGGGTAATGAGGAGGGGTCCGCACCGAACCGTTTCTATGTTGAATTCACAACTCGCTCCAGCTTGGTTTTGTCTCTGACAAAGTACAGAGAGAGCATAATTTACTCAACTGCAACGGTTGGAATTGGCTTGAAACTATAGGTCTCTTCTGTTCATTACAGAGCAATAACAAACTCAACCCAGGAAGGCCCAGTTCCCTACCATTATCGTATGGAACTGTGTCTTTACGTTTAGTAATATCACTTTAAGAATAATGAAAATCCTCAATATGTTTTTCACGACAGTTGATGGCAAAATAAGAACGATCTCTGTCGTTCTTTGTTTATTTTGACTGTGGAAATTTGTTGTGCTCTACACCAGCTACTATAAAAAACATATGTATACATTAACTATTCAGTACTGAAAACCACTACATTTAAAGTAGATATTTTATTCGTTTTTCTACAATTTATTTTAAGTTATGGGCTATAGAAAGATGTAAGGAGTATTTATATTTTGTGATACCCGACATTTTACATTTACTTTAATAATATTATAAACAACTTGCACAGTATGCCTGGCTTTTGCCGCCTCCGAATGCACACAAAAGGCTCGCACAATCTTACTTCTTCTACCAGCACAACTTCCTATACTACTACTGCTACTACAACTGCAAATCTTGGCACAGGTGGTAACGACAAAAATTTGAACAGCAACAACAAGATCAATACATATCAACAAAATTTCACCAATAACAACAACATGAATACGAATATCAACAATCCGGTGGCATTTATTGAATTCAAAGACCCAACTTCCGCTAGTGCTGCAATGAATCAACTACAAGGTAAATATCTTCTATCTTCAGATCGTGGATCAATACGTATTGAGTACGCTAAATCTAAAATGATAAATGAAATGACAACCTCGTCACATGCAATATACAGCGGTAACAGTGTGCCAACTTTCAATAATAATGATACTACCACAGCAAATCAATCAATATCAATATTTAATGCACGTCAGTTGGCCAATGGTCAGAACTATGAAATACTAATGATGGGCGGAGGAATACCGGTCGGCTGTGGCACTCTGCCAACAATGCTCACCCCAACAACATCCACAAATATTAACAGTAATAATAGCATCACCAATATTCGTAACGCACAACAACCAGTCGTTATAAACTCACTACAGCACCATCAAAATCATCAGCACCAAAATCATCTTTTTAGAGACGTATGTATGCCTTTTTGATTATAATTTAATTTTTATTTATTTGCCCCCCTTTTGGTTTTTTTTTGTGTTTTATCTTCCGATTTAAATCTGTATCTCTATGTCCACACTCGTGTTTGTGTGATTGTTTCATTGCACATTTTTGTCGTAATCCTTTCCTTATTTCCTTATTCCTTATTCCTTATTAGTTGCTTTTATAAATGCAACTAATAATATAGTATAAGTATGTGTGTGAATGATGAGTATTTCCGAACGTCGAATGGGGACAGTACTTTTTTAAGGTCGTAGCAGTATAACATCAATGGGTCAGTCAATCCGTCTTTCACGCTGTTCACAGCTTCTTCTATATCAAAGAGATCGACATATAATTCTTGCTTGTTTCTTTCATGCACAGTTTCTGTGCAGTGATTCTATTTCACTAGGCTCCATTTAAGTAAAACACAGTTCACCAACCACGGTACATTCCATAGGCTTCTTTATCTAAAGACTTATCTGAAAACCGAAGGCTGTAGAGCGTAGACATCTTTCCCTAACATCTTTTATTCTTAAACTATAACTTAACACTATAAGGAATTGTTAAGTCCCCATAGTCAGACAGCCAATTCGCAAAAACATTTTTTCAACACGCGTGCCAGCATATGCACCAGTATATGCACTGAATCCATTCAGTCCTTAACGTACTAACGACTACAAAGGTAACTCAACGGCTATTGAATAATTGCAACCACGCCACAATATGGGATACTACTTTAACAAAATTTACTACTAGCACTTGATTATCACGACTGGAGTCTCCATACTAAGACCTGACTTACTGTAGGGGGTCGTAGTATTAAAGAAATCTCATTTCGGCAGCTTGAATTCGCTTTCTCGTTATTTCGGTCATTACCCACATTTCATGACCATAGATGAGTGTTGGAACAAATACTGAGCTTTAAACCGCTAATTTTACAGATCTTCCTGGCCACTCCTACAGGAAAGCTCAGCATTGCGCCTTTTACCACTCTTGAAAAATACCCTGCGATACTCCAACTTCACTACCTTTTTCAATGGGACTCCATTTACATGTAGTGGTGCATTGAACAGGCATTCTGGCAATTACCATTTCTAAATTTTTCGATTATTTTTTGTCATGGAATAGTATGAATAGAGATTGTAGTAACTCTGATTGGTCCACGTTAAGCTTATCGAAGGCGCGCTGGAGTTCCTTCTGTCGAGCATCGCAGTGCCGATAGAATGCGTGACAGAGGAATAGTTCAAATCTTGAAACTAGAGCTTTCAGTTCCAAATATCCACCAAAACTGAACGACAGATTTCGCTACAGCTAAGACTCAGGTAGTTGGGTAGTTAGGGTGACTGCTTGCTTGTGCCAAAACGCTGTGGTGCATTGTTGTCACTACTCGGTTTTGCAAACTCGATTCACGTGCTGAGCTTAAAATTCCCGATCAATTGCTCATATGAAATGAGCATATTCTTTTTGACAATTCCAAAGCCATTTGGTTGCCCCACTCTAATATTAACTAACCGTATAGTTCATTGCAATTTAAAATAATAAAAACTACATTCAGACTGAATTCAACCTGCATATGTACATAAGTAATACAAATGTATAAAGATTTATTATTTGTTTGTGTTTGTTTTTTTGTTTTATTTGTAATTTATTACTCATTATATACATTTGTTTGTTATCAAATTTAATAATTTTTATTATTTTCAAAAAGTTGAAATTATAAGTTTTTGAAAAAAATTTCAGGGGAGCGGGTATGGAATCAAGGCCTGATGTACTGAATAAAAAGGCAGAACATGAACTACATCATCAATTCTTAATGACAACAGCAACTTGACCCATTTCAACGTCTTCTAATTCATCGACGACGACAATAGCAAGCATACCAACAGCATTATTTTCTGGAGCAACAGGGCCAGGAGGAGGGTTGTACTCTTATGTGCTACCGACGCAATCCCATGTAGCGGCATAATATATTTCTGTCCAAGATTGCATCTCGTATTTGTTTGATACTATAATCTTGATTCATCCCTTCGATCGGATATATAATACGAAGCATTATTTTTCAAACTAATAGACCAGCAAATTAAAACATTACAATACAATTTATTATTACGAAGAAATAGTACACATATCAATGAAGAGCATAAATTTCGTTCATAAGAGATTAGGGTTTTAATCTATATAAATATAGGAGCAAAAAGCAATTAGAAACATATAGTGAACCTATTTACCTTATTGCAAGATAATTGCATAAAATAACTTACTCAGAAGAAGGATGGAGTAATTTTAAACAATACAAAAATTAATGATTAATTAGATACATACATAGTTCTTATGACTGTGAATATTATTGTGAAGACAAAATAATAACATACATTGATATACACGAAAATCTAAAACGTATCTAAACAAAATCAGAATAACTTGAAAATCCTTAAAATAACTATCTTACAGGAACTTTTCTAGTATTTTTAATAAAAGTAATTCAGCATATACTTTTCACATCTTTTTTCATTGTTTTCAACATGTCGACCAAGATTCATAGTTAATATTTTAGCTTTTGACTGAGCTTGAATTAGGTAATTGATTTGTATATTTATACATTTATTAGTTATTCAATTGACACATTATGTTCTCATTCAGCTCAGTATTTTTTTGTGTTGTTTATCATTCATAGCTGAATTGCTATTTTTTTATATAATATATGTGTACACTTATATCTGTATATGTATATATATATATTTCCAACGTCTTTTAATATATATATATATATATATATATATATTTATATACATACACAAATATATTTATGTGGATAAAATATATTTAAGTAAAACATTAAAATATAGCTTAACCGAATGTGCCCTTTATATAGCTCTCTTTCTAGATTTATGAAAAAAACAAAAGGAAAAAATTAAAAATGCAAACATTTAAATTGAAAAGAAGAAATATTATATATATTAATATTATATATAAAATATATAAATGATAACTAATATAATGATGTAAGGTTAGTTAAAACAAATTAAAGAAACAAATCAAGTTAAAGAAAAACCAAAATCTAGGTATACAACGATAAGTCATGCTTCTTTTCGAAATTACTTAAAATACATAGAAATTAAAGAGCCGAAACAGTTTGTAGGCTTAATATTGGATTGTAGGCGATTTCAACAAATAATTCCAGCATCCAACAATTTAAATACGGCTATTAGGCAAAATCTTACATTTTTAATTTGCCAACAGTAAGCGATTGAAATTGTAAAATGTAAGAATAGATAATATTTAAGGGTTTCACTTTAACACATAAAATATAAACCAAAAAGATACAATATTTTAATATTTTGAGGAACAGATTTATTGTTTATTTAATGTCGAGATGTGTAGCAAGGTATGTGCTAATTTCAATCTAGCATGT
This sequence comes from Eristalis arbustorum, assembly GCA_916610145.1. Lineage (NCBI taxonomy): Eukaryota > Metazoa > Arthropoda > Insecta > Diptera > Syrphidae > Eristalis > Eristalis arbustorum. The sequence goes on along the minus strand of OU744316.1, from coordinate 78,165,025 downwards.
GTTTATGAAAATTAAAGAAAAAAGTAATTAATCTAAGAAAAACCAACTACAATTAATAACTTAAATGGATTGTTTACAATACAAAACATGTTCTCTTCATGATTGAAAGACAACAACAATTTTAACTGATTTCCGCCCGCAGCAAAAACAAAATAAATAACAGTAAATTAATAGCAGATGCAAAAATATAAAAAAGAAAAAAAAACGAAAATAATAATAAATTAAACACAGAATCTACAAAATATTGTATAGTGCAAGAACAATCAATTTTGTACTTGGAAAGATGCTAAAACATAATTGGAGAAGAAGAAAATCCTTTAAAACCCAAACCCGAAATAAAAAGAAATGAAATACATCATTTACATATCATATTTCGTAGAAAGTGGTAAACAGAGAGATAAATGGAAATAATATAATTATACATACAGAAGTAATATAGTAGAATTGAAAAGTATTGTTATTCTAATACCTATGTAGACTAAGGCGTGTATGTATATTTTATGTACATTTCATGCAAAAGCTAATCAGTAAATTAAAATTATGTAATGATTTTCTCCTTAAATTATTTATAACTAATTATATTCTTTTAATATTTCAAGCGAAGGATCGTCAAAAACCAAATGTTCTTTGTTTATCGTTAAGAAAATGATCTGAGAATCTCAACACAATCTGTAGTAAAAGAATTTCAAAGTATTTCAAATAATTATTGAACTTCAATTTTAAAAGAATGAATTCCTTCTGAACAACACCATGGAAAATATTTCGTATAAAACATGTTCCAGTAGAATTTCGACAACTCGAACCATCTTTTGCCATAAAAAAATTAGAGTTATGAATTTAAAATTACATTTAAATTTTTGTCTTGGCACCAACAAACTTTCATTCGAGTTATCGAAGTTCGACTGTATTGAATATAGCCAATTCAACCATCAGGATATTCTTTTGTTAACCCGTTATAATAAAACATTTTGTTGGTCCTTCGTTTATTTAGTAATAGCAACTACCAAAGCTGTCTTTACATTTTTTTATTTAATTTAAATTAAAATGTTCATACCAAAGGCATATATTAATATAACTCCAAAGTTTTTATTTATACATAACATTCTTATACATATTATATTCATTTGGCTCATTTCTCTTTTGAAATGTGACATGAAATAAATATATACAATCGGATTTTTATTTTTAATATTACGAAAATATTGGACTAACTGACGCTAAAAGTGGACTTTAAAAATTGTCATTCCTTATTTATTTAATTTAATTATTTAATTGTTATGTTTCATTTTATTTATTATTTGAATTAATGGAAGATAAAGTATATATTTATATATTCCGTCCAAGAGATATAAGGAAACGATTAATTGAAAATAAAAAAAAAAAATTCTCTAGAGAATTAGTGTAAAACAAAATATACGGGTTATGCATCGTAAGGTAACATATTTGACTTGTGAGCAATTGACCCAATAAATAGAGTATTCTGAAGAAAATTATTCAGCGAAGTCATAAATCACCTGATTAATACAGAAAGAAAATACTAATGCATATCATTCACAGCGCCTTTTTATTTCCCTTTAGATATTAAGCGTAATATAATTATTAATAGGATTACATACAAATTGTGTATAGATAAGTGTGATGTTTGGAAGCAATCTATACTCTAATAATAATAATTCAATAAAGTCAGGCAAAACCCCATTTTTGGATTTACCTAAATTTGTTTAAACACTCACGTTCCTAGTGGGCAAGTATTTATATTATGAAGCTTCCTACTAGGACAAATTAGTCCTTCATGATATCTACAAACTTATTTGATTCCGTCTTATCGTTGACCTACTTTCTCATCCGGTTTTTAAGTTCATGTATTCTGTCTGAAAATCTGCAATACCTATTACTTCATAGGTATTATTTTACCTGAATATATGATAGCAAATTATATATAAAATATATATTATAAAATTTAATTGGATAAATATATATTGAATTTTTGAATATAGTAAGATTTTTAACTAAATTAACCATACGTGGAAAAAGACACAAGCATTAAAAGACAAATTTAAAAATAAGAAACAGACCGTATCATTACAAGACAAAGTTAAAATGCTTAAGAACAGTGAAATAAATTAGTAATTGATAGATGCTCAAATGAGCAATTGTAAGGTTTAACAAATCTTGCTAAGCATATATATATTGACGTATACAGAAATATACATAAAGCATAAATATATGCATTTAATATGGGAACATACATTAAACGTAGACATATCAAAGTAAACGGCAAATACTAAATTTTATTGTTTTCTACTGCTATTTATATATTTTTAATTGAGAACTTAATAAAAATAAGCAACATAAAGGCAAGTGAAAAACCAAATATAATTTAATCAAATGAGTTTCAACTGTACGGATTGGTAAATACTGTATACATTATTTGTAAGAAAGGCAAAGTAAATCACTACATGAAAACATTATAACCAAAAACTATTTAATAGCTTCAGATATGATTCAAAGAAAAATTCCTTTAATTTCCAATATATTTGTATTCTGTTTTCTGCTTTGTTATTCATTTAATTTTATCTATCAATCTCAATTTTAATAGTTTAAACACTACATTGGATGCGTGTAATAATATATATTATTTTTTATCTAATTATTTTCTTTATGACGAACTTGTTTTTTTCTTTCGTGGTAGTATTTATTTAAAAAAATTAATTATTAATAAATTTTAAAATATTTCAATAATGACCTGGTTTTAGTTATCAATCGAATATTTTGAACTCTCATATTTATACTCTGGACTGCACATTTTTATGGTTTGTTTGACGACATTACAGCCCTTTATCTAGAGTGCAGGTTTTTAATGGTGCGGACAACTGTATATCTTTTTTGTTTCTTAGATTTTACAGTGAAATAACTAGTAATACACAGGTACAACACACTAAATGTTTTAAGCTGGGACTTTTGTACTTTTATTAATGACTTGCCAAGTAAAGGTGATTAAATAATTACAGTTCGCGTGTTCCTTATTTATAATTTGACTTATGATAAATGATTCCGATTCACCGTTCAATTGCGATATTAGTATTCGTTCCTTTTAAACTTTGACGCAAAAAAACGCAAGTGCTTAAAATGGAAAATGTGTACATATAGATTGAATGTCCTTTAGTGTATTTTCAGCTATTCGAACTTTATTACTAGTCGATGATAAATTGTATTAAATGCCGATTTATGCATTGACGGTAGAGCTTATGTAATAACGAAAATGTTGTTCAAGACAATTAAATGGCAATCAATTTTCCAATATTACATTATATCAAATATCACAGATTGATTTCGTTGGTATGTTAGTTAAACTTCCCAATTCTCTATTTTCTTGTTATCTGTATTAACCTACATATCTGTATTTTGTTCTAGATCACTCTCCGTTTTACTCTGATTTATATACTTTAAAATTAATCTTTATTTTTAGATACACGTACTTTGAGTCATATGGAAATATTAACACATCCTCTTATAATTTTGCGTATTGTTTTGCTTTACATTTTTTAAAAAGCTTTATATAAAATATGTAATTTGATCTTGAACATTGCCATCATTATAATCTGATGGCAGAAACATTCACTACTTGGAAAAAGGTTATCTACAATTAAAGCTAGGATATTTTATTCCTAAACACTAAATCCATACGTTCACATGTACCTATGTATGCATTCATCAACAACGGCTTAATTTTTCAAAATTGGCTTTACATGGCTTCTCATTGATTTGAGACATTCTGATTACATGTCAACAAATATATATAAATGTTCATATGCATGTATATACATATATATATATTCAAACAAAACATCAACATTTTTTAAAGCCATCCAGTTTTTGGCATACCTGATTCTCAACTATACTTGAACTGTTAACTTCAATTTTTTTCCATATTGTTTGAGTTTGAGTGAATGGTCTTTCTCACTTTATTTTTAATTTATTTCTTATTTTGCATCAACTATTATTGTAGTTCGTTCTATAAATAAGATTCATTTCAACCAAATAAAAAGGAAAATATATTTGTATAAACAAACAGAAATCAATGAAACGAATTTTAAAATAGGCAAACAAACAAGAAACAAAAAGTACATGTTACATAATATTCTTTAAAATGACCCTTATCATATGGGTACATTATGCTTTTAAAAGTAATGAAATTTGAAAAATGTAAAATTATATATTATGTTAGATATAAGTAGTGCAATTGAACAAAAGAAAAATTATATTGAATAAAAACTTTTTAGAAGTTATACATACAAAAAGAAGATGAGCAAGGATATTACTGTAAGTGAATTCATGAAAAGATTTATAATTAAGTCTAGATTATAAAATGAATCAAAACATTTTAATTAAAGAAAACTATGATAAAATGTAAGTCGAAGGAATAAAAACCGTAATTCAAAACATATCAAACTAGTGCCCGATATTGATAAAATATCTATCTATATATATATATATATATGTATATATATATATAAATGTATACATATATGTGTATGTGCCTATGTATAATATATATGTATACACATATGATTATACATATATATATACACATATGTATACAACAAATTAATGAAAATAAAAAAATTAATCATTAATTATTGAATTTATATTATAAAAAGAAAAGCAAACCATATTTACAAGAACATATAATATCAAAAAAAAACGCAAATAATAATATATTTATATATGTGCATACATGTATATTTATATACATTTATATACATATATTTATATACATATCCATTTGGAAGCAATTTTTTGTCTTTGTATTTATTTATATATACAACTAAAAGCAAAAGTAATATAATAAAATTACTTACAACTACTTAACAGTGTGAAAAATCTATGATAGTATTACAATCGATCCCCAAAACAGCTATTAAAAATTTATAAAATTCTCAATATATAAATATTTATATATTGAATTCTTGTATGTATACATGCATGTATAGATATTAAATGAATATGTGGCAGTCATATGTAAGTAGAAAACTAAATATGAGTACATATGGACATTCATATATCATCAGTGTATTTGGGGTGTGCCTCCTGCGAAGTAATATTCTGAATTATTTTATTCATACAGCAGTTCAGTTCTTGTGTATCAGTAACAGTGGCACGACCGTAACGTAAAGTATTTTTAAACGATTCTGTTGGGCTTTGTTGAGTCTCAAAAACTTTGTATGAAGGTATTTTTTCCGAAAAAATATTTAATTAAGTTGGGGATGATTAATCTGTTAAAATCGGAACAATAACCAAAAACACGAAACTTGTAGGCACTACGTATGCCAACACATACTTACATTTCCTTTGTGCTGAAATATTGCCGCATAGTGTCGAGATGGTTTAGTGTCATCAGAATATTTTGCAATATCATTTAATATTGGTTTGTTTTCTCAAATACATAATATTTAATTAGTTTCATGTTTATTTATTGCAATAATATGAAGAACCAACATCGTCAAAATTTGATGTTCAAGGTGATAGCAGCTTAATTGAGGAAACTCTGTCCCGTACGTGGAAGGAATCAAAAATCACGAAATAATTATTAAAGCAGTATAAAGGACCTATACAAAACATATAGCAACTACAAGAAATAAAATTATTTCGTCTGTTTACAGGACAGAATGCAATACTATCCTCTGTACTTATTTCAATCAAAGCTCTGATTTTGTTAAAATCAACCGGCCATTTACAAAAGTTTGAGTCTGTCCGACATAATCAATTTACCAAGTTACACATAATGAATTAACGAATTGTTATATAATACATACTACATGTTTTGGAGCTAGAGATGCTTAGCCCTACAACCATGGCGTTCTCTATCGATTGATATGTTTGTCGTAGATGTTCCGTTTTACGATACTTGATCAATAAATACCCGTTTTTAAGGCTCCTGAAAATTTCTGAAACAAGGGCCGACAGAATTCTAATACGCGAGCATTTTTGTTATTACACTTGTACGGTGTTTCCGGTGATTATTGCTTCTCTCTTCTGCATTTTCTGAACTTTAGTTAAATCCCTATGTACACGTGTACAAATATAGGTATATATACATACAAAGATATTTTTAATATAATTTATTTAATTCTGGCCTTGACCTTATGTAATAACATAACATAGATAAGTGTAAAACAAAACATTATCTTTACAAAGAAAGGATAATAATTATCAAAGATCTTAATAAGAAGAACAAAAAGTAAATTATATTAACTGAAAATCGGCTTTTCGATTTATATGAATAAGCAACAAACAAGTAATTTTCTTTTTACTAATAACATCAACGACCAGTCTATGCAATGCTTTTATTTACCAAGTTTTTATAAGTATGAAAAATGTAATAAGTGATTGAAGCAAAAAATAGGGAACGGAAATATATAAATAAAATAGATGAGAATTAATAAAACAACGTTGTTTGAAAGAGATATATGACATTTAAACACATTATAAATTAATTAACGAATAAATCACTATGATTATGATTATTATTATTATATGAAATGATGACAAGATTAAATAAATAGAATTTTAAATTTGTTTTGTGGAATTGTGTGTCGACATTTTTTCGAATCATTCTGGATCCTATATAATCAAGGTTTGACAAGTCTTAAGCAAGGGTGAGTTGAATTGTGTACCCGCATTATGGATATTTTAAAAATCGATAACTTTGGGGGTTCCAAGAAAGTATTTTAACTACTGGAGAGGATGTGGTGGTCAGTGTCACCCGTTTAGGAATTAGGGGCAATTTTAGTAAAAAACATATGTAAGATGAAAAAAAAAATGTTTAAAAACGTATCTAAAAAACCTGCAACACTTACGATGATGTAGTGTTTCTGTTTTGAAAGGACGAAGCCTGTTCTTTAATACTGAATGATGAATTATTAGTGTGACTAGTTTTTGAAAAATCCGCATGTAAACTATAATTTGCTTCATTTGCTGCAACTTTCGAGTATGTGGTAGCTCGCGGTGTTGTGGGTTTGTGCGTCGACCGTGGTAGGGCTCGATCAATGGTCTGGGCGACAAAAATTAATTTTCACGACCCCACCTTTTCCGAGTCACTGACTCACTAAGTCTCGCGAAGCAGTCCACCTGGGCTGTGATACCAGAAGAAATATTGCTCATCTCGTCAATGTGCATTTAAAAATTCGTCAAAAATGGTTAATATGCACTTCGAAATCAATTAGAGAAATTGGTACCAAAATACGTGTACAATATGTATCTGTATTAAAAATAAAAGCCTTATTATGAAGCAAATATGTATTTTAAAAGAAGAGAAATTCACAGAATACACAGACAAATTCACAGAAAACACCAAAGACTTAGAGACACGTACACAAAGCTGCTGGTGCAGATGGACTGTCTGAAGAACTCTTTAATGTAGCTGGTATCATACATGCACCAACTTATATATGGTTGGGAGAAAGTATGCTCGACGAGTAAAATCTTAGTATCGTTTGCCCGATTCACAAGAAAGGATACCACTTCAACTGCGCCAACAAGCTATACCATGTTATACCTTTGACATTCCTGGGAAACTCGTCAGGTTGTGCCAGACGCCAAAATCCGTGCAATTGCTTGCATACGCAGACGATATTCTTGTGATTGGTCGAACACAGGAAGCTGTCAATGAAGCGTTTGCTTAGTCGGTTGGAATCGACGGGATCTCTAACATTGTGCTAAGACATCTTCCTCTGAAAGTGGTCACTATGTACACAATCCTTTTTAACAATGCTCTGTATAATGCACATTATCCGGAGCATTGGAAAACTGCGATTGCACAACCCATATCCAAGCGAGGGAAAGATTCTTCAAATCCGTTCAACCTCCGGTCAATTAGTCTCCTTCCGAACATCAGGAAGGTATTCGAGAAGGTGGTAAATAGAGCTCTGATCAACTGGACAGAGGACAAGCATGTAATTCCGGATAACCAATTCGGTTTCAGAGCGGGGCATGACACTATTCATGCCGCGTCGAAACTGGTGTCGGATATCCAATGGAACAAGAGCCAGAAACAATGTACGGGCGCCTGCTTGATTGACCTGGAGAAGGTCTTCGACACCGTATGGTTAGAAGGACTTTACTATAAGCTCAATCGGCTAGGCATTAGTAAGCCACTGCTGTATATACTGTATAACATGCTTACCGGTAGGCGGTTCGTAGTCAAGAATGGAAACGTAACCTCTGCAGGTATTTTTGAAGTAAAAAATGGTCTCCAACAGGGTGCCGTTAATTCGCCGATCCTGTTCAACATTTTCTTGAGCGATCTAATAAGTTCTCTTCCTCACGCAATTGCGTATGCCGACGACTTGATCGTGTACAGATCAGGCAAAAAGATCGAGGACATCACTACGCTCGCGCAGGGTGACTTCGACTCATTCATGATCTCCGGGGCTTACTACCCCAACCCACAATACCACGAAAGGGTACGTCATAACGGATTCGTCCCCCCAGAAGCTTTTCTCCATTTAGACAAGTGCAGTCTGATACAAGACATAAATGCGGTACCGCTCATCTACCACGTCGCCAGGTCAACTGTGGATGGACGACTCAACCACGACCGCTCTGTCGCACATCGAGCTGAGGAGGGTCTCCTCCGTTTTAGTACAGCGGTGTCGAGGCGGGATATAAGGGATGTTGCTAAGCAGCACCAAAAGTTCTGGTGGCTGGGGAGCGAAAGAACTCCAGCGTCGAACCCTCTAGACCCAGGGTAGAAAGGGTAGTGCGTACCCCCTTATGGGGCGCAGTCGGTCTCCGTTTTGCGGTGAATCAGATGCAAATCTAGAAACCGCAACCTATGGCCGACTCACTTATCGTAGGGTAGTTTTAAGGTAGTCAGTAAGCTGTATATATGTAAATAAATAAGAAAAAAAATAAAAATAAAAATAAAAAATATTAAAAAAAATAAAAAAAAAAGTATATATAAGTATAAATAAGTATATAATGTACATTTGTGTGTACTGATGTACATACCATTGCACATTGCACTAAATCTGTATATGCATGTGTATATATCTATACACATGTGTATATATATGTATGTTAGTTTAACGTAGTTTAAGTTATTTTAAGGTAGTATGTAAGTTAGCATGTAAGTTCTATCTAAAAATCCGTCCTGTTATTAAGTTTTTTTTTTCTCTTACTAATTTTTCTTAATATTAAGTTGTACAGACAGTATGAAGTCACTACAATTAAAATGCTAGTTTAAGTCGAAAGACATAGTTTAACTTTAAGTTTAGCTTAGAGTGCCCGCCGAGGGCTAGTGAGTTAGTATAGTAACACTGTTCGTTTAACTACTGACCTGAACCTGAAGTAGTAAATAAAAATGAATTTAAAATGAAAAAAAAAATGAAGCGTTTGCTGGTATTGAAAGGGAGAGACAAAAATGGTGAATGAGAGCAACGAAGTAGGTATATGTTGTCCTCAAGAAAGGACACACAACATCGACGACTCTGTCAGAACGTCAATATAGGCAGCTACAATTTCGAGGTAGTAAAGGACTTTATCTACCTTGGCTCCCAAGTAAATAGTGCAAACAACATCAGTACCGAGATTAAACGCAGAATAACTCTTGCCAATCGCTGTTTCTTTGGGCTCAAGAGGCAATTGAGTGGTAGAGCCCTCTCTCGCAAGACCAGGCTCACATTAAATAAGACCTTGATCATCCGTCCTGCTGAAAGCCTGGACGATTTCAACGGCGAATGAAGATGCGCTTGTTTTCTTCGAGAGAAAAGTTCTGCGTTAAATTGTGGTCCTGTTTGCGTTGAAGGTTACTTAAAAGATTCAACCACGAACTGTATGAGCTGTACAGCGACATGAGTATGGCCATGTAGAGCGCAATGACAACACTGCTCCAGCCTATCTTCGAGAATCCTTCACACTCAAGTGACGAAGGACGCAAACCAACGTGTCGTGCGAAATTGGACGCAGCTGGCTAAGGCTCGCGCCAGCTGTGGAAGCTAGTTGGCTGAGGCCTAGGTTCACCTCAGATTGTATCGCCATAAGAAGATGAAGGTGGTTGTGGATTGCGTTTGCCTCTTTGTGCATTATAAACTCAGCTTGACAGTTCACAAAGAGATTAATTGATTCGCAGAGAAAACCTTTTAAATCATCAAATAGGAAATTTGAACTAACTTTTTTTGAGATTTTTGTAGATGAAAAAACACGATAACTCAGTGCATAACAAAAAATATAACTTTTTGCTTGTAGTAATAATAATAATATGTCGCTCAGAGCTGGAATCGAACCTACGACGTCGAGGTTGGAGTCGACGCACATACCCACAACGCCACGGCCCACCACCAAAAAGTGTTGTTTCCGAAAGTTCCCGTTTGCAGTTCGCTGCTCACATGAACTGACCTCAGTCTTTTCGTTTTTCCATCGGCGTTCCCTAACCTACACGATAATATAAATACAAAATAGATTTGCCAAACATAACGCCTACGGTGGCTAGGTCAGCCGATGGACACCACAGCTCCGGCACGAAGAATCTTCGAGTCCGAACCTGTCCTGCAACGCAACAGAGGACGCCCGCGTTTAAGGTGACGCCCCAACTTGGTGTGCGAAACTGGAGACAGCTAGCCAGAGATCGCGCTAGTTGGAGAAGCATGTTGGTTGAGGCCCAGGTCCACCCCGGACTGTACCGCCACACAAAGAAGAAGAAGAAGATTTGCACACGGCAGTTTCTTATGAAAAAGTGGCAAGACTAATGGTGTTACTGTCCGAATGTACTAGCGAGAGGTACTTCTAAGAATATGTAACAACGTTTGATATCGATTTGAATGGTATATCGGCGTTAGATATCGGAAATCGTTTTCGCTGTCTTTCTCGGAGCAGGGCAGCTGCCTTACAAACTGATTAAAGCTACGAATATGTAAGTGCGTCAAGTGGTCAAGTACAAGATCCCATTATTATAGTTGAATTATCAAATAAAATAACAACTGAGCATGGCAGTGAGACAGCATCAAGCACTAGGAACTAGATACGTAATGCATTTAATATCATAAAGAAATAAATGTGAATAAAAAATTCAATTTTCTCAGTTCTTTATCTTCTCACATTTCTTATCTCTTGTTGGTGGACCTAAATGATTTATCTTCATTGCAAGCAGGTCCTATTTCTTTCCTGTAATTGCTTTGTTACTAACTCGGTTAATTTCATCTAAGCTTCTTAAAATAAATTTATTTCGCTCTGAAATGCCATCAACATAATTTTCCTCCATGTTATTTCTAATGTATCAAATCTATGTACATTCGATGAGTACTCAAGTTGTTTGGCCTTGACTCTAGCGGTAGCCTCGATATGGACATCAACACAAAATCGTGTTGAATTATTCTGAGCTGCATACATGTACATATGTATGTTGCTTTTTTTGATAATTTGTTGAATACATACTTAGAGGTTTGGAAAAGGTCTACGCCTGCATTAATTTAATTCACAAATTGGAAGGAAGAGGTTATTGAGAACAACCCCTAGCCAAAAGTTATGGAATTGAACATTAGATTGACATAAGCAACCACAAAACATCGTCACACCAATACGGAGGTCAAAACTTTGTCGCAATGACGATCGTCAATCTGGCATCGCTGCATCCGGATACTGTCAATTAACGAAGACCACATATATGAGAAAAAATAGTAATTTGTGGCTTAAGCACTTCCAGTGTGAATGTGAATATTATAGCTGTTAAAATATATGCATTTTTTAAAGCATGTTAAAAGAACAGCATTCTGGCTTGCAAGACAGGCATAATTTATCAGTGTAAGTGTTGCCGTTGTTTTTTAACATTTTTGTTTTCAAATTTAAACTAATTTTATTTTTAAATTGCCCCTACCTTCTGAACGTGTCGAGATAGACCCAATCCCATAGTAAAAACTAGTTGTTTTGGACCCCTCTATCGCAAGAGAAATGGACGTATACACTACAATACAATTATAGGCTCACGAGAAATGGAAATATTGGCATTGCTAGTCGAGTATGAATCAATCATGGCTACCCAATACAATGAGTTGCAAATAAAAGAAATAGTCATGCCAATTACATTTCGTCCGGGACTTTCGAAAGGTTAGTGTCTGAAAGATATATTTCGTTTTGCCTGTTACTTATAGTCTCGTCGTTAGACGATCGTCGTCATGCGCGATGAGAGCAGCGTCAGCGGAATGCTGTATACATGAAAAGTAAATAAAAAAGGAAGCAGGTTATAATTTGTAAAAAAAAAATCATTTATCGGTGTTTGTAGCACGTTTAATGCTTTGATTTCGTTCAGAATTTATACACGATATTTAAAGCAAGTACATAACGATACCAAATTCTGACTGAAAAACGATCGCAGAAAAAAGTGCCTGATTTTTAGCTTAGCGATACTCGTTGGTCCTATAGAGATTACCATAGACTACGAAAGCTATTGTTGGTGGTGAAGTTTTGATGTTGAACCAGTTGTTCAATTTTCTTATTCTATTCAACTGTTCAGAACATATTTGTTTATTTTCTAATATATAAACAAGAAAAAATGGTGAAATTAGTAAGTTGGCTTATATGTACATTAAAGATGGTTATTCTATTGAATATTTCTATTCTAATAAAAAGAAGCTCTAACTAGCATATTTCCTGATCAGGTGCAAAAAGACATGGTGAGGAATGAAGCAACGCACCTTTTAGAAAATATGAGTTGGCTTGGCATCTTTAGTATGGTGGTCCGGTGGCCTTCCTTCTTAAAAAGCTAACACTCCTTCGTAATCAGCTTTAGTCCAGCTCTCACAATGCGTTGGAATAATTCTTCCACCCATGAAAGTGATGTTGTCGAGTATAAGGCCCAGGTACCGCGGAGTGGGAGTGGAGTTGCCAAGTGTGGGATGTGATAAGACGATCATGTTGAAAACATCATCAGGGAGTACACTTTGCCCATGCTGTGTTATACAGCTCAAAAACACCTCTCCCTTTAAAATGTTCGTAAGCACATTGTTTTGGTGCTCAACGTTGTACTAATGCATCTTCCCACGGCTTCTTGACTGCGGCCCTTTAGTTTTCGAGCAAACATCACACGCCTGGATCCATTCCTTTACTGACTGCTGGCACCCAACCCTAACCTCTGCTTGATCTTCTCAATCGTCTTTGTGATGCCCAGATGTCCTCCACTTGATCCGCTGTGATATTCCCACAATATTTCGTGTATTTTTCTCCTCGGAACCACAATCAATTTTCGTTTTGTTTGGCCATCTACACTTTCCCAAACGCGATTCAAGCAAACATTCAGCATTTGTAGACTTCGCCATTGAGCCCAATATGCCTTGCGACAGGACTCTGTTCTACCATGACGGTCTGATTCCACGTTCAACGGATTCAATCTTTTTTGACAGATCCGGATCATTCATTTGCTCCTTCCCTTGGTAAGACGCTCAGCCATCGCACATCGATAATGTGTTCCTTTTCTTCTGCCCTAGTACAATGTTTGCACACAACATCTGCATCTGTTTCTGTGTTCTATGTTCAAGTGGTAGCTCTGCACCCTTTCGATTCATCGAACTAGTTGTCTTTCGGGATTCTTAAATTGGAGCAACCGCCGTAGTGCAGCATGATCCATTCTCAGATGGAATTGTTGGCTATAGAAATACTTGTGGAAGTATTATACACTTTTCCCCACTACCAGAAGTTCTGTTAGTTATCGTGACGCAGTAGTTTCGCTCAGACTTCGATAAGACTGTACTGTAATAAGCAATTACCTTTTCCTCGCCATCATTTACTTGGCTGAGGACCCCGCCTATACTGTAAGCGCTTGCTCCTTTTGAATTATTTGTGTGTTGAAATTAATGTGAAATGTGAATTTTATAACGTTCTCCGCGCTTGTAACGTGCTCCATATCCATGCACAATTGTAACTTTGCAGAAACTTAAACACCAAAGCGTTACAAATGGGCATTCTCTCTATCGTTTTCCCTCGCACCGTGCGCGGACGTGCGAACCAACCCTCACGTTCTTGAATGAAGGAAGTCAAATCTTTTATGAACATATTTTGTGATAGATAATAAAAAGCAATTAGAGAACTATAAAGTGATAGCGACAAATTGAGTGCTAGTGGGCCTCCATGCAGCAGTCAAAAACAGCCAATGAGGCATTCGAAGCAACCATGGGCCTCATAAAGATGCTAAAAATGAAACCGGTCCCACTTTCGAACGAAGGATTTGTGACAAATCCTCACAGGAAAAGACTCCAGCAAGGCCATTGTACCAAAGCAACATAACGACAACAAAAGCGCCACCGATGCTACCAATCACTTTCTTTCGACAAAGACACACTACGCCAAATAAAACAAGATAGATATTGTTATAAAAAAACTTGTCGAAAGAGAAAACTGTGCTGAACACTAAGATCATCAAACAATCTTCCACCATCCACGTCCATATTCGTTAAGATTTGCAAACAGAACAGCAATAAAGCTGTAAAGTGTAACTCAAAATAAACATTAAATCAACGAAATCAAAAATTTGTTTTGCCATAAACAATAAGTCAGGGGACCAACTATGTAACCCAATTCTAATTCTGATTCTATTCGAAAGTTGTTTGCGTTCTACACTACATTGGTACCATAGTATGAAAGTAGAAACGAATGCCAGTTATGCAAAGTATTTTGTGCAAAATTTCCTACTTTCGATCGAGTATCGTTTTAAATTTGACAGAAAACATGTCAAACTTTTTTAAGTTTTCCAACTAATTTTAAGGAACTAAAGCGAATCGAGAACAGCTCAAATATTTTGGAGATCAACAGGAAGAGATTTCTCCCACAAAATGTTTTTCATAATTATCTTAAGGCATTTATTTTATTTTCAGTTTTCTTAAAAATTATGGTTTATCCAAAGAGTCGTTTATATATTTGCGTACTAAATAGTATATCCACCGAGCTAAAAACTCCGCGAAAACAAACCTCTGTCCCCAACATTGTAAAAGTCGCAGCCACATTTAACTTCCTGGCAACAGGAAGTTATCAGAATCAGATTAGTGGAGACAGACAGGCGAGCCCTGCTCAAGAGACGGTATCTAGGGTTGTTTCTGAAGTGTTGAATGCTATAGAAAAGATACTCTGCCCAAAACACATTAACTTCCTTATGATAGAGGAAGAAACGAAATGATCGAAGCGAGACTTTTGGGATAAATAAAGGATTCCAGGCGTTATTGGTGCGGTGGATGGCACTCTTATACAAATAGTTCGACCACCTATCGGTGAACACCTATTATTTGCATAGAAAGTTTAAACACAGCATCTATGCAAAGGTGGTAAGTTTAAATGAAACTTGAAACAATAAAAGTATATCTTTTCTCTCTAAAAACCCTCTGTTAGATATGTGATATGTCCGATCCGTCAATGTTCGATATGGAGGTTCATCTCATGACTCGCACATTTGGATACTGAGTTCAGAAAGAGCATGCACACGTCGTTCGAGAGCGGAAACAGGTCGTCATGCATCCTTGGTATGTATAATGTTATATTCTGATATGATGTTGAACAGAAGATATTAATCATCCGGGTATCCATTAAAGCTTTGGATAATGACAACATATAGACTGGCATCTGAAGGTTCAATGGAAGCAAGATATAATGAACGACATTCAAGAACATCATTGAACGTGTGCACGGGCTTTTAAATGGAAGATTGAGATGTCTCTTATCGGCCAGAGAACTTCATTATTCGCCCAATAAAGCCACACAAATTTTAAAAACGTGTTGTGCAAAGCATAGTTCAACGTGTAATTGCCCGAAACAATGCAGGACGTCCGAATTATTGAGGATAATGAAACCTCACTCAGAAGAAAATGATAATTTAACTTACATTGCGAAACGAAATCGTAACAATATTCGAAATTAATTATTTATTTAACAAAAAACAAAACAAATAAATAAAGATTAATTTATTAATACCAACAAAAACAAGATTCAGTCTTTTAAATGAACACAAAATTATGAGATATAACAAACATATAATAATAATATAATAATATAATATGGGTGGCGCTACAGCCCAAAGAGGGCCAGGGCCTAGCTTCTCAGCAACCAACTCCTGTTGTGCGTGCTATTGTTCTTTCACGAGTGGAAGGGACCTACAGTTTTATGCCGACTCCGAACGGCCAAGTTTGAGAAGCTTTTTCTAGACAGTAAATACTCTTTGAGCATTGTCAGTGACTCGAAAGAGTTGGGGTTGTGAAAATTATTTTAGTCGCTCAGAGGTGAATTCGAACCTGCGACGTCGAGGTTGGGGTCGACGCACATACCCACAACGCCACAGGCCACCACGATATACAAAACAATAACACCATAAATTCATTAATTTGTTCAATGCCATGATTATGCATCAATTATTTCCTGAAGTAGTTTGAGTACTTCCCTTTTTAGTTCCAATTTGGCAACATAGTTGTTATTTTTCTCCTTTTTTGGTATCTTCGAATACTCATTAAATTTTCATTGATGTCCTTCATTTCGTAAAACATGTTGTTTTGATGTGCGATGCTGTTTTTTTTTTTTTTTGTGCTGATCCGTATTGAGGACAGTTTTCTTTTTCTTCGGTTTGGAAAAGGCTTGTGTTTGAATGATTTTCTTCACCGCCAAACAAATCTTCGTGCATGTCTTGATCAGCACTGTGCTTATTTATGGAGGATGAGTTATTGATTCCAGAAATTCAAGGATCACATCGTTCTATCCACGGCTTGTCTTAGTTCCACTAACTAAGACTTTACTTCCAGTGGTGCAAGGGAGCAATGTTTTGATGGACTTCCACCAGTAAACGAACATTATATAATGAAGTAGACCTACTTTGTCCTCGCAAAAAATCGACCACATTCTGTAACACCTCTTCTAAGCCAAAGCGCCATAGGCTCATTTGTCTCATAGGCCTTAGACCGGTTACGTCTATGCCTTGAATTTTTTTTGAATTGATATGAAACGCATGTACGTATGTATCATGCGCAAGAATGATGTATTTCATGAGTATGAACATGTCAGATTGAAAATTAAATCCAAACGTGTTCGAACACGGACGAATTAGAGTCTCGCACACAAATATGGGGTGAGGTATTTCATCCTGGTCGATTATCTACATGGATTTTTGTAGTACCGTATCCTTTCACTGAGAAGGACTGAAAGTGAAACTGGAATTATAATTGACATGGAACATTTTGACTTGCATATCGTGTGGCGTTTTGATTGAACAGTTGCATACATAACTGGTTTCTCTTTTTAGAATAAATTTTGAATATTAAAATTTTTGAATTTGTGTATATTTATAATATTGCAATGTTTTGGATTGGCAATAATGTGAACATTATTACCATTATACATATAAAGCTACAAATGTATGCTGTTCTAAAGGCCCGTTCATTTGAGCGGCGAACTGCGAACTCGAACTTTCGAAACAACCCTTTTCCAGTATATATAAACAAAAAGTCATATTTCTTGGTAAGCAAAAATATTGTAATTGAATTATCCAGTTTTTTCTTTCAAATCATTAATTAGGGTACTAAAACTAACTTTTAGGGATTTTTGTCGATGAACAAATTCGATAATTCAGTGCCAATCTTTTTGCATACCACGAAGTATAATTTTTGTTCATATGTATTTGCTGGAAAAGGGTTGTTTCTGAAAGTTCGCGTTCGCAATTCGCCGCTCATATGAATGGGCCTTAACCAGAAATGAAAGGCAGGTTTAATTTAAAACGGCTATAATTTATTAAATATAACTTCCGAATAAATTCAAATTTGTACAACTCAGTGACTTCTAGGAATCAAAAAAATGAATTTAGTTGCATTCACAAGGTTGACGACACATGATATGAATGTTCGCTAGCAGATCACCGGTATCAAAACTTGCGATTTATATAAACTTCAACATATTTTAAGCCAAAAGATTGGACAACTAACATTTTTATTTTGTATCCCTAAAGCAACTTACTCGTTTTCCACATTTTTATGTACACTTATTTTTCACATTAATTTAATGAAAATGGACCATGGATAGCCATGGTACCTGATTTCTGGTCGAAAATTTAATGGTCTCAAACATTATAGCTGCAACTGCAATCTATCCGATAACAAATTTGAATCTTTTATAATATAATTTTATTAAAATTTTAATACTCGTAGAAAACCAATCGTTTGAACTATAGGTTTGTTACAGTACTTTCTTCGGTAAATTGTGATGACTGTCTGTTATTATTGGCTATTGAACCAATTGTGTAAATTATGTCATTTTTAAGAACATGTTGCCTTCTTCGTGATGTGGGAGATGCCATATGCCACAAGTTATAGCAAAACATGTAAACTAAAATTAAATTCGAATTTTTGACACATATTGATTTGAAAGAAAACCAACAAACTACAATGGGCAGACATTGTTTTCTCTCACGAGAGAGCGATCTTTTGGCAAGAAAACAGACCTTATGTAATGTACTAAACCTTCTAACATCTCCATATACATACAAATACAAAAACCTTTATACCAAGTAGCATTCAAGTAGCTGTCATTGGGATTTTATAAACTGTCAAATGATAATCTCTGGAAAAAGCTGTTTTCTGTCAAAGTTAGTTTTTGCTTTGGAAAATCACCGTGACAAAAAATAGATATTAGTTCAGTAACTAGTCGCATAAATAACCAAACTATTGCAATAAGTAAAAACATTAAAATAAACATCCAACTGAAGTATGTTTTGTTGCTTGAGAACATGTCTCAATGGAAACTTGAGAACACCAATGTCTGCAACAAATAGATCTCGAGAACCAGAAATCCATCTGGATGCTGCATTTATGGGTATTTACGTGAACTTGTATTGTTTGATGTCTCTATTTGCTCTATTATGAAGGTCCTGAGGTCATACTGCTGTCCAATCAATTACGGATTACTGGGACTGGCGGGGCTTTAGCGACTGCCCCCCTTGTACAATCAAAGTCATATTACGAAGTAAAGATACAACAGAATGGAACTTGGTCAGTGGGATTAGCTACTCGACAATCTGATTTGTCAAAGAAAATTGGAGGAACGGACCGAGAATCTTGGTGTCTTTGCTCAGATAATTCAACGAGGTTCAATGATGAAATATTTCGACCCGCAGTGGTAACAACACAGCCACAA
The DNA here is from genome assembly GCA_916610145.1 of Eristalis arbustorum. NCBI lineage: Eukaryota > Metazoa > Arthropoda > Insecta > Diptera > Syrphidae > Eristalis > Eristalis arbustorum. The sequence continues at coordinate 78,145,879 of OU744316.1, read as the reverse complement.
GCGAATGGTAACGCGGGTGTTGGACTCATAGGTATCGATGAAGATGCGGATGATATTTTACTAACAGTGAATCAAGCGATAGCGGCTACGTCACAGGAAGAAGAAAATAGGGCATTTCCCGGCGACGGTGATATCATCGGTGTGACATACGACCACATTGAATTGAACTTTTACTTCAATGGCAAGAGTTTAGAAGTCCCATTTCGAAATGTAAAAGGCAGTGTATACCCAGTAGTATATGGTAAGAATATACATAATTACGTTGAGCCATAATCTTATTTCAATGGTTTTTCCACAGTTGGAAATGGAGCAATATTGGATGTTATCCTTGATAATTTTTCATACGGTCCACCACCAGGTTTCGATAAAATTATGATTGAACAGTCTTTACTTTAAAGTTTGAGTTATCGCTGCCGAAAACATATGCCATAACTGCAATAGAAGATTAACTTTAGTATGTAAGAACATTATTTATTTATCCGAACTATGACAACAACCCATTAGTATCTACTCTATGAACATGCTTTAACTAAAAACGCTCAGCAATGTACAAAGCTTTTACTTATCTTTTTGTTTTTAAGAAGATAGTAATGTGCCCGTGTGTGGAAATAAGGTTTTAAATCTCAGAAATTAAAATTTTGTGTTTAGCAATATAAGTTGAAGTATATGAGGTAAAATCAGCCAATCACATTTGTTCAGGCATTTTATTTTGTAAAAATAGCTAATTCAAATAATAAATGTCAGTATTATGTTGTACCACTTTCGAGATTGTTTTGAATTTTGTATTTCATATATACTTTTCAGTGATATTTGATAATTAAGTAGTCAAAACAAGAAAGAAACTTTCATAGGAGTTCGTTGCGAATAAATTCAATTAAGTTTTGTTCAATAATCACCCCTTTATCTTACTCGTACGATTTAACTCGATTAAACGGGGCTACGTTGTTGCCGACGACTTTGGAAGAAATCGGAGCCAACATTGAACGCGAAATAGGTGCCATATGAACAAAGTCGAATTCATGAATGTTTTAATTTTACAGGCTTATGTATTTTTATTTCATTGCAAACAAAACAGTCTCTGACTATGTATGTGTATTCAAGATTGGTTATGAAATGTTAAAAACAACATGGCATGGATTCATGCATTGAAACCGGCGTCGTAAAAGAATCTGCTGATTTCGAAGCTCCAACGCTTTGTGCAGAACTGTGTCAACTCATTAAAAAATAATATTAACAAAGAGCAAAAATACATTTACAATGCATGCAATAGAGGTAATATGGTCAAATATGTTCATAAGAATGAATTTAAGAGCTATGGCTAAGTCTGGTTAACAGAATTCTAAATGTGTATTTACATGTAAAAACTTTAGTTCCAATTTAAGCATATTCAGTAATTAACAGCATTCTATATTTTTAAATTGATAAAACAACTGATAAGAGTTTTCCAGAGATATATGCATATGAAAGTAGTCTTCCTGCGATTTCAGAATACAAAGCGTACAGAATTGGTTTAACTTTTCATTAAAGGGGTTGCCAATTAGTGAAAGAACTTCACATCTTGCTTTGCATATCAGAGATATTTCATCATAACTAAACGAGTCATGAAAATAGTTCCTTCGACTCAGATCATAATTTAGTTGACTGTATAGTATCCTGCTTTCTGAATCACGTGCCTTTATTTTTAACGTATTTCGGGTGTTTTTTTTTTGTTTGTTTGAATAGTGCGGTATAGTTTATTTTTCAAAACACGTAGATTGTCCATGTCTCTTGCAATCTGCATTCCTTAACCCGTATAACAATAGTTTCTTTGCTATTCCTGAATCATCATATCTGCAAATCTTAGGTATGAAGTGAGCCTGTGACTTGAGTGCGCCTGTTGACCGTTTTGGTAGACCTGTTTCTAAATGTATAGCGTAATTAATTGTATTTAATGGGAGATTAAAGAGTTTTTTTTTTTAATGAAATTCCTGTGGAATGCTTCAATTTCTTATACACATAAGGATTTAACGACTGAGTTAAATATTTTATATTTTACGTATAGATCGACTTTTTTTGTTTTACAACACATTTTCCACGAAAGCAGACTTTGAGAGCTATTTGCTTTATTTCTTAGATGTTTACTGAAATTTAGAGTTGGATTCAGTTTGACTCCCAAATATTACATCTATTTAACAGTTTCAAGTGATTGACCATCGTAGTTCCATTGCCTTTTAATGTAAATTCTTGTTGATCGCGTAAAAACCATAATTTACGATGTTTCGATTTATAATCCCAATTCAATCCATACTGATTCTGTCTGATTATAGCAAAGGTCAACCTTTAGTCTATGTATCTGTATAGACAATTTCAGATTCCACTTCGTACCACTTCATACAACGAAAATGATCCGATCTTGTGGTGCCTCGACCTTACAAGACCCTCCATCTTCTGTTTTTCGCATGTTTACTGATCTGCTCACCCTTGGGTTACACAGGTTAAACTAGTAATTACACTATTACTAGATACTATTGAGATCTGAGACATAGTATTTGGCATTTTTGTTAGATTTTGTTCAACATTACCTACGACAAAATCAAGCTCCTTTTAAGTTTTATTTTCCTATCTTCTAAGCGAAAGAACGGATTTTGATGAAACTCTCTCGAGTGACTACTATTAATCATTCGAATCACTACTGGCCACTAATATATTGAATGACTACTAATCAGTCGAATGACGACTAATCTCTCGAGGGACTACTAATCACTAATATACTATAAAAGAGGGCGTCATTTTTGATTTTAATTTCTTCATTTTTCTCGCTCGACATAATAACCATCCATCAGACACGAAAACGTTGAACTTTCTCTGTGAAAATTACCTATCCCTAACGGGTCATCTCAGTATACTCAACTTAATCCTTAAAAGAGAGATGAATAAAATATTGGACCGAGTTCAATGGACCAATGGTGTCCCAGGACTAGGCTCCAAGAGTCATTATCGATCCATTATCGAGATGTTGTCTAACAGTCAGCACTTTCGTCCAACATTATAAACTCCAAAACGTTCACAAGCTGCTATGACGCTGCAGGTGAAGCTTGGTTGGGCCCCCGGACACACGACTGCAGGCAACGAATCCGCAGATGAACTTCCAAAAAAAATTGTTGTCCACTATTTGTCACGTTTGTTTCTGGTGTAGGCAATGATAATGACCTCGCCATGTACGACAACATTCTTCCTGAGAGTGCCCACTTGAAAGACAGCATTTTGAACGTTGGTACTTTATCGTTTCTTAATGAGAGTTCCCATTGACGATGGGTATCTTGATACAGTTCACTGACTGCGAGATGCACCAGTCAGTCCTCCCAGTAGGTACGGGTCTACCCAGCGCTTTCAACGAGCGACGTGTTCCTGGGTGTTGTTCAGTAATGCTCGAATATTAACTGCTCCATCTCTACCTGAATGATTACCAGGTAGAACCCGTAGTTATAAATTGGAGTCCACTTATTTCTAGAACTTTTTGACGCTTATACTATCCAGCTTTTAAATATGTGTATGTATTCTTATTCTGGAGAAACTACTTATGTGCATGTCATTGTTTCCTTTTTATTTATATCAATTTTTACTTCAGCTCTCTCATTTTGTATCATATTGGTGGGAATTCTTTACCGTCAACAAGTATTTGATGAAATTCAAGCAAGTAAGCACTTCACAGAATTTCATCACATCCCATCAAGATAAACCGCATAATGGAATTGTTTCTGTAAACTCCAATCACTTCGCATACACTTGACATAGAAAGCCTTTCTCAGAAAAAAATTTAGTCAATTCATTTAAGTCCTGTTGTACAGCAAATAACCATCTACTCATAACAGATTGTTACTAACTGATAGCCGATATCCAATTTCAAAGGCAACTCTCATCAACAATTCCTCATACTTTAATTTTATTTTATTCCTATTCCTCATTACTTTTTGTACTTGAAAATAATCAATTAGTATTTCATACAAGTACCATATTTGTGTTCAAATTCCTATAATTTCACATGTACTCTACAAGTCTGCATTTCCTATAACTTTTTTAATTTTTGATTAATACTACATCTTTGTGCGTTTTACATACGTCTTATTCATCTACGCAAAGATGTATGGAACAATTTTAAGTAATTACACCATATGGTAAGAAGGATTTTTCCGATGCAGGCCCTTTTGTATAATCTCTGAAGTAAATCAAATCGCCCACTTTAAGACTCCTAGCTTTATGTTTAGTACTAGACAAAATGTGTGTTAATCGTCTATCATCAAGATAAATGATACTTAACGACATTCGGAGCCTGCGATCCATAAGCAACTAGCTGGAGTTCTACCCGTGGTGGTGTTTGGCATATCTGTTATAGTGATAGTTTTGAAGAATTTAAATGATGCCCTATCCGTCTGCCTTGCCCATTGAAGTTATTCGTTGAGTTTATCCATGCGTAGAGAAAATTCCATGCATGCTAATTTTCAAAGAAGCAGTCCTCCAATTAGTTGCAGTTTTTTTTTATATGTTGTACTCCACGACGAAGCTACGCATTTGAAAAAAATTAAATCAATTATTTCAAACAAACAAAAAAAATTTCAGAAAACAAAACGCACATTCGCATTTTAAAAATATCAAAACATTTAATTTTTCAAAAGGTTTACCTTACTACGCATTTTAAAAAATTCAAAAACAACTTTTGGTGCCAAAACCAATATCAGCGTCCTACAGAGTTTATAACTTTAGATCTCATTTTTGATGATTTTGATTTCCAAGACATGGTGTCTTCAATATAAGGAGATCGAGCTCGTTTGGAAAGCGCAGTTTTGAAACCTAAACGACGACTGGTGTACACCTTCCTTTTAAATAAAAGCAAATTTTGTTTCCTTTATAGACACATAAATGGAGAGCACTGATGTTTGGCAACATTGTTCAGAATTGTCTGGAAAAGGTGATAAGATTGTAACCCCGCCAATATCTAATAGAAAATCTAAAATCCCTTCAATTTGTGTTCTGCAAAAAACGAGTGATAGTGTGCATAACTTGCATCGCAAAGCAAATATCAAAAACTATTGTATTAAAAAAATAACTATTGGCATTAAAATCATTTGCGATGACATTGATAGTTTTTACAGTGTTAGTTCCGTCTTAACAACAAAGAACTGGCAATTCTTCTCCATCATTTGCCATCAGCACGGTCATTCAAGGTCATGATGTATGGTCTGGACGAAGCTCCAATTGATTCATTAAAAGAAGAACTGGTTGAACACGGACTCAAATGTTTAGATTATGAAATAGAAGTATGAGAGAGCGTGAGAACTTTCCTGATGTGCTCTATATTGTTTTTCTCGAAATGGGTTCGATTAGATCCAATAAGCTTAAAAAAAATGTTCGATTCATTTTCAAAACACAAATCAAATGGGATTTTGCTCGGAGACAAAAGAGTCAATTAACACAATGCTATAACAGGCAGATGTGTGGCCATTGTGAAAAAAAAATGTCGCATCAAAACGAAACCAAAACGTGTGATTCCAAAAATACTAAATCCACCGATCAGTCATGCATTAGCCGGAAAAGCTTTCTTGAAATGCGAGAGAGGCTTTTAGCGAGAAATAATTCTCACCCACCAATGAGAGGGATTCAGCAGCATTCAGCATTTACACCAAACATGAATGGCTTTCCTGTTCTCAATACTCAACAAAAGAGTAGCGCTGTGTCACATTCAGCTGTCAGCTGTAATAATCTACCAAATGCTTGGACGAACAAGAACATCAGCAGTGAAGAAGAGGTCTATGCGCTCACTGCTGAGATGATTACCCTGCTAGGGAGATGTAGATCTTAGCTTAGTCACAGAGCCATGGCTGAGTGTAGATGTATATTGTAGTATAGATGTATTATCTAATGAGGATTATAGGGGAGGCGGTGTTGCCATTGTTATTAAAAGAACTATCCAACACAAAATTCTTCCTGTTATTGGCACAAAGCTGATTGAAAATATTAGTTTAGAAATTCCTTTTGTCAATGGGCGATACAAAAAAATGTCTGTATATATCCCGGGTGCTAAATCAATATCAGCAAAAAAACGGTCAGAGTTGAGGAATGAGCTGCGACGATAAGTAAGCTTAAACGACATTTTTCTGTAGGGAGGTAATATAAATTGTAGACATCGGAGCTGGGGATGGCTAAGAGCAAATGCTTGGGGTAATGAACTTGCTGATCTTAACTCAAGACATCCGTTCCATATAGCTTTCCACATTATCCTACATATATACCAACAAGCTCTCGGTCAAACCCGTCAACTTTGAACCTTTTTTTGACAAATACTCCAGAACTTTTTACCCAACCCATCGTTCTTAATGAACTTAGTTCAGATCATTTGCCAGTGTTGTGCAAGGTTCTCCTAACACCTGCCCTATCAAATAATCTAGTCTTTAGCTTTAAGCATGCCAACTGGGACAAATTTAGGCTTCTTTTGCGTCAAAAAATTGGTGACTTAGATGATGTAGCAATGCTACCAAACGAGCTATGATTGATTGATGCCGTACGTTCGTTTACCAATACGGTACTAGAGAGCATTCAGCATTCTGTTCCCAAGCAAGTTAAACGTTGTGACAGCGACAATGCGCTGCCGTTTCACATAAAGCCACTTATAAAAATCAGAGAAGAGATCTGACTGGATTGCTACTAGAAATCGTTTCTATCTTTCTCATATGAAAGAGCTTAATATTATTATATTTTATTATATTTATATATGTTAATTTCAGATTTCAGAAAAAGCTAAGTTCTTTTGGAACACAGTTAAGGTCATCAAAAGGTAAAATGTTCACATTCCTGCATTTAATGTAGGAAACTCCGTGATGCTATCAAATCAGAATAAAGCCAACTTTAGCTAGTCAGTTTTTTAGCAACCATAGCATGACTATTAACATAGTTTACAATAACAATATTACTTCGTCAGTTGAGCACTTCATGCACTTGCTGAACACAAGCTCTTTTAAAGACAGTACCAATTTTGTGTCTTTTGCTGAAGTGAATAGTATAGTTTCTTGTTTAAAGATAAACAAATCATCTGGCTTTGGGCTAAAGAATTTATACCTGAGACATCTCCCTAAAAAATGCTTTTTTTTTTGCTTAATAGCTGCTTCAAGATCAGTTAATTCCCGGTAGATTTCCAATCTATCTACCAAAATTATCGCAATCCTGAAACCGGGTAAAATTTTTAGCTTGTCGAACCGTTACAGACCGATAAGTTTGCTTAGCTCCTTAAGCAAATGCTTCGGGAAAGTAGTTAAAAATAAATTAGTGACGTACATGAATTCACAAAATATCCTGCCTCTTGAGCAATTTGGATTCAGGGTACATCATAACACAACCCAACAAGTTCATCGTATCTCGAATCACATAAAAAGAAACTTCATTGAAGGTAAAAGTACAGGTATGGTATAACTTGACGTTGAGAAAGCGTTTGATACAGTTTGGCATAATGGTCTGCTGCATAAGCTTATGTCTTATAATTTTCCTGTTTTCCTTGTCAAGATCATAGCATCATTCTTATCTGAACGTTCTTTTAAGGTGTCCGTCAATAACCACTTTTCAAGGACTCAATAGTCCAGGTGTTCCTCAAGGATCTGTGCTTCCGCCGGTCTTATTCATTATTTATACGTTTGACTTCTCAGTACTTAATAATTGTAAATCTGCTATGTTTGCTGATGATACCTACAATCTCTCATCAAATGCTCTTTGTTCCAACATTGTAACCAATTTGCAGTCTGCTTTGAATGATGTACTAACGTATCTCAATAATAATAAGATTTGGTAAAATAAATGCTTCAACGACTCGACTGTCTTTTTTACTAGAAAAAGAAAAGCCTGCTTCTTTTCAAGCAACAATCTTCAAATTAACGGAACTCAGACTGATTGGTAAGACAGTGTCAAGTAACTTGGGGTTAACCTGGATGAAACTAAAATTGTGGCATACATATTCAGCAAACGATATAAAGCAAAACGATAAACGTAAGATAATTGCTCACATTAAAATTCTATATCCGTTTATAAATCGCAAATCAAAGCTGAGTATTGATAATAAATTGATAATTTTCAAGGCAATATTCCAAGCAATAATGTTCTACGGATACCCCGTTTGGAGAAAATGTGCAATCAGCCACATACGTAAACTGCAAATAAGCCAAAATAAACTTTTGAATTTTTGATCTCCCTTGGCATTTCCCTACTTAAGAGCTGCTTTTGTTGGCAAATATTGATAAAGTTCAAACTAGAATCTCATCGCACAAAAAACATCTAAACAGTGCTTGGTGGTACATATATCTAGGTATTAATTATATAAAAGCCACGAAAACCAACCATAAGTGGGCTGTGATTTCAGTAGTCAAGCGATGGATGAAAATCTCTCTAGCAAAAGATGAGCAAAATCAGTTTTGGCTTTGGTAAGGTACCTCTGAAAATTGTCAGAAAGAAGAGCGACCTAAGCCTGCCTAACACCTCAACGGAGGTCAGACAAATACAGCAAGGGCAACTTTGAAATTTTACAGCAGAAAAACTAGGAGTCAGTCACTAATCAACGAGAAATCCCTCAAACGGATGAACGGAAAGGAGATAACGCTAAACTATATTGCCGCAGTTTTTTTTTCAAAGTTCGTACGTAGTATGTCTGAGTATGTCTAAGTCTCTATGGAATGCCTGGACAATACTGCTGCTACTAATAGCGTCACGCCACCAACTGCTACAGAAAGTGGCAAGGACGAATTAAGGCTCCGTGAGTAGAATACGAGTGACGACTCAAGTTCTTTTGTAATCAACCTTCATTTATGCACCCTTTTTCAGATTTGAAAAATGATTCAGCCTGACGTTAGTTAAAATAATACGAGATTATTGTATAGCATTTCTTAGTAACAATACTTAAGTAAATCTTGAAGCAACAGAAAGAGAAAAAGAAGCGATCGAGAAAACCTCCCGGGACTGCGACTACCAAAAACGCCAACAAAAGGATTAGGTGTGATTCCTCATCATCTTTTATGGGGAAGCACCGACACCAATGAAATAGATGATTCACTCCTTAAACTTTATATTAACAAACAATACAATTAAGAAATTCTGCTGGAAAATCAAGTAATCTTTAGTAGTATCCAGGTTTCGGAAAGTTCTTTCGAGTGTCGCAATGTGCGGAGCTATTTAAAAAAGACTGACGGTGCATGGACGTCGTCGAAAAAAGAAATACTCAAACAGAGGATATATATACCCAATACCCGGGATAAACAGCTGTCCGCTTCTTCTGTTTTCTTAACCTGTTGCTCGGATTGATCCCGACGATACAGGTCATCGTGACTGGATGGTATAATACCAGCTGATATCCAACAAACCTCAGTTATGTCTATCCCATGGTTTGAAAACAATTGTGGGAGGTTGCTATTCTCTACGCCGCATCCTTATCAGATATCAGCACCCACGTACATCCTAAGGACATAAGACCTATCAGTATCATTTTTTATACTAACAAAATTAGAAGGACTCATTGAAGACGCACTATGGACCCAACCATGTGTACAACAAGCGTAGATCCCTGCAAACGGTCATCCGCTCTTGTGTAGCCTAAGAAAGTTTAAACAGAAGGATGAGTATTCTATCATATTCTCTGGCCTTGAATAAACTGGCAAGAGATAGACCCATGATGTTTTTTTTTAATTTTGTTCAGAATTGTACGAACATTATTTTGGCACCAATTTTTTTTTTTTTGGGGGGAGGGGGCAACTTTAACGTTTTTTTTTGTTGTCTTTTTTTTTAAATGCGTTGTAACACGTGCCTTTTTTGTTTCCTAATGCTAATCATTATCGAATTCATAACAAATCACAACTGAAGCTAAATGAAGGCCTTTTATTTCGATTTTTTTGTCTGGAACAAAACAGACTTAAAAAACATGGCTCGACGAACAATTTTATTGATGCAACGTACGGCACAAAGAAGTTATCATGTACTCTGTCCTTAGAAAAGTTTCGTTTGCTCAACAAACCTGTGGTGTGTTATGGCTTTGAAGTTAAATCCGTTCGGTATTTAAGTAAAGGATTAGTTCGTTGAGTCAATGCAAATACCTTTAACGAACACTGTGCATTAATTGTACTAACATTTTTTTGTTCAGAGAACACATTCCACCTATATGCATAGTAGTATGGTGGCCCATACTTCTTTATATGATCTTAACCTAACATTAATTCAGGTTGACTATACTTACCCACGACTCTTCTCGAAGAACACTTTTAAAACCTTGATCTCGGACGCGTACATTGAAATGCTAATTCAAAACGTCGCCTCAAGCGCTGCCGAACTCAGTTAGCATTTACATGCGAAAAACACGCAGAAATGCAAATTCAATACGTCTTACACGGTGACGTACTGAAGTAGGATTTCCACTATTTTAAGCATAATATGTTTCTAGAAAAGCTTATCAAATACATCTCCGTTGTTTTCTTTTAATTAGACATAGCTGTACATACATATTATATACTCTGATATTGATAACTGTTTTTGGTAAAGGTATATATCGACTGCGGAGGGAAAATGTTCTCATCCGCATATTTTCCAATTATAGAAAACGCAATCCAGAAAGTGAGCGGATGTCGGTTAAGTAGTGCGAAAAAAATGCTATTTTAAAACCTTGATTCCGGACGTTTCGCATGGCGCAAACACAATCGTGATGCATAGTGGAGTTTGAAGCCTGCATCCTATCTCGGCAAGCAGATGTCGATCAATTTCCTGAATCTAGTACGCGAGAAGATAGTAGGCGGGTTTCGAATAAAATATATGTTGTTGATACACAACCTGGGGAAAAATGGTTCCCACTTCTGTTTGTCGAAACAACTGAACTAACTTTGTGGAGCAATAGAGCGAGATGCCTTAACATTAACATCAGAAGTCAACAAGATGTATGTGAAAAAGCTGAATGAAGTAGAAGCGAACTCTAGAGTTGTAAGATGTGTATGTATTCCGGAAGCCACTGCACTCCACTTTAAAGGGGCATGATAGCTGTACGGAAGCAAAGTTGGTGGATAGTCTTAACCGACCATTTCAATAATATTTGAGAAACGGTTGCATTATATAAAAGCTGGCGCAAAATTAAGCATCGAATTCTGATGGATGACTCTTTTTCTAAATCAGGGAATGATTTCGAGTGCTGGACATCTTTATTTGGATCTTTAAAATTGTTTCTATTAAGTGTATGGTTGCCGCCAGTGTTGATACACCTTTGTGCTCGTTTTATCACATTTCCCTTGACTTTTCGCCATATTTCTCGCGATAACTGTTCGCATTGATGACGAATATTCTCTTTGAGGACTGCGATTGCCTAAGGCTTGTTGGCATATACCGAAGACTTCAAGTAGCACCAAACAAAGATGTCTGGGATGGTTATATCAGGCGATCGTATTCATTGTGACTGGTGGTGTGTGCTTTTACACCTATTTAAAACCACATGTTCTCTAGCCCTCGCTCAACCGATTTCTGCAGTAAGAAGTCGTTTATCATGGCCCTATGGCGTTCGACAGTAACAATGACTGTATTAATATATTTTTTGGTTGTTTCTTTGGCATTTACCTGGTCTTTCATTGAGGTAAGTTAATGAATAATAGTTTCAACATCTAGCAGAAAACTCCCCCTTCCAAAGTAAAAAATATAGCAGGTCTGTATATAATATATACATATGTGATCTATCTGTTTCTGATGATTTAATCTTACATAAATTAAATAATTGTTGTGTTTGTACATACAGAGTTTGTTTTTGTAAAATATATATATATCTATTTATCATTAAACTTGAGAGATGCTCTATCTACAAATGCATAATACAAATTATAAAAAAAATTAACAATGTTTGAAGTTCCACCCACATGAGTAAGACTCCGCCCCATTTTTTCCTAGTATTTCCCCTCTTTTTAACAATTCATTGTAACATGTTCGAATTCGAAGATGCAAATCTTCTGTGTGTCATACTGATTCTCAAACACTCTCAGAACTCACACGTTTGTTACCGTCGGCAACTATCAGACTCTTCATATGATGATGTGGTTAGTTTCTTCTTCCTATCTTCGTTTGTATGTTTACCATCAATACACCGCACTTTAAAAGAAATTCAAATTTCAATATACATACAAACACATACATATACATGTAACATAAAACAGCTTCCACAAAAAAACGGAAATAATTAATGTTCACATATTTCTCCCTCACCGCTGTGGACCTATAAGCATACTTAAGTAAACCTGTTTAGCTCGTGTTCATGTCGTTTTGGTGATAAACAAAAAAAGCAGCGAGAGCCCTGTCACACTTCCATAAAAGCGTCCCATCAGAATATGTACAAAAGAAAATGTGATGGTGAATCACGTCGATCAACTCGATCTCCCCCGAAAGCTGGATTTGTGCACACTTCTCTTTCTTGTGCATAAACATAAGAAATCAGTGACCTGCGGGTATAGTGTTAAGGTGTTATCTGTGTTACAGACGTTTCATATCCCACTCTAGGAGAGACGACGGAGAGAACTTAGTAGAATACAATTTTTGAAAGATGACATACAATTGATAACAGAATGAAATGTGTTTCGAATTCCTTTTATCGGTTAGAAATCACAAATGACAAACATGACAAAGGTACATCGATTGTTTGTATATATGTGCATGTTGATACAGAGATATAAGTCAACACATTGAGATTTAAAATTGATATAAATATACCAAAAACTATTTGATCTATACTTATTTTTGGTTCCCTTGACATACTTTATTTAATTTAAATTAATAAGATTGTGAAAAGTGAATGATTGATTACATTAGTTTTGCTCATTTCGTCTTCATTATAGATCTTTGTGTAGTGACGTCATTAATGTGATTACAAAAAAGATATATTGCGCTTTCTTAAGTTATTGCACATCAACAGTAGCTTTAGTTCGGTTTTTTTTTAGCTAAAGTAATGTGCACTTAATTAAAATAGTTAGCTCATCTTACATTTTTGACATTTACAAATAGGAAATACGAAACAGTCAAATCAAACATGTCTACACAATAATTGAAATTGTTATATTATTTTTCTTTCTTTGGTATCTTTTGTATTCTTCATCCAGGGCACAGAAGTGTACATATATGCATAAACATACACGCATATATAACGCGAATGAAGTATTTGTAGGTGGCCCTTCGCGTGGATTTACACCTTGACGCTTGAGCGTGAGAAGACTTAGTAAAGGTAAATGACTCTTGGGAATTCATTCCCTATCAGGAGACATGAAGCTAAGCGGTAGCCAACTTACCCACATTCCATCCCGTATTCCTTCCCCAATCATCTTTTCCTGTGGCCTGGATCAAGGTATTAACCGAACTGTGCCGGGGATCAACCTGGCTGGGGCTCGGCTTAATAAAACCTGAAATTCTTTATACTGGCAATATTCGCGGCCCAACCAGCCTTATCGATAGTCGAACCTGCTATGCTATCGTTGGAGCATCCCATACCGGCTTACTCGGGGGACCATATGAGATACAGAACATCTATGTCATACCGATACAATCGAAACGGACAAACAGACAAAACAGAATAAAAAAAAAAAAACAAACAAAGCACGCAACGAAAACAGACAATCTGATGGAGGAGTCGACCTGTTAAGGGACCCTCCACATCCATTAACATGGGCCTTGAATAAGTCTCTAAGAGGGCTCGGTCGGTAGATGAACCTTCTCCATCTTCGAAGAGCAATAGGAAACCCAATGATGTCAACATTCCTCTAAATGAAGAACACGAGTAGTGCCACATTAGCCATTAGGATGTATTAAACAACAACTTTCGCTCCTGGTGCAAGGTCAATCAATCGAAAAACTTACCAACATATAGAGACATGAACTCTTAACATCAGAACTTTAAACTAATTGCCTACGAAGATGATAATGCTAATAAAAATGGAGCTAAAGAAACCAATACTCTGATAGCTGCTTTAATAACAAGGACTCCTTTTACATCATGGAAAACAAACGAACATAAAGGTGTACGAACAGAATGAAAATCAGACGGCGAACAAAAGTTCGATTGCTTCTTCTTCTTTGTCGAAACTTCGACGGCGCATAATTTTCATTGAAAGTCTCTGACGATACTGTGATAGAGTCTCTCTGCGCTTTTGTAAGTAATCCAAATGAATCTCCATCACAGCAAGGTGGCATCCGCCAACATTTTTCTCCGAATAAAACCAAGACCACATAGTCCCTGTTTTTCATCCATGAGCCATGATTTAACAATAATCGAATCTCCGGATTGAGGATTGGAAAATTATAGAGCCCACAAAGAAGAAAACCTTACCACCATAATTACAGTAAGAGTGATTTTACAGTAGCTAGTCTGCAGATCGTGAATCAAGTATTTTGGATCGGTGCGGCTTACATGGCATACGACGAACACGATTCGCGCCACTGTACGGAAAACGACCGCCGAGGTTTGCGCCCACCATAGAGTCTGGGAAAGCGGCGATATAAAGAAAAGGGGTGAATCTTTACATATATTTTAGAATCTAAAATTGATATATGTAATAGAGGACAGGCACCAACTTTCATTAATAGAAATAGATATGAAGATTCATATCTAACTCTAACTCTACCTCTCCGAACATAGCTATTGAATATTGGACTGTACCGAAGGAAAGCTCCTTCTCGAATCACCGCAACATCTGTTTTTCAACTAAAATCAAACAAAACTGCACCTCCTAGAGCTCTTTTGGGAATCACAGGAAAACAAACTGGCAACTTTCTAGAACTTTCCGTTAGTTAGTTCCCCAGTAGTAAAAACTCATTACCTGGTTTTCAAAGGACTTGCACAAGCAAAGGAAACCTAACAAGAAAATTGAATCTGCGAGGAAACCAAGTAACATGTACCTCAACAAGGAGTTCATCTAGAACTCAATGCTGGAAAAATGTGTGTTAAGGCGTTGAAAGCAATACAAAAGCCAGCAGATAATGGCAAATTCTATCAAAATCGCCGATATTTCCAGGACTCCTGAACAACAAAAACGTTTCAATGACAATATCCATTCAGGAAGGACTACAACTGCTGCTGGACAAACACTTCTTCCAGTAGCGAGAAAAGATTCTCAAAGGAGCAAAAGATCTTCGACGACAATCAATGTCTGAATGCCTGAAAGTATCTCTGTGGAGGTAGTAAGCAACAAGAACTATCAAAGCTCAGTGGAACTCCATTAACTTTGGATCAGAGTAAATATCTTGGAGTCATACTGAAATGTGAAAAATTAATATTGGTAATATTACTTTGTTGTGGTTTTTTTTTTTTTTTTTTCTTCGTTTTTATTTTATTTTTCAATTCATTTACTTACATGCTAGACAAAAATGCTTAAAACTAGCTTAACTAACTTTACAAACGTTCTTACATCTAACCTATTGACCCTATACGGGTACTCTAAGCTAATACAAACTAAATTTAGTAATGCCTTTCGGCTTGAGGATTTTTTTTTTTTTTTTCGTCTTTTCGATTCTGTTAATTTCTTAATATCTTATGCCAAGAAAAGTGTTAAAAAACTTGGCTTTTTCTTATCTATCTTAAGCTAACTTACCTAACATTAAAACTTAAGGTACTATCTTAACTATGTCCGTGGCACACGGACGCGTGCACCAGGGCGTATATGTTATGTATATGCCTAACATATATAATTTATACGCCGTGGTGCACCTTTTTTTGTTTGTGGATTTTTTTTTTTTATTTGTTAATTTTTTTTTTAATTTTTTTTTTACGCTCTAACTTATAACCTATGTAAGTTGGCCACTAAGGTCAACTAGCGCGTCAATATGAGAAGCTACCCGCGGCGGAGACTGGTTTTGGTGTAACCACAAATAAAATTGCCGTTCTTTGGCAGACTCTCTCCTGTCTCGAGCAGAGATCGCTCTAATGAACCGGAGGAGATCCTCGCGACTGCGAGCGACATCCCGTTCGTATTGAAGTCGCCTGTCCACTGTTCGGCGTACGACGTGGAAGATTACAGGACATCCGTGTGGATCCTGTATTAGGCCAATTGTGTCGAGATAGAGGAACGCCTCGGGAGGAATAAAGCCGGAAAGGCGCACTCTCTCATGAAACATAACGTTGGGGTAGTAAGCCCCAAAGATAAGACTGTTGGAAGAAGTCATAGCTCGTGCAATATGCCTTCTGATCAGCTTAATAATAAAATTATCAATCCTGTTGAGGTTTGCCTCGTTGTACAAGACCTCATTGGGATAGTACTTCTTGTACTCAGATTCGGAAGTACGATACAAACGTAGACAAGTCCGAAGACATTGTCTCTCGAACAACCTCATCTTTTCCATCTGGGAAGGACTCACGTTAAACCACAATAGACAACCGTATGCCATAATTGGCCGGATGAGAGCCATGTAGCAGATTACCTTCACCCTGGTATCAAGTTGGCTGCTGTA
This sequence comes from Eristalis arbustorum, assembly GCA_916610145.1. NCBI lineage: Eukaryota > Metazoa > Arthropoda > Insecta > Diptera > Syrphidae > Eristalis > Eristalis arbustorum. The sequence goes on along the minus strand of OU744316.1, from coordinate 78,129,424 downwards.
AAACAACCTCATTGCCACAGCAAAGGCCTTTTTAGCTTTGGCCAGAGCAATGTCTATATGTTTGTCAAAATACAGATATTGATCCAACCAAATGCCAAGATACCTAACTACACTTTTCACATCTAAAGGGCGTCCCTGTGGGTCAACAATGCCGAACTTACGCCAGTTTGTGCGCGTATCCCATGATGCCATGTACAACGGGGTTCTGAAAAGGATAGTTTCACACTTTCGGAAGTTGATAATCAACTTCCAGTCGTCGCAAAATCGCTGAATTTGATCGAAGTCACATTGCAACAAGATATTAATTTCTTCGACCTTCGGACCTGATCTGTACGCCACTAAATCGTCGGCGTACGCAATTAAGTGCGGCATTGAACTTTGTTGTGGTCCGTGGAGTTGTGTGCGTCGAGCCCAACCTCGACGTCGTAGGTTCGATTATTGCTCTGTGCGACAAATTTGATTTTCACGACCCCACCTCTTTCGAGTCGCTGACAATGCTCAAAGAGTATTTCCTGTCTAGAAAAAGCTTCTCAAACTTGGCCGTTTAGAGTCGGCAAAAAACGACTTAAATTATTTATTGGAAAGAAATGAAACAAAATTATTTATGCCGCACCACAAGTATTTACTCAATTTTATTCAGAGTGCCGCTGTCTATAGCTTGGCTGCACACTCGGACATTCGGTCGGTTTTATACCATAAAATTGATTATCCAAGCACTTATCATATTCCAATTCGGAGGTATTCGATTTTGCTGACTAAGCACTTTTATGAATTTTTCGTTCCATTTTGCAATTTCACAATTCTTTTTGGTAGGTGGTATTTAACTCGCGTGAGAGAACAATAGCATGCACAGCACGCTGAGAAGCTAGGTCCTGGCCCTATATGGGCTATAGCGCCATCCATATTATTATTAACAGAAAAATAAATAAATAAAATAATAAGTTCATTAATAAAAGTATAAATAAAGCCGTATTATGTATCAAAATGCAAATCGAGTAATTGCCAGATTCATTGCATGACAATTTATATCGTTCTAATAATTCATATGAGATTTCATGAAGTTCATGAGTCGAAAATACCACGGTAAGTTAAGCAATATTTTCAACAGCTTAAACTGTGTGATTTATAATTTTGTATGTGGGTCGTTGCTAGTTGGCCCTATACAGGGAAACCGTAATAAATGATGGACTGAAAATTGTTTTAAAAATAGTGAGCTTGTTTTCGATACTCATATTAAATCTTTGGTTAATGAAAGGATATAGAATTAGTATTGCTGTGTTGATTTTTTAATTGTTGCCTGGACATAAGGATTGAAGTTTAGGGTTTTGTTCAGGTATTTAGTACTTGATTTTCAAACTGTTTCAATTTGCTTGGAACTATTCTGTTGCTTGGCAGAAAACAGGCTTTTTTTTTTCTAGTTTAAAAGACGGTCTGAGTGCCTGAAGCATTTAATTTCATTTTCCATTTATGAAGATTTTTCTGAATCAATTTGGTTGCAATGTTGCAGCCCAATGTATCTGACACAAAGATGCATGTCTCGTCCGCAAATATTGCAGAAAGTCATGGGTAAAGTCATTATACGGACAGAAGCAATAACACGCATAACAGGAGTGGTTGATGAGAAGGTAGGTCCAGGTTGCTCTATGGGCAATAGCGCCACCTATATTATTATAATATTATATTATGTTACTGGGAGGTGAGAAGATGGTGTTGAAAAGTGAATCGTTTTTAATGTTACGCATCAATGGGAGCATTTGGTAACAGACGGACTGTCATCTTTAGGTTTATGTACTTCAAATAAACAACATTCGAAATAGACTAAATATAATTTTAGTTTTTGTCATTTGTCAATAATGAAATTAACATTGAAATAGCAGAAGTCTTAGATGTCATTGATTCCAATAAATTTCATCATAAGGCTCTACTATTAGAGTTTAAATTCTTTTGTTTTAGTAAAGGAATACTACTAACAATGTATTAAGTTTAAATTTTAATAAAACCAATTACGCTTCACTGACAGACTATTTAAATCAATTCAATTGGAATGATCTGTTGGTTTCCCCCGATTTGAAAGGTAACTATGACATAATTATGAACAAAATAATTCTGGTTTGGAGTTATTTGTTCCTAAAACACGTCATAGGAATCAGTTTCGAATAGGTAAAACTTGGTAAATTTAAGAAAGCAAAGTATTCTAACTTTGCAACAGGACGAGTTTAAATCATGAGAGATTTTTAAGACTTAGGGAAGAGGATAAGTTCTAAAACAATTTATATAATATATAGCAATATATCTTGTCCGTGGAAACATCCGTTAAGAGCAATATTTCATTATTTTGGCATAACCTGAGACAATGGAATTGGGAAACGTAACTTCAACTAACGTGAATGGAGCTTGTGACCTATTTGTAGACTTCTATGAGTCGGTCTGTAATGGATATCAAGTCAAGACAATGATGTAGCACTAGTCAAGTATACCTGAAGTTATAGACATATGTGTATTGTAATTCACAGATGATGATTTGCTTTAAAGAACGTTAAACTTAACTACATCCCAGGCCCGATGGAGTCCCGGGTGCAATATTGAAAATGTGTTTATTTCGTTTTATTGGCCTGTAAAATTAATTTCAAAATCAAATGCTACTCCTTTCTAACGCCGATTTATACAAATATAGAAAATCATTCATACTCATTATTAATAAAATGGGGTATAAATCATATATATATATATATTATAAAAATGTATGCTTTACGAAAGTTGTTCTTTTGAAGAGTTTCCTAACTGTTAACAAAGATGTAAAACAACTAGCTTCAAGCCAAAAGTTTCAGACATAAGGCAGCGTTAGTCCTATTTATCTGCGACATTATTAATGACGGTATAAATTCACCAGAATTCCTTTTTCTCGTAAATATATCCCAAAGGTCTCTTCAGGTGAAAAACTTACTATTTGAGAAAACCATAGAATCAACTATGGTTGCAATGAACACATTACTAGGTACATAAACACATTCAATGATCTTTGAAATTAAATGTATCTTGGTTTTTCACGAAAAGAGTTTAAAAAGTTAGTTTTTGAATTGTTTGTTGAATAATTTTGTTTATTTGAACGTAATCTGTAAGACGAATAGTGGGTAAATAATCCTTAGTCGCCCAGTATAAGCTAGCTATACAAAAGTGCTGTCCCAGGTATGACGTGCATATCAATCACAGGCATAATGCGTACATCACCAACTGCCTGAAGAACAGTTCACGCAGCATTCTATACCTATACGAATTTACAGAAGAAACTACAGACATCCTAGCCATGAACTTAATACTAAAACCAAAATACAGAGTACATAACAATGGTAGACGAACGCAGTACTAAACAATAGCAACGTAAAGGAAACCTAAACAGACGGGTCTAAAATCGCTAGTGTAGTGGGAGGTTGTATTTACTCGGATCATTTCTGAAACATGCGATCTTTTAGACCACTGAAGAGTTTCCGGACATTCAAGAAGCAATTATGGCACTCGAAATACCATTTTTAAGATGGACATTGATTAAGCTCTCGGTATGTCTCTTAAGGATATATCAAGACAAGGGTTTACAGGTAACTGTAAAGCCAACAAGCTCGCCAAAAACAGAACAACTATCCTTGAACAAAACATTGAAACCACCGGGGTGCCAACAGAAATTAGAAAAACAACAATATCACAGAGGTAGGAATCTGCTGTGCTCGTAGAGGATAGAACAGTGTCAACACATGCCTACTTACGAAACAGATATGATACAAAATGGACTTAAAAATAGTCTATGTGGAGTTCTTACGTAACATTGCAAATGGATAGACAACAGTGGCAACAGAATTGACCCTTGTGTCTAAGTGAATCTCTCACTGACGATGGAAGCCACATTATTTAGCCTAACCTAATTGCGTTTTTATTTGTAATTTATAATTTTAAAACATTTTTACGTTTGATGTTGCAGTTTCGATCGGCAACCCGTTCTTCTTCTTCTTTGATGGGCGCAGTCCGGGGTGGACCTGGGCCTCAACCAACATGCCTCTCCAGCCAGCACGATCTGCCTCCAGTTGCGCACACCAAGTTGGTTGAGGTCCTTTTCCACTTGTGTGCGCCATCTAGTGCGAGGACGTCCTCTGTTGCGCTGTCCCAATGGCTCGGTGTCGAAGACTCTTCGGGCCGGACTGGGATGATCAGGATACAAGGTCAATTTGGTGTTTCGAGAGATGGCTCTGTTACTCAATTGCCTCTTGAGCCCAAAGAAACAGCGATTGGCAAGAGTAATTCTGCGCTTGATCTCGGTATTGGTGTTGTTGTTCCTATTTACTCCAGAGCTTAGGTAGACGAAGTCCTTGACTACCTCAAAGTTTCTGCTGCCATATGACGCTCTGTCCGAGACGTCGATGTTGTGCGTCCCTCCGTGATGACAGCATGTACTTTGTTTTTCCCTGGCTTATCGCTAGGCCCGCTTCCGCTTCAATGCCAGCAAACGCCTCATTGACGGCTCGCTGTGTTCGTCCAATCACGTCAATGTCATCCGCGTAAGCAAGCAGTTGAACGGACTTTTGGAAGATCCGTTTGAGTTTCGCACGATATTCTCAAGTATGATGTTAAAGACAAATATGTGGTTTGTGTCGATCTGCATCTCTTGAGTCTTTTCTAAGATCTGCCGGAGTGTAAATATTTGGTCTATTGTGGACTTTCCTGGGCTGAAACCGCACTGATAAGGATCTATCAGTTTGTTGACAAAGGGTTTCAGGCGTTCACACAAAACGGCAGAGAGTATTTTGCACCCGGTGTTAAGGAGGCTGATCCCTCGATAGTTGGCGCAGTCAAAGAGGTCTCATTTCTTGTGAACCGGATAAACGATACTAAAATTCCACGAGTCGGGCATGCTTTCCTCCGACCATATCTTACAGACGAGCTGGTGAATAGGCCCAACCAGGTCATCTCCAGCTGCCTTAAACAGTTCCGCGGACAATCCGTCCGCTCCAGCAGCTTTGTTCGACTCCAGTCTAGATATCGCTATCTTGACTTCGTCTAAGTCGGGGGGACGGAATTCGTGTTCATCATCGTCCAAATTGAGTGAAACATTCTGCCTGACAGCGGAATTTGTGTCGTCATCGCCGTTTAACAGTCTACAGAAATGATTTTTCCAAATTCTTAGCATCGACTGCGATTCTACTACTAGTTGTCCATTTTCGTCCCTGCATGCTTCGGTCCGAGATCTGTATCTTCCTGATACTTGTTTTAATTTTTGGTAAAACTTTCGGACCTCCTTCCGGTCGTAACACCTCTCCATCTCCACGACCGCGCGCTTCTCATGCTCTTTCTTTTTCTTTCTGAGAAGCCGGTGCTCTTTCCTTCTCTTCTGTTCGTAGAGCTCACTAACAGCTCTTGTTGTTCGATGCAGCGTTGCCTTGTAAGCCGCCTGCTTGGCTGCATGTACCTGCCTGCACTCGTCGTCAAACCATGGGTTCCTTCTGGGTGGTGTCGTGAAACCCAGCACATCACTGGCAGCTTCTTTGATGGCTTTTTGACAACGTTCATATTCTTCTTCTATTGAATGTGCAGGAAGCGTCGAACTTTCAGAGAGTTTCAGGGAGACTCGGTCGGCAAAGTTCCTAGCGGTCAATTGCGATTGTAGCTTTCCGACGTCAAACCGTAGTGTTCTTTCTCGACTCCGTACTTCTCTCGATATCCTCATCCTTACCTTGGCTACAACAAGGAAATGGTCCGAGTCGATGTTGGCTCCTCGGAACGTGCGGACATCGAGAATATTGGAGGAGTGTCTGACGTCGATCGCAACGTGATCAATCTGGTTGACGGTTGATTGATCAGGAAACCGCCAGGTCCCCTTATGGATGTTGAGGTGTGGGAACCGCATGTTACGCCCCGAGGCGAAATCTACCAGCCTGAGTTCGTTTCCGGATGTGTTGTCGTGCAGGCTGTGTTTTCCGATGACTCTAGCAAAGATTTATTCCTTGCCCAGCTGTGCGTTGAAATCTCCTAGAACGATCTTGGTGTCATAGCTGGGGCATCGATCGTATGTTCTTTCTCGGAGATCATAGAAGTCATCCTTGCTATCGTCATCCTTCTCCTCCGTCGGGGCGTGTGCGCAAATCAGGCTGATGTTCCTCAAGCTTAAGACTTTTTGCCTAAGTCTGCCTCGAACAACGAATCCGCATCCAAATAAGCGCTGCCTTCCCCCTTTGTAGCAATCACCGTAGTAGATGTCGCAGTTTCTCATCTTCCGTTTGCCCGGCCCATCCCATCGCATCTCCTGGATGGCGGTGACATCTGCTTTGTAGCAGTCCAGGGCCTCCGCGAGTTCATCGGCTGCACATAGTCTGTTCATGGACCTCACATTCCACATGCAGAACCGAAAATCATTGTCCTTTAATCGTTTGCGGGGGTCGTCATGAAAGTTGACAGATCCGACACCTGTTGTCGGTTCATAACCGTTGGTTCTGGGGCTGAGTACGGCTGTGGCTTGGGAAAAGCCCGGCCTACACCGGAAACAATGGAAACGCACAAAAACGTCGAACGTCAAAACTAGTGTGTTATAAAATCACTAACAAGGGCACATCGATGAACTAGACGTCCAAATCTGTGGAAAGAAACAGATCACAGATCACAGGTCAGCAAGAGCATCGGCTTCTCAGAAAGAAAAAGAAAGTGCAAGAGATGCGCCTTTTCGGGGAGATTGAGGGATGCTACTGCAGGAACGATGTTCGGAAACTCTACCAATAGGTAAAAGGAAGATGTCAAGTTCACAAAAACCGAACGGAAGCTTGCAAGGATAAGCATGGGAACCTAGTAATAGAATTACAGTTATAGTACAGAATTTGGAAAGACCACTTCTGCAGACTGTATAACGGCGAGGACGACCAAATTACCGCTGTCAGGCAGAGTAACCCATCCAATATAGGCGATGATGGACAAGAATTCCGCCCTCCCGACCTGAGTGAAGTGACTGCAGCAATCGTCAAACTGAAGTCCAATAAGGCTGCTGGTGCCGATGGACTGCCGGCCGAGCTCTTCAAAGCTGCTGCTGATGATTTGGTAAGGTGCCGACGGATGGAATGTCAGCATCATTAAGAAGAAAGGAGACCCTCTAAACCGTGCCAATTACAGAGGGAGGTCTCCTAAATATATTCTATAAGATATTTTCTGCCGTTCTGTATAAACGACTGAAACCATACGTTAACAGCCTGATTGGTCAATATCTTGGCAAAGGCCAAGAAGTTTCAAGTTGATATCTTCCAACTATTCATCGACTTTAAGGCCGCGTATGACAGTATATTTAGATACGAGTTTTTTCAGCGCCTTATCTAGTTTTGGTATCCCTGCAAAACTCGTCCGTCCTTGCAGAATGACGATGGAGAACGCCCGATGCTCCGTCAAGGTCGGTAAAGATTGTACCGAGACCTATGATGTCAGAAAAGGAACAAGGCGACGCACTATCATGCGACACGACACGACTTTCCACAAATCTGCAACTGCTCGCATATGCCGATGACATTGACATCATCGGAAGAACACAACGGGCTGTCGGTGGAGCGTTTTGAGCATAGCAAGAATGCAATTTTGAAACCAACCCACAAATTGTGATGTTAAATGTTTGGAAGCATAGACACTCGCAGATAATATCGATATATAGAAGGTTTCTTATTGCCTTGAGACAGCGGAGATATTTCTGGCTTCATTAGGATGCATTTTATTATGGTTGTGCCACATTTTTGACTCCGCGAGAAATTGTCAAGGGAGTAACCGTATTTTTGATTAATTTTTTCTACAGCCTGCTTAGACATTGACCCTTCGGTGCTCTATAGTTCTCGGAGCTAATTGAAAGAGCTCTTCAAGATTTTTTATAAGTACATCAAGGTACGGAATAAAAAAAGGCTTTTCGGAAAAAGACGATTATATATTTTACCGATAAATTTGTTCTTTAACAATTCTTGGGCAGCTTAATTCAATTCCTGGTCCACGTAACCATTTCTCCTTCTATGGAATTCAGAAGCATCCAAAAATTATTTTCACTGAATTCGAAACAAAGTTACCAATAACATCAGTGCTCTATCTGTTACCATTTAAAAGTCTATAAGAGACAAGCAAGCATTGGTTTTATGTACATACATATGTATGTATACATATAGTATAGATTTTGGAAGTGACCAGAGAGCACAGATTCGAAAAAAGAATAATAGTTCTGAACTCGACAGCTTGCTGAAATGAGGGTCTTATGAAGACTTTTGTCGGGCACTGTATGCTTAAGAAGAACAACGCTAATGTTTTCGTTACGTTACATTTGGAATAATACAGTTAAGAAAGGTTATAGAATACTAAAAAAAAGTTTAAAAAACCTACATCGATGAAACTAATTCCATATGTGTACATATGTATGTACACCCTAGAAAATATAATATACTATAAAATAAATTGTCTTAATTCTGAATTACAAAATTACAAAGAGCTCTATTGCACACATTTTGTTATGGCATAGTGTGCTAACAGTTGCGACATTTGAAGCAGCTGCCGCTATTCATTCATAATATTCGGTAAAAACGTATAATCAATTTAGTGGGGTGGACTCAAACAACAGCTCAATCAAATTGAAACATTCCACCAAAACCGCCAACACCACATTTAAATCCACCCCACTACAAAATCAGGTACGCACACATGTTTCTTTTTGTGTTTTAATCTGCTTTGGCTTGGAGGAAATATTTTCGATTTTGTCGTTTTCCGGTGACAGCATCTCAGTATGAACTCGTGTGTTCCTATGCATTTAGCGAAGACCGGTTTTCGGGTATTCATGAATAATGCATGACCAGATCGGGAAATTTATGAATGAAACCAGACTTGGGTTTCTCTCCAAGAGCCTGTTATTTGACTGTTGGCACTTTTGCAGTATCCAGCCGTCATCTGTACTATATCCGAGAATGGTTTTGCTGGTATGGTTTGTGAATGAAATGGCTCTGGTATACAAGTCGTGTGATTATGCTAAGCAATTAATTCAGCGCGTAAAGTTTTGTCCGTTAGTAGATTCGCTCATTCACCATATGTAAATTGGATACTTAATATGTGATGCGTAAATTCTATGTAGTGTTTCTTTTTATGAATTCATTTTGTTATAGAATTGATTAAGTTTAAGGATACTTGCTTAATCAAATCATGAGATATATTTTAGAGTTAAACGAAATCGACCATTAAGTTATGACGAACCGGTCCGACTTAATGTGGCGTATGGATAAATATACATATTTATCTACTTACCCCATCCTTTTAAGTTGGAACAAATGTTTACCAACATTTTTATTATAATATTTTGCGTTTTATTGTACAATTATTCATGTTCGTAACTATTTGTCTATTGGTTACTGGTAAGTTACCATGGGTATTTGTGGTATAACGTTATCAATTTAGCGAAATGCGTACTTCGTTTGAGAAAATCTCTAAGAAAATCTGAGCTACGACATTATTGATGAGAAATTAGTATAAGATCGAGGTTCTAAAAAGACAACAATTTAAAAGCATGCTGCCTACAACAGGCTTAAATGAACCAATACAAGACCTTAATTCAATACGTCTTGGATGTTCAGGCATCAACGTAAAATTTAAACATTAAAATTGTATGAAACCGCTAAAAAAACTTTTTATTTAATCAAAATTCTCAAGTTTTATTTTTCTTTCGCTTTATTTGTGAGTTCAAGCTTTTCAAAAAAAGGCAAACGCCAAAACATTTTATTTGTTCGATGATACTTATTACACAAAGAAGAGAAGTTAGAGTTAGCTTAAAAAAGAGTTTTAATAAAGAAAAGCAGAGCACTGATATTGCCTTAAACAATGTGCAAAATATATCGATTTACAATTTAAAAAAACCGTACCTTATTGCATTTTCCTTCTCCAGATAGGTGACCAAATGGCAAAAGCAAAATTGAAGCATTTTTCTACAAGAGCAATAATTATGGGCTTCTTTTCTAAAATATTATGCCAGCACGCAACAAGAAAAATGTTAAGGGGGTAAAGTAACAACATTTACATGGCCCAGATTGTGTACGATTTCCGATTCCAAATTCGATGGGCGACTTAGCTTTCGCCCATGTATTTGCTGTATTCGTTTATGACAGCTGGGGCTCACGTCGCTGCAGTTTCATTGAATCATAAACTTGGTGTGACTCCAGCAATCGTGGTAGCCGTAATCGTATTCGCAACTTTTTTTTCGTTCCATCGACTGTGGCAACATCTATGTAGTCGAACAAACTCATATATTCAAAAGCTGCGTGTCCTTCGACATGAGGGCACACTAGAGTCGTAACTATAATAGCCACTATCGAAACATGATGTCAACTCTTCTTCCCGGCGAACATTTTTTGATGATTTTGCACTGCATTCTAAGTAAAGAAACCGAAAAAACAAACTAAAATAACAACAAAAAAAATCGTTTTACATAGATATTCACCCACATAACATATTTTACGGCTTGAGTTACCAGTGTGCCAGTTTGGCTTTTTACCAGAAATATTTTTGTGTGAAAATAGAAAATTTACAAAAAGCAAGCTCAACTACATTCCATGTTGTCTTTAAGAGTCCAACCGTGCAGACTGTGTCGCTTGTTACGTAGAATATACAAAACTGCTAGCACTTAGTTTGAGATATTTCCATTTTAGAAAACATTTTTTAGCGTGTGCCCAAAATAAACATGTTTCTTTGGGGCATTTAGGGGTTAAGCAAACGATTAGTTATAGCAGGCTCGTCTTCGTCGAAATTCAACGATTCTCTATGTAATTCTATACATAAATTAAAATCAAATTCGATGGTCTTCTGTACTATGGAACCGCATACACACAAACTATTCGACTATACGCTTATCCTAACATCTTTGCTTTTATTTACTATTACTTAAGCTAAACTTAAACTGGTGGCCCGTGGCGTTGTGGGTATGTGCGTCTACCCCAACCTCGACGTTGTAGGTTCGATTCCAGCTCTGAGCGACAAAAATAATTTTCACGGCCCCACCTCTTTCGAGTCACTGACAATGCTCAAGGAGTATTTCCTGTCTAGAAAAAGCTTCTCAAACTTGGCCGTTCGGAGTCGGCATTAAACTGTAGGTCCCTTCCACTCGTGAGAGAACAATAGCGCGTACAACACGAGTGGTTGCTGAGAGGCTAGGCCCTGGCCCCCTACGGGCTGTAGCGCCATCCATATTATTATTATTAAACTTAAACTTAAACTATGTAATTTTTTTACATCGAAAGACATAGTTTAAGTTTAAGTTTAGCTTAGTTTAGTTAAGATTTAGGTTAGTGTGCCCACCTAGGGCCAGTATGCTAGTATAGTAACACTGTTCGTTGAACTAGTTTTAAGCATTTTTGTCTAGTATGCAAGATTTTTATGAATTAGTCAATAAAAATTAATTTAAAATGAAAATGAAAATTTCTTTACTATAGACTTTCAAAGGCGAGCAGACTTGAAAACGCAAAGACAAAGCAAGCATTGTCTACAATATTCCAGATCTTTACACTACGCCAGATCCTGGATATGACCAGAGAAGTGCAAATCTTCAAGCAGTATATGTGCGTCTACTTCGAAGACGCCTATAAAATCGTGCAAAGAGACGAACTATACAATGAAATGACTAGTCTCTAGCCGATTACATTGACGTATTTGGCATAACTCAGCGAGCTGTCAATAATTCATTTCCTAGCATTGAGACTAAAGCGTGAGAAGTGAACAACATCGACGCCTTGGAAAGAATAATAAAAAGCAGGTATACTTTGAAGGTATACTTCGAAATAGTTACACTTCGTGTCCAGAGTAAATAGTACGAAGACTATCAGTGCTGGGATCAAACGTAAAATAAGTATTGTATATCGCTGTTTCCTTGGGCTGGCGTTGGGTAGCATGGACAATCTCAAAAGCGGGTGAAGAAATCCTTGGTCCCTTCGAGAGAAAAGTTCTGCGTGCTATGTTTGATCTTGCTTGCGTTGACGTGATCTGGAGAAGAAGATGGGTCAGGCTTGTATGTAGAGCGTATGTCCTACTCAGCACCGACCGGAAGAGTCTTCGAGTACGAACCCGTGGAGCAACTATAATATGTGCACTTATATTTGCTTATGTATGTAGCTGTTTTTCATTTCGACCAATAAAATGTCGGATATGAGATACTTATTCTATTTGTAAGTTTTGACCTAAAAAAGTTTGAGAAAAGAACGTTCCGTTGGTAATAGTGCACAACATAACTCATGTGTTATTTGTGCTTTTAAATTTTTACAGTGATATTTATATATGGTAAATACATAATGAAAAAGACGTTTTTTTCATTTTCAATTTATTTTTATTTTTTAATTCATGACATACTTATATAGTGCTTCTACTTCTAACTTACTGGCCCTCGGCGGGTACTCTAAGCTATATATAATCTTACTCTATGTCTTTCGACTTACGCAAAAGAAGGATATTTCTAAAACAAATTGGAGAAATGAAAAATAAGAAAAATTGGAAAAAACCTATTGACAGGACGTTTTTTATTTAAAACTTATCTCCTAACTTATATACTACCTTAAAATAACTTAAAACTAACTTAATTTTAACATTTACTCAACCTTTTTTTTATCTTAATACCTTAGTTACTGACTTACAAACTACCCTACGCTATGTGGGTCGGCCATAGGTTGTGAATGCCACATAACTGCAAGAGTGACCTAGTGCTTCCCCATTCGGGGATACGCCCATTTTTAACCCGGGTCTAAAGGGTTCGAAGAAGGAGTTCCTTCAAGCCTCAGCCACCAGCATTTTCGACGCTGTTGATAAAGCAATGATATGCAACGATAAAGACGTTATCACTAAGATATGTAAAAATTAAACAAATACTAACTTTGAAATAATGGGCGCGTTTTTTTGTACGCATATACAAATTTGTATGCTAATTACAACAATACGGGCGTTAGTTAGTAGGGAAACTTATCGTCGTGAAGTCCTTAGCGACGAAAAAACAATGCTGCCGTAATAGTTTTTTCCCCAATCGGTAAATTTCCTATAAATGTTTGCATCATCTTTAAACGACATTAAAAATTAATTGAAGAAAACTAAAATTTTTGGCAAAGAAAATGTACGTGCTACCAAGTTTTTCTCACAAGCCCGATAAGTTGAGTTGGTCTTTTTTGTACTATTTTTGAGTTAACGCCTTTTTTTAACTAGTCGTACAAAAAAGCGCATATTGATAGTTTCCAAAGTTCGATATCATAACTAAGAAACCACATATAAACCACAAAAACAAGTTCTACTTACTTGTTTTTCCACAATATTCTACTTACTATTTAAAATGTAAGACTCATATAATACATTTTAAGTTTAAGTTTAAGAAATGCCCTGCTTACTACTCCCGTATATTGCAATTCAATAATGCAGCAATTCATATAATTCAGTAATGAGACTCTTATAAAAAACACACGTGAAAATCAATTCTCATCAATCAATCAATTGGCTCGACACCAATATCGTCGTCGCTATACATATATTGCATAATTTATTGGTAGAAATGTAAATTTATGTTACCCGCAGTAAAATAGATGTTGCCTAACTCCGTTGAGTATGAATGAAAAGTTTTAGCTAGTACAGTTTTCTTTTTGCCTGTGATATGATCTCCACATCCCACGCTTAACCAACTTAACCAACACAGCAAAACATTTCAGTTTTCATTGCTTCGCCTATGAATTGAATCTAAGGTCAGTCAGTTGATGATAGTATAGTAGTATCGAAAAGAGACGGCAAAAAAGGAGGCCAACTCTTGGTTTATTCAACTTTATTGAATGAAATCTTTTAATGAATGAAAACTGTTTTGAAAGTCGTTGAGATTGTATAGCTGGCGGTTGTGTCGGTGGCATGATGCCATGCGCACCGCTGTCGTGCGCCGCCGTTTTACATAATCGAATGCAGATATTCAAACGCACATACATATAGTCGTGTGTCTCTCAGACTGTGGCAGCAGACCAAGCAAGACAAGAAAATAAATTAAAAATAAAAGCAACCATATTCAAATTAATTATTTGTCATTCGTATATAATTTCGGTCGGTTGCGCCTACACACTCAGAGACTGCACCATTAATCGGTTGTAGCTTTGAATGCTGAGACAACAAGAGCAGTGCATTGGAGCCCAAAGCTGAGTCGGGCATAAATGTCACATTCAACTTTTCCTTTATGGCTTAGTGTTGGCTGGCTTTGTTTCAATCAGGTTTTCTTTTCCGTTGTTGTACAATGTGGTGGTGGAATGAGGTTGGCGGAATTTTTCTACTTTTTGAGAAAAACTGTGTGGGTGTGTTTGAGCAATATATATATTAGCACAGGAAATGCACACACACATATATGTATGGATGTGTATACATATGTATTTTTTTAAACAATAGTTGATAATTGCCTAGAATCGATTGGAAACATGCTACGACAGTAAAGTGACTTAATGTAAGAGTTTCTCTACGGGTTTTGGTTTGGATGTGTGTGGCAGTGCGGCGCCATGAATATGTTACGACTGGGATTGATGTAAATTTTTGAGACGAAGAAACCGGAATAAGCTTCGATATGAAAGATTATCAAGTTTTCTTTAATGACGTGGAAGATGCTATGTTGATTTGTTCAACTAGTAGCTCGAGTGGCTAATTTAATGCGGGAGTAAATGAGTTCATTAAAGAACAGAAAAGAGATAGGACCATTGGAATGACTATAATGTAGCAAAGAACACTGGGCAGAGATTCGGATCTAATGACAGAATATGTTCAACAGTTATAACCTATGTTAATTTCGATATTTTAAAACTAGAGAGCTTAGTTTCGGCTGTACTCAGCCGATGTTGTATTGATGAATATTTAATTCCAATATTTAATTATATAATGATTGCACGGGATTTTGAAGATGTAGGTATGTTCATTAATTATGTACACAGAAACTACGGGATCTTAAACAATGAATGACTTCGCTATGACATTCCCGATCTATCCGCCACACTATAGTAACCGACATTGTAAGCAAAAATGAGTAAATGATGTATTTTGAAAGTAATTAAATTGCGCGTCCTTCTGCATTACTGTTTTCTTAATAAAGCATTTCATTTATAAATTATAGAGAAAAACAATCGTAAGCGACATCTACATGTTTTTTAGCTCAGACAAAAAACAAGAAAAACCATTGCGAATCCGAACTTCTGTGTCAATTTTTAATTTATTTTTTAGGGAAAAAACAAACTTATGCATATTCGTATCTAAAATCGAAGAGGATAGCCATAGTGTATTTTTTGTAATTGAATTGAATTGAAATTGAATTGACATCTCTAGTGTTTCTGCTACAAACTTGGTCTGATAATCTTAAAAATTACAACAGTCATACATTGCATGTCTATTCAATGTCAACAAATTTCGGCCACAAAACCTCACATCTTGTAACGTTTCCATACAGTGGAATACAACATTTTATGTAATTTATTTTAGGTTTTACTAATTATTGACCCTATACTAGACTTAGATACTTTGGTTTGCCAAAACCAAACCAACCGAAACTCCATATGAAGAAGATTCACAAGTCTACACCAAGGGTAATTTATCTGCTTGTTAATATCAGATGTAAGATTATCAAATAACTTTATGATTTTTTCTATCAAGTTCAAATTCAAAGTGAAAACTCTATGGAGAGGTTCAGCTATGCTTGAAATATATTTGTATTATTGGGAATAAATATGTATACCATTATATATTCCATAGTGATGCCGGTCAATCATCAACCGAATTGGAGAACAACATGCAGTAAATGAAGATTTGCACGTGCTGTAATTTTCGGACTAATGGAAGTGTGGCCATGACCTCCTTGCGGTGGCCACATGAAGCAATAGCTTCTAAAAATATTGACTAACATGGTGGGATTAGTTCCTCAAAATAAGTTCGGTAAGAGGCTAATAACCATTTGAGCAAAAAAACATTATTACGATACTTAATTTAAACCTCGGAATACAAACGATTACCCGACGACGACTACAATGGAAACGGCTAAACATTTTATAAATGATCTCATAGAATGTATGCTCTCTCTACAAATATCGAGCTGAATAGTAGCTAGCCGATATCCTTTCCGAATACAGGGCGGACATAACCGGTCTCCAGGTGATATGGTGTTCTGAAGAAAATCATAGTGCACGCAAGGCTTTAACGCTATAAGCGATAGACTATGCGCTCTTCGGTGCGAGGCAAGATGACGAACATTAGCATCATCGACGTTCACGGACCCATAGAAAAAGTCTCTGGCGATTTCAGACTTTCTACTAACAAAAAAAATGGGCAGTTCTTAGGGCCCAACAGTTTTCATGAGAACACCAATAACAATGGATTACAAGTAATAGAGCTGGCAGCATCAAAAAACATGTTCGATATGGAGGCACTCAACCCCATATATACCACTTGTTAAAAGGATAACGCTACGAACGTATTACTATCTTTTCGGTGTGGTTATCCGAAACCCGGATTGCTTTTCGTAGAAGCATTGCATCCTTGGGCCAGGTTCGACGCGTCTAACTCCATCTTAGGCAATACTCGTAGAGATCGGAACGACTGGTTTGTAGACGAATGTAAGCTGGTGACTAAACGTAAGAATGTTGCTTACCGAGTAATGCTGCAATCTCATAGAACGCGGGCACGAACAGAAAAGATGCTTCAGAGACAGAAAAAAGCAGATTGGGAAAAAATCTGATATGTTAGATTGGAAAAATCAGAGAGCGAAAACCACATCAGGCGCGGAAGTTCTACTAAATAGTCCGAAGCATGACGCAATAAACTCCACGCTGCATATATGTAAAGACAAAGAGAGATTACCGATCCCGAACGTATTCTGGATTGTTGTCAAGTTAACTTTCATAAACTGCTAAATGGTCGACTTACCGAAGAATTATTGCTCCACTAATACGAGAAGAGTACCCAATGCTGCCACTATGAGGCATTGAAGAAGTGCAAAGGTTTAAAAACAATAATGCCCCTGGAGCCGATGGCATACCAACGAAATTTATAAAGCATGGAGGGTCTACATTGTATGAACTGATAGTGCACGCATGGAAACAAAAAAGAGATGCCAGAAGACTGGCGAAAATGCGTTATATGTCCCATTGATTAGAAAGGAAATGTTACATCAAAGTTATAAAACACGAACAGATTTTCTAATTAAAATTTGCGAATGCCGAATAGAGTGGTGAAGTGATATTTCAGTCTATTATTTGTTAAGCTTTCGTATGAAATGGGCTCAAAAGCTATATATATATTGAGGTAGCGTAGGTACGTCGCTACTCGTGAAAAAATAGGAAATGTGTTCTCTATAACGTGCGTACTACGCATTTAAAAAAATTGAAAATGTCAGTACCCGGCGCGCTTTTTACATATCTTAAAGAAACTGCCATTACTTGTATTCTTACTGCCAATGGTATTTTTTTCAGTGCCAATAATTGTATCATGGTGCCAATAATCATAGTTTTTAGATAGCTTTTTTAAACATTTCAAATGTTTTTCTTGAATTACTAAGTACTTACTAAAATACTCTAAGAAGCATGATTTTCATATTCAATGTTCAGGCGTAAAACATACTCAAGTAACTTTAGAAATGAAATGTTATAATTCATCAAGGTTAATGGGTCCTTAGGGGTTCTATAGTAGTCGTTATAAAATGTATCTAAATTTGAAAAAATTATAATAATTGATATCTTAGGTTCCTGTATTTCAAAGCTATTTAAACTTATTACACATGGCATCTCACATGAGCCTTTAAACAATCACGAGTGAAATTACTCAACGATTGACAACGAATTGCAGCGTAGGGGGGTAGATATATTAATACGCAGCCGTACTAAAAAGAATTTTTTTCGCTTTATGTGACATGGCCATCTGAGACGAGGTGTTCGGTCTCGGTGTTCTGGTCCCCAGGTGGTTACAGGGATGCCAAAACAATGCGCTGCACAGTTCGTCTCCGTAAATACGGCCGTACCCTAGATAATGAGTATCGACTTCAATGTCTTGAGTCTTTCCAAGATCTGCCGTACTTTGAATATTTGGTTAATAGTGGATTTCGCTGGCCTGAACTCGCACTGATATTGACCAATCAGACTGGCTGTTTCAGGCGTTTACACAGAACGGCAGAAAGTATCTTATACGATATATGAATTTAGAAGCCTTATTCCTCTATATTTGGCTCAGTTTAGATGGTTTCCTTTCATTAGGATCCGGCAAACGAGATTCCATCCGTCGGGCAAACTTTCATCCGACCAGATTTTACAGATGATTGGTGTATAATCCTCATCAAATCATCAGGCAGACAGTCTAACGAGACCAGCAGCCTTGTCAAACTTTAGTCGGAAATGATAGTGAAGAAATTAGTGATGCAGTGAAATGACGCCGATTGAAATAAAGCTGAATTCCCCATTTTTAGTTATATATCACTTTTCTATCTGCAAACTCTGAAATCGAATAATCGTTATTGGAATGGCTTAATATTCTGACTCTTAGATAGAGAACTTAAGTTAACGTCACAATATTGTCTTTGGGAAATTCAAAGGCGAAGCCGCAAAGATGGACACAAAGCTTTTTGAGAAATTGATTATAAATGTTCGGGTTGTTCAGATAGCATTTTTTTAAGTCCAATGAAACTAAAGTCAATGACACTATTACATAAGCTTGGATACAATGGTAAATGGAGTGATGCCAGCCACAGAATGGGATCAATACGTGAATACTGACGATCCTGCTCTAATATTCCCAATGGAATATGGACTAGAGATGTGTCAACCCGAAACTTTCTGAACTCCAGTTGACTGAGTAGCAACTATAAGCTCTATTGTTGTTATTGACAAACTCAGTTCCCATTCAAAATATATTCCTTTTTGTAATAGTCAAACTCAACACTATATATACAATTGGCATGGAGGACTATAGAAAACAAACCTTATTGTCAGACACAACAGCTTCACACATTTAGGTACCAACAAAACCTGCTGTATCACACACGGCTCCGTCCATGCCCAACCCGAGTCGATAGCTGTGTGTTCCCACAGTGTCGAATGGTTCGCGGATTTTATGTTCATTTATTCGTTTCATTTAAATTTCAGCAACTCGGAAGAAGATACATAGTTATAAGCCCGAAGTAAACTTTACTGTTTCTACAGTCTTGGTAGCAGTAAAATCTGTTGAGTTGTTGCGGACTTTAGACTGGATTTAATGAATTCGGTGCGAATGTTTAAAAAGTCTTTCTGTTTTAGAACAAGCTTTTAAATGTTCTTATTTAAATTCCTTACACAGAAGTGAAACTAAAATATGCATATCTAGAAATCTATAAACTAAATGAAAAATAAAATTATGTAATATACCTAATTTTTATTTTTCTACTGACTATATATTTTGAATTTAAAAAAACCTCGAATAAGAGTTAAGTTGGTTTCGTTGTTGTTGGTCGTCAATTATAACAACCAAATTTGATCTGTCCTTCTATAGTCGTTACAACTTCCTGTAGCTTAGAAACTAGTATCGAGTATTCAAAAGCATTGGTGGCCAGTGGCGTTGTGGGTATGTGCGTCGACCCCAACCTCGACGTCGTAGGTTCGATTCCTGCTCTGTGCGACTAAACAATTTTCACGATCCCACCTCTTTCGAGTCACTGACAATGATCAAAGAATACTTAATGTCTAGAAAAAGCTTCTCAAACAAAGCCGTTCGGATTCGGCAAAAACCTGTGGGTCCCTTCCACTCGTGAGAGAACAATAGCACGCACAACGCGAGTGGTTGCTGAGATGCTAGGCCCTGGCCCCCAAAAAAACGTAATACTATATTGCACAAGTAAGGTGGAAAGTTGACATTACATATAAGTTCATTGTGCCAAACTGAATCAAAGGCCTTTTCAATGTCGAGTAAAATCAAGCCGGTTGATTTTTCTATTGCACGATTACTTTTTATATGATTATAAATCCGCATGACTTGATGGGAAGTGCTATGATTGCACTGTTCTTTGGGGAAAATGCGATTGTCGTCAACGATTTTCATTAACTTCTCCTTTAGTACTTTCTCATACACCAAGGGCATAATCGCTGGCGCCTTTTATGACTTAGTTAGACTTAGCAATAGTCACGTATAAACTATAAACAAAATGGATTTAATTTGCTTTGTGGTTTCAGGAATCTTAAGTTTCATTTTTCATCGTGTTTGGTTTAACTCCATTCGTTCTCAGGGTAGTCCCAGATCTTCAGTTTTTGGAGCGTTCTTAAGCACGGCATTCTTTTAAATTCCTTTTATCCTAAGAGCGTCGAAATGTAACGTGTACCCGGTTCACAGCTTGTTATATATAATATTTTAAGATATATGTATTTAAATCTACGGTCTTGCGGATGGGCATAGCTACGTTTTGGTTAGGCGTGACTTATGAGTTCATCTTAGGATGCTTGGACTGCACACCCAGGATTTTCCCGCTAGGCTTCTACAGATTGCGTCGCCTTTCTAGTTTTCCACTCTTCTGTGTGTCTTTTTGGCTCCTAAATATTTTCTCTATTATGCTGGACCCAGTAGTGTGCCTGACAGACTAATTTGATTTAGTAAAAGGCACTATGGTGGTTTTTTTCGTATTTATATTTAGCCAAACCGATAGGCGTCACCTTAGTAAATTTGTGATGTTTAAATATTTTTTTCGCTTCAAGTGCGTTTTAGATAGTTTCTACCAATTAGTATAGCGCAGTCTCTGGTGATCTGCTGCTCTGTACGCGTGTGAACAGTAATGCAGAGGCGATATAGTTATTACATCCTCTATGTAGCCTCACCTGTGATCGCTTTCATAAAGTTTCGCTCGGCCTTATTTCACTGCACTGTCGTTGTACGTATGGTGGTACCACCTTGTCATCTCCCGCACAGTATGGCGAGGCATGGATGATGGTTTTCTGCCCACCACTGGTCATATTAAGTTTTACTTGATGCGCATTTCAAAAACAAAATTCGTTATTTTGTGTTTGCTACGTACAGCCTCAAGAACATTTTGATTCTGAATTTTTAAGTGTTTGTGACGATTAAACGTCCTTAAATAATTGTATATTCCAACTCATTGTATTCTCCTTTTTTGTGACCTCCTAACTAAGGTAGCATTTTAGGTTTTTAAATTCATCTACATTTACATGCATATCTACAGCCCTGTTCAAAACAGTTTTGTTATGAAAGATAAACTTTAAATATGTGTCTATATAGTCACTTTTGCCCCTGACTGTATAAACGCGTATTACCTTTCAAAATAACAACCGAATTAAATTACGAGACACACCCTCGCTATAATCTCCCCTCGATTCCACAAATACTGCAGTTTCCCACAATCCTTGCCTCAACCAAAGACAATCATAAATATTTTGCATATTAAATAGCGACCGGTCATGCCAACCATGCTGACTTTGCGGTGGTATTCAATTTAATGGTCTTCCTGCGCAACTGCTATCACGCAAGTTACGACGACAACACAAGCGACTCATGAGAGCGCAGGTTGTCTGGTACATTGATTCACCTAAGGAAAACTAATTTTAGAATCCGTTGTGGAAAACTATCCAAATATGGGTAAGGCAATTTTCCTGTCAAATTGAAGAAATCGTAAACTAGCGCAATGATCGTCCGCAGAAATCGTGGTTGGTCTAGGGGGGAAAGGCTTTTAGAGAAATTAATTAATTATACTGTGCTGATGGCCAGCGAAGGATGTCATACTTGAATGCACTTGACATGTGGCACTGTTTGAGCATAGTTTCAAAAATCAAGTAGACTTTCAATTTCTTCTCTGCCAAATATCATTTCAAATTTAGCAAAGATCCTATTGAGCCGTCAAAGTAATAACGTGGTGGAGTATTTCGATGTATATACACTTAGAAAAGAGTATTGGCCTTGGTTGCATTGTTGGGAAACGAGTGTGTATAAACCAAAAGTACAAAGAATATGGTACACCTTAAACGGTTGTTTTAGCAACCGCACTTGATGCAATCGTGCATCGCCGTATTTTATTTGAAACTTATTTAGTTTCAAAATATTTCTTCAATTATTCTGAATATTTACTTTAAACATTTTTTTAAAATTATTTAATAAAAACTATATATGTTAGATATATATGTGTAGATATAAACAAATTTAAAATCTGATATGGATATATTATTTATGTTCGTGTGTTACAATGAACTTTCCTAGACAATCTTCAATTGCAGCATGGCGAGACAATAACCACCAGCCTTGGAAAATAGTTCCGGTCGATAAGAAGAACAAGGGCCACCTCCATCCCCATAGTGGCTTAACTGTTAGCCGAAGGTCGGAGATGATTTGATTTCAGGCGATCAGATTTGGTCTGGTAAACGAGCGCTCACTAATCGTGTAACCGCAACCATAAATAAAACAGGCAGCGTGCAAAATTTGAGTAGATGCTTTGATATGTCCCGTCTACCTGAACAACGTAAATTATATCTTCAACAGACAATTTTTACAATCACCCGACCAGAAGGGGAATTCGTCAATCTTCATCAGCTGGATATAGGAAAGCTACACGAACACGTACTGGGGAATATCCAAACACCATCACCGACAAGGAATCTCAGCGACACAGATATTGATGATGCTATTGGAGGACTGGAGCAGACAATCAACGGTGCATTGGACCAACAGAAAAGGGGAAGAACGAGCAAAGACACGTATAGTCAATTACCACCTCATATCCAAGACCTCTATCTTCACAGGCAAAGGTTAAGGAAGAGACTACAGCGAATATACCACCGGGACTGGAACACACGCACAAAAATAATGTTCCAGAATGCAGTATAGCACCACACAACACCCAGCTGGAAAATAAGCTTCGGCAAATGAAGCCAGGACCTGATACGTTCCGGCAGATACACCAGATCATCGGTAAGAGGAAGAGCTTGCCAGAAACTCTTACCACAAGTGAAGGGGACGCAAGCACTCCAGCCCAGAAAGCTGAAGCGTTCGCAAAATCCTTCTAAGGCAACTTTAAACCATCGCCACCCGGTGACCCGGAATTCGTCGCAAGCAACTACGTCTCCACCGTTGGAAATCCATCCCCACCATCCAATCCAGCTGATGTACCTGTAGAAAATGAAGAGCTGATAACAACTGAGGAAATTACAGGAATAATTCAACGCAGCGTAACAAGGAATGCAGTATAGCACCACACAACACCCAGCTGGAAAATAAGCTTCGGCAAATGAAGCCAGGACCTGATACGTTCCGGCAGATACACCAGATCATCGGTAAGAGGAAGAGCTTGCCAGAAACTCTTACCACAAGTGAAGGGGACGCAAGCACTCCAGCCCAGAAAGCTGAAGCGTTCGCAAAATCCTTCTAAGGCAACTTTAAACCATCGCCACCCGGTGACCCGGAATTCGTCGCAAGCAACTACGTCTCCACCGTTGGAAATCCATCCCCACCATCCAATCCAGCTGATGTACCTGTAGAAAATGAAGAGCTGATAACAACTGAGGAAATTACAGGAATAATTCAACGCAGCGTAACAAGGAAAGCAGCCGGAGCCGACAAAATATCGAACTTCGCCCTAAAGCTAATGCCACAAGCGGTGATGATACTCCTGACAATCATCTTGAACAATTGCATCAACAATTGCTACTTTCCTAGCAAGTGGAAGGTCGCAAAAATTGTTGCAATACCCAAAAAGGGAAACGCTTCTAGTGTTTTGGGATACAGGCCTATATCACTCTTGAGTAATATAAGCAAGATCCTGGAGCACTTGATAGCGATAAAACTAAAGCGATGGTCCACCGACCTAAACATCGTCCCGGATATGCAGTATGGATTCCGGGAAAGACATTCAACGCTCCATCCCTTAAGGAAATTTCAACACGACCTCGTAGCTGGCCTAAACAACCACAAAGTCACAGTGGCCTGCTTTCTGGACGTAGAAAAAGCATTCGACACTGTCTGGATAGAGGGGTTCATCTACAAAATTAATTTGATGGGATTCCCCTCGAATTTAATTAAAATGATCTACAGCTTCCTTCATTCAAGAACGTTTTACGTCCAGGTAGAAGGCAGTCAGGGAACGGAACGGAACTTCAAAGCAGGAGTCGGTCAAGGATCAAAGCTGGGACCATGGCTATAATACATCTTTACGGCAGACCTACCAGCTCTAGCTGCTACAGTGAAATGTTGTCTGTTCGCAGTAGCTCACTAACATACGCCACATCGATGTCACCACGAATCGCAGCACGGAGAGTCGAAGACCAAGAAATAAAGAAGTACAACTACTATACCAAGTGGAGTATCCGAATAAATGCGGAGAAATCGGTACTCATGTGCTTCAGAAGACCCGAAGGTAGATGCAGATCACTAGTGGAATGCCGGAGCATGAGAATCGTGCTTCCCAATGGCGCGACAATAACACCAACTGACAAGGTGAAGTATCTCGGTATTAACTTTACCGAGAAACTAAAATTTAACAACCACTCGGAGCTGACTCTAAAAAAAGCCAGTTTCGGATTTCATCGCATCTACCCGCTCATGCGGAAACAAAATGGACTAAGCCAGAAGACGAAGTTGCTACTCTACAAGCAACTCATTCGGCCAATCATAGCGTATGGGTTCCCTATATGGCATACCATCTCCAAGACCAGCATGGAAAAGCTTTCGATATTTGAGAGGAAGATACTCCGAATATGCACCGGTCTCACCTATGACAGGGACCGGCAGAAGTACCCCAGCAACAAGAGACTCTACGAGGAAGCCCGTATCGTCCCCATACAAGAGTACTTAGTGACACTGTTCCAGAGACAACTACATGACATCCGCAACCACCCAAACATGGCCATCAGGGACCTGAGAAGTTCGACCTCGGACAACGATTCCTCAACGCCCTGAATCTGATTAATGAGCAGACATTCCCAAGGACACTAAGCAACGAACTGTATCACTTCTATCAAAGCAGTGATAACAGTCACCATCGCGGTTAATTGAGCCGCCTTACTACCACCCCATCAGTAGAAGAGCAACAAGGATACACGGACTTGAATACCCCAATGTTAAAGATCTACGTTAATAAATGATACATTTAAAAAAAATATATTATAATTGACAACATTGTAAACCTTGTAAGCATTGTACATCCGTTGGGCCCCTATTGTTGAGCCAACCCCTATTTCGCTAGCTTAGGCTTTTAGCATGTAAGACCAATTGTATAGTTCTTGTTCAAATAAAATTTAATTGAAATTGAAATTGAACGTAAATTATATAAATTGAAAATATTAAGTTACAATGTATGTAGTAGGCCAAGTTTGAGAAGCTTTTTTTAGACAGAAGTACTCTTTGAGCATTGTCAGTGACTTTAAAAGGTGGTGCGGTGTTTTTGTGTCGCACAGAGCTGGAATCGAACCTACGACGTTGAGGTTGGGGTCGACGTACATACACACAACACCACGGGCAACGTTAAAGGTGTTACACTTCTGAAACTAGCAGATGATTATGAATGACATAGCCATAGATTACATTTTCGTATCGGGGGATTGGAACATTTTTTTAAGGAATGCACAATTCTATATTTCATAAGTTTTTTGAGTACTTTGCTCAATATCGGTAGTAGTGTATTGTGCCTTGTTGGTTGAGGAAAAGGTCCACCGCGGACTGTAGCGCCACATAAAGAAGAATAAACCTATAGTTATTATGTAATTTCAGTAGTAGATCTTTTTTTATGTAAGGGGACAACATTAGCACATTTAAGACTAGTAGGCAATATAGTATACCCGAAATCACACTACGATTCAAAATGTCACCCAAAACATCAACTATAAAGCACTCAACTTTTTTCAGGACAAAAGAAAAAATATCATCAGCTCCATAGGAATTTGATTTAGATAGACTACTAAAAACATTTAACCGACTCTTCAATAGGAGTTATTAGTTATTATCAAAACTACTACACTGAAACGTCTCCTGGTATCCACAGACTGTCTGTCTGTCTGCAGAGGGAAGAATTCGATTGTATAAAACAAGATTTCATACTAAGGATATTTAAAGATTGTTAGAAATATCACGACCATTGATTTGTAATAGGTTTCTTTGAACTACGCGTTTTTTATACTGTTTTATACTGTTAAGTAATTTCCAATCTTGTTTCCAATTTCCCTTTGCAGGGATGAACTTATTGCGGTAGTAGGTATCACTTTTGCCCTATTTACAGAATTTTGAATATTTCCTTCTTAAAATCGAATAACTATGACTTTTCTTGCATTTCAAATTTGTTTGTTTTTATACACCACTTAAATTACTAAGCGTCTAGTTATCTATTAGGGCGGTAGAGAAGAGAGGCCAGAAATATGTTCATTTAGGGGATCTAAGAAGTAGACGCATCGGCACAGGCATAAACATTATCCAAAAACTCATAAAATAAGTTCTTAATCTTACTGAAGCTTTTTTATCATTCTCGTTCATAAAAAAAAATCAGAAAACTCTTTTATAAACATCACAACATAAAAATATGAAGTCTTTACAAGAAATCACCACTATATCCAATAATAATAATATAATAATAATATAATATGGGTGGCGCTACATCCCGTAGAGGGCCAGGGCCTAGCTTCTCAGCAACCACTCGTGTTGTGTGTGCTATTGTTCTCACACGAGTGGAAGGGACCTGTAGTTTTATGCCGAATCCGAACGGCCAAGTGTGAGAAGCTTTTTCTAGATAGGAAATACTCTTTGAGCATTGTCAGTGACTCGAAAGAGGTGGGGCCGTGAAAATTATTTTGGTCGCTCAGAGCTGGAATCGAACCTACGACGTCGAGGTTGGGGTCGACGCACATACCCACAACGCCACGGGCCACTAAATCCAATACCAGATGTAAAATTGGTCACAACCATGCAGTTTTGTTCAAAGAGTGTTCAGAGTGTTTTTGTACAGGAGTAACGTAATAAATAGTCTATACATATGTCATACAGAAATGAAGACACTTTTATAGCAGTCATTCGTAAATTCATGTTAAAGAATAAAAGTGTAATTGTAAAGAGAAGAGCCCAGATTTTCTTCTTCTTTGATTGACGCTACAGTCCGGGGTGGACCTGGGTCTCAACCAACATGCCTTTCCAGCTAGCATGATCTTTCACCAGCTCCGCACACTAAGTTGGTTGAGGTCCTTTTCCACTTGTGAGCGCCATCTAGTGCGAAGACGTCCTCTGTTGCGCTGTCGCAAGGGCTCGGCTCTATATGGCCTAGCCATCTTAAGCGTTGGATCCGAAGACGCTAAACTAGGTGCTTGCCGCTGTACAGTTCGTGGTTGAACCTTCTCCTCCAAACGCCATCAACCCAAACAGGACCAAAGATCGTACGCGGAACTTTTCTCTCAAAACAATTAAGAGCTTCTTCATCCGCTTTCAATAGCGTCCATGCCTCTGCGCCATAAAGCAGGAGTGGGATGATCAGGGTTTTATACAAGGTCAATTTGGTGTTTCGAGAGATGGCTCGGTTACTCAATTGCCTCTTGAGCCCAAAGAAGCAGCGATTGGCAAGAGTAATTCTGCACTTGATCTCGGTATTGGTGTTGTTGTCCCTATTTACTCCAGAGCCTAGGTAAACGAAGTCCTTGACTACCTCAAGGTTTCTGCTTCCCAAACAGCATGTACTTTGTTTTGCCCTGGTTTATCGCTAGACCCATTTCAGCCGCTTCCGCTTCAATGCCAGCAAACGCCTTATTGACGGCTCGCTGTGTTCGTCCAATCATGTCAATGTCGTCCGCGTAAGCAAGCAGTTGAACGGAAGATCGTGCGTCGGGGGTTTACGTTTGAGTTCCGCGCGATCTTCTCAAATATGATGTTAAAGAAGTCACATGACAGCGTGTCGCCTTGCCTAAAACCATTTTTGACATTAAAGGTCTCGGTGAGTTCGTTTCCGACCTTGATGGAGCAGCGAGAGTTCTTCATCGTCATCCTGCACAACCTGACGAGTTTGGCAGTAATGTCAAAACTAGACATGGCGTTATATAGCTCGTCTCTATACACGCTGTCATATGCGCCCTTGAAATCGACAAATAGGTGGTGGGTGCCGGAGTGTAAATATTTGGTCAATTGTGGACTTTCCTGGGCTAAAATCGCACTGATAACGACCTCTCAGGTTGTTGACAAAAGGCTTCAGGCGTTCACACAGAACGGCTGAGAGTATCTTGTACGCGATGTCAATTAGGCTGATCCCCCGATAGTTATCGCAATCAAAGGGGCACCTTTCTTGTGGACCGGACAAACGACGCTGAGATTCCAGTCATCGGTGGAATGCTTTTCTCCAACCATATCTTACAACCAGGTCATCTCCAGCTGCTTTAAACAGTTCCGCGGACAGTCCGTTCGCTCCAGCAGCTTTGTTCGACTTCAGTCTAGATATCCCTATCTTGACTTCGTCTAAATCGGGGGGACGGAATTCGATTGTTCCAAATTTTCAGCATCGAATGCGATTCTACTACTAGATGTCCATTTTTGTCCTTGCAGGCTTCGGTCCGAGGTCTGTATCTTCCTGATACTTGTTTTACCTTTTGGTAAAACTTTCGGACCTCCTTCCTGTCGTAGCACCTCTTCATCTTCACGACCGCTTCTCATGCTCTTTATTTTTCTTTCTCAGAAGCCGTTGCTCTTCCCTTCTCTTCTGTTCGTAGAGCTCACGAACAGCTCTCGTTTTTCGTTGCAGCGTTGCCTTGTAGGCCTCCTGCTTGGCTGCATGTACCTGCCTGCACTCGTCGTCAAACCATGGGTTCCTTCTGGGTAGTGTCATAAAACCCAAGACATCAGTTGACAACGTTTCCATTCTTCTTCTATTGTATGTGCAGGCAGCGTCGAACTTTCCCAGAGTTTCAGGGAGACTCGGTTGGATATGGAAATTAAAACTAAGTCAGAAAATTAGTTGCCAAAATTTAGAAGAACTTTCATCACATATCTGCAAAAAAGAAAAGCAGCAAGGAAACTACTTATTCTATTGACTAATGCAAATGTTTGAGCAGAGAATGCAAATGTTTGAGAAACATACGTTTGGCTATTTATTTATTAATATCACCCTTGTGCTCCAGAAAGAAATTCATATAAAAAAAAGTTTATTTAATTTACCGCGTGAACATATGCACGTCTTTTTCGTTGGCTTATCCCTCCTCACTGTGTTGTATACTTAACACAGATATTTGAAAACTGTCGAGTAACGGGGGAATTTTCAAATAAAACGTCCAATCCACCCCAGTACTTCAGCTGTTCTCAAGAGCTTACACATATACACTCACACGAGGCTAAAGGGTATAAAAAATGCTGTCAGTTGAAATCAAGGGGCAAGAGAAGCAAAAGTTGGAATTTTCCTTGCTATCTTATTTCTACCTATACAGATCACACACATATATAGTCTCGGACCTTATCGCGCTCCCGCTTTCTACAGTCGGGACTACATGTGCATTGCTGTATTACTGCTGTAGATAAGAAGTTATTAATAGATATGTATAGTTAGATAGTAAGAAATATTTGTACATTAGATTTAATCGAGCAGCCGAGTGAATCCGTCATTACAGGAAGGAACAATTCCTCAAACAAACAGGAGCACACCAATGGGTGTTGCAAAATCGAAAGAATTAAACGTTCAGAAAATTAACATCGAATAAAAAGGAGTGACAACTTCGCGCAAGAAGTAGAAGATGGCAGTGAAGATCAATTCCATTTATCAAAGAAGAAGGCAATAGCACAATTGAAATACATTCGAAAACGAACAATTCAACCGAATCAACCTTAATCCAAGCAATTTCCATTGATAGTAACTAAGACGGACAAATCAGTTTTGCGAACGTTTCAAAAAAAGCTAAAGAGACGCTGTGTTTTAATACTAATTTCGTAGCGATGACTAAAGAACAAGTAGCAATTGCATCAATATTTAAAAAAAATAAACCGATATGAATTGTCAATGAAAAACATGGAATAAATATAAAGCAATGGTTAAACATTTGTGAAACAAAAATATGATCGACAGCAGATTACTGCTTTCGAAATTCATTGAGAATATTCATATATCCTATAGTAAAAAGTTCAGTAATTACTTCACTTATAATATAGAGGTAAAGATTCTTCCTGTGGGCAAGGGCAGGTTTAATGCTATTACATGACTGGGATATGAACAAATTCTGTACCATATGTACGTCTTCGATAGGAAGAGGATATAGTTGTTGCATTATAACTGCACAATATAATTTTAAGGACAATAAAAGTAATTATTTCAGTATCTTAAATCTTTATTCTGTCTGCAACACTTTCTTAGAAATTTAAATAATCCAATGTTAAATTACACCTTTGACTTTATGTGAAAAAAATTACAGTATTAAGAATATCCTAATTTCTTTCAATGTAATCGTAATGTTTTGATAATAATGATATTTCTAAAACAATCCCACATCCATATCCCATATAATTATTAGTTCTAGTTTTTCAGCACGCTGAATAGTTTGATACTCTGCGCAAACCACCACTGTTGTAATTTCTGAGGAATATCTTCTGAACTCTGACGATTAATTTACTCTACGATTAATTTATGATAATCGCATATCTATTTATATCTTCTTATGTACATTGATCAGTTAACTCCTAAAATAGGCGGTATCAACGGATTAGACACGATTGGGGCAATCGCGTTTTGAAGATGGGAGTGGTTAATAAACTCTAAGGAAACCAATACCAATCTAGGAGACCTATACAGATCACACACATAATCAGACTATTAGTCGACTTCTGATATTTTCGTGAACATAAGAAGTTTCTTATTACAATGTAAGCAAATCATAAAGATATTATCACAGCTCAAATTGGTATCGCAGTTTGAAATATTAGCACAAAAAGCTGTGAATGGAATGAAATGCAAGTTAAAGACGCCGTAGTACGTTTTACTTACTTTACTTATTACGTTTAATTTTCATTCAGTATATAGACGAACAATTAACAGCATAATCTGGTATAACTCAATAATTCGAAGAGAAGAAAAAGGAATATCAATGTTCCATGAAATGGAAACGCGTCGGAGGAGAGCATGCCCGATGCATGGAATCTCAGTATCGTTTGCCTGATCCACAAGAAAGGAGACCCCTTCAACTGCGCCAACTACCGAGGGATCAATCTTCTTAACAGCGCGTATAAGATCTTCTCTGCCGTTTTGTGTACCCGCCTCAAGTCGTTCATTAATAATCTGATAGGTCCATATCAGTGTGGCTTCAGGCCAAGAAAGTCCACAATAGACCAAGTCTTCATATTACGGCAGATCCTGAAAAAGACCCAAGAAATGCAAATCAACACTCACCATCTTTGCTTCGATTTCAAGGCCGCATATGACAGCGTGCATTGAGACGAGCTATAAAACGCCATGTCTAGTTTTGACATTCCTGCCAAACTCGTCAGGCTGTGCAGGATGACGATGAAGAACTCCCGCTGCTCCATCAAGTTCGGTAACGAACTCACCGAGACCTTCAATGTCGTCCTGGAGAAGATCGTGCGAAACTCACACGCCAATTATTACCATACGCCGATGAGGCTTTTGCTAATATTGAGACGGAAGCTTCTAAAATGGGTCTGGCGGTGAACGAACTATATGCTGTCCTCAAAAAAGGACATAAAACATCGACTTCTTGGACAGAGCATCACAATAGGCAGCTATAACTTTGAGGTAGTCAGTCAAGGACTTTACTTATCTCGGTTCCGGAGTAAACTGTACAAATAACATCAGTACCGAAATCAAGCGTAGGATAACTCTTGCCAACCGCTGTTTCTTCGGGCTTGAGTAATAGAGCCCTCTCTCGAAGAACCAAGTTGACTCTATACAAGACACTGATCATCCCAGTCCTGCTATAAGGCGCGGAGGCATAGACAATCTCGAAAGCGGATGAAGAAGTCCTTGGTGTCCTTGAGAGAAAAGTTCTACGCACGATTTTTGGTCCTGTTTGTGTTGACGGGTTCTGGAGGAAAAGATTCAACCACGAACTGTACGGGCTGTACAGCGACATGAGCCTAGTTAGGCGTCTACGGATCCAACGCCTACGGTGGCTAGGTCATGTAGAGCGAATGGACACCACAGCTCCGGCCCGAAGAATCTTCGAATCCGAACCTGTCGGGCAACGCAACAGAGGAAGTCCGCGTTAAAGGTGGCGCACCCAAGTGGAAAAGGATCTCAACCAACTTGGAGTGCGAAACTGGAGACAGCTAGCCAGAGATCGCGATAGTTGGAGAGGCATGTTGGTTTGTTGATTGAGAAAGAAGAAGAAGAAGATAGATAGATAGATGAATAGATATTTTATTTATTTCATAGGATAACAATATTTTAACAAATATTAGTATAATTTGCTCTAGTTTGCACAGAGATACGGTTGTGAAAACCTTACTACTGAAAAAAACAATTTTTAAATGACAATACGTTGTATATTAAATCAAAAATATTTTGGAGGAAAACTATGAGAAAAAACCTCCATTTGAAGACAAAAAAAAATTAGATAAAAGTAAATAAAAGTAAGTATATAAATATATGTGTGTATATATGAAGAAGAATTAGTTAAATATTACAATTAATAGAGAGTGGTCGTGACCCACTAGTCTAACCCATTAGACTCACATTGTTTTAATTTGCAGTCGTTTTAAATTACTAAGAACTTGATTGTGAACAGGGATTAGTAGCATTCTTAGTTCAAAGAATTAAAAAAAAATCCACAAAGGATTAATATACACCTAATTCTGGTTTTACGTGGTAGATACGTTCCAGAAAAAACCGTGTAAAAAACACATAAAGTTCATAGGAAAATATTGGATTGGTTCCCTATGCTTCAAACATGAAAAAAGGCACTTAAAATATAGGATTCATAAAAAAAATCGTATGATGGTCTTTATAAAAGCCATTAATTTTATGTGCATAAATGCACAGCTTATTGCACAGTAATAAAAAATTCAGGTTCATCACTATAACTGTCTCTAAGACAATTTCTGCACATAGAATTTTCTCAGCTAGCAGTCAACTTTATCAAATATTAAGCCGTCAAAGCCGTCTCTACCGACTGCGTATGCCAACATAATTATAGACGAATACTTTTTCCTATTTTCAGGCACATCATTTTTGGTTTTGACAAATTCTGGCCAATTGCCTTTTCAACATGCGTTTAGTGTATGCATAAAATTAAAACTAAAAGGCCAAAACAAAAGCCGAATTCAAATAAAAATGTTTTTCTTCTAAACTGATAAGGTACATTTCCAAAATAAATAGCTGGCTCTTGGAAAAGTAATTTAAAAAATGTTCAAACGCATGCAAGACAAAAAATTTAACTGAATTATGCCTCAAAAACATTGCACTGACAGTCAAGATGCATTTTATTTTATATTACACTAGCAGTAACCATCGCCCGTTGCTAAGCAACAGTCGCGGCAAGATTCAACAGCTTCTTCTGCTGTTGTTGTACTGCATCTTTGTTGCTGGTCCATGATGTTGTTGAGTTGCTGGTAACTGTTGTTACAGCACTGATTGCTGTTTTTGCTGCTGCACTACTGGCTTCATTTGTTGCTGCACCGTTGGTCACGGTTGTTGTGTTGTTGCTTCTGTCATGTTGGCAGTTTTTGTTGCTGCTGAATGCACGAGTATAGATGTGTCAGCGTTTTGTACTTTTGGGAGAATCTTTCTTTATCCCATCCCTTCTTATGGCACCGTTGTCTTGTTGCATGACTCCAGTTGCCTTTTCTGGGGGCGCTGGCGTGTTCGTTCATTTTCGGCACAAATTCCTCACCGTACATTTACTGCTGTTTCACTATTTTGATTAGTGATCTTTTATTAGTAGAAGCGGAATCAGTCGCGAACTAACGCTGCTTTGTTCAACTATACTAGTGTATTCTTATACAAAATCCACAACAAACATATCTGCTCCTGAAATTGCATATGTAAGCGGCAGCGAAAAATGCATAGCTAAACGGCGACAGAGTGGTCAAAAGAAAGTTTATGCGGAGATGTAAATATCGAAACTGCACCCGATGCGTGGCAGTACTGTTTGGTATCACATATAACGGTTTAAGTATTATTGGTGGGACGGAAAAGCAGCAAAGATTTTTATATTAAAGTAATACAGTCGAGAACGGATATCTACAGTGGCTCACAGCTTATTCGACCCACCACTTAACCCACACTTCTAAATAAAAAAAGTTATCAACAAAACAAAAAAGCAGAAAGGTAATTTCAGATTTAAACTTAAACAAAAACGGCCCTTGTCGTTCCCCTTGTAGATCCTTGTTGCGTCTTTCTCTTTGTGGTCACAATTCTCAAATTGAGTCATCAGTTTGCATCAAGGAAACACCTGTTACGACGATGGGAAAGCGCACCACAATTGAGCAGCGTGAGATGGTCCTCTATCACTACAAGGAAGGGTGTACTCGAAAGAAAATTGCTGAAATGGCACGGTTAAGGGTATAATCCACCGTTTTTTGTTCCAAAATCGTGTGGAAAATAAAGGGAGAAATGCTCAAAACAAAATTTGTAGTGCTTCGGATGAACGGTATATGGTGCAAAAAGTGAAGCAAAACCCCAAATTATCGAGATGAAGAATAGGATAGGAAAGTCTTGTTCCGTAGAAACCATTCGACGTATTCTGAGAAATAACGATTTAAACGGAAAAATCACACTAAAGAAGCCTTTCATTAATAAAAGAAATCCAGATTGCCGTTTTAAATTTTGCAACGGGGCACATTACGAAGGATTCAAGATTCTGGGAGCAAGTCACAATTGCTGATGAGTCCAAATTTAATATTTTTGGATCCGATGGATGATCTTATGTATGGCGTAAGCCAAATACAAAGTTGTAGGATAAACACTTTAAGCTAAGGCCAAGGTGGTCATTTCATGGCTTGGGCCTGTATGTCACCAGGGGGAGCCGGAAAGTAACAAAGAAAGCACAATAGATAAAATGGTCTATCTTAACATACTTAAGGACAACTTGCTTCAAGGTGCAGAGCAATTGGGAATAAGGTACACTTTCCAGTTTAACCAAGACAATGACCCGAAACATACTTCGAGAATTGTTCAAACTTGGCTTATTTATAATTGTACCTACGTTATGAAGCCGCCAGCACAGTGTCAAGATCTTAATGTTATTGAAAATTTCTGGTCCATTTTGGACGCAAATATTCGTAAACGTAGAATTTCGAATATAACCGATCTTAAGACAGCCTTAATTGAAGAATGGGCAAGAATAACTTGTGCAACAACGAATGTACCCCAAAAGGGGGGTACATTATCATTTAATATCAATAAAAATATTTGTTATTCTTTTTTATATCATTTTTTTGTAAATGGGTCAAATAAGCTGTGACATTGAATTATAAATTTTATTTTGTTTTTGTTAATTTTGTATGTTATTTTGAGCTAGGATTTATAAATGAAGGCATTTTGTTAAAGCTTAAATCTCAATTAACCTATCTGCATTTTTATTTTGTTGACAACTTTTTTCGTTAGGAGCCATACTAGTTTGAATTTATAAATAAGTAAGTGAAGTGATAAAATAATATTACGAATAAAATTTACCCCAAACTTTTTCCCTACCCGTTTGTAAGGAAAGGGAGAAATTCCCCTTATTATGAAGAATTTCCTGATGGGAAATTTGAATGAATTTCCCTCGAAATTATCTAGTCATTTTTTTAGAAATATAGATACATGCTGTTCACTTTTTAGTACGCTTACACACCATTTTTGGTAAGCACAAATCAAAATTTGGTTATTTTACAACCAACGTGCTTACAATTGTACGCACATATGTAATAGGATGGTTCATCGTCCGATTAGTCACGGTATTCGCGTATTGCTGCTCATCCTCATCCTCATCCTCATCCTCATCCTCATCCTCATCCTCATCCTCATCCTCATCCTCATCCTCATCCTCATCCTCATCCTCATCCTCATCCTCATCCTCATCCTCATCCTCATCCTCATCCTCATCCTCATCCTCATCCTCATCCTCATCCTCATCCTCATCCTCATCCTCATCCTCATCCTCATCCTCATCCTCATCCTCATCCTCATCCTCATCCTCATCCTCATCCTCATCCTCATCCTCATCCTCATCCTCATCCTCATCCTCATCCTCATCCTCATCCTCATCCTCATCCTCATCCTCATCCTCATCCTCATCCTCATCCTCATCCTCATCCTCATCCTCATCCTCATCCTCATCCTCATCCTCATCCTCATCCTCATCCTCATCCTCATCCTCATCCTCAT
The DNA here is from genome assembly GCA_916610145.1 of Eristalis arbustorum. Lineage (NCBI taxonomy): Eukaryota > Metazoa > Arthropoda > Insecta > Diptera > Syrphidae > Eristalis > Eristalis arbustorum. The sequence goes on along the minus strand of OU744316.1, from coordinate 78,093,153 downwards.
CCTCATCCTCATCCTCATCCTCATCCTCATCCTCATCCTCATCCTCATCCTCATCCTCATCCTCATCCTCATCCTCATCCTCATCCTCATCCTCATCCTCATCCTCATCCTCATCCTCATCCTCATCCTCATCCTCATCCTCATCCTCATCCTCATCCTCATCCTCATCCTCATCCTCATCCTCATCCTCATCCTCATCCTCATCCTCATCCTCATCCTCATCCTCATCCTCATCCTCATCCTCATCCTCATCCTCATCCTCATCCTCATCCTCATCCTCATCCTCATCCTCATCCTCATCCTCATCCTCATCCTCATCCTCATCCTCATCCTCATCCTCATCCTCATCCTCATCCTCATCCTCATCCTCATCCTCATCCTCATCCTCATCCTCATCCTCATCCTCATCCTCATCCTCATCCTCATCCTCATCCTCATCCTCATCCTCATCCTCATCCTCATCCTCATCCTCATCCTCATCCTCATCCTCATCCTCATCCTCATCCTCATCCTCATCCTCATCCTCATCCTCATCCTCATCCTCATCCTCATCCTCATCATTTTTATTATTTTTTTTATGTATTTATTTTCGTACTCATCCAGTGTGTGGCTTTATCCTTAATTTGCCAAGCATCAAAACCAGCCTTCAGTGCGTACACCTTTGTGCGGCAGTTAAGTGAATGATGGCTACAGCGGAGACCATAAATCAACCAGTATTGTATATGTGTGTATACATATATTTCCGGCACTCCTTTTCCGTTCCGTGTCTTTCACTTCCAGCAAAACTTACGGTACATAGTGAATTGATCACAGACACTCATCTGTAGCACATGCGACGGGTCTCTTGCAAACATATTGCTTCGATTTCGTAGAGACGGGCGATACTATTTTTGTCGCTTTCTGAACTGTTTTGTACTCCTTTATTCGTAGGAGAAGGAGGCATTTGCAGAAATGGAAGGAAAGTAGTAAATAGACAAACCGGACACGTTGAAAACAACATAAAACGGCGCGCATCGCCCCCGAACAAGAGGTATATTTTATAATAAATGTATTTCAGCGGCACATCTCGACTCTCAAGCTGTTTGTCGCTTTATATCGTCATCGTCGATGATGTCGTTTTTGTTGCCGCTAGCAATGGAGGTGAGTTGAGTGTCCCAAGCAAGTAAGCAATTATTTTTGTTTTCATATATTGTTGCTGGTATTCGTTTGGGCTCTGTTGAGCGGCAACCTAAATTTATGAATGAAAATTATTTTGGAGTCTTTGGCTTAATGTGAATGACTATACCGTGTGAGGGGGAGTGGTTCATTGTTAAGTTGTGGGCATGATCGCCGTCGGCAAAATGTTTCTAGCTAAAAAAATAAGAATAACAAACCAACGTGCATCCATACAGGTTTATTATCTTGCATATGTATATATTTTAAGAAAACGAGTTTATGCAGAGAAGTCAATAGACCTTCGAGGTAGGAGCACTTTACTCAAGAATGTAGTACATGGTATGCTGAAGAGCCGTAAGATCATGCTGGAAGATTATTACGAATTGTGCGTTCAATGCGTTATCGAAAATTTAGCTAATAATTATGTTCAGTAAAGTTGTGTTTCTTCTTTGATTAATGAAGATTGAACTTATAAATATTATTTAGCAAATACGAATTGATATGATTTATTCGGTGTAAAGTTGTTAATATTGAAGTCAGTGCTGGAAATGGATCACAGTGCTCGATAGTAAGTATTGAGATTAAGTGATTTACATGCAAATTAGTTACATTATTCTCAGGAGTTGGGACTTATTCCTCCCTTTTTTATATAATATGTCATAAAATTCAAAACGAACTATTATCAAATAACAATGATCTGAATGAAATCAGCTCATATGGCTGTGTAATTGCTATTGCTTGAAATTGAAAATGTACTCTCTATTAATGCACATACATAAACGTACAAAACTCAAGGTATTAGTATTAGATTGACAATGAGTGTGAAATATAGTGACGGTGAAAATAAATGATTTGATAGGTAAACCATAACTTTGGTTTTTATGAGTGGACTATTTGATGTTTACTTGTTAACCATTGAATCTTAACTAATAAATTATAGTTACCTAGGTATATAAATAAAGAAGTATATGTACGTAGCAAAAGCGCACTGATCTGTATTTTAATCAGATTTGTGCACTTCATCTAGAAGATGTCCGATCATGTCCGTAGATTGTATAACTGAAACACGCTCGTAAGCGGACAAATGTAACTATCGTGTTTTAGTAATAGTTTGGAAACTAAGCCATTCACAGTTCTCCTGAAAATTAAAGGTCAGAATAAAATTCGAAGAGTACAACACCATAGCTTGCGCGTTAATTCTTCACACCAACAATGCGCGACGAAGTGAACGGCAGTGCCTGCTAGAAACGAATTCCAGATAAGAAGTCATAAAGTTGACATCTAACCGTCTCGTTCGCTCTTGATGGCGCGGTTGTTGTGTCTTAGTGTTTTGGAGTGCCATTTGGCTTAAAGGGTCCCCAATGACAATCAGTGACTGCAAAGTTAACATGCTTTTATTTGGTTTTCAAATCTGGTCCAGTGATCATTTACCGCTGGGATCAAGCGGCTTTAGGTGTCACATTGGACCAAAATTGATCTAAGAGTGCTAGTAACTTCACTGGCAGCCCAATAACCTATCCTAAACTAAGTCGTGAACGCTGTGCCGGAATACCTATCTACAATAATAGCTTTCCTTTATCCACTCTTTAATGGATTACAAGATACCGAATTATATTGCTGAATTCTTCATATTCTTGCATAAAATTGAGACAATTCAAAGCATTTACTTCACTTACTCACCAGTATAATGGAGCAAATTATCCCGGTTAAAAAGTTGGTTAAGATTAAAATTATGAATTACGAGTTTTAGTTAAAATCCTTGGGACGTAAAAACTCTGTCGTAAAATTTTAGTGAAGAAACCCAGAACATTGGTCCCAATAATTTAAATGTACATATATGTGCGAATGCTTCATTGAAAGCAAAGAGAGGAACACACAAAACTTAAAGAGAACTGTTGTGAAGAGGTGCGCTCTTTTGTTAACAAAGGACCGAGAACGTCAATGAGGTATAATGTAAGCTGTTCAAATCGCCATTATTGACAGTAATCCAGCATCGGATAGGGTAAGTAATGTAATTTCTATGGTCGAAACCGAAGATTTTGATGAAATGCAGGCATCCAAGAGCTTTAAAGAATGGTTTTAATAAGAAGGCGCTGAGCAGAGCATATCGCGGCTCTGCTTGCGATATGAGAATGAGTGAAGGGGTATGTAAAGGTTTCGGTCCTCCTTTCGTAGCTACTAGGTGTTCATGGGAAAAATGGTCTAGCTTTTAATATTTTTGTAATGGCAAAACTGGTTTCTAGAACGCAGTCCAAATGGGAGGAAACTATTAACTAAATAGAACTACTCTCAAGGCATGATTGTTCAGCGGTTGTGACCTGGCGTTGGTAGCTATTGGAGACACGAGGAACGAAGGTGGATCGCATCGGCCAAAAACAGAGACTTCCTAAAAAGTTTTAGATTAGTTCTAAAAGGAAATCAAATAACTTCAATAGCCGTAGGACATGTACTGCTTGTGAGAAGTCCAGTCTGTCTGAACTCTGAAGAAAGGCCACATGTTTAAGAACTCGAATCGTGCAAGTGCCTTTAACATCATCATACATTTTTTTTTGCATCAGCACGTTATAACAGCATTGTTTATATATGTACAAAACTAACCGGAAAATCCTGCAGACAATCTTTTCATACAGAAAAACTACATAACCAATAAATGAAATGAAAACAAAAAATCGAACCCCACAAAAAAAACTGTGCCAGAACGAAAGTCATCCCGAATGAATGAGCAATTTCCACGGATGAGACTTTGAATGAAACATTATTTAAGAATTTTTCATTAAGTTTCAGACGGAAATAATTTGGTGGTTCGCAAGGGATACCAAAATAGTTAGCTCTATGCAACTACATCCCGAAAACACACAATGCTCACACCGACAAACAGATGTCTTGTGTGCCTGCCACAACACACATCTTGTGCGAGAATATACAATATACAATATACAGTAAATTCTGATGATGTTTGTACTTAATCGAGTATCGATGCACCATTCCTTACTAAAAAAATCGTTCGGCGTATCAGCATATCTTAGGACAAATTCAGGTTTTAAATAATAATACTACTTTACACACACACCCTCAACTTTTTCAAATGTTTTCCGTGAATTTTGCCTATACTCTGAAGAATTCTTCCGCAATTTTGACAATTGAACAACTTTTCGGTTGGATTTGTTGTTTGTTTTATTTATGTAAATCAAATGGCTTTCTAATAAATTAATACAATTTCCAAGAGCCCTTCTTCTGATATCCTTAGTTTCCTTTGATGCTTTCTGAGCCTGCAGTAACCTGCTAGAAAATGTGTTACGGATACGGATGTTGGATGTTGTTCTGCTCATAATCATACACGCTTCAAACCTTCATCAGTTATATTAATCCAAAAGATTCTTGGCTTTAATTCATGTCACGAGCATTCCTTCCTTGCTCCTTTAATTTTTCTCTGACGATAAGGTTGCCTACACTGAATGGTTCAGTTCGTATATTTGCTTTCGAAGCATAGTTCTATGGCATACACCTTATATGATCATATACTCCCGCTCCTGTTCCTTCATTAGTTCTTAATCCATATATAAACCATTTTTTACTGCTCAGTCTGTGGATTATGGATTCATTGCTCAATCATCTTGGTGCTGAGCGCAATTGCACCGTGTTCCATAAGGAAATTTAACAAATTGCTTCGATATAACGCACCCATCTTGCCCTTCTTGTTTCCTGTGGCATTTTTATGATTCTTTTGTTTGCACAGTATGCAACCACTAGACGCAAGTGAGTCACCTCCAATAGGTTGCCCAGACACATTTGTAGTCCCTATTCAATAATATCGCATAGGGTTTCGTCCACCTTCCCCTGGCTATGACGACTTTTTTAACAGTATATGCCACACATCAATCCAATGAAACAATCCCCTGGGTAGTCAGTACCTCGAAAAGCTCGTCGATAACTAGGCTGGTCTGTATGATTTTGGTAAGCATGGGACTCTCCATTTTCACAATTATTCGGATTTTTTATCGTTTACATTCAGTATACATACTTACATACTTTTTATAATTACTTTTATATAGAGCTCCTATGCATCCGATTTCGTGAACGTGTAGATGAGATCCTTGAATTATATTTATGTGCACAACGCACGTCAGTCTTTTGTGGGAGACTGCTATTAAAATCTTGTTATGTACAATATGCATAGTAGTTTTTATAAAAAACACCAACTACTCTATGGTCAAACGCAATTTGCTTACTACAGTTTGTTTGTCGAAGAACTGTTATGACTTGCGTCCAGAGATAGAAATCTTAGTCACTTTTCTATCCAATCCATTTTGATAGCTTCCGACTCAGTCATTATGATACAAAACACATATGAGGGCAAATATGTATGTACCTATCATCATCCGTAGCTACAGGTACGGCGACAAAAAACAATATATACTCATTTTTCACCTCTGAGTAACGGCCCAATCTCTTGGTTCAAATCCCACAAGTAATATACAGAAACTGATCAAGGTTCGCGATAAGATAAAGTTAAAAGGAATTCTACACGCAAGAAACTGCTTTCAGTTGAAGGAGAAGAGACAGATCAGATGTGACGGAAAATCTTCTAGGCTTGCTATTCTTTTTGTGGAAGTCATTACAACCCTGTGATATTATATCACTGTAAACAATCTTGTCATTTTGTGTACGATTTCCTGCGTTTTTTTGTGCTCTATCTGTCGCTTCTTCACCACCATCATTATTACTGTGGCATTGATTTCTGTAGTAATTCTTTATCTCTGCGTTAAGATCTTGTGCATGATAAGCATCTTATAGTTAAAGAGTTTAAGTCTCTCGCTATCTTCATTTTCATCATCTACCGTATCTTATGTCCAAAATGCATTTGTGCTCATGGCGTGAAACATTTGATTTGAAAACAAGTTTTGCAAGAGAAACCATTCTGTCAGCATTTCTCACTCTCACTGCAGCTACTGGTGATTTGTGGTGTATTTATCGCCATATTGCTACCTGTATTGCTTAATGAGTGGTCGCATCAGAAAGCGGAGTATGATAACGATTTCGGGGACCAATGGTGAACTGCGAATATATTCTCGCATTTCCTAGGTAAGCCTATCTAATTTTTTTAAATATTGTAAGTGTCGCCTATACAGGCATAGCTTTTAAAACTCAATAGCAGTTAAAATTAATCATATAATTAATGCTAGATACAAACTCATTCAAATCAAATTCTGAACTACGTATGAATATTTCTTATGTTCATACAATGTAATACAAATGCATATCACTACTGTCTTTTAAATGACTTCTAGGTAAGTCGTGTAATAAATAACACAATAACATAGAGTGGTGCGTTTCCATTTCTCTGCTGTTATTAAACTTTAACAGGTTATGGATCCAGGGTGCTAAGCTGCGTATAATTTATTAAAACATACCATACATGTCGATAGGGAAAAGTTCGATAAGCAAAATTATGAGACATGTATGTTGCACATGCGAAGTGTTAGTGTGCAATGAATTATGGTATAACGTCCATGACACTGTAGAAGCAAAACTAGCTTTAAGGGAAATAAAGAACTCTAAAGTACTGGCCATGATATACCTAGTTGTAAAAGAAAACCCAACGGTTACATTAGGGATGTATGTCTGCCTATGAAACATAGGGATTTTTTGGAAATATAGAGGCATATAAAAGTCGAACAAGAAATGAAAATGAAAAAAACGAGCAGTTAATAACATAATACCACAGAGATTTTCGGAATTGCTCAGATTCGCTAAAAGAAAGTAAAATATCTTTACCAAAGGTGAATGCTTCTAAATTCTTTGTCGGAGGATTTTGAGAATTTTTAAGGTGACACTACAGTCCGGGGTGGACCTGGGCCACAACCAACAAACGACTCCAGCCAGTTCTTTAGCTAGCTGTCCAGTTTCGCACGCATAGTTGGTTGAGGTCCCTTTCCACTTGCGTGCGCCACCTGAGTCGCAGTCCTCCTCCTTTCGGGCCGGCGCATTGGTTTCCATCTGCTCTACATGACCTAGTCATCTCAATCGTTGGATCTTCACTCTTCTGGCTAAGTCGATGTCGGTGAATAGCCCGATAATGTCAATGTCGTCGGCGTATGCGAGTAGTTGGACGGATTTATGAAACATTGTTCCTCTGGTGTTGGCGTTCGAGTTTTGAACAGAGGGAAAGCTAAACAAGAGAAATAAGATCATAAATTATTTTATTATAAGGAAGAAACAGTAAAAATATAATGCCAAAAGCCTCAGAATCAATTCAACGTGGTCACATAGTAAACGAATGCAAAAACAAGAAACACAGTTGGTATACAATTGAAACGGCATCAGGGTCTGCATTGCCCATATTCAAAAGCATTGTGCTGCGAGTACTGACATATGTAACGACCCAAAGAAATTTGTGATAGATATTTTAGCTATTATCTTTTTGGCAAAACTGCTTTAAACAGCTGACTCACGTTTCGTGTTTTGTTTCTGTCAAATATCTTCAGTTTGGTCTATAATTTAACCATGAATTGTCTTACAAACGAACAACGCTTGAAAATTATTGAAGTTTAATATCAAAATGCGTGCTCTAGTTCATCGCGCGCTTCTTCCATTTTATGGCTTTTGGATTTTTTGGTCAATAGGTACGTAAATAAGCGAAATTGTCGATTTTGGAGTGAATATCAGCCAGAAGCATTGCAAGAGCTACCAATGTATCCAGTCCCAGTCACAGTTTGGTGCGGTTTATGGGCTGGTGGCATCATTGAACCGTACTTCTTCAAAGATGATGCGAATCGTAACGTAGCTATGAATGGTGAGCGCTACCGTGAGATTATATCCAACTTTTTTGCCCAAAATGCAAGAGCTTGACTTGCATGACATGTGGTTTCAACAAGACGGTGTCACATCCCACATCGGTGAATATTTTATTTCACGTTCGGGACCGGTCAATTGGCAGCCTAGATCGCGCAACTTAACGCTTTTAGACTATTTTTTGTGGGACTATGTTAAAGCTCATGTCTATACAGACAAGCCCGCTTCAATTGACGCATTGGAAGACAACATTGAAGCATTTATTCGTGAGATACCGGAAGAAATGTTGGAAAGAGTATGCCAAAATTGAACTAAGCGGATGGACCAATTGAGGCGCAGTCAAGGTCAACATTTGCATGAAATAATCTTCAAACATTAAATTATATGGACCATCGATTCGATATCGATTCAAATAAAGATTTTCATGCATTTTTCTTTTATGTTTTTTTTTCCCATAGCTTCTAAAAAATCACCCTTCAGAACGAGACAAAAACTAAAAACTAGGTATACACCAACAATTACATCATACAATATTAACAAAAGTTTTTGGAGAAGGTCCTCAACCAACTTGGTGTGCGCAACTGGAGGCAGCTGGCGAAAGATCGTGCTGGCTGGAGAGGTTTGTTGGTTGAGGCCCAGCTCCACCCCGGATTGTAGCGCATTGAGAGAAGAAGAAGAAGAAATACGACGGTCGAAGTTGTTTTTTGAGGTACTGAAAAAATATAAGTTATTATTTATAGATGAAACAATCCATTCCGAGCGAAGTAGTAAGGCACGCGTCGCCACGCTTCATCCGATGAGACTTTTTATGTAATCATATTTTTGAGTCTAACCCAACTACATAACTAAAAATGCATTAAAGTAACTTAACCACATGCGCAGAAAAGGGTCATAGTAATTCATCAGAAATCTTAAACCGAAACTGCCACTTATCACTTTTCTACCGTCTCGATTCAGGTTTTTTTTTTGTTAATTAATGTGAATGACGCTATCACACGATTGTCAACACTATGGACGCGACTCAGCATCTACAGGCGCGAAGAAGATATCGATTAACAAATTAGTAATATTCAGTATTTCCGGTGAGGTATTAACTATTTGAATTTCAAATGTGTAACTTGTTTCATATGACTCTTTGATCTGGCCATATACATAATATCTCTATCGGAATATATGCAAAGTACACAAATGTTATTTATAAAGAGGCTGTGAAAGGTGTAGGCAGATGTGCAACAATGGCACTAATATCGTCACGAAATCATAGCGTAGATGTGTGTGTAGCGTGCCAGATATACTGCAAGAAACAGGTGGGCGGCAGAAAGCCGATTGACCGGAAGTAATATAATTTCTGAATTAAATTTTGTATCTACTCAAGAGACTTAAAACTACTACTCAAGATACTGCCAAGTTTGAATGTAGGTTAATGTTTTAGGTTTATTTACGTGTTCTCTTGTAATAACTAGTCGTATTATTTTATCGTAAATGTAACCCACATTTCTAATATTACTTATTCAAATCAATATAGATTTCATAAGTTAAAATATTAATAATAATATAGTTAATTGAAGGTGGACATGAAACTTTCCTGTGTAGTAACCGTGTTGTGCATGCTCTTGAGTTGTCGCCAGTGTAAGGAATAATCCATTAAAGAGTTGTAGTTGGTAACCACCAATGGGTTAAGCTGTCACGTGACTTCTTTACAGTCGTTCAAACGAAAGCTAAAGAAACTTTCTTCAACAAATCCGACCAGTAGATGAAGACGACATTGCCATCATAGGTTGTGAAGAGTTGAAACGAGTTGGTCTTTAAGTAAAGGAAAAAAATAACAAGTATATTCTGTTAACAAACCAAGAATTATAGCACCACCGCCTACTACAGAAAGTCACTGTGTTCAACAACAACTTTAAGGTGGCTAGGGAGTCTACATTACTCAGTGTATATATCAAGCCCACGTTTGACACTGAGGGAGAAATTCTCCGTCAAAATGTTAAGTCCTGTATGCGAGGAGGGCGAATGGAGGAAAGGACCCTACACAGGTCGCACTCCATGAAAATATGACTTGCTTAAAGGGGGCTTAAGACGATTTCCTGACCGGCAATATTCAGTTGGGCGTTGTTGTCAGAACTGCTAAGAGCTTTGGTTTGTTCTGGGTTACATTTTCTCTCAGTTTCTTGATCATATGTATGATCTGCATACTCAAGGTGTCCATCGAATAACATAGTTTCCATCCATCAATGCTGCAGTAGATCGCTCCTAATCACGAGTGATAACTGTAGGCACCCTTCTCGAACTCCAGTTTGGATCTCAAATTCTCCTGACAACTTACCGCTGTGCATGACTTGACACTTATTACCATCATATTTAGTTTTAATAATAGCTCTGATTTTTTTGGAATACCTCTTCTGAGCAAGGCCAACCAGTTTGCAGCTCACTTCAAGTTATCGAAAGCCTCATCGAAGTCAGTTAGTACAGTAGACGTAGCGGTCAATGCAGAAGAATCTATTTATATGTCTCAATTTCAAGTCTTCAGGTCCACTGCGTATTCGGGAATCTATTGTGATAGAGTAATGTTTAAAGTTCGAGAACATTTCGCCATCAAATAAGTGGTTTGAAATAGTGACAAAATGTTCGCTCCATCCCATTTAGACTCTATACCGGCTCCTTGGTTATGTTATAAACAGTCCTGCTGTCACACTTACTCGATGTACTGACGTGGAATAGTGACTTCTTCATAAAATGATAATATGATTAATGAAAAAAAGGTTAACAATTATTTGTGTGAAGCAAAAAAAATAAACTAATTAAATCGGGGGTGAGAGTGGTGGCCCGTGGCGTTTTGGGTATGTGCGTCGACCCCAACCTCGACGTAGTACGTTCGATTCCAGTGCGACGAAAACAATTTTCACTTTCACACTAAGTTAGTTTCCTTTCGTTTCTCATTGATGCGCTTTCCAGCATTTCGAATGGAGTCCTCTTATTACTTCGGATGGTCATGCTATACACTGAAACCTGTTTGAACCACTTTGGGGTATCTTCTATGATATGTTGCTAAACACGGAAATTATGGAACGATTAGATATTGCGGTAGCTGCAATAGTTGTCCAATGTTTTCGAAATAAAGGCAGTTCCACGGTCGCTGATAATCCACCGAGGGTTGCCGAAAAGTTCGTTTTCAGTTAAATTTTTGCGGTGACTTCTCCGGGTACACCCATATGAATGTAGGAAGCGCATCCCCTTTCACTAAGAAGTGCTGTGAAACATCCGACTACCAGTAGCTAGAAGGAGAAAGAGAAGACCTTCCTATTTTCCAAAGCGATCGGCTGAAAACAAATAAGTTCAGAGTATTGGAACTGACTTCCTTACATCTAGAGTGGTTGCAAACTTTGCAAACAAAACCATCACGAGAGTGACAAGTAAATTCAATGCACTAAAAGCTACCATTCTTCGCCAATCCAGAAGAATATTACCATAAAGGTCAGCACCAAACGAATTATTGGGTTGAGGGTACTCTAACCTTAATCCACAGATTGAGCCTCAATACGATAAAATAGTAAACACATGGATAAAGAACTTGTGAGGGAACAGCATTAGGGGCATTTGATTCGCCTTAAAAGGACCAACATGGACACATGAATTTTAACAACATCGCATATAATCTGGACTTTGTAGAATATTTAGAATATACACAAATCCCATATTTTACTGCAAAATAATAAATTAAACAATATAAATCTGTTAGGCCCTATGTGCCAACACCCAAATCTTTAGTTTAAAGCTTAGTTGTAATCTCGAATTGTAAGAAAAATCATTTTGGTTCACATTACATTTATCAATTTTTCACAGTCCATAAACCATTTTGTACTGTAGGAGATACAATGTCTTCAGAGAAGAATTTAAGGTAATCGAAAAAAGAAACCACACAGAAAACTGAAACAATGCTCACGGCTTGAAGTAAGTCAATACAACCGAAAAAGGTTTGACACTTATTAAGCTAAACAGCCGAAGATGCTGGTAGCAGGTCACTGCAGACTCTGAGATCAACTGAGAAAACTAGTGGTATCAAAAAAAAGTTTCTGCAAAATTCTGCGGCCAAATGACATTCCTCTGAGATTTTTTAGCACTGGCCCAAAAAATGCAAAGATATCTGGATATCTGGCAAGCTCGGCAATAAACATAAATTATATACATACATAATTTTAATTCTCTCTTCTATTCGAATGCAGTTATTGCTGAAATTATTAAAATCGAAATTCAACTTTGAGTCAATCGGCCTTGCCAGATGATTGTGTTTCCTTTTGGTTGTTGTACTGATTGTCATATATTTTCAACATATATTTTAGTCCAGGAATTGAAAATAATTATATATTTAAAACGAAAATATTACATATGTACAACTATTAGATACGACCCACGAACAAATTCGAGCCTCTAAATCCGCTACGTCGGATGCTGTGCATTCTCAGTCACTGCCGCACGCGCCTGATAAAATCGAATGGAGTTGCGAACGAGAATTAACAACAGTGAGTTGTGAAAGAAAAAAAAGGAGCGAACCGGACGGCACACTTGGCCCTTGGGACCGAAGCACTTCACTGCGTTTCTTTTTTTTATCTTGGTGCATTGGATTACGAAGAAATACGCGTTGGAGGATAGCACAGCACTGTTATGTACGTTTGGATCACCAAATAAGAGAATTAACGCTATTGCGAGTCACGCAGTACTGTCTTTCATTGCACTCTGTCGGTTTTATTTCTAAAGAATAATTATCTCTCCTTTATAAAGATTTTTCTTGGGTTAGAGTACTGGGGACAGTATCTATACAATACATATGGAATAACTATATGTAAGGGATTTTTATTTGGAGGGCATAGGCCTGTAGATCCAGGGCAAAGTTGTTGATTGCTCTCAATTTGGCGAGATGCCAGCAACGATCCCTGTGAATGCACAGGTCAAGTTGACATACAGCCTCCTCGGGAATAGTTGCTATGCAGCGGCCTATTGTCCAGAGTTTTGAACCAGGACCCTGTCATCCAGGTTCGGCGGATTCATGTTCAGCACTTTCTGTGCTTTAGTTCAGCTTATTCTTAACACTGCTCGCCACAACATCGGAGACTACGCCCTTAGCACGCCTTTTATATTTTATTTTATTTTGGGCTTAATTTTGTTTACGCAAGGAGCTGAGGAAATAATGGTGGACCACACAAGAGCCGGTAAGACCGTAACTCCCCAAAGAGGCCCGGTTTTTGAGAGGTACTTTTAGTAAAATCTCAGAGGCTGCGAGGCCGCACTTTATTCATGACCTTTATGTTCTATTGCCGATAGTGTTTTAAACATATTAATCAACGCTTACTTTCTCTGAACCCCTTAAAGCTGAACCAAACCGAGGGTTTTTGGGTTAAATCAAAGATGTTGTTCAGATGGCCTTGTTCGAGTTGCCAACGTTAGAACGAAAGCTAGAATCTTCGTCCGTTTGATTTCTAAACTGGTGCACATCCCTTCATTTGATTTCATAATGTCGCATTTATAATTGTTATAGGGTCTCATAGTCTACATTCTGTTCTTTTTTTCTCTTGATCTTAAAGCTCTAATACTCTATTGTACTGCCTACGCCAATGAAGCATGTGCGGTTGTGTCGACCCTTCGAGCTCAGGGTGATATTGTCTTTGCTTCATATTAAGAAAATGAAGAAAAATATCAAAAACACTACGTCATTTTCCTGCCTCAATTTTTGTGCTGTAGAGATCACAATTGCTCTACAGTTGTATTGGCACTCTGTGCAGAGAAACCCAAGATATTAATTTTTTTAAGAAGTTAATCCTTTCATAATTGTCAATCGTGTGTTCCCATCATATAACGGCGTAGATGTCTTTTTTCCCAAAAAGGAAAAACTTTAATAACCTCTTGACATTGATTTGAATTAAAGCAAAAAAACTAACAAAAAACTCTAAATTGTACCTAATAAATCTTGATTTTAATCCTTAACAAAAATCGAAATTGCGTCAGAGATAAGTTATGACTAAATAGCTTAAATTAACCTCTTCATATCGCATTCAAATTGACTAAAAGCCACACAAATTGTTGAAGACAATGACAAAGGATTTCACCCGCGCTGCCTCGCTTCCTCTCTAATAACACCGAATCATGCATTATGCTCATGCAGAGAAAAGCCGACACAAGAATTATTTTATTTCCGAAAATTTATTAACGCACATCTCCGATTCAACATGGCGCCCTGCCGTGTCAAATGTTTTCCTCATTTAACATACCAAACGATACTAATAAATTTGCAGTGTAAAGGAAGCAAAACTGCACGACCAACAATTGAATGAACGCTTATACCTGACAGAGTTTAAATCGATCGATGGATGGAATGGTACGCGTTCAATAGAACCAGATGTCCGGAAAGAGGCTTACAGAACATATTCTCTTTAGTTGGCGAGATGGACAACTGCTTATCAACAAATTTGACACTGTGGCTTATGGATTTTGACTTAATGTCATTAATAACTTTATCTGTGATTAATTAAATCAATGATTTTAGAATCGTGTGTGGTTCACCTCTACACCGAAACCAAAGCGGCAAATTGAGGTACATTAGCGACCATTCAATGCAGCATTCTTATGCCAGGAGGTCATAACAACTGCAAGCAAGAACAGCACATGATCTCTGTCATAATTAATTGCTGATACACTAAACGTACTCTACGGGTATCTGCGTATATAACTCGATCTCCTGCTGACCACGTACATACATATGTATATGCCATCGAAAACCGTCGTCACTATCATCTACACTAGCTACCCCCACCCCCTCCTCTGGCAGTTTCATGTGATGCTGTATGAATGGTACCAACGTAATGAGCCTGAGGTACAATCGCCCACCGTTGGTGGTAATTAATTTCATGCGACCCGTATGAGTCAAAATTGTTCGAGGACTCATACATCTCTGTCAGCCTAGGATATAGCCAGTATTAAGCCAAACTGGCGTTAGCTATGTAAGTACAAATTTATTGGTCAACAGAGTAGCACTGTGAGTCGCATCTAAGATTCGTGGTTTTCCAAGTGCTGTGCAAACATTGCAAAAGTCTGATTGTCTACTATTCATGACATTCAATAAAAAATCAAAATCAGTTGCATTACGTGAGTTTTTAGAATTTATTTAATGTTATCTAAAGTTCGGCTAAGTTTGAACTTCATCTTCCGGCGTTGACAATTTTTGTTGTTCTAGTTATTTTTATTGTAGACTGAGAAAACAATGTAACGAGCAAAAAAAATATTATAGTACACAACAAATAAAATTCCATTGGATGTGTACAACAGCACACTGTGCTGCAATGGCAAGGAATCTTCTAAAATTATGTACTCTCCAGACATTTCTAGAGTGACATTGCATCTTCCGATCCTGCAAGTGTAGATACTGTATCCAGGCAAATTATGTACCAATTCGGTTAGCGCATTCATTTTTATTTCATTCGCCCTTTAGTCAGCGGGCGTCATATGACTATAGTACGAGTGCCTAGAAGAGTCTCAAGCAGTGGCGTTCTGCTGCCTGCAACGGAAGTGTTATCACAGCGAAATCATCTTCCAATTGTGTTGCTACTGCAGCAAAATCATGATTCTCATCGGGAGCGACACTCGACCACAGAACGAGTCGTGTGCCCATTCACTGCTACCCTAACAACAATAGCTAAGGCCTCAGGACCTATCAAGTTTGAAAGTCGAAGGAGTTTTTTTTTAAGTGTGATGACGGTTTTAGTGGAACAAGGAGGTAGCGAAAATGAGGAGAATGGAAACGTGAATTTGCTTTTAATTAAATAATACAGGAGCAGTCAGAGAGTGACTGCTGGAAGTGTATTCTCAACACGACGATGTTAAAAACCAATTGTAATGCAGCAAATGTAAGGCAGGTAATGCGAAACTGCCACCAGGTGACATCGCCAGTGAATTATGAGTTTTGCAATCACGACTTCTTGTTTTGATTTCATTTTGCACTGCACCGTGCTCTGTAAGTGTGCGGTGTGAATGACTTGCATTTGTAGGGAATGTGATGCTGGTAAATTTGGAATCGCCTGATTAAAATTGAATTTGGTCATTTTGTTAATTGGATTCTTTTAGAATATGGAGCTTCTCGAGAAAATTTTAAATGATTTGAGTAGGTACTATATTACTAGAATAGTATGTTGATATGCATTCAACACAAATAAATTTGTGTAATTTGTCCTGTATCAAAATTGATAATAGTCTCGTTTTTTTATACGCCAATAGTCGCTAACTCGAAACTCATAGGTTTTGTGAGAAAAAATTGATAGCACACACATTTTATGATATTACGTTTGTTCCCGTACTTACATTTTTTTGCACCAAATTGGGAAGACTGTAATTTTGTATGGAGTGGGGGTAACAACCTCTCAGAGAAAAGCAATCTATCAAGAAAGTACGGGAACGCAATTAAATCAAATGCGTAACTTATGTCATTTCTTAAAAGTTTGTTGAGTTGCTTATGACGAGAGAGGTGAGATAAAACAGGATAATACGATTTCCAATAAGCAGGATTATATTGGATTTTCATTTGGTTTTTATTCTTACGAACTACTTATTCAAAAAATAAGAAAAAAAAAACAACAAACTACCCGAAGCTACCCACAGACATTTCTTGGCTAAAATGGGCAGGGTGGGTAAATTTTTTTATTCCCTCGAGAGAGCGCACGTTTCGCACAAAACCCATATTTTTGTCGTAAGGTAACGGAATTTCATAGATTTGTTTTGTTTTGTATTGTTCTGTACTGATTATTTTGGATACGGGAACATACCTATTTTCACAGCCAAAAATGTTAGTTTTACAACTAATTTTGAAATAAAATGTCAAATTTACTGTATTGAATGATTGAATGATTGAATGATTGAAAATCTTAAAATGATTCTGACAGGTTTGTTTCTTCGGCTAGAATGTTGTTGTAATTAGCATATAGGTTTTTGAGTTAACGAGCACACGCTTACACAACAAACCGTAAATATCTTATACGTTGACATATAGGTTTAGAGAATGAGATAATACGGTTCAATTTTTTCGGTATAAGCTACTCCCTAGTAAGCAATTCTTGGAACATACAGATTCCGTAATGACAAACGTCTTATTATTGAGATTTTAAGCAATTTGTTTTCGGGTAAGAGTTTTTTTGATCATACTAGAGTGGGTTTTTGTGTTCTAAATCGTACTTTAAATAATGTATTTTTTCCTCGAATTGTTTATAGATTTTTAAATCCTTCTGCATGTTCTCGGAGTTCATCCAGTTCTCTTATTCTCAACGTTATTAAGAGCGACCCCAAAGGAACCTCGAGATTACGCAATTCCAGACTTCGATCTGTCAAAACGTACGCCGTCCTAGAAGCAGTTCTTTGGAGAGGCCCACTTTCAACAGATGTTGAACATGTGGAGCAACGAAATGATACTATTCACCACTTTTTAGCTACAACATATAATGTATATTGTAACAAAATGATGTACCTCATTGGTTCTCACGGAACTGCACTGACTCTCTCACAGAGATAATGGATCCATTATCCATTATCTCTGCTCGCTCAGCACCTGTTGTTTGCTCAACAAACATCAAGTGTGCAAGTAAGCACGCTCTCAAGCGCGCTTCCATCTCCGGCTTCATCTCCTGGGAGAGATAAAGCTGGAGCATCGGCTTGGGTTAAGTAGATGAGCGGCAGTCGAGGAATTATCGTCAACGACTGAAGTCAACTCTGAATAGTGAATAGTGAATTAAAAATAATTGCTCAAACAAAAATCTTTAATTTGTAAAAAAAATAACTTAGAACTGAATAAACCTTCCTTAATTTGTTAAAAAAAGACACTATTAGTTTTATTACATATCTATATTTATAAATTAAAAAATACAATACAAAAATACATATGTTTATATGTTTAAAGGACAATAGCAACTTGTTTAATTAAAAGAAAGTAGATTATCAGGCCCAGAGCTATACAGAATTCGTACACGCGGTACGTGGCGTTGTGGGTATGTGGGTCGACCCCAACCCCAACGTCGTTGGTTCGATTCCTGCTCTGTGCGACGGAAACAATTTTCACTATCCCACCTCTTTCGAGTCACGGACAATGCTCAAAGAGTATTTCCTGTCTAGAAAAAGCTTCTCAAACAAAGCCGTTCGGTTTCGGCAAAAAACTGTATGGCTTTTCCACGTGTGAGAGAACAATAGCACGCACAAAACTAGTGGTTGCTGAGAAGCTAGGCCCTGGCCCCTACGGGCTGTAGCACCACCCATATTATATTATTAAACGTAAATCGCAGACACTAACATTATTTCTACATTCGACATCGGCTTGATTTACCTAAGGCGGGAACGATTGCTGTACGTCTGAACCAAGATTTGCTATTCTTGATGTTCTAATGAGTGAAAGGGAGATAGATTCGGCTTATTGCTAGCGTGTTAGTTTTTACGTTTAGAAAGTGTCGTCAAAATAACAATAACGCAATAGATTCATGGTAAAGTGATCACCGGTGACTACGTATTGTTCGAGTCCCAAAGAAATATGACAAATAATATTTTTATTCTTTAAAATAAACAGTAAACAAAGTTAAAGGCACAAATTGCGATAGCGCAATGGAGTCAGCTGAGCGGTCAGCGCTGAAAAAAATCTGTTGCTGAGGTTGATCCGGTCGCTAACACATCAGGCCATCAGGACATTATATCAGACCACCAGGCTGGTATATCAGGCGACATAATGCAGACTGTGGAGGGGAAAAGGAGAACGAAAAACTTCAAACGTAAACCAAGGCAACAAAATGTCGTACAGTCACACTGACAAAAAAAGCATTGGGGGCATCGACAACGTCATACAATATGAGCAACGGCCCCACGTCTTTCGAGTCACCAACAATGGTAGAAAAAACCTTCTCAAAACTTTTATATATTCGGCATAGAACTACAGGTCCTTTCCACTCGTGAGAGAATAATAGCACGCACAACACTAGTGCTGAGAATAAGAATAGGAAGAATACGAAGCTTCCGTTCTTGGGCATGTCGCCAACGGCAACATTGGGTCTCACACATATAATATGACTGTCTTTTAGGAACGGAAAGAATCGAGGACGGGGCTATCTCCAAAGCTCCAATGCGTAGTGTTTAAGATAAATCGACACCCTGCTAATCATCGGTGGTGCCCTAAAGTCCTAGACCCCAGAAGGGGCAAAAGCAAGCAACAATGGTAGAAGCGAGGTTAGTGCCCAGTTACTTAAGCAGTCTCCTCAGCCAAAGTGGCATCAGGAACAAAGTGTGACACTAAGGAGTCCTTCACCGGTTTTTTTATCCTGAAGCGTTGTTCTACATCGACGCAACTGGCCTAATACACTATCTACATTGATTTACTATCATCTTGCATGCCGTACTCCTAACAGTGGACAGGCGAATCTAAAACGCGGTGTTCGGTTCAGTGAAGCGATCTCTGCTCGAGACAGGAGAGAGTCTGCCAAATAATGGCAGTTTTTCTGGTGGTTACACAAAAACTAAGACTCGCTGCAGCCCGCTTTCCAATATGCGCTTGTTGTGTATTGCGAACTTAACTTGACAGTTCGTAAAGGCAATGATTGATTCACAGAGAAAAACTTTGAAATCATTAATAATATACTTAATCTAACTTTTGTTGAGATTTTTGTGATGACGAAGCTCGATAATTCGTTCTAATCTTTTTGCATACCAAGAAATATAACTTTTTGTTCATATTTGCTGGAAAAGGGCTGTTTCTGATAGTTCGCGTTAGCAATCCGCCGCTCTTATGAATAGGCCTCAACGAGTTTATGAATGAATGCACTTTAAAAATGTATGTCTTGCCTTGATCCCCTTTTCACAGTTACTCACGATGAAACGTCTATCGATGATGTTAGTTAGTATCGGAATGAATACTACACTATAGTTATTGATTTCTATTTCTTTTATACAACAACAAGTTTGCTTACTCTAACAATATAAAATACCTTAATTCTAAGGAAATAATTATTAAATATCTACTCATGAATGTGCCATTTAAGTAGGTTAAATTTAAAAAGTCCAGAAAGACAGCTGATATACGGAAGTGAGCGTAACTACCCAGTATACGTAGGCATACTTAGGCACACGGCGCCTTGGTTGATGCATCGGTGAACTGGCTGTGGAATAGTTATATTGTACGGCATCAATAGGGTACGGAAGAAAGTACGTCGCGGTAATAATGGAATTGATAGCATGTTATATTTACTGCTGATTGGAATGCCAATTAGAATTAAACGTCCACTGCCTACAAATTGTTCAATTCACCTTATTAGACGAGAGAATAGGGCAGAAATTCTTTTGCTGCCCATTCGGACTACGAAGTCAGTAGAGAAGAGCCCGGTTTTTAGGATATTTGCAGAAATGTTGGTTTTGATGAGGGCAAAATATCAAAAGAGGCGTCTGAATTTAACCTCTGTCAATGAACATCTACTCTCAGCTCCACATGGTGCAATCCGAGAACCGAGAACCTTCGACCGAAGATGGGGTAAGAAACCCCCGTGGGGCGTTATTGGCGGCTGCTAACGAGAGAGTGGAAGATTGGGTGAGTCTGTACCAGAGCTCATCTCTCTTTACGGATGGCGGGGGAGGAGCTTACCATCAGATTAGCTAACGGCGACATCCGGAGTTATCTGGTGCACCCCCATTTAAAGGCACTCTGACATATTCGGACCTCAACGATGTTACCGGTACCGAATGCATCCGGACCCTTCGCCCAAGGGTAAAATTAATGGGTTCGACATCCCAGTAGGGGGTTGTGAGTGAGGTTAATGCCCTCACCACGTAAAAACAAAATTGTTCAGAGACAACGTCGGATACTGACGGAATTACTGTTGGTGACCCCAGCAAACGAGCAAATGACCATGCTTTTCGGTTCTGTACTGGGAATGTGAGGTCCCTTAACAGTCCACGTGCAGCCGAAGATCTCGTGGAGACCCTTGACTGCTATAAAGCAGATATCACCTCCATCCAGGAAGTGCGATGGTGTGGGACGGCAAGAAGAGGATGAAAAACTGCTACATCTACTACGGTGATTGCAGCAGAGAGAGCTGCTTATTTGGATGTGGATTTATTGTTCGAGGTAGACTTAGGCAAAAAGTCTTAAGCTTTGTCCGAAAAGTGAACGTCTCATAACAATCCGTATCAAAGCTTAATTCTGGAACATCAGCCTGATTAGACAAATATGACAGCAGTGAGGATGACTTCTATGATCTTCTAGAAGGAACGTACGATCAATGCGCCAGCTTCAAAAATAAGATCGTTCAAGGAGATTTCAACGCTAAGCTAGGTAAGGAAAACATCTTTGCTAAGGTCATCGCTAAACACAGCAAGCACGACACCACGTCGAGTAAAAGACTAAGAGTCTCCCAGAAACTCTCTGTAAGTTCGACTCTCACTGCACAAACCATCGAAGAAGAATGGCGTCGTTGTTAAAAATCCATCGAGGAAGCCTCCACTGATGGTTGCAGTTGGAGATGATCTGGCGGGGCGCATGAACCAGCTTATCGTTAAAATTCAATGAACTATATTGAAAGCATGCCCGACTGGTGGAAACTCAGTGTCGTTTGTCAACCATCAACGAGAAAGAACACACCTTTGCGCCAGCCATGGAGGGATCAGTCTCCTTAACATCGCGTACAAGATCTTCTCTTCCATTTTGTGTACCCGCGTCATGCTGTTCATTAACAATGTAATAGGTCGGTATCAGTTTGGCTTCAGGCTGGGAAAGCTCGCAAATCACCTAATTCTGTTTTTACACGGCATTTTTTACACGGTTTTGATATAACACGGTTCGAAAATCAAATACTTTTAATTTTTTTGCCCGATTTTATTCCATTAAGCCCGATTTATGTTCATATCACAAATTTAAGGGAATTCCCTTTTTGCGCGTACGAGCAATTGGTCAAAGCAAATTTAAATAGCAAAATTGGTCAAAACAAATTTATGGGAATTCCCACTGTCTTTTTTTACACGGTTGTTTCTGGAACGAATCTACCGTGTAAAAACGGAATTAGGTGTATACCAGATCTTCACACTATGGCAGATCCTGAAAAATATCCTTCTTCTTCTTCTTTGTGTGGCGCTACAGTCCGAGGTGGACCTGGGCCTCAACCAACATGCCTCTCCAACTAGCGCGATCCCTGGCTAGCTGTCTCCAGTTTCGCACACCAAGTTGGTTGAGGTCCTTTTCCACTTGGGTGCGCCACCTTAAACGCGGGCGTCCTCTGTTGCGTTGCCCGACAGGTTCGGATTCGAAGATTCTTCGGGCCGGAGCTGTGGTGTCCATACGCTCTACATGACCTAGCCACCGTAGGCGTTGGATCCGTAGACGCCTAACTAGGCTCATGTCGCTGTACAGCCCGTACAGTTCGTGATTGAATCTTCTCCTCCAGAACCCGTCAGATGTTATTAGTACAGTTTACTCCGAGAAGAGGTAGGTGAAGTCCTTGACTACCTCGAAGTTATAGCTGCCCATTGTGACGCTCTGTCCAAGACGTCGATGTTGTATGTCCTTTTTTGAGGACAGCATATACTTCGTTTTGCCCTCATTCACCGCCAGACCCATTTTAGCCGCTTCCGTCTCAATGTTAGCAAAAGCCTCACTGACGTCTCGCTGAGTTCTGCCAATCACGTCAATGTCATCGGCGTATGCTAACAATTGCACGGACTTCTGGAAGATCGTGCCTCTAGTGTTGGCGTGTGAGTTTCGCACGATCTTCTCCAGGACGATGTTAAAGAAATCACATGACAGCGCGTCGCCTTGTCTAAAACCTTTTTTGACATTGAAGGCCTCGGTGAGTTCGTTACCGACCTTGATGGAGCAGCGAGAGTTCTCTATCGTCATCCTGTACAGCCTGACGAGTTTGGCAGGAATGTCAAAACTAGACATGGCGTTGTATAGCTCGTCTCTATGCACGCTGTCATATCCGGCCTTGAAATCGACGAACAGATGGTGAGTGTCGATTTGCATTTCTTGGGTCTTTTCCAGGATCTGCCGTAGTGTGAAAATTTGGTCTGTTGTGGACTTTCCTGGCCTGAAGCCACACTGATATGGACCTATCAGATTATTAATGAATGGCTTCAGGCGGGTACACAAAACGGCAGAGAAGATCTTATATGCGATGGTAAGAAGACTGATCCCTCGATAGTTGGCGCAGTTGAAGGGGTCTCCTTTCTTGTGGATCGGGCAAACGATACTGAGATTCCACTCGTCGGGCATGCTTTCCTCAGACCATATCTTGCAGATGAGCTGGTGCATGCGCCCAACCAGATCATCTCCAGCTGCCTTAAATATTTCAGCGGGCAGACCGTCCGCTCCAGCAGCTTTGTTAGACTTCAGTCTTGATATTGCTACCTTGACCTCGTCTAAGTCTGGGGGAC
This sequence comes from Eristalis arbustorum, assembly GCA_916610145.1. NCBI lineage: Eukaryota > Metazoa > Arthropoda > Insecta > Diptera > Syrphidae > Eristalis > Eristalis arbustorum. The sequence goes on along the minus strand of OU744316.1, from coordinate 78,069,780 downwards.
GGTATTCGCGTCTATCATCGTCCAGATTGAGTGGAACATTCTGCCTGACAGCGGTATTTTGGTCCTCATCGCCGTTTAACAGTCTGCAGAAATGATCTTTCCAGATTCTCAGTATCGACTGCGACTCTACTACCAGATGTCCATTTCCATCCCGACAGGCTTCTGTCCGAGTTTTATATCCATTGGATAATTGTTTTACCCTTTGATAAAACTTTCGGACGTCATTCCTGCCATAACACCTCTCCATCTCATCGACCGCGCGCTTCTCATGCTCTTTCTTTTTTCTTCTGAGAAGCCGGTGCTCTTCCCTTCTCTTCTGTTCGTAGAGCTCACGAACAGAGCTCGTTGTTCGATGCAGTGTTGCCTTGTAGGCCTCCTGTTTGGCTGCATGTGCCTGCCTGCACTCGTCGTCAAACCATGGGTTCCTTCTAGGTGGTGTCGTAAAACCCAGCACATCAGTGGCAGCTTCTTTGATGGCTTCTTAACAACGACTCCATTCTTCTTCGATGGTTTGTGCAGGCGGCGTCGAACTTACAGAGAGTTTCTGGGAAACTCGGTCGGCAAAGATCCTGGCAGTCCGCTGCGATTGTAGCTTTGCGACGTCAAACCGTGGTGTTCGTTCTCGACTCCGTTGTTCTCGTGATATCCTGATTCTTACCTTGGCTACAACAAGGAAATGGTCCGAGTCAACATTGGCTCCTCGGAAAGTTCGGACATCGAGAATGCTGGAGGAGTGTCTGACGTCGATCGCAACGTGATCAATCTGGTTGACGGTTGATTGATCTGGGGACCGCCATGTCCCTTTATGGATGTTGAGGTGTGGGAACCGCGTGCTAGCTACAGAGAGGTTACGTCCCATGACGCAGTCCACCAGCCTTAGTCCGTTACTGGACGTGGTGTCGTGTAGGCTGTGTTTCCCTATGACTTTAGCAAAAATTTCTTCTTTACCCAGCTTAGCATTGAAAGCTCCTAGAACGATCTTGGTGTCAAAGCTGGGGCATTGATCGTATGTTCTTTCTAGGAGATCATAGAAGTCATCTTTGCTACTATCATCTTTGTCCTCTGTCGAGGCGTGGGCGCATATCAGGCTGATGTTGCCGAATGTAGCCTTGATGCGGATTGTTATGAGGCGTTCGCTTTTACAGTCAAAGCTTAAGACTTTTTGCCTAAGTCTGCCTCGAACAACAAATCCACATCCAAATAAGCGCCTCTCTCTGCTGCAATCACCGTAGTAGATGTCGCAGTTTTTCATCCTCTTCTTGCCCGGCCCATTCCATCGCACTTCCTGGATGGCGGTGATATCTGCTTTATAGCAGTCAAGGGCCTCCGCGAGTTCTTCGGCTGCTGTTAAGAGACCTCACATTCCACGTGCAGAACCGAAAAGCATGGTCATTTGTTCGTTTGCTGGGGTCGTCAACAGTAGATCGGTCAGTATCCGAGGCAAGTAGTCGTCTCTGAACAACATTTTTTTACGTGGTGAGGGTGTTAACCCCACGCGCAACCCCCAGCTGGGAGGCCAGGCCCATTTATTTTACCCTTGGGCGAAGGGTCCGGATGACTCCGGTATCGGTAACCTCGCTGAGGTTGTGAGTGCCGCCGTTGACCCTACACGATAGGGTTCCTCCGCCGCCAACTCTACTCCAGAATCCCGATATGACCTTGAAGGCAACCTTTTAGATCTTAGCTCCGAATATGTCAGAGTAGCTCTAAAAGGAGGTGTACCAGGTAGCTCTGGATGTCGCCGTTGGCTAATCTGATGATAAGCTCCTCCGCCGCCATCCGTAGAGAAGATGAGCCCTGATACAGACTCATCCACTCTCCCCCTCTCTCGTTTGCAGCCGCCAATGACGTCCCACGGGGGTTGGGTACCCCATCTTCGGTCGAAGGTGCTCGGCTCCCGGATTTCACCACGGGGAGGTGAGAGTAGGAGTTCATTGACAGAGGCTAAGTGCAGACGCCTGTGCCTGCATAAGTCGCTTGTCAACGCTTCGAAATCCTGAAAAATATCCAAGAAGTGCAAATCGGCACCCACCATCAGTTCGTCGATTTTAAGGCCGCAGATGACAGCGTGCATAGAGACGAGCGAAATAACCCCATGTCTAGTTTTAACATTCCTGCCAAACTCGTCAGGTTGTGCAGTATGAAGATGGAGAACTCTCGCTGCTCTCTCTTTTGTTCGTTTGCTGGGGTCGTCAACAGTAGATCGGTCAGTATCCGAGGCAAGTAGTCGTCTCTGAACAAAATTTTTTTACGTGGTGAGGGTGTTAACCCCACGCACAACCCCCAGCTGGGAGGCCAGGCCCATTTATTTTACCCTTGGGCGAAGGGTCCGGATGACTCCGGTATCGGTAACCTCGCTGAGGTTGTGAGTGCCGCCGTTGACCCTACACGATAGGGTTCCTCCGCCGCCAACTCTACTCCAGAATCCCGATATGACCTTGAAGGCAACCTTTTAGATCTTAGCTCCGAATATGTCAGAGTAGCTCTAAAAGGAGGTGTACCAGGTAGCTCTGGATGTCGCCGTTGGCTAATCTGATGATAAGCTCCTCCGCCGCCATCCGTAGAGAAGATGAGCCCTGATACAGACTCATCCACTCTCCCCCTCTCTCGTTTGCAGCCGCCAATGACGTCCCACGGGGGTTGGGTACCCCATCTTCAGTCGAAGGTGCTCGGCTCCCGGATTTCACCACGGGGAGGTGAGAGTAGGAGTTCATTGACAGAGGCTAAGTGCAGACGCCTGTGCCTGCATAAGTCGCTTGTCAACGCTTCGAAATCCTGAAAAATATCCAAGAAGTGCAAATCGGCACCCACCATCAGTTCGTCGATTTTAAGGCCGCAGATGACAGCGTGCATAGAGACGAGCGAAATAACCCCATGTCTAGTTTTAACATTCCTGCCAAACTCGTCAGGTTGTGCAGTATGAAGATGGAGAACTCTCGCTGCTCCATCAAAGTTGGTAACGAACTCACCTTTACATTCAATGTCAAGAAAGGTTTTCGACATCATCAAACATCGTCCTTGGGAAGATCGTGCAAAATTCACACTCCAACACTTCAGGCACGATCTTCCAGAAATCTGTGAAATTGTTAGGATACGCCGATGACATGGACGTGATTGGCATAACTCAGCGAGCCGTCAATGAGGCATTTTCTAACATTGAGACGGAAGCGGCTAAAATATGTCTGCCGTTGAATATGGGCAAAACGAAGTACATAAATGCTGTCATTAAGAAAGGACACACAACACCGACGTCTTGTCAGAGCGTCACAATAGTTATAACTTCGAGGCAGTCAAGGACTTCACCTTTCTCTGCTCCGGAGTAAATTATACAAATAACTTCAGTACCAAGATCAAGCATAGAATAACTCTTGCCGTTGTTTCTTCGGGCTCAAGAATTGATTAATAGAGAGCCCTCTCTCGAAGAACCAACTTGATTACGGTGGGTGGCCCAAGTAGAGCGTATGGACGTTTCAGCTTCGGCCGGAAGAATCTTTGAATCCGAACAATCTAATAAAAAAGGAAAGGACGCCCGCGTTTAAGGTGACGCACACCAGTGGAGAAGGACCTCAACAAACTTTATCCTTGGAAACTGCCTGCCAGACATCACGCTAGTTGGAGAGGCTTGTTGGTTAAGGCCCAGGTACACGCCGGACTGTAGCGCCATAGAAAGAAGAAGAAAAAACGTATCAAAGGCAGGTGTCGGTTGGTTAGGGACGATAATAGTTATTCGAGTTCCTGCATTTTCTTCATTTTAGTTTAATTTTTATTTTGGAATTCATGGCAAACCTTATATACTAGATAATAACTAGTGGACGTAGAATGTTTCTATTTTTAACTTACTGGTCCTCGATGGGCACTCTAAGCTAAACTTAATCTTAAAGTATTGCTTAGAGTTAACCTTATAATGTACACGATTATGACTTAGTCTGTACAGGTTATGACTAAGCAAATTTAAAGAAAACTGTATAGCTGAACTTTTTTACCTTAAACCCGAGTTCATCACCCTCGCAGTATGGCCTCGAACAAACTTCACCAGGACCAAATTGGTATAGAATTTTGTGTACTGATTCTCCGGTGTTCTGTAAGGACGAAGGCAAGCTCTAAGACAAGCCCTGTAGAAGGCTGAAGAAACGTTGGACGCTTAGAAATTTCCTGAGCGGTGAAACTGGATTAATCCTTGGTCACAGTTCTGATCAATCGGTTGTAGATTTCTTTCAAGGCTGTTGGGTCAGTTGGTACACCATCTTGTTAGATAGATATTTGACGTTGGTAAAAAGGCATTTCTTGTGGGCTGGGGTCTTTTGAGACATTACGAAATATAGCGTTTTATGTCTTTTTAACTTTTATAAAAACAGTTAATCTTTAATTTACAGGTATTTCTGGTGGGTGGTGGTCTTTTGAGAAATTGTGAAGTTTTGCCTTGAATGAATGAAATTTAATTTCATAGAATATTGTTCTTACAATATGTTATATTTTCACGCATTTTACAGAGAGTGCATATTTTTCTTCTCTCTTCGAGTGGTGCCAAGGTAAGTTGAGCATCATCTTTAGAAGCTTGTTTTGTGAGACCTGTAATTTCTTAATGTTGCACGTAGCACAATTTCCTCATACTTAGCATCCGTACAACAAAATAGCTTGGAAAATTATTTTATAGATTTTATTCTAGAGAGTTGCAATTTCCTGTTACTGAACGGATACAACATCCTGGTTGCAATTGATTAATTTATATGAGTACCCAAAGTTAGTCAATCCTAAATACTTAACTGAAGGTGACCAGTTAATGTGTCTTCGGTGTATCTGTAACTGCCCACTAGGAAGCGTTCCTTTTCCTAGTGAAGAAGATGGGTTGAATTTTGTCTTAATTTAATTTTATCTTCCACCTATTGCTGTATTCACAAAATATCATCGCATTTTTTAAATTCCTCTCAATGTTAAGCGCGAGTGAATACCTGAGGTGAGAATGTTGGTGTATCATCCGCGAATAAGTTATATAAAACAGGTCCAAGAATTTTAAATTAATTCTATTGAAGATACCACTATTTACATGTACCATACATGAACGATGAGACGAAAAACTACGAATTATTTAACATATAAAAGGCGAACATTTTAATTAAAATGTATCATTTTGTATATAATGCCATCATGCCTAACGGTATCAAGCGTTTTTTCAATGTCCAATAGTATCACTGCCGTAGACTTTCCATTTGAACGACATGTTTTAATATGGTTGCATATCCTTAACACTTGGTGTGAAGTACCGTGCAATTGTCTAAATCCAAATTATTCTCTGGGATAAATGTTGTGCTGTGAAATATGCCTTGAGATGTTTTCTTTTTAGACTTTTTCATATATTTTGCTAACAGTGCTTCATAGGCTTATTGGCCTATAGCTATCGGGCATATCAGGAGGTTTACCTGCTTTCAAAATTGGAATCGCTTTTACAATTTTCCATACATCAGGAAAATATTCTAACTTAAGGCAGGCGTTACTTATACCAGATATAGGCATACGTTTCAAATATACATTCTTAATGGCATCAACACCACGAGACTTTCTTTGTTTTAGTTCATTGATCATGAATCAGTAATATAATCAGACGAGGATGATTGAATGGAACTGTTATCAAACAAACCTTGGACAAAATTATTGACTAACTATTTTATACTATTTTTGTATCATTGTCTCCTAAGTAGCAAGGGCATTTGCTTTATCGATGTCCGTACGGGTGTTGCATCTATAAATAAGGGCAGATGTTTGTTTTATTTCTTATTACTTTTGCAATGAAAAGCTAGAAATAACGGAGTCAACACAATTTTGCAATTAATGTTGTCTTAGTTTTTTGGAACCCCCGATATTTACTCGGATCAAAAAACAGTTCCAGTTAGCTTTTTTAATATCCTGTGCATACTGCACTTTTTTAACGCATGCCCTTAGTATTTTACAAATAACCGACCGATGATCCGAGCTCAGTTAACTTAAAGAATTGGGTTGTGAAATAAATGAAGGTAGATTGGAAATACAAATTTGGAGGATTGAAGGGTTACCACGGGAACTTGGGTACTATGTTGGAGTAGGAGGGTATAGTACAGATATAGGTACACTATATGACATATTAGACAAAAGATTACCCCATTTATTGGAACTTACGCAACCCCAGTCCCGTTGACTACAATATAAGTCCTCCCCAATTGGAAACCTACCATTGAGTGCAAATAACTTATGGAGATTACTCTTAAGTTCTGTCTTTTTATCAAAGGTTTTTTTTTTTCCACAACGGAAATATACACAGTAAACTTGAACTGCCCTGCTCAATGCATCGGTTTGTCAAAATAGGCAGAAACGAATGTTGGATTGTTCTCCTAATCAAAATTGCAACACTACCACCAATTCTCTCTAAACTGTCATTACGAAAATATTTGAAATCGGTGGTGGATAATTGTAGAGCTAAATTGAGCCAAGTTTCGGTCACTCACGCGATGTCAACATTCCATGTATTGAAAAACTTAAAAACTCTGCGATTTTGCTGCGAATACACCTCGCGTTCCGGGTTACAATATTTGCAGGACTGTTCAACATTTTACTTAACATTATTATACAAGACTTTTGTTCCCTTTCAAAATTCAAAAACTTCTATTTGTATGGCATGTCTTTTTGCGACTTTTATAAGAAAATTTAATCATTTAATTAACAAATTGTATTGTTATATTGTCATAAGGAAATGAATAAATATCTCATTTACATACAAAGACGCTAAATTTAGTTCCAGATAGTTCTTTAGTACAACCACAATACCGATGTCACTGTTATATATCTAGATTTAATAATAAATCTAGTTTTGTGTGCGATATTTGCAAAAATCCATTATGTACAAAATGTAAGCACTTAAAAGCAACAAAATCTCATAGTTTAAGTTAAAAAGAAATTTATTATAATAACTGTTTTATTTCATATCTGATTGTTCTGCACTCAAATGATTTATATAATAATATAATAATATGAGTGGTGCTACAGCACGTAAAGGCTCGGGGCTTAGCTTCTCAGCAACCACTCGTGTTGTGTGGGCTTTTGTTCTCTCTCGAGTGGAAGGGACCTACAGTTTTAAGCCAACTCCGAACGGCCAAGTTTGAGAAGTTTTTTCTGAACAAGAAACACTAATTAATCATTGTCAGTTACTCGAAGAGGTGGGTCCGTGGAAATTATTTTTGTTGCACAAAGAAGGCCACTATAAATGATTTACTGGATAGATGAAAATCGACTTTTTTGTTTGTTTGGTTTAAGTGACCCCTAACTGCTTTCTAGGTAGGATGGTTTTTCAGTCTTTCTAGTGTCAAGGGATGGGTCGAGTGATTAAATGCATGAGAATGGATGAAATTGAGATATTTGGCAACAGGAAGAAATTTTGGCTTGCCGTGGCAGTCGGATACAATGAGATATTAAAACAGCTTCCTTTTTAGGTTGTTTCTATTTTGGGATTGTGTACAGTATGATATGAAAGGGTGCATTGCAGGTTGGGAGAGAAAATATGAAATATTCCCTACGGAGCGTTCTATACTAGTAAACGTGCCTTCAGTAAAATATCTGAATCATCTTAGTCTACTACCGAACACGTTGATCATAGCCGTTAATGTACAATCTTGAATCTTTGAAATCTATTTACTAACGCTAACAGAAGTCCTTAAATACGTAAGCAGTAAATCAACATAGGTTTCAGATTTGTTTGTGTAGTACTCTATATTAGCTTATGAAGCGGTTAAGTGGGATTTTTAAACAGAAATACAATTGTGTGCAGTTAAGTTATTGTCTATGATTCTTTGAATTTGGAAAATATGTCAATGATAAGTATAATAGATTTAGTGTCTACAACATGTCTGCTTTATGTCGCCTACAAGATCCTATTCATTGTACTCTGCACGTCTAAAGCTGTTTTGAGCCGCACGTACCCGTGTGGCCGTTACGATTTCTAAAAGGAGAAGAAGACCGCACCTCCGGATTGGAAGCCAAGTCATCGCGATCGGTAGGCAGACAAATTTGTCTTGAAGCAGCTTGCCCCGGAGTGTCACCGATGGCATCAATTGCTGACAGTCGAACCCTCCATGGGTTGCAGGCCTGATAAGTGGGTAAGAACATGTGAATGTGTACAAATCAAGGAGCTTGGATGGGGCTTCTGATTTTCATAGCTAATTTTATGGTGTATTAAAGGCAGAGATGAACTTTTTTGTAGAAAAACATGAATTAAATTCGGTTCAACTTTAAGTGTTTAAATTGTAAATGACTTACCAATAGAAATAACGAATCATTATTTTAAGCATAAGCATTTGTTTTTTATGTGTCTTTAGCTATATAAGGCAGAAAGTTTGTGTGTCTGACCGACAAATTTTCCTAAACTACACGTCGCTGATCTCTGATCGTTCTAAAATTTAGATGCTGAATGTGACAGTTTTTAAGTCGGTGAGACATACGGTTCGGAAGTTACGAGCACTTTTAAGGCTCAACTATAATGCGCATGAGTGTGCATCAGCTAGTGTTAAACGCGTGTGGGTGAGTGTGCGAATACACCCATCCCTATAATGGAGTCCATGAACGATTGCGAGAATTTCGTTAAGCATGTTCAAACCCCAAATGTTTCGTTAAGCATGAGCTAGTGCAAAATGAATCGCACCGCATTTTCAATAAACATTTTCGCACTTTTCTTATTTTTCCATACACAAACTATCTATGCATGCTGCTGCTGCTACACACAAATCATTCAATTTTGCTGAAATTATGAATATTGAACTTCTGAACGGATTAGCCAATTTAGATATAATTTCAGAGCTAGTCTAATTACATAATGTGTTACAAGATAGGCTAATTTTGTGCATGGTTCATGAAGTTTGACTTCAATTTGCACAATAAGTGAACCTTCGCGCGTAGATGGGATTTCCAAGAACTTTTTTCTATAAATCGCTTGATATCCCTCCACGTTGTGTGTAAATGGTTGTGAAAAACAGTAATTTCTGTAAAATACCGGTTGATGAAACAAACCCGGGCAAATCCGGGTACGAAATCTATTAATGGATAAATTAAAAAAATAATAAGAATAAATATCAGCATTATAAAATGCTACAACAAATTGCACGAAGGCACCAAACCTCTTTTATTTCCTTGTATTTAAATTGTCATATTTTTCCAAATTAACATTTAGAATTCATCTCACAGGGCATTTCGTTAATCACAAAACTAGGCAAGCATGCATGTAAATCGTGTAGAGGGATATGCCATAATACGGGGACTTACAAAAGCATCCGTCGTGAATAATTATTGAGAACACTCATAATGCTGCTTACTTTATTTGTGACAACAAGCAAATTCTAAAATATATTGAATTACATAAGCCTCATTGCTGCAACATCCATACAATTTACATAAAAGGTCAGCATAAACAAGATAGCAACAAAAAAGTGCAATGGGTAGTTTTTAAAAGAATATAGAATTATTTAATTTCTTTAAAAAAATTAATGGAGACATTTTTAAACAATTTAACCAATTTTGTGTTGCAAGTCAATTTTTTCTTTGCGCCCGTTAATGTGTTGTTGACGTATTTTCCAGTCAACTGCAATTTACATATTACAACAAAATGGTTACGAACCTAGGTGCGCAAATACGTACTTATTACCATACACAACACAGTCATTCTGATATTCTAATTTCTGTACGATTCTGGATATGAGTGGTACATGTATAAAAAGAAATATAAAAACACAAGCAAATACGAATAGCACGAGAGTGATGTCGGAGGAAGCTGGATAGTCTCTAAGGACAGGTTGACCAACGTATCTTCACTGCATTACCGAAAATACAAGACAATCGTCATGACTATCTATCCATCTTCAGTCGAATGGTTTGTACGAGCAGTGTGGTGTTCATAGTCTCTGCTGTTGAGACCGGCAGGCATATGTCCTATCTGATGGAATGGATTCCTCGTAAAACCAACGTTGGGAGCAACACGAATAGCAGAAGCAAGAGCAGCTGAAGATGATGTTGATGACGACGACGACTATGATTGCCGCAATGACGATGATCACGGCAGAAGAAACTTGGTAATGTGGTACAGACCTACTAGCCATTTGAGAACCTCTCAACATACAGACTATATGCCGTTGGTTGGTGTAATTTGTTTAAGAAATTTGTCGCTGGAATAATTTCTCTTATCACTGCTAGGCGATCGGTGTCTTATGGAAGATCGGTCGTTGAGTGCAGAAGATGGAAATCATGAACCTTCTTAAAACATGTCGCTTGTAGGTGGGCCGGAAGGCCATATATGTTTTATTTATATTCTTTCAGGGAATTCCAGATATGCTGGCTCAACTCTGCTTTGCAGAAGATGAGTTGCAAAAATATTTAAAGCTATCCAAATGTCTGGGTACCTGTAAGTTTGTGCCAAACTCCTCCATCAGGCCAAAGCGGAGTACAATAAGCGGTTTTTATTTTTATCGAGTTTTCATCTGCAGGACACTAGTGGGGGCGATATTCCTAATTCATCAAGCTTAGTGCGCATGACTTCAACGAAAGAATGAAATCACCGTACATTTAGCAACAAAAGATAGCACACATTTTTTCCCATTTAACTGAATGCACACATTTATGAATTCATTCATAATTTAGCTTTCATTGGCATTCTTTTCTATTTTCGTATTCTTAGTAGAAATTTAAGTTCCTTGAAAAATGAAGTATATACTGTTCTCAACATACAACACCGACGCTTTGGACAGAGCGTCACAATGGGGTGCTATACTTTCGAGGCAGTTAAGGACTTTTTCCACCTCGGTTCTGGATTAAACTGTACTATCTGCCCTTTGTTACAGCTATCCCCGGTTCGAATCCAAATATTTGGTTTTCAAATCTGGTTCAATCGCCATTTGTCGTTGTGATTATGGTAAATTAATGGAACTATCACAGAAGTTGTCGGTCAGTATTAGTCTGACTGTAGGTATTACAATGAACCAACAATAGTCTGATTTTTGCGCTGAAAAAAGTTATTGGCCCCTGCAATTGTGGATAGGAGCTGAATACGGACTACAAAGCACTCGATGTGTACTTCCAATAACTAACATTCTTTGAAATGCTCACTGAGCTTACTTATTTGTATTATAATATCCTTCATAGAATAGATAAATATTTTAACTGAGCGCCGATAGACATTTTAGATGTGCCCCCACATCTCTTCTGATGTCTTTGTGCTATTAACTTTGATCCAAGGATTCGACTGGTTTTGCTTCAAACGTTGAAACCATGTACTGAAAAAACGGTCGATGTAGTTGGCAACTCTAACAAGGTAAATAAATTGCATGTTTTAGGTTTGGTGGTACTGAAAACTCTTTGGTATTTTCGTTCCTTACTGGGTAGAGCGTGGTGGAATGTGTTTTACCCGAATTGCCGATTTGGTTTCAGTCTCTATTTTTGTTGGTATTGCAGAAAGAAAATCAGAAAACAATTGTGGGGCGGCTTATGGTCACATACAAAGGCCTGTTTTTAGGAAATTTGAGTAAACTAGTTAAGCATTTTGAGGTGGATATTATGTTGGATCTTCTAAGTAAGACCCATTTACTTAAAACCGTTCTATTGGGTTTAAGAATGCAGGTCGAACACAACTAAGCATCATATTCAACATGTACGTTACCCTTTGCCAGTGATTCGACTGATTTTCACCATCGCTAGAGAGGTTCAATTTCTTCTGTGTATTCGATCAGGCGGAAGTAGATTACCTAGGGCATATGATAAGTACTCAAGTTCGAACAAATACAAATAAAATCGATGAATTTGGAGAATCCTTGCCTCCGACTTTGAATATAAAGTCATTTCCAAATGTTGTATGACGCTTTAAATAAGAAAAATATACGTTTCAACAAGGCGCAACTTTTTGGAAAAGTTAAAGATTATAGCTCGAGAGCAAGATACTTGTACATCATAATACTCATAGCACAATTATAGTCAGTAGTGATGCTATTCGATATAGTGTTGGTGGCATCTTATAGCATATCGTTAACAGGCAACAGTGACCGGTGTATTTGTAGAGCATGCTACTGGAGTTAGTCAGGGACTACGAAGTGTAGATACATGAGAGTCTCTTCGAAAAGTCTAGCCAACTAGATGTGGTTGCATTGCTGCTCAGCCATCAAAGAGGTAGCGGAAACTACCTTAGGCTAACTACCAACCATGGCCAGAAATCTTGTATAATAGTGAGTGTGAGAAGAAAAATCGATCAAGAAGCTGTGCAATGTAATACAAGAGTCAGAACGAGATAGAAGACTGGTTCAGAAAACTCTTCCACGAATGAAGAAAAAGTCTCACGCAACCTCCCAGCCCAATAATATCAAAGACTCCGAAGGGAATAGTGGATGTGCTTAATCAGCATTTCCAACAGCTATTGAAATGCTATGATAAAGTCATCCCGCCTAGTGATGAAGAAGTCGGCAAAGCAATTAAATGGCTAAAGAACAACAAGGCAAAAAACTATCGCCTGCACTGGTTCGGCGACATCGAGCGCATGGACATCCGTCCACCATGCCATGGACATGACAGGACGGGATGGACATGATGACGTTTCAGCAAATAGGCTCATCGAATCCGAGTCTGATGGTTCAAGAAGAGGAAGACCGCACCTCCGGTATGTAGACCAAGTCATCGTTGACGTTACAATGCTTGGTCTTGATGACTGGAAACAGTGAGTCCCGTACCGTCACCGATGGAAAGCAGCAATTGCTGAAGGTCGGACACTCCATGCGTGTCCGGCCGGACAAGAACAAGAATTTTAAATATAATCAATTAGCGCCATTCTTTTCTGATGCATTTCGTATGGAAGTCTTTTTGGAATTCAATGATAGACACGATTGACATGATTGATTGCTGGGCGCAGGACGCGAATAGACAATACTTCTAAAATTGCGGCGTGAGACACTACGGCAAGTCCGTGTGCTAAATAGAATAACGATACAGAAATTCCGTCTCATCATCAGATATCATAGATAAATCCGAGAGCTTATTAATAATATAGCAAGAATCCAAACGAACCGGCCAACCTAACATTTTCCATAGTTCTAGAATAATCATTTTGTAGGAGATTATGACGAAGGATATCCTCTCTAGGAAGAAAGTTTTGAGGATGACTGGCCGGTAGCATCCTTTGTTGAAAATAAAAATTTTGTAAGATCGCATACGATCGAAACGAATCAACGGCGTTTATTGAACAGCGGTCAAAGAGAAAGAAAAACGTCAAAGAGAGAATATTCCCCATTCCGGATTCTATAACATTAGCCTCATATGTGCATACATTCCTACTAACAAGGCTGAGGTCTTGATCAAAGCGCACTACTACGACCTTTTGAACGGTGCCTACGGAGCCTTTTCGGCGCACAATGTAAGAATCGTACTCAGAGACTTCAATACCAAAATTTGTAAGGAAAGCTTTTTTGTTGGAATGATTGCAAAGCACAGCCTCCACGACACGAAAACAGACTTTTCAAACTTTATTTCCGAGTCACAGTCTTTGCGACAGCACGCAGCGCGGAAGGAGTACCGGCTAGAAGCCAGAAGGAGAAAAAACGTCTACGCCTGAAGAAAAAGTCCCAGTTCGATTATACGATTATATCGAAGAGTCTAGGGACAAAGAAAAATAAAATACAACAACAAAGAAAAAGGCATGACCTCAGGCCATCGCAAATGCACCCCGGCTCATCAGAATTACGATGGTAGTCTAGTTACTGAACCGCAGGGAAGAGTGGATATGTTTAAGCAGTACTTTCAACAGCTGATTACCAGGCATTACCAGCAAAGAATGAAAGGAATAAGGAAACACCAACTGCAGAATTCCTCCCATCCTGATTCGATGAAGTTGGTATAGCTGTTAAGAGGCTTACGAATCATCAGTCAAACTCATTTCCGATAGTTTGGTCTCGATGACTGGAAGCAACATGCCCAGGGCCGTCACCGATGGAAGGCGGTAATTTCTCAAGATGGGACACTCTATGGGTCGCCGGCCTTCCCAAATTCGGCTCCCTGCTTGAGAAATTACTGCCTTCCATCGTTGAAGGTCCTGGGCATTCTGCTTCCAGTCATCAAGACCAAAACCGCTGCAACTTGATCTCTATACCGGTTCGGTTCTTCTCGAATTCGAAGATACACTTTGCTAGCGTTGGTCCATGCGCTCGATATGGTCAAGTCAATGAATGTTTGCCTTCCGAACTACATCCACATCCTGGCACAGCTCGTAGAGTTCGTGGTTGTGTGTGGCTCCTCCATTCGCTTTCCTCCCATATAGTACCATATATCCGACGTAGAATTTTTCTTTCGAAGGCACCAAGAATCAACTCTGCAGTCTTGCTTAGCGTCTAGCTAAGCAGAATTAGCAGAACTGGGAGAATGGGAGCGTTGCAGAGCATGATTTTGGTCCTTCGAGTCAGAAGTTTCGAGCACAATTGTTTTGACAAACCTTCAGTTTCATTATCAGCCAAGAGTGATTCTACGTAGGGCCTCCACTGTGGTGTTATTTGTGGAGTTTCCGTTTGTTCCGTGGTAGCCAAACTCGTTTTCTAGCTCTCGAAATTATAGCTGTCGATTGTGATATTTTCCGTTTTGACAGGAGACAGTCGCACTAAAAAGATTCATCAGATGATCTGGTGCATGCTCCCAACCAAAACATTGCGATCAGCTTTGAAAAGCTCGCTATGTGAGCAATCCGAGCCTGCGGTTTTGTTGTTTTTTGTCTTTTAATGCCTGTGCCGACTTCTTCATGGCTAGATGAAAGTATTTCAAGGCTTGTGCTATAAAAGAATATAACTATATAAAATTCTTAATACAGAGATATTAATGATATAAATGAAATGAAAGGACCACTTCATCGACTTGATTTGGGATTTCCTAATTGTCTATAACTCTCTCTAATGGCCCGACCCGTGAAACAGATGTTGGAATTGTTGCTTAAGAACATCCTATTCTCTGCGGGTCTGTAACCAGCTACCCTCCCAATTTAGTCGGTTGCACGATCCACTCGTTATTATACCACGGGTATCTTGTCGGGGGTGGTAGGTAGCATAAAGTAGTTTCCGCTACTTCTTTGATGGCCGAGTTGCAGTGCAATTTCCGGTGTGCTCATACGTTCAATATGCAACAATATCATTAGGCACCGTGCATGAGTTCATAATCGTCCTTTGTGACAGAGTCTTCAGCCTCGTCGGTAAGAGTGTGTGCACATACAAGACTGATGTTGTAGAACCTGACTTAGATGCGGATCTCATCCAGGCGATCACTTATCGGTTTAAACTCGCTGGCCTTCGACTTTAAACGTTTTCCCATGACGTTCTAAACATACAAGTACGTAGAAGTGCTACCTTTTGTGACAGCTGTTAGCAATATATGTCGCAGTCTTTCTTTGTCGTTATCCATTGGGCTATCCAGCGAACTTCCTGGATCGCAGTACTGTACTGCTTGAGTGTACTTTCTCGTTAAGAGGCGGCCCTTGGAGTATTCTTACATTTCAGGAGAAAACTCGCTTCGGTGCAATTTTTTTTTTCGGAATTTGTTGTTTATCTTAATATGCGTAACGTACTGGTTACAGTAGTATACAATAAAAATGAAGTTAATGGAATTCATAATGATGATGTACAGCTTGGGATTTCATAGCATATTTCAATTAAGATGATCCCATCACTGTATGTCCACTGCAGCTACAATGCAAGAAAGGATGAATAACTACATATTCAGATATTTAGAAAAACTTTCTAGAAAGTACAGTACCTTTTTCGAAAAGTGGTGGCTAAGGAGTAATTTATCTTTTGAAATTGAAAATATGTTTCTAAAAACAAAAAAACTAAAAATAGTTTTTGAAATCTTGAAAATCGTATGTAAATTTAATTAAACAATTTAAATTATTAATATAAAAAATATTTAATCTAAATAAATAATTTGAGCCCCAAATCCATTGGAGACTAGGTATGAGACTAGGTTTGATTCCTGGTACGACCAACAAATTAGTTTGCACAGTCCCAACTTTTTCGAGTCACTGACAATGTTCAAATCCCTAGAAAAAGCTTCTTAAGCTTGGCCATTTGGTTATAAAACTCTAAATCCCTTTACCTCGTGAGACGACAATAGCACTCACAACACGAACCTATGGGCTGTAGCGCCATCCATATTATATCATTATTCTATTATAGTAACTACACTTGTTTTTTTTACCCTTTTTCAATTTTGTGAACCAATGTTACATATGCTACATATGTAACAGAGTTAAATGAGACCACTTCCAACCCAATTTAACAGAACATAGCATTAGCACATTGTGGGGAAAATATCAGTTTTTCTTTCCACACAGATCCTTGTATAACGCAGGTACACTGAAATCGTATTAAACCTCGCGTTTGTCTTATCTCCCGATATACGATTCCAATCAAATTTATCAATTAAAAATCTCGCCGACAATCAGTCGGCTTGCTTTCAGTTGCATTTTGTAAGATGTATGTATTGCATGGAGCAAATACGAAAAGCTGCGTAAATTAATAAATCATTTGATTGATATGCAAATTATGCTACTTGACATCACATTGGAAAGTCGGGTTTATAAATACATATGTATAAACTGACAAAGGTTATAAGAGACTCTAGAGGGGGATGGATAATACTATTAGTGATCCGGCGATGATTACCGAGAAACTGTCAATCAAGTGTGAATTTTATTGAGTGTAGGTTGGTTTATATTACTGTTGGTCCAAACAAACCAAGCACATAAGAGGCAATTTAAGTAGAAGTGCCATACAGATGTAGCTCTTATTTGGATGAACTTCTTATGAACAGAAATGGAGATTCACGAAATGGATTTACAATAACTCACTTAAATATTGCTAATCCTTTGAATATACTTTGCTTACTAGTAATAATAACCAACCCACCAGCAATAAGTATCGTTTATATCAATACTTAACAAATCCTACATTTGCATATGTTATTTGCAGTCGACATAAACGCCATGTGTGTCCTTTTTACTACAAATGCACTGTTTCTATCAGTTTTTGATATTTTGTGATCTCGCGGTATCGTTGCAACGCGGCTATAATATATATAATATTATAAAATGTGCGCTCCCGTGAGGGTTATACAACATTACTATCCTAATATAAAGCACAAATAAGTTTGTAAGTATGTCACAAATAAGTTTGTAGGTATGTCACACCTATACTGAATGTTTACGAAATAAAAGAGTTGAAGGGTTTATTGGCGGAGTGTTCACTATGCTTTCTGCGGAACTGTGTTTAAATACGGTTAGAGCTATTTTTTTTTTAATTTTTTGCAGCAGTACCACTTTTTTTCTTTTTTTTAAATCGTAGTATAAAATTGAAAAAAATCAAAAACATGCAATTTTAAAATTGTCAGTCGCAGTTATACAAAATAAATAAATCCCGACTCATTCCATCCCTCCTCAGAAAAAATCCTGTATAATACAGCTTAAGCAACCATATGATACATAGCTGCGTAGGGAAAAGAAATTTGTTTACTTTAATAGATCTAAAAAAGATAATACTCTTGTTGCAAAAAGCATATGTTCGTTGATACAGTTTCCTTTAAATTTTGGGCCATTCAATGTTTTGGAGTAGGGTGTTGTAGACTTAAGCGAACCCGGTACGAGATGTGCTAAAGTCGTCATGACAAAAACCAATAAATTACGTAATCACAGATTAAAATGTGTCACATTCATTATTTTAGTTACCTGGTTTTTAAGCATTTGATCTTATCTTTTTCTTGACATCAGCGCTTAAGCCTTCTTGCACTATCTTTTTCGTCTCTCTCTTTCCATTTTCCTCCAACAAGAATATAATAAGAATAAGACATGTGCGATGATCACGGTTGAGCCTGTGCCAACTAAAATGTGGTCGAATGCTTCCGGCGAACACGTGTTGCGTGTCACATCGTCATCTTATTACCTTTTTTTCCTCTGACCGTGGTATTGGAGTTGCTGTATCCTAGAATCACAGTAAAATGCTGTGAGCCAATTTGGTATAAGTGTGTTGGATAAAGTGCATCTCCACGGAGCAGTCAAAATCTTATCAGTTCAGAAAATCGAAGTGCGGAGTGCATAGTGAGTCGTCGATGCAAGAGCATTGATCTCACACATTTCGCAGAAGCAAGAAAACAGTACAGATTTACTTATCAGGAACTCACGCATGCTTGGATATTCTGATATTGAGTGTGATAATGGCTTTTGGATAACGAATGAGTTTCCTGCAGCAGCGCGTGTGTTATCATTTGAAAAGTAATTCGATAGGATAAACGTCCAACTCATTTTTGTGTGTTTATGTAAGTACTGCTTAAGCTTTGATAAATGTTTTGTTATGAGGTGATGTATTAAGGTAATGAATGAACAAAAAGATACAAACGTGAAGGATGAAGAATTTATGATTTCACTTTGAAAGTTAGATCTGAGAAAGTATGTGACAGATCGATAATGGAGGAATTCTTTTTAACAATTATTTACCAAACAGACAACTAAGGGGAGAACATAACCGACTTAGAAATCTGGAAGATGAGCCAGTCAGTCATCATCACAGATTCTCAGCAACCACTCGTGTTGTGCGTGCTATTATATCTACCACAAGTGGAAGGGACCTACAGTTTTACACCAACTCCCAACGGCCAAACTTAAGAAGCTTTTTCTAGGCAGGAAAACCCTTTACTACTTGAGCATTGTCAGTGACTTGAAAGAGTTAGCGACGTAAATATTTTGTTTGTCGTACAGACCAGGGATCGAACCAACGACGTCGAGGTTTAAGTGCGTTGGGGTTGACGGACAAAACCGATAAAAGTCTCTTATTATCCGTTTCGTTAATTACTGTATTAATCAGTTGTAGTTCTGCACATAATAAAACTTCCGCCAACTTGCAGAGACTTTTCTTTGTTATCACTGGACACGTTCTTGGGGATCATACAATTGGTGTTTAAACATATTCATGGAAGCCAATGGTATTACGGATTCTTGATCTATTGATTATTTGATCTATTGAAGTCACTAATTTCTCCGAGGGAGGGACTATGTTGCCCTTTGTAAAATACTCGGTCTGAAGCCAAAGCGGAATTCGAAGAAGAACCGTATTTCAAGGAAAAGCTGTGTAGCAGATATGAAGAAAAATACCTTGATACCATAGAAGAATTATGCTTGTAGAAATCCAATCAACAACTACAGCAAGCGGTTCATCTCTAGCCGATACTTCTTCAACAAAACAATCTTCTTCATCCACATCTAACATCAGCATACCACAGCTCGATACATTTTCATTTAGTGGAGACCACACAGAGTGGGTGCCTTTTAAGGTACCGTTCACATCTGTTATATGATCTGACGTGCGTAGAAAAGCTCCAATATCTTAAGGCTTGCCTCCAAGGAAAACCTGCACAACGTCTAAAAACCTGCCACTCACTGCTGCTAATTTCAAGATTGCATGGGATGATTTAGTCGAGTACTACAACAACAAAAGAATACTAATTGACGCATCGTTGGAAAACCTTTTTGCAACAAAACAAGTCACTCGTGAGTCACCAAATGATCTCGAACATCTTTTAAACAACGTCACGCAATCACTAGGCCCTCTGGAAGGTTGATCAGTTGAATGAAGTCTTGGTTTATTTAGTATCACGTAAACGCGATGCCTCTTCCATAAACGAATGAGAAGAAATACTTGGATCATCAAAATAAATAAATATTTTATACATATGCATTCGCTCTCTTCCGGCATTTAAGAGAATCATGCCAACACCTCAAGAATACAAAATGTCATCATCTACATCTTCACAAAAAAAAAAACACAAAGTGAAATCAAATTATGTTGCAGTAAAGAAAACCAATTGTAAAGAAAAAGCAAAAAAGTCTAGAACAACGTTATCATTCAAGCAGTTCAACTTATGTTTCAATCGTGCTATTCAAGAAAAAGATGCAACATCTGCGGTGGACACAATCACAAACACAAAGAGACCTAGATCAATCTACAGAAAATAGTTCTCAATATTCTATTCAACAAGCCATTAACCTCAAAAACATAGCTTCAACAAACGTAACCAACATTTACTCATCCAATATCGGAATACTACTTCCAACTCTAGTGAAAATCTCATTCATAACATCTGCATTCAGTTCGAGCTTTCATCAATCAGGGATCGGAGGTTAATTTAATTTCAGAGCATCTTATTCAACTTCCACGTTGTCACTCTTCACACTCCATAGTTGGAATAGGAGCTGAATGTTCATCTGCTCAACAGACAAAAGGAAGGGTAACTTTGCAAATGTTTTCTTGCATAAATAACATTAATTACAGTTTCGATGCATATGTATTTAAGAAACTTATAAATTACCTTCCATCAACAAAAATTAGAGTTGTAGATTTGTCAAATTTAAGAGATCTCGATCTAGCAAATAACGAATTTTATCAAGAAAAACGTAAATGAAATATTAAATCTTTTTAAATCAGGTGGTTTTCCGCTTCAAAAATGGGCTTCCAACGACGAATTCTGGAAATCATACCACTCAAAAACCGAGCTATCTATTGGATGACCCCATTCATCGGACATTAGGTCTTAATTGGCAGCCTAAACAAGATCGATTCATCTTCATTGCAGCTGATAAAGGTTGGTTAAATTATAAGGGTCGACGTTGAATATAAACCACACCTAAACGTCAAGTTATTTTCTGCATTTCATTTGACATTTCACAATTTCAGACTAACTCAAATTGAACCATGGAAAGATATAAAATCGAGCAACACGTTAAAGTTATTCAGGCTTATTAAGGAAAATGGACGTTCAAATCAAAATGCATATCGTGAATTGATCTGTCACTAATAACTGTTCCAAGGTGGCTTGGATTAGCTCCATCAACTCAGCTTGTTGAAATTCATGGATTTGCAAATGCCCTGGGAGCTGTTGTATACCTCAGAGTGGTAAAAGAAAATAAAACCGTACAAGTGACTCTTATTTGCGCAAAGTCTAAGGTCGTTCCAATCCCAGGAACAAGAAAATTAACAAAGAGACCTAGATCCATAAAAGTTCCAATCCCCAGAATTGAATTATCCGCCGCATTACTTTATTTTTTATTTATTTTACAATGTATTAATTCGACAACCATTCACCTCTGGACGTATTCAAGTGCAACTCTTTATTGGATCCAATGGCGATAGACGGAACAATTTTGTACGTAATCGTGTCACACAAACACAAAATATCTCGCCAGAAGCTCAATGGCATCACACTCTAGGAGAAAGCAATCCAGCTGACCTCGCATCGCGAGGATTGTCACCAAACCAGCTGTCAGACCGTCACTTGAAACTCAAGAAATAGAAAAATTTTATTGGATTAAACGCGTACAACTTCAAAGTTTTTCTTCTGAAATTAACCAGCTGTGTCATTTAAAACCGATTTGCCGTAGCAGCCCACTATTTCGTTTGACACCATTCCTGGATTCTGAAGGGATTCTCCGACTAAGCGGGCACCCAATAATATTACCACGCTAATCTCACCTTACTTATTTAATTCTTCATCATATACATATAAACACTTTCCACGGAGGAGTCCAATTGATGTTAGTTATTTAATTGTGCTTCTTTGTTTCGTCTCATCAGCAGTTCACCCTGAACTTTCTTCAGACTACACTACAGAGGTGTTCCTAGCTGCATATAAACGATTTACTGGTCGGCGAGGAATATGTTCCGAATTAACGAGTGATTGCGGAACGAATTTTGTTGGTGCTGACATTGAAGTACGGAAGTTGTTTAATTCCGCATCTAATAATATAAGACACTTAGTGAATTTGCTAGCTAATGAAAGCACAAAGTGGTCCTTTAACCCACCTGGTGTGCCCCACTTCGGAGGGAAATGAGAAGTGGCCACAATATCTTCAACTTTCCATATCAAGTATGTTATTGGGGATGCTGTTCTCACATACGAAGAGTTTTCTACCTTTCTAATACAAGTAGAAGCAGTTCTTAACTCACGACCAATTTGCCTATTATCAAACGATCACGGTGATTTAGAAGCACTCACACATGGACATTTTATTACTGGTGCAGCAATAAAAACTGTTCCAGAACCAAATACAACACATCTGCCGAAATCAAGACTTTCGCGTTATCAGCTGTTAAGGCAAATGCTGGAGAAGTTCTGGGCTAGATGGGAAACT
Source organism: Eristalis arbustorum (assembly GCA_916610145.1). NCBI lineage: Eukaryota > Metazoa > Arthropoda > Insecta > Diptera > Syrphidae > Eristalis > Eristalis arbustorum. The sequence goes on along the minus strand of OU744316.1, from coordinate 78,047,588 downwards.
GAATACCTGCAACGACTACAAGAAATTGTGAAGTGGCATCATCCATTGCACAACATCAATGAAGGGGCTATTGTTCTTGTGGTTGACGAACGATATCCTCCAAGCAAATGGCCATTAGCAAGAGTGATTGCCACTCATCCTGGTACAGATGGTTTGGTTGGAGTAGTTACTGTCAGGATACGAGCACAAACACTTAAACGGCCTATCGTCAAATGCTTACTGCCTGTTGATGTAACGGATTAATTTATTATTTCAACAATTGTAAACAATCGTCGAGGCGGGGGATTGTTTGAAATAATTACATATGTGTAATGTAGAAACTCTCAATCATCAGAATTTATCTGTCATATTATATTGTTCTTTCGTTTTTTTGTTTCACATCAGTACCGTTGGCTGTTGAAATCAATCCTTTCCTAATTCAACTAAAACACAAAACCAGCTAAATAAATCAAGAATTTTCAATTATCTAACACAAGTACTAATGTTTATAGTCACACAACTTTACAAGAACTTCTATGGAAAATTAAGTATAAAAACATTCTTTGAAACTTCAGCTCGCATTACATAAACGTTCGTGTTTGTGATTTGCATGCCCGTTTAGGGATTTCTATAATGGCACCCAAGTTAGGTCGTTAAGGAGTTGTAATCAGTTTTTTTCAAATGAGCTGGCTGCTCCAATGTCTTCATATATGATCCAAGTGTCGCTCGAATTTATTTACCAGCTGGAAGATTTCTTTAGCACATATGTATGTATTTTTCTTCTTCACAGTGCATGGCGCTTCAGAAAAACTGACAGTTAAACTGTTTTTAGCAACTAGAAGGGTGCGGATTGCGACTGCGAAAAATAAGGTTGGGTGTTAGATGTTCCTCCAGTTGCCACAATTGGTTCGGTTTTATAATAGCTTATCGTATATTAAATGATACTATAAGCTCGGAATGGGAAGAAGAAGTCTAGGGTCAAATTCTAGTGACATTTCATAGCAAACAAAAAAACATAAAGATCTCTCGCATTACACTCTATTCCTTTAGTATAGCCAAATTATGTTGATTCAGAATCTAAGAGATTTGTATATACGAAAGAAGGCAACTTCTTTATTGTCTTATATTTTCACTTATTTCTCCACTATGGGGATTTTGAATTCCGCACAAGAAACACAGGTAGATATCATAACAAAACATCTTTTTCGAATCTACCTACCCAAATCATAACAGCTGACCTTGCCGTGTGTTTGTTGTCATACAAATACAGATACCATGTGTGTGTGTTATTGTTAATATTTGGTTTGGAAATAAAAAAATAAGGGATCTAACTACTTTACCAGGATGTCTAATGCACATAACAATGAACTGATGAAATAATATTAAGTGTAAATTCCTTATGTGTCACAGGAAGGGGTTTGAATTAACTCAAATGGATTGTAGTAAGCACTTGAAACACAGAAATGTTTCTTAATCCACAGCGGCGTCTGCGTTGAACTACATTTACGATGAGCATTACAAAAGGTTCCTTCAAGACCGGTATAGTACAACGTTATTGATTTTTATCGCTTTGAGCTTACTTTACTTGTATTCATTAATTCAGTTCAATTCAGACGTGTTACATGGTATTATTATAATATAGAGATTAGAATACAATAATTTTTTGCCAATAAAGATATTTATTCTTTAAATAAAAAACTTACTATATAGGAAAGAAACTTGGTGAGTTCCAATGGATCACTTCCCAAATACTATTCATAATGAAGGTGTCACCGTATAGTCCAACTATTCGTATCATATCAAATGCATACTAGGCAGAACACAGTTGTGACATTTTTGTCCACTACAACAAAACGGAATAACCAAATAACCAAGAGACTTTATTGTTCCCCATAAATTTAAGTTTATCAACAATTTTTACGACAGACGCAGTGTCAGCTCATCAAAAAAGTATACATTGGGGGACAGTTCCAGAATTGATTGGCTTCAATTTCTTTTATTTGCTACGTATATCTCCCGGTAAAGCATTAATGTCTTCAGTTAATCTGATATAAGAAAGAAACTCGTTTGGATGGCACAATACAATAGAAACTTCCTGGATTTGCTGCCGCCTGCCTGATCGGTAAGTAGTTCCAAAGACGATTCTTGGAACAATGGTCTACTAATAAGCTGAACCACTGGATTAAGTAATCAGCAGTACAGGTTTGGATGAATCCGAGGCTCACATTCCCTGCGACATAATCTCCACTATGATACCCACATTGATATCGTAATCTTGCTGTGAAGGAAATAAATAGACTAAATCACACTCAGGTATGCACTTGAAATTCCAGGTGTTCATGAAACGGATCTGACGCTAAGCTCTAAATACGCAGATCAATATGTATGATTACAGTTTTGAATTAGAATTTGACGATGATTGAAAGGTGCAACTAACAATTGATTCCAATGTATATTCATTCTGCACTTACTAGCGATAGCGATTGAACTTTATCTATTTCTTAATGTATGTCCCAGATATTGGTAAGGTGGTAACTAGATTCTTTGGTTTACATTTTTTTATAAAATATTTTTAAAGTATGATTTATAAAATTTATCAATCACCAAATGACAATTAGCATATTCGTTTATAATTTGTACACAAGAACAAGTAATTCTCTGATTAATATATGATACAAATTTACACACAAATGTCCCTAAGAAGAAGTTAAGAAAAATATATGGAATGTTGTGACCACAAAGCTCGAAGTTAACAATATGCGTCTGTTACATTTATGTTGACTGCACCATACTATAGCCTATGGAAAGAAGGACTCCGAAATGTCCGACTGCGGATGTGTACGACACGGGTCACTGTAGACTATTCACAGTAATTCAGTTCCCGAGCGAGTTAGAATAATTTGAGTCATTTGAATTGTACCGAAAGAATAATTGAAAAAATTAAAAAAAAAACACACACATTTTAAGGAAAAGAAAGTGCAAATCCAAAAATATTAATTTTATTTGGTGAAAGAATGCATCGATCTGTATCGGTGTCGAGATCGAATGAACGAGAGGATGCCCAATTTCCCACTCGATGCACCTCCTAAATAGGTCACTTGTAGCCGATGAACTAGCGTAGACCTTTGATAGCTGTAAAGACATCTGCATTCAAGTGCAGTGATTGCTACAGAGAGAGACAGGCGTTATAACTTCGAGATAGTTAAGGACTCTGCAGTAAAATGTACGAATGCAGGGGACTTAGTCGAACTCTCTGCAAGTTGAATTTATCCCTAGCTCAAATTTTTGCTATGTGTTGGTAACAAGTCGAAGTCGAACTCCCATTACGAATTAGCGTAGTCCACTGTATAGTAATACGATATTTTGTTAGTGAATAGCTTTTAAATTGGATATATTAGCAAAAAATTGCCTTGGTGTCACAGTTCTATGTATCGCTTCAATTGAATGTTCTCCCCAGTACTTTTCTGGGCTTAAGAAAAGATATACATACTGACATTTAAAATAAAAAAACTGCTTAATATCCACATTAGTTACCTGAAACTTAGTGTTCACATCTTGGCTCCTAATATTCAAGTAAAAGTAATGGCAATGACAGCACTTCTGTTAAGGGGAAATGTGAAGCTGACTTTAGGGACATATTTTCTACTGATAGCTAGACGAAGTCGTCGTCGTTCAAATGTCAGACTGAAAAACAAAATTAAATGAAGGTATGCCGATCTGCGTATCAAACATTAATTAAGTCCATAGTAAAATCAATATTAAAATAAGTCTATCGTAAAGTTAAATTAAATTGAAATATTATAACCTGCTATTGATCAAAAACCGAGTTAGTAACGTTCTCAATATTGTCATATTATGTATACATATATGTTTGTACTAACTACTGTTCAAATAAAGGTTTTGAAACGCGTGAATTCGCATACCCCAGCTTTTGCTTTCCCGTTAGATGAACCAGTTTGGTTGTGACCGAACTGTTGCAATATCAATTCTTGAAGTTCTCATTTCACTTAGTGCCAGAGTGTCATGGAGGCAACTACTACACTACTACACGATCATATCTTTTTTTACTCTACTCTACTATTGAATTATCATTATTATTTTTATTGTGTCAAGATACAAGGATTTAAAGGTTATTCAACAGAGATTAATGCACAGTTTCATTAGCTGTCAACTATACAACCACATGACCGAACCCGAAGAGTCCAAAGGGGCTTAGTGTGGAATTTCTACAGATCAGACTAACGACATTATATTTTCTAGATCTCGAAGTATGGTAAAATTAACAAAAAGGTACATTTTAAGAATAAACTTAATGCGAATCAGCATCAGAAGAAGTATATATATATATAGCCATTCCGTTTGGCGAAGTGCAATTGCAAATTACTTCAAGCCACTGTGTACAGTGCGAGCTTAAAGTGAACACTGGTTCAAAGTTCACTCTAAAATCTGAAATGGAAGCGGGACAAGCGCGTGGGCGTGAATTACCAGCAATCGCGAGGGATTACAGAACACTGATTGGTTTGTTTAGTCGTGAGAAAATAACTTCTATTACCTACGCTGTCTCCCCGATTGCTCAGGTGGAGAGAGAAAAATCTACTAGATAAAATGAAAGAAAAACAAAAACCAAAGATATCTCTGGGTTTTTTTTTCCAAGAAGAATGTCCTATTATAATAATGAAGAAAATATCATTGCAATCAATAAGGTTATAGTATTTTCACCTACATATATAATATAGGATTTCTTATTGTTTTGAATAAGAGAACTTAATATAAATAATAATCTCTGTTCGGATTATTTAAGCAAGATTTCCATATTGTTTAATAATCACTTTTGAATAGTTTTTCACAGTGCTCGCAATAATTGTTCTAAATAAATATCTAATGATCTCCCAGGCAATTTCAGATCTCAATAAATTAAAATCACAGACAGTGTGGTATGTAAAAGATAGAAACTTATAATATGAAATGCATGTCTAGTATAACTCTGTTAAAAACCACAAGAAATTGTCCGATTTGCATTACCCCTACTTTTAAAATTGCCTAAATGATACCATCTCTAAGTTGCCATAAAAAAGAATCACGTAACTCAGCCCAAAATCAAATCCATTCATCTACTATATTCGAATTACCCATCATACCATAACATATCATAAAGTGGACCACCCGCATCTTTCCGCCGTAGTACTTATATTAGAATTATTAAATAAGCATTTGCATATAGATGTTGGTTTTCATATAATCCGTGCCATTCATTTTCAAATACGTTTAAGAATCGTTACATTACAGATACCCAGAATCTTAAGGATTTATGTACAGTAAATCGCATAACAACAACATTTTTCTTGTGAACATCCATAAATAACCCCCTCCTTTGCCGATGTTATTAATTAACCATAAATAAGCCGGTGCCGCCGGCAAAATTTTCTCCCTGGTTATGCTCTTGCAACAAGTTGCCATGAATCCACTATATTCACTGCCTAACATAATAAACCTCACACGCAGGTTTGTTTTTGATCAAATGTGTCATGAGATACTTTTATATGCGAAGGGCAAAAGTTCACCCATGACTAGAGAATGCTCGTTAACATGTTCTCATCTATTGATTTATGTTTCCTTGACCCCTATTAAAGCGAACTCCAATTCACTACACATATAGGGTGTATCACCATAGGTAATACTATTCAGCTATCCATTGACATTTATGCGTCGCACTCTGACAGATGAATGGTTCAAACCTTTCTATTCTTTTGTTGGTATAGATAGCTCCGTCCGTAGCCTTTTAAAAATCAATTTATTTATCTGTGGTCAGTAAACCGTGCTGTGGGTGGTCCGGACAGTGGCTGTCCCCGGTGCGTCAGATAATTTTTATTATAATTCATATTGATATACATTACACACATATGTATGTATTTATGAATATGTATTGATTTACGTTGAATGTAAATACGTTTTCATTGTTTAGTTGTCGTGGGAAACTCATATTCCTTACTTCGTCTTTCGCATTTATAAATAAGAACAAAAGAGCATTCAGCGCTTCCCTCTAAATGCGGAACGATGTTGTGACTTGAGGAAATGGGCACGCGTCTAATGCACCCACGTGCTCTCTTGATTTTCAAGTTTGCTCTGTCCGCTTTTGAGGTCTGAAGTAGCTCTTATTTGTATTTACCTCGTTGTGAGGTTCTTTGGTTCATGAAAATGCAGCAAGCAGAATGAATTGGACACAAATGCATTGACGGGGACGATAACAATGGTTATGAATTTGCTGCTGTAAATAGTTTGGACGTATCTGCATCTGTGTGGGCTTAATACGTATTTTCTTTTATTCCATTTTCATCTCTTCAGTCACACATCAGCAACATCATGAATCATGATTATGCGAAATGTAGGGTTCAAAATATCTACATACTTATGTTTGTATGTGTGCTCGTAAAAACAACATGTTTCGGAATATCTTTCAAGTGGCACTTGCTGTTCACGTATGTATGTAGATAAATGTAGATTCAATCAGATATCGTTTGGTGCCTTTGTTTTCAGGTACAAATTACTGCATAGTTGATGAGAGCTACCTTTGAAATTGGATATCGGCTATCAGTTGGTAAAGATCTAAACATAATGTTATGGCTAGATGGCTCTTTGCTGTACAACAGGACTTAAATGAATTGACTAAATTTTTTTCTGAGAAAGGCTTTCTATGTCAAGTGTATGCGAAGTGATTGGAGTTTACAGAAACAATTCCATTATGCGGTTTATCTTGATGGGATGTGATGAAATTCTGTGAAGTGCTTACTTGCTTGAATTTCATCAAATACTTGTTGACGGTAAAGAATTCCCACCAATATGATACAAAATGAGAGAGCTGAAGTAAAAATTGATATAAATAAAAAGGAAACAATGACATGCACACAAGTAGTTTCTCCAGAATAAGAATACATACACATATTTAAAAGCTGTATAGTATAAGCGTCAAAAAGCTCTAGAAATAAGTGGACTCCAATTTATAACTACGGGTTCTACCTGGTAATCATTCAGGTAGAGATGGAGCAGTTAATGTTCAGCAGCAGCAGTCAACACCCAGGAACACGTCGCTCGTTGAAAGCGCTGGGTAGACCCGTAACTACTGGGAGGACTGACTGGTGCATCTCACAGTCAGTGAACTGTACCAAGATACCCATCGTCAATGGGAACTCTCAATAAGAAACGATAAAGTACCAACGTTCAAAATGCTGTCTTTCAAGTGGGCACTCTCTGGAGGAATGTCGCAGCGCACATGCCGAACATCAAACCAACCCGTGACCGTCTTAAAGCTCATAATGTTAAACGAAAGTGTTGCCTGACTGTCAGAAAATATCTCGATAATTGTAACCTTAATTCCTGTGCGGAGTATTTTGTATGGCGCAGACCTCGATGGCATGGATTTCGGCTTGGAACGCAGTAGGTCTCGACTCCATCGTTACGGAAATCCATATTTTGGGTCCAAGGACACCTGCACCTTTGATCGATCTGTGTACCATACCAGACTTTTGGAGTCCAATGCTGGTACATCATAGATGTCTTGAACTCGGTCTAAAATTTCACCCATCTGTCTATTAGGGATTAAGTTGAGTATAAGTTAAATTTTCTTATTGATTTATTATAGTACAAACAAATGTATTACTTTTAATGGCAGTGATTCTGCCTCCTAAAACTAACTCAACAACTTGTTTGACTTAACGTTATCTTAAATAGCTGATAACTGCTGACTCTGCAATTTGGCACCTTGATGTGAGCAGCTCGTCGATCGTGTTTGGTTCAGCAGACTGGCTCTATGACTGGCTCTATGACTTGAATGCAGCATTTGTTGGATTTGCCTGTGTCACATTAGGTTGCGTTAACATCTCCGCCCTTAAGAGTAAACGTCCTCGTTGACCTAGAAGAATGGTATCTGACTTATGAGGGTGTTGTTTGTATGTAATTATTTTATAAGATCCAGCGATAACATTTCTTCTACTTCCTGGTGTGCTGACGTTTGTTGCAGGATTGCTGGGAACGTCGGCTCGAAATACTTGAATATTCTTCCTTAATCAGGGACGTGCCATTGAGAGTAACCGGTTCATAGTTGATTATGATTTTTTCATCGTACTGGTTCAGGAAAATGATGTATTTGTCTTCTTCAAGGTCTGCAATGGCCATTAATTGCAGTGTAAGTCGCTATTTTGCTATATAATAAATTTGATATGCAACTAAAGTTATTTAAATTTACTACATTGCTAATGTTGAGCTTATTTCTGCAAGGATTTCGAGACTGACAAATAATTTTATGGATTCTTGTGTGCTTGCTGACAATCCTCTAGTCAATAACTTAAATACAAACATTCCTCGCAATCCATAATCTATTTTATACATTTGTGTTTACGCATAGAGATATGTTTACATTGTCAATAGAAATGTAGTTTTATTTATTAACCCAAGTATTTACTAACTTATTTATTTTTCAACTATTTATTATTTACATTTTCTCACTGTGATACATTTTTATTTATTTATTTATTTATTTGTTTATTTATTTATTTATTTATTTATTTATTTATTTATTTATACTATTTATTTATATTTTACTAATTTACTTATTATTTACTTACAATATATTAATTTAGATCAATATTTACCTTTATTGTGTTACCTGCTAGTATATTAATTTATGCAATTAATTGTTTTTGTTTCTTTTTCTTTTTTTTTTGTTTTTTCTTTATATTGAAGGTTTTTGTCGGGTTTTCCTTCAAGTTGCTTAATTATATTTTTACCAATTTTGTATACTCTTTAACATGTTTATATTTTGTTCTGAAGTAAGATATCATATTTATCAAATCTCTGTAATTGATACTGTGCGATAACTAAAACCAATGTAAACATTTTATTACGAAATAAATATCTAATATCTATTACATTGTTTTTGTTATAGATTGAAAAATTTAAAACTTTCTTTCTTTTACTGTATTACAGTTTAGGTTTATGCACATTTTACATTTAAAATACCATTGAATTCAATTTTGATAGCTTTATTTTGCTTCATTACTGGTTGCATATATTTTTTTATTACTTATTATTTCTTCGATTGCATTCACTTCATTTCTTGATAAAATGTAAGAGCTTATAATATTGGCTTTCGCCCAATGTAATGTACATATAATATGTTTTTATTTCATCTTTTAGATATCTAATCTGTTTTATATTGAATGCTATTTTCGTTTCGTTAAATCTGTGTTTTCTTTTACAATTTTACTTATGGAATATTTTTTTTATTATATATTTGATTTTATTAACTGCATATAAAACTTAAATAATCTTTTAATTTATAACAGTTTGCTCATTATTATTTTCAAGTGCGTTATTTATTTTTTCCTTGATTATGTCAAGGTCCTGATTATCGGTATTGCCTGTTATGAACTTCCAAGCACTTCCACGAAAGTCAAGCCTTCTTTTAACTTTGGACTGATTATGGGTAAAACTTGAAAGGAATCAAATAGATGAGATTTCGTGAGATAGAAGGTACCAACTGGGGTAGGGAGTCTTAAGGTTTTTTTGGTATTGATACCTACTAGTCGTGCGTTCATGTATTCCAGAATTTGTATGTCACCTAAATAGTCGCTCAGTAAAAGCAATACTATAATGATCCTCATCCTTTAGGTCGGCTAGCTGCTGCTTCCAGTTTGCTTCTGCTACTAAGGACCCTTGTATTTTCCACACCCCCGTTGTCTTACATTTTTATCTTTCTCCGAGCTTGCTTGTGGTCCTTCACGTCACTACATGAGGGTTTCTTTTTGCCGACACTTCCTTAGCGTTTTTTTTCCCCCCGACACTGAACGTCTTTTAGCACTTCGACATAAGTTATCGGACAAAGGCAATAGTCGATTTTTCACAATACTTTATCGATTTTAAACTCCCGAATGAAAATTGCAAAACTTTAAGATCTACTTTCAAACGCACTGCCTATGTCCCCGTTTATGCGCCAATTAAATTCTTCTTAATTTATTTAAAAAAAACAAAAACATTTATTACTTTTATTGGAAGCGATTCGGCTTGTCTGTATGACTTAACTTAACCTTAAATATCTAATAACTGCTGTCGCTGCATTTTGGCACCTTGAAGTGAGCAGCGCCGATTTGATGACGGTTCAGTGTTTGGTTCAGCAGACTTTCTTTAAATCGTCAAGTTTCGTTCCTTAGGTGGAGCACCCAGATTTGTCCGGTACCGGTGCTAGTAGCAGTAGATCCCAAAGGGACCAACAAGAACACACGGATTTGGGGCCGTATTAGCCAATACCCCATCCTCCGTTTTAAACCTAGTTGTTACATGCTGCCCATGTATATTTGTTACTTCCGCGAGTCCGAGGTGTATCAGTGTTTCCTCCTCCTCCCCATTCTTTCATAGCTTTCATTGGGGGGTGATGTGTCTGCTGAATTTGTGCAGGTGTTAGACTCGTTTCCTTCCTTGCTAATTCGTCAGCTCTTTCATTGCCAGGAATACCCTTTTTCGTGACAGTACATTTTCCTTCATCACACTCGTTTCTTACTAGGATGACGGTTTTGTGCTTAATTTCGAAGTCTTCTTCTTCTTCTTCTTTGTGTGGCGCTACAATTCGGGGTGGACCTGGGCCTTAACCAACATGCCTCTCAAAATAGCGCGATCTCTGGCTAGCTGTCTCCAGTTTCGCACACCAAGTTGGTGAGGTCCTTCTGCAATTGGGTGCGCCAACCAAAACGCGGGTTTCTTTTGGCCGGAGCTGTGGTGTCCATCCGCTCTACATGACCGTAGGCGTTGGATCCGTAGACGCCTAACTAGACTCATGTCGTTGTACAGTCTTCCTCCAGAACTAGTCAACACTCACAGGACCAAAGATCGCACGTAGAACTTTTCTCTCAAAGAGACCAAGGACTTCTTCATCCGCTTTCGAAATTCTCCATGCCTCCGCGCCGTATAGCAGGACTGGGATAACAGTGTCTTGTATAGAGTCAACTTGGTTCTTCGAGAGAAAACTCTTTTACTCAATTGCCTCTTGAGCCCGAAGAAACAGCGGATGGCAAGAGCTATCCTACGCTTGATCTCGGTACTCCGGAGCCGAGGTAAGTGAAGTCCTTGACTACCTCGAAGTAATAGCTGTGACGCTCTGCCCAAGACGTCGATGTTGTATGTCCTTTTTTGAGGACAGCATATACTTCTATGCTCGCTGTCATATGCGGCCTTGAAATCGACGAACAGATGGTGAGTGTCGATTTGCATATCTTGCGTCTTTTCCAGTATCTGCCGTAGTGAAGATTTGATCTATTGTGGACTTTCCTGGCCTGAAGCCACACTGAAGATCACAGAGAAGATCATCACACCACAGAGAAGATCTTATACGCGATGTTAAGAAGACTGATCCCTCGATTGTTGGCGCAGTCGAAGGCGTCTCCTTTCTTGACGATCGGGCAGACAATACTGAGATTCCTCATCAATTCCTCAGACCATATCTTGTAGATGAGCTAGTGCATGCACCCTACCAGATCATTTTCAGCTGCCTTAAATATTTCAGCGGACAGACTGTCCGCTCGAGCAGCTTTGTTAGACCTTAGTCTTGATATTGTTATCTTGACCTCATTTAAGTCTTGGGGACGGAATTCTCGTCTGTTATCGACCAAAGTGAGTGAAGCATTCTGCTTTTTGAAGACTTTACAGGTTGATATTGAGTAAGATGTCGAAGGTTGCCGTGGGTGACGATCTGAGTGCACCTGTGATGCATATGCATGCCGATCTAATGTAATCTGCTGATACTGTTGAGACGGTGTTTTGCTTGTAGTGCTTTTCACCACACTAGTACAGTACTCCGTAAGTCAGTACTGGTCTTACAATTGCTGTGTAGAGCTTGTTATTCCAGGACGGATTCCCCATTTGGATTCGGCATTTTTCTCTCATGTGTAAAGTGCTATTAACGCTTTCCTAATACGCTCTTCAATATTATGTTTTCAAATTAGCTTACTGCCCACAATCGCACCCAAATTTTTCAGTGAGAGTTTATTCCTTTCCTTTCAGCTTCTTTGAGATGAAGTTAGGAATTTCGTGGCGAACAGCACTAGCTCAGTCTTAGACGGGTTAATATCAAATTCAACACTTTTCGTTCAATTGGATACTAGTCTCATGGTTGTCTTCTTCTGATTTTTTTGTACAAGATTTTGAAGTTATGCGTTGTTTTTCTATAGTATTTTATATGGGATTCGCCTTTTTAAATATTTCTTCTATACAGAGCAAGCAAACAATAGTTACATATGCTCAATGCTATTTGTGTAAGAATGAATTATCACTTGAGCTAATGCTTTCGTTGAGTAAAGACGCGTTTGGTTGATTAAGAACTTTAATTTTTTTAAATTTTAAAATAAAAATTTGTTTGAAGATCTAAAAAAAGAAGCAGCAACGAAAAGCAATTTTCCTTGGAAATAAAAATTGCAATTTTAGATTGCTTAGTGAAAGGAGAAAGATTTACTGATGTTGGGAGGCGTTTTGGCTACGGTGAATCGACAATAAGAGCCATTAAAAAGAATGAAGTTTCAATAAGGCAGTCTCATATTAGTTACTTATTAGTTGATGCTTGCGATTTTTTGGTCCTATGAACTTTTAAAAAAATTTGGGAACGTAACCCTAATTATATAATGTAATTAATGTCTTTTTTTATGTGATTTTTTGGTTTTATGCGTTTTTGAAAATAATGGAACACATTCCTTCTTTTACACTACATTAGTGTATTGTTTTATGCGATTTTTTTTTGTGCGGTTAGTTTTGGAACGTATCTACCGCATAAAAAGAGAATTGAGTGTACATACATATGTGCATATAAACAAAATAGTTGTTTCTTCTCTTCTACTCCTGCTCAGGCAAAAGATAATTTCTGCGAACACACAAGCCCTCGTCTCAGTCGTCATTCGCTTTCATATCGTTCTACTCATCTACTTAAACACATACACTGCACACATCATGTTGTATGCCTCTTCTTGAGCATCTCCCATAAGAAAATAACCATCATAGTAAACCGAAAAATGCTGAGTTTTAAAATATAAGCCTGGTTAGAAAAAAATGGTTCTCAATCCTTGTTTTCTCTGTACCGTTCGCTGTGCTTGACTCCCCTCTGTCTGACGCACGTTTTCTTATGCAAAAAAATACCCCGCTAGCCATTGTCTTATTTGGTGAATTTTGTACGTACTATTCTCTCAGATTATTTATGCCCAATTTCACATTGCAACGTTATCTGATGGTTTAGATAAGTGTAGAATCGAACTTTATTCAAAAAGATTTCGTTTTCACAGTCAATATTTAAGGGTGATTTAAGTAAGTCAAGGATTGAGCACCATTGTGAACTATTGAATACACCAACCAAGACAAACATGAACAAAATAGGAATTGCGGTTGAAAACAAAGGGCACTCTACTGAAGATAGGAAATTATAATACTATTCACAACATGCCACTGACTAAGTGTGTAAGAGTGTGTTAGTCCTCTCCATGTATCTTGCTGTTAAACACTTTTAATTCACTAATGGGAATTATGTACTCTTAGGATTGACATAAAGCCGAGGCTTAAGTAAAACCACTATTTAAGTGGAATTCTTCACTTAAGTTATACTGCAAAAACGAAATTTCTCTTGGTTCTGAGTTTAGCATCGAATCGACATCTAAGCTCGCACTGTAAAATCAAACATTAGATTAATAATCTTCAATTATTCGTATTTGAAAAATTCATTTATGAAGCAGATGTGTGTTTTAAAGTTTGTAATTTGAAGTAAAATGATTGTTGTGTAATAAGAAGTTGAAGCTGACAGAAGATAGAACGGCCCGACTTGGTTTTAATTTCATAAGAGCTTCCTCGATCTAGCCATCTGATGGCTGATGAGAAGGGAAGATATCACTCGCCCTGAAGTGTAGCTCAGGTACTCATCTTTTCGCACAGAGGTTACCTCGGCTAGGCAATTCAACATTTAGGTCCCTGAAAGCATTTGCTTGCTTCAAATTGGACGTCATGGAATGCTCTGTCTATATCTAGAAAAGCTAAAATAGTGAATTCTTTGTTTTCCAAGGCTTTTTAATTGAACTTCTACTAAAGAGTGTAGAGCTGTTTGCGTTGAAAACCTACTTCTGTATGTTGGTTCGACTACAGGGACCTGAATAAAGTATATCCTCTGATATGTAGATCTATCAATCTATCCATAGTTTTGATAACAATGGAGGGGAACGTGATGGGTCTAAATTCCTTGGGTGTTCTGTGTGTTCTCTTCTGATACTTTGGAATGAATACTACCTTAGCATTCCCCCAAAGTACTAAGGGGCTGAATGCTGAATGAATGAATATTGCCATTGACAAAGGTCCTATATGCAGTAATCCTTTTTGAAAATTCACTGGTTTTATGTTATCTAAACCCTACCTACAATTTGTAGAGGTCGAAGCTGTTTATTGTCCAATCTAGTTTGTGTGGCCGATGATGCCAATTGGTTCGGTTCCTCTTGTCTGAGGAAACTTGTTTCATCAAGTGAGTTTGTTTATTCTTCGAACGGTGATTTTTTAAAAACTATAGGAAAGTTTTTTAAAAAAAACACATAAAATTCAGAAAAATGCATGAAATCTTTATTTGAGTCCATAGTACGGTTCATATAATTTAATGTTTGAAGATTATTTCATGCAAATTTTGACCATCACTGAGCCTCAAATGGTCCATCCGCTTAGTCCAATTTTGGCATAGTCTTTCCAACATTTGGGCCGGTATCTGACGAATAAATACTTCAATGTTGTCTTCCTGTGCGTCTATTGAAGCGGGCTTGTCTGTATAGACAGGAGCTTTAACATTTACTTACTTACTTAAGGTGGCGCTACAGTCCGGGGTGGACCTGGGCCTCAACCAACAAGAGTCTCCAGCCAGCTCAATCTTTAGCTAGCTGTCTCCAGTTTCACACGCATAGTTGGTTGAGGTCCCTTTCCACTTGCGTGCGCCACCTGAGTTGCGGTCTTCCTCTACTGCGCCGTCCCTCGGGGGTGGATTCGAAGACTTTTCGGGCCGGAGCATTGGTTTCCATCCGCTCTACATGACCTAGCCATCTCAATCGTTGGATCTTCACTCTTCTGGCTAAGTCGATGTCGCTGAACAGCCCGTATAGTTCGTCGTTGTATCTCCTCCTCCACTCACCATCTATGCAGACGGGACCGAAAATCTCATAAAGAATTTTCCTCTCGAAGCAACCAAGGGCTGCTTTATCCGCTTTTGACAGAGTCCATGCCTCCGCGCCATAGGACTGGCAGGACTGGGACGATTATGGTCTTGTAAAGCGTTACCTTGGTTGTTCGAGAGAGGGCTTTGTTTACCAATTGCTTTCTTAGCCCAAAGAAGAACCGATTGGCAAGAGTTATTCTTCGTTTGATTTCAGCGCTGGGGTCGTTGTCTGAGTTAATAGCGGTTCCTAGGTAGACAAAGTTTTTGACTACCTCAAAGTTATATCTGTCTGTCGTGACGTTCTGACCGAGACGTCGGTGTTGGGGGTCCTTTCTTGTTGACAGCATATACTTGGTCTTACCCTCGTTTACCGCTAAACCCATCTTCGCGGCCTCCGTTGCAATACTCACAGAAGCGCCTTTGACATCACGCTGCGTTCTTCCGATAATGTCAATATCGTCGGCATATGCGAGTAGTTGGACGGACTTTTGAAAGATTGTTCCTCTGGTGTTGGCGTTTGAGATTTGAACAATTCTTTCAAGAACGATGTTGAAAAAGTCGCATGACAGCGCGTTGCCTTGTCTGAATCCTTTTTTTGACATCAAAGGTCTCGGTTAGGTCTTTACCGACCTTGATGGAGCAGCGTGCATTCTCCATCGTCATCCTAGACAAACGGACGAGCTTGGTAGGGATGCCAAAACTAGACATTGCTCTGTATAGCTCGTCTCTACAGATGCTATCATACGCGGCCTTAAAATCGATGAACAGGTGGTGGGTATCGATTTGTTGCACCTGGGTTTTCTCCAAAATCTGCCGAAGTGTGAATATTTGGTCGATGGTGGATTTTCCTGGCCTAAAGCCACACTGGTATGGACTGACCAAGTTGTTGACGAATGGCTTTAGGCGTTCACACAGTACGGCAGATAAGATCTTATAGGCGATGTTAAGGAGACTTATCCCCCGATAGTTGGCGCAGTCAAAGGGTCCAGTTTCTTGTGGATCGGGCAAACAATGCTGAGGTTCCATTCATGGGCATGTTTTCCTCCGACCATATTTTACAGATGAGTTGGTGCATGCACCTTACCAAATAATCGCCTGCGGCGTTAAAAAGCTCGGCGGGTAGGCCGTCAGCTCGAGCAGCCTTGTTGGATTTCAATTTAGATATAGCAATCCTCACTTCATCCGGGTCGGGTGGACGATATTGTTGATCTTCATCGTCCCTTTCATTGGGGTTGAATGGTTCGTTCTGCCTGACAGCGGAATTTGGTTCTTCGTCGCCGTTATACAGTCTGCAGAAATGGTTTCTCCATATTCTCAGCATCGACTGTGACTCTACTACGATGTTCCCTTGTTCATCCTTGCAGGCTTGGGTTCGGAGTTTATAACCTTTACTGGTTGACTTTACCCCTTTGGTAAAACTTCCTTACCACATTCCTGCAGCAATATCCTTCTATTCTGCCGATCGAGCGCTTCTCATGCTCCTTTTTTTTCTCCTGAGAAGCCGGTGTTCGTCTCTCCTCTTCTGCTCGTAGAGCTCCCGAGCAGCTCTTGTCCTTCTTTGCAGTGCCGCTTTGTATGCTTCTTGCTTGACTGCATTCGCCTGCCGACACTCATTGTCAAACCAGGGGTTTCGTTGTGGTGGCGGATTGAAACCCACCACATCGGAGGCGGCATCTCTAATGGCTTTTTGGCAATGCTGCCAGTGGTCTTCAATACTTGATGTTGGCGGCGTAGGATTTCTTAAGAGGTTGAGGGAGACACGATCGGAAAAGGATTTGGCAATCTCTTGCGATTGTAGCCAGCCGACGTTGAACTTCCTCACAGTGTTTCTTTATCTTGGCTGTGTTCGGGATATCCGCAACCTTACCTTGGCTACTACAAGATGGTGGTCCGAGTCAATGTTGGCACCTCGGAACGTTCGGACATCTATAATACTGGAGGAGTGCCTTGCGTCGATCGCAATGTGATCAATCTGATTGATGGTTGGTTGATCAGGAGATCGCCATGTCCCTTTGTGAATGTCGAGATGTGGGAATTTTGTACTGGCTACTACAACATTTCGCCCCGCAGCAAAGTCGATCAGCCTAAATCCCTTATCGGATTTGGTGTCGGTTAGGCTGTGCTTCCCGACCGTACTACCAAAGATGTTCTCTCTTCCTAGCTTTGCGTTAAAATCGCCAAGAACAATTTTAATGTCGTAGCTAGGGCATTGCTCATACGTTTTGTCCAGGAGCTCATAGAACCTGTCTTTGGTGTCGTCATCTTTCTCCTCTGTGTGGGAAGTGCGCATATAAGGCTTATGTTGGCAAATTTAGCTTGGATTCGAATTGTCGTGAGGCGCTCGTTCACTGCCCTGAACGATAAGACTTCTTGCCTAAGTCTGCCTCTAACGACAAATCCACATCCAAATAGGCGCTGTTTTTGTTGCTTGTAGCAATCACCGTAATATATATCACAGTTTTTCATCCTTCTTTTGCCCGGTCCATCCCATCGCACTTCTTGGATGGCGGTTATGTCTGCTTTGCAGCAGTCTAGGGCTTCCGCTAATTGTTCGGCTGCACGTGGCCTATAAGGGGACCTTGCATTCCACGTACAGATCCGAAGGTCGTTGTCCGTATATCGTTTGCAGAGTTCGTCATCAGTAAAATCATCCGTTTCCGAGGCTTGTTGTTGCTTCGTAACTATGGTTTTTTTGTGTGGCCGGGCAGTTACCCCGGCGGCACAACCCCCAACCTGGAGGGCCAGTTCCTTTTTTGTAACCCCTAGGACAAAAGGTCGCACTTATAAGTTTGGCAGGTTGAGCTCGGGTGAACTACAACCAGTACCCGATGGCTACCACTTGGAGGCAAAATAGGCACAATTGGTGTGTAGGAAAAGTTGCAACACTGGGCATCGCCAGGTTGACGCCAGTCAGTGCCTACCCAATTCCCACAGCACCCAGCCACCTGAGCTTTAACATAGCCCCACAAAAAATAGTCTAAAGGCGTTAAATCGCACGATCTAGGCGGCCAATTGACCGGTCCCGAACGTGAAAATGTTCACCGAACTCGTCTCTCAAAAAGTCCATTGTTGCGCGTGCTTCTGGCTGATATTCACTCCAAAGTCGACAATTCTGCTTATTTACGTCAATATTGAGCAAAAAATGAGCTTCGTCGCTGAACACAATTTTTCGGAAGAAGTTTTTTTATACTAGCACCATAAGGAAAGGAGATAACCCATTGGGTGCCCCTTGCGGCAACAATTTTGATGGTACATTTGTAATTCATCAGTTGAGCAGGCTCACTAAGTCCGCGCGATGAGCTTTCTTAACAGACCAAGCATTTTGGTAATAAAATTCAATAATTTGCAAGCGTTGTTCGTTTGCAAGACGATTTATGGTTAAATTATAGACCAAACTGAAGATGTTTGACAGTGAAAGAAAACACGAAACGTGAGTCAGCTGTTTAAAGCAATGAATAAGCCAATAAGATTATAGCAAATAAATCACCCTTTATAAGATCCATGTGTTATGACGCATATAATACGCAGACTGTTTTAACGAAAAGTTGAGACAGCTTAAGGGGGAGAAAATAAAATGAAAAACATCAGTTTTTTCTTTCTATTTTAAATACTACCGTGACTTAGGAAAAATTCACCCTACATCTGAACATACACCAAATTCTGTTTTACACGGTTTTGATATAACACGGTTTGAAAATAAAATATTTTATTCCATTTATCACGATTTAAATTGAAATTTGCTGTTCGTTAATTTTTGCGAATTATGTTCATATCACAAATTTAATTGAATTCCCTTTTTGCTCGTACAAGCAAATTTACTGGTCAAAGCAAATGTAAATAGCACAAACTTAGGGGAAGTCCCAATTTCTTTTTTTACACGGGAAGATGGAAGATGTTGAGCAGTCAGGAGAAGATAAGGTCTGAGGCCGAAGGGGTCTTTCAATAAAACAGTGTGTAAATATTAGCAAAGTCGTGACAACCATTTATCCAATCTTTCCAATCCGATTCAATTAAAAAAATGTAATCTTTTTAATTGAAAATCAGTTTTTTTCGAAAGTAATTGCATTTTGCATGAATTATGGGACAACCTTGAGAAAATCGGATGTACAAAAATATAATGTTATTAAGGTACTTATGGTAGTTGGTATGGTAAATATATATTCTGTGATTCTTCTGTCATCGATTGCTGTCTCTCTTATATGTGTTTTGCTTGGAAATCTCAAAACAAACTTATTTTTGTATTGGGGTTGGAGCTTATACTATGTAAAAGGAAACAAAAACATCCCCATATATTGTATAAGAAAAAAACCGAAATCGCAATATATTATATGTCGTGAATTGAAAACACAACAACTAATATTTAGAAGCAATTGTTTATGAACTTTTTATACTATTCATGCCCAGGTACGATCGGGTTGGTGGCTTTGTTTTTCATGCGCTCGATGTGGCCAGTTCGGGGTATTCGACGAGTTTTTGCCTTTCAGACTACATACACATCCTGGTACAGCTCGTAGAGTTCCGGGTTGCTTTTATTCTCCTTCCACCGGACCATATATCCAGTTTGAAGGTTTGATATGCAGTAAGGTAGGAAGACGGTGAAAAACAGGTATAGACTTTCACACAGTACGCTGTATAAAATCGTACATAATCGCTTATGTTGCGGGGGTATGATCGGCAAGATGTAGGTTCGCCTTTTTTGTGTATTAGGCTTATGGAGCTGGGGACACGAGCTTATGTACACTGGGTAAAGCTGAGACTGCACCCATCCTAGTAGGTTGCCAGCGCGATCCCTGCTTGGAAAAAGGTAAATTGAAATACAGCCTCCTCGTGGCAGCCCTGGGTACCCATGACGAAAGCCGTGTAATGTAATGAGGCACATAAAAAATGTTTGAGTTTATAAGCAGCTATGAACTATGTTGACTACAAAAGCAAGCAATTAAAAGACAACGATTTTTCATTTGCAGAGCTTATTTGGTTATGGATTTGTTGTTTGAGGCAAACATAGACAAAAAGTCTTAAGCTTTCAGTATATCAGTGAGCGGCTGATAACAATCAGCATCAATTCCAAGCTCGGGAACACAAGCCAGATTTGCGCCCACGATCCGACAAAGGAGACGGATAACGATTGCAAGGATCAGGCTTTTGGACTTCGTGACGGGGCGAAACCTTTCTGTAGCCAGCATGCGGTTTCCTAACCTCAACATTCACAAAGGTAACTGGCAGTTCCCTGATCAATCAACCATCAACCACACGTCGAATAGCTACAATCGCAATTAATCGCTTGGCGCTTTTCCGAGCGAGTCTCCTTTAACCTCTCTGAAAGTTCTACGCTGCCTGTACATCCTATAGAAGAAGAATGGAAACATTGTCAAGAAGCCATCAAAGGAGCTGCCACTGATGAACTGGGTTTTACGACACCACAAGGCAACGAAGCATAGAAACAGGAGGACAGCGATATCTAGACTGAAGTCGAACGAATCTGCTGGAGCTGATGAACTGTCCGCGGAACTGTTTTAAGCAGTGGGGTGATCTGGTTGGGCGCATGAACCTGCTCATCTGTAAAATATGGTCGGATTGAAGCATGGTTAGTAAAATCTCAGCACCATGTCTAGTTTTGATATTCCTGCCAAACTCGTCAGGTTATCATAACAGCCCCACCAGCCGCGAGGAGTTCTGATGGTAAGCCATCGGTGGCAAATACAATCGCAATTTCGGAGAGTCTGGGTGCCTTTAATAAAGTCTGATGTCCGGCTTTTACCCAGGAGTGTATTTTCCAGTTGTGGTCCTCTTGGTGGTGAATGCAAGCCAAGTTAGGAGCAATCAACAACTTTGCCCTGTGTTGAGACTGATTGGGGAAATATAGTCTAGTTTTATTACCTCTCGTATACCATCATATTTGTTTGTGGACGCACTTAATGCAAAAGTGGACCATACACCCTTTTCGTAATCTAATTATCTCTGTTTATTCTTAGATATCAATAATGATTTAGATATGTTGCGAATTTGGTTAGCTAATATTGAGCGACAAAACAAACATTTATGATTCAACATTGAAATTGCAATCTGCAAGGTCTTGCCACTATATTATTTATTCACCATCTTTTTGAAAACGTCCGTTGTACTAATAGTTGTTTTGACCATCCTAATGGTTGATTTAAACCTGAACAGATCAAACCAGCTTTTATTATAATATATTGTAAGAGAAATAAATAGCGTGAGAAGGCAATGTGGTATCTATTATTATTATCACAAACTTATTTCCTAAATTCCATAAATATGATGATTACGACGAGGATTTATGCACAGAAGCACCAGCCCTGTTAAACGGACTATAACATCCGGTTTTTAGATTGTGAGACATTCGATGAACAAACTGCAAGCGTCTTCTTTTAAATTTTTGTCCTGTTCATTGGTATTCAACAGCAGAGTTTAAGCTGATTTTAAAGCGTTTGTTTTTAATTTGTGAAGCTTAAAAAAAGAAAAGAAATTTATAAACAAATTGAAGTTGGACAACATTTTAAAGAATCCGCTTTTTGAATCCAATCCATTCCTTTAAAATCTTTAAGTTGAGTATGAGCAATCTCAACATGAGAAGCAGCAGGTACAACATTTACGTCAGCAGAGCTGAATCAAACTCAAATAGTTTCGTATAAGATGGTAAAAACAAAAATGTATTTCAAATTGAAATCTCTGCTCTGAACTCAGCAAGTAGGAAGGAAAAATCGACCAAGCCGACATCGTTATAAAATTGACTTGAATTTGGCAGATCGAATTGCGGTATGACTCTTTTTCTTGAAAGGTACCAACTCATTCTTTTACGGGTCCATTGACTAGTCCATTGAAAGTCAGCAGAAATTTACCTCGAGTCTTGGTTCCCTATACTTTGAGGTCTAGATGTCCTTTTATATAAACTAGCACCATAAGGAAAGGAGATAGCCCATTGGGTGCCAGTTGCGGCAACAGTTTTGATGGTACATTTATAATTCTTCAGCTAAACAGGCTCACTAAGTCTGTTTTCAAGTGCACGTTTTATGGCCTTAGTCTTAATATTTTTGAATACTTCCACATGTATTGATTTTTCTATCACACTAAATACCTCGGTTTCTATTTTCACTTCATATGCGCATTTTGGTGACAGTAAATGGTGGAAAGAGAGAGGCTTTTACGCATGTGTATAATGTATTTTGAATAGCTTTACGAACGTTTAGGACGAAGGAGGTAAAGCTTATAGGTCTGAAATTTCTACTTACTTCAAATACACCAGACACTGTGTGACCCTTCCCTTACTAAAACCCTTACACGAACACTGATTCACTAGAGCTAGCCATTTTAATCATGTGCTTCACTCAAAGTTCGTCAATTAATGAGACGACTGTACACCGAATTTCCACAAACAACCATTGATTAAGGTAAGGCTCACTTGTTATTCTAACAAGTACAATTGGCTGGGTTCCTCCGTCGCTAACTCTACCTCAAGATCCCGACATGTTTTAATGACATAGCTATTGGCGCCTGCCAGTCAGTTGTTGACCCTTAGCGGAGCGATGAAGTCGAAGCGACAAACCCACACTATACTCTACACCACATAGATTGATCACGTTGCAATCAACGTCAGACGCGCAAAACGTCGAATGAGAGTCGGGACCAAAACGGACAATTGGTAGTAGAATCGCGGTAGATAATACGAATTTTTAAAAATATCTTCTATAGACAATTAAATGGTGACGCGAACCAAATTGCGGTAATTTGTCCGGCAGAATGTTCCACTCAACATGGACGATGAGAAACGCGAATTCCGTCCCCCAGACTTTGACCAGGTCTAGATAGTAATATCCAAGACTTTAGCCTAACAAGGCAGCTCCGGCAGTGGTTGTTCTGTCAGGTGAAATATGAAAGGCAGCTGGAGATATTTTTGCGGATAAAGTCCCACCAACACCGACGTTTTGGACAAAACGTTATTCTATCTAGGCTCCGAAGCTTATACAAACAATGGCAACATCGCGGAGATAAAACGGATGATCACGCTGGCCAATCGCTGCATTTTCGCACTTGGAGCCCCTCGGGAAATAAAACCAACTCTCGAAGAACTAAGATATCCCTATATAAGATTTCGATAGTCCCACTCCTGCTGTAAGGCGCAGGGGCATGGACACTAACTAAAGCGAAAGAGGATATTCTCGGTCGCTTGAAAGAAAAGTCCTTCGAATTATCTTCGGTGCCGTATGCAAGATAATGGTGTTTAGAGAAGGAGACTGTATACGGGCTGTACGGGCTGTACAGCGTCATCGACCTGGTCAAACGAGTTCGAAACTCTCGTCGCAGATGGCTAGGTCATGTCGAGCGAATGGACACCAATACTCCGGCCCGGAAAGTCTTCGGCTCCAACCCCGAGGGACAACGCAGTAAAGGAAGACCACGCCTACAATAGGGCACGCAGCTAGAACGAGACCTGCTAAGTTGAACGTGCGTATCTGGAAGCAACTAGCACAAGACCGGGCTATATGGAGAGGCATGTTGGCTGTGGCCAAGGTTCACCCCGGACTGTAGCGCCAGCCATAGAAGAAGAAAGAGGAAAGCTGAAGATATTCCGGTAATGCGCATGCCCCAGCTCATTTGTTAGATATGTTCTGAATAAAATAAGATTAATTAACTTATCCATAACTTATTGAAATTAATCCTAACCTACTGCCGCTCTTCGGGTATTCTAAGCTAATATAATAATATATATTTGTGCATTTGGCTTACACAACGTTTTTTTTTATAGCAAGATCTTTTCTGTCATTTTGAATGATATGAAATGTCCTTTTCAGTGTGACTTTATGCCAAGAGAGTCCACAATACTATAGACTAGAAGTTCGCATTAGCAGATCGTGAAGAAGGCCCCAGAAGTGCACTCTATTCTTCGATTTCACGGCTGCACACGACAGCGTGCATAGAGACGGCCTATATAACACCATGTCTTGTTTTAACATTTCTGTCAAACTTGTCAAGTTGTGCAAGATAACGGTGGCGAACTCTAGCTGCTCTATTTATGACGGTAACGAACTCACCGAGGCCTTTGATGTAAAAGATGGTTTGGGCAAGGCGCTGTCATGTGGTTTCTTCAACATCGCCCTGGAGAAGATCGTGTAAAACTCCCATGCCAACACTAGAGGCACGATATTGCAGAAGTCCGTACAATTTAGCAAACGCCAATGACATCGACGTGATTGGGAGCACTCACCGAGCCCTCAATGGGACATTTGCTAACATTCAGACTAAAAAGGATAAAATTGGTCTCACGTTGACTGAGGCCAAAACAAAGTATATGCTACTCTCAATAATGGACATACAAAACCGACGTTTTATACGAATAACATCAGAACTGAGATCAAACGCAGAATAAAACTTACCAACCGCTGTTTCTTTGGGCTGAAGAGTTAATTGAGTCATAGAGTACTATATCGAAGCACCAAGTTGACTAGTGTCCTGATAGCCTCGCATAGTATGGACAACACCTCTTAGTGTCTTCGAGAGAAAAGTTCTGCTTGTGATCTTTCGCCCTGTTTGTGTTGAGGGGATTTGGAGGAGAAGATCAAACCAGCGATGTGAGCCTAGCCAAGCGTCTACGGATCCAACGCTTGAGCGTAGGGAAAACTCACCTCCGGCCAGAAGAATCTTCGAATACGAAACTGTAGTCGAGAAGAAGCTTTCCTGCTTTGGGAATAAAAACTTCTTTAACGTCTGCTTGCCTAAAATAGGAGTGATAATGTTCTTGGTTTCATGCACGCATGATGGGTCCATTAATTCCATTTATAAGTAATGAAAGGAGTCGATTTCCCATATTATCCTAAGTTCGCCGACAATGTCACTGGAAACGTTAAACTCGTTTTGCGAGCATTCAGGAAAGTCAATATTGTTAACAAATTCTTATTGTTTAATTTTCTGTATATGTATATACACTGATAAGTACTTTCGTCAGTTGTGGCCCGTAGCGTTGTGGGTTGCGCTTCGAGTTGAGTTAATTAACATTGTTTTACGAGAAAACGAACTAAGCCCCTGCTTATTTTCAAATACTAAAGCGACTGGTACGTGGATTCACAGCTTCAACCGTAAAGGTATTAATCTGAGAACTATAAGTTATTGTATACAATACTCCGGGTCGGATCAATAACATTTTTTCCATTACTGGTAACGAATGTGGGTATATATAATATCGTTTGATGCCGAACTACCTCGGACTGTGTGATTTGATTGCCTCCCAATTCTCCTTCTTGGCTTTTCTAATTAGAGGTCAGTTAGTCTTGGGGCTATCTGCATCGTATGGCATGTAGATTGATGCGATCAGCAGCGGGGTGTTGTTGTGAAGCTCAAATTTGACAGTGATTTGGCTTTCGTTACCGAAATCAGTTAATTTCTTTCCTAGGTACTTTACATGCTCCAATCCTACTTACGTCACCGTTTGGTCTTGGAAAGTAGGTGGTAGTCCGTTGTACTCGACCCCGGAAGAGCCATGGCTATTTTACAAGGACGAGTTGTGGAGGGTTGAGGATATCAATATCCGCGCCATTCTCGGAGTGCTCTCCCATCCCAAATACCTTCCAGTCCCGAAGGTGCAGTTCCAGCTTGAGATGTTGAAGTCTGCGCTCTATATTGTTCTTCGGGAGGTACGGTCCGTGGACGTGGATGCGACTTTTGGGCCTTATTGTATTTATAATCGACTCGTTGTGCGAGCCCAGTTTAGAAGTCCCTTTATTTACCTTTTTCTGAGCTAGTCCAGGGCTTGCTGGGTTTCTTGTTTGAAAGAAATTCTCTTTTATCGACAAGCCGACTTGCGAGAGAAGGTTACCAGATTACCAGTAACACGCTCTTTGGGATTGTGTCAGGATTGGCTGGTACTTAGCTTCATCGTTCGAATTTTCGTCGAGGCTAGTCCTGTGAGGATCTTAAGAGGTTGGGGTTGGGGATCATGGCCGCATCATTGATTTTTTCGTCAAACCTCTGATCTGGTGAAACAGACAAAAACAGTCTGTGCTGAATTCTTTTAGAAACAGATGGACTTCCCGCGAAGCAATCTTCTGGTAGAAGGCCTGTGGCTTCTCTATTACTTCCGATGCATCTCTCAGATTGTCTATGGGGCGAACGATATATGGCCTTTCCAGACCGACCTCTGCAGCTTCGATACAAGCTTACCAGATTTGGGGATTTGAGAAGAAACTAATTTCAAAAATTTTCTTGGAATCTATGTGTCCTAAACTCAAGCTAATAAGCTGAACAAGAAATAATTTGAGATCTTTAGATCATTATACAAATCAACATCACGAAAATGTGTAACACTAGCCATATTTGCAACAAAAAGTTTTGTGATTAGACTTATTTTCGTAAATCGAATTTATATTATTAAATATGCTTCAGAATGAGAATAATTTGTCTTGGAATTTCAACGCATAATTCAAGAGTTAAAGTGCGATTATATTGCAATTTCAGATTTTGGCGTTAGTCTTATAAGTGATGCCATAGTAAGTAGTTAGCATTTCATTTGCAATATTGTAACTTAATTTTCAATAGTGTTTTTGCAAATTACAACCAGCGTTTTTTTTATTCTAATCCGCACTCACAGAGGCAAATTAAAAAGCACCGTATATGGTGATTATCTATTGCGAACAAATGTTATATGGTGCTTCTTCTAAAGCATAAAGCATAAAATCGCATTTGCTACTGTTTATTATGATTGTAGACGTTATTAAGCCGGAAATGTCACATTTCCACATGTTCTTGCACTAAACGAGTTAGACGACGCACGTTCCTATACATACATCTTGGCACACATACTTCACATGGGATATATCTCAATTACTAACACACCCCTATTGTTGGCTTATATATTTCTTAGCACCGGGGTGTCATATTCATTTAGCAGTGGTGTCACCAGGCAATTGTTGGAACAGTAATTCTGTTTTGTCACTTCCGAACATAACAAATCATTTAATGTCAGTTGAGTACCCTGAAACGACGACACCACTGTCTTATAAGGCATTTGACCATGCATATACATATATATATAAAGGGGATGGTAGTCATCATCACACCATTTTCACTACCACTTAAGCTCAGAAGGGTAAACGAGTTACATGGCAGACATTGAAGAAGCGTGCCCCGAAAAAGTGCAATTGCCCCGTAGCAGTCACTTCCCCACACGATCTCCACAACTCGCTTATCTACATGAATTCCGTAATTGGATTGGTCTTAAGTGAAGAGATCGTTGTTAGCCTGCCATGGCAGTTGGATACAGAATGCATTAATTATGCAATTGTGCCCCATGAATTGCGTCTGCCGACAGTCGTTGTGGCACGAGTCAATGTGCCTCAGATTGTTAACGAAATAAAATATGCATATAGTTACAGATTGCCCAGGCGGACGATAACTGCAGTCGGAGTCAAGTTTTGTGTCTCTGAGTGGGAATCGTTGCGTGCACTCTGATATCTAACAGTGGAGTCTTACTTTATGTTCGTTTTCTCATTCTAACAACATAATAATAATAATATGTAATTTATAATTTGAACAATTGGCTTGTTGCATAAAAATTGAATCAAATTCTGAAAAGCCAATTTCGACTCGGATCTATTTAATACTATTTCAATTAGTAATTAATTATGAAAATATAACAAAATGTTATAATTTTTTTGGATTTACTAACTAAATTACATAAAAGCTACAAAATTGCACAAGTGCAAATAATGCATATACATATACATTGGGTGACGTGAATAAAAAGTGACCATCCGAGTGCACACTCATGAGTGAAATGTGGGGTCGGGGGTCGCTCAATTTGGAGTGAATAAAAATAATACTCAAACTAAGTTCTTTAGGCACAACTATGGTGAGCGTGAGAGAGTATGAACTTGTGCCAAATTTTAACGAACTAATTTGTAATATTTGCTCAAACACATATGCAACATGTACAATTTTAATATACGCTATTTGGTTGCGCAATCCAGGAAATGCGGTGGTATGGGCCGAGCTAAAGAAATAGGAGAAACTGCTACATCTACTACTTTGAGAGACTACGCAGCACTTATTTGGATTCATATTTGTTTTTCCGGACAGACTTTGGCACAAATTCTTAAGCTTCCAGTACATAGCGAACGCCTCAAAGCCATTCGCAGCAAGGGTAAATTCGGTACAGTCAGATTGATCTGCGCTGTATCAATAATGACTTCTACGATCTCATAGATAGAGCTTATGATCAGTGTCCCGGCTAAGATCGTTTCTGGGAAAGGAAAAAATCTTGCTCGGAAAACACAGACTGCATCACAACACTTACGGAAATGGACACAGACTGATGGATTTCGACTCGGGCCGTAATGCCTCTATAGTTAGTGCGCGGTTCCCAGAAATTAGTATCAATAAGATCTGGCGGTGCAATGATCAACTACCCACCAATCAGGTTGATCACATTGTGACGGACGTCAGACACTTCTCCAGTATTCTCGATGTCCGACAGTGCCGAAGAGTAAACATTAACTCGAACCATTTAATTGTTGCAGCCAAGGTAAGAACCAAAATATCGATATAACAACGAATTCGAGCAAAGCCACCCCTTTGGAAAGAAACAATCGCAATGGACAGCTACAGCTTTACCAAAGGGTGAAACAATTATTCAATTGACTTAAAGTTCGACAAAATGGAACAAAAATTATTAAAATAGCAGTCGATACCGAGAATTTGGAAAGATCACTTCTGTAGATTATATTATATGGTGACGAGGACCAAAATACCACTCTAAGATACAATGTAACACTCAATCGGGTCGATGATAAACGAGAATTCCGTCCGTGTGGATAGTAACACTGAAGTCTAACAAGGCAGCTCCGGCTGTGGACGGTCTATCGGCTGAAATATTAAGGGCAGTTGGGGATATTCTGATAGGACCCACGCATCAGCTCATCTTACCTGGCCTGACGAGTGGAATATCAGTATCTTTTGCCTGATCCAAAAGAAAGGAGAACCCTTTGACTGGCCTAACTACAGAGGGATAAGTCTGCATAACATTGCGTGCAAGATCATTTTTTTCATGTAACTTTGTATTTATTTAAAATACTACTTACCTGCTAGACAAAAGTACTTAAAACTAGCTTAATTGGTTGCTGGCGCTCTTCGGGTATTCTAAGCTAATCTGTCATTTTGTAGACCAGCCTAAAGCCGTTTAGTAATAATTAAATAAATCCGTATCAGTGTGAATTTAGGCCAGGAAAGTCCACAATAGAATAGATTTTCACCTACGGAAGATCCTGGAAAAGACCCAAGAAATGCAAATCGACACTCACCATCTGTTCGTGGATTTCAAAGCCGCATATGACAGCGTGTATAGAGACGAGCTATACAAAGCCATGTCTAGTCTTGACATTCCTGCCAAGCTCGACAGGTTGTGCAGGTTGACTATGGATAACTCTCGCTGCTCCGTCGAGTTCGATAACGAACTCACCTACACCTGCTATGTCAGGTTTTAGGTTTTAGGCAAGGCGACGCGATGTTCTTTCGCGAGTGGAAGGGACCTAAATTTGTATGCCGAATACGGCATCAGAACTTATTTAAATTTTTGTCTTCTTACATATGTCGATCAATATTTTTGATTTTTTTTAATATTTAAAGGAAAAAGAGGCAAAATGCATTTATTCCAAATAAAGCATAAATTTCATTCTAAACACGTATAAAAATACAAAAGGATTTCAAAAATTAAAAAACTATTTCCGAATGTATGTAACAAAATTTGTTCTACTTCTTCTTTGATTGGCGCTACAGTCCGGGGTGGACCTGGGCCTCAACCAACATGCCTCTCCAGCCAGCACGATCTTTCGCCAGCTGCCTCCAGTTGCGCACATCAAGTTGCTTGAGGTCCTTTTCCACTTGTGTGCGCCATCTAGTGCGAGGACGTCCTCTGTTGCGCTGTCCCAATGGCTCGGTGTCGAAGACTATTCGGGCCGGAGCTGTGGTGTCCACCCGCTCTACATGACCTAGCCATGTTAAGCGTTGGATCCGAAGACGCTTAACTAGGTGCATGCCGCTGTACAGCCCGTACAGTTCGTGGTTGAACCTTCTCCTCCAAACGCCATCAACGCAAACAGGGCCAAAGATAGTACGCAGAACTTTTCTCTCAACACAACCAAGAGCTTCTTCATCCGCTTTCAATAGGGTCCATGTCTCTGCGCCATAGAGCAGGACTTTAGTTGCTAATACTAAAATGCTAAAGCGCTAAAATGAGAAGAAGAGCTGACTTTTCAAATACCGAAAGACATATTGATTTATTTTTGAATTCTCATATTTCTGACTAGCGTTTTGAAGCCAATTTTATATTTTAAAATTAAGCCCGACTTTATGTTTATATCAAAAATCTACTTAACGTTAAGTAGGTGAATACATTTACTTAAGGTCAACTTTGAATGATTTTGAATTAGAGCCAATATTCATAATATCGATTTTGAGTTTTCATCGAATTCAGCAAATGATTTTGTTGAAGCTGTTGGAAATTACAGAAAAAGGTAAAGAAATCATCAACAAATTTCATATCATCTTAGAATCTGTGGGTCTATGATATCAGTTGATACATATAAAAATTCCTTTGAGACTTATGTAGAGGAAAATAAGGGGAACTTTGCCAGTAAGTGTACACAAAGTCTTGTTTGATAGAAAACAAATAATTTCTTCATGTATTTTGTCTATAAATTCCTAAATTTGCAACTGTTCTATGAAGAATTCCGAAAATCAAAAAACTTGAATAAGAACATTATTTTGTGGGCGTTGTCAATTTAACCTATCTATATAAACGTTCGTCACACTGTGCGGCGGGCCTAATGCTCTCGAGGGGCGGGGTGAAAGTTTCACTTCACTTGAGGATAAAAATGTGTTTTTTTCGCTAAAGCGGTCAAGACCATTCCAGAGGAGCAAATCCTCTGGTGCTCATGATATCAATATGGATCGTGTGCGATAATATTAATGTGAACACGAGTGGTGCGATAGGAGTACACATTTCATTCACGTTTTAGATTTCAACGAGTGAGCACTAATGGATGAAAAAAGATTTGTTTGCTCGATACAGCTTAGATTAGATTATCAATTGAATATAATTAGTTTATTAATTAATTAAATTATTAATTAATTATTGATTAATTAGATTATCTTCATTAAACAATGTTAACATAGCTAATAAGTTGAAAAGTTTAAATTTCATACGACCGTCGAATGGATCATTCACAATTGTACAAATTGGTCTATCCGCCGCGGTAATTCGAACGGATTGAACGTATATACTTGCATATCAGTCAATGAGGCTCTAAAAACGACGCCGTATTTTTTAGTTTTCGGTAGAGACCAGAAAATCCCTTCACGTATTTACAGGCACAGTGAATATAGTTTTTCCCTAAGGTTGTGGAGTTTTTCCCTAAGGTTGTGGGTCTACCTAAAATCTCTGTCCTTTTATCACGAAACTTTCTAATAATTATGTTGAACCCTTTGAAGTCCTTAGGAGTTTGTCTCCATTGACGTATAAGCCTAACCGAAGGATCTATTATAGCGGTAAAGGAAAAAGAGGTGGGCGAAAACCTTTAGATGGTAAGGAAATCATCAGTGCAAAATGTTGTGTAAGCTAGGAGTTGTAGCTTACACAACCAGAGATGGTTGCAGGATGATAGATAGAAATTGGATGCGTGTTTGGAATGGTAACAGGAAGATGGAAGGGTAGGGCACTAGCCTAATGGTTTCGGCACCCAGCGTCGATTCAGAGAGATGCGTTTTTTCTTTTTTCTCAGTATTAAATTAGGATAGCTGTAGCTTCACAAGGCTGTGGTAATATTTATTTTTTTATGTAATATTTTCAATCTTTTTCCAGTAATCCGCGTGTTCCTACGTAGAGACTGTGCATTTCGTCTCTAATCTGCCGCGGGTGTGCCGTTTCTGAGCTATCATCACCATTATAAAAATTCTTAAGGGTCATTCCACTTCTAATTTTGTAACTCAAATAAAAGAAATTACCTAATATGAGGTTTATTCCGCGACCGGACATATACAATGAATCTACGAGAACTGACTGGTAAAAGTAAAGGATATGTGTGTGATTAATCTTAAATTTAATTTACTAGTATTTTTTAGTATATTTCAATGTATTATACTGATTTGCTTATTCTCTGTGTCCTTGGATTTTCTATCTCTGAAGTCCTCATAGTCAAGTGAAAACTGAAAAAAAAAATTAAAAATCACACGAATTCTTATATTATCCACTCTAATCGTTCTAAGAGGGTAAATGTGTATAAATCATGTCATGTATATAAATGAATGTATAAGAAGAGGCAAATCTATCTAAGAAGTGCGTAAATTTTAAGATATTGCTCTTATAATTACATGGACCATGCTCTGTAATCACAAGTCTCCATAATAGTAAATTTAGCAAAACCTAAAATTATCCAATCCGTACATCTCATAACCATTTGTCGTGTTTCAAATTTACGAAAAAATAAAAACTAATCTGCATTGTATGTGTTCCAAATCTTGTTTTATAACACTGGTCAGAGATATCATCTTACAAAACACCAGCCATGCTAAATAATTCGTACATAACATTTTATTTCAACAAGACAAAATCTTACACAAAGCTTCCAACAACGCAGGACACTAAAGACACGATAACGCCCGCCGATAAAGCCATAATCATGTAGGTACTCGTATATTTACTCAACTTTAACAAGGCCTGGTTTGTAGCCTGGTCATTCCAGGTGAGGTCGCTTATCACTGTTTGTGCGAAATGAGTGTGTGTTAATATGACAGCGGCACTTGTGTTATGACTCTCCATTTTACAAAATGCGTGTTAATAAATAATCGGTCACGAAATATGTATACATCCGATGGCACAGAGGAAACAGGTAGTGACAAGTGAGAAAATAATCTCCAGGCAACCGACAATGCAACACTGGTGCGTTATCAATAAAAAATAAATCGCAAAGCATTAAATTAAAAAAAATGTGAAAGTAGCTTTGCAAAGATATGGTGCTGATGAGAGGACATAAAGCAAGTTAACTGGTCAAACTGCTGCAATGGTAACTGCCGGCGTGGTGCACGAGTATTTTTAAGTCTTAATGGTGTCGGACATATTCCAAATGATGTGATTAATTACCTCTTTACTCAGTCGCCTGAAACCCATATTTTTACTGCGACCATATATTTTGTAATGAAGAAAAATATGATACGCCACCATGCGCATAATCTATTGGCGAGTTACAGTCAGATCCCGTCCGTGGTTATACTTATCATTAAAAAAGTATAGGTTTTTTATTTATTAAGGCTGGTTTCATTGAAACTCTTGCGTTAGCATTTCACTGCCAGTTTCATTGACACTCTTGGTTCCTGTTACCCTTGTTCATAGTCCCGGCAGACGAAAATTAATTAATAATTATATAAAATAGTTTATTGGATTAGGCTGCACAAAACTAATTGTATATATTTTTTCTTTTTTGTGGGGGTGTCGCAATAACGACAAAGAAACCACTTCAATATCAGCTTTTGCGTAGCATTCAGGCTAGGTTCAATGAAAATGTGGGAATTGAATATCCCATGTATAAAGAACGGTGTAAATACATACGTGACAGACAGAAAAATCAAATGCACTAAAAACATGCTGCAAACATTGTGTCTCAGCATCTAGGAAACGCCAGCACAACTTCTACTGTATACAATGTTCTTCACTTTCAACTCTTCTAATCGAGAAACTCCTTTTAACGAATTTATTTCAGAACAAGATACACTTTTCTTTAAAAATAGGTTGAAGGTAATGAAAACAGGTGAAGTAGACAACATTAAAAGTGTTCACCTTAAAATTCCTCCCAAAATGGGTATAAAGTATCTTACTTTCATAATCAATTCATGTCTTCAAGTTCAGTACTTTCCGCAAAAGTTTAGAAAAAGTTGCAATACCCAAAGAAGGCAAACTCTCCCACAGAATTAGCCTAGTAAGCACCTTAAGTAAAATTGGCGAAAGCATACTAAAAGAAAAGCTACTATCCTTTTTCGATACTCAAAAGATTTATCCAAAGCAACAATTTGGTTTTACTTTACATCATAGTTCTAAGGACATGCAATATCATAAAAGCCAATCGTGCAGTGGGCAATCTACAGGGTTGACACGACGGACTCATATACAAAATGTTACAGTTCAATTTTCTTCCGATTCTAAGTGAAATCGTTAAAAGTTTTGTCACAGATCGATACTTTAAAGGCTATGTTGAGGGTGATGTTTCTAATCTCGTTAGCGTCATTGCTTTTGCTCCACATGGTTCAGTACTTAGTCCAGTTCTGGGTTATTTTTGTTACGTCTGACTTTCCTATTCTCGCCATATATGTCAATGGTACAGCAATTTTATCTATGCATGAGTTCAGTCGCAATAATGAGAGATTGAGAAATATATTACAAGACTACAAAGTATATTCATACACACATTGCAAGAGTAAACGAAACATTCCATTACATTATAAATTAGGTAAAGAGCTCGTTTATAAGGGATTATCAGGGATGCAGCACCTGACTTTGAAAGATTCAGAGAGCCTATATATTTTGTTAGAGATTCAATATTAGCCTTATAATGTAAGTTAATAGTAGATTGATGTTAAGGAAGATTCAGCATCATTTTTAAGATTTTGTTCTGTGATATTTGTAATTTTTTTTATATAGCACTGAGCACAATTTCCCCAGACTTGCCACTCACACAGAAGAATTGCTTGGAATATAGCTTGAACATAAGTATCTTGTTTTCATTTGAAGGTGAAGACTTTCTGTCAATAACAGGATATAATGTTTTTAAAGCAATGTTATACTTTTTAAGAACTTGTGAGTGGTGTTCGTTAAAGTCAGTTTTTTATCAAGATATATGCCAGGATATTTCACGGAATTTTGCCATAATATTAGGTACCCTAACATATTTAGGTTATTTGAAGGGAGGAAGCAAAGCTTTCTTTTTCTGCTAAAAAAAGATAGCTTGAATCTTATCGACATTAATTTTTATTTTCCATTTTGAAAAATAGAGTAACAATTTAACCGCATTTATTAAGTTTGTCTCAATATTGCGACTGAAGTCATGCGAAGACAAAATTGCGGTATCATCGGCATATATGGCTGTATCACTGTAGAGTAGGGAGAGTAGGAAAGTCAGACGTAAACAAATTATACAGACCTGGACTAAGGACTGAGCCTTAAAGAACACCAGCAACGACGATAACGAGATTTGAAATACCACTATTAACATAAACTTTAAAGTATCCATCTGTGACAAAACTTTTAACGATTTTACATAGAAACATAGGAAAATTAAACTGTAACATTTTGTATATGAGTCCGTCGTGCCATACAGAACGCTTTTTCGATATCGAGCAAGATCATACCTGTTGATTTTCCTACTGCACGATTGTCTTTTATGATATTGCATATTCTTAGAACTTGGTGTGAAGTACCATGCTGTCGTCTAAAGGCAATTTGCTGATTTGGGTAAATCTTGTAAGCATCCAATAAGGGATAGTAACTTTTCTTTTATTATGTTTTCAAAAATATTACTTAATTTATTTAGTAGACTAATTGGTCTATAACTCTCAATTCTGTGGGAGGGTTTAATACTTTGAGTATTGCAACTACTTTTGCAAAGTTTAAATCCGATCGGGAAGTACTGAACTTTAAGACATGAATTGATTATGAAAGTAAGATACTTTATATCCATTTTGGGGAGATGTTTGAGGTAAAAGTTATTAATGTTGTCTACTCCATCTGTTATCCTTAACTTTAACCTATTTACAAAGAAATGTGTATCTTCATCTGAAATGAATTCGTTAAAGGAAGTTTCATGATTTGAAGAATTGAAAGTTTGAAGAACATCGTCTACAGGAGAAGTTGTGCTGGCGTGTTCTAGTTGCTGAGACACAAGGTGATTTTTTGCAAAAAGTTGCTAGTGCATTTGCTTTTTCTGTCTGTAATATATGTATTTGCACCCCTCTTTAAATATGGGATATCCTTGTGCTTATTTTTTACAATTTTCACTATGTTCCAAAAAGGTTTCGATCCTTTGTCGAGTGTACTTATTGCTATGCTCTTGTATTTTGTAGTTTATTATCTTGGTAAGCTGCGTAGCTATATTACGAGGAGTTATATGACGATATCGTTGCCAGTTTCTTCTGTGCATATTTCTGATTCTAATAAGTTCTAAAATGTCAGCGGGATGTATCAGACTAATATTTATCTTCTCAACTCTTGGGATATTATTGTTTGCAGTGGTTACTATGCTGTGAGAAAACATTTGGACAATTGAATCAACATCCTCTTTGGTTGATATAATGTGGAGATTCATCGAACTGTCTCTGAGCTGTGTGTTTAGTTCTCTGCGATAACACCGCCTACTAAAAACATGCAATTCATACTAAGGAGCTTTCTTAGATACTTTCTAAATGCATGGCATTTTTGCTCACGAGTAAAATTTCTTCTCAATTTACGGAGGAAATATACATAAAAAATCCTTACTTCCGTTAGGTCGGGCAAGTTTATTTCAATTCAAACATTTTCAATATACGTTGTCTGGATACTAGGCAAAAGCTTGTATTTAAATGGTCTCCTTATTTAAGAAATGTTAAATTTTACATGTTAGAGGTATAAGACATTCCATGTTGTAATATTTATATGGTTGTTACTTAAATTACTTAACATGATTAGTAGCTAATTGTGCGACAACATTAAATTGATCTATTCTGGATTTACATGAACCAAGTTTAGTGATCATTTCCATTAGAAGACGTCATGTTGTTGTTGTTCTGTACTCTTTCTGGTTGCTTTGTTGGGAGTGATGGACAGTCAATCATAGAAAATAGTGACATGTTGTTGATGTTTTGTTGAAGGGCAGCGCTGTTTCTTACGTTGTAGTTGTTGTTGTTACGAGCGAGCTTTAAGCTCTAATATGTTGTCTCATTTCAACATATTTTCTCCCACTCACTCAAGTACTATCCGTAGACACATGATTACCGTGCAAGTTGGCGCATTTTGTTCGGGTTAGTGCACTCATTAGTCTATAACCAAACATTTGGCAGTTACGTCATTGCGTAATTCTGTTCTTTGTCTGACGATGAAAGCTCCAATTTATTTGAATGTGAAATATAGAGGCATAGTTTTTTTTAAGTTCATTCTACGTTATGGTTCTGTTTTCCACAAACATGGTTCCTAATTTATTAAGAACTTTATTGTAGAATCAATACTTTCACACCTGATTTTTATTCCGAATGAAATTATTTTGATTGAATAATCAAACACTGATGGATTTCATCAAATTATGCACAAATTTGATTGGGGGCACGTTAACTCTGGTATTTTCTATGGCAACACCTGGTCGTCCATTTCATTGTCATTGTCACTGTCGAGCAATCCAAGAGGTTCAAACAATTGGAACCGGTATGCCTATTAGTTGATGCCATTTTCACAAGTGGCTTACGTTTTTTATCCGAGGGCGTGTGATAGTCCCCGGAGTTTGGGATCTTTTACGAATAGGAAAGGGAAAACGAATTTTGTTAATGACGCGTGTGTACCGTGTCAGCGATCAAAGTGCAACTGAACCTTCTATAAGGAAAACTGATCAAATATCACAACACAGATAAACAGAAATAAAACACAAAACAACAGATCCCTGAATTTGTTTGCAAATCAGGTACACTTCCTGCTCTAAAATAAATAACACATAATTTCATTCGTGATTACTTGGGTTAACTCTTATGCGTATAACGTATAAGTTCATTTGTGTTTTCTCATAGTTCAAGTAATGTAACTGCAAACATAAACGTTGACTTTACTTAATTTAGATATTGGGTGAATTATGGAAATTATGATGAAGTTTGAACAATTTAAACGCAAATTATTTATTTATTTATTTATCTACAAGTGTACTAGCAGATTATGAACAATTAAGGTACATTAAGTGAAAGTGTTAAGCATATAATTAACGTAACTTAGAGAGTAAATAGGCTTAATAATTCATTCAGGTCAATTCAGGTTTTGCGAATATTTGTTATAGGCTCTGATTTACCTTGAAAGCTGTTCATTTCTTCCGTACTCAGTGTTATGAGAGCTTTTAAAATAATAACTGTGGAGTACGGAGTGGACTAGTGGGCAAGTAAAATTAAAGTAACGCCAGGATATAAGGACATTTTATATGGAAAGATAAAATATCTCTAACAAACAAACTTCATAGAGCAATTGACACTTTGCCATATAGTTCGAGCGAAAATTCCATTGCAATTTACAAAATATGAATTTAGAAAATCTCTTTTGCACTTTTTCAATCAGAAAATGTGACAAAATAAGGATTCCATTAACAACAGCATATTCAACAAAAGGCCTGACTTGGACACGCATAGGGATAAAAGTGCGAATGGATCAGTGAATCCTTAAGTATTACGCTTTATGAAGTCGACTGCCGAATTGGCTTAAGATAATATGTAGTTTACATGTGAGTGAAAAGAAAAAGAGGAGTTTAGCATTACTCCTAGGTCTTTAACACTCTTTACTTTAGAAATATTAACTGGAGTGATTTAACTACCAATGGAGTCTTAGAAAAAGAAATTGATTGCCATTTCTGAATATTTAGAGTTAGAGCGTTATTATTACACCATACGTAGATGTTATCAACATCTTTTACGCTCTAATATAATTTCATGTTATCGGCGAATAATAAACATTTACTGTATTCAGTTGAGCAAGTAATGTCGTTAATGAATATAACAAGGAGGAGAAGGAATAAGTGAATCAAATGTGGAACCCCTGAGATGCAATTTAAAGGTTTGGATAAAGCATTTTCGATTTTTATTCTCAGTGTGGGGTTAATTAAAAAAGATGCAACCCAACGGAGGAATTCAGAGTGAAATCCAAAGATTTCCAGCTTTTTAATCAGTAAAGAGTGGCTAACAGGGTTAAACGTTTTACTAAAATCTGTATAGATTGCAT
Organism: Eristalis arbustorum; assembly: GCA_916610145.1. Lineage (NCBI taxonomy): Eukaryota > Metazoa > Arthropoda > Insecta > Diptera > Syrphidae > Eristalis > Eristalis arbustorum. The sequence goes on along the minus strand of OU744316.1, from coordinate 78,008,421 downwards.
CCACTTGTGTGTTATTTTCATTTGCTACGAGTTAGAAATGATAAATGAAAATATTGCTTAGATAATACGTATCACGTGTGGAACACATTAAATCACTTAAAATGATACCAATCCCATTTAGAAATGCCACAGATATATATGTGCCCAATGGATGTACCTTGAGGGCAAGAGCCGTCGCTCTTTCAATTTGATATTCAAATTTAAAATTGGGGATATTACACACACACTTATAGCATATAAAGAAAAATATAATGAAGCCGTGTGTACTAGGATGTAAAATTTAAAATTAAATCCATAAATATCAAATATTTGATAACAACAACAATATCTTGATCTTGATCTTGTGTTATTTGACTATGTTTTGTCAATAGCAGTTATTTTAGAGCACAAGTCAATTTAGTGACTTAACTAGTAGTTACGGCGATCGAACTGATACGATGACCAGATTCATTTTAGGAGTAGTTATAAACATATAATAAGGCATTATAGCTGTAAGAATTTGTGTTGGAATGACAACTAAAATACAAAGAATAAGTAATAGCATTTACATGTTTTAAATTACACATTCATATACATAAAAGTTACTATATACCACTAGGTATATAAAGGAGGGCATGGGGTTCCGAATCCAGGACAAAGTTCTTGATTGCTAAGAACTTGACATACAGTCTCCTCGCGGTTCACTCTGAATAGCCACTACTGCTTAGAGGTGAACCCATGTATGCAGCGGCCCCTTGTCCTGGGGCTTAAACCAGGATCCGGCCCTCCAGGTTCGACGGTTTCGTGTGGAGCTAACTTCCCCAACGTGTGATGTATACTCTAGTTCTAATACGGACACAAGCCTCGGATACGGATTACCCTACTGCTGACGACCATGGATAATGAAACAAGGACAACGATTTTCGGTTCTGCACATGAAATGTGAGGTCACTTAACAGACCACGCGGCAAAAATTGGCTTAGCAGTGAATGAGGGCAAAACGAAGTATATGGTGTCATCAAGAAAGGACACACAATGGGTGGTGTGAATAAAAACTGAGAAAAAAATCGGAGTAAAAACACTTGAGTCGAGTATGTTCGTCAAAGCAAATGCTCAATTTGGTGTGAATAAAAATGTTCCTCAAAGTAGGTTCTTACTCTCAATTTGACGTTTAAAAACTCTGCTGGAGAGCTGGCAAATTTATTCGTCAACATTGTTCAAATTCAGTTAACAAACGCAAACACATGCGAATTATTCATTTTCAATCATGTTTTTATATATAGAAACGCGAAAAATAAAACAATATAATTCACCGCGTTTCGGGGACAAAGGGGATAATTTCAAGAAACATTACAGATTCGAGTTTCGCAACATGGAATGGCTAACCAATCAGTAATCTCCGATATTCCTGGAGAAAACCGTGGTGGTGCAATACCAAGCATGGAGAAGATGAAAATATTCCTTCGATACATTGGTGACCCGGGTTTCCAAGTTGAAGTTGGAGAAGACTTTCGGGTTCATTACACCACTGTATCAAAACAGTTTGGCAAGTGCGTTGCTATATGTGCAAAGGCGGATCTGTGGATGAAATTTCCTTCTTCGATCGAGAAATTGTGAGAAGTGAAATTGGCGCTCTAGATTGTCCTCATATTGCAATATTAAAGCCTTATTTACATGGCGATGAGTACCTGAATCGGTTTGGCTTTTTTCCAGCAAACACGGATACAGTTGTAAACACCTGATGAAATCGCCATCGCCCATTCCAGATTTTTTTGTTTAAGGAATAAGGCCTAATCCGTCAAAGTATTCCCCCTCCGACGCAGTAATTTCCATTATTTTTATTGTTTTTTACTTTTTTGTCTCTTGAGTCACCTCCTATGCACACTCAACTTCAACGATTAATATCTGAATACATTCCATCTTTATTCACACCAAAACTGAGGTAATACTCAACTGTGAAAATATGTGAGCGGAGAGGATTCGTTAAACTTAACGAAATACATTTTTATTCACGCCAGATGGAGCATTTCCTCCAAAATTTTGAGGAAATGCTCATACTCAGTTTTTATTCACACCACCCAATATCTACGGCTCGGACTTTATCTACCTTGGCTCCCAAGTTAATAATACGAACAACGTCAGTACCGATATTAAACTACTGCTGTTTCTTTGGGCTCAAGAGACAATTGAGTAGTAGAGCCCTCTCTCGAAGGACCAAGCTCTCATTATATAAGACCTTGATCATCCCTGTCCTGCTCTATGGAGCCGAAGCTTGCACAATCTCGAAAGCGGATGAAGACGCACTTAGTCTCTCCGAGAGGAAAGTTCTGCGTTCAATCTTTAGTCCCTGAAAGTGTTGGGAAGAAGAAGATTCAACCACAAGCTGTACGGGCTGTACAGCGAAATGCTTCTTGTCAGGCGTCTACGGATTCAACGCCTAAGATGGCTGGGCTATGTTGATAGCATGGGTAAAACTGCCGCAGCCCGAAGATTCGTCCACTCCGAACCAGTGGAACAACGCAATAGAGGACGACCGCGAACCTGATGACGCATTCAAGTGGAGAAGGACCTCAACCAACTTGGAGTACGAAATTGGAGGCAGCTGGCTAAGGATAGTGCCATTTGGAGATGCTTGTTGGCTGATGCCTAAGTTCACCCGGACTATTTTTATCAAAAGGAGGGTGGCAGGGTCTATGCTCACAGGGCAAAGTTGTTGATCGCTCTCAACTTGGCGGAATGCCAGCAACGATCCTTGTCGATGCATAGATCAAGTTGACATGCAGCCTCCAAGCGGCGCCCCCTGGATAGCTTTCACAACACCCGTTGTGAGGTGAACCAATGCATGCAGCGTTTCCCCAGTGGTTGTGCGGAGGGCTAACAACCCACCCACAAAAAAAAAAAACTGTTACGGAAGAGCAAGCAGCCTCGGAAGAACGGACGGAACCCCAACGACGACACGGCGTGAAAAAGGACTACGATTTGCGAGTGTGCTCCTGGAATGTAAGAACACTCTACACTCCGGGGGCCGCACAATAACTAGAAAATATCCTCACGCAGTATAAAGCGGATATTACTGTGCTCCAGGAAATACGCTGGATAGGACGCGGGATTATGAAAAAGAAAGAGTGCGACATATATTACAGCTGTCATAAAAGGTTGCACATATTTGCATGCGGATTCGTTGTGGGAAAGCGGCTAAGGTCGAAGGTCATCGACTTCAAACCGATAAGCGATCGCCTGGCTGTGATCCGCATCCAAGGCAGATTCTACAACATCAGCCTCATATGTGCACACGCCCCTACCGACGAAGCTGAAGACTCTGTCAAAGAGGATTTTTACGACCTCTTGGACGGTGCCCACGGAGCCTGTCCGGAGTACGATGTCAAAATCGTAATCGGAGACCTCAATGCTAAAATAGGTAAGGAAAACATCTTTGGCGGAGTGATAGGAAAGCACAGCCTCCACGACACGACAACAGATAACGGCTTCCGACTCACAGACTTTGCGACAGCACGTAATATAGTCATAAGTAGCACAAGGTTCCCTCGCAAAAAAATCCACACAGCAACCTGGCGATCCCTGGATGGTTGAACCGCCAACCAAATCGACCATGTGCTTATTGACGGAAGACACGGGTCAAATATCCTGGATGTTCGAACATTCAGGGGGACACACGTCGACTCTGACCACTTTCTTGCTGCAGCAAGATTCAGAGCTCGACTGTCCAATGTCACAAAGCTGCGCCAGCCGACAAAGAAATCTTTTGACATTGGACGCCTAAGCATACCGGAGATTGCCAGAGCCTACGAAGAGCAATTAAGTGAGAGACCCTCCGGTATGCGTACGTCAAGTGCCAACGAGATGTGGTTGCATTGCCGCTCGGCCATCAAAGAGGTAGCGGAAACTGCATTAGGCTACCTACCACCCCCGACAAGAAACCCGTGGTATGATTGCTAGTGTGAGCAGAAAAAACGTGCAACCGACGAGGCATACCAAAAAGCGCCAAAAAGAGGAGTACCGGGCTAGAAGACGGGAGGAGAAAAAGCTTCTACGCCTGAAGAAAAGGTATCTCGCAACCTCCCAACTCAAGGATATCGAAGAGTCTAGGGACAAGCAAAAAATACGGGCCTTTTACAAAAAAGCCAAAAGCCTGGCCACAGGCTTTAGGAAAGGCACCCAGGCTCTTCGAAATTGCGAGGGTAACCTAGTTACGGACCCGCAGGAAATAGTGGATGTGTTTAAGCAGCACTTCCAACAGCTGCTTAGCGGGCCTGACCAGGAGAGAGTGGTAGAGAACAAGGAAATCCCAACTCCAGTCGACGAAGAAGTCCTCCCACCTAGCTTTGAAGAAGCCGATGCAGCCATTAAAAGGCTGAGGAACAACAAAGCCGCAGGCTCAGATGGCTTATCATCAGAGCTTTTCAAAGCTGGGGGCAATGTAATTGTAGGGAGCATGCACCAAATCATTTGCCGAATTTGGGAAGATGAAAGCATGCCATACGACTAGAATATCAGCTCCATATGCCCTATCCACAAGAAAGGCGATCCTACCTCCTGCAAGAACTACAGAGGTATATCCCTGCTCAATGTCGCCTACAAGATCCTATCCAGCGTACTGTGTGAACGTCCAAAGCCGTTTTGCACCGCACTAAACGGCACGTACCAGTGCGGCTTCCGGCCCGGCAAATCGACTATAGACTAATGTTTACACTAAGGCAGATCCTGGAGAAGACCAGCGAGTTTCAAATCGATACTCACCATCTTTTCATCGATTTTAAAGCGATGGCCGAATTCAGGATCCATTGAAAACTGATCGAGTTGTGTCGCACCACGCTAACACATACGCGATGCACCGTGCAGTTCGGTTCGAAAACCTCTGAACCGTTCGAAACCTGCACCGGATTTCGGCAAGGAGATGCGCTGTCGTGTGATTTCTTCAATCTGGTACTGGAGAAGATAGTGCGGCGGGCCAAAGTCAACACGGAAGGCACTATCTTCTACAAGTAAGTCCAGCTGTTGGGATACGCGGATGACTTCGACATTATCGCGCGGTCCCAAAGTGCCATAGTGGAAGCTTTCACGGCAATTGAGGAACAGGCGAAACTAGCTGGTCTTAAGGTCAACGAGGACAAAACAAAATATATTGTGTCGAGCAAACAACGATCCGCCGCACACCACCTATGCCAAAACGTTACAATCGACAGCTACAATTTCGAGGTAGTAAAGGAGTTTGTCTACCTCGGGGCAAATGTAAACTCCACGAATGACATCGTAGTGGAGATCCGACGTAGAATCGCCCTTGGCAACCGATGCTACTTCGGTCTGTCAAAACAACTGGGCTCGAAACTCCTGACTCGAAGGACCAAAGTCATGCTCTACAAAACCCTTATCCTGCCAGTCCTACTTTATGGAGCCGAAAGGTGGACATTAAGTAAGGCTGCAGAGCTGATCGGATCGGATATATGGTCCCGTCTGCGAGGAAGGCGAATGGAGGAGAAGACACAACCGCGAACTCTACGAGCTGTACAAGGATGTGGATGTAGTCCGGAAGGCAAAAATCCGTCGACTACACTGGCTCGGCCACATCGAGCGAATGGACAAAAACGCTCCAGCAAAGAGGGTCTTCGAATCCGAGCCTCCTGGTTCGAGAAGGAGAGGAAGACCGAACCTCCGGTACAAAGACCAAGTCATCGCGTATGCAAGACAGCTTGGCCTTGATGACTGGAAGCAGCGTGCCCAGGACCGTCGGCGATGGAAGGCAGCAATTGCTCAGGCTCAGACCCTTCATGGTTCGTCTGCCTGATAAAAAAAAAATGTGTATCAAAAATTAAATACAAAACTTAAAGTATATTATAATAAATCTGAAAAAAAATTATATTAAAAATACTTTAAGAATTGTACAACAATGAAAGCTGAAACATACGAATATTGAAGTGAATAACTTTGTATTAACTATTGCAACTATTGTAGTTAACCGCAAGAGTGTAATTTTATTTAAACGGTATCCATGAACAAAAAAAATAAAACTACTGCACGTATATTTAAGATAGAAGTTGAAGCAACATTTGATTCTCCACTACACCGATTAGAGGAACGAAACGTCCTTAATTAGAGATTAAATTGACATGCACTAAGACAAAACAATAAATCTGTAGAACAATTCTACAGTGATATTGTTGAGATCCATGCCACAATGAACAATAACGTCCTCATTCACGAGAATGAGCCAAGCGTTATACAAGCAAAAAAAGATATATTCACCCAAATGTGTCTCAATGCTTTCCTTTCCGGGTTAAGAGAACCACTGGGTTCTATCATACGTGCTATGAAGCCAGAATCTCCACTATACGTTCTAACCGCCCTACTTGAACTCACCCTTCAACGGTTTCGCGTCTGATACAGAGATCAAATAGGCCTTTCACTCAAATCTAACAACATAGATACCCCATAGAGGTATATAAACAACATAAACTCACAGGACTCCTATAACGACTTATATAAGTCAACCTTGGATCAATACTACCAGTACGAAGACAATGGAAATTTTGCACTCCCACCTGAAAACCAATATGCCGGAAATATATACTCTGAACATTCTACAAGAAGTGGACTAGGAGGATTTTCCAGCACCAGCCTTACACACCTAACAGGCTACATTGACGTCAACAAACACGGAACGACACTACCTTACATCAACATTTTTCCCCCTTTGGATGACCACTTTAATTCCTCATCGATACTGGAGCATCTTCATCGTTCATCAACCAAGAATTTACAACTTCCTTTAAGAGCTAAGATTGTGAGCCGATAACAATTTCAACCATTCAACCATTCTCAACAAATACACCCTTAAAGAGAAAATTATCTTGGCCTCATTTATGAAATTCAACGAACCTGGAGAATTAAATTTTGTTATATTTAAATTTCATGGTTATTTTGGCTTACTGGTCTAGATATCCTATCAAAACTAGGAGCAAATGTCGATCTCAAAACAAAGAACTAGTCACCAAAAATTCCAGAATACCATTGAGATTCAAACCTAATTTCCGTTGCGATAGGCCAATCATTACCGCGAAATCTAAAATAATTATAAAAATCCCAGTTGACATAGAAAATGGCGACATATTTCTAAGAAAACCGTAATAAACTCAAATTTGTTCGTGTTTGAAGGAATCTATAAAGTCACACATTATTTTAGTTGCGTCAAAGTCTGCAATATATCAAGCAAAGAAGAAACATTCTTCCTGGAACAACCACTGAAATGTGTTCCTTGGAACCCTTACAAGTTAAATTTAATCGAAGCAAATAATTTTATTGGAGATTACGTCAACACCGATGTAGGCAATAGAGTTATGAACTTATTGCGAACATCTCACCTAAATCAAGAAGTGAAAAAACATTTGTCCAGATTGTACAGATAACCTCCACAAACAACTTCAAGCACAGAATCCCGATCACCGGTGATTTGCCTGTCTATACAAAAACCTATAGATACCGCTACTTTCATAAAAAGGAAGTAGAGAAGCAAATAACTGGCATGCTTGACCAGGGTAGCATTCACCACAGCTATTCTCCTTGCAGTTCACCTGCTAGGATGGAGACTCGTGATTAACTTAAGGAAGTTGAACGAGAAAACTATCTCCGATCGCTTGCCCATACAAAAAATTAACGAAATTGTGAAAATGTATGTATTTTTCGACGCTTAACTTACCAAGTGGTTTCCATAAAATGGAAATTGATCCACAAGACATCTGCTTTCACCGGACTTTAATGCTCCGTTCAACTTTCAAGGAGTGATGGATAATGTGCTAAAAGATTTAATTGAAACTGTATGCCTAGTGTATGTAGATGCTACCATTGTTTACTCAACATCGCTCCAAAAACATCTAGAAAATCTGAACAAATTTTTTCGACGACTCCGCAATCACAACCTTAAAGTTCAAATAGAAAAGTTCCATTTCCTTGAAAAAGAAATAGCCTTCTCGGGTCATATAGTCACAGCAAATGGTATAAAACCTTATCCCGAAAAAATACCTGCTACCAAAAATGTTCCACTTCCCCGTTCACAAACAAAAAATAGATGGAAATCCTGAAAGCCATTAGGCAAAAAAACCTCACGAGAGAATTTTACTTTCCTAATATGAGAAGTCAAATAACGCAAACCATCAATAGCTGCGTTAAATGTCAGACATTAAAGCATGACGGACATCCACCTAAGGTCGAGTATATGAAGTCGGAAACACCGACAAAACGTCTAGATATAGTACATTTAGATATCTACACTGTCAACAACCAATATATACTTACAATAATCGTCAAAGCATTAAAACATTTCATAAGCCTTCACGGCAAACCCTCTAACATATTTAAAGGCTTCTGTAAATAATACAAAATTAACTAGGTACATGTAACATCTTTTCAACAGTCAAGGAGCAATTCAACTGTGGAGCGGTTCAATTCCATCCTCACGGAACTTTACAAATAATACTAGCGACTTCATAAGGAAAAATAATTGAGTTGGATCATGAAGACATATTATCAGAAACCCTTTTCACGCATAACAATGCAATACATTCGCAACTCACCTAACTCCTTTCGACTTATTTTACGGAAGAAGTTATAAATTTAATAAAAACTTGTACAACTTTCAATAACGAACAAGAATATCTAGACAAGTTAACCAAATTTCAATCAGAACTTTTTCCCTTACTCAAATCTAAGTTAGAACAAGATACTGAACAGTAAACAAGTAGATAAACTTAATGGAAAAATAGAAAAACCTGAAGATAATGAAACGAATGAAATCATATTTAGAAAATAATTTTGCATAATGTTAAGAAAAATAAAAAAGCAACAATTTATACTAAAGACCATAGGAAAATTCATAAGGCTAGAAGTAAGAAACGAAAAAAAATATGAAATATTAAAAGCCACTTACACTCTTTTATTATTTTCCCTAGCAGAAACATTCTTGATCATAGCCCAGGACTCGAAATTTAAAATCTGGCGAAATCACAAGGCATACTCAAAACTAGGAACAGCCAAATATATAGAGAATAATCAAAATCTCATACACATAGTCGACACAAACCCTTACGAAAAGAGCATTGAAATATTGGATGCACTCTGTAGAGGCATCTTCACAAAACACAAATACTCAGAAGTAATCTGCTTCCATGACTTTTATTTTTTGGTCAACGGGGAATCCCCCAGTAAAATATCGTATTGTTTTGTTTTGTATCTTTCATTTTTCTTGTCACTTTGTGTTGGTCTTCAATTGAGACAAATAAATATATTGTGCTCTGCAAAAGAGTTGTTTTGTTATTCAGTAAATTCTATAGGTTATGGGCCCAGAGCTTTCTGGTCTTAAAATAACAATTAAAAAGTGAATGTGTTTGTTATATAAATAAAAAAAATGCAAAACATAAGTGCAAGAGTAAAAATAAATATAACACCATTCAATGGTGAGAACTACAGCATTTGGAAGTTTTGGTTGAAAACACTTTTGGTGGAAGAAAACCGTTTGAAGGTTCTGGAGGAATCTACAATCGTGGAAAAAGATTCACCAGAATGGCGCAGGATGGAGAGAGTGGCAAAAGGTTGTATAATAGAACACTTGAGTGACACAGTTATTGGGATGATAACTGAAGAAGGGACAGCTCTTCAAATAATACAAAATTTCGACGAAATATATGAAAGAAGGAGCTAAGCAACAGAGTTGTTATAAAATAGAAATAAAACAAGAACACCGCGATACGTCTTTAAAAGTACTTCATATCGAACCAAAACCTTATTTCTCAATAAATATATACAAAATTGATCGAAAAATGTTCAACAACAAATATAAAACAAAGAAGTTTAATTACAAAACAAATCAGATAAAATGTGATCACAGTGGACGCTCTAATCATATTAAAGCAAATTGTTATTTCTATAAAAAGTCAATTTCAAATAGCAAACAAAATTCGGTATCTAACAATTACAAAGAGCGAAACGCTTCTTCAGTGTCAACGATCAATTCAATTAAATCAAACAATAACAAACATTTTGTTTTTATGATTGAAAACATGCAGCATTTAAAAAAAACCTTCAATTGAAAATAATGAAATACGTTTCTATTAGACTCAGGAGCAACTGATCATTTTGTAAATAAAACAGAATATTTCTCAGAACTCAAGCAGTTGGATCATCCTCTAGAAGTTGGCGTAGCTAAAGAAAACACATCACTTCAGGTAATAGCAAAAGGTACAATAAATGTGATAACAAAAAACGGTGTTCGAGGAGTAATTGAAAACGTTTTGTATACACCTGATATTCCATATAACATTCTTTCCGTGTGTCGAATTCAGGAAAAGGGAATGTCCGTCCATTTCGAAGGTGACGGAAATGGGACAATAAAAAATATAATGAAGTATTAGTAAAGGGTGAGTTTGTAAATAAATTAATAATAATAAAGTTTAATTACATTAAACTTTTGTTTAACTCAGAAATAAATTCTTATGATAATGCATGAAAGAGCAGTAATTATAGGCTTTGGCACGAAGGACTAGGTCACATGAGTAGCAACAAATTTCTAGAAAATAAAATAGGTGGTCTCTTTGAAGACAATGAAATTATACAACATCTCAGCTCCAGCTAATTTATTTTGCAAGTCGTGTGTGTATGGTAAACAAGCATGCTTACCATTTTCTAAAAAGAAAGATAAATGGCATGTGCAGCGTCCTCTATTTATTATTCATTCCGACATTTGTGGTCCCATTAGTCCTCTCACTATACATAACAAAAATTATTTCGTTACAATCATTGACCATTATCATTACTATGTAACTTAAAGTGATGTCCATTTTAATCTTAAAATTGAATATTTTTATTGCGACAATGGAGGTGAATATATTTCGAATGATATGTAACATTTTTTCAAAGAAAAGGGAATATCATATCATTTAACGGTTCCATATACCCTTAAAAAAATTCTATTGCTGACAGAATGAATAGAACACTAACTGAGAAGGCACGTTCTATGATTAATACTGCAAATTTACAAAAATGTTTTTGGGGAGAAACAATTTTAACAGCCTGTTTGCGTTGATGGCGTTTGGAAGAGAAGGTTCAACCACAAACTATACGGGCTGTACAGCGGCATGCACCTAGTTAAGCGTCTTCGGATCCAACGCTTAAGATGGCTAGGGCATGTAGAGCGGATGAACACCACAGCTCCGGCCCGAATAGTCTTCGACACCGAGCCATTGGGACAGCGCAGCAGAGGACGTCCTCGCACTAGATGGCGCACACAGGTGGAAAAGGACCTCAACCAACTTGGTGTGCGCAACTGGAGGCAGCTGGCGAAAAATTGTGCTGGCTGGAGAGGCATGTTGGTTGAGGCCCAGGTCCACCCCGGACTGTAGCGCCATTCAAAGAAAGAGAATTTTTACAGCGACATATCTACAAAATATTTCACCAACCAAAGCATTAACTAAAAATAAATCCCCTTATGAAATGTGACATAATAAAAAACCAAAGTTGCACAATTTAAGGATTTTCGGTTGTACAGTTTATGTTCACAACAAAAACAGAAAAACAAAATTTGATAAGAAATCGTTCAAAGGCATATTCATAGCCTATGAATCAATTGGGAATAAAATTTTCAATCCCAGTATTAATAAATATATTATAGCACGTGATGTAGTTTTTGATGAAATTAGTCTTAGTTCTACAAGGCCAATTCTAAATATTGACGAAGAAAACTTCGATTGTTTTAAGCTGCCAAAACTGAATGAAGCAGATAATAGTAAACCTATAAGCAAAACTAATATAGGTAAATCTGGTAAAGCAGAACTATTTGCAAATAAACCAGATATTGAAATCAGTGAAACTGATATCGAGAGAATAAAAAATCTTCCAATCATCTCATATAATAATGAAGATGAAGAAGATATTAAAAAACACTTGTTATGCATAGAATGCCTAGTTTCTTCTCTTCCGAAAGATTTTGAAGATGTTAAAAATAGAGAAGATAAACATCACTGGGAACAAGCCATAAAAGAAGAAATAAATTCACTAAAAGTGAATAAAACTTGATCAATTGTACAAAGGCCAGTTAATAAAAATGTCGTTGACTGCAAATGGGTTTTTAGTATTAAGTTTAACGTTGAAGGATATCCAAATAAATATAAGGCTAGATTAGATGCAAAGGGTTTTAGTATTAAGAAGATTTTAGTGAAATTTTTGCACCAGTTGTTCGTATGACAACTTTTCGCAAATTACACAAATCTTTATATGGCTTAAGACAATCCGCAAGGTGTTGGTTTGAAGGTTTTGATAATGTATTAAAAACACATGGTCTTAAATTAATTCTGAGAGCGATCACTGTTTATATTTCTTAAATAAAGGGAACCCATATAAAAATATATATGTTATACCATACGTAGATGACCTTTTAGTCGTAACGGGAAATATGGAAACAATGAAAAACTTTAAGCAGTATTTAAAACAACAATTTGATATGATAGATATGGAAGAAGTTAAATAATTTTTAGGCATACATATAGAAAGAAATGGAAATAAAATATCCCTTCATCAAATAAATTACTTAAAAAATATATTAAATAAATTGAACATGTCAGATTGTAATCTGTAAACACACCACTTCCAGCAAAATTAAATTTTGAATCCTTAGATTCAAATGAGGATTGTAAGGCTCCATGTCGAAACTTAATTGGTTGCTTAACGTATGCAATGCAATGTACACGACCTAATTTGTGTACAGCAATAAATTTCCTGAGTAGATATCAAAACAAAAATAACAAGGAACTGTGGCTAAATTTAAAAAAAAATATTAAGATATATAATTTCAAGTGAACATATAAAAAATTTGAGCTCAAAGAAATATTAGTAGGGTACGTGGATGCCGATTGGGGTGCAAATGAAATTGACAGGAGAAGTACAACAGGTTATCTGTTCAAGTTGTTCGATAATAGTTTAATCAGCTGGAATACAAAAAGACAAACATCAGTAGCAGCCTCGTCAACTGAAGCAGAATACATGGCACTTTTTGAGGCTGTACGGGAATCTTTATGGATCAAATCTTTATTAATGTATATTGATATTCAAACGAAAGGTTCAACACCTTGCCGATGTATTTACGAAACAGGTACCAGCTCCCAAGTTTCGATCATCTTTAATCTTGGCTTAGAAGTAACTTAAACTACATATTTTGAATGATATTGTATTAATTTTTGCTTATATTTTTTTTTAATTATGAAATCTAACTATGATTAACTAGTTTTGTTTGTTTGAAAGAAAAATTGTTTGTAAAGAAAAAAAAATAAATCAGTTGTTTTTTAATTAGAGTATTTTTGTTTCGAGGGCGGCTATTGGATGCACCCTGTAGAAGCATCTTCACAAAAATATAAAACAAATACTTAGAAGTAATCTGCTTCCATGACTTTTATTTTTTGTTAAACGGAGAATCTTTTGTATTCTTCATTCTCCTTGTCACTTTGTGTTGAGTCTTCAAGGGAGACAAATAAAAATACTGTGCTCTGCAAAAGAGTTGTTTTTTTATTCAGTAAATTCTATATGAAAGAATAGAAAAGACATTTAAAAACGGTCACTTACTACACTTCGACCATCAGTAAATATTGCAGAATTTAAACTTAAAGCTCTTCCCAGTTTCGATTAAGCTCATAACAGGAAATATGGAAGTTAATGGCGCGATAGACTTGAACAGGAATATATAAAACCGACATCAAAGTCAACAAGACCTTAACGGTCAAATAGCTTCTGGGATCACCTTTAACAATCAAATGATTGAATGATTTATAAACATTACTAGACACATTAGCACCGAACAGGACGAAATTAGCAAATACTTGCCGAATTTCGTACAGCGAACAATAAAAGGCTGAACGGAAGTCCTCATACACATGCAGTTCCTAGCTCAACTTGTTCTCAATGTCGATTTTCTCTCAGAACACGTAGCACACGTTGCAGATGCAGCTATGCTTGCAAAACTAAATATTGTCCCTAAAATGCTATTGGACCTCGACGAGCTTCGAGAAATCCGAAATATTTTCTTAAATCAATCATTCGAAATCAAATCCAATGAACATTTGTATGAACTGTTAGAACTCCAAGCATGCTATAACGGCTCCAACATAATATTCAACATCCAAATCCCAACCATTTCCCACTCCCTGTAAATAAAACTAATTTAGCTATAGTTAAGTTTATAATTTTGAAGACATTTGCCCCAAAATAGAGAATGTATTGTGTCATATAAGCAGTTGAGAAACGAGTCAGATTGCATCGGTATCATTCTCGATAATAGACCAGTAAATTGCCCTGTAGCCGAAGTCGAAGAAATTCAAGAAATTACACAAACATATATAATCGTCGTGCGGCTGTCAAATTGTTATCAACGGATTAATCTACTATAGCAGCCAAACACATACCTGGACCCCACCGGTGGGGGGGGGGGGGGAATTACTATCACACCATTATCTCAAACAACAACAACTTTTCATACCGATCATCAAGGTCAACAGCAGTGCCGTGCACACGACAACCAAATAATGCATCGTAACCAATTTCTACCCTTGTAATTGCACAGGTTAAATAATTAATGAATCAGCGTCTGGGCATTTTCCGTCTACTTCAATTACTCAGAATCATTTCGGCAAGTGTAGGTTCATGTTAAGAGAACAAATTGTAATAAATCATTAATGTTCCGATAGTCAATGAATAAAGTTTCTTTTCTTACCAACTTCACGGATCCCGACTTATAATTCCGGCGCCACCGTACAGTTGTACATAATCAACCCCTAATGTTCATACGTTAGTGCCCATAGGAAAATTCCACAGAGAGATGGCCACAGACTTTTCTAGAAAGAATGCTGGCTGATATAAATATCGGAACGGCGGCCAAAGCAGTTTAGTTTGATAATTTGTACAAAAGTGATCAAAGTGTTATAAGTGTAAGCTTGAAAGGCAGCAAAGAAAAGTAATATAAACGAATTGTGGTGATTAGAGTTTAGTAAAGTTAAAGTCGTAATTGTGCAGTAGAAGTAAATAAACCGATGTCAGAATTTTTGAACAAGTGAGTTTCATTTCGTCAAAATCCAGTTCGAACCCTATTCTACAAATTAATTGTGAATTTTTAGACACAGTTTTATGTAAAACGCAACATTTGGTGTCGGAAGTGGGATTGTGACAATGGTTAAATTTGTGAAACTAAAAGTAGAACAGTTGAAAAAGGAGCTAACGCGGCGAAGCCTTACGACAGCCGGAGATAAGGCTGAATTACGACGGCTGCGTGATGCTCTAGAAAAAGATAGAATCGATACGGACACACACGAATTTGTTGTAGAAGTTTCGAAAACATATGGAAATACGGTCTGGTTCTTGGAATTTGTTCCAAGAATAAAAGCAAAAGAGGCAACAATCGCTTCATAGTGTGCGCGATTCGTTGGGGGTGAAATAAAAAATGTACGCGAGTCGTTGCAAGAACAAGAGCAAAAGATGCAACGATCGCTAGGAAGTGTACAGGAATCACTGGAGGACCACATCAAGAAGAACAGCAGGACTGTTTCGAGCAGAAACTTCTGGAAGTAAGCGGTGAAGTGAAAGTGCTCGGCGAAAAAGTCCGACACCTCGACAACAAGGTTCTAAGCGTAGAGGCTTCGATTGATGGCCTATATGCGATGCTGTGGACGTGTTCCAGACGATTTCAGAGAATCTCAACATGCACTACAACGCAATAATGGGCTCGCTGGAACGCAAGTATGGAAGTGAAGACCGCATGCAAGTCTTCAAGATTTAGTTGAAGCGCCGAAAACAAGGCAACGGTGAGTAGCTTCAGGAATATGCTGCAGAGTTTGAGCGATTGGCACATCTGGAGTACGCCGGCTCAACCACGGAGTTCATTGAAAATGCCAAGACGGATCGGTTGTAGGCGGTATTAGAGATTTGGAGATGAAGGGAACATTTCCATCGGTACCAAGGTTTGTCCTATGAAGGCTTTGTCCTATGAAGCAGCGGGGTAGGAGGTAATGTGGAGCCGGTTCGGGACACTTTTAAGGGCCGTTGTTTCATCTGCTATAGAGTTGGACACATGGCACGCGACTGCAGGGAGCGTCAGAAACGTCCCAGGTCCCAGTCACCGGCACGTAACATCCAGAGATGATAGCCGATGCAACAGGAGATAACGGCGGCAGCAGGCTGTCATTAAATTAAAGGAATCAGTTTCGAGGGGTATAAACTGGCTCCCACAACGAATTGCACGACCATCTTTATTTCCCAACTCGAAAGGAACGTGAATGACCTCACTGTCGATGGCAATGTTGGAGGTAGGAGTTTAAGGGTGACATTGGATACGAGAACATCACATTCAATCATAAGGAGTGATCTAGTGGAAGATGTGGAGTCGTTGTACGGGATGCGGCTACGTACAGCTACTGGGTAGGATGCGCCGAAGTTAATCGACAGTATCACTATAGGCACTACGACAGTTGAGCACTGTTTATCTGGACACTCTTGGACACTTTGATTGTGAATAAGTAGACACAGTGTTGTGGAAAACGTAACAGTATATTTCTTCCGCCGCGGATAACGTTGCGTCAGAGCAAGAGCTTTCAAAATAAGTACAACCATGGACCACGTTTGATTGGATCGGAAAAAGAGGAAAGCTCTTTCTCAAAGATCACCCCTAAGCAAACGAAGTAAACCAGAGGACATTTTTACCCTGTTCTTACTAAAATGGGCAGAGTGGGGAAATTCTTTACTGTCTTAGGAGAGCCCACATTTTACATAAGCGCCATATTTTTGTCGTACTGGAACATTTTCACATATTTGTGTTATTATGTACTGTTTTGTGCTGATTGTCTTGTGTACGGGAACATACATAATATATTATGCTTGGGACATGATCCTTAGACAAAACCAAAAAATATTGCTGATGTTATGAATATCAATGTATACAGACCTACATTTTTTTTGAAAGTCATTCATTCAGTTTTTGGAAATTCGCATTTTAATATAAATGTTGGAACAGGTTTTTTACTTTGTATATATATTTTTATATTGATATTTTTTTTCTTAAATTGCCCTCATCTCCTAAGCTGGGGGAGACAGACCTTCACGATCCCAGAATAAAAGAAGCGAATAGCAAGCTAACAGAAAAAATAGTCAACTGGTTGGCTTTTTGGTCAAAGTTTTCGTGCTCCTCCAATATTTTTTAAACAAATAGAAACTTTTAAAATTGTTCATTGGTCTTGTAAAGCTGATAGTGGGTTTTTGATTTACATTTAATCGCACTAGATTTTCTCTGCTATTACTTTAATGATGTGAAATATTTTCGCTCTAAGTCAGCACTGGTTGTCCGGGTTGACTTCCCTCCCTTTCTCTTCCCTTCTTGCAGAATTTTCAAATTTTACTGTGTCATCGTTGGCTATCGAATACTGTATAAAAGCGAATTATACTGAAAGAAATAAAGGCTACCCTTTTAATAAATGTAGTTTAGTTAATGCTTGAAAACGGGAAGTCATTATTCAAGGGATATAATAGTCGTGAACTAAGAATTGCATAAAATTGCGCAGGCATTTGTCTTTTTCATTCTTGTATGTAAAAGAATGATTCTTGTTCCTATAACAGAAAGACGGTAGTTCTTCATAGGATTTAATAGGTAGTTCTTGATGTGGTTCGGCCGGTGTCATGAAGCGCCATTTGTTCAAAAAAGTAAATAAAAGCTGGAAAATTTAAATTTTTTGAAATATTTCCATCGCCTTCTTTCGCTGTTAGGATGCTGTTCCATTGTATATAAATCAAATTGTTGAGTAAGCAATTTTGAATTTAATTTTTCGAATTTCTACTTGAACTAGCCTGTACCAACAAAAAAGTTATCGTGGCGAAGAGTAATTGTCAGGCATTATTTGGTAGTAGGCACTCAGCATCGTGTTGATGTAACCTCATAGTCGAGTGGCATTGCTCATAAATATGCTCAAAATATGAAAGTCGTGCATTATTTAAGTCAGCCATCATCACAAAACATATGCTTTCTTTTCTTCAATAAGTAATTGACTCATATTTTTGGCAAGAAATAACCTGGGTGGATGACGTACATATAACGAGACCCTTAAAAGCAATCTGCGCCACAAAATGAGCTTGCATGTAGCCGTCCTTACAATGACCATGAACTTCTCATTGATACTGCTTTCCCCTGAGTAGACGAAAGAACAATTGAAAGCTGCCATGGTCGAATTGGGAGTTACGCAGAGAAAGTGAGAGATGCTTCAACAGAGGAAAATTCTCCACGATATGGGGATTACTTTAGATACTTTATTGAAATTCATAGATACGAATTTTACAAATTGTTTCGGAAAATACGCAGCTTGTACAGAGATTTGGTATATAATTTATATCTCACAGTTGAAACATTAAATTTTACGAATTGGAAACAATATTATGTAAAGTAATGTTTAACGTATTTGGAGGAAAAGCTATGATCCAAATGATGTTTTTTATGTTAAAGTTGTATTTATAATTTTGAGAAAATTATTGAATGAATATGGCAATAAACATGAAAATAAACAAATAAATAAATAAGTGTACAATATATATAAACAATTTAAGTAAAGAATAAATAAATAAATAAGGTATATAATAAATAAATAATGAAATAAACAAAATAATAGTAAATAGATGTGTACAACCAACATGTTTATATAATAGTTAGATCTTTTATTAATATGTTATTGGCATTATAATATTTTAAAATAAATCTTTCGTTGATAATTTAAATTTTCCTTACAACATGAAGTAGTCAAGGCAAATTCATGATCATTTTTGAAGTATTGTTTTGAGAAACTTGTAACTTTTTGATGTGTTTGACTTGTGCAAAAAGTCCTCCACGCTAGATATGCATAGGTTATCATTGCTTGGAAAATTTGTTTAATTATTATACTTTTATTAGTTTTACTCGGGACTGATTTTTAGTAGCTTATTTTATTTACAATATTGGCAATATGATCTCTAAAGGTTAACCTCTTGTCTAAATATACACCTATGTAGATATTTGACAGAATTAACCCACGGGATATTATTACCATTTACATTCAGCTGACCGAGTGGAAAAAACAGGCTTTCCTTTTCTTGGTAAAAGAAATTTACTGAGTTCTTTCAGCGTTTGGTCTCATTTTCCATATTTTGAAAAAATCGAAACTTTTGTTTAAGGCATGTTGCAAGTCTTCCTCAATTTCATGGCCAGATTCACTTGAAGTGTAAATAGCTGTGTCATCGAAAAACATGGCTACAATCCCGAATTTATGTTATTAATATTTACCTGAAACACTGTATTTTTAAGAAAACTTTTAATAATCTTTATAATTTATAAAGCAAAAGCAAGTAAATAAAGCTTATGAAGAAGGCCATCGTGCTGTCAAAAGCCTTTTCAATATCCAAGGACAACAACTGTTGATTGCTTCAACTTCATTCTTTCATATGTGTTTGCAGATCCTATATACTGCATGTGTACTTCTTCACTTGTAACGAATACATCTGTTGGTAGAGACTCGTTAAAATTGTTGATACTGTTGATGGACTCATCTACTAAACTACTAACTGGGCTGATTTCGTTAATCAGCGGATTATTAAGGTTCTGTTCAAATGAGAACGTTGAATTATTGTGTTTTAAAAGAGGATATGCGAATTTATACAAGCAAATTCTTAAAACCAATAAAAAGGGAATTACGAAAGCGCAAAATGACTCTTGAAGATATTCGGTGGAGGTATTGAGAATACGAAAGAATACTGCCGGCTACGGATACATTCCCCGGGCAACAAAAACTCACTTGATGAATCTATGGACGTCAGATATAACTTTGAACTTTAATGCTTTGATAACTTAGGATAGCAAATGACTAGTAACCATCTTCAGCAGCCACCTCAGACTTTGCTGTATCCCAGTACTATGTAAAGTTTGGGAAAACAACACATAGCCCATGCACAAATTTCAGACCCATCATTGTCTCCCCCATTGTTCTTGTATTCAAGGGAAACAGTTCTACACTCTTAACTTCTTCTGATCGACCCAAATACTTGGGTGTAATTGTGGACAGACAATTGAACTGAACTGGATGACGCAGAATGACGATGGAGAACTCACACATCGTCCCGGAGAAGATCGTGCAAAACTAACACACACACACTAAATTTAATATATGATATATATCCGACGTAGAATTTTTCTTTCGAAGGCACCAAGAATCAGCTCTGCAGCCTTACTTAATGTCCAGCTTTCGGCTCCATAAAGTAGGACTTGTAGGATAAGGGTTTTGTAGAGCATGACTTTGGTCCTTCGAGTCAGGAGTTTCGAGCCCAGCTGTTTCGACAGACCGATTGTAGCATCTGTCGATTGTGACGTTTTGGCCTAGGTGGTGTGCGGCGGATCGTTGTTTGCTCTACAGCATATGTTTTGTTTTGTCCTCGTTGACCTTAAGACCAGTTCGTTTCGCCTGTTCCTCAATTGCCGTGAAAGCTTCCACTATGGCACTTTGGGACCGCGCGACAATGTCGATGTCATCCGCGTATCCCAACAGCTGGACTGACTTGTAGAAGATAGTGCCTTCCGTGTTGACTTTTGCCCGCCGCACTATCTTCTCCAGTACCAGATTGAAGAAATCACACGACAGCGCATCTCCTTGCCGAAATCCGGTGCAGGTTTCGAACGGTTCAGAGGTTTTTGAACCGAACTGCACGGTGCATCGCGTATGTGTTAGCGTGGTGCGACACAACCGGATCAGTTTTCCCGGGTTCCCGAATTCGGCCATCGCTTCGAATAGCTCCTTGCGATGAATGCTGTCGTATGCGGCTTTAAAATCGATGAAAAGATGGTGAGTAGCGATTTGAAACTCGCTGGTCTTCTCCAGGATCTGCCTTAGTGTGAAGATTTGGTCTGTAGTCGATTTGCCGGGCCGGAAGCCGCACTGGTGAGTGCCGATTAGTGCGGTGCAAAACGGCTTTAGACGTTCACACAGTACGCTGGATAGGATATTGTAGGCGACATTGAGCAGGGATATACCTCTGTAGTTCTTGCAGGAGGTAGGATCGCCTTTCTTGTGGATGGGGCATATGGAGCTGATATTCCAGTCGTCGGGCATGCTTTCATCTTCCCAAATTCGGCAAATGATTTAGTGCATGCTCCCTACCATTACATTGCCCCCAGCTTTGAAAAGCTCCGATGGTAAGCCATCCGAGCCTGCGGCTTTGTTGTTCCTCAGCCTTTTAATGGCTGTACCGACTTCTTCAAAGCTAGGTGGGAGGACTTCTTCGTCGACTGGAGTTGGGATTTCCTGGTTCCCTATCACTCTCTCCTGGTCAGGCCCGCTAAGCAGCTGTTGGAAGTGCTGCTTAAACACATCCACTATTCCCTGTGGGTCCGTAACTAGGTTACCCTCGCAATTTCGAAGAGCCTGGGTGCCTTTCCTAAAGCCTGTGGCCAGGCTTTTGTCTTTTTTGTAAGAGGCCCGTATTTTTTGCTTGTCCCTAGACTCTTCAATATCCTTGAGCTGGGAGGTTGCGAGAGACCTTTTCTTCAGGCGTAGAAGCTTTTTCTCCTGCCGTCTTCTAGCCCGGTACTCCTCTTACACTGCTCTTGTTTTCCGTTGCAGCGCTTTTTGGTATGCCTCGTCGGTTGCACGTTTTTTGTGCTCACACTCGCCATCATACCACGGGTTTCTTGTCGGGGGTGGTAGGTAGCCTAATGTAGTTTCCGCTACCTCTTTGATGTCCGAGCGGCAATGCAACCACATCTCGTTGGCACTTGACGTAGGCATACCGGAGAGTCTCTCACTTAATTGCTCTTCGTAGGCTCTGGTAATCTCCGGTATGCTTAGGTGTCCAATGTCAAAAGTTTTTTTTGTCGGCTGGTGCAGCTTTCTGACATTGGACAGTCGAGCTCTGAATCTTGCTGCAGCAAGAAAGTGGTCAGAGTCGACGTTTGCCCCCCTGAATGTTCGCACATCCAGGATATTTGACGCGTGTCTTCCGTCAATAAGCACATTTGGTTGGCGGTTCGACCATCCGGGGATCGCCAGGTTGCTGTGTGGATTTTTTCGCTAGGGAACCTTGTGCTACTTATGACTATAGTACGTGCTGTCGCAAAGTCTGTGCTTTCCGATCACTCCGCCAAAGATGTTTTCCTTACCTATTTTAGCATTAAGGTCTCCGATTACGATTTTGACATCGTACTCCGGACAGGCTCCGTGGGCACCGTCCAAGAGGTCGTAAAAATCCTCTTTGACAGAGTCTTCAGCTTCGTCGGTAGGGGCGTGTGCACATATGAGGCTGATGTTATAGAATCTGCCTTGGATGCGGATCACAGCCAGGCGATCGCTTATCGGTTTGAAGTCGATGATCTTCGACCTTAGCCGCTTTCCCACGACGAATCCGCATCCAAATATGTGCAACCTTTTATGACAGCTGTAATATATGTCGCACTCTTTCTTTTTCATAATCCCTTGTCCTATCCAGCGCATTTCCTGGAGAGCAGTAATATCCGCTTTATACAGCGTGAGGATATTTTCTAGTTTTTGTGCGGCCTATGGAGTGTAGAGTGTTCTTACATTCCAGGAGCACACTCGCAAGTCGTAGTCCTTTTTCGCGCCGTGTTGTCGTTGAGGTTCCGTCCGTTCTTCCGAGGCTGCTTGCTCTTCCGTAACAGTTTTTTTTTTTTCGTGGGTATGTTGTTAGCCCTCCGCACAACCGCTGGAGAAACGCTGCATGCATTGGTTCATCTTACAACGAGTGTTGTGAAAGCTATCCAGGGGGCGCCGCTTGGAGGCTGCATGTCAACTTGATCTATGCATCGTACTCCTCATTCCCATACCCAAAAGTCACATCGTTCCTTAGAAGCCTAGGTTCTGTACCTGCAAATATTTCATCATCAAGTAACCTTGTCGAACAAAGCAATTTCGTTAATATGAATCCACCAATTCAAACCGAGGTAGAACAACCCAATGGTAATCAGCCCAATATTAGGGAAATATTCGAGTCATTGAGAATACCTGACGCCATTAAAGACCTGCCTCGCTTTGATGGCAACCCTAGACTTCTATTCGAATTTTTAAACAATGTTGAGGAAATCCTCAAGTTTATTAGGGGTATCGACGGATATTCTGCGGTCCATAAGAAATAAAAACGAAGTATTAAATATGTATGGGACATATGTATGTATGATATTGCATTATTCCCATAAGCGGAATGAAACATCCCTGATTAAAGGTCTTCATCTATTACAGCAAGCAAACGAAATGGTAGAAGAATTCTACATTCAAATTGTCGAGATACAAGCATCATTAAATAATAATGTCTTAATCCATGAAGATGATCAAAACGTTGTTAGGGCAAAGAAAGATCTTTTTGGGCAGATGTGTCTCCATGCGTTTCTTTTGGGCTTGCGAGAACCTCTTGGTTCAAGTATACGAGCAATGAGACCCGAAACACTACCACTAGCTCTCTCATTCTATATACAGGAGCAAAATATGTTTTTTATGAAAACGGAAGTTGTCACAGGTCCACAAGTCGAACGACCAACACAAAACTTTTCTAATACACAAAATTATAACATCAACTATAGGCCCCGAGACTAGACCAGTTTTCTCTAATCAAAACCAAAGGCAGTACACTCAAAAACAAACAACACTTTCGGAATACAACCCCATTTCAACACTTTCAATACAAACCAACAACACATCTCTAACACTGCTAACAACATATCGAACCCTACTCCATCGCGAAACAACTTCCAAAGCCCACCACCACCCGTTCCAATGGATATGAGTACCGGCTACACACATTTGAGGCAACCAACCTCGTATCAGCCCATACCACCAAATCAGAGTAGCCAAACGAGGCGAAGCACGGTAACAACCAGATACTTCATTGAAGAAGTCCATAACATCGATTAACAAGGACAGCAAGAACCGCCAACATATGTCCCACGACTCGACGAATATTGTGTGGATAAGGAACCCGAAGTACCTACATTTGATGAAAATGATCATGAACTCTTACCAACACTTCAAGAGCTAGATGATACAAATTTTCACATAGAATCCTAACTGAACCAACAGTATACTTAGATATAAATACCCACGGTTCTTCCCTTCCATATATTAACATTCCCTCGCCTTTCGGTCGTCAATTAAAATTTCTTATAGATACAGGAGCTGCTGCCTCCTTCATTAACCCCGAGTTTACAAAATTTCTTAAAGTAGAACCGTGCAATCTTCTCGTTATTAACACCATACTTAACAAATATACACTCAATACAAAGTTCTCAGTAACCACATTTTCCGAATTTAACGAACGTGGGCAGTTTAATTTAATTGTTTTTAAGCCTATTTCGACGGGTTATTATGACTTGACATTTTAGAGCAACTAGGTGCAAAAGTTGACATTTGTAACAAGCGTTTGATAACACGAAACGCGCGAATCATTTGCATTTGAAACCGAATTTCAGTTCCGGAAAATTCTTATCCCACCTAATTCAAAAACAGTGGTTAAAATCCCAGTCGATATTCACATCCTTATTAGGAAAACTATATTGAAACTTGGTGTATCAATATCAGAAGACATCTACGACGCAAAGGAATGGCATACCATCGTCGAAGTTAATAATGGGTCCAACAACGAAGAAATCGTACTAATTGAACAACCATTGAAAGTTGAAGCATGTACGTCAACACTCATTGAAGTTAATAACTTCAATATAACATACGACGAAACAGACTCAGGAAAAAGCATCGAAAGCGCTAAACGGACTCTTCATCTAAACAAAGAAGAGAAGAGTTTACTGAAGCAGCGAATACGAAGACATCTTTTTCAGAGAAGATCAACATCTGACATTTACTAACAAAGTCAAGCATAAGATCGCAACCCATGACGAATCAGGATCAAATAATCAGGAATCACCACAATAACAATAACCATAGAGGGATTGAAGAGACTCTCCTTCATCTCAAACGCGATTATTACTTTCCCAATATGAAAAGCAAAATCACCAAAACCATTAACAATTGCGAAACTTGTCAACTTTTGAAATACGATAGAAATCCCCAAAAAGTAAACTATGAAAAACCAGAAACTCCACCAAAACCCATTGATATCGTGCACATCGACATATACACTATCAACAATAAATCTATATTGACCATCTTCGATAGATTTTCTAAATTTGCAGCAGCCTATACCTTAACTTCACGAAATAGTATTTCCATTTTAAAATCACTGAAACACTTCATGAGTTTACATGGTATACCACACAAACTAGTATCTGACCAAGGTTCTGAGATTTCTGTAAACGTTACCAAGAAGTTCACCACATTACGTCAGTTCAACAGACTAGCAGCAATGCCCTAGTAGAGCGACTCCACTCTACTCTCACAGAAATCTACCGTACAGTACCATAGTTGCATCGTGCAAAGAATAAAAAGTTAAACATAGATCACGATGAAAACTATATCTACATAGAACAACTCAATATATTCTGCTACTAAGTATACGCCCTACGAACTATTCTACGGACGTATTCTTAAGTTCAATAAAACCCTTAATCATAATAGTGAACACGAATATATAAATCAACTTACAAAATTTCAGGAAACAATTTTTCCAAGCATCAGAGATAAATTACAACAATCAACATATAAAAGAATGGATAAATTAAATACGAATAGGGACGAACCAGAGGATGTAAACGCAGGAGAAGTAGTATATAAAAGTAGTATACAGTAAAAAGAAATAAAAAGGTAACCAACTTAACAGTAAGAATTCAGAAATTTCATAAAAGTAGAATCAAGAAAACAAAGAAACTAACATGAACCTTAAAACATTTTATCGTTACTATTTCATAACACAATTATCCAATAGGTTAACCTGGGCGAGCAGTCAAAAATTATATATTCGCGACCTCAGTAGACTCGAAGGAACTTCCACTACACCTCGGCACTGCCAGAACTACTAGGACACATTACAATCTCATACACATCCTTAATTTAGAGGAATATAAAACAAATGTAGACAATCTCGAGCTCACACTTTTACACTTTGAACAATTTCAAAACCTTCTATAGAAACTATCTCACATAAGATAAAAGATCTCAGAAGTAAAGTCGAGTTCTTAATGTCAATCTCAAGACAGAAAAGAGGAATCCTTAACGGAACCGGAACGGCTATACAAATTATAACGGGCAACATGGACGCAGAAGACTGAGCAAGTGTTGACATACAGATAGAAGCCTTGACACAGGACGACAAATACTTTATGAACGAAATATCTTCAAGATCAAGAAAAGCACAGAATTCATTGCAAGATTCCAAAACATTACAGACCATATGAATTACCAACAAACACTTCCACAAGACCACATTCAAAAGTACGAAGAACGGACAGCTAATTCAATACGAAGAAACACTGACGCTTTGGTCCACATTCAGTACCTTGACCATCTCAACTACTGCTAGTTCCTCCGTTAGCCAATCTTGCGCTCTATTCGCATTTGCTAGAGTTCCAAGACCAGCCTTTTTAAAGCGGGGATCTAAAATGGTACACTTGGTTTGAATTTGAACCTGTACGGGCACTTAACTGTGCGTCTCCAGATAATACCGGGAGTAACGTGGATTCTTGTTGCCTTGTTTCACTTTCGTGCTTCAGTAACAGCAATGGATGGTTCCATTTTAAATGAGCTTTTTGATTTGTTGTGTTTTTGTGGAACGTAGCAGAGTGGTTACACAAATAACACTTCGTTGTTATCACAAAATGTGTCGTAAAAGTTCCAAACTATAAAAGGGGCAACATTTGGACGTCGTTCATCTTGCTTATATTTAAACAATTGACGGATGCAGATTAAAAATGTTCCCTCTTACACTCCATATAAATAACAGCGTAAAGCTGTTGCCCCAATAAGAAACTATACTTACCAAAATAGGAACATTTCTATATGCCTAACCAAATTTCTGAGAAATCTTGGTTCCCGTGGCTATTTGCTTTTCACCCAATTAGTGAGGGAATTGTACTCTCACTCTCATATATGTAAAGCTTAAATTGTGGTAGGAAACGAAATAAAAAAGCGATGGGCAATTGCGAGAATCGGCGAATACACACAATTTAGCAATCTCTCTCCGACTTGAAGAATCGACGAATTCACACAATTTAGCAATCTCTCTCCAACTTGAAGAATATGCGAATACATTTTTTGGCAACATTCGTTGACGATTGATATTGGATCTACAAGAATCGAAAATCCATAATCGACTCCGCTCAATTTGAGTTCGAATAATTGCGATTGTTAGAACAATCGAATTATTCGCAATTCTCTATCTAGCAATCTAGATGGGCGATTTTCATTTTTGCTCTATTGCTGGCGTTCCATTGAATTCGGTATACTACATCATTCATCCGGTTTATTACATTGTACGGCCCCACCCAATGTGGCCGCAGCTTGGGTGTCCTTGTTTCCGTTGTGCATTGTGAAGCAACACAAATATCCCTCTTCGAGGCCTCCAGAATTTGCACTGATTTCATACCTTGCTTTCATTTCGTCGCTTTTGAGCTGTGTACTGAGTCCTTGACTTTATTGAGTGTTATTTCGACGATGTTCTTTCCAGCAACAACTTGGTTGATTATCCAAGGCTTACTCTCACCAACATTGAATGCTATCTCAAAATACTTGAACTTCAGAATTCTCCGCCCAGGTTCCAAAATAATGCCGATCCCGACCACTTACCACTACGCTTCCAAAATCAACTCGTCCAATATATCCGCCGCTAGAAACTGGTGATCAACTGTAGTAATGCCTATGGCGATGCTCTCGGTTAACTTTCCAAGTATCGGCGCATCCTTCCCAGGAGCTGTATGTAGCCGCATCCCGTACAATGACTATACATCTTCCACTAGATCATTCCTTATGATCGACTGTGATGCTCCCGTATCCAATGTCATCGTTAATATCCTTCCTCTAATAATGTTGATATTGACAGTGAGGTTTTTCGCTTTCATTCCGAGCTGGAAAACAAAGATTGTGGGGCAGTCCGTTGTGAGACCCAGTTTAGGCCTCTCGAAACTGACTCCTTTTTAGTTCAACAATGGCCTGCTGCCGCTGTTATCTCCTGTTGCATCCGACTGTTATCTCTTGAAGTTATGTGACGGTGACTGGTACCTTCGCGTGGCATATATCGGCGCTTCAACTACATCTTGAAGACTTGCATGCGGTGTTCACTTCCATACTTGCGTTGCAGTGAGCATATAATAGCGTCTGCAGATTCTCTGGAATCGTCTGGAGCACGTCCACAGCACCGTCTTTTAACGAAACAACCAATGCTGCCAACTTTTCATCTTCACTCAGATGTACCCTGGTGACTGATGTTTCAAACTGCATCCGTAAGACGTTGAAGGCTGTTGTTACGTCGTATGTCGGTGTTTTGAACTTGGTTGCGACGCTGCTGACGATTAGCTCTCTCATCTTTAGAGCACAGATGTCCTTCTTCATTATTTCGACCGATGCTTCTAGACCATAAATCGAAGTCTCTGCGCTTAGAACCTTGTTATCGAGGTGGTAGACTTTTTCGTCGAGCACTTTAACTTCATTGCTTACTTTCCAAGTTAATGCTCGAAACGGTTCTGCTGTTCTTCTAGAGCCTTCTCGATGTGATCCTCCAGCGATGGCTGTACACTTCCAAGCGAGCGTTGCGTCTTTTACTCTTGTTCTTGCTACGACTGGCTCAGATTTTTCATTTCATCCCCCAACGAAACGCGCACGCTACCAAGTCAATATAACCAGGTTTTTCTTTCCAGCTTTCTTGGCGAAACAAATAAAAGTAGAACGGTGTGTCTTTAACACAATAAAAAAACATAGCATAATCCGAAAAGTAAGCCAAATGTTAGATTAGAATAGCTTAGAGTGCCCGTATAGGGTCAGTAGGTTAGGAGTAAGAACATTTCTTAAGTTAGTTAAGCTAGTTTTAAGAATTTTTGTCTAGCATGTAAGTTAATTAATTCAAAATAAAACAAAAATGAAAAAAAAAAAATTATTTAGTCAATAAGTTTTTTTCCATTTTTCTTATTTTACAATAATTCAATTAATTCCATTGAAATGAATTAAAGACTTACCACCCTTCGCGTGGTTACACACCTTGACGCGGTGCGAAGGCTTAGTAAAGGTCAATGACTCAAGGGAATTTATTCTCTATGAGGAGACATCCCTCCCTCCATCCTATCTCTCCCTTCCATCACCGGTGGGCTGGATCAAGGTGTCATACGACTCGTGCCGAGGATCAGCCTGGCTGGGGGCCCACCTAAAATAATGGTCTGGTCGACTGGCACACTGCCAGATTAATCCTGTATTAGCTGTGTAATGCGGATCTCTGCACAGCCGGACCTTCCTTTTCTCCGCTACTCGTGGGACCTAACATGAACAAAAACACAACAAAAACAAAAAATAACAAAAAAGAGACCGGTGCTCCCTCACCGGCTGGAAGTTCTTCCAGACCAACCTCGGCTCCTGAAGTGCTGACGGATAAGGCGGCTCAAACCGCCTTAAAGACTGTCAAAGGCCGCGTGGAGCCTCATAAACCAAATACCTGCACGGTAACCCCCACTGAGTGTTCCTGCACGGAAAGAGCAATCTCTGCCGCGGAGTTGCTTCCTCCTCGAAGTCACAGGACCTTCCCTCAAAAGGTACAAGGAGAGCGGATTCTGGAGCGCCTTAAAGGCATTCCACCGGCACGCAGGCGCTGACCCATATCCTAGGTAGCCATGGTCAGGAAGCTGATGATATTGGCCTCTCTGACCTGGAGATAACCAGCACCCCGCCCAATAGTGAAGAAGACTCTCTTCTGGAGTCAGACACCGACGATGAGCCTAATTTCACAGTGGTGGAGATTGTGTCCTCGAAGTTATAGCTGCCCATTGTGACGCTCTGTCCAAGACGTCGATGTTGTATGTCTTTTTTTGAGGACAGCATATACTTCGTTTTGCCCTCATTCACCGCCAGACCCATTTTAGCCGCTTCCGTCTCAATGTTAGCAAAAGCCTCACTGACAGCTCGCTGAGTTCTACCAATCACGTCAATGTCATCGGCGTATGCTAACAATTGCACGGACTTCAGGAAGATCGTGCCTCTAGTGTTGGCGTCTGAGTTTCGCACGATCTTCTCCAGGACGATGTTAAAGAAATCACATGACAGCGCGTCGCCTTGTCTAAAACCTTTTTTGACATTGAAAGTCTCGGTGAGTTCGCTACCGACCTTGATGGAGCAGCGAGAGTTCTCTATCGTCATCCTGTACAACCTGACGAGTTTCGCAGGAATGTCAAAACTAGACATGGCGTTGTATAGCTCGTCTCTATGCACGCTGTCATATGCGGCCTTGAAATCGACGAACAGATGGTGAGTGTCGATTTGCATTTCTTGGGTCTTTTCCAGGATCTGCCGTAGTGTGAAGATTTGGTCTGTTTTGGACTTTCCTGGCCTGAAGCCACACTGATATGGACCTATCAGATTATTAATGAACGGCTTCAGGCGTTCACACAAAACGGCAGAGAAGATCTTATACGCGATGTTAAGAAGACTGATCCGTCGATAGTTGGCGCAGTTGAAGGGGTCTCCTTTCTTGTGGATCGGGCAAACGATACTGAGATTCCACTCATTGGGCATGATTTCCTCCGACCATATCTTGCAGATGAGCTGGTGCATGCGCCCTACCAGATCATCTCCAGCTGCCTTAAATATTTCAGCGTGCAAACCGTCTGCTCCAGCAGCTTTGTTAGACTTCAGTCTTGATATTGCTACCTTTACCTCGTCTAAGTCTGGGGGACGGTATTCGCGTTTGTCATCGTCCAGATTGAGTGGAACATTCTGCCTGACAGCGGTATTTTGGTCCTTATCGCCGTTTAACAGTCTGCAGAAATGATCTTTCCAGATTCTCAGTATCGACTGCGACTCTACTACCAGATGTCCATTTCCATCCCGACAGGCTTCTGTCCGAGTTTACCCTTTGATAAAACTTTAGGACGTCATTTCTGCCATAACACCTCTCCATCTCATCGACCGCGCGCTTCTCATGCTCTTTCTTTTATCTTCTGAGAAGCCGGTGCTCTTCCCTTCTCTTCTGTTCGTAGAGCTCACGAACAGCCCTCGTTGTTCGATGCAGCGTTGCCTTGTAGGCCTCCTGTTTGGCTGCATGTGCCTGCCTGCACTCGTCGTCAAACCATGGGTTCCTTCTAGATGGTATCGTAAAACACAGCACATCAGTGGCAGCTTCTTTGATGGCTTCTTGACAACGACTCCATTCTTCTTCGATGGTTTGTGCAGGCGGCGTCGAACTTACAGAGAGTTTCTGGGAGACTCGGTCGGCAAAGATCCTGGCAAACCGCTGCGATTGTAGCTTTGCGACGTCAAACCGTGGTGTTCGTTCTCGACTCCGTTGTTCTCGTGATATCTTGATTCTTACCTTGGCTACAACAAGGAAATGGTCCGAGTCAACATTGGCTCCTCGGAAAGTTCGGACATCAAGAATGCTGGAGGAGTGTCTGACGTCTATCGCAACGTGATCAATCTGGCTGACGGTTGATTGATCTGGAGACCGCCATATCCCTTTATGGATGTTGAGGTGTGGGAGCCGCGTGCTAGCAACAGAGAGGTTACGTCCCATGACAAATTCCACCAGCCTTAGTCCGTTACTGGACGTGGTGTCGTGTAGGCTGTGTTTCCCTATGACTTTTGCAAGGATTTCTTCTTTACCCAGCTTAGCATTGAAATCTCCTAGAACGATCTTGGTGTCAAAGCTGGGGCACTGATCGTATGTTCTTTCTAGGAGATCATAGAAGTCATCTGTTCAAGATTAAATTATGTTAGTTTTCACTCACTGTAGTTTTGTAAAAATTTGCTGTTAATCACTGTACACACAAAATCGTATGTTTTTATCTTTACCAACAATTGTACACGAAAATCGGATGAGGCATCTGCCGTAAACTCGTACGATCGGTGCAATAACAATGTACATGTAGCTGATAGTGCGTTTTTTTGGTTGCATTATACAAATTCGACAAGTACTCGGTCACTTGGATTTTGGTCGTAGCAGAAGCTGGTAACAATTGGGACATACAATAAATATTATTATAACGATTTAAGTGTGACTGTTTTTTCTTGATTAGTGATAAACATTTTTTTGCAGCATTATTCCCTATCCCTTTATTAAACATTTTTTGGTCCTTCGAATCCGGATAGTTAACAATAAAAAAAAGTGAATTGGTTGTAATTGTGATTATTTCTGAAATTCTTGTGTGATTAAGTGAATTATACTAGTCTATAATCATTGTAATAAGCCATTGAATTAGTATTTAATCATGAGTGCATCAAAGAAAGCAAAACGTGAAAATGCAAAAGGACGATTAAATCGCGCGGTGTTATTCGTCGAAACAATCAGTGAATCTACAGATTTAGAAATGCTAGAGATACGCCTAACAAATCTAAACGATAGGTGGGTACAGTTTTCAGACGTTCACAACGATCTTCTTCAACATTTGAAAGATGATGAGTTTGTGCTGATGGAAAACGAATTCGCCAGTTATGAAACTAACTTCTTTCGTGCAAATGCTGTACTTGTGAAAGCCATTCGTGAGCGAAAAACATTCGTTAAAGAAATTTCGGACAGTTCGGCGATAGACCGCCTTGTGAATCAACAAACTTCATTTCTCGAAAAACTCAACGATTCCGCAAACAACTCCCGCTCTGAGGTAAAATTGCCGACAATTGTGATTCCGCCATTTTCCGGGAATTATAAGGATTGGCCAACATTTCGTGATCTTTTCCTTGGTTCGGTGGATAATCAAAAAAATCTGACACCAACCCAAAAGTTTCACTACCTTAAGTCCTTTCTTCGTGATGATGCGGCCAATTTTGTAAAACACATTCCGATATCAGATGTTAATTATCTTGAAACGTGGGAGCGATTAGAAAGCCGGTATGATCGCGCGCATTTGATAGTAAAGTCGTTTATTCAATCCTTCTTGTCGCTTCCGTCAATGAGCACCGCGAATGCTCAGACTCTAAGAAAAATCGCTGACGGTGCGGATGAAGTTGTGTGCGGATTAAATGCTATGGACAAAACCAGTCGCGACCCGTGGCTTATATACTTACTGTTAAATAAGCTCGATCAGGATACCAATCAATCTTGGGCGGAACACGTAGGGTCTCGCGACGATTGCACTATAACCGAGCTGTTAAACTATCTCGAAAAACGCTGTGATGCTCTTGATTCGTGTCAATCGGTAAATCGTTCTGTAGCACCTCGTGTAAGGCCATCAGCTACAATAAGAGCGCATGTTGCTGAAGAATCTAGTTCTGTGTGTCCAAAGTGTAAAATGAATCATCTATTAGCCCAGTGTCCCAAGTTTTTGGCTTTAGAAACAGATTCGCGTCGAAACTTTGTAAAAACCAATTCAGTGTGTTTTAATTGTCTTCGGATTGAACATTCGTCGAACAAATGTCGATCATGTTTCCGTTGTCGAGTTTGTAAGTCGCGTCATCACTCGCTGGTCCACCCTGACGATTCAAACAGCGTACCATCACCATCCACGCTAGCGGAACCGGGAATCCCTTCGTCGTCGTCCTCGAACAAATCGTCTCGTTCTTCCCTGAATTCAAATCTACCCCTTATGAATAACCTTTCTCTCAAACCCACTCGTCGTACTCAAACTCTTCTTCCAACTGTGTTAGCAAAGGTTAAGGATATTCGGGGTAATTTTATCGATTGTCGAGTTTTACTGGATTCGGATTCACAATCCTCTTTCGTTGTCGAATCTTTCGTTCAAAGACTCGGCTATTCTCGGAAGCATGCTCGTATTCCAATACTCGGGTTATCATCAACAGACGCAGGATACACCAGAGGTTACGTTTCCTTCCAACTGGGTTCGCGTTATGACTCAAATTCAGTGTCAGTAGACGCATTCATTTTGAGTAAATTGACGCGTAACTTGCCATCGCAATCGCTAAACGTTGATCTCTGGCCTCATATTAAAGATCTGGACTTAGCTGACCCCTATTTTAACACGGCAGCGCCAGTTGATGTCCTACTAGGAGCAGATAAAATATGGAATATTTTACAAGGAGACCAGATTCGTGGTCCTGAGGGGTATCCTATTGCCCAAAAGACATCGTTCGGTTGGGTAATCACTGGAGAATTGTTTGAAAAGCAGCAGTTGGACAGTATGCCGTTGAGTTCCCTGCATTCCACAGTTGATGTAGATGTCCTTCTGCAACGTTTTTGGGATTTGAAGGAGGTCAAACCTGCCAAGGATACGGATTTCACCGATGACCCAGCGGAGCAACATTTTCGCAGAACATTTAGTCGAGCATCGGACGGTAAATATGTTGTTTCACTTCCTTTTAAAAATACTCCGCCCTCGTTTGGAAACACATTGAAATCAGCAGTTTCGCGGTTAAACTTAATGGAACGACGTTTTCGTAGAGATCCAGAGTTACACCGATTGTATTCCGAATTTATGAACGAATACGTCAATCTTGGTCACATGGAACGGATCCCCACAGAAGAAATCGAAACAGCTCGTGGTCAGCATTTTTATCTTCCTCATCGCGCGGTTTTGAAACCTGACAGTGTCTCAACCAAGTTACGCGTGGTGTTCGATGGTTCCAGTAAGGATTCTGCTGGCCTGTCTTTAAACAGTGAGCTACTAGTTGGACCTCCAATCCAACGCGATTTAGTCGGTGTTTGTCTGCGATTTCGAGAACATCGGTACGTTTTCTGTGCTGACGTTGTAAAATGTTTCGTCAAATTTGGATTGAGGACAACCAAACTAATTTCCAGGGGATTGTGTGGAGAGACAATTTTGATGAAGATATTCAGCATTATCGCTTACGTACAGTAACTTATGGTACTGCTTCAGCGCCTTTCTTGTCAGTGCGTGTCCTTAAACAAATTGCTGATGACTACCAGGCCGAATATCCTAATGCAGCACGTGTTTTAGTCAGCGATGTTTATGTGGACGATATTATGACGGGTTCCAACTCTATTGACCAACTCTTAGCGTTGAAAACCGAACTTGTGCAACTGTTGTCCATGGCTAAACTGCAACTTCGAAAATGGAGTTAAAACTGTTGGGCTCTTCTTTCGACATTATCAAGTGCTGAATCGGAGCAATCGTCGTTAGATATCGAACATTCGCAGTCATCAATTAAAGTACTTAGAATGCTTTGGAATCCATCCCTTGATGTCTTTGGCTTTCGTATGTGCGAAACTCTTCCGCTCTTGTCACCCACACGAAGAACATTGTTGTCTGAAGTATCGAAGATATTCGATCCTTTGGGTTTGTTGGCTCCATCTGTCATCCTTTTCAAGCTTTTGTTTCAAGAGCTCTGGTCGTCCGATTACAATCTTGGCTGGGATGATCCTTTACCTCAATCTTTGGCTGAACGATGGAGCAAGTATAGAACACAACTTCACTGTCTCGAGAGCATACAGGTTCCTCGCAATGTATTCGCTACATTGGAAGATATCGAGATGCATGGATTTTCAGATGCGTCGTCACTGGCTTATTCAGCTGTTGTTTACATTCGTTGAAGAGTGGCGGATGGAAACTTTCAAACAAGAATTGTCGCTGCTAAGACCAAGGTTGCTCCATTGAAACCCGTCTCGATTCCAAGGCTGGAACTCTGTGGTGCACTGCTTCTCACTCGATTGATGAGTAACCTCAAATCGTCGCTGGCGACCAGAATTCCGAAGATAAACGCTTGGTGCGATTCGGAGATCGTTCTACATTGGTTGTCTTCACCACCTCGCCGCTGGACAACATTCGTCGCGAATCGCACAGCTGCCATCATTGAAACAATTCCTCGACATTCGTGGCGTCATATCTCGTCAGAATATAACCCTGCAGACTGTGCTTCACGTGGTGTACTTCCTTCGGAGCTGGCAGGTCATAATCTTTGGTGGGGAGGCCCATCATGGTTAAAACTCCCAGAACAACTTTGGCCCACGTCAAGACCTTCTTCCAAGGAAACCCACCTTGAAGAAAGACAATCGTGTCAAGCATTGGTCGTTACGCCGGAGACTGATGCATTACAAACACTTATCGGGAAAATCTCATCGTGGTTTCGGTTGCAACGAATCGTCGCGTATTGCCTTCGGTTTGGGTTTAACTCTCGTACAGCAAAGCTCAATCGACGGTCCTCTAACCTTACTCTAGCAGAGTTGCAATCCGCAAGACGATTAATAATCAAATCAGTGCAATTAAATTCATTCGGTGACGACATTCGGTATCTCAGTCAAAACCACCATCTACCGGCGAAATCAAGATTGCTGAAATATTCTCCTTTTATCGACAATGAAGGATTGCTTCGTGTCGGAGGAAGGATTAAAAATGCGATAGCATCCTTCGACATAAAACACCCTATAATACTTCCTAAAAACAATAACATTTCTCGTCTTATTGTAACAGATATTCATGTCAATAATTTGCATCCAGGAGTATCCGATACGTTTTGCATCACTCGGCAAAGATACTGGATACTAGGGAGTCGTAACTTGATCCGGCATGTAGTACACAAATGCAAGGCGTGTTTCATGCAAAGGAAGGTGACAAGTCAGCAGCTGATGGGGGACTTACCAGCTCATCGAATACAACCAGGTCGTCCATTTTTGAATATTGGGTGCGACTTCGCTGGCTCAATCACCATCAAACTGTCTAAATTGCGCAATTCGAAACATTCGAAGGCTTATATTGCGCTATTCGTGTGTATGGCTACCAAAGCAATACATCTGGAAGTCGTTAGCGACCTTACAACTGAAGCCTTTTTAGCCGCCTTTCGTCGATTTGTGTCTCGTCGTGGTTTATGCTCTCACATCTATAGTGATAATGGGACAAATTTTCAAGGCGCACGTCGCTGCTTAACTGAGATGCACAAGCTGCTTATGGCAGAGGGCCACATTGACGTCATCACCACTTCCTTGGCAAAAGATAACATCTCATGGCACTTCATTCCACCATCTGCACCACACTTTGGAGGATTGTGGGAAGCCGGAATCAAATCGATGAAGCTACATCTACGGCGGGTAGTGGGATCTACAATATTAACCTTCGAAGAGTTGAGTGAGAGTGACCTGTCAAATAGAATCTGTTTTGAATTCTCGTCCTCTATGTCGCGTGTCCGATGATGACTTAAATCCACTTACTCCAGCGCATTTTCTTATAGGTGAGCCTTATACAGCAGTTCCCGAACCAAATTTGGTGGATACCCGTGTCAGCCGATTGAATCGTTGGAACCACCTCCAAAACATGGTCCAGGGTTTCTGGCGTCGATGGCAGAACGAGTATATCAGCACTCTACAAGAAAGACCGAAGTGGCAGCAAATCAAGTCCAATCTACATCCAGGCGATGTGGTAATAGTTAAGGAACCAAACCTCCCTCCAACTAAGTGGATGCTTGGCAGAATCGAGTCGGTATCTACAGGTGCAGACAAGTGCGTTCGTGTGGCAACAGTCAAGACCAAAAGCGGCACGTTTGTACGACCAATTACAAAGCTTGCTGTATTACCGTACTGCTAAACTTCGTCGCAGGGGGGCCGGTTCAAGATTAAATTATGTTAGTTTTCACTCACTGTAGTTTTGTAAAAATTTGCTGTTAATCACTGTACACACAAAATCGTATGTTTTTATCTTTACCAACAATTGTACACGAAAATCGGATGAGGCATCTGCCGTAAACTCGTACGATCGGTGCAATAACAATGTACATGTAGCTGATAGTGCGTTTTTTTGGTTGCATTATACAAATTCGACAAGTACTCGGTCACTTGGATTTTGGTCGTAGCAGAAGCTGATAACAATTGGGACATACAATAAATATTATTATAACGATTTAAGTGTGACTGTTTTTTCTTGATTAGTGATAAACATTTTTTTGCTATCCCTTTATTAAACTATTTGCTACTATCATCTTTGTCCAATGTCGGGGCGTGGGCGCAAATCAGGCTGATGTTGCCGAATGTAGCCTTGATGCGGATTGTTATGAGGCGTTCGCTTTTATAGTCAAAGCTTAAGACTTTTTGCCTAAGTCTGCCTCGAACAACAAACCCACATCCAAATAAGCGCCTCTCTCTGCTGCAATCGCCGTAGTAGATGTAGCAGTTTTTCATCCTCTTCTTGCCCGGCCCATTCCATCGCACTTCCTGGATGGCGATGTTAAGAAGCTCCGCGAGTTCTTCGGCTGCACGTGGCCTGTTAAGAGACCTCACATTCCACGTGCAGAACCGAAAAGCATGGTCATTTGTTCGTTTGCTGGGGTCGTCAACAGTAGATCGGTCAGTATCCGAGGCAAATAGTCGTCTCTGAACAAAAATTTTTTTTACGTGGTGAGGGCGTTAACCCCACGCACAACCCCCAGCTGGGAGGCCAGGCCCATTTATTTTACCCTTGGGCGAAGGGTCCGGATGACTCCCGTATCGGTAACCTCGCTGAGGTTGTGAGTGCCGCCGTTGACCCTACATGATAGGGTTCCTCCCCCGCCAAATCTACTCCAAAATCCCGATATGACCTTGAAGGCAACCTTTTAGATCTGAGCTCCGAATATGTCAGAGTAGCTCTAAAAAGGGGGTGTACCAGGTAGCTCTGGATGTCGCCGTTGGCTAATCTGATGATAAGCTCCTCCGCCGCCATCCGTAAAGAAGATGAGCCCTGATACAGACTCATCCACTCCCCCCTCTCTCGTTTGCAGCCGCCAATGACGTCCCACGGGGGTTGGGTACCCCATCTTCAGTCGAAGGTGCTCGGCTTCCGGATTTCACCACGGGAAGGTGAGAGTAGGAGTTCATTGACAGAGGCTAAGTGCAGGCGCCTGTGCCAGCATAAATCGCTTGTCAACGCTTCGAGGTAGTCAAGGACTTCACTTACCTTGGCTCCGGAGTAAATTGTACAAATAACATCAGTACCGAGATCAAGCGTAGGATAACTCTTGCCAACCGCTGTTTCTTCGGGCTCAAGAGGCAATTGATCAATAGAGCCCTCTCTCGAAGAACCAAGTTGACTCTATATAAGACTCTGATCATCCCAGTTCTGCTATACGGCGCGGAGGCATAGACAATCTCGAAAGCGGATGAAGAAGTCCTTGGTCTCTTTGAGAGAAAAGTTCTACGCACGATCTTTGATTCTGTTTGTGTTGACGGGTTCCGGAGGAGAAGATTCAATCACGAACTGTACGGGCTGTACAGCGACATGAGCCTAGTTAGGCGTCTACGGATCCAACGCCTACGGTGGCTAGGTCATGTAGAGCGTATGGACACCACAGCTCCAGCCCGAAGAATCTTCGAATCCGAACCTGTCGGGCAACGCAACAGAGGACGCCCGCGTTTAAGGTTGCGCACCCAAGTGGAGAAGGACCTCAACAAACTGCGAAACTGGAGACAGCTAGCCAGGGATCGCGCTAGTTGGAGAGGCATGTTGGTTGAGGCCCAGGTCCACCCCGGACTGTAGCGCCACACAAAGAAGAAGAAGATTGTGTGCGGAATTAAGACGGACACGTTACCCGACAGCTATGCGCCGGGTGACACAGATTAATCTCCACCACTCCATCGCGGCCTCGGCCGCTCTCCTTCTCCGCGCTAACGCCTGCGGAGACGACATCGTCCTGGCCCAGGAGCCCTGGGTAGTCAACGACGTAGTTCGTGGAATCAGGACTCAGCAATTCAACCTCTACTACGTAAGGAATGAAGGTAAGCCAAGAGCCTGCATACTTACAAAGAGTTCTTTGAATACTCATATTCTCTCCCACCTTAGCGATCGAGACTCAGTCACTGTTTGCCTGGAGGCAGGCAAAACCAAACTATGGCTAGCCTCCTCCTACATGGCCCATGACCATGGGGAATGTCCGTCAGAGACGCTGAAAAGGACGATTGCTGAGGCGAAAAGAACAAAAACCGCGCTAATCCTAGGCTGTGATGCAAACGCCCATCACACAATATGGGGAAACACGGACATCAACGAAAGAGGTGAGTACCTTTTCAACTACCTTGTAAGTAGTAGGTTAGATTTGTGTAACCAAGGTAATACACCTACCTTCGTAACTCTTACCAGACAGGAAGTCCTAGACCTTACACTCGTGTCTGACTATATAGCGGATAGAATCAGCAATTGGAGGGTATCATCCGATCACTCCTTCTATCTAATGTTCAGCATAGCGAGTGCCCCCCCATCCCAAAGAGTCTTTAGGAATCCTAAGAGAACCAACTGGGACAGATATAGAGAGATTGTTGCGGCAACAATGTCGAGCACCAACATCTCCATCCCGAGCAACCCCACTGATCTCGAACATTCAGTGAACAACCCCACAAAAACCCTCAACAATGCAATGGTAATGTCATGTCCAATCAGCAGGCAAAGAGGCAAGTCTAAACCTCCCTGGTGGAACCATGAAATTGACCTTCTGCGCAAGAGTTGTAGGAAGCTCTCGTGATGCTAAGGACTGGGACTCCTATAAGGACACCTTAGTACCTTAAAAACTGAATTGAGAAAGGCCCAACGAATCTCTTGGAGACTTTTTTGTGCTAAAATCGAAGAAGTCTCCGAGGCTTCCAGGCTAAGAAGGATTCTAGCATAATCCCCTAAATCACCTAGCTTCCTACAAAAACCTGACTAAACCTGGACCACATCCAATGAGGAAACCCTCAGTCTCCTTGTCGATACCAACTTTCCGGGCAACTTCCCGATTAGAGACAACGAGGAAGTCGTATCTCCTCCAAATACTTCATGTAACCTTACAAATGTCAGCCACACCACTATCATGTGGGCACTGACGGCATCATCCCGGCGGAACTCCAAAGATGCCTTGGATTCTCAGCATATTCAAAGGCTGTATGAGTCTCAGTCATGTCCCCAGCTCCTGGAAAAGGGTCAAAGTAGTGTATATTCCCAAAGCGGGTAAATACTCCCATGCCAAACCGAAGGACCATAGGCCAATAAGTCTCTCCTCGTTTCTCCTGAAGACCTTGTAGAAACTTATAGACCAATATATCAGGCAAGCTATCCCAGTATGCACACTCTCATCTGCACAAAATGCCTACAACAAGGGCAAGTCTGTAGAGACAGCCCTCCACTCT
The DNA here is from genome assembly GCA_916610145.1 of Eristalis arbustorum. Classification (NCBI taxonomy): domain Eukaryota; kingdom Metazoa; phylum Arthropoda; class Insecta; order Diptera; family Syrphidae; genus Eristalis; species Eristalis arbustorum. Next base: position 77,967,285 of record OU744316.1, on the reverse strand, counting down.
CTAATAGGCACCATCGAAAAATCTCTCGAGTTCAAAGAATATACACTTGTGACTTTTCTCGACATCGTAGGTGCATTTAACAATATCAACCCGGAAGCAATTTCACTTGCGCTTAGCAACCTCGGGATCGGAAAGCCCCTAGTGGCCTTCGTTCATCAGCTACTCACCAGCAGAGTAATACACTCTCAGATGGGAGACGCTCAGATCCATAGAGGAGTTAATAGGAGCACCCCACAAGAAGGTGTTCTCTCACCCCTTTTTTGGAACGTAGCGGTAAATGATCTGCTATTAATACTGGAAGAGGTAGAGTGCAAAGTTATTGCATATGCGGATGATATTGCCATAGCAGCATTCGGCAAATTCGTCTCTACTCTAAAGACATAATGCAGAATGCCTTTGACAAGCTAGAGGCATGGACACAAACATGCGGACTCGGCGTCAACCCACAAAAAACGGATATCGTACTCTTCACCAAAAGATACAAAATCCCCCAATTCGACCCCTCACTGCTGTGCGGCACTGCATTACAGCTAACCACCAGTGCGAAATTTCTGGGTCTCACTCTCGACAGCAAGCTAAACTGGAAGCTCAATATCCAGGAAAGGGTAAAAAAAGCCTCTTCTTCACTTTTTTGCTGCAAAAAGGCCATTGGATGCAAATGGGGCCTACAACCGCTCACTGGATTTACACCTCTATTGTCAGACCGACACTTTGGTGCCTCAGTTTGGTGGACAGCACTAAACAAGGCTATAAACTGCAATGCACTCAACCGAGTACAAAGACTGGCCTGCCTGTGTATCAGCGGGGCACTGAGAAGTACTCCGTCAGTCGCACTGATTATTCCCCTCCATCTCCCACCTCTGGAAATATTCGGGAAACAAGCAGCAGCAAGTACAGCATTGAGACTCAAAACACTTCGATTGTGGTCCGAACTCAACACTGGCCACTCAACCATTCTCAAGGAATTCAATTTCCTACCTAGCGAAACCGACCACCTACTACCATAGGCCATCTTCGAAAAGAAATTCTCAATCAGTATTTTCTCCAGATCGGACTGGATGACTGACATGCAAACACTGAAAGATCCTCTGCGCATCTTCACAGATGGATCAAAGATAAAAGAAGGGGTGGATGCGGGTGTCTATTTACAAGACCTCAACATTGCTATCTCCGTGAAGCTCCATGATCACTGTAGCGTTTTTCAGGCAGAAACCATAGCGATTAAAGGGCGCTGTCTTGGCTTAAAAACAATGTGATATCAAAAAGGGATAACACCATCTGTTCCGATAGTCAGGCCGCCATAAAATCCCTGGACAATGTCATGTTCTACTCAAAAACATCCCTTAATTGCAGGCTGTCTCTTAACGAGATGGCCGAGCATTTTAACATTCCCCTCATGCGGGTGCCGGGACACTGTGACATACCAGGAAACTGCAAAGCCGACGAACTCGCTAGGTGTGATACAACCTCATCCCTATCGATAGAAGGGGTACCACCTTCCATGCCGATCGCTACAGCCTATCATCTTTTAAAGATTCATACAATTAAAACCACCAATGACAAATGGCTAGAAGGCACCACCTGCCTTAAAACAAAGGAGGTCTGGCCATCACTTAACCTAAAACGGTCACTCAGTCTACTTGGAATCAGCAAGCCCTCAGTAAGGACCCTCATAGGAGTCATAACCGGGCACTGTGTAACTGGCACTCATGCTCGCAGAATGGGTGCTACATATAATGATTTTTGCAGAAGCTGCATGGATGAAAAGGAGGAAGAGAACACTCATCACCTTCTCTGCTCCTGCAGTGCTCTTGCCAGTCGTAGGTTCCTGCACCTAGGAGCCTACTACTTCAGCGGCCGTAACGAGCTAAAAAGTGCCTAAATTGGCCAACTAAATCGGTTCATCAGCAGCACCAACTGGTTCCAGCGTTAGGAGAAGTCAATCCGCGTGGTATCACAATGGGCCTACTCTGGCCTATGTGTGACTACTCGGCAGCAGTCAGCCACTACAACCTAATTAACCTCACCTACCTCTGTTAGCTTAAGTTGAAAGACATATTATAAAATAAGATTAGGTTTAGCTTAGAGTGCCCGCCGAGGGACAGTAAGTTAGAAATAGAAACATTGTGCGTCTAACTAGTTTCAAGCACTTTTTACCTAGTATGATCTAATAAAAATGAATTGAAAATGAACAAAATGGGATTGATTATGTATAACTGTACGGTGGATGTAAGCACACATACCCCTTTTTGAGGGCAAACACTTAACTTAGTAAACAGCATTTTATCGAGAATCATTATTGAGTTCTCAATAAAATACTCCTAGCATAATACACATAATAATTTCGCTTAGTGAAAAATAGCACATGTATATGTTCTTTTCTTTTGACACAAAACCAGTTTTAGTTCTAGTTTTCTAAGCTAATTCTCTATAAATAAACATCAATGTTTGCTTGTAATTTAAAAACTCTTAACACTAGAAAGGCTGGAAACCTTCTTACCAAGAAAGACGGCAGGGGTTCCCCATGCAATAAAAATGTAGGTTTTGGTCTAGTAAATCATCAAAAGTGCTAATAAAACGATGAACAAAATTAACATGGACGAATTTTTTAAAAGTCACAACAAGACATGTTATACAGATTAATGGTTTCAAAATAATGAAACGTCTATCATCAAATTGGGTCAAATTACCCTCTGTCTTTCTAGTGCTAAACGATTAGTCATGGAGCACTGATGTCTTTGTCAACTTTGTTTAGAGTTCTTTGAAGGTATTAATGCCAATTTTATGCCTAGCAACACTTGCTGAAAGCTAAGCCCTCTACCCGCTGTAGCGCCACCCATATTATTACATTAGTACCCGCGAAGGATACTTTTAGTATAATATAAGACTTAACCATGCATTTTAACGTGTGTAGGTTGGGTTAGGTAAGTATACTGCCAGAGGAATTTCCAGTACACTAAAATCATTGTGGACCAATAGTCGACTAGACTACTGCAATTGATCGACTGGGTGGATTTATCTGGTGAATGGACGATAAAAGCGTAATAACTTTGCTTTCCTTGGGTTCCAAACGTTGACCCCTTTAACCAAGGGTTGGCCATCGACCAACTGCGCTATCCAGCCGTGTCAGTCTTGCTAAAAATATTTTTGAAAAAAAAAATGTGCTTATAACTAAAGTGACCTCACCATTATAGTCATCACATGTCTTTTAATACCTACTAATGCAACGTAGTAAGTTCCTTTTTCTTCTTCTGCGGCTCTTCTCCGTAATTAAGTTATTATTATATTATATTCTTGCATTATGTGGTGTCATGGATGTGGATTATCCTTTTTCCGAATTATCTCACATACAGTTAGAAATTAAATGTCCTTATTGGATGTTACCTCAGTTTTAAAGGGCCGTTTTGATTTTGGTTGATACTATTTTGTACTATTTACCATATTTTACTTTTCTAAGGTAAGTATGAGGGAACTTTCAGTGCTGACAATGAATGTACACATATAAAAGTGGTTAGTGTTTTTTTTTAGTTATATCTGAGTGCTCCTTAACCAGCTTGCAAAATTTTCGAAACGAGACAAAGCAATGAATGAAATATGGTCGCTACCTCCCGAATCCAAGAAACAGCTAAGTATATCGCGCTGATGAATTTATATCAACTATTTCACTAATAAAAGCTTCTAATGTTTTCTCCCCAATATTTATAGGAGCTTTTATATTTTGAATTCTCGGAGAATTCGCCTTCTAATGAACAGTCATACTGTATGAAAAACATGTACGTGTTTTTATTTTTACTGCTGTTAACTCTCGATATCGATTTTAACGAAATATTGCCTTTTTTGAAAACCAAAGACTCATATTCGATTTCAGTTTGGCATTCATCTTAGATTCCTCCATGAGAATCTGTGCAACACGATTTTAAATGTCTGCTCATAAGCTTCTGTGGACTTCCATACACTAAATATATGGTTGTATGAAGACGGCAGAGTCATCAAGATTTTGGTAATGATCATAGTTTCAGAAAACTTTTCCCTTAAATCCTTTAGCTGCAGCTTTATTAATTTTCGCTTGCGCCTGGAGGTGAAGGAATCTGCAAAAGATATCAACGGCCTGTATCATTGGTTATGCCCAAAGCATTGGTTATGCTGTCCCTCTCATTATTTCAGTTTGTGCTGACAACGGCTAAAATACGTAAATAAGTAGCTAAAGTCTTAGTTAAAATCGATACAAAAGTGGGGCATATCGTTTTTAGAGCCGCTCGTTACACTTCTATCTTCCGATTAGTGCTCCGAAAATGGTTTTGGATATATCTAAGAATTTTTCAGTGTGTGTGCTAATTTCTGCAATACTGGCTAGTTTCAATTAGTGCTTCCTCCATAAATCTTAAATTATCTCATCATCAGGATTATCATGGTCAAAATCAGAGCAGGTGTAAGAATGAAGAAACAACAGAAATACACCAGCAAGTATGCCGGCAGCTAATGAGGATCCATCCATCCAATGCCCATGGTACATATTTAAGGCCTGAATTAAAGAAATACTCAGATCGCATTTTTATGAGATAGTTACATACTTTACTCCTCTGCTGGGTTAAGAAGTAAACCTTCTCCACAATTCGTTATTTCTGTTCAGTCCTATTCTACACCTACGGTTGTTTTTATTGGGTCCTCCCATTATTTTTTTCTCCACACACATAAACCAAAGGAGCGTACGAGAACACGTATGGGTAAGACGGAGAGCACAGTGAAGTTTTGATTCATTGCCCGATTCTGTGTGCGCACGCAGTTTATCTTTTCCATAAAAATGGAAAGCAAGACACTTGACAGTTTGGCATACCGAAAAATCGACAACGAAAAATATGTTGTCTACTGCAATGGCATTAAAAAATATTAAGTTACCCTGGAAGGAAACGATCGCAAGAGAGGCAAAAGCGGTTTTGAAACTGCTTCTGTTCTGATCGCTATTGCAGGTTGCTACTGAGTGAAGTTAAGTATACAATACTTTTATTTTATTTCAATTATATCTAAACGTTGTTTTTTCGATTACGTTAATGGGAATGTTGCATGAGATTTCACCGTCCATTTCTTGGACGAGTTTGCATTTCAATCATACGACCTTATAATTAATGGTTTTTTTGAATTTAACTAAATTACATAACTGGCTGCAGATGCACAGCATGAGATCGATAAAGAGTTGATAAGAGTTGCTATAAAAAAAGAATACATAAAATATATAAGCAATAATTGAGTGACGGTAACGTTTTCATATCCTTCCATTTCAACGAAATTTCGTCTGGGTGATAAACAAAAATTAATGGTATCGTATCAGCATATGTGTACAATGTTTATACAAAAAAATTTAACTAAAATTAGATTAAAAGGGTACGAGTTGTTTTAATATGTATGCAAATAAATTGTGTGTGTGCCCGATAAGCAGCAGAAAGCGCTTAGTATAAGAAACAATGTGTATAAGCTGTAGTATTCGCAATACATTCTGGACTATATTTACTATGTATACAAATTACCTAAGTTGATATAGTTAACTTTTACTTCTCTCGCCTCTTTATTTCACCTGTCAGAATTTCTGTAAAAAACCTTTACAAACAGGCGTTCTGAAGTATCTCCTGAAAACAACATGGTGCTGCTCTAGAGCCTTAAGAAGTGTGGGAGAAAATAAAGTAGTATGCGTGACTTCAGAGCAATTTCAAGGATTGGTAAGGGGTTGCGTTAGTATCTCTTTATTACATTATTTCTGATTCTATTAACGATGAGTCAACTCGAGTTGATAAACTGAGTCAACCAAATCGAGTTTGACAAAGCAAAACTTGTGTCGAACCGATTTATTATAAGAAAGGAGATAGCGCTTGGTATTCGCTCTCGGGTTAGATTATCATATTATGCCGAGTTTCGCAGCGCTCGCTTAATATGCTAAGTTCTGAACTAAAATTCTGATTTGACTGTGAAAATAGACGAGTTCAACCAAAAATTTGAAATCTGTTCGAAGTTCCGCTGAATGTAAGTTTAAACCTTCACTGGGCATTAATGTGGGTAAGCTTAAAGGTTGTACTTAACATAATTTTTAACAATTATATATATTACCTAAGCAAAGGGCACATAAATTAATATTCTTTATAAATACTATACTTCTTACTAAATACTAAACATAAAAATTTAATCATGCTTAACAATAATAACATAATACGTCGGGAAACGTAGTTCATCAGATCCTCAGACGCAAGTTACCAACACCGAGGTGAACCAATAAATGAAAGAAAAACTTTATTTATTATTATTATTATTATACTACCCTGCATACTATCCCATAAACAATACAGAAGTAGTACTATCCTTGTCCCAAAAATCTCAAGTCAGCGCGAAAAGGAGAATCAATTCGATGATAAAATCCCTACATTGATTTTTTAGAATGAATTCCTCTTCGTCGAAAAGTGGTAAATATTAAGCGTAGAAATAACATCCAATCTAGTTTAATATTAAACCTTAGCCCAATTAAATAATCCTTCTCTTCCTCCTTTTATGACTATTTATGTTACGATAATAGTAAAATTATAAAAATAAAATAGCCACTAACTAATTTAATATATACTAAACTTATCCATCGCAATCGAAAAAAAAAAACTACTTAAAATTTAGTACAAAATCACCCATTTATTCACCAAACTTACATTCACAACAAAGATCGTAGAAGAAATCCATATAAACACACACACACTACTCAAAATATCTACACACGTGTCAGATCAAGCAATATTTACTTAGATAGTACTAAGATCTGAGATGTCTTATAAACGCATGTAGCATTTTACTAAACAAATCTGTTCCATCTTGCCCCATCCGCTAGCGAACGCATTTCAGCACGAAACATTAGTTCATTAAGCCTACAGATAAAGTATTAGCACAATAATTATACTTCCATAAATAAAACTAAACCGCTTTTATTTTGTGACGATAGATAGAAATAGCTTTCTCCCAGTGGTGGAACGTGATCAAAGATGAAATGAACAAAAAATGTGCCATATAGAAGAAAAAAATACGTTCTAAGACTTACTTTTTTGAAGTATACTCGTAAGTCTTAACTATATATAAAGCAGAAAGTTTGCGTGTTTGACCGACAAAGGCTCCGAAACTGCACGTCGCTTTGTAAAATTTAGACGTGACAATTTTTAAGTCGGTAGGACATACGGTTAGGAAGGTACGAGCTCTTTTTTAACGGAAATAAAATTCTCAAAATAAGGGTGGTTGCATCAGTCCGGAATGAAACCACTTCAAGTTGCGTAGTAGTGGATATTAACCATCCCCCAGAGTGTTGTTACTTCCATATATACACACACATTTTCCATATTTTGCTTTGGTGCAACCATTGATTTTTTCCTACGTCTCAATCGAACATATACGACAACAAGTGAACATCGCCCGCAGGTATATAGATGGTATTTAAAAAGACTTTTTTTTATGAATCGCTTGATAGCCCTTCATGTTGTGTGTAAATGGTTGAGAAAAAACAGTAATTTCCGCAAAGTACCGGTTGGAGAAAAATACCCGGGCAAAGCCGGGTACGAAATCTAGTACTGTAATAAAAATGTTAGAGATTAGTTTCATTTTAACTTACTAAAGTAAATTCAATTTGTGTGTGGCAGTATAATGTTTGAGTGGGTTTATATATGTAATGTACGTTTTGAATATCTCTTGCACAATTAAATAAAATTAATTAAAATTATAATAATTGTACAATTGTTATACAATTTATTTATGACAAGTATTCACCTCTTTGGCCCGTGACATTGTGGGTATGTGTGTCGATCCCAACCTCGACGTCGTAGGTTCGATTCCTGCTCTGTGCGACGAAAACAATTTTCACGACCTCACCTCTTTCGAGTTACTGACCAATGCTCAATGAGTATGTAGAAGAATAAAAAACACGCGGTATGATTCTTGTACAACACACTGTGGATCTGATACACTTGCAGTACAGTCCGTTAGCTATTGTTTTGTTTTAGAAAGAGCCAACCAGCTGATCAGGTGAATGACCCGAAGTCTCCACATAACAAAAGCATAAATACACTAGTCGTGGTATTGAGTGTACGCAGTATACGGGATGACAATAAACTAAATTGTTCTTTGCATACAGCTGTTCTTTTCTTTTGCCGATTATTTTCCTCCTACAAGTATTTCCTGTCTAGAGAAGGCTTCTCAAACTTGGCCGTTCGGATTCGGCATAAAACTGTAGGTCCCTTCCACTCGTGAGAGAACAATAGCATGCACAAAACGAGTGGTTGCTGCGAGGCTAGGCCCTGGCCCCCTACGGGCTGTAGCGCCACCCATATTATATTATTATTATTGACAGACAGTCAAAGTTACACTTCGTTTATTAGTACATCGAGTGATGATAGCGCCAATATGGGTAACATCTCCCTGTACATCCTAAATATGTATATCTCTATATAAAAAACTTTTGCCCATTTTTGTTATACGTCTATACAACATTTTACTTAAATGACTTTCATGGTACTTATGCCATTAGAAAGGTAATTAGTAGGTATGCAGAATGTACATTGTTTGCCAAATGGTGCAGTAGCACCTTGGTAAACACATGTAAAAAATTATATAATTTTAAACACATTAAAACACACAAACATGTTTTTTGAGAGTAAAATTCCTTCCGAACTCATTCCCAATTGGGACGCTACGCATTACGAAGGTTTTTCTAAAGCAAACGGAGATATTCCTACTTATTATGAATAACTCTCCAATTGGAAATGTCAATGATGATCAAAAGATCAATATGCATAAAAAATGTCATTCAAAAATCTTTCCATCAGGCGTCTAAGACACAATTCATAATTCCAGTAAGAAAATGTTTCCAATATAATTTATTGTAGGGGAAAACAATTCCGATGAATGTTGACGATTCTTCCAGAGATAAGCTTGAGGGAACACAAAATTCCTCCGCAATTCATAACAAGCATTATAGAAGATCGTTGTACTTTGAAGACCGGCGAGCCTAGTTATCCATATTCGCTACATTAAAAGATGAAATATAAGTCCAGAAAAATCTTGGAAGATTCGTCATTCAACCACTCCACTGCACGTACAATAGAATATAGACTGGTAATCGATTTCAGAGCACCGAACACGGTTATTATATACGATAAATACCCCATCCCCGACATTAAAGAAATCCTATCAAAATTCGGACAAAGCACATACTTACGGTTCGAAATCTAATTTCCTTTAGATTCGTCTGAAGAAATCTGATGTGAAAAAAACTGCGTTCTCAATAAACAATGAGAAGTACTAGTTCACACGACTGGCATTCGGTTTGAAACACGCACCATTCATCTTCCAATGTGCGCTTGAAGAGATGTTACGAAATGTCATTAGAAAAAACTGCTACCTCTATCTTGACGATATTATTACCTTCGGTTAAGACAAAAACGAACATCTACATCATGTCGAGTAGATTTTCAACGCATTACATTAGGCCAACATGAAGTTAAAATTAGATAAACCACCAACTTATATAATACCGCTATCGGTGCTTCCAAAACGATATACCGATCATGTTCAGATTCCAGCAAAATTTTAAAAATAGTATGTCCCCAATGAAAATTAAGCGCAAGCAATTATATCAGCAGATAGTTCTTTGCAAAACTATCCCAATAGTACATCTAATGTTCATTATTTAACAGACCATCAGCCATTACCCTATGTATTCCTACAGTTATAAAAATTCCAAATTTAAAGGTAGAAAGTGCTCTTGGTGAAATATAATTATTAACTTTACTATAAAGCAGGAAAAAGCATGGTAGTCGGTAGTCGATGACTCCTTCTCGTTCTCGTCAAGCTTCCCATGTCGATTCTTTTTCAGGATCTCAGTATATGCGATTAAGGTTTAACCCATGAACTCATTCTGGCAGTCGAAACTCCAATAACTCCATTTACTTTCCATTTCCATTTACTTTGTATGAGAACATATGCGACGATAAAAGAAATACTTTCTTTTCCTCTTTATTGTGCCACCATGCCGGTAAATCGAAATTACCGATATTATCGAGATTAAATTCTTAGTCTTAGTTTGATTGATAACACTTGCACAAGAGTAGTTCGACAGTCTTGAGATAAGGTAATCGGAGACGCCTTTGAGACTATTACTTAGAGTCGTTCGGAGTGATCGTGAGCAGCGAGTAAGTGTGAGCACATACAATTTCTCTAAAAGCACTACAAATATCAATTTTTCATAAATGCCCAATTTAGTAATCGTATGATTTGAATCAGTTTCGGGCGTTTCTGGGAAATGACAAAAATCTAAAAGAGGTTGGTTTTACTTAAATGTTGGCTATTTTAAGAAGGTGTTAGAGGTCAATGGTAGTGAGTGAGTACAGTGCGGGATACTTACTTGTTGAATATGTTATTCACTGTTTTTAATATATGTACGTATATTTATTTAAATACCAATCTATGAAATATGTACGTTGTTTCTGAAAATGTCTGCTAAGATTCAAGGAGATACTTTAAAGGCTAGCCCTAAAGAACACATTGAAGTAATCAAATTTCAAACGCAGACAAAAGAAAATTGGTTAAAATGTAAGAACCGTAATCGTTTATAAAACAATAATGAACATCTATCATTTGTACAACCGTATTCGTACAGATAAAATGCTATAATGAATTCGAATGTTCTTTTATCTCTAATTTAATTATAAATATTTCCCTAAAATATAGCTAATAATACGAGAACGTATTTTTCAATATAATTTTCAAATTTTAGTAGTTATTCGTCCTAGTTTTAGCAGAATTGAATAAAATAATCTGGTAATGCTGATTGCTCGTAGTCAGTCTTTCCTTCTTGTGTAACAAATATTCATACATTACATTTGTTTTCACAGTGTAACTGAAGTGATGGTCCACCAAATAGTAGTTTCATCTAAGCCAACCATGGCTACGGCTCAAGAGTCAATCCTGAGAGCTTATAATTGCCATTAGTGCATTAAAATTATTTCAACCCTAAAATATATGGAGAAAACTGAACACTCAAAAAATTATTTAGTCTGGCAGTGCTTCTGAGAGAGCAGTTAGCATATAAATATATAAATCACACATCTTTCAAGAATATCCTCACATGTATAGTGTTAGTGTGTCCTCATTTCCTCTGGACATTTGAGTGATGTTTGTTTTCAATCACAATCCCTATTCTGTTCATGTTTCTCTTGGTTGGTGTATTCAATAGTTCACAATGACACTCAATCCTTGGCATTATTAGTGCCAGAAACACAATAGTGCGTTGCTACGTTCGACCTTAATGACTGTGGGATGCGATGACGCACTACTATAATCAGCTGTTCCCCCTCTCTCTCTTAAATACCAAATGAAAAATATTGTGCCATCTGCTTTCGTTTGTGAAATGTCAAATCAAAAAACTGCTGAAACAAATGTACTTTAATTACGGAATATTAATGCTAATAAAGCTAAAAAAATTAAGAAATTGCTTTTTTTTGCTAATTTGGCGTACTCATGCTACCACGCATTTGAAATGTCACAACAATTTATGTATCAATCAGAAAGAAGATTGTGGGTTCGTGACCTGAATCTTTGGAGAGATACAGATGGATTCTACTCTACAAATGTTATTTTTTCAGCATTCGAAACTTCTTCCTTGGTGCGAATTCAAACAGTATTCACTGTTATTTTTTTAAACAACAAAAACACGGTGCAGAATCCAATCTTATTTACTTACTTATCAGGCAGACGAACCATGAAGGGTCTGAGCCTGAGCAATTGCTGCCTTCCATCGCCGACGGTCCTGGGCACGCTGCTTCCAGTCATCAAGGCCAAGCTGTCTTGCATACGCGATGACTTGGTCTTTGTACCGGAGGTTCGGTCTTCCTCTCCTTCTCGAACCAGGAGGCTCGGATTCGAAGACCCTCTTTACTGGAGCGTTGTTGTCTATTCGCTCGATGTGGCCGAGCCAGTGTAGTCGACGGATTTTTGCCTTCCGGACTATATCCACATCCTAGTACAGCTCGTAAAGTTCGCGGTTGTGTCTTCTCCTCCATTCGCCTTCCTCGCAGACGGGACCATATATCCGACGTAGAATTTTTCTTTCAAAGGCACCCAGAATCAGCTCTGCAGCCTTACTTAATGTCCAGCTTTCGGCTCCATAAAGTAGGACTGGCAGGAAAAGGGTTTTGTAGAGCATGACTTTGGTCCTTCGAGTCAGGAGTTTCGAGCCCAGTTGTTTTGACGAACCGAAGTAGCATCGGTTGCCAAGGGCGATCCTACGTCGCATCTCCACTACGATGTCATTCGTGGAGTTTACATTTGCATTAAGGTAGACAAACTCCTTTACTACCTCGAAATTGTAGCTCTCGATTGTGACGTTTTGGCCTAGGTGGTGTGCGGTGGATCGTTTTTTGCTCGACACCATATATTTTGTTTTGTCCTCGTCGATCTTAAGACCAGCTCGTTTCGCCTGTTCCTCAATTGCCATGAAAGCTTCCACTATGGCACGTTGGGACCGCGCGACAATGTCGATGTCATCAGCATACTTTTGACTTTTGCCCGCCGCACTAAAACCGACCAAATTGAAGAAATCACACGACAGCGCATCTCCTTGCCGGAATCCGGTGCAGGTTTCGAACGGTTCAGAGGTTTTTGAACCGAACTGCACGGTGCATCGCGTATGTGTAGCGTGGTGCGACACAACCCGATCAGTTTTCCCGGGATCCCGAATTCGGCCATCGCTTCGAATAGCTCCTTGCAATGAATGCTGTCGTATGCGGCTTTAAAATCGATGAAAAGATGGTGAGTATCGATTTGAAACTCGCTGGTCTTCTCCAGGATCTGCCTTAGTGTGAAGATTTGGTCTGTAGTCGATTTGCCGGGCCGGAAGCCGCACTGGTGAGTGCCGATTAGTGCGGTGCAAAACGGCTTTAGACGTTCACACAGTACGCTGGATAGGATATTGTAGGCGACATTGAGCAGGGATATACCTCTGTAGTTCTTGCAGGAGGTAGGATCGCCTTTCTTGTGGATGGGGCATATGGAGCTGATATTTCAGTCGTCGGGCATGCTTTCATCTTCCCAAATTCGGCAAATGATTTGGTGCATGCTCCCTACCATTACATTGCCCCCAGCTTTGAAAAGCTCCGATGGTAAGCCATCCGAGCCTGCGGCTTTGTTGTTCCTCAGCCTTTTAATGGCTGTACCGACTTCTTCAAAGCTAGGTGGGAGGACTTCTTCGTCGACTGGAGTTGGGATTTCCTGGTTCCCTATCACTCTCTCCTGGTCAGGCCCGCTAAGCAGCTGTTGGAAGTGCTGCTTAAACACATCCACTATTCCCGGTGGGTCCGTAACTAGGTTACCCTCGCAATTTCGAAGAGCCTGGGTGCCTTTCCTAAAGCCTGTGACCAGGCTTTTGGCTTTTTTGTAAGAGGCCCGTATTTTTTGCTTGTCCCTAGACTCTTGGATATCCTTGAGCTGGGAGGATGCGAGAGACCTTTTCTTCAGGCGTAGAAGCTTTTTCTCCTCCCGTCTTCTAGCCCGGTACTCCTCTTGCGCTGCTCTTGTTTTCCGTTGCAGCGCTTTTTGGTATTCCTCGTCGGTTGCGTGTTTTTTCTGCTCACACTCGCCATCATACCACGGGTTTCTTGTCGGGGGTGGTAGGTAGCCTAATGTAGTTTCCGCTACCTCTTTGATGACCGTGCGGCAATGCAACCACATCTCGTTGGCACTTGACTTTAGCATACCGGAGAGTCTCTCACTTAATTGCTCTTCGTAGGCTATGGCAATCTCCGGTATGCTTAGGCGTCCAATGTCAAAAGTTTTCTTTGTCGGCTGGTGCAGCTTTCTGACATTGGACAGTCGAGCTCTGAATCTTGCTGCAACAAGAAAGTGGTCAGAGTCGACGTTTGCCCCCCTGAATGTTTGCACATCCAGGATGTTTGACGCGTGTCTTCCGTCAATAAGCACATGGTCGATTTGGTTGGCGGTTCGACCATCCGGGGATCGCCAGGTTGCTGTGTGGATTTTTTTTGGAGGGAACCTCGCAAATCGTAGTCCTTTCTCGCGCCGTGTCGTCGTTGGGGTTCCGTCCGTTCTTCCGAGGCTGCTTGCTCTTCCGTTACAGTTATTTATTTTTCGTGGGTGGGTTGGTAGCCCTCCGCACAACCGCTGGGAAAACGCTGCATGCATTGGTTCACCTCACAACGGGTGTTGTGAAAGCTATCCAAGGGGCGCCGCTTGGAGGCTGCATGTCAACTTGATCTATGCATCGACAAGGATCGTTGCTTGCATCCCGCCAAGTTGAGAGCGATCAGCAACTTTGCCCTGTGAGCATAGACCCTGCCCCCCAGAATGCAGAATACAATCACAAAAGGTTAAAGGGAAGTGCTTAAATTCGCAATGGGGATAAAAATAGTCAAAAATTTAATTTTTTGAAAAACAGGTTTGTTATTTTATTATTTGGTTCTTGGCGTGTTGGCTTCAGAGATGAGAAGAGCAAAATTGTCCAAAAAGCTGAAGTTGATTAATAAAAAGAAGTAAAAATAAAAAAAGGATAAAAACAAAATATTGATTTAAAAACTCCTCTCGTATCACGTTATGTGTGTTCGAGTAACCGCCAAATGGACAAGAACTACTATCAGTTTTAAAGATCTTCAAAGGGACGTGATCGTTATAACCCATGCTTCGTTGTAAGCGATTTTGACTATACTGCATGTGTTTATTTTCAGGATAGATGCAATGTTGTCTACGACAGAATTGGATTATTGCGCTTTGACTAAAGAAGAGATGTTGCAGGATGAGGCAGATTCTCGCGAGGACGTTTATGTATCATGCATATTAATTGAAATAAAGCTAAACGACGTAGAAATAAGTGGATACGTAGCACATTCATGAATATTAATAAATTAAATAGTTCTACTACATATAAAGTAAATCCTCATCGCTGATTGGCTTTGGTAAAGAGGTAGTTTGATTGAAAAATTCCACGTAATCATTATCATTACAGATTTCATTAAGAGGGTCTTCATCCGTATCTCTAAAGCAGTTGTGAAGACAAACAGTCCTCGCCGGCATTTTTAAAATTTCTGGCAACAAAAAAGGCTTTAAAAATGACAGACTGCTTCCAAAAAGTTTCCAAGTTACCATTCACGATAGCTGAGACTTGTTTGAGTTATCGATTAGTTTGTTAATTGTGTGAATTCGCTTAGTTAATGATGTAGACAGAATGACTGGCTTACAACTCAGACGGAAGTCCTCTATAGATGAATCATTCTTATAGGCATTCATTTTTGTATGAAATTTTAGACACTTTCTCTCAAATTTACTTTCTATTATCGCCTATTTTCATTTCCTATATGCGAGTTTCATATAACTGTTATTTACTGTATGGAAATGGGAAATATTAGGAATCTTAAGGTTCCTATAACAGAAAAACATATTTGAGTTCCCGTTTTTCGACTTCTTTACTTCACGTTTTTTACATATTTCTACTTAGTTTTGTATTATGGTTATGTAAAAATTGGTAATAAAATACCACGGGAAATATTCCCAATTGATGATTATCAAATCAGAAGATGGGAGTTATTAATATGTGCGGATTCAAAAAGCTATTGGCTCTTATTTTGTTTTCGTTAAAATGACTTAAGCCTCTTTTTTTAAATTGAGTCTTTCATCGAAATTCTCTCAACCTTTAACCTTTATACGGAATGCGGACTCCCAGCAATGAATTTATCGGGAATTACCCGATATGCATCGTATTATTTTCCTGAAATATAAGAATAAATTCCGTCCAAATAATTAACAAAAAACATTTTTTTTTAACAAAGGAACATATTAATTATTCTTCTGTTTCAACGTCTTTATGGTCAACATTAGTTGGATTACGTAGAAAATATATATGAATGTGTTTTTTAGTGCTTTCAAATGTGATTTCATTTCATAAAGGACTAAGCATTTGAGCACAGTTTGAGAAAAACTCTTTTAGCCTGCGCGGACGATGATTGTATTTGAAGAAGCTTCAAGGCTAAAGCTGATTGTTGAGGGTGGCGACAGCCAAATCGCGAATTAAATCAATGTTATTAAAAAATGTTATACTAAGTAGGAAAGAAGATAAATGTCTATACATGTATCTATTTAAATCAATATTTGATTTTTTTCCTTTATATAATCTTGTATGGTAAGACATAGGGCATTGATGTCTATGGCAAATTGATTAGAATTGAAAAAATTAAGGATTTGATACAACAAACAAAATACCACCACGATTTGTTTTTGGGCTAGTTATAAATTACTTACTGGAATAAATGTCAAAACATGTAGAAAAAAAGCAGAAAAATATGCTGCAAAATTTACCACATTGGACTTATTTTTTCTTGTTTGTTATTTTCTTAGGGGTCTTTGTTATCCGGTTCATATTATTTACCATTTTGATTGTAATTGAACACAATAATAAACTGTAAAAAGAATTTTCAAATTACCTTATTTCTATTCATATGCAGTATTATTCACACCTTGCAGAAGCATGTACATACCAGCTTTAAAATGACCTGTTGGAAGAGGAATCCATATTAAGGTTTCTTGAGCAGCTTTAGGAATATTTTCGACTACATTTTGGACGATAAGCCTATCACATACTGTTTGAAGTATTGATCGATAATTAAATATTCCAATTGCACAGCTTACACACATACATAAATGCACCAGTAATCGCGACTCTGCTTTGCAATATTTCTTGTTACAAATATTGCAATAATACCTAAACCTTTTTTTTTTTTGTTGCTTACTTACTTTACTATCACTATATCTTCTAACGATTTGTTTTTACGTTGCTTACACTTATTTACTACTGAAACGTAAAAAAGACAAACGTAATAATACCTAATCCTTGTTTTTTTTGTTGCTTACTTACCTTACTTACACTATATCTTTTAACGATTTGTTTTTACGTTGCTTACACTTATTTACTACTCAATCTATCTTTCATTATCACTCACATTTGAACATCACTGATTGTTACCCTAAGGTCGTTAGTAATTTAAACATTTAAGGCAATTTTAAGTGAAATTTCGAAATTTCAACAACAAATCGGATTTCGTGTGATTTAAATATCATTGATTTAAAGTGATATCAAGAGCGTTTCGTAAAAACGCTGTAAGCGTAGCCCAAGTAGGCACTTCAGCAAACACCGAGTCCTCGGTTCCTGGTTTTTTACTGCCCCGGTTTTCATACATGTCTTTTGATCGGTGCGCTCGTTTTGTGTTGTAACGGCTAGTGTAGGAGAGATATCTAATAGAGGAACGGGGTAAGGTATACCCTTCGCATTCATAATATTTATCTACCGGGATATCTAATCGATTTCCATTTGTTAACTCATAAAGATTTTATAAAATCTACAAAAGGGAGAGGAACATTCACAAACATTCACAAAGACTAAAACAGCTTGATGTCGGAAAGCTAAAATCGCTGGGAACTTTTCCGATCGAATCTCCCTGAAACTCTCAGAGTACAAACCTGCCAGGCAGAACAATCGACCAACAGTGGAGCCGTTGTCAAAACGCCATCAAAGAAGCTGCCTCTTATGTGTTGGGTTTCAAAACAGCTCCAAGAAAAAACGCTTGACTTGACAACGAGGCTACGCTGTATAGAAGGACAAGAGCGGTTCGTGAGCTCTACGAACTCAAAAGAAGGGAAACCACCGGTTTCTCAAAAGAGAAAAGAAAGAGCATGGGATGGAGGAGTGGTACGGCAGGAATAATGTCCGAAAGTTTTACCAACGGATAAAATAACTATCCAAAGGGATAGTGTCGGAACGAAGACGGACAACTCGTAGTAGAGTCGAATCGATACCGAGAATCTGGAAGGATCACTTCAGCATACTGTTTAACGGCTGTCGGAGGCAAGCATGCCCGGCGAGTGAAATCTTAGTATCGTTTGACCGATCCACAATAAATGAGATCCCTTTGACTGCGCCAACTGTCGGGGGATAGGTCTCCTTAACATCGCCTAAAAGATCTTCTCTCGCCGTTTTGTGTGAGCTCTATTCGTCAACAACATGATAGGTCCCATGATAGGTAGGATCAGTGCGATTTCTGGACTGGGAAGTCCACCATTGACCAAATCTTGACATTACGGCAGATCATAAAAAAAAACCAAGAGATGAAAATCGACACTCACCACCCATTTGTCTAATTTAAGGCCGCATATGACAGCGCGCTTAGAGACGAGCTATACAGCGCCATGTCTAGTTTTCATTCCATTCCTTTTTCATTCCTGCTAAACACGTCAGGTTGTGCAGGATGACGATGGACTCTCGCTGCTCCATCAAGGTCGGTAACGAACTCACCGAGACCTTCATTGTAAAAAAAGGGTTTAGACAAGGCGAAGCGCTGTCACCATTGTACTTGAGAAGGTCGTATAAAACTCACACGCCAACACTAAAGGCACAATTTTTCCAAAAATCCTTCCAATCCTGCAATTGAGTAGTAGAGCCCTCTCTCGAAGGACCAAGCTCACATTATATAATACCTTGATCATCCCTGTCCTGCTCTATGGCGCGGATGAAGATGAACTTGCTGTCTTCGAGAGAACAGAGGGTTCAACCAGGAACTGTACAGGCAGTATAGAGACATGAGTCTAGTCAGTCAACTATGGTTCCAACGCCTAAGATGGCTAGGCCGTGCTTAGCGCATGGACAATACTGCTCTATCCCAAAGAGTCTTTAAACCCGAATCACCCCGCACTAGGGGATGACCAAGAAGCCGATGGTGAAGGACCTCAACCAACTCGGCGTGCGAAATGGGAGACAACTGGCTAATGATTGTGCCAGCTGGAGACTCTTGTTGGCTGAGGCCCAGGTTCACGCCGGACTGTAGCGCCATAAGAAGAAGAATAACAGACTTAGCCAGAGTAATGTATGTAATGTGTTATTTTTGCACAATTTCCCGCACCTTGCAACGTATTATAAATCGACTTGGTACGTATTCCAACTATGGAATCTGCGGTTAACCTAAGTCCTAAGTGACGGACTTAAAATAATTGGGGTAGAACATCCAGAAACGAAAAATGGAACTTAAACGGAGAAAAGTGAAAGAATATCTATATCCTGGAGTGATATTAATTAGCAACCTAAATATGGAACCTTATTTAAGCGAATAATCGAAAAGTGCTATATGCGATACTTGGAAGAGATGTTTTCCAAATAAATTTGTTGGCAATAGTGTCAGATACAAAGTCCGCCGTACGGTAGTACTTTCGGTATTAAACAGTAGAAAAACTCCTACTAAATTACATTAAAAGATGCTTTCATTTGCCTAGTAACAAACAAAATTACGTGATATATATAGAAATTAGACTGTCACCATTGCTTATTAGAACACTCAAGCTGCACCTGCATTATGTAATGAAAGTTCTAGGTATGGCAGATGAAAGAATCCCTAAAATTATAGTGTTGAACATTATCCAGAAAGGAATCCTTGTGGTATAGGGAACCAGAAAAGCTTGTGGCCTACTTGTGGCTTGTGGCGGACTGGATTGTTAATTTGTGGACTTATGTCAATTTATGGTCTCATAGCAAAAATGGATGAAAAATTAAGAGAATACTTTATAAACAAATATGCCTCCAACCTTAGTTCATAGATGAGTATAGAGTGTCGTAAATCAAATTTGTGTGAACGAAATTACTGTAAAAATGTAAGCAGTTCGGAGCATATTTTGTCGATCCTAAAAATAAGATGAGAGCAGATAGGGCTAAACTAAATCCTGCGTCTACCCATTTATTACAATAAATGCAACATGTCGGAAAGAGAAGAAGTCATCTACTTTATTGGAAATGTTTACTGTGTTAACAATGTTAATGCAGACTTTAAAGCCATGCTTAAAGATTTGTGTAATTGAATGTAAAGCATGTATAGAAAAAAGACAAGAATAATAAATCAGGTACATATCTTTCTATCTTTTTATTCCAGAAAAACAAAAATTCATTTTGGTATATTGTCTATATTAATGTACACAATGTTATAGTAAGGTACATATATTTATATAGGAAATCATTTGAAAGTATGTATAAAAAGTAAGAGAGGTATATTCACACACAAGCTGCGTTGGAGAAAGTATATCGTGTCATTCAGACCAAGTCCAAATTCATCTTTACTATGTATCGCTAACCTTATGGGATGCATCCTTATATTTACATCGCATCCGTTTGCAAATGACAATCATTAAAAAATCAAAACTCATGTTTGGGTTGGTATGCTTATTTTTTAGTTCATCCCCAGTTAAAAACGAGTATATACCCTGTTTTTAATACAACCCAAGGCACATTTCTACTGCCACACTTAATGGTTGGAAAAAAAAATTACAACGAAGCTGTACGTTTTATTCGTGACTGCGGATGGCTTTATGAATATCATAATAAAAACTTTTCCAATTAGTCAGCAATTTAAACTCGATCAGTGTGCTTTTAGATTCGATCTGAAAAAATAATGTTCTATAAGGACGACGTCCGAAGAAGTCGGTTCGACGATTGTACTGCTTCGTGTAATGCTAAAGCCGTCGTCGCCTTGAACGACTCATTAATGCGTAAAATATCATTTTGACATTCAATTATCAAAAGCGACGATTGAACGATTGCTATTTTACAATCGTTTCATTTCAAATATTTAATAAGAATCGCATGTAGATTTACTCCCGGACGGCCTACAAACTATCATAGAGATAGCGCTCACCAAAAGTGCTAACCTCATAATCGGTGGTTACTCAAACTCACACCACTTGTTATGAGGAAAAACTAATATCAAAGATAGAGCGAGTTACTCTTAAAAAACCTTGAGAGATTTAACAAATCAAAGAATACAAGCGAGTCGTTTTCATAAATAAGGTGGTTAAGAGCTCCCATGTTGACCCAGGATGTAAGAACTATCAGCTTATCATCCTTTCTACTCAAAACTCTAGAAAGGCTCATTGGTCTTTATACGTGTATAGACCCAACAAAACTTTCGGTATCACAATATGCATGCATCAAAGGGCGTAGAAACAGCGCTCCATACCGTGGTACGCACAATTGAGACTTTAATCAACTTTAAACTTTTATACCATTTTTGCTTTCATAGGTTGCTTATACATAGAAGGGGCTTTTAAGAAAATCATTGAGACAACATCAGGGGAGAGCTAAACGTTGAAGCAGAACTAGTAGCACTCAATGCTATAATAATTAATGCTGCTTAGGAAATGCGTGCATAAAATGCTCAGTCAGAAGGGGTACCTTAAGAGTGGTACATGTCAGTAAATAAACTGCTGGTGGAGAAGACAGGTTGCAAAACCATTGCCTGTGAGGATGATGTTGCCATAGCCTTCTAAGGAAAATACCTCCGAGTTTTACTAGATCTAATCCGAAATGGTATCAATCTATTTAACAACTAGGCTATTGAAAACGGTCATAGCATCAACGATCAGAAGACCGATATTGTCCTTTTCACT
Organism: Eristalis arbustorum; assembly: GCA_916610145.1. NCBI lineage: Eukaryota > Metazoa > Arthropoda > Insecta > Diptera > Syrphidae > Eristalis > Eristalis arbustorum. The sequence continues at coordinate 77,945,796 of OU744316.1, read as the reverse complement.
ATACAATATCCTTCTTATTGAAACTGAAATATCGTTACGAATAGCCAGGCAGCAATTAAATCTCCTGAAACTCAAAAATTGTAATCGACTGCTGCGAATCTCCTAACGAGATATCCGAGTAGTTCAAAATTCACCTGTGCTGGGTGCCAGGCCAAGAGAGTGCTGGGTGCCAGAAAATTGCAGAGCTGACAAGCTCGATAAATACACCATCTTGTAACATTTGTACCCCTTTAACTACCTTTAAGTTAAAGATCAATAACCTCTCCAAACAGAAATGCCAGGTGGCTGACTACTATAAAATAATGAAACAAATCTTACCTCATCTTCCAAAAAGATCAAGTAGCATGATCTCCCTTAGGCGACCAAACGTTTACGCTGAAGTGGGAATAATCACCGCACAATACCTAATAGGCCTTTACGCAAAAAGTTTAGATCCCTTCTCTGATGACTTCTGTAGAACCTGCCGAGACGAGTATGAGGGGGGAAAGTATTCAACACCTTCTCTGCGACAGTCCTGCACTCGCCTCAACTAGGAACTATAGGCTCATACTTTTATGACAGCAATACACAAGTCAACGTACTAGTCAAATTTGTCGACAAAATTGTCTAGCTATCATAATCACCGCTCGAATTTTGAACAGATATATTCATCGCATCTGCAAACAGTGCCGTTTCATTAAAACAAATGCAGTCGTACCAGCAAGCGTCGTTTCAGTCATTATAGCCAATATTTTCCTTGCATAAAATGGACAAAATAAGTCGCTGTAAGCGGTATTTCGTTGATGGTGTTCTCATCAATGGGATTATAATGGATCTCAGTCGGGACTAAACAGTTTTGACAGTATTTTAATTTTGTGACTTTTTATGCTTATTATATTGTATTCGAACTTACGTTAGGTTGTAGTGGCTGACTGCTAAGTCACACTTAGGCCAGAGTATGCCCATTGTGATAACATGTATTCTAACTTACTTGAATGTGATTAACTCTCAATTTCTAACACTAAAATTATTATTATATTTCGGATGAATATTGTGCAAAGCATTTGCTATTCATGTAGTTATATGCGGCTTATAGTGCAATGCTACTTGCAGTTGCAAAAGACAGTAAGACAACGAATTCTAATCTTTTGCACTCCGATGGCACACTCAACTGCGTTTTTTTGTTTTTGCATGTCGTTTATCGAATTCCCTCTCGAGAGAAAATAAAACAAGTTCCATTATCGGCATGATTTTACTTTGTAGTTTGCCGGATATACATGGATGAAAAATTCAAAACCGCACTGTTCAAGTTCAATAGATCGAAGGTGAAACTCTTAAAAGGGGGGAAATGGTTAAGTAGAGAACGTTTCTATAAATGAGTATATTTGTGCCACAAGATCACGGGAGAAAAATCAGATCAGAAGGAAAGAGTTTTTATTTCTGAAAACGTAGACAATTGCAAAATAGAAGTAGAAGAATTTAATTTCGCTTATTCTCTTTTCTTCTTGTTCAAATCATGTATAGTACATATAAAAATCAATGGCAATGTCGTCTGCTAGATTGATTGAATAATAAATTATATAAATACATTCAGTGTTACAACGTCGCTTACACATCAGTACGTAATCAAATTTTATTTTTTTTTATTTATTTTTGAATTCAGAATTCAATTGCTGAGTATTCTGTTCCGGTAAGCTGGCGCTTCTTTTCATTTCGTTTCAATATAATGCATTCCCTACAATAATTGTAACCGAACAAGAATAGCATTGGTTCTACTAGAACCGCACATTTTCCTAGGAGGTAAAATAAACATGAAAGACATCTTCTGTCTTATCTTCTTTTAGGTTAAACAAACTGCATATGTCAAAATTATCTCCTCTACGTGTCAAAGCAAGCAAGCAAATTATCGTTGATATCACTGAAGGGTATCGAATGGTTGATAGTCTTCGCGATATATACGCGAAATTCGAAGATTGTCAAGCTTTTTAATTGTAGACAAATGACCAGTGAATTAATTTCTTGCTATAGGAATTAAGCGAAGAGAACAGTGAGAATATATCCGGGAGCTCCTAAGCCGATAGCTGGAAGTATGTAAGCCCTACTTTACACCATTGGGAGCTTGTAAAGAAGTGGTTTATTTCTACTGGAACTAAGTTAGTTTTCTACTAATCATTATGTTTCTCAATTTAATTACAATTAAGGTGATCAGCATTTGGTTAAGAATCCGGTGCATCATCCAAGAAGCAAACACAATGATATCTGTTGTCTTTATTAGAGATTTGTATAAAAACAGGCCTACTGACCTGAAGTATATCTGCTCTGGAAAAATGACGGCGGATATCTTAACGAAGAACTGAGTTAAGATAAAGCAAGTGCAGTAAAACGTCTTACCCTGCCGTAACTTAAAGCAAATCAATTTTTTCTTGTCACAGTTCTTATATTTTTTTTTAGAAACTCATATTCATTTATCTTTTCACATTTTGTATGAAAAGGTTGGAATTAGTTTTGCCGCCGGTAAAATGTGAAAAAAATATTACATCTAGTTTTGGAGACACTAAAGTGACAAATTACTAAAAACAAACTATGTAGTTACATTGGAATTCAAAAGAGAGTTTCTAACAAAAAAATAAAGCACAAAAAAGTACTTACGTGAATAATATATTCTACTTACGTCTTAGTTAGTACCAAATTACCTAATGGAAAACAAAAAAAAAAAACTTAACTTAAACTAATTACACACATGCAGTCAAAACCGGTTATGTCGTCATTCAAGGGACTGACGAATTTGGTACGTGAATATGTCGATATGTCCTTTTAACCGATGTCAAGTCATGTGAAGAAATTTGTTTTCAATCAAACATCTTGACTCATTGTTTCATAATTTTTATTTAATTTCGATGTACAGGCATTACATATATAGATATGTACAAGGATATAATAAGATGTATAAGGTCAGTTTAGTTTCCTCAAGTTGCTTTCTAATTTTGTTCTTATCCTTTAAAATTGTGTTGTTGTGTGTGCATTAATCTTTGACGAGGTTTTTATCTCGCTCCCCAGCTTCCAACTAAAAAAGTATTCCCGCTTTGTCTTCAATAGTGAAGATTTTGACTCACTGTGCAACCGAGGCAATTTTATGTGTCGCCAATAAAATTATATTTCTACTACTACTTCTAAAACAAAAAAAAAAGGAATTAAGCAGTAAAATATCCGAAATCCCATACAACCCAACAGCCAGCACCACAAACAGTGCCGTTTCATGCAAAAATTCAGTCTCAACTAGTCGCCGGTTTAAGTAGTTATAACCAATATTTTTCTTAAAAATTTGGAAAAAATAAGTCGCATTAGACAATATGTCGTTGTAAGCGATATGTTATACAATTATTGATTACAATTGATCTCAGCCGGGACCTAAAATGGGCAATTTGCACTTCTAATGACAATTTTTTTAGTACAAGTATTCTGCATTCGCCTTTCATAGGGCCCACAACATTCTTCTGAATTTTGCTTGTGATGGGCTGGCTCAGTGAAGTCTAATCAGGAGAAGTTTGTGGCTTCGTGTGAGTAAAACGACATATTTTTATGCCTTCACTGACTGAAGATAAGGCATATTTTCGAGAAGATTAACTCGAATCTAAGAGTGCATTTCATTATTTTTTTGAGACTATTTGCTAAAGACGGACAGCGGCTTGGAAATTCGAATCTTCAACATATTATCTACTCGTTTGCGAAATCTACACTGGCAATATAGGGAATGCTTACGACGTTAACTAAGGCCACCGGGCTGTGAAGGACCTATTTGCAGCAAATAGAAGTACGGGGCAGATTATAACAATGGATAATTTCTTCTCGTCGCTCCCGTCGTGTGTTTGGACTCAGTAAGTATGCAATTCAGAGATCGTGTTTAAAAGTGGAGTAAGCGATCGTTGTGTTTACCTTACGCTCTACAATATGCGACCTTTGGCAGCTTTTACAAATTCTAAATTTGAAATCCATCTTGTGGGCATGTAGGGTGAAACGTAAGAAGGGTTGACCAAATTGCTTGTGCTCGAAAAATTCTGGGATTCTGAGTGTTCTCTTTTGTTACCCTTCGTTTAATTTTCGATTACTTTATTTTTGTTGTCCCATTGATGGATGCTAGATGCATAGTATCGAAGCAAAAATCATCACACATCGCATAGTCCTTCAATGTACGACTACATAAATGCAAAACGATATGTGTATGTGAAAATTATATGTTTTCTCGATAGAGTATTGGGTCGTGTGTTTATTGGTCAAATGCAAGAGGGCCGTATGTCATATGAAACAAGTGTAAATCATACATTAAGTAATCTTAATAGAAGAAAATTAAAAAGAGAATAAAAACCAAAATATGTATCTGACATCATAAACATAAACATGGGTGTATGACAGGGTCCGATTCTATTTATAGTGCACGATAATGGCCCAATGTTCTTAAGCTGGTTTTAGGCTTAGGTTGGTATTAAATGCCAATGAAATCATATTATATAACGAAGGAAAAAATCGTTGGGAGTGTAAAAAAAACTAATATATTACATTAGCAGTGGTGGCCCGTGGCGTTGAGGGTATGTGCGTCGACCCCAAGCTCGACGTTGTAGGTTCGATCCCTGCTCTGTGCTACGAAAATAACGTTCACTGCCCCACCTCTTTAGAGTCACTAATAATGCTTAGAGGGTATTTCCTTTCTGGAAAACGCGTCTCAAACTTGGCCGTTCGGAGTCGGCATAAAACTGTAGGTACCTTCCACTCGTGAGTGAACAATAGCACGCACAAGACGAGTGGTAGTTAAAAAGCTAGACCCTGGCCCTCTACGGGCTGTAGCGCCACTCATGTTATTATTATATTACATTAGCAAGGTCAACAAAGGCTCAAAGTCAACAAAAATCAGTTAAATGGCCATAAGACAAAGAAGATATAAATAAGCTCCAATTCGGTCAAAAAACCTTATGTAAAGCGAGAAATCAGTTTAGAAATGGACCACATAAAATATTTATTAATTCTCATTCATAAGAAGCTTAGTTCCAACAATCATTTCGAAAAAAGGTAAACAAAAAGAACTATTCAAGAGAATCAGACACAAAATTGATTATATGACCGCGGTACTGAGTCGTATGCTATATGATCACAACAGACTTCAAAAACTTCAAAACAACATAATGACACTGATAACATATATATATGGTAGACGCACTTAAATGGCTCGGAAACGTAACCAGACTTCAAAAACTTCAAAACAACATAATGACACTGATAACATATACATATTGTAGACGCACTTAAATGGCTAACCATAAAGCAAAGAATACAGCTGAAGACTTTACTATCGGCTTTCTAAATAAAAATTGTCAAATGATCACGATCTTAAATATTTAAGAAACATGACCACTCGGATCGGGTCGGGACTCAAACCTTTTAATGTACTTCCAAATTAATTGAAAATATAAACTAATCACAATTCAATTCTTAAGAAAGAGAATGCGATAAATTATTAAAAACGTTGTCCTGAGAAATGTATTTATGAAAATATATTACTTATACAAAATAATAAAAACAAATAAAAATTTGTTAACGGTTTTGTACGAGTAGTATATTTTATCACAAATTATATTACCATACCATCCCCTATTATATACAACACAAATGTTGAAATACTCAGTAATATTGTTTATTATTAGGTTGCGATAGCTAGTGATTGAAACACACACTTAAATGATTCTTCTAGTATTGACTTTTATACAGTTGAGTTAAACAACAAAACAACAACTGTCATGCGGTGTCATGAAATTAATTAATGATTTTACAAGATATCAGCACAACCCGTCAGTTGATCCATTCAAACTACTATTTATGATTTATATCCATTCTCTTTACCATATCTCTCCACCAAAACAAGATTTGTTTTAAGGTAAATTCAAATATCAGCAACTCTTCGTGTGATGCACCAACCACTCGCCAACAATGTAGAGAGGTACGGGGATTTCCGATAACGTTTTTCTCATTCCACTATCCAACTCAGCCCAAAGTGCATTCATAAATTGTCCTCATGTACACCACTCTGGCGTTACAATTGAAAAATCTTTGAACGCACCATATGCCCGAATAGTACTTCGGCAGTTGACAAAGGGGAAAGGGGAAGGGGGTCGTCTGTCCTGGTGCATGTTGTGCTCATGTTCATCTACAGCTAGTTTGACAAGATGTTGCCCGTCAGACTCTCGCGCACAAATCGAATTGCTCTCAATATCCAGCCGGCCCTTAGTAGGTGTCTCTACGCACTGATTACAACATCCAAGCGTGTGTTCTGGAGCAACCTCTCTTCTTCCACAACAAGCGACCACGACAGGATCAGAGACACAAGGCAACATTGGTGTCACAAGTCGCGCGCGAGGATAAATTAAAATCTCATATAGACGCGCGAGAAAGCAAGCCAATAAATTTCGATTGTACGCGGCAGCATGTTACCATCACATGACACGACAGACGGACGGCGTTGGTCCACGGGCCAGCTACGACTCCAAACAAGATTGTTAAATGCAAAATACTTGTGCGATGATAAATTTATTATTTTCGGATAAAGATACATACAGATATAAGCACTCACTCGCGAACGTACGCTGTTGACCAGAAGATGGCCTTCCGACACAAGCCGTACTTCGACTGCGCTGCACGAGAATTCAGACCAATTGTGCAGATAGGCTGTCGCCTTGTCCGTCGAAATGGTCGTCAAAAGATTTTGCAATAGCACATAAGTAAATACACAACATGACCCGCGTCGCTCTTGTCACATTCATATCGAAGCGCGTGGACTTTACAATACCAACCATCAGCCCCCAGGAGATTGCAGAGTATTCTGGTGTTCTTTCCAAATTTCCACTGTACGTCCTTCACCGGCCACAAAGAGGTGTAAAACAAATTTATTAATCCAAGAGTAATGACGGAAAAGGTAAAATTTATTAGACCTGACATGATAAATAACAATTTGCAAAGTTGGAGAGATTTCTCAATAAATTTATTGCGGATATTTTCCCTGGGTCTATAAACTTATTTTGCCAATGGACAAACATTGTTAATACAGCCACATATAAGTATTTAATAAATTCAGGTTGTCCATGAATTATCAAAAATTGGTAATACAAGAGCTCCTAATCTACAATTTGTATTAACTGCTTGCAGTTTATCAATTGTCATTGCAAATGCGGTTACAGTTTCAATTGACTTTGTATACTTGCACGGAACATGGGTATACTTGGTATTGAATTTGTGTACTTTGTAGCTAGTGTGTAATGAATTGATTGAATTTCTCTGAACGAATATTGAAAAAAAAACCATTATGCGTCAAAAAAAGGCTTCTGTATATCCCATCGTAATAATGGACGTCTCATATTCATCCGCTTTTAGCTAGCCGCAATGCAACTTATTATCTTAAGTAGCTGTTTTTCGTAGGCTCTGGCAATCTCCGGTGTGCTCAGGCGTCCAATGTCAATGCTTATCTTTGTTGGCTGGCGCCGCTTTCTGACATTGGATAGTCGGGCTCTGAATGTTGCTACGACGAGAAAGTGGTCAGAGTCGACGGATATTTGACGCGTGTTTTGCGTCAATAAGCACATGTCGATTTGAATGTCGGTTCGACTGTCCGGGGATTGCCAGGTTGGTGTATGGGATCATTCACGTGCGAACCTAGTCCTAAGTATTACCACCTAAGATGTCTTCTTTACATCCTTAGCATCGAAGTATCCAAGTACGATTTGTCCACCTTCCATTTTCCATCAAGAGTCATTATAGTCCTCTTTGACAGAGACTTAAACCTCGTCAGTAAGGTCATGTGTTGATGTTGCTGATGCCAGACCGCAGCTTAGCGATCACTTAAACTTGAACTTGAAATCGATGACCTTTAAGATTAATACTTTTCCCACAAGGGATCCACATCCCAATATATGCAACCTTTTCTTTAAGCTGTAGGTTAGGTTAGTTAGGGTAGTAGTGGCTGCCTGCTCAGGGCACTCACACTTAGGCCAGAGTAGGCCCATTGTGATACTACGCGGATAGACTTCTCCTAACACTGGAACCAGTTGGTGCTTCTAGTGAAGCGATTTAGGTGGCCAATGGTGGCACTGTTTAGCTCGTTACGGCCGCTGAAGTAGTAGGTTCCTAGGCTTAGGAACCCACCCCTTCTTTTGTCTTTGATCCATCTGTAAAAATGCGCAGAGGATCTTCCAAAGTTTGCCCGTCAGACGTGCAGTTCGATCTGGAAGGAATACTGATCGAGAATTTCTTCTTCTTCTTCTTCGATTGGCGCTACAGTCCGGGGTGGACCTGGGCCTCAACCAACATGCCTCTCCAGCCAGCACGATCTTTCGCCAGCTGCCTCCAGTTGCGCACACCAAGTTGGTTGAGGTCCTTTTCCACTTGTGTGCGCCATCTAGTGCGAGGACGTCCTCTGTTGCGCTGTCCCAATGGCTCGGTGTCGAAGACTCTTCGGGCCGGAGCTGTGGTGTCCATCCGCTCTACATGACCTAGCCATCTTAAGCGTTGGATCCGAAGACGCTTAACTAGGTGCATGCCGCTGTACAGCCCGTATAGTTCGTGGTTGAACCTTCTCCTCCAAACGCCATCAACGCAAACAGGACCAAAGATCGTACGCAGAACTTTTCTCTCAAAACAACCAAGAGCTTCTTCATCCGCTTTCAATAGCGTCCATGTCTCTGCGCCATAGAGCAGGACTGGGATGATCAGGGTTTTATACAAGCTCAATTTGGTGTTTCGAGAGATGGCTCTGTTACTCAATTGCCAAAAATGAATTTCTTCTAGGCTTCCCAAAAAAACACAAAAAAATCTCTAGACTGTCAAACGGCAGATACCGCTGTCAGGCAGAATGTTCCACTCAATCTGGACGATGACAGACGAGAATTCCGTCCCCCAGACTTAGACGAGGTCAAGATAGCGATATATATACTGAAGTCAAACAAAGCAGCTGGAGCAGACGATTTTTTCCGCTGAAATGTTTAAGGCACTCGGAGATGATCTGGGGGGGCGTGTGCAACAGCTCATCTGTAAGATATGGTCGGAGGAAAGCACACCCGACGAGTGGAATCTCAGAATCGTTGCCCGATCCACAAGAAAGGAGACCCCTTTGGCTGCGCCAACTATCGAGGGATCAGTCTTCTTAATATCGCGTATAAGATCTTCTCTGCCGTTTTGTATACGCGCCTGAAGCCGCTCATTAGTAATCTAAAAAGCCAGAAAAGTCCACAATAGACCAAATATTTACACTTTGGCAGATCGTGGAAAAGACCACAGAAATGCAACATCGCCACTCACCATCTGTTCGTCGATTTCAAGGATATGCATATGACATATATATTTGACATATATACAACGCCATGTCTAGTTTTGACATTACTGCCGAACTCGTCAGGTTGTGCAGGATGATGATGAAGAACTCTTGCTGTCATGTGATTTCTTCAAGATCGTCCTGGAGAAGATCGTGCAAAACTGACACGCCAACACCAGAGGCACGATCTTCCAGAAGTCCGTGCAATTGTTAGTATAGCCGATGACATTGAAGTGATTGGCAGAACTCAGCGAGCTGTCAATGAGGCATTTGCTAACATTGAGACGGAAGCGGCTAAAATGGGTCTGGTGGTGAATGAGAGCAAAACGAAGTATATGCTGTCCTCAAATAAGGACATACAACATCGAATAACTTTGAGGTAGTCAAGGACTTCACTTACCTCGGCACAGAGATCAAGCGTAGGATACCTCTTGCCAATCTGTTTCTTTGGGCTCAAGATGCAATTGAGTAATAGAGCCCTCTCTCGAAGAACCAAGTCGACTCTTTACAAGACGCTGTTCATCCCAGTCCTGCTATACGGCGTTGAGGCATGAGATCTCGAAAGCGGATGAAGAAGTCCTTGGTCTCTTTGAGAGAAAAGTTCTATGTACGATCTTTGGTCCTGTTTGTGTTAACGGGTTCTGGAGGAGAAAATTCAACCACGAACTGTACGGGCTGTACAGCGACATGAGCCTAGTTAGGTGTCTACGGATCCAACGCCTACGGTGGCTAGGTCATGTAGAGCGTATGGACACCGCAGCTCCGGCCCGAAGAATCTTCGAGTTCGAACCTGTCGGGCAACGCAACATAGGACGCCCCCGTTTAAGGTGGCGCACCCAAGTGGAGAAGGACCTCAACCAACTGGAGACAGCTAGCCAGAGCTCGCGCTATTTGGAGAGGCTTGTTGGTTGAGGCCTAGGTCCACCCCGAACTGTAGCGCCACACAAAGAAGAAGAAAAAGATCAGAGAATGAGTGATCAGATGATACCCTCCAATTGCTGTCAAAAGTATAACCATATTTAACTAAATTACGAATATTGGCTCGAAGGCTTATACACATATTCCAAAAACAAAACGATCAAAATGGGATGCGAAAGTTTAAGACATAATTTTCGTTGTTTATTGCGAAGGCACTTAGTGATACAGGTTAATAAATCCGACAAATAATAACGTTGCAGAAATCTTGAAAAATGTCTCCGAAAAACGTGAAGCCCTTCGACTGTAAGTGGATATTTAAGACTAAAAGAAATGAAGAAGCACGTTATAAGGCGCCCTTACATTCTGACTTGTTTTAAGATATACATCCATAAGATATTTAATCTAGGTACAATTCAATTCTTCTATCTCAAATAGAACGAATAAATGCGCTGACAGCAATTCTGCAAGGAGATCTTGCTGAAGAAATATACATGGTCAATCGTGAAGGCGTTACAGAAAAATTCTGCAAATTAAAGCTCCTTACATTGCGTATGCAGTGAGTTGTTAAAGTAAAGGTAACAATAATTTTGATAAGTCCCATTGGACAGCGGTAGAAAGAATTTTTCGATATCTCAAGGAGCCAGTGTTAAGTTACATATCTTATTCAAAATAAACTGTTTGGATACTATGACTTGGAGTTAAGTGGAATGGAGTGGTATGGCAGAAAAACCCGCACAAAATAATAATTTATTGTGACAACAATAGTGTTTTTGCTCGATCAAATCAGGCAACGAAGTTCATGGATATATTATTAGACATAAGAAGTGAAGATATGTCTGCGAATATTTGACGTTTCAAACATAAAACATTTTATTGATGATGCTTATTGATTTTAATTCAGCTTTTAGTTGAGGTGTTGAATCTGACTTTTATATTTACCATATAATCGAAGTAGGCGCAATTCGTAATTGTGCATAAATGTTCTCGATCATTGATTTCATCGTTCATCTGAATAACGCGCAAACACTATTTTACTAAAAAGTATTCGCTTTTATTTTCATGATCATATAATGGGAGGTGTTGTTATTGATTTCGAGTTTCTAACATGTAAGTATCTTATGGTCTCCTACAGTACAGTTACTACCATTAATATTCGGTTTTTTATTCGAATGTGTGAAAAATTGCTGTAACAGGATAAGACCAAATAGTTTTAAAAAAATCAATTTGGCATTTTTTTGAGTGAAAATAGCTGACCATTACCACAAAATACTCAGACTCAGAAAAAATACCTTCATTAATATTTGGTTTTTTAACTATTCTATTTAATTTACACAATAAAAAAATATGTATGAATATTTTGCGATGTATCCTTTATTCTCCAAAACGTGGGATAATCGGTTTGGAATGTTGGCCATAATTTCTTTTTATGTATTCTGCACTTATTTTATTCCGTTCTTCTTGTAATCTAAACTTCAGAGCGTTTACGGAAGAAATAAGGTTCTCCCACCGATCCAATTCGGCCCACAAATTTTCTGTGGAATTAATCAGGTGATTGTGCAGGGATGGCTATAACGTTTAGCCAGTTGTATAGTAGCCATTTGGAAAATATGGTCTTTATGTTTGAGATCATTATGCTGAACAATGTTGATGAAAGGTTTTTTTCTGTGCTACTCTGCCGTTGAATCCTTTTGATTTGATAGGTTTGCGAATCGTAAATTCAGAAACATGCTTTCCGAATTCAACCAACAGCTGCCTTACTACCTTGGGTGCACTAAGACGATTGTTAGCTTTAATTTTTCTTGTTATAATGCGTTCTTCGCGCTGTATTAATTTCTTAGGCAGGCGTTTTTGCTTTTTGAACTCGATATGGCCTTCGTCCCTGAACCGTCTTATGATGTCACCGACCGTATTAGGTTTAATTTTCAAATTTTCCAAATTTTTTGTATAATGTGACGTAGACACAAACCAACCTAAAGTGCCATCTGCGGGAAACAATCCAACACCATTGGGAAAATTCCACAGACAGATGGCGACAGAGAAAGAATGTTGGCTGATATAAATTTCGGAACGCGGCCGAGGCAGGACAGTTTAGATTGGGTTTTTGTATAAAAGTGATCAAAGTGTTATAAGCGTGAGCGTGTAATAAACTAACTGCGGTGATTAGCCTGTAGTAAAGGTAAAGTAGTAACTGTACAGTAGAGGTAAATAAATCAGTTAATATAATTTTTGAACTTCAATTTGTCACAATCCAGTGATCGAACCCTGTTATATTAGGCAGATTGTGAATATGTAGACACAGTTTTGTGCAACAATGTGCTTGACCCTTTAAGAGAAGGTATCGTCGCGATCGGCTTATCCACGAAATGTTGGATATCATCGATGAACTAAAAATGGTTAATACCACTTGAGAAGTAGATGTCTGATGTCTTGATGCTGCTGGTAACGGTGCAATAGCCGAGGGTAACTCAGGGGATGAGAATGATACTAATGCCGATAGATTTAACAAGCCGCAGTTACTTGCTCCACTCTTCGGATCCAACGCTTAAGATGGCTAGGTCATGTAAAGCAAGTCCACCCCGGACAAAAAGCCAAAAGAGATTCGGTGGCGCCAAAAGATATTCTTTATGTCATGTTAACAAATCAATTTACAAGACCTATCTAGCAAAGTGGCATAAAAAAAATGTAATGAATTGAAACATAAAATGAAGGATTTAACATATGATAAAGACATGTAAATACCATATGTATCATTTTATCATTCAATTGATAATTGATAAATTTGTCAATCAAAAAGGATATCGGTATTGTGCAGCTCAGTGATACAATTTTTGACAATTGTGAATAAATTGACTGCTGTGAATGAGAATCAAGAATTTGACACCTCTATTGCGAGTGTCAAGAAATAAGCGATATAAATATTATTTGTGATTTATTTCAACTTAATTTAATGAAACTAGAACATTCTAAGCAAAACAATGAAGTAAAAATAAGTTCAGTTGGCTTGTAGCTTGACGATTATGAACAATCTTAACTTTTTTTCTTCAAAACTCTCAGAAGAAGAAGGCTGTTAAAAGATGTTTTTGAAGTAGGAGTACGTTTAATTGTAAGTATGTATGCAATTTCGCATTCGAGATCAGTTCCAATGGGTAATCCTTTTTCAGTTATGCATAAATTGCTTTTTAGCTCCAGTGCCTCGAACAACGAATCTACACCTGTCATTAGATCGTCGACACACATATCGTGTAACATATACATATTACATGTAACATGTAGCAAATTTGACATTCTCCTGCCGAAATGGAAGTTATATCATATATTTGCTGCCTGACGTTCGTGCAAAAGTGTGGCCAACTGTCGAAATTTGTGCGCACCTGACAATTTTGCATTGCAATCCATAGTCTGCATGGACACATGTCGATACCCGGGCCAATCGCGATAGTCTCCGAAAAACGGGGTAGTATGCATAGGTTGCAGCGAATCTTTATCGTTAGATGAAGTTGTTTAACCTCTCTAGGATTTGGTTTTGAGATATCCATAGCTCTTTAAAAAGCGTAACTTGCGGTTAATTGGATAGCGTGGTCAAGGCTTTAATGCCATTCAATAAAGCACATTTCGCCGTAATATACTTCGTTTCAACGATCTCAAATTCAGCTTTAATATTTGCATATTCCTTTTGAGCATGGTACTGAAAGAGATACCATAGGCCTACACACATGACATTCCACATTTTTTTCTATCTAGCCGCTCTTCCAATTCTAGAATATGCACATTCAAAATACCTCTCAATGTCTTACAAAATACAAATAGTATACCTCATATTTTGCAGTTAATCAAGTGAAAGTAGCAAGTTGATCCCCATAAAACGGATCGCAGCAACAACCAGGAACGACAATTAAACAATCAGACTTGCGCTTGTAATTATTTGCAGATAATGAACTTCTAACAACCACCAAATATTAATAGATTTAATAAAATTGACCAAACAATTCAGCTCGAAGGACAAATTTCAGCGGACAAGACACATGACAAGCGTAATAAATTGTCATTTATTGCATCAAGACAAATCAAATATGCAATATATATACAATAAACTTGGCCCCATACTTTGCGCTTGGTGGTTGTCGACAGAAAAGAGTGAGCTAGCATCGAGAATAACCATCGAGGTTGAAGAAAACAAATAATATTGCTCTCATTACGCTCGATTGAAATCCATGTTGTGTACCTGCAAGTGTACCGAGATCGTATCATAAAAACAAAACAATATGGAAACCTGTAATGACAATCGGGTAAGTTAGCAAATTAATGAGTATTATGTGTTTAAGAATAAATATTAAGCTTAGAAACAATACGTTGAACATTATATTATTAAGCAATACATAGGAGTCTTTTACCTGCACATACATACAAATGGCGGCTGCATCGGTATTGTGTCAACTGACCGCCTTTTAGGTAAATGTTTATGTTTATTTATTTCTTTTTGAAAAAATATAACAATGAAATTATATGTAAATTAAAATCTTTACTATTTGAAGGTCACAAAAGGATAAGCTATATAGCTTAATAATTTTGAAATTATAAAACATTTTCAGATTCAGAGAGCTGAATGGACATTCATTAAAAAATCGCTGTTACCACTGGCATGCAAAAACCGTTTTTTTGTATTAGCACTAAATAAGAACGTTTTTCTAACTTACAGCCTAAAGATTGAATTATTACAATGGATACCAGTTGTTCTAGACTTAAGTTTTTGATATCAAACGAAAGAGAAAAAAAGTGTTAGACTCAATTAAAAAAAAAACCAACATGAAATTTTTTGTGGTGGCCCGTGGCGTTGTGGGTATGTGCGTCGACCCCAACCTCGACGTCGTAGGTTCGATTCCAGCTCTGAGCGACAAAAATAATTTTCACGGCCCCACCTCTTTCGAGTTACTGACAATGCTCAAGGAGTATTTCCTGTCTAAAAAAAGCTTCTCAAACTTGGCCGTTCGGAGTCGGCATAAAACTGTAGGTCCCTTCCACTCGTGAGAGAGAACAATAGCACGTACAACATGAGTGGTTGCTGAGAAACTAGGCCCTGGCCCTCTATGGGCTGTAGCGCCACCCATATTATATTATGAAATTTTTTGACTAAAAAAATGTTTGCCTAACGCCAAGGAAGGGGATAGCACAAGTACTTCATAACCAGTCTAAGCATCGCTAAAAGAAACGGACTCATAATTAATTGGATGTATGTAAATTTATAGCGCGAAAAGGTCATAACTCTCAGCGAGACAGCCTTTTCCTGATCAATTATCTGCGTTTGTCACAACCAATAGTTTCGAATTTCGACTTGTTTTAAAGCTAAATTAGACCACAGTCATTTCCAATTATATTCTCAACATATATCAAATATAAATGAAAGTGTCATGTTGAAAACTGATCAGTTTCCTTGCTTTCTAGGCGACTTTAATGTTGGAGATATAGAGCGTTGTCATTCAACTGAGTAACTTAAGTAGTAACTTTTTTAAGTAGTGGAGTTCATTTTGATTCAAGATTCATTTTTTCGCCACACTATGACTTTATTATATGTAAAGCAAGCTCTATGTCTAACTAACCTAACCTAACTGGTGCTTCCCATGTTAGACTATTCATGTTTGACCCGTTTACATGATAATGCAATAAACAGATATGCATAGCTCTCGGGGCCTAGTTCCCTGCACCGTCCAATCTAGGGATCGTAAGTGAAGGGATCTAATGTGAAAATGAAAGAAAAAATATTTTTTTTAATTTATTATTTCAACGAATAAATTACAATATTATATACAATAAAAACATGCACTCTGAATATCATGAATATACTGAACAGCGTAAGACAATTCAGTCGTAATATATACATGCCTTGTCAAACACTTGTACGTACTGTTTCTAATTTGTGTGTGCTTTTTGCGATGTATAGCAGGAGCAAAATACATATGTATAAACGCACGTCCCCAGGCTGGTTCCCCATGTAGCGCAAGGGATGTTATGTATGAATGCAATATTGTCTGCGTGTTTGGTACGTGTGTCCGTAGAACTGCTAAATTACACTCGAAATTAGTGTAAGTGTCCGGTATAGAGGGGATCAATTATGAAGGAAAAATTAAATGCGAGGATACTTCTTTCTTCATGTCGGGACCATGAGGAATGGTCCGTAAATGACTCTTCCTTTTCACTTAACTAGCATAGGCAGTCTGCCATACGTCATATTTTTAAGCACATTGTAGAAGGCACAACGACCAAGACCTTTTTGGAATAGAGTGATCATATCTGCTCCGATGACAAACAAAACGATTTATATTACTATAGCAACAGTCCACTGTCTTGTGTTGGAGTATAGAGCGCAGAATACGTCATAGCAGAAGAGCAAGTTTGGAAGAAGGAGAGTTTTGGGCAGCAAGACAAACTTGCAAAAAAAGCAAGGCACATCTACGTTAACACTAATCGACGAACGAATGGGCAACATTGAACTTAGAGCACCGCTGAGAACCCCATATGACCTAGAAATACCATAGAACTCGATAAATTTAGGGATGAGATACTGTGCGCTGCGTGGATACACCTTCTTCTTCTTCTGCTTTGTGTGGCGCTACAGTCCGGGGTGGACCTGGGCCTCAACCAACATGCCTCTCCAACTAGCGCGATCCCTGGCTAGCTGTCTCCAGTTTCGCACACCAAGTTGGTTGAGGTCCTTCTCCACTTGGGTGCGCCATCTTAAACGCGGGCGTCCTCTGTTGCGTTGCCCGACAGGTTCGGATTCGAAGATTCTTCGGGCCGGAGCTGTGGTGTCCATACGCTCTACATGACCTAGCCACCGTAGGCGTTGGATCCGTAGACACCTAACTAGGCTCATGTCGCTGTACAGCCCGTACAGTTCGTGGTTGAATCTTCTCCTCCAGAACCCGTCAACACAAACAGGACCAAATATCGTACGTAGAACTTTTCTCTCAAAGAGACCAAAGACTTCTTCATCCGCTTTCGAGATTGTCCATGCCTCCGCGCCGTATAGCAGGACTGGGATGATCAGAGTCTTATATAGAGTCAACTTGGTTCTTCGAGAGAGGGCTCTATTAATCAATTGCCTCTTGAGCCCGATGAAACAGCGGTTGGCAAGAGTTATCCTACGCTTGATCTCGGTACTGCTGTTATTCGTACAATTTACTACGCAGCCGAGGTAAGTGAAGTCCTTGACTACCTCGAAGTTATAGCTGCCCATTGTGACGCTCTGTCCAAGACGTCGATGTTGTATGTCCTTTTTTGAGGACAGCATATACTTCGTTTTGCCCTCATCGCGTGGATACACCTGCCGATAGCAAAATCGAAGGCCAAACATGAATACTGACTGAGAAACGTAAAGCTCGTAAGAAATTGCAGCAAGCCCGAGCGCAACATAAAAGTCGTCTTAATCAATCGTGTAACCTGCGGAAGGCGAAAATTAAGTCATTTAAATATATTACCATAAGTACCCACTTAATAAACTTGTCCGCGAAAAATAAGAATTAACGGGAGTAAGCAGATCTCTTCGCAAATCACTTGGAGTCAACACATATATCACGCGATGGACAAACTCTTGCTGTAAGCTCCTGCTGTTCAGACGTAAATATTGACAATTTTGCTTTAAGACATGCTACCTTGACAGAATTTAAAGATGAATTGAAAATGATCAAAACAAAAAATGCTCGAGGTTATGACTTAATCATATCTCCTTTAATTTGTCCACCTTTTAAATGCCGAATTCAGATTATGCAATAACATTATATATTAAGTCAGTGGAAAGTGGAAAGAAAGAAAAAAGACTCACAGACTGAATTCACTTCTACCAATAATATCTAAGCTGTTCGAACGAATCTTCCTTAGACGCTTAAGTCCGTCCGTAAGTCGATTTATTCTTAACTAACTAACTAACTTAACTCTTAACCATGTTCATCCTTAGCAGTTTATATAAATATTTGACTTATATCTCATTAATTTTGACATTTTTTATGCGATTGTAGATAATAATCTTCAAAAGGTGCTATGGAGACCATTCCAACACAGCGAAGCGCATATTCAGCCAATAATTAAATCTTACTTCAAATCAAATATTGTCATTGCGAATTTTTTTCCAAGCAGCAATTTGCTCATGTTTTGAGCTGTTCAAGTTCAGATGCTGTGTTGCCGTCCTGCTCAGATTGTTGTTGTTGACGCTGCTTTTTCGCTGTTGGAGCAAATTGCGAAAACTTGTTCTCTTCACTTGTTTTTGTAGATCTAGATAAGACCTATTTACTAAACCCATGTAATATTTGGTAGAGTTCTTGATACCCGGGTACCCGCACTTACGGGTATTAACCGGGAATCTTAATTTCGAGTACCCGTTAGTTATTGGGTACCATTTTCGGTTCTCAACAATGTGTTTTAGAAGTTTTAGAAATGATAACAGAATACAATAAAACATCGATTATAGTATCCTATATTCTATTTTTATGATTGGTTGTTGCAATAATTTTTGATTTCTCATCAAAAAGGTCAACAAATTACATTTTCTGGTAACAGATAAGACCGCTTATGTGTTACAATGTGCCCAGTGGTGGAAAGACAGCGTTCTGATGCTACCGATGTCATTGGTATACACAAATATTGCTTGGCCCGCACAGCTAGGTTTGGGTATTTTGTTAAATTGTGTTTCTACCCTTTTAAGGTATCAGGGAAATTATGATTCAGCTGTGGTTCTACCAGGTACATGACAAATTCGCTGACCGTGTCATCATCTGATTTGGCTTCAAACAAGAAACTTCTGCATTTCTATTTTCGTTGTATGCTGTGTTTAAGAATAAGAACTGTACCTGTTTTCTTTTAAGCTTTCTTAACTCCTCAAGCTCGATATCCAGATTTTTGTAAATCGGATCCAAAAAAGAAGAAACCTGTTCTGTGAGAACTTCTTTTGATTCATGTTTGTCCATTTTGAATCCGAGCCGCAGATTTTCTTTTACAATTCTTACAAATCGTACGATACTTTCATCATCCCCGACGTTTGTATTTAGATGTTTATTTATTAGACCATATATACCATACATCGCAAAATCAAAACGTAACATTTTCCTTTCAAAGAATTGTACTTTCGATTTGGAATGGCTTCAGGATTTTGACCAAAGCCCAAATATGTGTTCATTCTCTTTCGCTTATTTCTAGTTTAAAGACCACTGCTGAGGATGTCACATTTCTATTTCTAACTTAGCTTAAACAACGTATTATGAGTTATGGCGTGGCTCTCTCCAATCCTATCTTCTGATAAAGATCAGATTGGAGACAGAGTGAGAGAGTGGCATATCAGCACACTTGGAATATGTTTACTTATGTAATAATATAATACTTATGTACATCCATTATATGTGCAATGCACACCTTGGTTAAAATACCTGACTCTTCGTAAACACATATGGATTATGTTTATAATGTTTGTCACACTTCAGTGTTAAATTCATTTTAAAATCAAAATGTAGCAGGTACTCACTTTTTCCAACACTCCTGGGAATAATATTTTGAACCCGCCTAATGTATTGTGTGGGCCCGTGGCGTTGTGGGTATGTGCGTCGACCCCAACCTCGACGTCGTAGGTTCGATTCCAGCTCTGAGCGACAAAAATAATTTTCACGACAAACGATTTTCACGAGTATTTCCTGTCTAGAAAAAGCTTCTCCAACTTGGCCGTTCGGAATCGGCATAAAACTGTAGGTCCCTTCCACTCGTGTGAGAACAATAGCACGCACAACACGAGTGGTTGCTGAGAAGCTAGGCCCTGGTCCTCTATGGGCTGTAGCGCCACCCATATTATATTATTATATATTATGTATTTGTACATACTCGATTGGTGTGAGATATATGATAATTGGGTGTTCACTAATCCACGCACTACTGCTCGTGCGAATATTTCTGCGCACTGGATCTGTGTAAACACTACATACTTACAAAACGATACACATAACCACGAACGTCGCTGTGTCACCGATAATGGGAATGGTCTGCGCTCATGGTAGTTTGCAATGCAATACAAATAATAAATGTTTTATGTTTTAATAATGCTGTCTTAAATAACGTACAGAGTTATGTAAATTTAATTTAGGTCTGAGATAAACTACCGAAAAATTAACAAAAATCAATAAAAGTATTAATGTCTTGTCTATTAAACCGGGTAAAAATATGCCAGTGATTGGAAAGTTCTTTGAAGTGCTAGTTTACTTGGAATCGCTGACTGAAAAATGTGTGTATTTCTGCTAAATTTGTAGAATTTAACATGCATAAATGTATACATTTTCCACTGCATTTCACCGTGTTGATTTAGTTTTACCCAATTTGTTAAGCAAACAATTAAAAAAATGCACACATTATATTGCTTATCATTCATATAATTTGAATCTATAGGAAAACTGCACTCAATTCCGTTGGGAAGATTACGAAATTTCGTTTCAGATACATAATTCTCATGTACTTGCTTACTTGTCAGGACGGCGACTCATGTAGGGGCTGAGCAGGAGTAATTTCTCCTTCCATCACTAACAGTCCTGTGCACGCTGCTTTCAGTCATCCAGACCAAGCTGTCTTGCAGTCGCAATAACTTGATCTCTATACCGGAGGTTCGGTCTTCCTCTCCTTCTCGAACCAGTAGGTTCGGATTCGAAGACTCTCTTTGCTGGAGCATTGGTCTGCATACGCTCGATGTGGCCGAACCAGTGTAGCCGGCGGATTTTTCCATTAATCCACATACTGATACAGCTGGTAGAGTTCGCGATTGTATCTCCTCCATTCACATTTCTCGCAGACGTTGTTAATGTATTTTTTCTTGACAGATATATATGAAAATTAAGGAAACTACGAACAAAGAAAAACCTCATACAAAGAGAAAAAATATATATATATAAATAAATAAATAGAGTTATGAATGCAACAAATACAATTACAGCATATATATAAAGCATGTTAAGTTAATAACAATACGTATTCTATATTTTTTTATATAAATTTACATAAATAAATAAATAAATATAAAAATTATCAAAATAAGAGTCTTGTACAGCATGATTTTGGTCCTTCGAGTCAGGAGATTCGACCACTGTGATCTTCTTTACTACCTCAAAATTGTAGCTGTCGATTATTTTGTCCTAGGTGATGTGTGACGGAACGTTTCTTTGTCGGCAGCATATATTTGGTTTTGTTCTCATTGACTTTAAGACCAGCTCGTTTGGCCTCTTCTTCAATTGCTTGTTCGACGGCATGTTGGGAACTCGCGACGATGTCGATGTTTTGTGGAAGCTAATATTCCAGTCGACGGGCGTACCTTCGTCTTCCCAAACGCGGCAAATGAGCTGTTGCATGCTCCCTACCAGAACATTGCCACCAGTCTTGAAGAGCTCTGATGGTAAGCCAACTGAGTCTGAGGCTATGTTGCTATTCAGGCTTTTAATGGTTGTGCCGACGTCTTCAAAGCTACGTTGGAGAACTACTTTATCGACTGGCGCTTGGATTAGATGGTTCATGGTTCAGGACCGCAAAGCAGACGTTGGAGTTCTGCTTAAACACATCCTGGTCTGTAATAAGATTTCTCTCGAAATTTGGAAGAGCCGTTTTTGTAGAAGGTCTGTATTTTTTGTTTGCACCCAGACTCTTCGATATCCTGTTCAAGAGACCTTTTCTTCAGGCGTAGAAGCTTTTTCTACTTCCGTCCTCTTGCTCGGTACTCCTCTTGCGCTGCTCTTGTTTTCCATTACATGACCATATAACGTGCTGCCGCAAAGTCTTTGAGTAGGAAGCCGTTATCTATAGTGTCTTCACATATGAGGCTGATGTAGAATCTACCTTGGATGCGGATCACATCGAGATTTTTCCACGAATCCGTATCCGTATCCTTTTGTGAGAGCTTTAATATATGTCGCACTATTTATGACCCCTTGTCATATCTAAGGCATTTTCTGGAGCACAGTATGTTACGCATTGTACTGCGTGAGGATATTTTCCAGTTTTTGAGCGTTGCCTAGAGTATAGAGTAGGGATGTTACGGAAACGGGTTTATCGGAGTCGGAGGTCGCAAATTCAATTTATAAAAAAATAAAATTTGCAGAATTCAATTTTTATTACAAAAGCAAAATATTATTATATTTTCTAAGCAGCAACTTAGCTGCTTTGTCGCCATCCAATCTGTTCCGTAGAGATTTATATATCAAACCAGCTCCACTGAATAATTGTTTGCTTGGAACAAAATTTGTCGCACGATTGGTTTCAAAACCTGAAATTTTGTATTTGATTTCCACCAGACCAAAGGAATTTAAATCACTTAAGATTATTTTCTCTACTGTATTCATTTAAAAGCGCCCTCCAAATCAAAAGTTTGCTACCCTCAGTAGAATCAGCCTCGTAAATATCATTCTCTTCATCACTGTCCGTGAGAATATTAACCAGACAAGAATGGATACTGAGGACGTGCTTTGAAACGTTCGAAACTTAGTACTAGTGGTGGGCTTGGCCGATTCAATTCCAGAACCCCAAACAGGAGAATCGCAATCCTTTTTCCGTGTCTCCGTGTAAAGTTTTGTAGTTTCAGTACAGTCTAACATATCAAGCTAATGCAATAATTGGGATTCCACTTTCGGCTTTGTCCAGTTCAATGACGAAAACATGGCAGACAATGTCATCGCCGACGAAGGGGTTCATCCCCCGTTCATTTCCAAGGCAGATCTTCAAGCGGTCTTCGCATCAATAAAGAAGAAAAAGTCGGTTGGAATCGACGGGATCTCCAACATTGTGCTAAGACATCTTCCTCTGGAAGTGGTCACTATGTACACAATCCTTTTTAACAATGCTCTGAATAATGCACATTATCCGGAGCATTGGAAAACTGCGATTGTACAACCCATATCCAAGCGAGGAAAAGATTATTCGAATCCGTGCAACCTCCGGTCAATTAGTCTCCTTCCGAACATCAGAAAGGTATTCGAGAAGGTGATAAATAGAGCTCTGATCAACTGGACAGAGGACAAACATAAAATTCCGGATAACCAATTCGGTTTCAGAGCGGGGCATGACACTATTCATGCCGCGTCGAAACTGGTGTCGGATATCCAATGGAACAAGAGTCAGAAACAATGTACGGGCGCCTGCTTGACTCATTCATGAGAGATTGCGATGACTGGAAGTTGAATATCAACTTTCAGAAGTCGGAAACCATACTGTTCAGAACGCCGTTGTATAAAGCTTCCGCGGATACGAAAAAGAATTGGCGAAAGTTCTCTATTGTAGGACGGCACGAGCAACCACTGGCGCAAAGGATTGTAGTCAGATACCTGGGGATCTGGCTAGATCAGTATCTATATTTTAACAAACATGTAGATGCTGCTCTAGCCAGGGCCCGAGGCGCTTTCGCCCTCACAAAGAGACTGTTTTACAACAGTCAACTCGATGCAAGGGTAGAAGTAATCTGCTACATGGCCCTCATACGACCAATGCTCACATATGGTTGTCCCGTGTGGTTCAACGTGAGCGCAAGCTTGATGGAAAAGATTCGGGTGTTTGAGAGGGCTTGTCTTAGGGCTTGCCTTCGCCTCTACAGAACACCAGAGTCCCAGTACAGAAAATTCTACTCCAATGAGGTCTTATACAACAGGGCGAACCTGATACGAGTGGACAATTTCCTGGTGAAGTTGATTCGAGGTCACACTGCGAGAGCGATGGACTCGGTTAATAACCTGATCTCTGGGGCTTACTACCCCAACCCTCAATACCACGAGAGGGTACGTTATAACGGCTTTGTCCCCCCAGAAGCATTCCTCCATTTTGATAAGCACGGTCTGATACAAAATGAAAATGCGGTACCGATCCTTTATCACATCGCCCGTTCAACTGTGGATGGGCGACTCAACCACGACCGTTCCGTCGCACAACGAGCTGAGGATGGTCTCCTCCGCTTCAGTATGGCGGTGTCGAGTCGGGATGTTCGGGATGTTGCGATACAACATCGAAATTTGTGGTGGCTGAGGAGTATAAGAACTCCCTCCTCGAACCCTTTAGACCCGGGTTAAAAATGGTCAGTGCGTATCCCCGATTGGGAAGCAGTCGGTTTCAGTTTTGCGGTGGCAATGTTTTAGCCGCAACCTATGGCCGACCTACATAGCTTAGGGTAGTTTTTAAGGTAGCTTGTAAGTTGTACATAAAAAAAAAAAAAAAAAAAAAAAAAATGAAAAAAAAAAATAGGTATACACATTTATACACTTCTGTTTAGTGATGTGTATACGAATGTATATAGTGTACATATATGTATATACACGTGTATTGTCATAAATACGTGTATATATATGTGTATGTATGTCTAAGTTAAGATAGTTTTAAGGTATTTTAAGGTAGTTTGTAAGTTAGTAGTAAGTTTTATATAAGTAAAAATAAAGTTCAGATATATTATTAAGTTTTTTTTTTAATTTTCTTAGTCATTAACCGTACAGTTGTGTTATAATCATGTACATTAATAAATCAAGTCGAAAGACATAGGTTAAGATTAAGTTTAGCTTAGAGTGCCCGCCTATGGCCAGTAAGTTAGAAATAGAAACATTGTACGTCCAACTAGTTTTAAGCATTTTTGTCTAGTATATAAGATTTGCAATGAATTCCAAAATAAAAATGAATTAAAATGAAATGAATGACTTTCTCTTTAACAACTTCATTAAAAAATTAAAATTTAAAACGCTGGTCTAAGTATGTGGCAAGTGCGAACAAATTGTTAGTGTGAAGTTGGCCAAATCTTGAGTTTAGGTCATTAATCAAATGTTTGATTATTATTATTATTACATTCGGTTTAGTTTCGGGACTTGCATTTGAAGGTTCTCTTTGAGCAGATGTAAAAAAGAAATTTCAGAAGAAATGCTGGCCTTGCTGTTACTCATATTTTTGGTGACTTCTTCAAATGGCTTTGACACTGTCACCAATCTATCGAGGTATAACTATTCTTTTGGCGAAATTTGTGGAATATTTGCTTCCTAGCATATAAGCAGATCGAATCCTTGATCTTAATCGAACGTTCAATAATATAAACAGGACAGTCCCACCTAATTATAAATAAAGATAGGTTCGATAAGAATAAGAGAATTCAATAGTTAATGATAATTTAATAGTAATACCTTTTACCACAATCCTGTATTATACCCAAAGGTTGCTGGTTAAGTTGTTTTTTTTTAATTTTTTGTCATTCCGACTGTGGTATCAGTGAGTGGCTAAAATGTGTCGCTATGTTCTTGCATAAAATTAATAAGCTAATAAAATTGTGCCGGTGAAATCCTAGATTTTCTACAAAACTGAACGGAAGTTCGTCTAAGGCGATCATTTTGGATATTAATTTATCAATTTCTTTAGACTTAAAATGTGACACATTTTTCTTGTTATTTAAGATGTGCAATGACACCTGTAATCTTGTAATGGAGTTTTTAAGAGACTTTCAGTGACTATATTTTTGTTTTTCTTAAGTTTCAAAATTGTTTCCGTTAAATTTGTGATATGAACATACTTCGCAAAAATGAAATTTGACAAACAAAAATTTAAGCAGACAAAATTTTAAATCGTGTAAAAGAATTAAAAATATTTTATTTTCAAACCGCGTTCTATCAAAACCGTGTAAAAAAAGAATTAGGTGTATTGTATTGAAGATTTCGATCGCTCTCTGTCGTTTGTGCTCGTCATTCGTTACCGAAAAACATCAACAACATTTACAAACAAAACATCCGATGTGATTATATCGGAAGCGGAGCTGGATTCGGAGGTTCCGACATATCGGATTCGGAGTCGAAGGTCCGTATCATTACTAGTATAGAGTGTTCTTACATTCCAGGAGCACATTCGCATCCCGGCCAAAGCAGGACAGCTTATTTTTGGATTTTGTATAACAGTGATCAAAGTTTTATAAGCGTAAGCCTGAAAGGCAGAGTAATACAGTTAAGGTTATAGTTGTGCATTGTAAGGTAATAAATCAGTGCATAGTAATAATGAACTTGTGAGTTATATTTCGTCACATTCCAGTGATCAACCCCTTTTATTGGACAAATTAATTCTGATTACGTAGACACAGTTTTGTGTAAAACGTAACTTTTACAAAGACCGTGTTCACGTATTTCACAATTATTCACAATTAATCTTTTTTTCGGTCAATTTAATCGTCCAAATGTGTGTACAATCGGAAAAATCGTGCAAAAATGTGAGCAAAGCGGCTAAGTAGCAAATGTGAAAACACCAGTGCATGCTCGTACAGCTCGTACTGCAGAAAATATTGCTGCTGTTCGCGATAGTGTGGATGAAGAGCCGTCCATCTCAACTCGTCGTCGTGCCCAACAATTGCAACTCTCACCTTCATCGTTGATGGACATTATGCATAAAGGCTTGCATTTACACGCTTATAAGGTGCAATTGACTCAAGAACTAAAGCCTCTTGACCATTTCAAGCGTAGACAATGGTCAGAATTTTGGCAAGAAATGGCAACAGTGCATGATCAATTTTCGAAGAAAATCATCTTCAGTGATGAGGCACATTTTCTCCTCAGTGGATTCGTAAACAAGCAGAGTTGCCGCATTTGGGGGAATTATAATTCAAGAGTGATTGTCGGAAAACAAAGAAAGACTGTTTGCTGCGGTTATTGGGCTGGCGGCATCATCAGGCCTGTGAATGGTATTCGCTATCGTGAAATGATAACGAACTTATGAATGTGGACGATATGTGCTTTCAACAGGACGGTGCCACTTGCCACACAGCCTAGGAAAAAGGGGCTCTTTTGGGCGACGAATTCAATGGCCGTGTTATCTCACGTGTTGGCGATCTCAATTGGCCGCCAAGATCATGTGATTTGACACCGTAGGATTTTTTTCTTTGGGGAAAAGGTTTGAAAGAAAAGGTGTATGTCGATAAGCCAGCAACAATTCAAGAGCTAAATGATGAGATAATTTATCACATTAACCGCATAGAACCTCAGTTATGCTTCAGCGTCATCGAAAATTTCGACCATCGGATGGAGGAGTGCCGCCGCGGTCACGGCTGCTATTTGGCCGATATTTTGTTCCATACATAATTGAACCATACCAATACTATCATGGTAAAAAGAAATGACAATCATTTCCTAAATAATTTGTGTTTTATTGAAAATCAAATCTTTACAATAAGCCACCGGTTGGCGAAAGCAATGATTGTAAGTTCATTCGCATTATCAGAAACTGAAAAAAAAACTGAAGGAATTGATTAAAGAAGACAATATTCCGTATTTCAATCTTGAATAAGAATTATAGTTTGCCTATGTCCGAATTGAACCCAGTGCAAGCTTCTATGTTATTAGTATGCTTTTCACAGAAACGACAATAGCAGTTGTATCAAATGACTCCGGGTATATTGATGGCAAAAATTTCACAATGGGTGATATCGCCACATGTTAACCGCTTCTAGCCATAGCTCAACCCGAGTCAACAACAAAAGTCTACAAATAATTGCTTAAACTTCAAATAATGTAGCTACTAAAAACCAATAATACAAAACACATAGAGGAACTCCAAGCAGACGAGCGAAAACATACAACGAACTAAACGTTTGTATGTCTGGCTCTACTTTCAAATTTCATGTTGAAAGAAATAGTAACCAGAAGAGAGATCCAGACCAGAGAAACAAATACGTCGCTTATGCTGCTCTAGTGGCCATGGGAAATCGCCCAGTACTTTATACGGTTTGAGTCAAAACACTCGGACTTAAGGAGAGGAGTTAACACTCAAAATGTTCACTCACATTCATGTCAACCGGACGTAAACGAGCTGAATAATACGCGGATTCGAACTCGTTCCCATGCTGCAAGTAATATTGACCTTGACTTCTTATCAGCATTAATCACACATTACCCACGCATAAAACACGAGCTAGCCAAATACGCCGACGCAGCGTCGTACCCACGGCATCCAATGCACCTGTATTCACCCATTTAGGAGTATCGCAGGCGCTTTGTCTGCACATGATCACTTCATGTTGACTTTTCCTTTGAAATTAATATTATTGTAAAATGTGTTCCTAGTTGAACATGCCAATAAAGAGGTTATCCGTCCCTAAGAACAATTGACAACGCACCCTGGTATTGATGCAATGACGATATCCACAGATATCGTGGAATTACATCAATCCAAGAGCATTGTGAAAACTGTTGTACGCACTGAGTATATTTAAGGATATTATGAGGATATTTAATTTAAGCTTCGTCGCTCCTCTAAGGGTATATGAACAACTGTAAGTGCCTGAATCTTATTTCACTGGCTTCATAAGCTTCTTAAATGAAGCTTAATATTTTTTAGTAATTAATAGTTTGTTTTTATTTCGTCGAGATCTACAAAATGCGTCTTCAATCTTTTAGCGCCTCGAAGCCTCTAGAATCCTTGCCTTACAAACATTGTGCCTGTTTCATAATTGCATTCTGGTTTCACCCATTTGATATCATCATAATGCGCTTATCATTTGTCATCTGCTTATTCATCTTGTTAATCAATTTCATCTAACGCTCAATGCGCTGTTTTCATTATCTTCGCCGACGGCTAAATGCACCCTTCTTGTTTCTTCCTAAAATCGTGTGTACTGATTATCAAAACTCGTAGTAACTGCCGTTACACGAGTTCGCCCGTCTTGGTGCATCCAAAGCTCTGATCTCTTTGTGTAAAATTTAGATCTAAAGCAACTTTAACTCACCTTTGATGCCTGTTTCTATGAGTGATTTTCCTGCTTTTGCAGAAATTGAACATTACGCAGTTTCTAGTGGACGGATGCACAACTATTCTACCAATTCATTCACGTGGGCATATGTTTATCTGGTTTGTAATATAATCCCAACCCACGAATACAACCTGCTAAAAATGGAAAAAAAATAACTAAATGGTTCGAGTTACAACCTTTAAATAACATATAGAAATATGTATGTATACATTCGGACATATGAAAATCGATTTGAATTTTAAAGATTTAATAAAAAAATATCCCCATTAACTATTGGCGCACAGTGTTCGACAATTAAACTTCAACATTTTTCCTACCGCTTAAACGGATTTCACACAGACACTCATTCGAATCTAATTATAATGTGAGTGCATATGGTTTGGTTAGGGTTTACTAAAGCCTAGATTCACCGCGTTCATCTATTTAGACTGTTGCTAACAGTTCGACCGTTTCTCTCGCAATTGACTTGAAATTCTCCCCATGAGTGGCGAGGTTGAAAGCCATTACTGCACTCAAGTGGGCGGATTCATTGGTGGCTTTCAATCGTTCATGATGTTTGCTGTAGGTGGACTGTCTAAGGTGAAAATATGGGAGCGGTGGGTATGGCAGAGTACATTATATTGTAACTTTGCCAAGAAAGATGCGTAGGTGGACCGATTTGTTTGTTCCGGACGATTGTTTACCTTTGTAAGGAAATTAAACCATAGTGATTACATGACCTTTCACCTGTGCCATGTTCTTTAAATGTTTGATAGGTTCGAAGCATGCAATTTTGTATGTAGAGTAAGAGTAGTATGAAATATGTAGAACAAATATAAATGAGTATTAGCAACGTAATAACTTACATTTTCTGTGTTTTATTGGCAAAAATAACGTTAGTGGTCGAATATACCTCCCGTACTCTATTGACAGAGTATCGAAATTAGTGGAGTAAAAATATCAGGATAATTAAAATTATTCAAAAATATACCCGGACATGTTTTTCATTTTCAAATTGATATATTTTGAGTTCTACATATGTAGGTGCCAAATAAGAAGCCTTATATAATAATTAATCGTATTCCAAAAAATATATATTTAACTTTCTTTTTTGGTCAATATTTACAAAAATGTTTGTTTATTTACAATTATTGGATGTTGACATAAGGGTTAAAAAATAAAAAAACCAAGCTCATTTTAAATTGCAATCATATTTTGTTGATTCGCTTGATAAGGCAAAAATCATTCGAGTTCGGTGGTCTTATTGTACTCATTGCACAAAAACACAATACGACTGATATAATAAACATGAGGAGATAAAATGCTAAGTAAACGCAATTACAAAATAGTAAACAAATGAGGTGGCCTGTGGCGTTGTGGGTATATATGTTCTTCGTCCCCAATGCACTTGAACTTCGACGTCTAGGTTCGATTATTGGAAGGGCAATTATCGATATTTCGAGATATTGTGAAAAAAACGTGCCGGTTTTGATATCCAAAAAAAAATTTTAACAACGCTGAATGCAAAAAAAAAGTTCAATGTCTTGGTACTACAAGTTTACTGTTGACCGGGCTATGAGCAACTAAATGCCATTCAAAGCTCCTGGGCGTGATTGGATCGTGCTTAAACTTTTAAAACATTTCTCCAGTGAGTCTAAGACAACCATGGTAAAAACTATTTGGATCAGCCTAATGGCCAATTGCATTCCATAAAAATGGAAAGAGATTAGACTAATATTTACACCCATCGGAGCAAGCAACATAAAAAACCCAAATTCTATCGACGAATTAGCCTAACTTTTGACTGATAAAACTGGTCTTAAAATTAACACTGCATAAATCGCCACCTCACAGGCTACAATTTGCAAGTCCAAGTTAGAAAATCCACAATAACCGCCCATCAAAAGGATCGTGAATGTGGATTTGGAGGCTACTAATGGCTACTAAGGGACATGAAAATCAATTACCATTAATGGCAAGGTCCTTTTCATGTTGTTACACATTCTGAGCACATTAAAAAACCTTCCAAAATGATTTACTAAATTCGTATTTTGTAAATGAAAATGTTCACCCGAACTATATGGTATGGTTTCAGTTGTTTGTTATAAGATCTGTTAAAACAAGAGGTACTGTTTATTAAGGCGCTTAAAAAATCCAATATGATATAAAGGGTGATTTTTTAGCTATTATCTTTTTGGCAACACTGGTTTAAAAAGCTGACTCACGTTTCGTGTTTTCTTTCACTGTCAAACATCTTCAGTTTGGTCTATAATTTAACCATGAATCGTCTTACAAACGAACAAAATGCGTGCTCTGTTAAGAAAGGTCATGGCGCGCTTGTTCCATTTAATGGCTTTTGGATTTTTGGCTCAATGGGTACGTAAATAAGCAGAATTGTCGACTTTGGAGTGAATATGAGATAGAAGCATTGCAAGAGCTACCAATGTATCCAGAAAAAGTCACAGTTTGGTGTGGTTTATGGGCTGGTGGTATCATTCAACTTCTTTATAGATGATGCGAATCGTAACGTAACTGTGAATGGTGAGCGCTGCCGTGAGATGATATCCAACTTTTTTTGCCCAAAATGCAAGAGCTTGACTTGCATGACATGTGGTTTCAACAAGACGGTGTCACATGCCACACAGCACGCGCAACAATGGACTTTTTGAGAGTCGAGTTCGGTGAACATTTTATTTCGCGTTCGGGACCGGTCAATTGAAAGAGTATGCCAAAATCGGACTAAGCGGATGGACTATTTGAGGCGCAGTCAAGGTCAACACTTTTTTTTCATTTAATTTCATTTATTATTTATTTAAGATCTCTGTACATTAAGAATGCAATATTCTTTTATTGTACAGGCCTTAAAATATAACATTGTTTCAATTCATGAGTGACAATTACATATTTCAAGATTGAATTTAAGAGTCTTGAAGATTATTAAAAGTTGGCTTAGTATATTAGAATTTACTGGTACCAAATTTAGACTTAAATTGTGGGTATTATTTCAGGCGTATAATACAACAGGCAGAGCAAAATTGTTTGTACATTGCATGAAATAATCCTTAAACATTAAATTATATGAACCGTACTATGGATTCAAATAAAGATTTCAGGCATTTTTCTGAATTTTATGTTTATTTTTTTTGAAAAACTTTCCTATAGCTTTTAAAAAATCACTCTTTTGAATATTATGAGATTGTTTAATCCCTTCATAGATGTTTCAATGTCATTTTGTTTTATTTCATACATAGAGGTTACTTTTTTTATTTTCTCATGACAACATCAGAGAAGGAGGGAAGCAGAACGTCAACAAAAAACTTCTCCTTGGCAGATATTACATAATTTCTAAACCTTGGCGGATTGGGCACACAACCTCCAAAAGAATGAAATGTCAATGTTTGCAAAGATCGCAATTCGCGCCGACCTCATATGAATGGTCCATAACATATAGGGCTATGTTGTATATGACTGTGTATCATGATATAATAAATGTATATAGGTATACATGTCACACCTACACCGAATGTGGACGATTTTTTTTTTACGTCTGCCACTTTTACTCAGCTCTATAAAAGAATCAATTCGTACAATTCGAGGTTACGACACGACCTACGGAAAAATTGAATCACATTATTCGTATTCAGTGACAACAATCTTCACGAAACTTGTAGTAGATTTTTCATTATGATTTTCTAAGGAATGAATTCGGTGATAGATGTTTCGCAGTTGGTAGCCCAACATTCATAATATAATTTATGATAATTTTATAGCACAATATAAGCAGATTGAAAATCGCATTTTAAGATCACTGCGATTTGCAATAAGAATAATAGTGCAATAAGAACAACACCGACGGCGGAAATGGATGCTACATAAAAGATACCATAATAACACATAACTAAACATTGCAAAACAAGCCCTAACATTACAGCGAACCTTCAACTTCAAAGAAGAAAACCTTGAAGAACACCTTTAAATTCACCACTGTAAGTGATTAATCAAGGATCACGGGTTTATGTACACAGGGCAAAGTTGCTGACAGCACCCAACCTGATAGGATGCCAGCGCGTTCATAAGTCAAGTTGACATGAAGCCTCATAGTGGCGCCCCTGGATGGCCATCACAAAAACCTTTGTGTGGTGAAATAATATATGCAGCGATCCCCCTCTGCCCGAGGGTAAAAAGGACAATGATGTTCGGTGCTGCATATGGAATATGAGGTCCCTGTACAGACCACGTGCAGCCGATGAACTCGCGGAGGCCGTGGACTTCTACAAAGCAGACTTACCGCCACCCAGGAGAAGCGATGAGACGGGCCGCAAAAGAAGAGGTTGAACTGTGACATCTACTGCGGTGATTGCAACAATTAGGGAATGTCCGAACGTTCCGAGGAGCCAACATCGACTCGGACCATTTTATTGTTATAGCCAAGGTAAGGATGAGGATATCGAGAGAAGTGCGGAGTCGAGACAGGACACTACGGTTTGACGTCTGTAAGCATCGCAATCAACCGCTTGACACTTTGCCGATTCAATCACCCATAATATTTCTGAAAGTTCGACGCTGCCTGCATATTCAACAGAAGATGAGTGGAATCGTTTTAAAAAAGCATCAAAGATTCTGATATGTTTGGTTAAACGAAAACTATAGAAAGAACCCCATGGTTTGGCGGCGAGTGAAGGCAGGTACATGCAGCCAAACAGGAAGCCTACAAGGCAACGCTGCATCGAACTACGAGAGCTGTTCGTGAGCTTTACCAACCGAAGAGAAAGGAAGAAAACTGACTTCTCAAAAGGAAAAAGAAAAATACCTCGGACCGAAGAGTGCAGGGACGAACATGGATAGTAGAAATGGATGCTGAGAATTTGGAAAAATCACTTTTGTAGACTGTTAAACGGCGGTGGCGACACAATTTCCGCTGTCAGGCAGAATGTTTCACTCAATTTTAAATCGGGTGAAGCAGGTCTTGGTTGTTTTGAGAAAAGCTCTGCGTGCGATCTTTGGTCCTGTTTGCGTTGATGGTGTCTTGAGGAGAAGATTCAACCACGATCTATACTGCCTGTACTGCGGCATGCACCTACCTAAGTGCCTACGGATCCAACGCTTAAGATGGCTAGGTTATGTAGAGTCTGCGACACCACGAAATGGCGCACACAAGTAGAAAAAGACCAATTTGGTGTGCGTAGCTGGAGGCAGCTGGCTAAAGATCGTGCTGGCTGGAGAGGGTGGGTTTTGGCGCAGGTCCGCCCTGAACTGTAGCGCCAATCAAAGAAGAAAGAAGAAGTGGGTCAATGTTATGACCCTTTACCAACTAAGAAGGGGTCTTCTTCCATCTGGAAGCAACCGGGCTAAGTTCGGTGCAGATCATTTAGAAAGTTACGTGGAACACAAGTAGGTTAGACGTGCCTAAAATGACTTATAAAGAGCTTGACAACTGAAGAATAATAATAAAAAATTGCCAACAAACACATTCCATATCCGAATTGAATCTCTAACGTTCAGATTTGTTAAAATTAATCAATGAGGGAAAAAAAGCAATATGAAAAAGAATCGCTGGGTTAAACATAGACGAATTTATAGCTTTTCCTTCGTCTAAAAACAAAATTTGTTTACGAGTACCTGATACTACCACTGAAAACAAATTCAGATTTGTACATAAGTATTTCGATTATTTCTTGCATGAATAACATATGTATATGTATACAACTGGACAAATCTACAAGACTGGATATAATGCAGACGACTGCAAGTTGGCACACTTAAATACAGATCCCCACTTAGAGCAACTGACGACTGAGAAACATGTTCTCAAACATGCTGACGCTGCCTGGGCAGTCACTTGCAATTGAAAGCGGTCATATACGCTATACTGGTTTGGTCTTATACTTGGCTGGTATGGAAATGACGTAAGCTACGCTCGCATTAAGCAGTAGAGAGGCCGAACATATGACCTTATCAGAGGTGACGACGGAAGTGGCTTATCTCTGAAGCTCATTACTAAATCTAGGTTTTCGCTAATTCACAAATGTAATAACCAACTTATATGGGGACAATTTAAGTTCTTACTAACTGGGAGTCCATATAAAAATATATACATATTTAATGCATCTTGAACGTATTTTTTTCCTATTTATATTAATTCAGTATTGAATTGCGAACGCAAACTTCAGAGTTAAAGTTAAGCCATTGTTATCGGTTATTTGCTTTTAGATCATATTATTAGTTGATTATATTATATACGATAACGAGGTGTATCTTTCTCTTTGAACTCAATCAGCAAAGTTGTAATTTCCGAATACAAGAAACATCCATTTGTGTGAATGCGTTTTTTTTCATTTTCGATTTTAATCCGTCAACAATTCCAGACTCAATTAATGTTTTGGTGTAATTTTCTTATTTTGTCTTATTTCGAAGTAGAATCTTGTGAGTGAATGTTCCTTTCATTATCTATATTTATATCTTTTCATTATATATAGGTACGAAATTTAAATTGTTCGAAAATAATTCCGTTCAGACAGCTTTTAATAATGCATATCCAGTTTAGCTTATGCAGAAAAACTCTGTGGGGTGAGAAAACAAATTCACATTAAATATGTAGTTTGAATTAATTGAATTGTCACTTGAAAAATTGCTCGTCTGAATTAAACACTGTCGGGAGTCTTTTGAACACAATTAGTGCCGCAGTTCTTAGCTCTTCGCTATCGATGTGTGTAGCCTATCGTTGTCGTGATCGAAGACAATGCCTTTTTTATTGGCCAAAGCAGAACACTGTTTGGGTTTCAGAAGGTCCAATTGTTGACAATACTGGTACGAATTAAAAGTTTTGAGAGTTTGAAGGGGCGAGATCCCAATGAAGAGTGTTGCCGTGAGCTGGTCCTTAAGTAAGTAGTTTACCCTATCCACTCCGAGGAGGCGCTGTTACCCAAAGTAGGGACAGAAACCATTCTGTCAACATATAAGTACACATTTAATTTAAATTGAATACCGCCCATGTGGGGGATAGCCAATAAGGCTAGCAATTTAGAGCAAAATAAAGCTCGGTATCGGAGCTTGGTGTCCATC
This sequence comes from Eristalis arbustorum, assembly GCA_916610145.1. Lineage (NCBI taxonomy): Eukaryota > Metazoa > Arthropoda > Insecta > Diptera > Syrphidae > Eristalis > Eristalis arbustorum. Next base: position 77,909,764 of record OU744316.1, on the reverse strand, counting down.
CGCTCTTCATGACCTAGCCATCTTAAGCGTTGGATCCGAAGACGCTTTACTAGGTGAATGCTGCTGCACAGCCCGAACAGATAGTGGTTAAATCTTCTCCTCAAGACGACATTAACGCAAACAGGATCAAAGATCGCACGCAGAAATTTTCTCTCAAAACAACCAGGAGCTTCTTCATCCGCTTTCAATAGAATACAACACAGCGACGGGGATGAACGGAGTGTTATATAAAGTCAGGTTGGTGTTTCAAGAGATGGCTTTGTTACTCAATTGCCTTTTGATTCCAAAGAAGCTGTGATTGGTAAGAGTAATTCTGCGCTTGATCTCGTTACTGGTGTTATTGTCCCTGTTTACTCCAGGGTCGTCCGTGGCGTTGTAGGTATATGGGTCGACCCCAACCTTGACGTCGTAGATTCGATTCCTGCTCTGTGCGACATAAATAATTTTTACGGCCCCAGCCTTTGTCACTGACTATGCTCCAAGAGTATTTCCTATCGAGAAAAAGCTCCTCGAACTTGGCCGTTCGGAGTCGGCATAAAGCTGTAGGTCCCTTCTACTTTTGAGAGAACAAAAGCACACACAACACGAGTTGTGGTCTCCAACGACGTGAGCTCCCATTACGTGTTTTAGCATAGTGTTGTCGCTGCCTACTTCGGCATTAAGATAGCCTATCAAAATTACGATATCGCCATTAGGCGTTTGGTTGCATCGAAATGACTGTAGAAGTTGTCCTTTTCACCCTGATTTTAGTCTTCTGTCGGAGCATAACACTGTATGATGGTTATATTCCTTACTCTACTCTGAAACCTAGCCGTCAATATCCTGTCGCTGTGAGGTTTCCAGGATATGAGACTGCCACGTGCGGCTGGAGTTAGAACCAATTCTCTACCAAAATCGTGTACCCGCTGGCTTACCAGAATAGAGCATTACAGTGCTTTTGGTTGGCGAGATGAATTCGCCAGCGTCCAGCCACCTTATCCCATTCAGACCTAAAATGCCTAAATTATACCGGGCGAACTCGCGCTCCATTCGGAGGAATCTGGCGTTTTGTGGCCCTTATTGAAGTGAGTCCAAGAGAGTCTTAACGTTCCGTTCTGAGATTCCAATCATCGGGCATGCATTCCTCCGACCATACCTTACAGATAAGCGAGATCATCTCTATCTGTTTTAAGCAGTTCCGCGGACAATCTATCAGCTCCAGAAGCTTTGTTCGACTTCAGTATAGATATCGCTATCTTGACTTCGTATAAGTCGGGTTGATGGAAATCTTGTTCATCATCGTTCACAGAAACATGGTGTGAAACATTCAACATTTGTGTCGCCATCGCCGTTTAACAGTCTACAGAAGAGATTTTTCCAAATTCTCAGCATCGACTGCGATTCTACTACTAGTTGTACATTTTCGTACCAGCAGACGAGGTCTATACCTTCCGGATATCTGTTTTATCTTTTAGTAAAACTTTCGGACCTCCTTCCTGTAGTAACATCTCTTGAGAAGCCGAAGTAGGCTTGCTGTTTGGCTGCATGTACCTGCCTGCACTCTTCGTCGAACCATGAGTTTCTTTTTAGAAGTTTCGTAAAACCCATCACATCAGTGGCAATTTCTTTGAAGGCTTTTTGACAACATTTCCATTCTTCTTCTATTGAATATGCAGGCAGCGTTGAATTTTCGGAGACTCGGTCGGCAAAGTTTCTAGCGGTCGATTGCGATTGTAGCTTTCCGACGTCAAACCGTAGTGTTCTGTCTCGACTCCGTACTTTTATCGATATCCTCATCCTTACCTTGGCTCCTCGGAACGTTCGGACATTGAGAATATTGGAGGAGTGTCTGATGTCGATCGCAATGTCATCAAACTGGTTGACGGTTGATCGAACAGGAGACCGCCAGGTCTTTTTGTGGATGTTGAGGTGTGGGAACCGCGTGCTCATCACAGAGAGCTTATGCCTCGAGGCGAAATTCACCAGCCTGAGTCTGTTCACTTGTGTATTGCCGTCCGGGCTGTGGTTTGTTTTGTTCTAGCAAAGATTTCCACCGTGCCAAGCTGTGCGGTGAAATCTCCTAGAACGATATTGGTGGCATAGCAGGGGCATCGATAGTTTGCTCTTTCTAGAAGATCATAGAAATCATCCTTGCATCGTCATCCTTCTCCTCCGTCGAGGCGTGTGCGCAAATCACCCTGATGTTCCCGAATTTAGATTTGATGCGGGTTGTTATGAGGCGCTCGCTGATATAATCAAAGCTTAAGACTTTTTGCCTAAGTCTGCCTCGAACAACTAATCCGCATCCAAATAAGCGCTGCCTTCCCTCTTTGTAGCAATCACCGTAGTAGATGTCGCAGTTTCTCATCTTCCTTTTGCCCGGCCCATCCCATCGCATCTCCTGGATGGCAGTGACATCTGCTTTGTAGCAGTCTAGGGCCTCCGCGAGTTCATCGGCTGCACGTGGTGTGTTCAGGGACCTCACATTCCATGTGCAGAACCGAAAACCATTGTCCGTTAAACGTTTGCTGGGGTCGTCAACTGTGAATCCGTCCATAACCGAGGTATGTCGTCGATTCATAACCGATTTTTTTTTTTTTTGCGTGGTGATGGAGTGAACTTCACGCACAACCTGCAACCCAGTAGGCCAGGCCCCTTTATTTGACCTTCGGGTTGAGGGGATCGCTGCATACATTAGTTCACCCCACAACTGTTGTTGTGATGGCTATACTGAGGACCCAAGTGGAGGCTATATGTCAACTTGGCTTATGCACAAGCAGGGATCGCGCTGGCATCCTACCACGTTGGGTGCAGTCAGCAACTTTGCCATGTGTATATAAGCTCATGCCCCCACAATAACCCACTTAGGTGAGTCATAACTCCATAATCTATTGAGACATAAGTCCGCAAATGAAGAGACAAAGTGTGTCATAAGTCCACCGATATTTTTATGACTTCAAAACCTATGAAAATGGAAATATGTGAAGGGAAATTTGATAATTAGCCTGTAAATATGTCCAGTGCATTTAAGTATTAAAAGTAAGTTATAACTTTTGGAAATGGTATAGGTGAGACTGTATGTGCCTGCAAAGTTTCCTTATATTTTTTAAATTTTCACCGGCCAGACAGTGTGGTAATTTTAGTGGGTGGTGCAGCTTGTTGACATTGGACAGTCGAGCTCTGAATCTTGCTACTGAATTTTCGCACGCCCATGATATTTGACGCGAGTTATAATTTGCTAATAATAAGAAAGAGAAACACAACCGATTTCTTTGCAGTGTCAAAAGCAACTCTTCGATTCTTTATTTCTGTCTTCCAAAGCCACCTGAATGCTGAACTGACACTATTTGTTGACACTATTTTTTTTTTGCATAGTACTCTGGACAGGTTACAAAAACACCGTATACCGCGTAAGAGTCCTCATTGACAGAGTCCTTCGCATCGACGGTAGGGACGTGCGCACATATGAGCACGTGTTGTAGAATCTGTCTTGGATGCGGTTCACAGCCAGGCAATCGCTTATCGGTTGAAAGTCGATGAACTTCGACCATAGCCGTTTTCACACTACGAATCCGTATCCAAATACGTGCAACCTTTCTTCATTCGTTCGTTCAAAAGTATTTCACGAGATATGCTTTCCGAAAGTTATATTCTTTTGAAGAGCTTGCTAACTATGACGAAATATGTAAAATAATTTGCTTGCAAACCTTAAGTTGTAGTTTATTAATCGTATAAAATCACGATCTGCTTTTTGCCAATATGAATATATCTCTCATGAAATATCTGCTGCGTAAAGCCATACTGAGAGTTAACATTTAGAGAACGCAGTGGTTAGGTTTACTCCGTAATGGATATAAAAAAATGGTTTGGTGACAGCTATAATATATGTCGCAGTCTTTCTTGTTCATTATCCCTTATCCTATCTAGCGTAGTTCCTGAAGCGCAGTATTATCCGCATAGGACTGTGAGAGGATTTTTTCTAGCTTGTGAGCGGCCCCCGGAGTGTAGAGTGTTCTTACATTCCGTCCGTTGTGCCGATGCTGCTTGTTCTTGCGTAACAATTGGTTTTTGTGCGGGTGGGTTGTTAGCTCTCCACACAACCACAAGGAAATAGTTACATGCATTGGTTCACCTCACAACGGGTGTTGTGAGAGTAGTCCATGGGGACGCCGCTAGGAGGACCAACTTGATCTATGCATCGACAAAGGTTTGCTGCTGGCATATCGCCAAGTTAAGAGCGAATAGCAACTTTGCCCTGTGAGCATAGAATCCTGAAAAAAAAATTAAAGTATGACATTACAGACTAAGCGAGAAAAGGCGCAGAATTAGAATCGGATGGATTTGCGCATGTTTATCAAAAAGAAGGCACGTAGTCTTCGAATCCATGCAAACTCCGGTCAATTAGTCTCCCTCGGCACATCAGCAAGTTATTGGTGAAGGTGATAAATAGAGCTCTGATCAACTCGACACAGGATAAACATATAGTCCCGGATAACAAATTGGGTTTCCGAGCGGGGCATGGCACTATTTATGCCGCGTCGCAACTGGTGTCGGATAGGCATTAGTAAACCTCAGCTGTCCCTAAAATGCTTACCGGTAAGCGGTTCGTCGTCAAAAACGGCAACGTGACCTCTACAGGTATTTTTGAAGTAAAGAAAGATCTCTAAAAGGGTGCCGTTTCTCGAGCGATCTGATAAGTTCTCTTCCTTTTTTTTTCCTTATTTTTAGTTTATTTTTCAATTCATTTACTTACATGCTAGACAAAAATGCTTAAAACTAGCATAACTAACTAAGAATGGTTGTAATCTTACATCTAACCTACTGACCCTATACGGGTACTCTAAGCTAATACAAACTAAATTTAGTAATGCCTTTCGGCTTGAGCATTTTTTTTGTTCCGTATTTTGGATTCTCTTAATATCTTAATATCTTATGCCAAGAAAACTGTTAAAAAACTTGGCTTTTAGTTCTCTTCCTCACGTATGCTGACGATTTGATCGTGTACAGATCAGGCAAACATTTCGAGGTCATCACTACGCTCCCGAAGGGTTACTTCGACCCATTCATGAGAGATTGCGATGACTGGAAGTTGAATATCAACTTTCAGAAGTCGGAAACTATTCTGTTTAGGACGCCGTTGTATGGAGCATCCGCGTATACAAAAAAGAATTGGCAAAAGTTCTCCATTCTTCGACGGCAGGGGCAAGAACTGGCGCAAAGGATTGTAGTCAGATACCTGGGGATCTATTGCTCTTACCAAGCGCTTTTGCTCTTACAAGGATAATGTTTTACAACTTTCAACACCATGCAAGGGTGAAGGTAATCTGCTTGTGGTTCAACTGGAGTTTCACTACATAAAAGTGTACCCCAATGAGGTTTTATACAACAGGGCGAATCTGCTACGAGTGGACAATTGATTCGAGGCCATATTGCGTAAGCATATATCGGATCTCAGGGGACTCACACTACCATAAAAGGGTACTCCACAGTGGCTTCTTCCCCCCAGAAGCATTGCTCCACGTTGATAAACACGATCTGATACAAGAAAAGAATGCGGTGCCGTTCCTTTTTCACATCGCCCGTTCAACTGTAGAGGGTGACTCCACTACGGCCGTTCCGTCGCACATCGGTCTCGAGTCGGGATGTGCGAGATGTTGCATCGCAACATCGTAAGTTCTGGTGGCTGGGGAGCAAAGGAACTCCAGCGTCGAACTTTTTAGACCCGGGTTAGAACGGGTAGTGCGTACTCCCTTATGGGGCGCAGTCGGTCTTTGTCTTGCGGTGGAATAGATGGAAATCTAGAAATCGCAACTGATGGCCGACTTATGTACATATCGTAGGGTAGTTTTAAGGTAGGTTGTATGTTGTATATATAGTACATATTTAAAAAAAAAATATGTATATACATTTGTACACTGATTGTACTTATGTGTATACAAATGTATATAGGTTAAGCACTTCTTCTTCTTGTGGCGCTACAGTCCGGTGTGAACTTGGGCCTTGGTCAACAATCCCCTCCAGCTGGCACGATCCTCCAATTTCGCACTCCAAGTTGGTTGAGGTCCTTCTCCACTTGAGTGCGCCATCGGGTTCGTGGTCGTCCTCTATTGCGTTGTCCCACTGGCTCGGAGTGGAAGACTCTTCGGGCTGGAGCAGTGTTGTCCATGCGCTTAACGTGGCCTAGCCATCTTAGGCGTTGAATGCGTAGAAGCCTGACTCATGTCGCTGTACAGCCCGTACAATTCGTGGTTGAATCTTTTTCTCTACGCACCTTCAACGCAAACAGGACCAAATATTAAACGCAGAACTTTTTTCTCGAAGAGAGAAAAGCCGTCTTCATCGGCTCCTGAGATAGTCCAAGGTTCCGCCCCATACTGCAGGGCAGGGATGATCAAGGTCATATATAACGTGAGCTTGGTCTTTCGAGCGAGGGTTCTACTACTCAATTGCCTCGGCAGCGGTTGGCAAGAGTTATTCTGCGTTTAATCTCGGTACTGATGTTGTTCAACTTGGGAGCCAAAGTAGATGAAGTCCTTTACTACCTCGAAGTTGTAGCTGCCTATGGTGACGTTCTGACCGAGTCGTCGATGTTGTGTGTCCTGCTGTCTTGATGACAGCATAAACTTTGATTTGCCCTCATTCACCGCTAAACCCATTCCGCCACTTCCGTTTCAATACAAGCAAACGCTTCATTGACGGCTCGCTGAGTTCGGCCAATCACGTCCGCGTATGCTATCAATTGCACGGCTTTTTCGAATATCGTGCGTCTAGTATTAGCGTGTGAGTTTTGCACGACCTTCTCAAGCACAATGTTGAAAAAAACCTTTTTTGACATTGAAGGTCTCGGTGAGTTCGCTAACGACCTTGACGGAGCAGCGAGAGTTCTCCAACGTCATCCTGCACAACCTGACGAGTTTGCCAGGAATGTTAAAACTAGACATGGCGTTGTATACTATACCTCGTCTCTATGCACGCTGTCACATGCGGCCTTAAAGTCGACAAATAGGTGGTGGTTGTCTGATCTGGATTTTTGGGTTTTTCGAGGATCTGCCGTAATGCGAAGATTTGATCGATAGTGGACTTCCCAGGCATGAAAATGCACTGATAGGGACCTATCATGCTGTTGTCGAATGGTTTTAGGCGCTCACACAGATTGGCAGAGAAGATCTTTTAGGCGATGTTAAGGAAACTTATCCTCCGATAGTTGGCGCAGTCAAAGGGGTCTACATTCTTGTGGATCGGGCAAACGACACTAAGATTCCACTCGTCAGGCAGGCTTTCCTCCGACCATATTATCCAGATGAGCTAGTTAGCTTAACATAGGTTAAGTATATACAAATATATATATGTCCGCATATTAATATAGACACATGTACCATATATATGTGTGTATATTTAGTTAAGGTAGTTTTAAGTTATTTTAAGGTAGTATGTAAGTTAGTACATAAGTTTTAAATAAAAAATTACTACCGATGCTTCTAATCGGTCCATCGTACACTAATCCACAAGCAATCTCTATCCAATTTCCCGCCAGCAGAACTCAACTTAATGATAGTACAATATGTTACATGTGTGAAAAAAAACCTGGTAATAGTGTGCAATATTGAAATAACATGGACTGACCACATCGATAGCGTGGTTTTTCAAGCAAGTGTATACATACATCCCTAAAGTGCTTGTCAATCAGCAAATACATACATTCTGCCTTTTAATGCGAAACTTAAACTCGCTAGAGCACTCATAGTGCCAACTTTGACATATATATACGAAATGTTCGCTTTCTGTGATTACTCTTCTTCCCAAAAGTTGACAAGAGCAAGCAATGTCACTACACGGTATATTTTTAACCCACGATACCGAGCCATTGGGTCAACGCAACAGAGGATATCCTCGCAAGAGATGGCGCACACAAGTGGAAAAGGACCTCAACCAACTTGGTAAACTGGTTCAGCTGGCGAAAGATCGTGCTAGCTGGAGGGGCATGTTGGTTGAGACTCAGGTCCTGTCCCGGACTGTAGCGCCAATCAAAGAAGAAGGAGGTATGAACATGAACACTGTCAATATTAAGCGTACCACCCTCCGGAAGATTAATAATTAACATTTAGAAAAGGTTATAATAAGACCTAGTGAGTCAACACATGCTTTCCCGATTGTAATGGTCGTAAAGATAACGGGAAATTATAGAATATGTGTAACGTATGGACTCATAGCCTTGATTAGAATACTTAGAAAATAGGTTTTTTCATTTGTAGGAAACTGAAGATTCAATGAAACATACCTCTTTCGTAACATCGGGAGAACAATTTGAATATAACCAAATGCCATTCGTCAGTATTTCAGCGTTACGCTACTTTAGCACACTACTTACAGCGATTGTTGAGGAGTGAAGTTAAATTTCTATTCTTACCCAAATTGTTGCATTCAGTGTCGCTGCCGATGAGCCAGACTTGAATTTTCTGATACGATTTACCCAAAATAGTGACAAAAAAAAATTTGGTTAGAGGCGGTAGAGGCATTCGTATAAGAATCACACAAGAATCACAATCAGAAATCAAATCATAGCTTATTAGTATAAAATAAAAAAAAGTCTGATTCCTTGCAGTTATACGTGCCAGCCGAAATGAATAAATATATAAATATAGAAAATACATACGAACAACTCAACAAAAGTTACGGTTTAAAAATATGAATTGTAAGACTGAAAAATACCACCACAACACAATACACAGAAATTAATCTAAAGGGCCATCTGCAGGTAACAGTCGAACACCACTCGGAGTAGTAGCTATAATCCGTCGCTATAATAACGCTACACACAAACCACCAACACCACCAAAGCCTGTGGAGAAAATGAGTGCCTGTTCATAATGACGGAGGGTTGGTTGTTGTGTTACAAGCGAACAAGCCGGCGCCACCTTACAGTTATACATAATCAGCCCCTAGATGGCGACTGACTTTTCTAGAAAAATGCTGGCTGGTATAAACATCGTAACGGCGAAGCAGTGAGAGTTTAGTTTTGGATTTGGTATAAGAGTGATCAAAGTGTGATCCTGAAAGGCAGTAGAGAAAAGTGTACCAAACTAAATTTGTAGTAGTAAATAAATCAGTGATCGAAACTTTTTATTGGAACAAATTAATTGTGAATACGTAGACAAAGTTTTGTGTCAAAGCTAACAATATTTTTGTTTATTAATGCAATCATTTCTTTGACTGTCTGTGTGTCTTCATTAATTTCTAAATAAATCGAGGAATAGATTTAATAACTTTTGTTGTTAAATTCTGTAGTTATGTATATATATAGTTAATTGAAATATTTTTATTTAACTCTATATCGCTTAAAATGGTATCTAACTCACTTCGATTTATTATACGTAAGATATTATTTGCTTCATTGACCGTATCTACTTGACTTATCCTCATTTTTGTGTATCCATGCTCTTCAGGTATTAGTTAAAATGGTAGTTACAATTGTATGGGGGTTATCATCATCATTAGGACTATTATTGCTTGCAAATCTAGGTTATTAATTTTTGTATTATTTCTTAATTTTCTTAAAATTTACAAAGTCTACTAATTTTCGTATAGATAAATTATCATATATTTAGTTTACCTGCCTTCTGGTCATTTCGATTATGGAATAATATCTGTCATTATAATTTTCTATAGTTTTTTTGAATATTGGCTTTAACTGTAACAATGTATTTGCCAGAATCTTTTCTATTAACGTCGAATGGAGCCTTTCAACATCAACATTTCAAGTATGACTGTCTGGATTGGTCCAATATACTTCGATACTCTTATCATTTAAGAACTAAATGAGCCGTTCAGATTTAAACTCATTGTCCATGATCATTTTATTTAGCTTATTAAAAGTTGCTAAGGTTCGTTAAAATATAGACGTTTTCTAACCTTTTCTTTACTTGGACCATAAGTGAATACAAATTGACATCTGTACTTATCTATGATTTCTTGTTTTATCAACATATGATCGTTAAGCTCTTCCTCTGCTAAATGGATGGTATCAGGTAGGTCCGTACTAGATTCACTACTGTTTTCATAATTTATTAGAGGAACATCTGCAACAGAATTTTTTTCACTTCAGATTCAAAATCCATCTCTGATTTCTATGATGAAATTCCTTGGCTATATATTTAGAATTTAAATAATTTAACAATGTTTCAAGAAATGGGTAACTGAATAAACTATAGCCCAAAACTCTTTATCGGTGACACTGTGACTTTTTTATGTTTCTTCAATGTTTTAGAGATATGACATACTAATAAATACAACAAGCATAGTCTAAACTAGTCCATTACCTAAAGTACCTAAAGGAGTTAGTAAAATATTCATTCAATTTATATTATCCTTCAAATAGCACAGACTGTGTTATAAATCTCTTACAGTTATTGTTTTTTTCTATTGTTATTGAAACTTTTAGAATAGTTATTTCAATTTTTGAAATACTAAATATAGTTGGTCTTGCCCAGTATTTTATTAAATAACCGAGCGAATTCCAGCTAAAGCAAGTTTTCGATATTTTTCCGATAAGCGATATTTGCTGAATTGTCACTATGCACAGCGCACTCAGAAATATCATCTATGAATATTCTCACATTTTCGATTAGTTCTAGCACTTAACTTACTTTAAGTTTGTTTATCTGCTCCACTAGCATGCACTGCGTTTTTGTTGACTGATAATTTAGCCTGTATTACCCGTTTATTGCTTCCCATCTATTGATAGAGCTTCAGACTTTTTGTCCAAGTCTTCCTCGAACATCAAAACCAGATAAGCGCTGCATTCCATCTGTGACTAATTTCGACGGGGATGAACAAGAACTTTGTCCCCCTAACTTAGTCAAGGTCAAGAAAGCGATATCTAGTCTGCAGTCGCATGCGGTCTGTCCGTGGATCTGGTTGGGTGCATACACCAGCTCATCTGTAAGATATGGTTGGAAGAAAGCATTCCTGGTAAGTGGAATCTCAGTGTCGTTTGTCCGTTTTACAATAAAGGACACAACTTTGATTGCGCCGAAAATCGTGGGATTAAACTCTTCAATATTATATTGAGTATATGTTTCTCCCTGCCATTTTTTGTAAACGCTTACAACTAAACTAGAAAACTCAAGATATACAGATCCACATCGACCACCAACTCACAAAAACGAACTCACCAAGACCATCAATGGAAAAAAAGGTTTTAGGCAAAGCTGTCATGTAACTTCTTCAATATTTAACTTGCGAATATTGTGCGAAACACAATATTCAACACCAAAGGCACGATCTTCCAAAAGTCAGTTTAACTGCGTGCTTACGCGGACGACATACAGAATGAGCTGTCAATGAGGGCAAAACAAGGTACATGCTGTCATCACGAAAGGACGCACAACATCGAGGTCTAGGACAGAGAGTCTTAATGGGCAGCAGAAACTTTGAGGTAGTCAAGGACTTCGTTTACCTGTGCTCTGGAGTAAACGGGGACAATCACACCAGTACCGATATCAAACGAAGAATTACTCTTGCCAATTGCTGCTTCTTTGGGCTCAAGAGGCAATGGAGTAACAGAGCCATCTCTTGAAACACCAAGTTTAATTTATATTGTTACGTTTTAAACAAAAACTGTGCCGTATTCACGATTACTGTGTCCAATTGGGTTCGATCACTGGATTGTGACAAAATAAACTCACAAGTTCCAAAATTCAACTCACTTAATTATTTACTTATACCACGCTTTAACACCACAATCACTACTTTGAGTTTACTAAATTTAAGTCACACCAATATGTTTATTACACTTTTCTTCAAAGCGTTTCAGGCTCACTCGTTTTATACTTTGATCAGTTGTATACCAAATTCAAAACTAAACTGTCCTGTTTCGGCCGCCGTTCCGATATTTATATCAGCTAGGATGCTTTATAGAAAAGTCTGCACTGTGGCGCCGGCGCGGCGCTGTCCAGTTTGCTTGGAACACAACAACCACCCCTCCGGCACTATGTACATCCCATTTTCTCCATAGACTTTGGTGGTGATGGTGGTTTGTGTGTAGCATTATTATAGCCACTGATTATAGCTACTACTCCGAATGGTGTTCGAATGTTTCCCCCAGATGGCACTTGAGAGTGATTTGTGTCCACGTCACTATGTAAGACAATGATCATCCGTGTCCTTCTCTATGGCGTAGATACATGGGCGATATTGAAGGTGTTTGAAGAAGCCTTTGGTCCTCTTGGTATTGATGATGTCTGAAGGATGATTCACTGGATGAACGTAATTGTACCTAGCTAAGCGTCTTCGGACTAAATGCTAAAGATGGCTAGGAAGAGAGTCATTGGGACAGCACAACAGAGGACGTCCTTGCACGAGATGGCGCACACAAGTGAAAAAGGACCTCAACCAAATTGGTGTGCGAAGCTGGTAGCAGCTGGCGAAAGTTTTCGATTCCGAGCCTATGGGACAACGCAACAGATGACGTGCCCTAACGAAATGGAGTATACACTGACTGGAGAGGCTTGGTGGTTGAGGCAGATTTTCAAACAGGACAAAGCTGTGTTACAGCTTGTCATCAGCTGTATTGATGACATACGAATAGCCATCGATGTATATAAAACGACATCATTACCTTACTTACTTATTACATTACTAACTTTCCTTCCAAGGTACATACTATATATTCATTTCGTATGCCCAGTTTCACAGCGAGGGTTAAAACTTTAGTTTATTTGAACCTAGAACTAAGTTCAAGTAATTGGTTGAACTTGTCCGATTTTACAGTCAAATCTGAACTTATGTAGCAGCACTTTGTATTCTGTCCGTGTATCAGCTAATAATTTGTAAATGCTGTTGATGTATTCACTGTGTTTTGGGTGAATTCCTTTTGACATTTTTTTAGCTCGTCCTTCAACCAAGGAAAAAAGCTACCATTGCAAATGATTTCAATACAAAGGCTGCTTTTACACACTATAATTTTAGCAGAAAACTTTTCCATCTTTTGGCAAAAGAGATTAAACTCTTCTTACGTCTTTTTCCATTTGATTACAAGATGGAAAGGCTTGCTGTCAAAAGTGTGTCAAAGTAGCTAAGGAAGGAATCTCATTAACGAATAGCAGATGTCAGAGAAAAATTATCAGTAAAAATAATAGTGAATGTACCTGCAATTCCTTTGCCTTCTTTATTTCGGACAGTACTCTTAATTGCCTGAGTACTCTAAAACTCCTCTACTACTCTAGAATTCCTTTTAATTATTTAGAATAATCTTTCTTAAATTTTGTTTAAATATACCTCTTGATACCGTTTATGTAGATGAATCAGATATTAGATTGAATTAGATGAATAAGAATGTAGTGGCTTGTGGTCTTGTTAGTATGTGCATCGTGTGAACTTCGACGTTATAGGTTCTATCCCTAGTCTGAGCAACAAAAATAATTTTCCCGACTTCATCTCTTTCGAGTCACTGTGTTGTAAATAAATACATTTTTCTATGTTTAGTTTAAGTTTTCAATAACGGATAGCACACTCTCACAGTTTTGTATTTTGTCTGACATATATTTTAATTTCTGTCAACTGTCGTTTCTTGGTTACTACTTCTTTAAAAAAGTTTGTCTTGTTTGAGTTCATAAGTGCTACTGGTCCTTTTTTTCTTTTATAAAAAGCAAACAGAGGAATTGTGGGACGTCGTTGTTGGTAAATATTTGCCTCCGATACTAATTCTACGAATTATGCCACAGAAACGGTCGTATGTAGGATATTGGGTGCCAAAGCTAAAAGTGCAATTTCGTGATCTTGCCAGAACCAAGCTTTGCTGCAACAAATATGAATTGTTAGACAGCGAAATGTGGACAACACTAAAGAGCACTACCGAGCAATGTTCGTGGTCAATTATTGTATTCTGCAGCAGAAGTATTATTTTTTTGTTAAAAATCCGCGTGATGATTTATTGCTACTCTTTTGTCAGAGTTGATAGAAATCGTTCAAAAAATGAAGGACCAATAAGAAAGTATATCGGACTCCATGGTGATGACGAAAATATTAATGTCACTGCCTGCAGAGTATAATCCTTTTCAAAGCGCCTGGGAGTCAACATCTACAGGAGATCGTATAGTGTCCAATTTGCTAGCGCGTTTGATGGCAGACGAACTTAGGCTTAAAGCTCAAAATCAGTTTGAGGCTTTGTTCATGAAAACAAGAACTAACAAAAAGGCCATTAATCAGAAGTCAGATCAAACAGCAAATTAAATAAGGGCGAGAAATCAAAAGGTGCCTCATACTTTTGCTGTGAAAGGGGCCATTGGAAGCGTGATTGTCCAAAGAAACAAAAAGGGTTGAGACTTAGCACGGGTGATGACAAAGATGTATTGTTTCTGGCTTACTAATTTCGTAACCTTTGGAAATGGTAAAATATTGCCTCCCAAGGAAAAGGAGATAGTGGTCTTATCGTTTGCTAATAACAAATGGTGTAGAAAATTTATTTTGGATGTACTGTAGGTTCCTGAGATTCATCTCCATTTATTTTCTTCGGAAAAGGCTATGGATCGTGGTTAACAGTACAGCTCGAATAACAAACGTTTTGAATTGCTTAATGACGGAACAGAATTCATTAATTCCTAATTGAATTTCTTTTTCAAAACCTGTGACCAGGATTTGGTGGGTCCACAATAATGGACTTTTGAGTTAGGAGGTACAGAGCGTTTTTTTTTTTTTTTTGTGAACAACAAGGGATCCTAGTCCTCGGTATATAAATATCATAAATAAAAAACGAATCGTTCATTGGACTCGATAGTCCAAATCGATAGTCGAAATTCGAAATGAACGAATCATTCATTCAGTGAAAAACCATTCGAACTCATTTCCCAACTGAGTCGAACTATCGACTCGAACGATACGTGAACAATCTGTCATGCAATTTTGGCAATATGTGTATGCATACACAAGATTCTCTTTGATTCAGTCCAACCAGCTATACAAGAAAACACAATTGAATATTTTTGTTGTCATTGGATGAAATTCTATCGAATAAATTAATAGTTTAATATACACAATAGCAGAAAGGGTGCGGCGAGAAAGAAATGAAAACATTTGTTTAGTTAGCAAGAAATATGCTTCAAGTAAGGGAGTTAGAAAAGAAGTTTTGGGCTGAAGCTGTGATTACTGCTGTACACATTCTCATTCTTACTGGCTGGTAAGCTGGCAAAGGTTGACCACCTTCGAATACTTGAACCGAAAGTTTTCATTCACATTCCAAAGGAAAAGTGACATAAACTACATAATAGTAGTATGTTGCTAGTGTGTTTTTCTGGGATATGACAACACAGGCAAAGCATACAGAGTGTGGAATCCTGAAACACATAAAGTCGATGGAGCTCTTCGAAAGATTCGAACAAACACTAGGCGACAAAATATATGGTGGAAAAATTTGAAGCATCGATGCAAATAACATTTTAAAAACTCGTATTTGAGATGCGTTCAAATGCCAGGTTGACGTTTACTATTTGATGAGACTACGCATGCAGCCATGTTAGTGTAGTGCATATTAGGAGGTTATTACTCGACCACAAGCATTGGAAGAATGCAACGGATCAATCATTACAAATCGCACCTGGTTGCTGCTTAAGCCAAAACAGGATCGTTGGGTATATAAATTGAAACAAATGCAAAGGGATTAGAGCACGATTAGTGGTGCGAGGATTTACATAAGAGTATGGCATGGATTATAGTGAGACATTCAGCCCTATGGTTAAGTAAACGTCCATTCGAGCTATTTTGGCCATAACATAGTCACAGGAAATGCTTTGAAACAGTTTGATATCAAGACAGCATTTCTATATGGTGGGATAGTATGGTCAGTCGTTCACATACTCTTGAAGTGTCCACACGTATTGGGTAACAAAAGAAAACACAATAAAACGTGGTGAGCAAAGTGAAAAGTGATAGAGACACCAAATTTCTAAGTGATTATTAGCGCGGCTGATAGAGCCATCGTCCTGGGATCCAAGTGATCTGGGTTCGAATACCGCGGCGAACGATAGAATTTTCCATAGATTAATTAAACTCAGTGAACTAGTGTTGAAAATAAATGGAAATCACCCAAATATCGGGTGATGCGGAACAAACGGTGGCTGGAACATCAGACACCGCAAGAACAACGAGCAAAAAGAAGAAAGAAAGAGCAATCTCAACCAACATTGAGTGTGTCCAATACGAATCAGCGGAGGGAGAGGGACGCTTCTCATATGGTGGAAGTGGAAACTTCTACAATCCCCTGGCATACTTAGATTTCGAAGACGAAAGGGAAGAAATAGAAGAGCTTGAGAAGAGCAAGAGGGAGAGGGAACAACTGGACGCCCACGCCCAGGCCCTCCAATTAAAACTCTTGACGCTGTCGGCCAAAGAAACAACACAGCAGCAACTACTAGAACAAACATAGCTGCTAAAACCACAGCTCATGTCAGCTGTCAACAGGCAGCAGCAACAAACAAATAAGCAGCAACAACAACTACAACAAAAAAAAAAAAAAACAACAACAGCAACAGCAGAGCCAGCAACAACCGCAACAGCAGCAGAAGCAACAGCAGCAGCAGAAGCGGAAGTAACAACAACAGTAACATCAGCTTTCGGTTCACTGCTCCTCAGCAGCGGACTATCGTCCTATACAACAAAAGGGTAAAAGGTGCAGACCAAAATCCTCGCGGTACTGCGGCAGGCGCATAGCGACAATGTCTCTGTTATTGGGGTCAAGCCGTTTACCACTGCTGTAACGACTTCCGTTCTTCCTCGTAAAAGTCACCCCACACAGTAAAGTTTAGAGCCTACAGCGAATCAATCGTTTAGGTTCCATAACTGTTAAATGGGACACACTAAAAAAGACGAAACACATACTTCAATGTGCTGTCAAAGGTTTGGGCATGCCGCGGCGAACTGCAACATGCAGTCCCGCTGTTTCAAATCCGCTAAAAGCGACATTCAAGGGGAATGTCCACTAGCGAAGGAAAAAGTCGAAGATAGAAGTAGGCTGTCATGCGTAATCTGTAAGACCAACGGTCACCCTGCAAACTATCGGGGATGTCCCAAGGTCCAAGAGATCAGAAAAATAATAGAAGCTAAAAGGAAAGGAAAAATGGTAGACGCGACCACTGTTACACCGAAAGTCTTCTTCGCCCAAATGGCAAACTCTGGTACAAGAATTACCACGTAATTCGAAGAGACCGGCCCCAATCTCTGCAAGGGGGCTGGGTCGCTCTTTAAATAAAGAAAAGCCTCTGTCGCAAGGTCATGTATAGCAGTGTAGTGCGAAGATTGCAAGTGATAGAAACGTGTATTGCACGCATTCCGCTCCAGGGTGGCAAGCGGTTATATATGATCACGATCTATGCAGTTGAAAATCCGAACCTCAATCGCAACTTCATTTTAGAGCTCGACACTCTTTTTACTAGTCCACGACTGAGCTCGGAGGTAAACTATTACATTACATAACTGCTGTTGAGTACGAGAGTGATCACTGCGGACTCTTCGCCGCTACACAGCTCCCGAACGAGGTGGAAGAACTGGGGGCTATGTCCACAGAAACCCTTATAATTATAATAGGGCCCGATGGCCTCGCTTCTCCAGAACTTTATCCACGGAACTACGTTCGAGTGGGATCAATCTTCCTACAAACAGAAACCCGACAAAAGACGAGGTTGATAGGTACCTCAGACAAATGGACAACGTAATTACACGTACAATGGACAAAGCTATACCGAAAGTAGTACAAATCGATGACAGCGATGTTTATCGAAATGCTTCCATCGATGCATTTCACGTGCACAAAAGTAAGCTGCTGTCAAGACTCAAACTCTTGTACAGACGATTTATATATAATATATATATATATATGGGTGGCGCTACAGCCCATAGTGGGCCTGGGCCTAGCTTCTCAGGAACCACTCGTTTTGTGCGTGATATTGTTCTCTCACGAGTGGAAGGGACCTACAGTTTAATGACGACTCCGAACGGCCAAGTTTGAGAAGCTTTTTCTAGACACGAAATGTTCTTTGAGCATTGTCAGTGACTCGAAAGAGGTCTGGTCGTGAAAATTATTTTCGTCGCTCAGAGCTGGAATCGAACCAACGACATTGAGGTTGGGGTCGACGCACATACCCACAACGCCACGGGCCACCACGATTTACAGATCCACAAAATCCGGAAGTAGGGGCACTGAAGTCGGAGATCAAGAATCTCCAGCAATTAACACGCATTAATTATAGCTTAGCTATAAGCTCTAACAACAAGGGTATGTTCCCGCAAGTAAATAAAATATTTCGGAGAAAAGATCAAAACGACATTCAAAGCGTTAGACTTTCTAGGATGACAGATAACGAACACTTACTCACTACAATTGGCCTAGATCCAAATGGGGCAGTGTTACTTGACTTCTTCGTGGTTGTAGGTCCAGAGGAAAGCAATTGGTGCTGTATTTCAGCGAGTGTATGCGGTCAACGAGGTTCGTAGGCCGAATCACGAACTGGAGAACGAAGCAATGCTGAAACACAGTAACCTTCGTAACGAGATAAGTCAATGGCGATCTGAGAATCCAGGCTTCACAAAGTACAATGACGTTAATATGGCAATAGTGCCATCACCAATGACAGAAATCACATCTAGATTTCTCAAGAAGATCTCCAGAGTATCTTTAACTCGTTGAAGAAGAAAAAGTCAGTGGGAATCGATGGTATTCCCAATATTGTGCTTCGTCATCTTCCCCCAGAAGCAGTGCAAAATTACACAACACTGCTTAACAATGCGCTAAGTAATGCATTTTACCCAACATATTGGAAGACAGCTGTGGTGCAACCAATCCCTAAACGGGACAAAGACAGATCAATTCCGACAAATCTTCGGTCGATCAGTCTTCTTCCTTGCAAAAGCAAGGTTTTTGAAAAGATAGTTATTCGAGTTCTGAAACAATGGGTAGAGGAAAATAATATCATACCGGACAATCAGTTCAGATTCAGGGCGGGGTCTGAAACCATACATGCCGCGTCTAAACTAGTGTCCGACATTCAATGGAATAAAGACAAAAAACAATGCACGGGTGCTTGCTTGATTGACTTGGAGAAAGCATTCGACACGGTTTGGTTGGAGGGCCTCTTCATCAAAATGGTCAGGCTCGGCATAAGTAAAACACTGCTGTACATGATCTATGACATGATAACAGGTAGAAAGGTCGACGTAAAAAGTGGCGATGTAACTTCTTCCACCGTCTTTAACATCAAAAACGGTTTGCAACAGGGAGCGGTTGGTTCGCCGATCCTGTTTTCAATATTCACTGCACTTAATTGCGTACGCCGACGATATAGTGGCGTACAGATCAGGTCTGAAGGTCGAAGAAATAAATATCTTGTTGCAAGGTGACAGGTTGATTATCAACTTCCGGAAGTGTGAAACTATACTTTTCAGAACCCCGTTGTACATGGCATCATGGGATACGCGCACAAGCTGGCGCAAGTTCGGCATTGTTGACACACAGGGACGTCCTTTGGATGTGAAAAGTGTAGTTAGGTATCTTGGCATTTGGTTGAATCAATATCTATATTTTGACAAACATATATATATTGTCCTGGCCAAAGCTTAAAAGCTGCTGTGGCAAGGCGGTTTTTTTACAGCAGCCAACTTGCTACCAGGGTGAAGGTAATATGCTACATGGCCCTCATCCGGCCAATTATGGCATAAGGTGGTCCATTGTGATTTAACGTAAGTCCTTCCCAGATGGAAAAGTTGAGGTCGTTTGAGAGACAATGTCTTTGGACTTGTATCCGGTTGTATCGTACTGAGTACAAGAAATAAATAATAAAAGAGATAATATTAGTATTAAGCTGACCAGAAGACATATTGCACGAGCTATGACTTTGTCCAACAGTCTGATCCTTGTGGCTTACTACCCCAACTTCATGTACCATGAGAGAGTGCGCCTTACAGGCTTTATTCCTCCCGAGGCGTTTCTCTATCTCCTGTAATCTTCCACGTCGTACGCCGAACAGTGGACAGGCGACTTCAATACGAACGGGATGTCGTTCCCAATCACTAAGATTCCTCTCCGGTTCAGTAGAGCGATCTCTGCTCGAGAGCTAGCTCCACTAAATGGATCGATAGTTGATCGTGATGGACAACTTATATAGGTTTAAGGTAGTTGCAAGGTAAATTATACAAAAACAGAAAAATATAAGAAACAAAAAAAACAACAAAACAAAAGGTGCACCACGGTGTATGGAGTATATATGTTAGGCATATACATTAACATACTAGTCCTGGTGCATGCGTTCGTAGTTAAGATAGCTTTAAGTTTTAATGTAAGTTAATAAGATATATGTATAGCCAAGTTTTTTCTTACCGAAACAGGAACAGTGCGTACAATACAAGCAAAACAAACTTAGCATAAACCGAAAGGCACAGAAAACATTATTATGAGAACAGCTAAGAGTACCCGTATGGGGTCAGTAGGTTAGATATAAGAACTTTTTTTAAGTTGGTTAAGCTAGTTTTAAGAATGTTTGTCTAGCATGTAAGTAAATGGATTAAAAATAAAACAAAAATGGAAAAAAAATAATTATAATGTGAGAGGAATAATGTAACTAGCGGTATATATCGACCATGGTTTGATCACTGCCGGAAACGAAGAATTGGTGCTACAAGTTATTACTCATTTGAAAGGAATTCGAGATAAAACCGTCTTATGCGAAGTTTCTAGGAGTTGAGATCGACCAGCAGGCAGATGGTACCACCAATGTGAAACCGGAATGTACGCGAAGAAACTTATAAGTGGTTTTAAAATGGATGATTGCAACACTAAGACTACACCATAAGACAATTCTGATAATTTAAGTGATTTCGAAGCGCAACACAAAGTAAATATCCCTTACCCCGAATTAATAAGGAGCTGCATTAGGCTGTAGGAACGCGTCCGGATAGTAGTTGTGCGGTTGGCAATGTATATGGCAAATCCGGCTGAGGCACATGTTTCGGCTGCCACAGAAGCCGAATGCATGAAGGCTTCACACTGTATTAAGGGGCTAACGTGGTTATAAGGTTCACATTGATAATTTTTTTAATTTACAATTTACTAATACAAAAGGTTGCTGTTCCCGTGTTTTGTATGGATTGCTAGAGCACAATTCGACTTGTCAAGAGCCTGGAGTACCACAAGCGCACCAAACACATCTATATGCGTTACCACTTCAGAGAACGGTTTAAAGAGGAGGCTTTCCAGTTATTATATGTTATTCTATTGAACACATTGCAGATACAATGACAAAGCCGTTATCGAAGATGAAGCACCAGTTTTTCTGTTCCAAGATTCGAATCGTGTTAATCTTTTTGTTTGCCTAAAATGTCTTTTAAAGTTTTGGTAATATTTTAGTATAAGTGATATGTCGATGTTTTACTGTTTAAAATTCAAACTAAAAGTGAGAGTATTGTAATTCAAATAGTTTTTTTATGTTAAGTTTAAGTTTTCAATAACGTATAGCGCTCTCGCAGTTTTGTATTCTGATCACATAGCGATCGATGTCAGACGCTCCTCCAGTATTCTAGATGTCTGAACGTTCCGCACAGCCAACATCGACACGAACCATTTCCTTGTTGTAGCCAAGGTAAGGATGAGGATATCGAGAGAAGTATGGAGTCGAGACAAGACACTACGGTTTGACGTCTGAAAACTACAATCGCAATCGACAGCTAGCAACTTTGCCGATCGAGTCTCCCTTAAACTTTCTGAAAGTTCAACACTGCCTGCATATACAGAAGAAGAATGGAAACGTTCAAGAAGCCATGAAAGAAATTGCCACTGATGTGCTGGGTTGTACAAAACTTCTAAATAGAAACCCATCTTTTGACGACGAGTGCAAGCAGATACATGCAGCCAAACAGAATGCTACAAGGCAACGCTGCATCGAACTACGAGACCTGTTCGTGACCTCTATGAACGGAAAAGAAGGGAAGATAACCGGCTTCTCAAAAGAAAACAGAAAGAGTATATGAGGCGCGCGGTCGAGGAAATTCCGATTTGTTACGGCTTTAAGCAGGTCCGAAAGTTGTACCGAAAGGTAAAATAAGTATGGAAGATATAGACCTCGGACCGAAGCCTGCGGGGACGAAAATAGACAACTAGTAACAGAATCGCAGTCTATGCTGAGAATTTGGAAACATAATTTCTGTAGATTGTTAAACCGCGATGAGGACTCAAATTTCGCTGCCAGGCAGAATAATAATAATACTATGGGTGAACTGAACAAGGATTCCGTTGCCCCGACTTTTAAGTCAAGATGGCGAGAATAAAGTCGAATGAAGCTGCTGGCGCGCTAAGCAGCTGTTCTGATTTGCTGAAACACTTCCACTATTCCCCGCGGGTCTATAACTAGATTACCCTCGCAATTCCGAGCCTGGTTGTATATCAAGGGAATTTTTTCTCTATGAGG